>OZ024693.1:20683788-21986530 GCA_964016905.1 Perithous albicinctus | reverse complement strand
AATCGATTATGTAACTCTTAAATAAAGAAAATATAAGTAAAAACAAATACCATAGAAAATATTAATTGAAGCAACATTCATTGAATTGATTTTCAGTTATTTGAACAACTTCATAGGTGTTCTAATATTTTTATTAATTCCACTAAATTCATACTTCTTAGTAAATGTATTCAATGTTGAATAGTCTATTTACCAGAAATGAGAATTACAATCTTTTCTTTTTTAATGTGTAATTCAGATTTTTTTTTTCAGTCGATTGTAATAAATTCCTATTACTCAATAATAAAACTATTAATTTTTTGTACTTAATAAAATCAATGGAATTAAGGATGCGCAACGTTTTGTTGAGTCAGAGAGAAAAATCGAAGTTGACAAACAAAACCAATCGTCAGATAACTAAAACAAAAAAAAATACAAAATTGTAGTTCAGTATGAGCAGGCACTGAGATATAAATAAATATCAGACTATTCTTCATTGGCAGTACAAATATCGAATACGTATTTCATGACTTAATTATTGAATACAAATAATGAAGAATTTTTCTCAATTTCTAGTCCTACTGCAGCAATACAACTATAAAGACATTTGTTGTATCTTAAACTTGAGAAATGAACTAAATATCGCCAATTGTTTTTCCAACTTATCCGGCTCATCGAAGGCTGCTGGTATTCCGTATATATATTTTTTTTTTCCAAAAAATACCTGAAGAAATATTTTTTGGGGGTGAAATTTAGGGTCCATTTTCAGCCCTTAAACGGACGAATTAGCGCGTATCAAAAATACGTATCTCGTCAAAACGCAAGACGCGTGGAATCAGCAGCGAGGCTACTTAAAAATAGCAAAAATAACTGCACGGAAAATATGACAAGCCAATGCACACGCTTTGGATAATCTGAAACCAATCTGGATAATCTGAAATCTGACCTGAAAGAAGGAGATCTTCTTAAGCAAATCCAGGAGTAAGAACGAAAATGAATGTTACTGCATTTATACAAACACTGAAAACGTTAACCAAGACAGTCCTCAAAATATTATTTAATAAAAACTACAGATACCTCACCGAACGATCTACCTTGGACTGAGATTATCTGGAAATAAGACATAGATGAGCAATTCTTTATCATACACACATGGGCGTTATACAAACATTTTTTATCCATACAAACATGTTGGATCCACTCTGCTAATTTTTCTACAGGTTCTCATAATGCTACTGTAGATTATAAAAAATTAAGAGCATAACAAAAAGTGTTGAAGTTGGTGAAAAAAAAATATATAATCAGAACAAAGTGGCTTAGTTGATTCACCTATTTAGAGTTAGAGTAACCTATTCGTAAAATGAATGAGAGATCTTAATTAATATTGGATAAAATGGTTGATAAGGCCCAAAAATCTGTACGGGAGTAAGCAAATGAGGAGGGGTTGCAAGTTAGCGAAGACCGGTTTTGACTTGACAGCAGGAGATAGGTACTTGGCGAGAGGCAACGGAAAAGCCAAACCAGACGACGAGGACGACGACGTGGAGAAGCGACTCTCGGGTTTGGTTACCCCGAGACCTTGGCAAACGCGTGCATCATCGCTCTAGGTATGCTCAAGGGTTTGCTTAACTTGAGATTAACTCGAGGTTAATTCACTTGGAAGTAGTTGAGCTCCGAGAGGGTCTCGACAACGCCCAGGGCTCTTATTAGTATTACTCTTGGTGTAAGTAATAGATATAACAGCCGGGTGTATTAGTATTGGTTTACCGGCGTGTGGCATCGCTGCTGCGACGCACCGCGGTACCTACGGTCGGTTTAACTGTCTGTGTATGTGTGTGTGTGTGTGTGTGGGCACCCAGGAGTCTCTCCTTACTCTAGACAACTCGCTTACACTATCAACCCGGCGAGGAATCGTGCGAGCTCCTAGCCTGCCATCGTCGCTCGTGACTCTCGTGCTCGTCAGTTTGTCTCAGCGTAGGAGCTTCCTGAATCCCATATTACAGCCTTTCTCATCACACGCTGATGTAATCAATCAGAATTGATCCTGGGCAAGGCATATATGTATCAAGTTATATGGGCAATAATTGGCCTAAGCGGTATTGGCGCGTCATAGTTTCCGAGCTTCGAACTACTGTTCAACTATTTGTATGTGCTGATGATAGATTATTAGAACTAAAATCGCCACATTGTTTGGGAGTCGTTTCCACGACGAATTACATTGGGCTCGGTCTCCGTTGTGACTCGGTCACTCTATAGCCACAGTAATATCCACTCTCCAGTTAACAAATCGTGAATTAGGAAGAACACAAAAACGTGAACCCTAGAATTAATGTGACTCGCGGTAAACGAAATTTCGATTGTTTCGTCGACGTAGACCCCGTTCAACAAATCGCGTGTGTCCAACTTACAGAATCCAATACACGCGGAAAATTGAATTTTAGCGCTGTCTGGAAAAACCCGAAATGACCTATTCTACTTGACTATGTGTCAAGTATTCGGTTGGGTGTCGATGCATTGGATAGTCATTGAGAGAAATAGAGTGTCGGCTTGAAAATATGATATTGGAGTGAAAATGGGTGGTCGAAATGGGGCACCGACGATGAATCCATTGGTAGAGTGCTTGTTGTAGCTGCGCGTGTGAGCTGATGCAGAAAGAGAGAGAGAGAGAGAGAATGAGGTACTCGCTCGTTCCCTCGGGACTCAATAGCCGGCAATTCATATATACGCTCGTGGAATAACGGCTTGAGTATTGGACAGCCACGGCGCGAACCATTGGAAATCATATAGCACCTGGCCGAACGGTTGGCGTTGTGCTCCTGGTCGGTGGCCACTCTCCGAGCAGAACTACGATACATAATGATGATTATCTATCAGTCGCCGCGGATAGTCCGCTCGGTCTACCTCCTATATATGCTTTATAACGGTCTACCATATCCCCATACTGGCACAAAACCTAGTCTCTGATTCGCGTACACATACTGGTATGTGTCTACGTGACTGGCGGCCCGGTTGATCATACTGCCAAGCAAAGCAGTCACCACCGTCCACCGTCGGCCAGTCGACTCGTTCCCTCGATTCCTATGCAATTGCTCCTACTGGCTTTTCGAACGCGCGCGCGTTACCTGCCTCTCATTCAATACCCGCTCCACGTATCAATTGTCCACCGAGCTTCCCTCAGATATACCTATATAAAAGCACTACATCGCTACTATCGCCGGAATGGGGAGTATGGGGCACACATGCAATGTTACGCGTGCCTCGGTTCACTTGACGTAATCTCGACCAGATCCAGGCAACTCTATGTGTTCTGACCTTATTCTCGCGGTATCGCGCTTTTGTATTCTTCCAAAGTTCTTTTCGTTTTGTTGGCTACAAACACTTGCATGTTGTTTTTTTTCTTTTTTCATTCAGCAACAGCATTGGAGACATCAACCCTAGCTTACTGTTGTCCAAATATTTGTATATTTCCTAATGGGTCTATGGGTCTCTTTATTGGAACATTACGTGTTGTCGGTTCTCCAAATAAAGCAACATTTCGTACTCGGATGGGTTACCGCTTAGCGGTGCACCGTCTGCTTCATTATTTTTACAAGCACACCGGGGAATCAGAAAAAAAAAATGTATAGTATTGTGCGTACCGCCGAAGGGGTTTTCCGTAGTTGCCCCGTGCTCATGGAAAATGCGGTTTGGTGTAGCTAAGTGGAGCTGCGGCCGGATCGGAAGTTACGTTAGCATTGCAAAGAGCGGGTAATGAATGCTACGAGAAAAGATAATACCGGATATATGCAAACTGTACAGGAAACACATTGGATCACACAAAACATGTTTTACGCGTGATTCATTGATTTAACATAAAAGCACAACTTTTCGTACCATTATTTTTTTACGAACTTCTTCATCAATGCTTTAGTTCAATCGAACTAACGGATATCTTTGCAACTCTGACGATAGACGCAACATAACGATTTTCAACACTCTTGAACATTTTTCGCACCAGTAATGACAAATCCATCAGTGAAATGTTGGAAATCTTGAGAGCGCAATGCTACCAAAGATGATTACGATATGGCCAAGTTGCCAAAATTCGTGTCTAAGCTCTCATGTCACAAAAATCAACGGGATCAAAGATTTTTATTACAAATGTATGTGTGTGTGTGTGTGTGAGTGTATAATGGGCTATCAGGCTCGGCGCGGGCGAGAGAGTTATGTAAACGGGGTGGTAGACCGTCGAACCGAGAAGAGACGAGCATCGATGCCATTCGTTTTTCGGTTGAATTGAGACGGCAAGCACACGGCGAGTACATTCATCGGTTTCCATTGATCGGTGTGCGCCGCGCGGCCAGTTCGATACAATGCCCTCTCTGTCCTCATCTCGCTCTCTTCAACGCTCTGCCAGACTCCAGCCAGCACTCTCGCCAGTTCTCTGTTACCTCTACGACAATGACGCGCGTTATTTGGTCCCTCGAGCGAATTCTCCTTCCCTTTTCCTCTCATCGTACCTTGGCCCAAGCTATACTATATCCAAACTGGTACCTACTTTCTTTGTATTCTTAACTCTCGTTCGCCTCATGCCCGTAAACTCTATTACTCCGGGCTGCCACTCTGGCTTCGACTGAGAGAATCGGGGAATAAAAATTTATCATCGTACCTCTATCACTCTCACTCTCTCTCTCACGCTCTCCGTATATGTAAAACTGCAGTGTCCAACTGTTATATATTTACGCGGGATGCAGATATAGGTCTTTCACTTTTACGTCCTCGTTCTCATTTCCCAGTTGAAACAGAACGGCAACCCGATTCTCATTCTGTCTCGGTCCACTATGTACATATATATATATATATATAGCATCAAGCAACGACGGCAAAACGGCAGGGAGGGCACAGTTGGGTGGGTGTTCGGGCGTGTGGGGCGGGTAACTGGAGGGTGACAGCCCTCGTGACAGCCACGTGACGTCTGCGGCCATCCCGGCAGGCATCTAATTATCGCTCGGCGTGTACGCGAGCCACGCACGTTTCGTGCCGGCTGCTGTGTTTTACCAAAGCCAGTAACAGCTCCCCCATCCTCATCACCGACATTCGCGTGCATATATATATATATTTATATGTATGCAAGCCCCTGTACTCGTTTTCCACAAATTTCACTAACATACACTTTTGCGCGCGACTAACGGAAAAGCGACGGGCAAATATTATCCAACAACGAGTCGCAAACGGTTACGTTTCATTTATTCATTCGATGAAATCATTGAGAATGTCAAAATATTCATACCTGTAAGTTATTAAATGATTATTGTTCATTATTATTGTTTGCTTTACAAGAACAACGAAAATGTGTAGATTATCATGACAGGATACTCGGAAATGTCGAAAATATCGAGAAAAGTGCTTTAACAAGTCTCCATGTGTCTGTATATCATATAACAATATTTGTTATTGAATTTGATGCCAATCGGTTTCAGATTTAAAAATTCATGACATAATTTTTTTTTCTAAATCCTCTTTTTGAGGTAGAAATTTTTGAAATTTCAATATAAAATGATAACACATATTTGTTTAAGAAATAAGATGAAAAATGTGTTGCCTATTTGGCACATTTTGTGAAGTCGTCGATAAAGGTCGACCATTTACAAGGTACGAATTTTATGGACACCGCAATAGGCTCGAATTTTAATATTTCCAATCGGCGTTTTTAACAGCGTACTTACAGTCTTGTATGTCGCTAAATTGAGAATACTTCTCAAGCAACAAACGCGACACATACATACGTGTATCAGCGAATGGTTGACTGGTGGGGCAGGGGGTTGGGCAGGGGGTGGAGACGAGGGGCACAGCATCCTCGAACGTGTATGTGCCTATATTCGAACGCGCATCTCGCGCTCGCCAGCACCAGGGCGTGAAGTTATACGTTATTTTTATCCCTCGGAACTGGAGCGGGCTAACGCGTACAGCGGGCATACTGCCTTATCAAACGCGGCGGGGCTTTGTCCAACTTTAATTGAAAATATTGGAATAAATTTCGAACGATGAAAACTTGAATGTTACGAGAGAGAGAGAGAGAGAGAGAGAGAGAGAGAGAGAGAAGGATGGAATTGCGCTAGCCACGACTGTTCATACGTGTGTTCAGAGGATGAAACGAAAAGAATACCCTGAATCGTCGAGCGAAAATCATAGAAATAAAAAAATGAGAATGGAACAAGAGTCGGGCAAAATAATTATTTGAACCATTCCCTAGTCTTGCCAGTCCTTCCATCTAAAACAGATAATACAGGTGAATGACGATAAGAAAAGATTAGGTAGACACGTGCCAATTTTTATGCTTCGAATTACGATAAATTAATGTATATTGATAAGAGATTCTGTTCTGTGATGGTTGGAACTCGGTTGGTTTTCACGAATACTAGAATGATTAATAAACAAAACGAAAAAAAATATATATTTTTTGCATAGATTGGAAATTGTAGGCTTATGAAAAAAAAAAAATGTTCAATCCACATAAGATTCATTTTAAATGGCTTTATTAAATTGCCACACAAAGCGTTTAATGACTGGACTCTCGAGCTGTAAAATATGCGTATACTCAGTATGCAGAAAAATTAATATAGTAAAATTCAGAATATAGTCAGTTCTAGGCAAAAAGTTCCTTGTGCAATTATTGATTGTGATATAAAACATTTTTTTCACTACAGAAATACTTTTGGATACTAGTAGCGATTTTGCTCAGTATACACTAGCAGCTTATATTTGACGCTGTCGAGTTTGGAGGTGATGACATATTTTACTGCGATAGAGGCTCTCCACACACACACACACACACACACACAGGAGGCAATTGACGCGTGGAATCGCTATCATTCCGTCACGGCACCTCAACTGAATGCGACCTGGGCGAGAATGGAAAAAAGTTTTCCTTCACTTCGTCAAATAGATGAGAGAATTTTAAAAAAATAATAGGTAGATGTATTCAAAATGCTGTGCTGTACATATTGGAATAAATTGAAAGATTTATCATATACATATCAATCCCGTTTAATCCGCATTAATCAGACAGAATTATTCGATTAAATTGATATTTTATTGTGAATATCCTGACCATATGATACGATTGCATAACGTACACTTGCGAGTAAACGTCGATAATCATATTAGATGGGGAATATGCAGTTATTAATAGTTATTATTAATAACAAGGTCGGAGGGACTTTTTAATTCCATAATGGTGAATTGATATTAAGTTACTGAACATCCTTGACTTTAGTCACACTTTTTCCTGAATGTTCAATCGAAATTAATATTGAAAGAAAGTATATAAAATCCAGTCATTGACATGATAAAATATACGTAACAAAGGCTACAGACTGAAAATCTCTCATCGAGCACTTCCCATGCGGAAATTTGATCTCGTGGCTGTCTAGTCCTCATCTAGATTTACTTTTCACTTTCCAGTCACTGTACAGTCAAACTGGCTAGCACCCGACGTGTTGCCCGACAATTTCTAGCCGCTAGATAGTTTTTCTGTCTAAACCCTAGATGAGAAAAAGAAAACGAGAAAAGAATCGAAAAATGTATATAGGCGATTGGAGCCGTAGGTATCAAGCTTCCCTGGCTAATTCCTGTCTAGCCTCCCTCCAACAATGTCGAATCAGCTTCAGATCAGTAAACCTGGCTAAGCGCTGGACTGTTAAACGTTTCCAACACAAGAGACACGATGACGTTCATCAGTATCAAGATTGCCTGAATAACTACCCGCCAGCAGCTGTCCAATTTTAGACACGTAAAACTGGCCAAGCGCTAGACTCAATCTAGTGTATAACACTGGTTTCGAATTTCCAAATTAGGGACCAATGGAAATCTTACTGAGAACAACATCGGTAGTTCAGTAATTGCTGATGCGCGCGCGGTCGATGACCGGAACATCCACTTTAACCTACATAGGTTTTCGATTGGCGAAACAATTTCCATAAAGTAAATATCCGCGCGGTTTCTGTTTACGAATACATGGTTTTACATCTGTGATGCGCGAGAACTGTTGTATGGGATGCACGGGATAGGACAGGCGGGGGTTCGAAGGGATGCAGCGGCAGGGGTTACGTATTGAGGATTGCGAGTGAAGAAGGGGAAGGGGTTCGGGGGGGACTGGTGCGTTCTCTGGTTGTGGAGAAGCGTCCGAGGCTCTCGTGTTCTCTCGACGTTCTCGAATCCGGCGGGAGTGTGTGTGCGTTGATAAAAGAGGGCAAGAGCGCGTGGCGGTCCCGATAGAGCGGGAATTCAGTTTGCAAACGCGAGGGAGATCGAAAGCAATTGGTACGTGCCACGATTGCGCCTACTCTACTGTAAATATTGCTGCTGCTCATACCGGGTGTCGGAGATTCGTGCATGCATGCATACATAGCGCCTCTGGATAGTTACATAAACATCTACGTGTGTTGTATATTTAGAGTGACCGATGAAAACTAATTTTTCGACTTTGCACTTCGTGAAATCGTGTTTATATGGAAACTTATATTTTTATTTAGTACGGAGGCCTCAGTCCCCCTGCGCGCTTCAAGTACCAGCCTCCCTTTTATCTAGAAAAAGCTATAAATGGTCCTGCCACATTGAAAATGTTTGAACTATCATGTAAGTCGCCAATGAGTGACTTAGAAAAATCTGAGCTTGAGGCCAATGAGAGACTCGGAAAAATCTAAGCCTGCTCACTTTTTTTCTAGATCCGGAAAGAAATGCAGATCCCGATTGATCCAGTTACGCAACTGTCCACATTCGCATCTATCCAGATCCGAAACTATCCGGATTTGAATTCACGTATTCAATATTATGGTTTCGTTATATCCAAAGTCGCAAAAGAATTTTTTTGCTTAGACTGTCTACTGTATACGAGCAGCACATAATTTTCGACTGCCCATTTAGCCGAAACAACAGTCAATCGAGCTAACTGGCTATACATACGAGACATTGTAAGAGGATCGAGAGAGAGAGAGAGAGAGGGCGTGAAGAGAACAGGAGCCAATAGCGAGATTGGCAAAAATACTTAAGCTACATAATTCGTGCGCCAGGGCATAGACGAACAGCCGAACCCCGTCGACGTACCCAATACCGCGTTATCGGAGTCGATCATTCAATTTCGCGAGGCAAATTGTCTGTGCCGGAAACTCATATCCGGATGTTTCCGGTTCCCCGCGAAACCCCTCTCTCGTCCTCGCCCCCGCTCCGGTTGTCCTCATCGCTCCGCCAACGGGCCAGACGCAGATGGGCGGCGAACTCACTTCCGGTTGCTGCTCCCGCGGTGTAATCCCCTCTCGCCACCGCGACATTCTACGATTCCTCTCCGATTCTCCAACTCTGCGGTACTCGACGAGAGAACAACCCTCGTGTCTGTCACCAGCTCTCTCTTGCTCTCTTCTGGTCTCCCTTCGATGCTCTCCGTGTATCGCAATCGAAGCTTTCTTCATTAATGAGAAAAGAGAAATTGGGTTGAAAATCCAAGGAACTTCATTCTCGTCATGGCCAATCTAAAATCATATTCAGAAATTAAAATATTAAAAAAAACTTCTGAAATTCTAACACGGAAATTGGTTTCTCATTATTTCCCATTTTTTAATTCCCGACTGTCCCTCTGGAGAAAAATACAGGAGTTGTGCGTTTCACGGCGAAGCAGCTGATTTAAGGGATTTATCTTTTTCCGAGGGATGTTCTCGATAGTGGTAAAAAAAATACTTGACCAAATTTTGTACGATGGTTCTATGACTAGCCTCCAATGTGCTTTTCCATAAATTGAGGTGATAAATTGTTGATTCGCATCGATAAATGAATTTTGGTAATAACGTATTTGAATATGTCGAAATAACGCTAGAATACTGCCATTGATGCGTATTCTGTAACTCACTTAATGCCACATTTGTGGCAGAGTATTTGAATTACTTTCAGAGGGATGAAATAAAAATTATTTTACGAAAATTACAATAATACCCTGTTTGTTTTTGAGACACTTGCATTCGATTAGATTTACAACTTAGCGTCGCATGCATGCAATCATGATGAGAGTATATATAATTGAAACGACAAACTTTCGACTTCACAATCGTGCTGATAAGAGTCAAAGACTCGCGGCTGAAAGTGCAACGTGTTAATTATGCGTATATAGACACACCACTGTGATAATTCCTCTTGGTTTAACTACCTGTTGTTTCGAGTTGTCTAAAGCAAAGTTCATAATTTTCCTGCGAGTGCTTTAGAGTATCTAGAATAAGTACAAATTATTTGCGATTTTTTAATACTATATATCAGCCAAGATTAAATAGGGACTTTTTATTTTTGTGTTCCTTTTTTCAACTCATTCTGCATAAAAATTTACATAAAACTGATTGTATAAACTCTACATAAAAATGATTGTATAAACAAAATGTTATAACATAAAATGTAGGTCTTTGAATGTAGTTTCCACTGAAAAATTTTCATATTTTTGCGCAGGATAAATTTCAGGCATTTTTAAGAGGAAATAAGTTTAAAAAAGAAATATCGTTGAGAGAGAAATTTATTTGTTTATCGATTTGAGGTCGATATCCAAAGGATTCTATATTGAAGCTACCAAAATTCCAGTTCCGTGATATATATCCAAGTGTCGCACACACTCCATTTGTTTTTCTCAAAGCTCCAGGAGTCAGCTCGAAGAAAAAAAAGTGGTGGATACTTGTTAATTTATCGTCTACACGGTCATGTAAATGCAGGGTTGTCTGATACTTTTGGATCAGTTTCAATTGGAACACGAAGACGAGTGTCGGTTTAGTTAAGAGTGCCGATCATGTAAAGTATCGATACCAAGGAATCGTTGATTCATTTTAATTCGTTAAAGAATATCATATTTGCTTGACTGCTGCTATTGTAAGAAAAATTATCGAACGAAACATCGTAAAAATCTGAAAAAAATCTGAAAGACCTTTTTTTTTTAAATAAGCATTTTTGGTAACCGAGCCAAAGTGGTTTTTTTTGCCTTTTTTCAAGAACAAAAAAATGGAAAAAATAATAATCTTACGCAGCTAGAAAATTATTTTATCTATCACATGATTTTCGAAATTTTTTTTCTTCAGATTTTTCCAAATAAACGTTGAGCTTTTGCTTAAATGATCTCAAATTAGTCCTTTTTGTAAACGATTATTTAACGTTCATTATGAAATAAAATATATATACATTGGAAAAATCTGAAAAAATATTCTAAGAATCATGTGTTGCATACAAAAATGACTTGGGTTACTTAAAAAAAGAAAATGTAACGCGGCGCCACCGTGGGTAGCTTACATAAATTGTAATTGAAAAAATATTTGCTGAGTGATCGCATCTAGTAACGACACGTCTGCCCTCACAGCGCCCTTGACTACTTGACAAGCGAACGGGGCGTCTGATCACCAATGACTCTAACCACTGAGAGTGCAATTTCCCAGTGAAACATGTTTGTCACAATTGTCGTTGAAAAACACCAAACAACGGCAAAGCACAAGTTATCTCGAGTAGATAAAAAAATTGACTGTTCACCAAGACAGAAGTCGGCAAGCATCAAGGAAGGTGGTGGCAGAGAAAGCCTGTTAGAAATCCGTTAGAGATTCTCGTGAGTGGAGAGAGAATAAAAACGGCCGAAAAGCGCTGTCGAGAATATATTAAGCGAGTTTTCAACGATTGAATAGCAGCGAAGGCAAATAGAATTCTCGAGAAAACCCCACAGAGAACAACTGGTGGAAGAGAGAATCTTCAAAAGCGAAAAAGAAGTGTGGAAATAAAAAGTAAAACGATTGGTGGGCTGAACGTTTTACTTGGTGAAAAGTTTCTCCACGTCCAACGTTTTACTCGCGACGGACCTTAGATTTTTGGGATCTTCGCGGTAACTGAACGCAGCGAGTCGTCCGAACTTTGGTGAAAGATTAATATTGGCGACAAAAACGCCGAGGACAAATGGCCAACGACGAGGACGACGGAAAGTAAGTTAACATTAACACATTATTTAGGTATACTCTGATGAACACCTATATTTCCCTAACGATTGCACAATTCGTTTGGATTTACTGATCGACGCTAATCGCGAATTCTCGTCAATTAAAAAGACATACCAGATCAGGACAATCCTAAGTAACTCAAAGTCAATGCTAACGCACGAAACAAATAGTTTGCGCAAACAATGTTCGTGCGAAATACGCGACACAGTTGTCTGCGAAATGCTAAAAGTTTGTGCCAAGTATTAAACACGTAATCTCTTGAAATGGATCACGAGATGAGGACAACAGTGTGACGAAAATCTCGTGACCATTGCTCGTGTAACAGACACTGGGATTACTTTTAAACATTGCATTTTTATACATTTTTTTTTTTTTTTTTTGATTACGCCACAGAACATTCAATGAATTTTTGTTTTCTATACTGTCATAGGATATACGAACTTTGTCAACATAAAGACAAAAAAAATGCTAAGCATCTTCGTGACTGGAATGATTTGTTTTAAGCCACCAAAGCTGACAGTTTCAATCCGCTAAGTAATCCGACGCGCCACATTTTTGAAAAAAAATCTACAATTCACCGATTTGAATAAATTTCAATTTCGACTATTTCAACAATAATTTACTTATTTCTACAACAAAGTTTTCGATAACTACGATTCATTTTAGATTTTGTAAAAACTTGTAGTTTCTTTTACAAAATTTGAGAAAACTATTTTCGGTCCTTCAACAACAAAAACTATTTATTTGTACTTGTTCGTATAAGACGCAAGTATTTATTATGACACACAACTTTCTACGTCAAGTACCAAAGTCAATAGAAAATGTAGAGGACTTAGCGTGATTTTTAGAACTTTTACTTAGTGATTTTGTTCCTTTTCCTGCGTAGCTTCGAAACGATAGAACCTCCAGTTTTTATGCCCTCGGGATCATGCTCGATGCGTCGTGGTTCCTCGAACAATTTGACCTGCGTCGATCTCGACGGACGAGAATGCAGCTACTCGAATTCACGCAACGGCCGAACACCGAGTCTTCGCCGACAGAGCATCGCCCTGAATACTATATTACATCATCGAAGAGCTCTTATTGGGTAAGCAAATATTATTTCTTGAACATGCCAATAGCATCTTGCATTCCTTATATGAGGCATTCCATATCAATTCAGTCACACCAAAAAAAAATAATTCAAAAACGCATATTTACATTATTTAAAAAATTCAAACTGCTGCAAACAATGAACACTTGATTCTCCCCATAAAAAAAAATACAGAAAATTCGACATTCGAAAAAGAAAAGAAAAAAATCGTTGTTCGAAGTTTGTTGTATGAAGAAATGATGAAAAAAAAAATGAAGGTGTAAAAAATGGTTACAATTAAACTAACGATTTTTCGGTGTATGAAATCTATAGTTTGACACTTTTGACAAGTGCAATGCAAACTTATAGTTGTACTATGTGTGTGTGTGTGTCTGTATGCCAAAGTATTAAACCGGGCGACTGACGAGAGCCAGTTTCAACAATGGTAAGTCGAATACAGAAGTGCGGCTATATAATCCGTTGAAAGCGTCACGTCGTTCATAGACGGCAACCGCCGGTTTAGCACTGGTGAGCCAAATCGAGTTTCATGATGAGAACAACGTGAATCGAAGTAGCACAATGACTGGTGTGACATCGCGCACACGACACCCAATAACGTACTGGCAATCGTTTTGTTTCCGGGCAACCACTGCCGTCGCTAAGGCCTGTCTCGATGTACGGAAACTCGGGAGGCTGTTACTGGGACTCGCGTGGCAAAACTCCTTGATGCTTATTCAATGGATATTCTCTCTTCTAGGGCGCTCTTCTCCGGGATCGGCAGTAACATGTCCTTGCCGTCATGCGTGAACCAAGAACAGGATCTTCCGCAAGGCACGACGTCAGTGGCAAACAATCACGCGAATCAGACGAATCTTCTTCTCTCAAGTCGTAGCTCCGACAATGATAGTCATAGAAGAAATTCTCGTCATCCAAATCTATTGCAGTTATCGCCGGTTAATACCGCGAGCACTCCACTCAACGCCTTGGAAGCTATACCTAAAGGCACGAAAATAGGTGAATTAAAAAGTTTGTCATTATTTCACAAATTTTGATCGAGGACTTTGGCAGACACCGCATATTTTCTTATTACAGCTTTTTGGTTGTTGTCGTTCAAAAAGTATTTCAAAATTACTCACTGGTTGTAGGGAATATAAAACAAAAATGTTGCGAGTGACCCGGATTGCCCGGCGCGTTTTTGCAGCCTCGTAACTTATTATTCGGGCCACATAAAAATTCCTATTCGCTAGATGCACGGAGACTGCGAAGCCCTCGAAAAATGTGGAACCTCTAAAAAAAAAAAGAAGTAAAATCCATCAACCGGTTTCATCGCATGCCCTTTTTTTTGGATGACAAAGAGGGCTTTAAATGAAGTTACGAATAATAATGTAATAACGTTCGCTTTAAAACAGGTAAATTAGCGGACGCACCGAAGCCCAAAAGTTCGTCGACGTATCACCAACGGAGCCAGAAGCACCGAGCAGAGTTGGTCACCACTGTTAGTACGCTGTACGCGAAATTGTTGGTCGTTATTGGTGTTGCAGTTCCAGTGACGGCGAGCGTCAGTCACAGAGTTCCAGCGGCCCTGGATCAGGTAGGCCAATCACGTGTACCCCATTTGGAATTTTCAGTTGTGGGTATATTCTCTCTGCCAATCGATGGATTGGGATTACGATCTTCCGTATAATGATACTTTATGTACCAACGGCCGATCGTTAATGAGCGCGGCCGATTATGTTAAAGCGCTCACGCGTTAATGCACTCGCCCCCCCGTGTTTATCACATGGCTAATAGCCCGAGCTTAACTCTCCTCGTACTCAATTTTTGCGTTTTTCCCCCTGTAAGTACGTTGTAACATTATATTTTTATATGCTCTTTTGCCTTTGTTTATCATCAGGGCTTCTATCTTTATCTCTATCTGGTGAGCGTTGGTTTTGTTATCACAATGTACACTACCCTGTTACGGGACAAAGCTGTGAAGAAATTGTTGTTGCAACGTGGCAAAGAGGAAGGCACTTATGGCTTTGGCGATTGTGCCAACAAGCCACGAACCATTCAGGTAACAATATTGTTTCTGTATTTGCTGTTTAGAGCTCGAAATATTTCATCAACGGAATGTAGGTCAATTAATCTGATTGCTTTAATATGATTTCCAAATCTTTGGTTCATACTAACAAGGAAGGTATCCCAACAATACTAACGAGGTAACGAGGTAGGTAACGATTTACCTGTTTCACATATGAGGCAAAATTACCTGAAGTCGGCCACTTCCATTTTTCATGTCAATAAAACGTCCTCAAATTTATTCAGTATGTTAAATATTTGCAATAAAAGAATCTGAAAAAATTCCTACGTTTTTTCTTCAACCAGACCAACATCCTGAAGAAATGTGAGGACGTTTTTCTTGACATGAAAAATTGCAATTATTTTTGCAAGAGGTACATGTTTTCATAATAATCGCGATAAAATACGCTTAAGTGTTGATTATACCCGCTGAAAAATAATTCACCCGAAATATGCAAGCACTTCCTTGTAAGTTGTCTGAAAGAAGGAAATAAATTGGAAAAGAATGTTTCACGGTGTAAGGACATCGCAATAACATAACAATTAGGGAGTATCAAATGTTAACCGTTTTGGTTAAATCGATGAAAATAAAAGGCGGGTTATAGCAAAGGGACATTAGAGGAAGGAAAAAACTAAAAATCCTAAAGTTGATGTCTCTAGGCTCAACAGTATGGAAGCTTCTGCCTGCGACTAGGCGCCGTCGGGTTTGGGGCAGGCTCGTTAGTCTTTACTGGATTGCAAATCGGTGCGGAAATAGCGTCCGGCGGGCCATTCAGGGCGATTACACCGAGCGCGAGGCTTCTACTGGTTACCGCCCAAATGCACTTCATATTCCTCAACAGCAAGGACCTCGAGCTTGCGAAGCATGGGGCTCTCGCCAAATTGGGCCTGATGCACATGATCGCCACGAATCTATGCGAGTGGCTTCAGGTAACAAGTGGCACATTCGAGAGTCAAATTATTGACGAAATAAGACATACCAACGGGATGACACAACCGAATTCCCGTACAGTGATCGAATAATCTTCAGGCCATATTGTCATGTTGGCATCGAACTTTCAAGCTGATTTAAGAAACTAATTTTTCAAAGAGTTAAACTTATTGTAATCGTATTCATTCATTTTTAAAGTAACTCCATTTTTTTTTATCGTTGAGAAATGCAATTTATTCATTGTCTGCCTGACACGAACGTTTTTTAAACGTTTGTCCATTTAATTTCTTCTTTTTTTTTTGTTTATTTAATTATTATCTGCACCAAGTGCAAGAGGAACAATAAAACACTTGTTTTATCTTCAAATCGACTGAATCCAGGCACTCGTCGAGGAGACAAGACACGAGATCGCTCAATTGGAATTGCCCGGCCATGAGGTAGGCGAAGAGGGCATTCTCAAGACTCTGCTCAGAGACGCCAGCCCCTTTCTCTTTCCC
The DNA here is from genome assembly GCA_964016905.1 of Perithous albicinctus. Taxonomy (NCBI): domain Eukaryota; kingdom Metazoa; phylum Arthropoda; class Insecta; order Hymenoptera; family Ichneumonidae; genus Perithous; species Perithous albicinctus. Next base: position 21,970,012 of record OZ024693.1, on the reverse strand, counting down.
TGCACCATCGAGTTCAGTCTCATTTGCGCTGTCATTCTCTTCGAGATGTGGAAACGCGTGGACAAGAAAGTCGTTGTTAAAGCTGACGGGATGACGAGATCGTTGCATCAATTGAGTATCGATTGCAGCAGTGCTCATAGGTACTTTATCGCAGGAAAATCGTACCACAATTTTCATTGTTTCCTGTTTTTTTTTGTTACTTTTGTAAATCATGTTTTTCAGAGGTCTTTTCGGTGGAATCTTAGTAATAGCAGCGACGATCCTCAGTCTTATTATGTTTTTCGTTCTCAAAGAGACGAGGCCAAAGATAGCCATCGATCAAGTCACAGCCCTCGAAACGGCGATTCTAATAGCAGGTTTGCTTGTTAATTAATGATATTTCTGTTGATGTGATTCGTGGGTGGTCGTGAACGAACGTTTAGAAAGATACGAGGAAAGAAATGTTAAGAGAGAAATGTATGTTCATAAAGAAATTAATGTAGTGTGTTTATGCATATTATTTTTTTTAATTTATGCATAACTCTATGATAGGTGCAATAGCTGCAATAGGTGGGGCTTTGAAGTTAAGGCGACTGGATCTTAAAAACACAAAACCTGCTCCACATTTGGACTCAACGCTATTAGCTGCAGCACAAGCGGGCGTCTATTTGCATTGTCTATTCGGTGCTGTAGGTGGAATATTAACCATGGGACCAACATGGGGATTATCCATAGGAGCTGATTTCATTACACTCGTGCAGAGTACAAGTCAAACTCTTCTCGTCAAGGTAAACACGTTTGTAACATTGATTATCGTCCGCTTGACTGAAAATAGAAGAGAAAAAAATAATTGAATTGTGTAAATTTTTTGTTTAAGATTGCCTGGCGAAGACGTTCAAACTCGAGCGCTAAACCGGGCAAAGAATTGATCACCTTTCTCATCGTGGTGAACATAGCTCTGTGGACGGTGAATACTTTGGAAAAATCTCGGGCTGATGTTCGACCGGATCACTTGCGTTTCTTCGGCGTCTGGGCATGGACGATTATCACTCATGTCTCGATGCCACTGGCAATATTCTTTCGCTTTCATTCGGCAATCTGTCTCTTCGAGGTCTGGAAGAGTTGCTACAAATACAGACCACCGGGAACTCCAACTACGCCCTGCTAAATACTTTTTGCATGTGTGGAAACAATTTGGGATACATTAAGATATTTAGTTATTGTTATATGAAATGTTTTATAAACAAAATGAAAAATTAATTGAAATAAAAGATTCTTTTGGGGAATTATTGATTTCCCGATTTCAAAAATCTTCCAAAACCAAAAATTCCGCGATTTGGGACGAGTCTTTGTAAATATCCCTCACGATTTATTGAATCGGCTTAATTAAATTTGATCTACCGATCAAAGTCGACAAATTTTTAACAAAATAACTGAAATAAATTCCGCCACAGCCTGATCAGGTGACTATGAATATATCTGTACAAAAAGAAGTCCGCTGCTGAATAACTTGAGGATAATTGTAGAAAAGAATGTTGATTTCTGATAACAGAGAGAAAAAGAAAAACATTGTACATCACGTAAGTCAAAAAGGAAGAAGATGAAGACGAAAATGGTAAGGGAAGAGATGCTTCTGGTGGATGACGGGTCGCCGGGGCAGCCCCCATCGAGTGGGACCAACGAGGAAGAGACGCGTACACACCGACGGTTTGATACGGTTTACGGGTAAACACATTTGGGTGGCAATCACGTCACGAAGTGAGGGGTTGTTGCCGGGGGGAGCACGTCGTCACTCGTCGGCGATGCGGTGGAGACAGAAGAGGCCGCCGCGCAGAGGTGGATGAAGAGCGTTGCCGAGGCGTGCGGTGCGCGCGGGGTACTCGATACTGGGGGAGGATGATGAAGTCAGGGGAAAGGGTGAGTGCTCGAGCGGGATGGGTCGGCAGTGAAGGGCTCTTAGGAAGCCTTTGTTGCTCCTGCTCGGTCAGCCAGGCCATCGGTGCTATGGGTAGCCGCGCACGGCCAACGCCGAGAACACCCTCCAACCTCTACGTTCAACCTGCCTCTGAAACTCTCTCTCTGTGCCTCATTCACTTGGCCTATCGAGTGTATGTTCACCCTGACGAAGATGCGCCCCAGGACCAACTTGCTCTCTTCAACCGTGAGAGAACTAGCAATCTAGCAATTAAACCAAAAGAAAGGCCTGAAATTGTTGTAAAGAAAAAATATGATTATTATAAATTAGCAACAATATTTGTCGTTGCTAAATATTCTATGACAGTTGGAAAATGGTTAGTTTGCACAAAGTCAACCGTAAATCAAAGCTTTTACATTCATTCTGTTACCAGTTGATAAATAGTAGGTTTGCAAAAAAAAAAAAAAGAAAACTAACCGTAAATCAACCTTCGATGTTTCCTCTAAGAAAGTTGGAAAATGGTTGGTTTTAGAAAAACGATCCATAAATCAACCATCAATGCTCAATGTATAATAGTTGAAACACGGTAGAAGGTCTAAATTCCAACTGTAAATTGACCTTGAATGGTCGGGTTATATGGTTGATATAACGCACCAAACAACCGTTGATTTCCGGTCCGCAAGAGTACCTATAATTCCACCGCCTCTGGTATTTATGTAGCAAACGTTATTCATACCGTCACGGAATCGATGGACGTTTCTTCTAAATAAATAAAAACTCGTGAATGCATTTTTTAGGTAACGTATGTAAAGAAAAGAAAAATCAATGGCGTTTACAAGCAGAAGGAAAGAATGTTTGGTTCGGGGACACCGGCAGACGATAGGGTATGAGGTTCGATGTGGATGCAAGCCGAGGAGGTAGACGAAGTAAAGCGTACGACATAAACACGGAAAGGACACGGTGAGTATCGAGAGCCACGGGCGTTGTACGCAGAAGAATCGACATTCGTCGAAACGAATCCTTGATATATCCGCCAAACACAGCGGTGCCCTTCGTACCTGGGCTTCGCGGATTTATCGGAGCCGAGGATAATGGATGGTGGCGGCTGTTGCTGCTGCTGCTGCTGGTCTTGTCGAGACGGCGAGGAAAACTTTTCTAAATAATACAACGTCGGATACTGTATAACGCGTTGTGCCTACAATGCATCTATACATGAGGCGCTCAATACCAATTCAGGCTTCCGAATTTTTTAAGTTTTTCCGAAAATTCTGCGATTCGGCGAGATTGAAGTATTATATACGTTTATAATAGGAATAAATGATGGACTTGTGTCTCAATTCAAGAGATTATGCCGTCATTTTTTATTCCGGGGGGACATTACAACTTGGAAAGTTCCTGTGTGTCTAGTTGTGGCATGTTCGGTTGGTAGTGACGAATTGGTGCGTGCCCAGCATTGTCGTGTTCAATTAAGTACCTACGGAATATCGAATTGTAAATTCAAGTTATTCTGCATGAGTCAAGTAATCCGTTCATCATTCTTCCAACTCCTGTTCATAATCAAGTCGGTAGACCTTACATCTTACTCTAACGCCACCATTATTCTCTTTCCGTTTCAAGGCCATGTCCCGATCACTGTAAAATAAAAAAAAAACGTTATGCACCTACAGCTTGGTCTGTATTCAGTTGACATTTTGTAAGAAACGATGTACTACCGTAACCCGTCTACTCCCAGCGTTCATATTTAAATTCTTCGTCAAAATAAACGATAATGATAACTTGACAACATAATAAACACGAAGCGATAAAACTTCACAAGAATCTGTGGGACGTTCGAGAGTGAGAGACAGAGAGACAGAGAAAAAAAAATGAGAGACGGAGAAAGTTCGCACTGATTAAAACAGCGGAGAATAACGAAATGAGAAAACCGAGGGTGGTTGGATTTTTAGTACTTACGAAGGTGGCTGCTGGATCGAGAGCAACGCTAAGGTAGAAAATACGGCGGTACGCGATTGGGCGATCCTCCGAGAATGTATTTAATTCGATTGCAAGGATAGAGCCAAGGATTCCAGATAGTCGAGAGAAGAACGAGAGCTTTGCTGGAGAGTTGCAATGTGACGGTGCGACAGCAATGGCGTCTACACGAAGAGCATCAGAGCAGTAGTAGCGCCGGTGTACGGCTGATCCGAGAGAAAGCATCGAGGCAACGAGGACCAGGAACGAGGGGCTTCTGTTTCCGGCGGAAATGAGGCCTTGGCGACTAGCGACTATCACCCATTCCACGTTCCGAGAGACGAAAGCTCTCTCGCGCTCTCCGCTACTACTACTACTACTACCGGTAACTCTCGTCGGGATGGCGCTCTTCTACCGATCTCGTCGCTACTGGCAGAGCGCATCAACGGTAGCAGCAGAAAATCCCAACCACCCCTTGCTCAGCACCTGACGTACCGCCTATGACCGAGCCGAGAGGCGAAAATTGTATTTATATTCCATCTCCCGGGCGTTCGATCGCCAGGTAAACGGCCCTGAAACGACCTCGCGAGCCTAGCCGAAGAAACGAAGTGGGCGGGCGACCTCCGCTAACCTCCACCACCAAAGAACATTACCAACGGTGCTCGGAAATCTCCTTCTAATTATTTCTTTAAGGATGTCTGCAAAAAAAAAGTTCGTCTAAATGACTAACACGTAGTGTTTTTATATTTGATATTTTTAGTATTTTAATATTTCGAGGAGTCAACTGGGCTACGAAACGCGGTAGTAGGAAGGAAATACTGGCAAAATACTGGCAGCGTATGATTATTTGCGCTATGAGGTTTTATACAAAGTTTTTACGTCGCGGAAGATGTCTCAACAAATCAGGTAGAGAAGGGTTCTATTGGTGGGTAAAAATTACTGGCTTTACGAATAAGGACAGGAAGGATTCTGTTTGAAAGTAAAAAAATTGTTGGAGGACAGTGAAAGTTACAAATATGGCGAGGAAGTGTTCTATTGATTTATATAAATTTTATAAAAAATTTTTGGGGTAAACATCAATCTTCCAAAATCACCAATAAATAATGTTCTAAAAATCTAAGCGAAACTTGAAATAAAAAACCGAAAGATTTTTCTTCGACAATTATTTCTATATTTTTCCATCGGATCCATGTAATCTGGTTTAATCAAAGGGTTTCAAATTTTTTCTTTTTTTTTTCCAGAATTACGATCGGCGAGTATAGGATAATTGGCGAGTAGGAAGATATTTTTGTGATCCCACCCAACGACATTGTCCGAGTGGCTCTATTAGGGAGAAGACAATTTTCCATTCATAAGTTGGATGCACCTTGTGGAGAGCTTCGGAAAATCCTCCTTTAGTACACCCTCGTCGAAAGCCAAGAATATGTGGCTTATATAGTTATATACCAGTTACATAGTACGGGGATGAACACGGGTGTACCTATAAAAGGGTAAAAGATAGAGTCGACGCGAAGAGAGAATGGAGAGTTGGATGTCGAGCGAAGGATGCTACAGTCGAGTTAAAAGGCATAAGACGCCGCGAGACGGTGAACCTTCGGTATAATACCGGTTGGTCCTTCCGACGACGTAATTTTCGCTGTATGCCCGGATTAGAAGCCAGTTCTACGGTCTATCTGTCTATGCTCATAGACGTAGCAAGTAATGTCCCAGATAAATCCATCGGAAAGTATCAACGAATTCGAGTTTTCAATTATTCTCTATTTCATCAAGTACACTTTGATACCTCCACATCAGGTACCTGCACCAAGAATTTATGAAAAAAAAATAATGTGGCATCTGCCAAACCGAAACATTCATAGTAAAAAAAAAAAGATGCAGGCTTAATAAAATTTGCGAATGCACCGATACAGAGCAGCACAGCTTCACGCCGTCTCACTGTGACAAAACTTTTCCAACGCCAAATTCAACCAATGCGGTAATACCCGGATAATCGGATCTGTTTCGATCGCGCGATGAGAAAAAAAAGGAAAAACGAAATTTTTGTAATTATATGAAAGACACATTTACCCCAGATACGTCACATCTCGTGGGGTCGCTGCATGAAAGTCGTCGAAATGAAATTTTAACGCGACGCCAACGTGAATAAATTACTCGGATAATTTCGGAAGTGAAATCTTTCGATGGATTATTCTCACTAACAAGGCTTCCAGATGTTTAAGAAATAAATATGAAAATTGTGATTTTGAAGAAATAGCTAAATTGGGTTGATGAGAAGGATTTATTCTCTTTGCAGTTGAAGTATTTTTATTGGTCTCGCGTTTCGGGTGATAATCGATTGACATCCCTTCTTAGACTTGGTTTTAGAATAGCTGTACTTCTGAGGAGGTTCTTTGAAGTTTAAGTAAGACGTTAGATCGATTAATAGAAAGATTCCTTGAAGTAAGTTACAGGAATCCTTTTCGGAACTCTTACACTCGAATATTTGATGCATTTCGGAAAAAGGAAAAGTCATCATGCAGAAGTGAAAGACGAGTGATGTAAGACTTTTCTTTTATTCAACAACTTTCGTCATCGCCGAAATAATTTTTTACAGTTTTGTGTTACCGAATGTGTAGGTTTCACCTCTCGACGATGTGAAACTCGATCGGTAATCAAAACTGTAATCCGAATTTCTCCGACTACGGTTGATATTTTGTATAAAATATGAGAAAGTCGCCCTCCGTCTAATAATTATGGCAGGGCGATTTCGCAAAAATCGAAGATTAATTCTATTTCTTTTGCACTCGTTGAAATTTCAACTAAAAGTGATAAGAGTACTCAGTCGGTTAAAAAAGCCTTTAACCGAAGCTCCCTGCCACGATTGATTTGACAAATTCAATGTCAATCACAAGGGAGACAGTTTGATCGTATTTTGACAAATTAGTTTTATTCGTGTATCTTAAAGCTAGGCATTACATAGAGTCTAAGATAGACAAATTCATTTTTTGTTGTTGTGATCTAAGGCTTGAATAATCAAATGATGCGCTTTGCGCGTCAGGCTAATCGACGAAACCTTCGTATTATTGAAATTGCTAAATGCAGACGTGAATTTTACGTCAGGACAATAGAATTTCAATGTTTTTTTTTTTTCTTTTTTTTTTCGAGAATTGCGGCGTTGGAGAATGTCGCACACCAGATCGCAACCAGGAAGATTGTCGACAATTGTCAGCGGCAGTTTGATTATAGAATTGATGTTTGAAGCTTGTGAAAATCATACCAATACTGGAACTGCAATCCTCGGTGGTTCCGTTGTGCGAGGCAATTGCGAACACTGTTTTAGTGCCCATACCTGGAATTTAAAAAAAAACATAATCATTTTCCTCATGTGGCAAAATTATGTATAAAAAACCTAGCACAATTGTTAATTTGAAGAAAAAAATCGAGCACAAGAACAAAATTTCTTTCGAAAGTAGTCAAAATTACAAGAAAATGGAATGCCGTTTTTTTTTTTTAATTAATGTATTTAAAAATACGGTGATTAGAATAAATAATTTCTTAGATTAACCAAATTCATATTTACGAATTTACAGCTTATAGCTTCGTTGCTACAGAACCGTTATTTTGAGATAAAAATTATTATTTTTTAAAAATAATAAATTAGTAAGATTAGAAAATTGTTGTTAAAAGTGATTAGATGATAATTGTTAAAAATAAATATTTAATATCGCCAGTATTTTCCTGCTTGAATTTAAAGTTTAAGCCAAAAAGCTTCACAAGAAGCAATCAGCGAATACTCACTTCTGAAACTCCCATTCGCGATTGTCCAGCGGACAGACTTGCCTAGTCTTGAGCCAACGAGAGATGCAATGGAAATGGAACGCATGCTGCACAGCCAAAGAATTTTTTTACAATTAAAATTGTGCGCATTGCGTAACAAAAACATGATAAAGAGTGTCGTCAAAGAAATCTTTAAGGCATCTTCTACAATGTCGAAGAAATGAAATTAAAAAAAAAATCTAAAAATATTGTAAACGCACATTGCAGACTCCCCAGGCAACTGTACACTCCTCGCTCGTCGCCGATGCTTGATTCGCCTGACATTCGATACAGAGATCCATTATGTGATTTCTGCAGATAGCGCAATTATCGACAACGATATCTGCAATACGAAATATAAAAATCTATTAGCTGTTAAATTTAGACATTTTATTAACCATTCTATTTTCAACAACTTTTTTTTTTGAAAATCCAAAATTTGACGTTGTTATGATTTTTTTTTGCGATCCATTGTATCAACGTCAAAAAGTAAACAATTATTATTTTGAGAAAACTTTAATAGCTGGAAAATGCAATAAAAAATCTGAAAAAATTCCTACATTTTTTCTTCTACTTTTTTCTTCTCATATATTTGGAAGTCGCTACCAAATTTTGAAGATAAAAATCAAAAGTCAATTTTATTTTTCTTTATTCAGGTTTGTTTAGTTGGAAATCAATATTTTGTTCGCAGTTTAAAATTCTCAACTTTCGAATGATTATTTTATAGAAATTATCGTAAAACTCACCCCAAGCCCAAAGAGCGACGGCATTCCACTGAAAAAGAAAAATATATATATATATATACACATGTTCTTCATAATTGTCAAAAAAATGACGTACGCGTGATAGTGTTAATCATGATGACAAAGCGCCGCAAAGTTAGGTTAGAAAAACATGTTTGTGAAAACAGTGAGAGAAATGACAAAGAATTAGTTCTGAAAGTTATTTCAATTGTATTGTGATGTACCTTTTTCACTTCAAAACGCTTTTTGTCGCCTTTACCGCTGCTCGAAGTTGGCAAATCGCTTCCCTCATCGTCGATATCCATTGCAGACGCCATCTTTAAATTTTGATAAATTTCCAGATGCCAGATGCGCAATGGCGCGCCGCAGTAACGAGATTTATGTATTTCGTTCTAGCGGGCATTTCAGGCGCGAAATTCAAACTTAAATTTTTTTTTGCGAAAAGAAAAGAAAAAACAAGAAAAAAACAAGAAAAAAAAATTGAATTTTTTTTTCTTGTAAAATCTCGAAAGTGTTCTGCCTTATAAATTTATATATTAACATTGAATATGTGAGATGTAAAATTACAGTACTTTATACTAAATACCTCGAAAATTACGAAGCTTTAATATAAAAAATTGTAATTTTACGTTAAATTGTGTATTAAAATTGAATACGACAGCTGAATGAATAAAATGTTCGATATTGAAAATTTAAGAAATATTTAAAACGATGCAGATACGTGCACTGAATAAATATAGCCACGTTGTTTTAGATAATATTTCGATTTATTATTAAACGTGCCTACACGATACAAATCGGGGGACAGCACAATTTCGATATCATTTTATCATACGGTAGTAAATATTCAAGATATCCTTTGTTGTTTTTATATTAAATATAATAAATATGAAGTATCTCATATACATATAGTATACCTATGCATGGTGGGAAATATACATGGATTTAGTATACTATACGGAATATTCAATATTTGCGCAATTATATTTATATATATTTAATATAGAAGTAAAGTAAGAGACAAACTTTTTATTCAACGTACACAGAGCTCTGTGTCTGCTGCTTCGCGTTAACGCATTTTTTTTTTTGTTTTTTTTTTTTTGGATCGAAGAATAATTATACAGTTTTATATTCCATGATGAAGGGGATTTTTTTTTCTTTTTTCCTTTCGGTGAAGTTGTTCTTTTCACAGACTATCACAATAGTTAATTGCTAGTTCGAGTTCGTGTTTCGAGGATATTTCATTTTATTCTTTTTTTTTTTTGCTTCATTTTTCTAGATATGATCAAAGATCGGTGTAATGGACTTATGGACAAAATCGTGTCGCTAATAACCTCTCGCCTATTTCAATTAGTATTTTCTCTGGAAAGTCCGTCCGTGCGTAGGAAGGCAGGCAGACAGACAGACAGACAGGCAGGCGGGTAGGCAGGCAGAGACGGGGCTATAAAGTTTTCTAAATTACACCAAAGCGACTAAAACGCCTACAGACTGAATAATAATTCTTTTCCATTATTGCGTCTCGATATTTGTGGACGAAGAGAAATAGTATTGCAAGTCTCCTCTGTCACGTTTACAAAAAAAATCGTACGAATTGGATTTTTCAATGAATTGAAAAAAAAAACACCGAAAATTTAATTCTAATATTATAGATCAACAAAATCAGGAATCGTTAATATTTCGTTTTACTTATATATATATATATATATATATATATATATATATATGTAAGGTAATAATTGTTTAAACAGCATATTTAAACAAATTTTAATTGCATTGTATTTGAGCAACAATGCAAATTCAAATTCTGTCGCGCGATCGAAAAACGCACGCGATTGGTCTGATGCCGAGTCGAGCCAATAGGAGGCTATTCACGTCAGAGTGGGGGCAGAACGGCAGCCTCTCATTGGCTGCTTTAAATTACGCGCTGTCTTTGACGTGAGCCGCGAAATCGAAAAGTCAAAATAAATCTGTTGCAAAATGCAAAAATCGGTAATTTATCTTGAAGCAAAGTGGGTATAGAGACATTCTTCCCATTTTTAATTGGATTTTTCAATAAATTTAAAAAACGGGAAATCTAATACTATAAATTAACATTAATTCATTAATTTTTTTTTCATAATTGTTTTTACTTAATAATGTAAAATAATAATTGTTTAAACAGCATGCGAATTAAAATGTTGTCACGTGACCAGTAAACGCACGCGACTAGCGTGACGTCACGATGTTATTGCCCCACCTGTAAGTATTACAGTAAGATTCCACTTTTCTTAACTTCACTTAACTAAATCGATAAAGAAAATTGAATAAATTTATACGTGTATGTCAGACTTGAACATTTCTACATACAAGTAAGGACTTTTAAGAATTTTTTCAAATTTTTCAATGGCAATTCTTTTTTTTTATTAAAAAAAAAAGATCATAGTCATAAAAGAATGTTTTTTATTTTTTTATTGTCCAACAAAAAATCTAAAAATAATTCGATATATCAGTTTAAAATAATCATAATTATATCGAATAATTATTAAAAAAAAAAAGTCAATGAAAATTCTGGTTGCCTCTTAAAGTCAGAGCTCTAAAATAACAAATTACACAAAAGCGAAGAGTCTCGATCCCTTAAGAATACCGGGGTCTTGCTGTATTCGATAATCTTTAGCGCATTAGTCGCAATGGTGATTCGTAAATTTTATAGCTAAACCGCAGAGACATTAGGCAGGCTTTGCGCGAATTCTTGATCTAGAGTAAATCGCTAGCCACACCGTCAAGGAAAAAAAGACCTCGTTACAAACGGACCGGTACACACGTAGTACAAGGGTAGATTTTTTTTCTTTTTTTTTTTTGGTTTTTTTTTTGTTTCTTCGGATTACGACAAGGTGCTCGACAACATAATGTAACGAGACCCTTACATTATCCTCTATCATACAAATACAGTGAGACACGTATTTCATTTATTTTTCACATATTAAGAATATAGTATGTCTAGGTACTTTGGGGCAACGCAAAAACGCTACGAGTATCGCTATTTTTTTTTTTTTTTTTTTTTTTCTTCTTCTTTTCTTCTTTTTTTTTCGAGCTATTCAAGAGAACGGGGCCAGCGAGATTTATACACAAATTTAATGTATTCAGGTCGGTTGGCCATTGAAAAAGTTGGATATCACATTTATATTAGATTTTTTTTTTATAATTTTTTTTTTTTTATTTCACAGCAACACCGCAGAAGCCACGCGTCTTCTAGTTTTCGAACTTAGCTGCGGTTGAGCAAATTGAACTTACTAGAATTTAGCGAGAACTCGCTATCGATGTGCCTTTTGCATTTCTCCCGAACTCTCAATCATCGCAACGATACTCGTAACGTCGAACGTCCCACGTATTTTTTTTTTTTTGTGTTTTTTTTTTATTTATTTCAATCTCCAATATATTACTAACTTTTTTTTATTTTCAATATTATAAGTCATTACGGCGTTATTGTATAGTTTAACGCTGTGACAGCGACGACGAGAAGCGCATGCAAATTAAACTGAAACGTAACGCAAGCGATGTGTGCGACTTTAAAATTATTGCCTCCTCTCTCTCTTCCTCAACTATTCTCCTCTATCCCTTCAATCTTTCTTCAATGTCTTAACACTCTTGTCCCTTCTCCACTAACTCGATAGAATAAATATCCTTACAACTTCGAATTTTTTTTTTTTCTTTTTTTTTCTTCTTCTTCTTTTTGTTCATTTCGTATTTACAATTGAAATTTTTCCTAAAACATTCAAATCCGCGTGAAAATTCTTCCGATGATAAAATATCCCAGACACGCGAAGCTCCAATTTGTCCGTTACTATGTTTATTTGGTTGTGCATTATCTCGATTCGCACTCGTTAACGGAGCATTTAAATATCAATTATCTTGTAAATACTTCGTCAACGAACCGAAATAAAACTAAGCGCAGTTTTCTTTTCGTCTTTTTTTTTTTTTTTTTTTTTTTGCTTTTTCTTTTTTGTTTTTTCGTACATTATCTCGTATAACATTAACTCCCTTGCCGACTACGCATTATGTAAAATAGAATTTTTGTTGTTTGTGTCGTCAGAGAAAAAAGGGTCTCCCGGTACATCGTGACGTGCCAATGGAATGGTTTCGCTATAAAATTATTATCGATCACTATTTTTCTTGGATCTAAGTGTTCAGTTTGGTATGGCACAAATGGTCAGCTCAATAATCCTTCGGATTCGCCCAAAAGGCAAAAGCGCTCTCGTGTGTGTTTTTGTGTCTCTCTCTCTCTCTCTTTCTCTCGTCTAACTCTTTTTTTTTTCAGTACAAGTGTGTTTATGTAAACGTGTGATTGCGATTTACTAGGTTTGACCAAAATAATTCATAATCAGTGCCTATTATCGAATCGAAGCTCGCTCCGGACAAAGTTGACACTTCGTCTGGCTCGTAATTTAAGATGAATATCCCAGCCACTGACTTTTGTTTTCTATAAGTTCTTCATTGTTTGCGGTGAAAAAATATTTCCTCTAGTTTTTACGAATGTTACCATTTTCTTTTTATTTTTAGTTTTTTGTATTGTCAATTACTGGGGCAACGATAATGACACAAATTGTGTTTCTCTATTTTCAATTCACAGTGAAAAAATAATTATTTCGTATAATTCGGCCAAGGGAAGACCTAGATGGATTTTTTAAATTAATCATTTCGAGCGAATTAAGTTTATAGCCTTATCTTTGTTTCAGAGCTTCGTAAAATCTTCGCTTCATTTTTACACGATAGTTTTATTTATTAAATTACGAAACTTTCGTTGAATTCTTTCCATACTTTATGAAGAACGTCTCAATAGGATAAAAAAAAATTAAAGGATTCATCAAGAATGAGTCTTAAGAGGAAGAAGTCAGATCAAAATCGCACGATATTCTTTGAAAAATATCTTATTTGCTTGACTGCTGGTATTATAAGAAAAGATATATATTGTTGAGTCTTAAAACAAAGAATATTTTGGGCCATGACAAAAGCATTTATCTATTGTGTATCACTATAAAATTTATGGATTTTTACACTTGTTGCACATTTCTAAGACAAACCATCCAAATATTTTTAAAAAAATTCAAATTTCCGTAAAATATATTCTTATGGCATCAATGTAGTTTTTTTTCGATTTTTCTTTAAATTTCATATATTTAAATACTTAATTTTTTCACATTGTTTTTCGTGACGAATTTTAATTGGTGATTCTAGTAAAAAAAAAAACGAAAACCTATATTTACGCCGCAAGAATTTATCTTAAGCTAATTTGAGATTTTTTTTGAGAATATTTGGATGATCGGTTTCTCATTGCAATATGCGACAAATATAAAACCCTATAAATATATGGTAAGCAATCTACAAAAGATGCTTTTGTCACAGGTCGAAATATTATTTATTTTAAGAAGCAACAATATTTATTTTCTCTTGTAATAACAGATAAATACTTCAGTGAAGATTGTCAATTTTAATCCGACTGTGACCCCTTAAATAGTACTTAGGTCTTCCCCTGTATCAATTAGTCTGGGAAGTCCACCTTGCGATTTCGACTTTGCATTATTTTCTCCTGTCGAGCTCTACAGATATAAGAAAACAAAAAGTAAAATCTACATCTTCGTTATATCTCGAAAAAAAGAGGAAGGCCTCTGAATTCAGTCGCGAATCGATCGAGCCCAACGAATTTCGACTCGTTCCGAGCATATGAAAACTTCGTTCGATCACCCCGACAAACATTCAAAATGCCACAACTCTGTCGCGTTCTAGAGGTCTACGATTAAACGTTAGGCCTGATTCGGATTGTATGATTTTTTTCTTGCTGAATGCGGTTTATTTTTATCTACGGCCCACCCAACTAAGTTTTTGAATTCAAAATAAAGCGGTACTGATGCAGTGGATTACTTAGAAACGCGACTAAAATCTATCGTTTTTTTTTTCTTTTTTCTTATACGTCTTATAAACTCGAAGCAGCCTTGTCATCACATTTGCAGGCACCTTTCACCGGCGTTTTGTCTTTTTTTTTTTTCGTCCAAGAAAACGTGATCGACTGATCACAGCGTTAGATATTGTCACATCACCACGTTCATATGTAGTACATAGGGTGCAGACAATCTCTCTTTCAACAATCAATCAATCAATCAATCTCTCTCTCTCTCTCTCGCTCTCTCGCGCTCTAAATGCAACGACTGTCGAAATAGTGGCTCTGTGCTATGGCTTCATTTACGTTCTCACGATCGTCCCAAATGACAAGGAATACGGCAGTTTGACGTTTCCAACCACGTAGATAGTATCTCGAATGTATTTCGACTCCCTCATAATTATTTATTTATTTATTTGTTTTTTCTTTTCTGAAGATTGCGAGCGACGTACATCCATATTACTCCTAAATTATGTCATGGTGCCTCGAAATCCTCCCTTTTTTTCATTTTTTTTTTAAATTGCATCGTAGTACGCACGGGAAAGCCACGGAAAAAACTGGTGGGTTACAACCATCGACTCATGTCACGATTTCTTAAACATTAAGTAAAAAAATGCAACAAAACTATACCGTAACAACGTTGATAGAATTAACAATAGAACACAGACGATATCCCTCCCTCCCCCCTCCCGCCCTACTATCAATTATCGAAAACTCTCAATCAATAGTGTTTCGAGAAATATTTCGCTAAGAATTTGTGTATGTGTGTATGTGTGTGTTTTGTGATTTTTTGTTTAAACATGATTCGTCGTAGATTCGTATCTCGGTATCGGGATTTAAAGATTGCGAAAACACACATAAACGAGACTCGATTTTCAACACGTGTGTCGCGACAAATATCCCCCCTCCCACAGCACACTGTGTGCAAACACGTTGATATTTCTAAAATAATTTTAAAAAAATGCTATACTTAAAAAATTCTATTTGTGCTAATAGTGGAGCGTAGACGATCGAAGAGTGATACTACTGATGACCAGAGCGATGCCTCTGCAATTTTCTTAAATCAATAAAAAGAGGAAATTCACAATACACGTTTGCAAGATGCTGCGGCGAGCGTTGAAAAAAAAAAGTATGTATCAAATGAATCGAGCGCTAAGAGTGAATTTTACGCGAATAAGCTGCCATTGAAAAACGCTCGTAGAACTCGACTCGATCGGTGAGACAACAAAAACCGAGCAAATAATGAAAAATCTTGCGAACATCTTTGGTATCTTAGCAATACTCTAATATCCGGGGCAAGATGAACCTCTCGGTGCATCCATCGGAGACGATTAAAAAGAAAATCGCGAATCCCGACGAGGATACAAAATAACAAATCGTGGTGTAAAAAAGAAAAAGAAAAAAAAAAAAGAAAAAAAGGAAAACAAATATATAAAGAAAATGTTCATGGTCGTGTGCTGCTCTCCAAGCATCTCCCAAAACACAAATACCCACAAAACCTATACAAGGGTTAAAAGACTTCATTAAATTCTATGTCCTATTAATCTCGAGAAAACTTCGACGGCTGAATCGTTCGCATTCGCACGACAGACACTTAATCATTAAGTTGAGAAAATAATTGTGTCTTTGTTTGTTCGTATATTGCAATCAAAGTAGTTTTTCTTTTTTTTTGTTGTTTCTCTTTTCGTGAATACGTCGTCACTCTGTAGACACACTAGCGACCAATTGTTCGTTCGATGATTTTTTTCTTTTTTTTTTTTTTTTTTCTCAAGTTACGCGAAACTCTCTTCGAACTTGCGCATTAAATATCGAATACTTGTAACGTACTACGACGAATCTCGGGGCAGTCGTTCCGTTCACTAAAACGATTTCTTCAAGTCGAGTCGAGGAAACGACCTTCGAGCGTAGCACCAAAGCTGCATTTTCTCTTCGGTTTACGAAGTCACCGCGCGCCACATTATTCAGGTTATCAGGCGAGGACTGTGGAGACCTTCGACTTGAGTATCGATCTGAGGAAAATGTTGAGTGTCCGGCGGACCCCAGTCGTGAAGATTGCCGCTGTTCGCCAGACGGTGGGTCAACCGATGTGCTATCGAAAAACCGCCGCTGCCTTCTAACTGCGTCAACACGAGGATGACTTGCCTACGTAGAAAGTAATAAAGAAAATCTTGAAAAATAGAAAATTAGGTGGATTGTCCTTCTGACAATCTGAATATAGTTGATGAAAAATCGCTGATATTTATTTAAAAATATTTCATTTGTTAAGAAAGATTTTCAGGACTTCAAGGATTTTAAGAATCATTGGTCAGCCACATACTCCTCCCGTTTACAGAAGAAACAACTGACCTGTGCAATGGAGGAACACTGTCTGCTGTTCTGAGCTGTCCTCTGGTCGACACGACGTTGTAACTCTCGTAGCAATCACACTTTACGTGAATCCACTTGTTGTCGTGACGGTTTTCCACCATAACGACCAATCCGGCCCAGCCTTTGGTCAAGTAATACGCTGTCATGCCTTCACGGCCCTGAAATAGATAGTAAACAATTTATCACTCGAGTTCATTTCAATTATAATTTTTGTTTGTTTTGAAAATTTTGTAGATCACAATTTGAACAATTCTGTACCTAAATACAAAGTTTGAAGGTCGATTACCGACCTAAATTGGTGAAATACCACAGATTTAAATACCAATTTTTAAAAAATAATTTTTATAGTTCCATTACAACTTCACCAATTCTAATTAAAAAAAAAAAAAACGAAAAATTCATGCTATAAGGATTCATCTCACGCAAATTTGAGAATCTTTTATTTTGCCAAAATATTCTTTGTTTTAGAAGTCAAAAATATATATTTTTTCATATAATACCAGCAGTCAAATAAAAAAGATATTCTTCAATGAATATCAGCGATTTTGACCTAACCGTAAGTTGATAAAAAATTAATAATAATAAAAGTGGATTATAAAGTATTCACCTCGTGTCGTTGTCCTTTAGCCAGCGTCAAACTAATTATAGCATCTGCGAGTACAAATGCCGGCGGTGAAATTTGCTCGACCAGTAGCCTCTTCGAGCTATGAATCGCGAGCACATATTCGGGATAACTTGAGGTATCCTCCATACCCGTGTGCCAGTGATTGAAAGCCAAACACACGACGATATAGAGATCACGCTCGAGCATCTTATGGCAACCGACGAAACCCCGCACTTGACGCTTACTGTGCTCGACCAAACGTCCGACTTCCGGCGCTGCCGCGGATCGCGTGCGAAACACAACGACGCACAGATCGAGTTGAGAGCGTTGCGATTTTTCCGAATTCCTGTATTATATTCATACGTACAGTGAAATGAGAGAAAAAAAAATCTATTTGTATAAACGAAATTTTAGTTAAAAAAATAAAAATTGTCGAATACAAAATTTTTTACGTACCGCTGACCCTCTTGGAAAAGGGTAAATTCGGTCTCGGTTGGCTCGAGCACCGTTAAAAGCACACATGACAAATGCCTAAGAGAGGACAGTGGTGGCAGGGTGCCTCGCAATCGAACTTCGCTCCAGCCGACCCTAGTCTTGCATATATCGATGCAATCAAAATACTTTAGAACGTCATCGAAGGATATCCAAAAAACACCGTCGGAAGCACCGTGCGGCATGAGCATTTCGCGTAATTGGGGTGTCCATATTGGACTATCATCCGACCAATCACCTTTCCAACTGTAGTGACCCCAAGGATTTCGCAATCGTAGCAACCGTATTCCCTGCAAATGATTAAATTCGATGAAAAAAATTGTTGAAGTTTGAAAGAAACATTTAGAGACCGACTCTCTCACCTGAACGTCCCGGACGTCAAGAACCGAGTATGCGTGTCTAAAATATGACATAAATTTAAGTAAATGTTTGAGTTGTACAGACGATTTTTTTTTTTTTAAAGTTACTTACCTGGGTCGCAAACCCTTACGCTGATACTCATCCTCGTCGACCTTCATGTTACCACCACCGCAGCTGGCACCCATTAGAAACATAGCTTGCCGCGATGACAATAATTGAGCCCATATGAGATCCTTGTCAAGTTCGTCTTCGCTAGGCAGTGCGGAGGGCTGTAGAGGAACGCTCTCACATGGAGCACCGGTTAGAGTCGCGAGACCCTCGATCGCCCGACCGGACACTAGAGCCTCGTAGCATCCGTGAATCTTCGCGACCGCTTTTTCGATCAACGGCACCCAGAGCTGTTTTCTTTTTGCCTGTATGCCAAAAGTCACGTGTAAAAATTTCAAAATTCATTGAGACCCTGTCTGCGCTCTGTATTTTTTCCTTTAGAATAGTAGTTCAACATCGTGTTAACAGAGTCTTTCCTTCCTACTACCGCTTTCCGTAGCCGAGTTGGCTGCTCGAAATATTAAAATTATTAAAATATCAAATTCCCGACATCACATTATCATTTTTTTTTTCCAATCACTTGAATTTTTTCGTTTTCTCTGTGAATGGAAATGCCAAATATTTATTATTACTTTTAACTCACCTGGGAATAAACAAGATGTCCCCTTTTGTCGCAAGGTAGAAGATCATCAACAAGCACCGTGGTCCACTTTCCGTCTTTGCATATTCTCACCTGATACGCGCCCTCGGGACAAGTTTCCCTCATAACCAATACCCTTCTAACGAGTTCATCGCTCTCGGCGAGAACCGCGAGTGCCGACAGTAGCCAGCAATTGCCTAATACACCTTGCGATATGTCGGAGGGTAATGGAGTCCTGAATACCGCCCAAGGTAACTTTGAGTCGACGCTCGAGTCAACGTTTATCTGATGGGGTCTTCTCCACTGCACAACATGATTATCCTTCGTATCAGCGGGATTATAGTACAACGATTTAGGCGCTGGTGGAAAAGAATCATCGACAAATGGCTCGTTAGTCTCTTTGCAATATCGCACGATTCTCTCCCACTTGTCGAGGGCCTCGCGTTCTTCGATATGACGCAAATTTTCCATTACCACGCTCTCCTGACGCTGTATCCGCAGTGTGCTGGTGCCGGGTTCGCTGACTCTCGGCCTCTCGCCCGCTGTCTGCGACAGTGTCTTTGAGCTTTGGCACATTTCGCAAGTTCCGTTTGAACTCTTGTTCTCGTAAGTGCACAATTTGCATTGCCACTGTGTGTGCCCGGTGCTCGCAGTGTCCTTGACCCTCGAGCCTAATTTATCGGTAACCCCAGAACCGTTTCTTCTCACGGAATTTCTATGTCTTGGCGTGACAATTTTCGAATTTACGTGGGGTGGACATGTGGGTCTCGGTCCTGGGCTACGTTGACCTGATAGTCGATTCTCCAAACGCGGAACTTCAAGAAAATCGGCTAATGTCTTACAGGCATTGCAATTTTGCGCGCTCAGAGGATTTCTCAGCGTGCAAGATGGACAAACCCAACTTTCGCCTTTACGTAACGTCGAATCGTGAGCGTGTGTGACACTGCGAAGTTTCGAACCACCACAGGCCTCACAGGTTGATCTTGTCGCGGGATTCAAGAGAGTGCATTTCTTGCATGTCCAAGCGGGTGGCGCGGGTTCAATATGATCCTCGAGATCGGATTCCGCTGTCGCCAGTGTCGCTTTAGGTGGTATATATCTAACGCTATCGCGCGATACAACGATTGGTGATTCCGCGGGACCACTGCAATTTATTCCATCCTTCGTGACGGTTATGAGACTTGGCTGGAGAAGAGAAGCGGGACTTCTTGGTGAACCGCATATATCGCATCCGGTGGACCAAAGTGGATTGTACGCGTAGGAGCATTTTCGGCAGGTCCACATGCGTTTCAAGGGACTCACAGCTGCGGGACTTGCGGTATCGATCGGGCTAGTTGATTCGCTGTGAGCTCGTACACTCGTTAATCCGAGTTTGCTGCCGCTGCTTGTTGTCGCGCCGCTTCCGCTACTACCCTGTTTCTTCGGGAGTGGAGGCGGCGTGTCCGGATCTGTAATGCCTATGTACGAGTATTTGGGCCTCGAGTTAAATGCAACGGAATGAGGCGGTACCGCTGGTGGATCGTCGTCATTGAGACTACGGCGATTAACGACTTTCTTGCGTGTAGCTCGAGCAACTGCGTCCACCTCGGAATAGGATCTCCTGTAGGAAAGCGGACCAGCTGATGAGAGAGGTCTCGGCTCCCACGACGGTACACTTATCACTACACCGCTACAGGGAGCCGAGGTTCTTGGCGCTTCGCACGCCTCGCATTGCTCCAATTCCGAGGCATTGTCGAGGGTACAATTGTCACAGCTCCAAAGTGCATCGTCCTGATGCGCCGCCTCGGAAACTATTAGACTGGTGGGACGCTGTATACCAACGTGATCGCCAAGTTTTTGAACTACAGAACCGTTCGACAGCGATCTACTGACTTTGGACTTGACGCGCTCGTATACCGAACTACCGTGACGCTTTGGCGAACACTGCGAACTCTCCGGTATTCCAGCGTACGACAAACCCGGTGGATCCATCGTCTCGACCGCCGGTAAATTCCAATCCTCGCGATTCGTTTGACCTCGATCGCTTCTCGTTAAACCGCTAAGCTGTGCCATACTCGAGGCTGCATCGAAAATTTGACGAGCCACAAGACCGGTGCACCCAACTTCGCAACGATTTTCTTGCTTAAGCCCACCGAGCTTCAATGCTTTTAGTCTCTTGCCCCGTCGCACTCCTATCAGCTTTCCATTTGTTTCGGCGATCGTCGAACTCGCGCCGCACGCCGCACAAACTGGCGTCGCCCTGCAGCTATTCGCCTGCAGACAACGTATGCAGGTCCAACGTGTGACCAACAGTGGCAGGGAAGGCGAACGTCTCGGTGCTGGATCACGAGATGAACTCGTACCCGACCACGATCCTCGTCGTGAGATTGGCTTTTTCGGGACATCCGCTGGCGCTGATTCGCTTATCTCAATACTGAAAAATAATCTTGTATAAGAATTATTTTATTTCGTTCCTATGTAGTTAATAGAATGGCTAAAACAAGCCATCCCATGATTAAGTCTCAATATTTAAGCAGACCAAAAAAATTCGAAAAATCGGTTTTTATCAAAAATTCCATGATATCGTCATTAAGTCAACATTATTAAACTATAAATATTCAATACCCACACTTTCGAATTTTCTGTGAATTTTAAACACATCCCTAGAAAATCTAAAACAATTTAATAAAATCGAAACTGTCCTATCGGGCGAAAAATAATTGATTTTAATTAATAACTCACTATCAAAAGTCAATTTCTTTTTTATTGAAAATATAGCCACTATTTCATGTAAAATTTTATGAAAAAATTGCATTTTTCTTGTGCTTTTCACTTTCAAGATATAAATTAAAAAAAGATAATTGCGACATTTGAATTTTTCATAAAAACATTATGTAAACAAATTCAGGCAAAGTGGTTTAAAAAAAAAAAAAGTGGCTAAATTAACAGAGAATACATGAATTAGAGAAATGAAATTAAACACAAAATATATTACTCTGTTTAAGATCCTAATTTTTTTTTAAACATGAAATATTACAATATTGTATTACCTAATGATTATACCATTTAATCTAGTATTGAATACAAAAAGTTAATATTTTGCAGATAAAAAAAATGTTCCAATAATCTTTATTAAATCAAGTCCAAAAGACAAAAGTAGAAAAATGTATAAAATGTGCATATAATATAAAACCTAAATTTCACCAATTTGTGCAAAGTAAAAACAGTTTCAAGTCAGTCCATGAGTCCCTGAATAAAATCCTGTCTCAGGACTGACTATTCATAGATTGAGGAAATACAATTGTTATAATTACCTTGCTTGCATTTTTTCAGTGTAAATGCAGGCAGCAGTGTCTCAGAACTTAATAGCAGAAATTATATTTACTTGAATAATTATGTGAGATTATTGAATTTCACCTTTGCTGCAGATTTTTCTACATCTTTATTTGAGTAATTGAGAAATAAATATATATGACACACATAGTTTAAAGGCTAAGCCAGAATAAATCTACCAATTGGTAGAAAAAAAAAAAAGAAAAACAGTTCCTACTATGGCACCTCTTAACAATGTTTACAAAAACAAGGCCAAAGCGAGTACAATGTACACAACTATCTAATACAAATATAAAATCCCTAGTTATTTGCAATAGTTGTAAGAAATATCTCACACAAGTTTTGTTGACAATAATGTGGCAATGTTTTTGCTTGTAAGAAATTTTGTTTTATTGGATAAACTCCTTAAAATTTTGGTCTTTTTCCAGGTCTTCAGAAACACTAATATTGATTTTGAGTTATTTATGCAAATATATATCAAACATTGATGTTTTTTTTTACATAGCCATATACTTCAACATTCATTATTAGCATATGGTTGCCTACCAACATTCTTCTTCATATGCTTAAACTTCAGCTTTTCAGATGCTTTCCAGTAACATTAATCTTTCTTTTACATTTTTCTTCTCACTAAAGTAGATTTTACATTGACACAAGAACCACCTCAATCAAAAAATTTGTACATCTCAACATTTATAAAAATAAAGCCAAAGCGTGTTAAATAATATAAACAACTATCGACACACATGTAAAATCTCTTATTTCCCATATTTGTATATATAAAAAAAAAGAAAAAAAACATCTTACCCAAGAGCGCTAAACAAAGTATGCTGCTGCTCGTCGCCATAAGCAGGCTCAGCTTCAGGTTTAACAAAATTGTCCTCGTTCGAAGCTCCATTATTGCTATTGGTAGCCGTGTGTGCTCCATCGGGTTTATTAGGCGGACTCGTAGGAGCGGAAGTCGAGGAAGACGAGGACAAAGACGAGGACGATGACGAAGACGAGGGTGTGCTCGAGGATTCTACAGCTCGCGGTATCGCGGCTGCTATTGTTGTTGTTGTTGTTGTTGTTGTTGTTGTTTGGGGTGGTTCCGGGGAATTGGGCGAGAGTCGGGAGTCCGGCGTCTCGTCGATCTGTTGGGCCGTAAGCCCGCAAGCGTCACAGATCGGTGAGCTATCCGTGTAATTGGCAGTGTTCACGAAGGCGCAGCAACCGGTGCAACGCCACCGCGTGCTCTTTGGATGCTTTGTGGCCATAATCGGCCCCGGAATATCATGGCTCCGGGTGATGTGGTCGCGGGATTCGGGCTCCCGCGAACGGGCCCGGCGTAGCCTGGGCCCTCCGTGTTCCTGTATGCCCGCCACCCTCGGCCCAAGCCCGGGAGTCACTGCCGCCGACAGTTCGTGGCCGTTGGCACTTTACGTCCTAAGCAACGAGCCGTTAACCGCGAACATTCGCACCAGTGACAATCAGCACTATGATTATTATTATTATTATTCGTAATATTCATTATCGTTGAAATTGTGTGAATTCTTTTAGTAGCATTTAATTCGCGCATATGTTTCATGACATTTTTCTTCGTTATACACTTGTTCAACGCGTTAATGTTATGCTCGATAGTCGTCATTGTCATATGTTCGAGAGCGGCCATGTTGGTCCAGCACGAGGCGCATATAGAGGCAGAGAGGACGGCGACGACAACACGCACAGCAGCCCCGAATCAACGGGCTTGAGTTTGGCGTTCGAAGCATCAATTTTTCCTTCTCCCGTATAATCACGGATTGATAATCCTAGGATTGGATTATTATTGTTGATAGAGCTGATGATGACGCCGTTAATGATCGAGCCCCATTGCTACCCTCGGTTTTACTTGCGACAGCTCGAACACAGACCCATATTAGAAACAAAAATTCCCCGAGACTCTCGGGAAATAGAATCACGATATTTAACCCATGATCGGTTTATCTTATTCACTCTACACTCGCTATCGACGAGTTCTCACGGTTCATTAGCATCTATTCGGAGTGTTGTGGCACCTTGTTTTTACGTTTTATTTATTTATTATTTTTTTTTATTCTTCTATGGTTTCAACAGTCTCAACACCAAACTCTAACCCGAGTGTATCAACGATGGCTTCAACGACCGCAGTCGCCGTTGTGTTGACTACGCGAATGTAACACAGGAACGTCGCTATACAGACTGCGATAATGCCATCCAGCTTTGTTGTCCCCGCCAAAATTGCTTCACAATTCCGAGAACTATTTACCCGGAGATTTTTTATTATTTTATGTCAGTCCTTTTCATTGCAGGATTATCGTGGAGATTTATGAAAATAATTGTGTAATACGAAAGACGAAGATGGGTGTGTTTATGTTTATTTGTCAGGTGACAGGATTTTCGGGATCTCGATGATACGGCACTGCGAACATAAGGGATGCTAGTTTTAGCGCCATCTGCTATAAATGAACACATCTGTACGGAAGTTTGTATAACAGGAGAAACGTTCTGTGAACACAAGTCCCTGTGGCGCAGAGGATAGCGCGTTGGACTTCTAATCCAAAGGTCGTGGGTTCGATCCCCACCAGGGATGCTACATATGATGGTTTGTTCCATCATTATTTTTGCAAGTACTACTTTTTTTTTCTTCATATCGTTAATAATTAATCACAGAATTATTTTTTATTCGCGGAGAATAATTTTATTAGATAAACATGTTACATTTATTATTTTGAAAATTTGCGATGCTCCATATCCGTACATTGCGAAACGCGCGCATTTTGCATTCGTTCACTACAGTGGAAGGGGTAATATTTACACTCAATGACTCTATGTACGCAATGCTATAACTTGGAAATATATGAGCACGGAAATTACCAACGTGGGATGACGGCACATTTAAAACACTACTGGAATACAACTCTGTGTATAAACTCTAACATAAAACCCATATTTGTCTCGCGTGTTACCTACCATTTCGATAATACCGAACGGATGTATATGGGGCATTCCAAGTCAATTCATGTGGTCACATCGGCCTGACCCTCTCGGATTCGGTTGACGAATTTTTTTGGCCACTTTTCAGTCCGAAAAAAGAGGATATTTTTTGTTCAAATTTTTATCAGTTGATTCACCGTGTAAAATAATTTTTTTCCATAATTTTTGAGTAAAAATAAATTTCAACCTGTTTTAAAATTCTCAATTTTTTTTCCATAAAATCTAGGACTAAAAACAAGTATTTCCATCAAAGTTCAAGAGTGGACCGAGAATAATTTTTTTTTTCCTCCAACTGAATCCGAGAGAGTCAGACCGATGGCCAAGTGAATTGACTTGGAATGCCCCATATATAAGTCCTTATACATATATAAATTAATATTTATTCCGATAAAGATGTAAATGTGTCGATGTATTTCAAATTTGCGATAAAAAACAACAAACTAATGTAGCATACTGCGATAAAGTTGCAATCTTCATTACCAATCGTCGGCGATGATAAAAGCAAAGATGCCGCCACCGATATACTTCACATATGTATATATCTTCGCGGCAATCAGAAACCCGCGGAGCAAAGGAAAAGGAAAAAAAAAAATCTCTAACCCGTTCGCGAATAATAGCCATTCTACTCCGAATACGATGGCTCCATGATTTCGCGTCCGCCGCATGGTTTATCATGTTAATTGTATACTTTACGGGACTTTGTTAGTTAATCACAAATACCGATTGTTACGATGTCAAACTGGCCCTAAATGTGCACCCAATCCTTCAGGGATTTTTAACACCTCGACTGAGAATATATATTCTCCATCGATTGTGAGTGCAACATATTTTTGTGTGATTACATTTTTGTTATACCGCGAATCGTTTGTTTTAGGTTACAAAAAAAAATACAGAGTTTTCGCTTTTGATGTTACCTAACGAGAAGTCAATTGTTTTGCCGTAGACCAAAAAAATAATTCGTTTCGTTAGTCGACGAATTCTATTCGATGGTTATAACCCAAACGTTTGACTCCTTTTGTAGCTAATCGTACTTCGCGAGCAACCATGTTTGGTTATGTTTCGGATACGATGAATTATCTGACAATTTGTCGGTTAGACTCGTAACGAAAAGTTGCATCATTTTTCTTTTCTATTGATTATTTTAAAAATTCATTGTATTACGGAAAAAAGACAGTTCTCATAGATTCTTAGGCAATTATAATGCTTTCTGTGTCATCAGAGCCCCAATACCTTGCACCAACCTTTTTTTTTTTTTCATATCACATCAGTACAAACATATTCTGAAGATGAGAAATTAATCCTTTAATAATAACAATATGAGCCATCTGTGAATGTTATAACAATAAGTGTCATTGAGCAGCTGCTATCGTTTGCTATAAAAATTAAAATCAGCACAGGTCTATCAGTTGTCCATTTAATTTATTTTAATGATAATAATAATAATAATAATAATAATAATGACAAGAATGTGGAAAAAATACTTATGCAAAAGTATAAAAACTTTGGCATTTGTATTGGGCTATGAAATTAGGCAGATTGCATCAAAACTACAGGAAAATTTTCATTGTTATTATGATTATTATTATTATTGTTGATATGCCTTTTGTATAGGGAGCATTCCGCCTGGTTGCGGCCTGGGTCTGACCCTTGACCCTTTCAATTAGGTCTGCAATTTTAAATATGATTGACATGACTCTAAAAAGCACTGATTTTTCTTTTTGATTAATTTTTGTTGTACATATTTAATTATCTACGATTTTCTGAAGACTAATTATTGAACAATATCGACTTTAAGTATTGAAAAAGATTCTGAAAAGCCTTTTTTGGTAACTAAACATTTTTGGTAACGCAGCCAAAGTGAGCCGACGATTCTTTTTTTCTGACCTTTTTGAACAAAAAAGAATGGAAACAATAGTAACTTCACAATGATCAGCAGCTAAAAAAAATTTGTATGCGACACATGATTTTTGAGAATTTTTTCAGTTTTTCTAAATATTTTATATTTTATTTCATAATAAATGAGCAAAATCTCAAAATTTTTTTGTAAAAATCTGAAAAACATCTCAAAAATCATATTCTGTGGTACAGAATATAGAAAATAATATAAATTGAACCTTTACTATCCAATAATATCAGTAGCAACAAGGTTGAAAAAAATAAGTCTCATTAGTTAATTTATTTTTTGCAGAAGTTTGAGACGCGATGGCCGATCAGCAGCAACACCAGCAGCAACAGCAGCAGCAGCAGCTGCAGCAGCAATCGCCGCCAGGTTTCAAGCGCATGTCACTAGACAAAATAATAGAAGCGATGACCGCCGATTTGGAGAGCTCCGCGGGTCATTATGTGCAGTTTGGTATGACTCCGCAGCAGTCGTCGGCGCAAAATTGGGGTGATTATTCGGGCGGTCAGAGGCAACGTTTTATGAGTAATCAAGCGGTAACACCGAATACACCGAACGTTCAGCAAGCGATGAATCCGATACCTTCGCCGATATATATGCAAGACGTAGCACCGTTTGAATCGAGCAGACCAGAGCCAATGTACTTTCCACCACAGACGGTCAATCACTTAGGTATCAATGAGAAAAATGATTTGGTCGGAACGATAGACGTAGGTGGGGGAAATTATATTGATGTAATCTATGGCAATGCCTCGCAAATCGTCGCGGAACAGTGCCAGCTCAATAGTCTCGGTTCATATCGAGCTAATCAAGCGTCGATAGACCGAGAATATGGACTTTTCGGCGATCAACAGCAGATACCAGTTTCGCACAAGATGAACAATCAGAGTGCCAATGGAAAGCAACTGATCGACAATTTGGTCGGTAATTGGGTACCCAATCAGTCTGGTACTTACAGCCCATTTGGCGGTTCGCCAAATGTCACCCCAGTACCCCAGGCTCTTTCTAATACGACGGAAAACACGGAAAAACTGCCGAGAATTGGTGCGGATAGTCAACATAAAAAACCGCGTATGGTCGCTGAAGTTAAACCAATGCGACCGTCGTATTCGGATGTACTGACAAAATCCGCTCCACCGCCACCTTCGCCAATGACAGGACCCGTGAAACCACAATATGACGCACTCGCTATGAAAAAAAGCACGGGTAAGAATGGTAAAAATAAGAGCAAACCCGTGCAATTGAAACGACAAAATTCGTCGGGTAGCGACGATCACGGGTCGCCGAAGACGCAAATTCCAAAGAAAAATTTGGAACGTAATAACGCTAATCTCTCGAGACGTTGGGTCTCGTTGGATAATCTTGGCACGCAAACGGAATCTCATGAAATCAATGCTTTCAATAGATCTGACAATTTTGAGAAGAAGAAGATTGTTAAGACAAGTAAAAAGGCGGAAAAGACAGAGGCGCTTAATAATTGCAAAGTACAGAGTGGTAATGGAAAGAGCACGGGAAATGTTCAGAAACGGCCGATTCAGATAAATAATAATTTAAATAATATTAACAGTTTTAATCAGACAATGGCGAGCGACAAGATTGAGAAGAATCAGCATGCCAATAATAAGATTAACAAGGAGGAGAAAAAGGTGCCAAAAGAGAAGAGCTCGAAGCGCTTTCACGCTGAGAAGGCACAGCAAATTAAAAAAGGACAGAAGAATCGTAATCGCGATAACAGAGAATCACCTGTTAAAGATTTGTGCCGAAATTTAAATAAATACGCGAGTCGTTGGAGCAAATTTTGTCTCAAAGTCTTCTACTGGCTTCTGCATCTCATATCGGATGTTGTCAGCATGAGTACAAACCTTGTTATGCAATTGTACGTATTTAAAAAAAAACCCTTAAAATTCGAAATTTTACCTTTGATTTTTTTTCCCCCCCAATTATCGAATACATTTAACTCTTTTATTTTTCAGTGGCACGTGTCTGTGGTACCACACTGTATTATATACAAAATACTCTTGGGTCTACTTAGCAACGACGTTCTCGAAAGTACAGTTCCTGAATACGATCGGTAAGCAGATAGACGACTGGTTTGGCAGCAGTAGATTTGCATTTTGGCGAAGAATCAAGTCGAAAAAGAGCGAGGACAAGGATGAGCATAGAAGCTGGATGCACGGCGGTTTGGAGAGTAATATTGCACTACCGAGCACCGGCGAGGAAGCCATGAAACGATTACTCGCCTGTAAAGGCAAAGATCCCTACAGTATACTCGGCGTGACACCTACATGCTCCGACGATGACATTAAAAAGTATTACAAACGACAAGCTTTCTTGGTACATCCGGATAAAAATAGTCAACCCGGTGCTGAAGAGGCATTTAAAATACTGGTTCACGCTTTTGACATTATAGGAGAACCGGTAGGTTACGTCGATTAGAAAAAAGAAAAAAATACTACTTTTCTTTACAAATTCAGGCATTAATCAGACGCATTTAAGGGGAGGGAGGCAGATAAAAATTTAATTTATTTAATTTATTTAATTTATTAAAATACTAAAATAATAATAACAATAATAAATGTTGACAAATCTCTGTAGGAAAGAAGAAAAGCGTTCGACCAGGTCTGGCAGGTAGAAGCAGCTTGGGGCGAAATGAGTGGTTTGCTGAGTCAATTGCACAGAAAAATGGAACAGGCTGCGAACACGATAAGATGTACAAACTGTGGACTTAGGCACAAACGTGTACCGACTCAAAGACCGTGTTACGCAGCACGGTTTTGCGCTCAGTGTAAAATACGACACAGCGCTAAAGAAGTCAGTATACATACACGGATATTTTTACTTGATCATTACTCAGTTGCAATTTTGTTGTTTTAAGGAGCATTTTTGATATATGCGTAATAATTATTGACAAACAGGGTGACATTTGGGCCGAGTCCCGAGTTATGGGCTTTCTTTGGCACTATTATGCGTGCATGGAGGGAGCGGTATACGACGTTACCGAGTGGGCGGCCTGCCAGGCTGGAAATCTCAAACATTTGCGAGCCAACACTCATAGCGTTCAATATAGAATTGTTTCGGGACAACGACCACCGTCACAAACATCGCTCGGTGGTAAAAGACGACAACAGAACGATCCGAGCACAAGGTAATCCATATTATTATGTAATTATTCTTTATCAGCTCGTATCAATAATTAATATCGAAAAGAAAGAAGAAAAAAAAGTTACGATAAAAGGAAAAAATAAAATTTCCATTTATTCTCCAGCGAGGCTGATCTCGAAGATTTCTTGAACAATCTCTATAATCACAGCAAGTCCGGAACGAGCGGCACTGCCGGCGAGCAGACAACCACAAAAACTGAAAATCGACGGCGCAAAGCAAAGCGCAAGTGAGCGAATATTGAAGAGAGATTACGTTTTTTTTCTCGCCTTTTCTTCTTTTTTTTTTAATCTCTTAGTGATGCACCTCGTGTAATTATCGGCCAATATACATGCTCTACTTCTCGTCCTGTATCTCTCTCTCTATCTCTCTGTCTGTCTGTCGTCCGTTTTTAACAAGTGTCGGTGCAATACGCCTATATATGATGCTGCTAACAATATACAAGTACCAGTCTTACCGAAGAACAATGTATCACTGGGTCTAAATTGCTTTTTCACCGTGAAAAGCGATTGAAACCAAATTCCAACTGCAGGAGAATAAAAATTGGTCTTTCATGATTTTATCGCTCATTCATTTATCCTCTGAAGAAGATACACGCAAATCTTTGAAGGATACTTCAATAAGATGCTACGATAAGAGAACATTTTTTAAAAACAAACAATTTTTTTTTTAATTTTTAGAGATGGTTAGGATCAGTAATTTTCCTCAAATTTATAAATTTATCGCAATATTATTATTTGAAAGCAATTCTTTTTAGTATCTTTGTTTCCAGATTTTTTTTTCGTATTAAATAACATTTTAGGCTGATAATGAAAAAAATTAATTTTACGCATCGAAAAAAAATCCATTTCACGCACCGAAAAATATTCATTTTATGCAACGAAAAAATTCATTTTACGCACCGAAAAAAAATTCTTTTTACGCATCGAAAAAAATCCATTTTACGCACCGAAAATGCGTAGATTTCTTGAAAATTCAACGAGAAAATTCGTTAAGAATAGATTAAAAAAATATTTCCTCCATATATAATTACAAATAATTAGCCACTATTTTCTGCAAATAGAGGGCTCTGGCAATCAACCTTAAGGGGTGCCTAAATTCTAAAAACGTAAAATCGACTTTATTTTAATTAGGCATCCCTTAAAAGTGGTCATCACAGCACTCTATACAATCTTGCGGTAGTTGTATTTTTAAATTTATTTTTAACAATGTTTTTGGTTGAATTTTGAAAAATTTAGAAAAAACACCCTAATAGACAATTAATATCAAAAAATTCTAAAACACGATTTATGATAAAGATAAAAAAAGTTTATTTTCATAGTTTACATGGTTGAAAAAAAAAAAAAAATTATATCGCGCATTGATCCAGCATCCCCTCGAGAAAAACGAGCGCATCAACGTTATCAATCGCGCTCTCCAAATCTCTTTTCTGAACAGTCTTCTTCTTAGTCAGCGCGGTGTATTTGTAAGCTTCTTTGGCCAACGAGTCGATAAACAGCTCCTGTAAACACGAAAAATCATGAACCCACGAAAATGAACGAGTATATTGTTTTAAAATCTTAACGTAAATCGAAATTACCGTCGATTTCGTAATCAAAAATACAGCTTCTTGATTAACGAGATTAACGTCCGGATCCATTTTAACGATATTACGAATTCTGCCAAGCGGCAGTTTAACGAGTTTCTCTCTTTGTTCATGATCACCACCAGTCTCCTCTTGCGAATCTTGCGAATTTTCCGCAGCTGTGCTAATCGCCGATTCGTTTAACGAACTATCAGCGGAAACTTCCTCCATCTCAAAAATCGGATGTATTATCATTCGTCGACAAATTTAATTAGATTTTTTTTCATTTTTTTTTTTTTTCATTAAGACACATTTGCATGTGTGTTTGTTAAATAATTGTTCTAATTGTCGAAAAAGTTTGTTTTTATTGACGAGCAACGAGAATCATCCTAGAATCGAAAGGCTCTCTTATATCGCTGATATAACCTAAAGTTAGCGTCGTTGATGTTGCTCCTCTCTCTCACAAGTGCTTACTAATGCACATTCACGAGGCATACATAACAGAATTAGCACCCAACCTAACTTCATGAAACGGTTGGCCAATCGTAACCAATTCGCAAAACAAAGTGTCTTTTTCTCTCGTGCTACGCAGCCACGTGAGCAGCCTCCCTAAAGAGCCTCGATATAGGTCCATACAACTCTTACACCGTCACACTCTCTACCTCAAACTTGGACTCGTTAACGCAACACGCAATCTCTTCTGTGTTGTACAGCGACGAGCAAAATTATTGGCACAGTGGTGCCACCGGAATTCGGGGGTTTTTTTCCATCAATTTTCAAAATATATTCGATAGTATTTTTTTTTTAACTAAAAAAAGGATTTTAAAAAAACGTGGTAAAAAAAAAAATCCCATATTTTGAGAATGAAAGGCTGAAAATCCGCCTGATTATAAAATAAAATTGAATAAAGTCATTATTTCAATTAGAACAAAAATTAGGAAAAATAACTGTTTTTCTTAAAATTAAAAAAAAAAAAGAACTAATCTGAAAATACTTGTCTTTATTTCTAGATTTTACGGAAAAAAATTCCGAATTTTGAATCTTGTCGAAATTAATTTTTACTAAAAATAATTATGGAAAAAAAAATTCTTTTCTAGGATAAAACAACTGATAAAAACATGAAGAAAGAAAAAATCTTTTTTTTGACCAAAATATGCGAAAAAAAAAATTCGTCAGCTCATCCCGAGGCGATGAGGCCGATGCCCAAATAGCCTTACCTACTATTTTCAAAATTGACGATAAAGCCACATTCTGGGTGGCGTCAATGTGCCAATACTTTTGTTCGTTACTATACGCGATTCTGATTATGTACCACACGCTTGTGACTACCCCAGGGACAAACAAGCAAGCAAAAGCAACGGGCATCACAGGAGGCGCGATGCGCGCTCCACCGCAGCTCACTCGGTATGTGCTCTCGCTATCGTATAATTGCCGTAGTAGTTGTATCCCCGCACGATAGGTATAGTAGGGCTGTACATACACACACAGATACAATACAAGAATGGCGGTGCCGGTCGTATTATAGGTTAAATATCGCGATTTTCTTATGACTTAGTTAGAATCATTATAAAAAAAAATATATATATATATATTTAGTGTTTTGTTTAAATTTAGAAATTTTTTTTTTTTTAATAATTTAAATTAAATAAAAAAGTTACGATAACAAAAAAAAAAAGGTTTAAAACAAACAAAACAAAAAAGAAAAACATGGACAATAGGATCAATATATGCGATCCGGACGAGGACGAAATAAACGATGAGATATTTCGGGAAATCGAGCCAATCGCCTGGATCAACGACGAGCCCAATTATGATTTGGACGAGATCAACATGTTCTTCCATCGGGTCGATTCCGATCAGATTATTTATGAGGAGAAGAAAAAGAGATGCAAGATGATCGGTAAATACGTGATGGGCGATGTACTCGGCGAAGGGAGTTATGGCAAAGTCAAGGAGGTACTTGACTCCGAGACTCTTTGTCGTAGGGCAGTCAAGATTTTGAAGAAGAAAAAACTGCGAAGGATCCCCAATGGAGAACAGAACGTACAGCGGTATTACTTTTAACACTCTCTATACGTCGATATTTTGGTGCAACTTATCGGCGATATCTTCTTTTACTCTTTCGTTGCCACTGACATTTTTCTGTAGTTTTGATCTTTCTTTTTCTTTTCAGGGAGATACAATTGTTGAGAAAATTCAAGCATAAAAATGTTGTTCAGCTGATCGATGTTTTGTACAACGACGAGAAGGAGAAAATGTACCTCATTATGGAATTCTGTGTTTGCGGGTTACAGGTATATGATTCAGTTGTTATTTGTTTCAAAATGCTTTGCTTATCTTTTTTTTTCTTATGTTTTTTGTAGTTTCTTGATTTTTTTTTTTACTTTATATTGCTAATGGTCTGACAATAAATTGAAATAGGTTTTTTTTTTAATTGTTGAATGAATGTTTATTATTATCATTATTTTTACAATATTAAAGACATAATAGATTAAGATATACAATAACAAATTACATATAATAATGATAATGTATATTAAATGAAATAATTTTAATATTAAATATATTAGAATTTACAAAACATTCCAGAAGCTCGAATATTCGGACATTCGTAATATTTATAGAAAAATAATAAATAGAATATGCAGAGAAATTTGGAGCAACGCAGCTTTTATGGCGAAAATTGTATCTATTGATATTGTATTTAACAGGACATGTTGGAGAGCACACCTAGCAAAAAGTTGCCAATCTGGCAAGCACACAACTATTTCACGCAATTGGTAGACGGATTGGAGTATCTTCACAGCAAGGGAATAGTTCACAAGGACATAAAACCCGGAAATTTGCTTCTTACTCTTGGTCAAACACTAAAAATCAGTGACTTTGGAGTGGCGGAGGTAAACAAGCCCGAACTAAAAAATGTTAAGAAGAAAAAAAAAAAAAAAATCTCGGAATAACCATTTTTGAGGTTCTTGCAGGCATTGGACATGTTTGCCAAAGATGACACGTGTACAACGGGACAGGGTTCGCCGGCGTTTCAACCGCCTGAAATTGCAAATGGTTGCGAAACATTTGCAGGCTTCAAAGTAGACATATGGAGCAGCGGTGTAACATTGTAAGTGTCTTTACAAATTAAAAAATATTTCCAAAAAAAAAATAAAAATAAAAATGGTGCTTTAATCTGCGTTGAAAGATTCACGAAGAAAGGTGCATTTTCCATTCGCAGATACAATATAACGACGGGTCTCTATCCGTTCGAGGGAGACAATATTTATAGATTGTACGAAAATATAGGAAGAGGCGATTACACGATACCCGAAAATGTCGAGGAAATGTTGGCGTCGCTTCTCGAGGGAATGTTGCAAAAGGATCCGGAGGAGAGGTTTAACCTTCAAGATATACGAAGGCATCCGTGGACGATTTGTTGGCCACCGAGAAACAACGATGAAGTTTCTATACCGCCGCTAAGAGGTCACAAATGGCACACGATGACCGTTTTACCGTACTTGATGGAATATCTTTATGGTGTTGACACCGATCCCACGTATTACACGGAACGTCAACTTAACGGTTAGTTCACTATTTTTTTTTTTTTTTTTTTTAATTAAGACAAAATTAAAATTTTATTTCGCAGCTTCTGTTTAACGCTGCCCATATCATCACAATTTATATACACAATTAAGGAGTTTCTGTCGGTACAATATCATTAAACGCGTTCTATAAATCGAAAAAAAAAAAATTGTTTTCGCTAATTATCAACTAACAACCAAAATTAAGAAGATGACAGTGATTGCAGAATTTTTCACAGAGGAAAAGATTAATAATCATTTATTTGACAAAATTACAGAAACATTTACGAGATTTTCTTTCGACAACTTATTTTAATCGTTTGCAACTTCATCAATTTTCACATCCCTTTTTTTATACCGATTTTGTGGAAATAAACAAAAAAATGTCACGCGAAATGTATATAAAAGTAGATTTCTAATCGAAGGGAAAAATCTAAACCGTCGACCTCATAGACAGTCTCAAAATTAATTAAACATTTCTGTTATGAGAAAAGTTTTAAAGTCCTTTTTTTATTACTCGCATAGTGTCTGCTACGAATTCCCCTTCTATCGCCTAAATCAGTAGCTTCCCCATAGTTCATGCTCTTTATAATTGTTCTATTAGCGTGTGGTCCCGCGAATCACTAGCGAGCCCAGATCAGTAATCTTTCGCCGTGCTCGGTAAGTTTTGTTGTCACATACAGCCTGGATTTGCTGGGCTCATTGAGGATTGCTTGACGATTTTTTTTTCTCTCTCTCTTTCTCTCTGCATCATTACTAACGATGACAAACGTGAATTTCGGAATCTCGAACCAGGCCTGCAAATTATTCAAGTCTTGTGTTTGTGTTACCGACGAGAAATTCCATTAATTTTTCCAGATGATAAGCGGAAGCGTGAAAGCACTTTGTCAAACAGACTTCTAGTATTCTTGTCGAAAACCTGCATCATACTGTAAATGAGAAAAACTTCTGTGTCCTTTATTCTCGAGCAATGGAACGCATCTAGGTATCTTTCTTTTTGTTTTTTTTTTTTTTTTTTTTTTTTTTTTTTTTTTTTTTTGAGATCGTTTGCACGTTCTATTGACAATTGTTTCATATTAAATTGCAATAAAATCGATAATGCAATTGAAGCATTTTCGTCGCTCAAGTTTTGTGATAATAGAATTTACAAGCGTGTGTCGTTAATGCGTGCAATTTCGAAGCATTCAAGGCTTAATCGTTAGTCGACTAAAAATAACACCAAACAATAAATTAACGCATGTACGCGAACCATGCTCGTGCAACTTACGTTCCTTAGATCGCTGTTTGATACTAACCCGTTTCATCAGAGAATGGAAAACGTGTCCTTAAAAAAGTTTCATTTTTTTTTTGTTTGTTTTATTGAGAAAAAATGTTTCTTTTTTAAGCCATCTCTGATGGCTTCATAAAATTTACAGCTAATCTGTAAATTATTCTAATTTGTTTTGGAAGTTACGACGATTTTTATCCATGTGAAATTTTGTTTCTCTTTTTTTTTCCTTCAAAGATCGCCGTAATTTCATATGACTCTTCTCTGAAAAGCATCCAATATTCCCGCAATATAAATGTTTCCTCGACATTTTTTCAGAGGAGAGAAGACTTCAGGAGATGGATCGTTCGAGTGGCGATCAAAAGAGTTCGTCGAGTAGCGGTAATCCAAACAAATCGAATTCACATCACAGCAAACGACGATGGCGCAAACCTATCTCCTGTATCAGCGTTAAAAGATTTCCATCCTGTAAGCCATCGTGATTCAGCTTGTATTTCGATGATCTGCGTCACGAGAGGTACTTTGACGTATTTAATGTCGCTCGTGGGTTTTCTCATTACCGAAGATAAATCGAGAGAGGGGACTAAAAGACCGCGTGGCGTTTATCCAGAAAAGTGCTGAATACCACGAGGCATTGATGCAGCCCGAGCACAACTTCGAATGCATTGAGTATAAAAACGTTTGTGATATTAATATTAAAATAGTTAAAGTAGGTAAAAACTCGTAGAATTATTTCCATTGTCAAAGTTTTACTGAAAAAAGAAAGAAAGAAAGGGACAACAACAAAATTAAACGAAAGTTATCGGTTAACGCGTGGATGTCGCAACCACGTTAATATCTGTGCCATGATAAAATTATTGTTATTATTCTTATTATTATTATTATTATTATTATTATTATTATTCTTATTATTATTATTATTATTATTATTATTATTATTATTATTATTATTATGTAAGAATTTCGTGTTTGTTGTAGTTTATCTTCTGCCACCTCGCACACACACTCGTCCGTACATATCCAGCTATTTTTTTTTTTTTTTTTTAAATTATGAAGTAAAATTTTAAAAAATTGTGAATATAAACGAAAGCAATTTAAGAATGTTGCCGTCTTCTATTGGAATCGGTGACATTACAACGAACACATACACACATACAGACACATATATATGGGCCATTTCACCTGATTTCGATCTGAGTCTGACCCTCGACCCTTCCGATTGGGTCCGCAATTTTTTAAAATATGTTTAACATAACTCTAAAAAGCACTAATTTTAATTTTTAAAAATGTACACGTTTTTGACTATCTACGATTTTTTTAAAAGAATTTATCCAAAGACACATTTACGAAATCTGAAAAAAAAACTAATAATCATGTGTTGTATAAAAAAATTTACGAACTGCTGCCAATCGTAAAGTTACTATTTCATCTAACTTTTTATTTACTTAAAAAGATTTTTCAGATTTTTTTTCAGATTTTTCAAATGTGTCGTTCGAAAATTTGTTTAAAAAAATCGTAGGTCATTAAAAAAGTGTTGAAAAAAAAAAAAAAATGAGTGCTATTTAGAGTTATGTCAGTCATATGAAAAATTGCGGAATTTCAAACCAGCTGGAATGGCCCGTATACTTAATCTTCTCATTTATCTCGGTAAAATCTCCTCAAGTATTCGTCAAGGTATCCAGCACTTTTCTCACGATACCGACCGGCTGTCGTTATTCTGTCATTAATTTAGCAACTTGTTAAAACGTTAGTAGATTTTATCGATTACTTCTGCGCTGGACATTGTTTCGCGGATAACAACACCTAAGAAGAATGAAAAAGAAAAAAAAAAAAAGAAAAAAAATTAAATAAAAAAATAAGAGATTGACATAAGAATTTACAGACTATTTGTCCGCACAAACGATGCCGTGCGGTTTATTTAATTGTCAAGTCGATGTTTGCTCCTCTGTCACATGGATTTTAGCAAGAAATCCTGCGCAAAAATGGGCAGGAAGTATTTTTCAAAACGTGCGCGCGACGTCGTATTTAACTGTGTACATATCCGCCGATTCTTGAATATTTCAAGAAACGTATTATAATTATATATGTGTATATATACATATATATGTATATACAAGCAATTCCACCAGAATTCAGCTACTAGAAAAATGTCTATGTTTCAACAATTTTGCTGGCCGGTCTGTGTGGGCTTCGATGCTTCGTAACAAAAATATTGAACACTTTTTTTATTTTATTTTTTTCTTTTTATTTGTTTACCATGAAAAAGTGTGTGTGTCAATTTATTTTTTCAAAGAAACAAGCTTGGATGACTGGCAATAAATGAATATATCATTTTTCATTGTAGATAATTTTTAGAAATTCAAAAACTGTTCATAATTTTCGATACGATGCGCCGGGAATAATTCTATTTAATGGAAAAAAAAATCACCAATAATGCGATATACGGACAAATTAAAAGATATTCGGTTTTCTTTTTTTAGTGACTGAAGTCTAGTTGGAATTGCTCATATATAATAAAGCCTACGTCTATTTATTGCTCGATTTACTTTTCTTTTGTTTTTAATTCGCCCGAATGAGCGGAAAATGCGATTTATTATGTATAGCTCAATAAGTCAATTGACTATGACCAGTGACCAAGGCCCAGCATTGAAAAAAAAAAAAAAAAAAAAAACGCAAAATTATAATGGCTCGACGAACTTTTCGAAGTAACGTCAACCTTGTCAAGTGCCATTCTGCTTGCCTTCACAGTAATTACTGTTTAAAAAAAGTATATATATTATTATTATTATTATTATTATTCAAGTTTGGCGGATTTGAGCTCCGCCGAAGATCGAATTGTCATCAAGTGCGAATGTAGATGTTGTGTGTGCGCGCGTGAAGCGAGAGAACGTTTATGTGGAGAGCTTCAACGCTCCGAATCACATCAATTTTAGAGAAGGCCGCGAGTTCTCGAAAACAAAAAATGCAATTATACCATCGACTGCAAATTTTGAATTTTCTTGTTGAAGTACGTTGAGAAAACTTTTGTTACGTCATCGCAATCACTAATAAATTTAGT
Organism: Perithous albicinctus; assembly: GCA_964016905.1. NCBI lineage: Eukaryota > Metazoa > Arthropoda > Insecta > Hymenoptera > Ichneumonidae > Perithous > Perithous albicinctus. The sequence continues at coordinate 21,930,385 of OZ024693.1, read as the reverse complement.
CTGAGACTGTGTTTTAGCGCAAAAAAAATCTATAATAACAAGTTTTGTTTGTGATTTTCGAGTACTTAAATATAAACGTCGATTTTTCCGGAGCAAATTCGACTCAATCGCCGAGAATTCGCAGTCTCCTTGCTTGAAATGTAAATGTATTGTTCGGAATGTTGAGAGTCAGAACAGCATGTAGTTTAGGGTGATCCAGAAAGACCTTATTATTCTTTTTTCTGACCTTTCATGCTACATTCTCGCATTTTTTTTTTAATTAAAAAAAAAATTTTTATAGGTCGCGCAAGTTGTTTTTGGTACGAAAAATCCATTTTTCACAAAATTACTATTTTTCACCTAAATCCTTTATGCTTTCCAATTTTTTTAACATACAAGCATTTCTAATTCATATGTTATGGAAAAAAAATAATTTGACGTTAAAAAAAATTGTCGAATTTCGACGAAAAAAAAAACTATTTTGCATCCCAAAAATGACTTGCCCGAGCTCTAAATATATTTCTTTTTAATAAAAAAAAAAATTAAAGTGCATATACCTAAACCAGAGAAAAACGCCGCAACATGAAGAGCCCGAAAAAAAAGGTTTTTCAGGGTCACCCTAATGTAGATAGTATATCGCAGAACCTAAGTGCTTTAAGCTTTATTGCGTTAATCGATCGACTATTATATTCGGAGTATAGCGACGTGCCAACCTGGGTTTAAAAAAGATAAAAAAGCTGCTTCATCAATTCAACTGCCAGGCGGCATACAAAAAGAAAAACACTGTATACATCGTTAATGACTGTTATTTTTTAACGTGTATGAAATACACCCGGGGTAACACGTAGAAAAAAAAAATATAATTAAAGAGTCGGCCTGTTGGTGCAAGTACAAAGAATAAACTGACTCGAACGAAGTAAGCAAGTCTTCGAGCAGATATATATGGATCAAAGCAAGCAAAATAGGCTTTGATACAAATGTATTATAAGTATTCTAATTCTTTTTTTTTTTTTTTTTTTTTTTTTTGATTAAGGAAAACCATGAGTTGTTGCGATTAGATCAAGATCGACGATCTTGCGATTTTTTTCGCGATTCGTTCAAACGATCGATAAAAAAAAATTGTAGCTTCAATTATTAAAAAAAAAAAAAAAATTAAAACAAGAGGGTGTACAGAGGTTCTTCGATGAACCAACTAAAACGATCATCATCCATTAAGAATTTATACTAAACACAACATTACTATTACACTATGCTCATATACATCAACAAAAGTTATTCTAATAAGCAAAAAAAAAAAAGAAACCAACAAAATAATGTCGCGCAAGGAACCGAATAAATTACTCTTGGTACACTTGTACATAAAGTAATTTGTCGTCATGAAATTTTTACCTTTTTTTAACTCTCCTGTAGTAATTTTGTCCTACCAGCGCTTTATTTTATTCTCGTGTATTATAAATCACTTTATCTCGGCGATATATGCGTGATTGCAACAGTTTTGTATACATAAATTAAGTGTATATATGGGGCATTCTCTGTTAATTCAACCACTTTTTTTACTAGATATGTTTCTTATAATTTGGCAGATTTGAATAATACTCCAATTAAATGACTTCCTGTAATTTTTTTAGATATTTCAAATCAACATTTTGTATTTTTTCTAGTATTTCGAAAATATCAGGTTTTCAATGGAAGGCACATGAGAAATATGTGAACTGATAAAAAAAAAAATTTGCTGAATTAACAGAGAATGCCTCGTATAATAATTCTGACATATCAATTATGGATAAACTTTTTTTTCTTTATTTTTTTTTAAATTTACTGTCAAATTGAATGTCACAATTATTTTGCGTTCTGGGATTGTTATAATCGTTTTAGAGAAATATTTTTTAATTACTTTCTCAGAATAAATAGTTGAGACGGTATTTTATTTATTTATTTTTTTTTTAATTTTCTTTTATTGAAGTGTCGTGGCTAATTCATGATCGTCAGAGAGTGAGATTGTATGAGCGCGAATAAACTGAGAAAATTCATAGAAGATTCGTAGAACACCTAAAGCACTCATAAATTGAACGTCAACCCTGAATGCGAACGAGAGAATATGAGACGGATGTTATATCTACAGAAGCTTCCTTTGTGGCTTGCAATACTCGTTATCAGATGGATCAACCACACCGAGATGATAGGAGAGCTTCTTTATTTCGAATTGGCCACGGCACATCGTCGTGAACAACTAGCAAAGTAGAATCGCTCCAAATGGAGCATAAGCGGTATTCGACAAATTTTCATGTCATTTATAAGTAATATCAATAGATGTGATTTGTAAATTTTTTGTATTTTTTTTTTTTTCGGTAAAAGAAAAAATGAAAAAAGTGCAAAAGTGTACGTCGAAGCATCGTCTAACGATTGCAACGCTTATTGGAATCGGTTGCGGTGCGACTGCCGGTCTCATACTCAAATATTGTACCCCACAATCGTGGGACAAACGATCAATAATGTATTTTCAATTTCCCGGCGAATTGTTTCTACGACTTGTCAATATGCTGATTCTTCCGTTAGTTGTATCTAGCATTGTAAGTGCTAGCTGTAATCTGAGTAAATCTGGTAAGCTCCAATTTTAAAGAAAGACCTCAGCGGTGGAGTCTGATCATTCGAATACAGAGATGTTAAAAAGTGTACATAATTTAAAAAAGAAACTTGTATAGTAAATAATTCAGTCAAGCCAAGAAGCATTAATTAACAGAATGAGCTCTAATTTATTAAGATCAAATTAAAATCATAAACTTGACTTCTAAAAAATTGCATTTTCTTTTTTACTTTAAGCAGAATTTTATAAATTTCATTTCAACTTGCTTTCACACCAAATTTCCTTTTGAAAATTTGTACAATTTTGAAAATTCTAGTAGTCGAATGATCTGAGCGTACCGATGAAGCCTCTTTAATTACATTTATTGTATTGTAATTATTATTTTACTCTGTGTAACTACTGAATAATGCAGTGTATTTTTTTTTTTGTAGGAACGATTGGGATGAAAGCTCTTTATTATTACACGTTAACTACGACACTTGGTGTGACGTTGAGCGTCATACTTTCACAAACCATTCGGCCAGGTGAACTTCATCGAAAGGGTAACGCAACTACTTTGGACCAGCCGAAAAATTTCGTTACGACTGATATATTCTTAGACTTATTAAGGTAAAATATTTTACAACCATTTTATTATATTTTTTTCTTGTCGAATTATAATTTTTTCATATTACAGAAACTTGTTGTCAGATAATATCGTGAAAGCCTGTCTGAGTCAGGTATACCAAAGAATTTTTAATATATTATTGGACGCTTTTAAAAGTGTCATTTATTTTTTTAATTATTAAATTATTACGAAGGTATTGATTTGTAATTGCAAAATCTTTTTCAGTATCAAACAATTTTAATCGAACCCTCAAATAAGAGAATAGGTATTCAATTTTCTTGTGCTGCACACTGTTAAATTTTTTTTTGGAAAATTGCAGTACCAATTTTGGATGTTTTTATTCACAAACTGGCATATTAAGGATATTCCATAAATGCATAATTTTTTAATTACTGCAACTGAAAATCATATATGTTACAAAAAAAAAGTTAAAAAGAATTTTTGTAAAGAGTTTTCAGTAAATTTTTGCCGACATGAGCTTCTGAGCCTAAGTTTGAGACATAATTTATTTTATTTCTACATTAAATTTAATTTTTCAGTTTATGAATAAAAACTTTAAATTCTGTACTGTAAATTTCCAGAGGATGTCTTTTTTTTTAGCGGCGCAAAAAAAAAAACGTGTTTTAATAATCTATTTAATTATTTATCGCATCGTAGAAGCATCGATATATGAATGGGAAATATCGTCCCAGTACACCGACGGTACAAATATTTTGGGTCTTGTATTCATGAGTCTGCTGCTTGGAATCGCATTGGGAACTCTCGGCAATGAGGGACAACCGCTTTTGGATTTTTTTAATAGCCTCTCTGACGTTATGATGCTGATAATGGAATGGGTGACAATGTAAGAGCAACATTTTATTTTATGTTAAAAAAATATATATAGATATTTTATAGTTTATTCGTGTTTCAGGCTCGCACCAATTGGAGTGTTGTTTCTTATACCAGGCAAAATACTCGAAGCTGAAGACATCTTCTCAATGTTCTCTCGTTTAGGCGTTTACGTTCTAACAGTATTTCTCGGGCTGCTCGTTCACGGTCTCGTAGTACTACCTTTATTGTACTTTGCCTGCACGCGGAAATCACCATTCAAAATTATGTCAAAAATGGGACCTGCGTTTGTAACAGCATGTGGAACTTCCTCCAGGTAATGTCATAAATATTATTACAATAAAAATTACACTGTTAAACATGTCTGAAAAATTACAGCACTTTTAATATGAAAATTTGTAAATCTTACTATTTTTAATTACTCAATTTTTTTTTTAAATGTGATTATTTTTTTCTTTTTTTTTTAGTCGACTGTAAATTTCCAGTAAAATTTTTTTAACGATGCAGCTACGATATGTATTCTGAAAAAAGAAGAATGTGGAAGTTTTTGCTTCGTAAAAATTCAAAAATAATGAGGAAGGAATTTATAAAGTTTTAAGTACTTTTCATCCTTACTTTCTATTTTTATTTCTTTTCATTTCAGCACAGCTACTGTACCGATGACAATACGGTGTCTCGACAAAATTGGTATTAATGAGAAGGTATCGAGATTCGTGGCTCCATTAGGAGCAACTATAAATATGGATGGCATTGCGTTGTATGAAACCATCGGAGCGATATTCATTATCCAATTAAGAGGATTGGATATTTCGCTAATTAGAGTAATAGCAATTAGGTGAGTGTACCAACAGACTACTTGCAATGAGTTATCTCGACGATTATATATACGGCTTTTATGTTTCATATATGTTTGTTCTATATTTTTGCTTACATTATCACGAGCATCTAGTTCAGTTGATGGGAGGAAGTCAGATCAAAATTGCTGATATTCATTGAAGAAATATCTCATTTGCTTAACAATATTACGAGAGAAAAATACATATTTTGTCTCTTAAAACAAAGAATATTTTGGCCTGAAAAAAAAAAAACATCCAACTATTGTACGTATCTTAGCATAAATTTATAGGGTTTTATATTTATCGCACATTGTCAAGAGAATCGGTCATCTAAATACTCTCACAAAAATTCTCAAATTTTCGTAAGATGAATCACATTAATATAGGTTTTTAATTTTTCTTATTAGAATCAGTGAAATTTTCATGAATTTATAAAAATAATTTTTAAAAATTGGAGTTTAAATTTAAAGCATTTCGACAATTTAAAGAAAAACACGAAAAAGCTTCAGAATATATATCAGGATGGTTTTATTTTTGCAGTATCACGTGTACAGTATCATGCATCGGTGCAGCTGGTCTTCCAAACGGTGGATACATGATGCTAATTCTTGTTCTGGATTCCATAGGCATCCCAGCGAATGACGTTATGCTAATAATCACGATCGACTGCCTTGTGTATGTTGAAATTATTTAATAATATCTCAGATTTATAGGTTTATTCACATGTGAGATATTCTTGGCCGACGCGGCAGAACTTTAATCCAGACTCCTTTCGTTCGGTTCCAATATTATTTACTTTTATGTCAGCTCTAAAAATGATTTAAAAAAAAATTTCCAATGAAACTAAACTAATTTTAAAATCCGAAAAAAATGTACAAAATCGGTTATAACACAATTTTTAAAACTATGAAAAAAAAAAACTGAAAATATTGGTGTAAATGCGATAAATAATTGAATATAAGAATAAAATTCGTCTTTTGCTGTACAAGAATTGCAGGTCGGAAGGCGTCAAGGACAAAGGTTTTAACGAATTTCCCAGGAATGTCTCAATCAATGTATCTTGCGAAAAATTTAACAGATTGGCTTACGAAATTTCAGAGACCGATTTCGAACAACCGTGAACATAATATCGGACGCATTGGGCGCAGGAGTAATTGACCATCTGACTCAAGATGAGGATCTTATTTCGAGCGAAATATTAGAGACCGGCTGCCCATTGAATCAAGAATTGTCCGGCAATTGCATTCATCAAAATAAACCCAAGTGAAAGATTGAGACTGCGCGAAGCTATTGACTCGCGTGTGTACGAAAATATCGCTCTATGCATGCAAAAGGAATGAATGAATTTTCTGAATTAACTGGGAATTATTTATTAACATCTCGTTTGTAACAAAGATTATGGTGATGCAATAAAAATTATCGTTATTAAAACTTACCCAGTTTTGCAACAAATTCACAAGAAAATTCTTTATAACAAAAAAGATGGTTTATCGAAATCCCAAACAAAAAAAAATAACGAATAACCATTTTAATAGTAAGCTTTTCGAGGTTTTTCATGATTTTAACATTATGAATCATTCATATATTTATGGGGCATTCCATGACATCTTGATCAACCGTAATTTTTTATACAAAAGTACTTGTCGAAAAACACGTCCCAAATTTTTTTTCGATTTTTTTAATACTTTTTACCTGAGATATAATTTTTTGAATTTTTTTAAAAACAAGATTTTTAATCTTCTTGAAAGAATTTCTGATCAAATTTCGTTTTTTTCATTCCTTTAAAAACTATTTTTCCCTACGAAAGAATTACATTTTTATCAGAATATGTAACTTTCATGAACTGTACTTTGTTCGAATTAAAAGTACTCGCATAAGACTTGAAGTACTTAAAAAAAAATCCTAGTACTTCAAGTACACACACACGCATGTATACTTCAAGTACGCAGCTCCGATCTATTAATTATTATTATATAAAACATCTCCATGAACTGCTCAATGTAGCAAAAAAAAAAAAAATATATACATTCTAAAAGCATCAAACTTTATAAATAAATAAATAAATAAATAAATAAATAAATCTGCTGCACATTTTGAAACTGTGCGCAGCATCCATCGTCAAAGTTCACAGCGCAGATGAGGTCAACGCATATACTTTTTTTTGCAAAGAGAAAAGAAAGAAAGAAAAAAAAGGTTGCGTCGAACCGTTTTGGACGCGTGTGTTTTCACGGATCGATAAGTTGCGTGAGTTGAGCGAGCGCCGCGCGCTGTTGCTTCAGCATGCAGCGCAGGAGATGCGCGCGAGCCTGAGAGAGACAGAGAAAGAAAGAGAGAGAAAAACACAGAGAGAGAGGCGAAGAAAACGGCGCACGACGCGCGGGAGCTTGCACCTGCCTGCATCCGGCACTGGGAATCCAAGCGTCAGAAAGCAGAAGCATACAGAGGGTGGTAGAACGTAGGCATCTCTCTATAGTTTAACCGTTAAACGACAATTCTTATGGGACCATATCGATTAAATTTCCACCCTAGACTCTCGAATCTCCACACATTTTTTTTTATCAATTCATCGTGTCTGTCGTTTAACACACAATTAGCATTAAAAATTGAATGAAAAAGAGAGAGAAAAAAAGAGAAAACTGTTGCGAGTGACATAATCTGAGGGTAGACGCGCCAGTCAAGATAAATTACGTTGATGAAGAGAGAGAGAGAGAGAGAGAGAGAGAGAAAGAGTAACGGTCGTTCAAACGTATATATCAAAGTGACATCCGGACGCCAGTGATAAAACCTCAATGAGATAAACCCTTTTTTAAATTTATTATTCACCACAAAGGACAACGAGATCCAAGTGTCAAATAACAATTTCAGTGAACATCGCAGTGAAAAGATAAGATAATTGAAACAGAAACTGAATTAAAAAGAAAAAAAAATGAGGCCCGACACGCGTAGCGTCTCTTTCACGTTCCATCGCGAAGCCCTTGGCGATCGTAATTCACCGCAGATTACACGAAATTCGCGTAATCTTCGTCAGAGACTCCAGGATCGTTTTGATAAAGAGAAGAATAACGACGGTTATGCCAAAGGGAAAAAATTTAATGCTGAGAAAGAGACGTCCGAGAAGGGATGGAGCAATATTAGCCTTGGCAATGTTTCCGCTGATTCGAGACGCGCCTTCAGAAGCGGCGCTGAAAAATTGTCGAAAACAATATCATCCGTGAGAACTACCATCGGTACTATATCACAGGTATGAAATTATTACTATTATTATATAATGTGTATACTTTTATTTTTTTTTTTGGACGTAACTCGATTTTACGAGTTTTGTAAATTTATGTTGAAGCTTGTTAAAAAAATTGTATTTTTTTGTTTATTCGCCCAATTTTGTGAAATTGGGCGAATAAACTATTTTTTCTTTTTTTTTTTTTTCATTTGTGTTTTAAATGTGTATTAGGGTGTGTCAAAAATAATTTGTTTTCACAAAATTTACAACTTTCGGCGCTGTAAATTCCAGTCGTGTAACCTTTAAAAAGCCCTTTTTCAGCATAAGCGCTGCAATTCAATTAGATGCTCATAGAGCTTTTATTATTTGAAAAATATAGATTTAAGAGTCAATTGAGGTCATTTATTTTGAAGAAAAGAAATAGAACTCTATTTTTTTTAAATCAGAAGACTAATAATAATAATAATAATAATAATATTAATAAACATATCAAACCTACTGTGAAAGGTTGAAGGTGGATTTTCTTTTAATACAATGAATACAATAACAACTTGTTTTTATCAAATTTTTTAGCTTCCTTCACAGGAAATTTTAGTTGAGCAACCTTCAAAGAGTCCTTGTTCAGTTTAAGCGTTTCTGCTAAATTAGAGCATCCTGATTGGACCTCCAGATTGGATTCACAATTTTTTGTATGATTGACGTAACTGTAAAAAGGACTAATTCTTTTTTTTTATATTTTTTTTCTGCATGTTTTTAATTATATACAATTTTTTAAAACAAATTATTGAATGAAACATTTATAAAATCTGAAACAATTCTAAAAAATCTTTTTTGGAAAACAGAAAAGAAAATTCGGTCACCAAGCCAAAGTTGGCTAGCAATTTCTTATATTTTTTTCAGTGTTTTTACAACAAAAAAGAAATGGAAAAAAATAGACAGAATAGGAATTTCACAATGTTTTGTATGCAACACATAAATTTTTTTTTTTTTAAATACTGTTAAATAATCATTATTTTTTAAAAACTGTACTTTGAGATTATTTAAGCAAAATATCAACATTTTTATATGGAAAAAATTCTCAACGATCATGTGTTGCATACAAAATTTTTCTAGCTTTGGATTTTTATATAACACAAACTGTATAATTTTATAAGATTTGCAAATTTCCAAATTTGCAAATCTTATAAACAAGTACTATAGATGGCTGCATTCTGATTTTATTTAGTTGTATATCTCCCTTTTAAAATGACTGTCATATCTTTACTTCAAACTGAGTTATCATTGCCTTGCAGCAAAATAATTTTTTTTTTTTTAAATATTTCTCAAGTATTTCTGTCATGAAATATATTTAACCGATCTTTAAAAATTGAGCCACATCATTCATGAAAAACAAAAAAAGAATAAATAAAAAACTCTTTGGTTGAAAACTACTATTCAATTTTTTTTTTTTAAGATATCTATTTAATAAGATTTTTTAATAAAAAAAAATTCGGTAATGAAAAAAAAATAATTTTTTTTTTTTTTTTAATTTTCAACAGAAATTTAGAACATCGACTCGCAGACGTCAGATTCTGGATGAGCAGCAATCACCGGGAAATAGCGCGTGCAAGAGTCAGACACCCCAGACACGTTCTCGCTGTCTGCTAGGACGAACACCGACAAAATTGTACAGTCCGTTTGGCATAGAATCACCAAGGAGAGCATGGGGAAAGGAAAACGACACAACGCCAATTTCGGGCAATTCGAAATCCGGTGGCGCGCGGGACACATGTCGACCATTTCGTTTTGTAAAAGCCAGAGGCTTCTCGGCATTGAGATAAATTATTGTGAAGCAAAAAATCGCGCTGCTATTCTTAATTTAATTTAATTAACATATATATAGTGTCACACGAGTGCTGCACGCTTCGCTGGTGAGAAACGACAGCCCAGAATCTTGTATTTAATATTTTAAGTTTATATTTATATCGAGAAAACAAAAAAAAGAAAGCAAGAACGACGAGACAAAATGGCCTCATTCATTTTCGAATGAATAATTATATGTATATTTAGCTTTGCGAAACCGACGGTAGCTTTTCCCGGGTTTCTTCCCATAGATTTTTTACTTTTGTATATGACGACGACGACGTTTGTACCGAGCCCCCCCCCATTACTCGTAATCCACATAGAAACAAAATATCGCAGAAATATTACAGAAATATTTACAATATTTTATTATAATTATGATATTGTCGCAAATTTTGTAGGGGCGATATTTGCAAAGCAATTTAATTGGAAAGACTTTTAATTTTGTGAAACGTCGTTGGAAATAAGAGAAATTAAATGACTCTGGAAATATTTTCGAGTAATTCGGAGTATTTTATATAATATTGCAGAAACTTTTGTATGAATCAGTCTAGTTTAATATTTCATTTGAAAAACAACTTTGAAGGAAAATTGCATTTTCAACTTAGGCAACTCAGAAGCTGTATCGATGAGACGTTTCATTTTTTTTTTTTTCTTAAAATTTTCCAATAGATTGGAAAATCGTACAACGAATATAAATAGTATAATTTATATTTAAGATTCATCCTATTTTCTCTCAATTTCTAAAGCAATTCAACGAATTCTAAAAGGGATGTTGAATTAAAAAATAATAGAGCAATCCCAACGAAATAAACATTCGAATCCAATATTACAGTGCGATCAATGGAATTCTTTCGGAATTACGAACTTATCAATTTTAACGTTATATTTAAAATTAGGAAGCGCCAGAGTACTAATTTTTGCAGATTACACTTTTCTTTTGTATCGTTTAATAAAATTTGCATCAATATAAAGCATATTTTCTAAATTAAGGCAAGAGTTTAATGAAGCAATAATTTCTATAATACTTTCAAAATATTTCGCTTCTATGTGGGAAATGCATGTGTAACACCTATCGACCGTTCATGTGTATCTCATATGTATATTTTTTTTTTCACAGAGAATTGTGAAATAAAATCTCTCCAGCACGAATTCTATGATTATTCATTTCTTTTTTTTTTTCTTTTTTTTTTTTTTCACCTTTTCGTATCTTCTTGATGGCAAAATGCAGAGTATAATAGCCAAAAGGATATAACGCGCAGTCGTGAAATTAGCGGGCAAAATGCGCCACCGCGTGCCGAATCCGGAATCAAAGTGGCAAAAAGAACGATATAGACAGTCGGGGGAGGACGAAAAATCGCGCATTGCGGCAACATCATCTTTGTGCACGTTGATAGCATGCTCGCAGGAGCTAGAACATGGATTTTAACGCGATGGAACAAAAATCAGCAGAACATGTAAATTTACACACAAGGTACGTGATTCATATACGAAAAAAAAAATATATATATATATATATATATAGATGTTATAATTTTGTCACTCATTCTAATTAATTAATTCTATTTAATTTTATGAAGATGAAAAAATATCAAAGAACGGATTCGACGTATTTATGTGATACGCAGTGATAATAATTTCGACAAAATATTCGAATCTACAGGAGAAGTCTATGGAGCAGAGGCAATACAAAACGTTTGCGCGTGTCCCGTGACCTCGCATACCCAGTTGCACTTGCATCTCGTGAGGTTGATCGAAAAATTTCGCAGGTGCAAGCCAAACAAGAAGTAGAGACAATTGAAGAGCAATTAATACGTGAAACAAACGGAGCGTGTACATTGGCCAAATTTTCGCTCGTAAATAGGTCAAAACGAGGTATTGCGCTAAACTGCATTTGCATCCTTATCGTTACGCGTTTTGTTAGACGCAGGGAATAAAATTCGATTTTTCTATTTTTTATTTATTTTGTTATCACTGAAAGGAACATACTATGATTTTTATTACATGTCCCATTTTTTATGTTATAATTTTATTTAGAATTTTTTTAAATTTCATCTTTCTTTAGAAATTATATTTCGACATAAATAATTCAATTATTTCGTCGTTTAATATTTAATATAAATATAGTAGAAAAATTGAAAGACATATTTAATATTTTAAACATTTCATTTTTATTTATTTTGATAATTTTCAAAAAATTCACTATATAGGTTAGCTTAAAAAAAATGATACGGAATGTTTAGTTACTTTTCGAATAAACAATACGTGTTTTATGTATTTTTTTTTTACACTATAGGTAAAAATACATAATTTAAGAATATCATAAAATTGATGCTTAGCGAAATTAAATTTTTAAAAAAATTATTAAACAGACGATATTATGCTCAACAATATTTGTTCTATTTTTAATATTAAACTAGATTACAAAATGAAAAATCTGGCCATATAATTTATGTCGAAATCTTTTTTTTTTTTTTATAAATCGACGCCAAATAAAAATCTAATAAAAATCACAGTACTTTTCAGTGATACAACTACAAAAAAAATATTAGGGGTAATCGTGTGTGCTTTGAAAGAACAAAAAGTAAAATGTTATTTAAAAATAAAGTGACAGTCTGCAAAAACTGGAATTCAGGTGAATCTTTCGTGTCATAGACGAAATAGTTTCAATAACGGTTACATTGAGAAAAGACAAATTCTTTGTTAGAGACTAAATTGCTCTACAATGTTCGTAGCCGTTCCGTGGAATTCTGAAACTATCAGGTATATAACGCTACAATCGTATATTTTAGTGAAAGATGTGTAAAAATGAAAAAAAAAATGCCTAGTTATTAATTGGCGTGTAATAGTAGGGGTGGGAGGTGGAATCGAGTACGTAATGTCTGTCTATTTTGCACACATGTTATTATATATTTCAAATTAAATATCGAGAACGACGGGTTTTCGCGGGTCATCTAGATTCATGTACAACGCTGTCTATCTTACCGCGCGTTTTATTGCTGCACATTGCTTCCTATTTTCGCTGTCACTATAGATATTTGACACAAAGTATACACGCAGTGGGGGTAATGTGGGTCAGTGGATAATGACAGTCAATCGGTTAAATTTATATAAATATTTAATTTTCTTTTATTTTCGTTTTTTACATTCTTAATATTATTTTCATTTACGTTAATTAATTTTTTTTAATTAAAAAAATGTTTCATTAAAATATTAAAAAAAAAAAAAATTTTAATCTAACTGAAGATAAAAAAATTAATCAAAATATTTAGAAAAAAAAGGCTTAAAAAAAATATTTTTATATTCATTACTATTAGATCAAATTTTTTTAGCATTTCCATAATATTTTTTTTCTCGTTTTTGTCAAAATTTTGTCAAGGTTTCAATATAAAATCAATCATTAAAAGGTTTATAAATAAAAACAAAAAAAAAAGACACATTTACATACAGTCGACCCGCATTACCTCCATTTGCCGTACAAACCGTACAGCCGTATTACGCGAGTTCATTCGTACATTAAATAATGATGAGAGAAAACGTGTATCCTGAAAGAGAAAAGTAAAAAAAGAGACAACATTTTACATAGTTGATCCGCATTACCTCCAACTGCCGTGCTATCAGTTTCACGGCGTTGGCCGGTAGGGTGTGATTATTAAAGCGAGGGAAGCTGGTTGCCCGCTTTACACAGCGCGCCACCGCGCCGACGCGTCTTCCGCGAGGCAGGTCAGGGCTGGGGCTCAGTCCGCTGACCGCGCTCAGTCCGCGAGCAGCGATCATTCCGGTGTGAGCTATCGAGCGCGTTACTTCGTTCCGAGACGTCTCTCTTCTTATACTGTACAACCCGTCTATATAAGCTCGCCGTTGATAAACGACGATATAGTTTTTCCCGGCTCTCTTTAAACAGACAAAACTAAAAATAATTCTCGTCACACGCTCTGCGTTTAACGAAGCACATAAATAAGAAAGATATTGTAACAAGCATCGAGTACGTTTGTTTAACGCAGTGCAATGTTCTTACATAATTGTTGTTGGTGCATACTAACTGCATACGCGTGACGCGAGTGTGCCTGCCGCGGTTCTCTGGCCCTTGTTGCCCTAATACAACAGTGCTGCTGCTGCTGCCGCCGCCGCCACAGTTTCTGCTCCTCCCGCCTTTCTCCCTCTCTCTCTCATACCTCCTTCGCGTCTCTCCCACGCTAATCCCTTCGCATCGAAAGCATTCACCGTGTATGTGTGTGTGTATCTCATTCTTGCGATAACTAGCAAGGTACGTTTTTTTTTCTCATCACATTTTCTATCATTTCCTTCGTGATTATCACTAAACTTTTTCTCTCTCTATCTCTCTTTCTCTCTCTCGCGTTGTGCATTTCCGCAAAGCTACTCCCACCCCTTCTCTAGTGACAGCTTGGTCGATTCGCGGCTTCACCGTGAGAGAGTCCCCGCGTTTTTCCCGGGTCTTTGCCGCGACGTGAAAAAGAATCGTGAAACAAGTGCCTCTGTTAAATATATTACAAATCAACGGCGTTGACTCGCATTTCTTTTGTTCAACGAAACACGTGATTTAGCTTCCCCTTTATTTATATATTTTTTTTCTTTCGCCTTTGTTTTGTTTTTGATTTACTCGCCTTTTCCTCTTCTTAAGTTCCGAGATTTACGTGTCGCGCCGCAACAAAGTAATCGCTTTTCGCGTCATTGTCCTTCGCGCGCAAGCGGCACGCTTCAATACCGTAAACATTTGTGCTCGATGTTTAATAACAGAGAATTGCTTGAGGATTACACACAGAATTACACAAACGCGGGTAACGATTTGAGGTGAATGATCGTTTTAGCATTTTTTTTTTACTTTTTTTTTTTCGACGCCTTAACCTACAAATTTGCACCGTGAAAAGACCGCGATAATTTATCGTGTTTCAATTCGCATAATTCTTTCATTTTGATTCTTTGTTACTTTTTTCTTTCCATAAAAAAAAAAGAGAACGAAAACGAAACACGTGATTTTGGCCCCATTTTTTTCAATTTTTCTGCTTGATAATATTCGAGGCTAAAGCGTCGCGCAACAAAGCAAAGGCTTTCGCGTCATTTTTCGTTCGCGCGCTCGGCACGCTCTTAATAATCATAAACATTAGTGCTTGATATATAATAACAAAATTAATTGAGGATTACTCATAAAATTACACAAACGCGTATAACGAATTAAGGTGAATAATCGTTTCAGCATTTCTTTTTTTACTTTTTTTTCTTTTTCTTTCGTCACCTTAACCTATAAATTCGCGCCATGGAAAGACCGCTATAATTTATTGTCTTTTAACGCGCAACCATTCTTTCATTTTTCTTTTTTTCTTTTCGTTAAAAAAACCGCAACACGTGTTTTTTCCAAGTTTCTTTGTTTTTTATACTTCTTTTCTGATATTTCGAGGTTTACGTGTCGCGCAACAAAGTAATCGTTTCTCGCGTCATTTTCGTTCGCGCGCGCGGCACGCTCTAATAGTCGTAAAACATTGTTGCTCGATGTTTAATAGCAGAGAATTGTTTGGGGATTACTCTGAAGATTATACAAACGCGGGTAACGATTTGCGATGAATCGTTTTAATCCCTTTTTTTTTAAGTTTCCTTTTTTTTTTTTTTCTTTCGTTACCTTAACCTAAAAATTCGCACCGTGAATAGGCCGCTGTATTGTAATCGTGTTTTAATCTTCATTCTTTCTATCATTTTTGGCAATACAGTGTTTCTACAGAATCTGACTCTACACATCGCCGACTCTACATGTGATTTAATTCAACATATCTGTAAATTCTACACGTGTAGGAAATCTTATAAGCAAAAGTGTCACGAGCAAATTTTACCATGGCAAAACTCTACACTAGCAAAAACTCTACACCAGTAGAAATTTGCCATGGCAATACCTTACGCAAGCAAAACTCTTGCCGATGAAACTGTATTCTCTGTGTAGAGTTTTGCCTATGTAGATTTTTGCCGTGTAGAGTTTTGCTCTAAAGATTTTTTGCTCTGTTGAATTTGTGCCTGTGTGGAGTTTAAGGCTTGTGCAGAATCGCTGTTGTGTAGAGTCGGTGATGTGTAGAGTCACATACTGTAGAATTGCTATATTGCCTCGTTATAATTTTTTTTTTTTCTTTTTTTTTAATCGTCAATCAATTTTGTTTCCTTACTTGCATTTGTTTGTTTGTTTCTGACACACAGGTCTGACATCACAGAAATATTGCACATTTATTTTGTATTTATTTTCAAGCGCTTAAAAAAAAAAAAAAAAAAAAAGAATTAAAAAAAAAAGTTGTCGACAAACTCCCCTGGCAGTTAATGGGAATATTGAACCGAAAGACGTAGTAATGCATTTGTTTATATTTTTTGTATTTGCCGATTCCGTCGATGGTTTTGCACGGCGTTATGCAGTTGGAGCATTCAACCTCAAGAGTACGAGGAAACTCAGCTGTCGGAAGAAGCTATCGGCGGAGAACAGGATTCTCCGGGCGGTTCTAATCAAGCGGCTGGACGAGATTTTGCTCGATATCGCAAGATGACTGATCAGCACGAGATGCAGCATATGCAAATGAAGGACGAGCCGAGGACAAATCTTATCATCAATTATCTGCCTCAGAGCATGACGGAGAAGGAGCTCTACAGTATGTTTGTGACAATAGGACCTGTGGAGTCGTGCCGTGTCATGAAGGATTACAAAGTGAGTTTGCAAACCCTCTTGTGTCTTCCTAAGAAAAAAAAAGTTAAAAAAATATATATATGTATATATATATATTTTTTTTATATATACATTTTTATATTTTTATATATATATATATAAAATTTAATGCCACTCCAACCGTCTTTAAAAAAATGCGAGTCCCAACGATCCAAGAAGCAAGAAAAAGAAATGATAAAAAATTCTCTGACAAATTCAAGCTCTCTGTTTCCGCAAATTCTCTCTCTCACTCAGATAATATAATGTCTATTCTTTTTTTATTTATTTATTTGTTGTTTTTTTTTACTTAGACTGGGTATAGTTACGGATTTGGCTTTGTGAACTATGCCAAAGCCGATGACGCCGCGACTGCCATAAACACACTGAACGGTCTGCAAGTTCAGAACAAGCGATTAAAAGTGTCGTTTGCACGTCCTTCTGGGGAGGAAATCAAAGAAACTAATCTCTACGTCACGAATCTCCCAAGGTATAATAACGCCTTCTTTCAGTGGTTTTTTTTTATTTTATTTTTTTCATGTCTTTTTTAATTTTTTTTTAATTTTTTTTTTTAATTCTTTTTAAAATTTTCCACCCAATTTTTAGTAACTCCCTCGCATATTTTTTTTCGCCCTCGATTACGTTTTTTTGTTTTTTTTTTTTTGTTTTTACACTATCACTGTGGGTTTGTATGTTGAATGAGGGAAAACAAAATGCTATTGATGTTATTTCAGAAACATTACCGAGAGCCAGATTGATGATATTTTCAACAAATACGGGCGAATCGTTCAGAAGAATATCCTGAAAGATAAGCTGACCGGCTTGCCGCGCGGCGTCGCTTTTGTTAGGTGAGTCTGTGTTTTTAAAATTTATTTAAGGCTACAGGAGTCGTAGGAAAATTACCAATTAAAGAATATCATTTTTTTCCGAATTCTGATATTTTTATTATAAATAAAAATGTGACAAGAGCATCAATTACAGATAGCTCATTATACATTTTTTCACACATTTTCACGTGAATTGGTTACTCAAATATTAAAAAAAAAAAATGCTCAAATTTAAGATGAATCCTTGCATGAATGCAGCTTTTTCATATTTTTCTTTAAATTTCTGAGATACCATTGATTTGAATAAAAAAAATTCAAATATTTCGCTAATTAAAAAAAAAAAAAGAAAAAACTACTTTCATGCTGTAAGGATTCAAATTGCGCAAATTTGGGATTTTTTTTTTTTTTTTTAAATAGTCAAACGCTTTTGTTGTCACTGACAATTTTAAGGAGTCAGCAATATATATATATTCCCTCATAATAACCATTCAAACAAATAAGATGCTCTCAAATGAATATCAGTGATTTTCATCTGACTGAAGACCCAAAAAAAAAAAAAAAAAAAGTCGAATATATCCCAGGTACTCGATTCCGCGCGTGTACACTTGTACGAGTTTAGAAATTGGATGAAATTCAAAAGCAATGAACAGCCGGTTAGTTGACTGTGATTGAAGGCGCGCAACATTATGCAATTTCAACTTCTAAACCGCCTTAGTGCGCCTCACTCGCTCGACAACTATATATATTTATTTCGCGAAGTTGTTCCGTGCCAGAGTATTTCTGCTCGAGCTCTACTACCTGGCTTTCAGAGAGAGAAAGAGAGTGAGAGAGAGAGAGAGAGACTCCACTTGCACAATTTCATTTTGCGCCTCTTCTATAAGTGACCTACTTTGCTTAGGAAACTCGGCCGTCCCAAGTCTATAACGCCGGCAAACACTCTCTTCCCTCCTCAAAATATTTAGCATCCGAAAATATCATGTAGAAAAAAAAATATACATATATATATATATATATATATCTTTCTGGAAACATTACCGTTCTTTAGAATCATTAATTTTCTCGAGTATCATCGAACTTACTTTTCATTTTTTTTTTTGTGTGTTTTTAAAAAGATTCGATAAGCGCGAAGAAGCTCAGGAAGCAATAAACGGACTACACGGGACAGTACCAGACGGCGGCTCGGAACCGCTAAGTGTCAAAATAGCGGAAGAACACGGTAAACAAAAAGCAGCGTACTACGCCGGCTGGCAGGCTGGCTACAATCAAAGTCGTGGTGAGTATCTCAAATTTTTTTTTCTTTCTATATAACGCCTCATTCAAGCCTTCTTTATCTATCTCTCAATTTCTCTCTCTCTCTGTCTCTCTCTCTCTATCTCTATCTCTATTTCATAAGACTTGCATCGTATCGACACACGGGGGTTTATTATCGCATAGGACACTCGTTCAATTTTTATTTATTTACTTTTTTTTTGTTTGTTTTGTTTTAATTATTTTAACATTATTTGCGTTAAGTTACTTACTTTACCATCGTCATTCGATTCATTTTTTTTTGCTCATTATTTTTTTTATTTATCCATTAAAGAATGGGAGTCAGATAAAAATCACCGATATTCATTGAAGAATATTGGTATTGTAAGAAGAAAAAAAAGGAATTAGTAAAATGCCATAAATTTGGGGGAAAAAAAAAAAAAAAAAAAAAAATTATTTTGACAATTCCATGACGAATTCGCCAATTGTAATTTTTTTAAAAAAGAAAAGGTGTATATATATATATATTTTGTTATAATTCCTTAACAAATGGGACATTCTTTAATGAATATTGGCGATTTTGATTGACCTAACTTCTTCACCTTAAGTAAGTCATGGATTTATGATTTTTTTTATGTCTCATTCTCACGTAGAAAAATCGTGTAATCATGCGTTTCGTAATTCATCTGGTGTTAGTGTCTTGCAACACATTTTAGTTAGAATTTTAGCATGCATTCACACACACATATCCACTGTGTCGAAAATTAGTTTTTTTTTTTTTTTTTTTTTTTTTTTCATTTTTTTTCCCTTGTGCAGCACTATTAAAGTTGATACCCTGGATAAAATTATAAAACCGTTGTCAGCTTTTGAAGCTTGTATTTTTTCAAAGTTTTTCGATTATACATCTATTGGCACAGATCATAGATTCGCGACCTCGAAAACTAACGAAAACTACATAATTTAACCATTATCGTCAGATAAACAATTTTTTCTTTATTTTTTTTTAATTTTTTTTATTTTTTTTTTTTCATTTCAATTCTTTTCTTTCTTTTCAAAACCTATTAAAAAAAATTTCTTTGACGTTTATAAAAATTTTATATTCTTCAATAGGACATTTTTTTTTTTTCAGAGACCGCGTACATTAAATCAAATATACAAATATGAAGTAAAATGAATATACGTTATTCTAAAAATGTAAAAAAAAAAAAAGAAAAAAAATATTGATACACAAGTCCTTTAATTTTGCTTTATGTATTAAATTAAAAAATGTCCTTGTACAAATATATACATTTTTCGAATATTTTTAAAATCGTGTTTCTTCGTGCCAATACGAGTATCACCGATAGAGTTTGGAAAAAAAAAACACCATGATATAAAATTTATCGGGTAAGATCGTTAAGGGACGCGGTAGCGTCGACGTCAAGTATAAAAATGTTTTTTAACACAAAAATGCAATTTTTTTTGGTTTATTTTTTATCCAACGAAGCGCTACCGCTACTTTTACCGGCGTAATTTTATCTCGGGTATGCAAAAAAAGAAATTCATGTTCGTTTATTCTAATCCGTGCCTATTTTGCCAGATAAGATGTTCGCCTCTAAGTCGGATTCCAACAGCTTTTCGCAATAGTACGCAATGTGTTATAAACTGACAAAGCTCGAAATTTGCGCGCAACTCGACGCAGCTGCATTAAGCGGAAGAAGTGTTGGTTCTCTTCTTTACTTTACCCTTTTTTTTTCTCCCTTTTTTTTTTTTTTTTTTTCTCTTTCTCTTGACCTATTTTTGTTTATTGTCGGAGAATTGCGCGCACGGTTGCTGCTGTACATGTCCGATTATTTATTGCCTCCATTGATTTGGGAGGCGCGTCTACTTCGCCCTCGAAAGGTGTGTCCGTATTTATTTATATATATATATATATATTATTTTTTTTTTCGCCCAAAACGGAAAGCAAGTTGAGCGTTGGAGATGCAGCTCGAATTATCGTTATTAAAAGGACACGTCGTCTCTGAACCGGATTTAAAGAGAAGAAAACGTCGATCCAAGTGTTTTTTTGTGTGTCGTGATTTTGGACAGCAGCTTCTGCTTTTGGAACATTTAATGAAAAAAATCGCCGCGCGCCTTAAAAGCACAGTCTCTCGTCCAAAACTGCCTAGCCGGAAGAGTCCAACAACTCAAAACGTCGCTAATCCTTTTCTTTTTTTTTTCTTTTTTTCTTCGAACTTTTTTTTTTTTCTCTTTACTTGGACCTCGCCATCTTGGACGACAACGGCAACCGACGATGTTTTTTTTTTTTTTTCAATAGATCGACAATATATATATAAATATATATATATTTTTTGTCATTAATTTTTTCATAAGGTGATGAAAACCTTGCACACGATTGTTTTTACTGTCCGAATATCTCTAATTACGAGTAGTATTGTTGTTTACACGTTGTCAAGTAAATTTTGTACTGCATTGTGTACAAATCATTTGAGAATATATATTTTTTTCGTAAACAATAAGAAATATTCTATTGATTTTTCATTGTTTTTTTCCGTAACCTTTACTCATTATTATTATTATTATTATTATTATTATTATTATTATTACATTATGGTTGTGGAATAAATTTAGTTGCGATTGCGAGACGAGAACAAGGAGGGGGGACGTTAGGAATTCTTTTTGGCTTGTAGACGGCCTGAAAACATTTTTTTTTTTTTTTTTTTTTTTTTCTTCATGCATATTCCATAGCTCTTTTGGCCGAGAGTTTGGCTGCTGACTGCAAATATTTATAGGTGCTTTTATTTGATTTTTTTTTTTTTTTTTTTTCAATATTTTTATACCTTCGATGCATGGCTGTGTCTTGTATCGCTGCAGAGACCAATTTCTTTCTTTTTTTTTTTTTTTTTTTTTTTTTTATTACAAAAAAAAATTGCGAAAAAAAAAGTACACGAAAAACATTTGCCACGTAAATCTAAATATATTTTAACCTTCCATTTCTATTTCATTGCTTACCAATCGACGAAGGAGAGTGTCTCTATGCAACAAGGAAAAAATACCAGCACTATCATAATTATCATAATTAGATTCGGCTATCGAATATATTAGAGCTTTTTTTTTTTTTTTCTTCTGAGAGGGCGAATTTTCACGATTTTACTATTATAGCTTTTAAGCAGTGAGGAAAAGGGGCGAGATCTTGTTGCGACAGAAATATTGCTTTGTACCCAAAGTCTGTAATTATTGTAACGATACGCAATTTTCCCTACCCTAGAGATTTAGTTTTCAGAGCTAAACAATCAAATTGATTGGTAAACGTGTCTGACGCGTGATAAGAAAAGTGATCTCTAAATAATATACTCGATTGTAATTGTACAAAGCGGCAATCAGAAAAAACGCGCAGCTCATTCACCTACGAGTTTACTATATATACAATATACAACATAATGAGATATATATATATATATATCTATCTGCATTTACAGATGTTTATTCCATTGGTTAGCAATGGTCTTTCCTAATCGAGTAATTTCGTGTTATCGTTGGGCGACAATTTATTTTTATTTACTTTTTTCTCGTATTAGCAGAATTTACACGAAATTTCGTCAAATCGCGCCTCTTCGATATTGAACGTAGACGATAGAAAAAAAAAAAAAAAAATTCTCACGCAATACGACAAATCTCGGCAATGGTCGGAATTTCTTGTTTCTATTGAATTACAGGTTTTGGTCGTAAGAGCCAAATATTTGGCGTCGATGTAGTTGTTAAGCTTATACGGCTTGTCTCGATGACCTGCAACGAAACATCGAATTTTTAATGTTAGGGAAGATCTGGCTACCTTGTGGCTGTGTTTTTTTTTTTTTTTTTTTCCCAAAATTTATGCTAATAGAATTTTTGTGCATCATTCGAGAACCTTAAGAAAAGATAAATTCTACAATTCACAATTCTTTAATTGCCTGTTTCTTACGGAAAATGCTAATGAAATCTTCTCACCGACTATTGATATTTTTCATCAATTTTTATAAGTATTTTCATAAGTAAAAAAAAAAAATATTTGGAGGCTAATACATGAAAATAAATACAATTTCATGTATTCTCATGTATTAGCCTCCAAATATTTTTTCTTACGCACTAATGATTTAGAATTTTCAATTTTTTTTTTTAATGTACTGAACTCCCATACAACAAAAAAAAAAAATCAAAAAATTTCTGCCAATAGAACAATCCACAAACTTGAATTTCTCATGATTTTTCCAGTGCCACAACGTAGCCAGGTCTCTTCTACCCATTTTCGTCTTCAAACTCTTTACACACTATTCGATATTTGGGAAACAACATTCGCGTTACTTTCGCGTCAAGTGTTTGAAACATTGTATCGGTGGGTGGGAAAAGAAGAAGTTATTAATGCGTTGTAAGCATAAAACATGAAGCTATGCTTGAATATGAACGTCGAATATCCGACATCTCTGTTTACTACGTTTTCGTTATAGTCTAGACGAATGTTTGGATAGCGACGCAATTACTTAATTAATTAGATAAATCGAAATGCAACTGTTAGGAATAATATTAATAATAATAATAATAATAATAATATAATAGTAATATTGCGAATGTGCTGGTATTTGGCCTAAATAAATGCCGGCCCGACATTTCCCAAAGAATTCACGCTCGCGCAAAATCACTTGGTATGCTGGAAATTTACAGATTTTTTTTTTTTTTCTTTTTCTTTTTTCCGAGACAAATATACGAGGGTTGTCGTGATAGAAGAAGAAAAAAAAAGCTCGAGTGGCGTCCTTTGGAAAATGCCTGGTTGCTTGTTACTCTCGACCGATCGACGACTTGGTGCTCAATACGTACACAAAAATAATAATCGTAGAATAAACATATATGAAACGATGCTTCGACAAAGAACTGATGAATATTTAAACAAAAAATATATATAAAACTACTATTAGTGTTTGTTAATAAGACATGACATTACCGCACTCTACACGATAAGCTTTCGTTTATGGCCAAAGCCTCTTAGATTATTATTCTTTTTTTTTTTTTTTTTTTTTCCTTTCTTTTTCTCAATGATTTGCTGAACGAACTAAAAAAAACCCGAAGGGCCGTGTTATTTATTATACACGACGTACAGCGATATTTTAATTTTTAAACTCCATGTCAAAAAATTTATTAACTGCACTCTCCGATGAGGCACAAAGTGGGGTATCATTTTAGCTTTGCGTGTGGCAAGGAAACTAACAAAAAAAAAATAAAAAAAAAGCTGTACATAAAACGGTAGGAAATTGAAGAATCAAAAATTTTGTAGGCTTTACGATAATAAGTAGAAAAATTGTAAGGCCCAAAGGATCGAAGTGTCAAAGCCCCGAAAGGCGAGGAAAATAGAGGGTCCCTTTTGTGGACAAAAAAAAATAATCTAGTAGAGCTAACGATGGCTGTGATAAGGATAAGAGGAAATATGTAGGAAAATATGAAAATCAAAAAAAAAAAAAAAGGCTAGCGCTTATCGTAACGTTCATCAAAAAGAATACGGAATAAGCAGGATTGCGATTTGGTGCGTGAAAAAAAAAAAAAAAACAATCTGCGAATTAGGACTAAGGATGATTATAATTACCGCGACACTCTCAGTAATATAAATTCAGTGTTTTTTCTCACTCTCTCTCCCTTTCTCTTTCTCTCTCTCTCACTCTCTCTCTCTCTATCTCTATGACGGCGCAAAGTACCTTAAGTACTGTGAGAAGGCTAAGAAGGTTCATTGAACATTTGTCTTATTACTGTACGTATATTATTATATATTATATTGACATTGACATACCAAGTATATAAATATATACATATGATATATATGTATATTCCCACTCTCTTTCTGTCTCTCTCTCTCTCTCTTACACACACTCTCTCTCTCTTTCTTTCTGAAGTCTAGTGTTATTGCGGATAATGTTATAGTCGTTATACATCAATGTTCATAATTGATTATGCAATTGTTTGTATATTTATATTTATATGTTGTTAATCGTTGATCGTAAGTCCAGCATCACACGTGTACGCACTCCGGAAAAAAAAAGAAGAAAAAAAAAAAAAAATGAAAAACAATGCGCATTTATAAAATGTGCTAAAGATTTTTGACAATCATCGATACATAAAATACATTACGATGTTAAATCTATGTCGAACACGTCCCCCCCCCCTCCCCCCACCTCTTGGTAAATTTAACAATTGTGTGCTATTTGCGGGGGAGTCACGATCAAACACAATGGCGATATTTAGTCATGGTGCAAAAATGTGTTGGACGAAAAATGAAACACACCGATGTTCTGCCCTGTTTAACAAAAACTTGGCCCACCTATGTGGTTTTACGTTGATATTATTTCCTTTAGTGGAAAATTGCCAGGATTAAAGCGAGAGAAAACGCGATGCTGAAATCTGCTGCACAAATTTAAAACCATTGCGACACCCCCACACATCATCTTGCTCTTTTATCTTCATTAATCTTGTTCTTTGATGGTTCTATAATGAAAGAAGAAAAAAAAAATATATATATATATACAAATAAAATGACTATTGAAACTGAATTTATAAATTTGTTTATGAGCCCAAAAGGTTTATTGCATGACAATGCGAATTTTAGGAAATACACGAAAATGAGAAAATGAAAGAGGGACCTCTGAGTAAAGTGATTATTGAAATTTGTAATTTTTTTGCGGAAATGCAAGTTCGAATGAAAATTCATTTAAATATATATTTCGAGTAATTGGCAATGATTTACCGACGAAATAATTGATGAAAAGTTATTATTATTGGATTATTTATCAATCGACAGTCATTATCGAATATGCATTTTTATTCATTGCTGATAAACTGCGACATACCTGCAATGTTTTTTTTTTTTTTCTTTTTTTTTCTTTCTTATATACTTACTTTTTTGTAAACATATAAGTGTGGAAGAACGAAATTGTCTAAGTGTGTTAATTAATACATTTTGTCATATGCTCGGTAATTTATTCACTGATAACTACCGCACTTATAATAAAAATAATAATTATACATTATTTTCAGAGTTTTGACTATTCCATTGCGTTTGAGCTCACGTCATTTGATTATTTATTCCATAAATAATTTCGTAATATTTTTTTTTTTAGAATGCTACTTGCATTAGCTAAAAAAAATGTATATTTTTTTCACAGATTCATTTAATATTGCCGGAAAAATAATAAATCATTTAAATAATAATGGCCCATTATTTTGAAATTCATGATATTTTATAATGAATTTACGTGGAAAAATGTTTATACATTTTATTTTATATTAAATTAATGGGCTCTTCGAGGTACAAAAGTGAGGAGGTTTTGACAATGTTCAGAAGTCCAAGATTTTTTTTAATACAAAAAACAAATGAATACCTATTTACAGAATAAATAAAATTTACAAAAAACAGTGAATTCTAAAATAATGCGATGATTAAAGCTCTGTTTTCCATTATTCGAAATGAAATATTTTATATTTTCAATAATTACAAAAGAAAAATATTTCGAGTGATTTTTAATTTAAAGCGCCAACAAAATCCTGCTTTCCTGATACAACAATTATTTTCCTTATTCGCAAATGTTTCACTTATGAATATATTTCACAAGTCAACCGCTATTTCGAATCGCGAATAAAAAAAGACCACGCGTGTCTCGTTGTAATTTTCGTGAAATCGAATCGTCATTGTAAATGAATTGTTAGTGATAATTCGTTGAATAATCGCACTGTACTGACGATATGTTATGTTTCAGGTGGCGGACGTGGCCGAGGCAGTACGAGTGGGCCCTCAACGACAATGAGCGTCAGTAGCGGTGGCGGTGGCGGTGGCGGCGGCGGCGGCGGCGGTGGCGGTGGTGGCCCAGGAATGGTTGCACGAACCGGCGGTTATGGTCCACGCGGTGGTCATCACGGTGGTGGATTTATCGGAGGCGGTGGTGGCGGTGGTCCGGGCGCAATGCGAATGGAAAAAATACATCCGCATCGTTTCAATCCAATTGGCATGGGCGGCGGTGGTGGTTACGTTCAATCTCACTTTTGGTGATTCCGCGTACATCGGGGAATCGTTCGCCAGCTAAGTCACTTAGCCAGCAACAGCAGCAGCAACACGTTCGTCGATCAAGCAATTGCAACACGTAAAGTGCAAAAAACAAAAAAAAAAAAAACAAAAAAACAAAAAAACAAAAAAAGGTCACCGGCCGACGAATATGCTGTCATCCGATTCACCATGTTTGGCCATATCTATCGCCAATTCATCCATCGACGAACTTGCAACTTTGTTCGCCGAAAAAAAAAAAAAAAAAAAAAAAAAGAAATGAAAACACAACAACAACACACACCCCCGACACACCGACCCGAAGGTGGATATAAATAATATACCACCACGCCGGAATTTCGTCTATCGTTAAAATTCGTTAATTTGCGTTTTAGCAAGCAATTTCTACGTACTGTTGAACATTTTAATCGTTTAACAATCGATTATTTTTTTAACGATTGATGATCGTTCGATTCTACAATTGTTATTAAGCATTTGGGGTTGTTTCGAAAGAGAGAAAGGGAAAGAGAGACAGAGAGAGAGAGAGAGAGAAAGAAAGGGCGCGGAAGAGAGACATTGTCGCGGAGGTAGGAAACGCGACGAATTCTTATGTGCATCTTGTTTTTTTTTTTTTTTTTTCTCTTTTTTTTTAAAAAGCGACTCACGAGTTTTACTACCCTCAACGACGATCTCTACGATCTCTCAATGCAAAGAGCTCTGAAAACGAACTTTTAACGTCGACGTCGAACGATTTAAAACAAATATGTGTAAATACTTCACGATGAAACGGGGGGAGGGGGAAGCAGTTTCGTTGTCGAGCGCCGCTACGTTAGATCAATGAGACTGAATTTTTTTTTTTTTTTTTTTTTTTTTTTTTTTTCAATAGGTGACAAATTTCTAGTGAATAAATACGCGCACGTATGCCATCGCGTACAAAAATAAAGAAAGAATGAATGAAAGAAAGAAAGAAAAACAAAATAGTACCAGCTTTGTACGTGCGATTTTACGTTGGCACGCGTTCGATGTAAGATTTTATTGTGCCTTCGAGAAATGAAGGACGGGAGTAAAAAAAAAACATAAAAAAAAAACAAAAAAAAAAACCATGGAAATAATCTATTACTTTGACAAACGTTCGTCAGAGTTCGCTCCTCCCCGCAGCAATATCTGCATCCTCAAAAAGTGAGTGAACCCAGAGGATACTTTCGCGTTATGTGAAGACGACGAAGGACAAGCCAAATCAATCGTGTCGCGGCGAACAATTGCACGAGATGGAATCCGCGTCGCGCGTGACACGAGCCAAGAATAACAAACTACTTCTCAACGGCATTTTAAAATCCCGCAAACAAAAAAAGAAAAAAAAAAAAAAAAACAAAATTTTTTTACTGTTGAACCCAATCGAGCTTCCGAGCTCGATTAAAAAAAAAAAAAAAAAAAAAACGCGCGTTCGTCCGCGTTTATTTCCGTGAGCACGGAAGACGGGCATCCCAAAATTATCAATAGTGTTAATGTTTATAATAAATATATTATGTTCCAACTGTATTCTAATCGATGGGTATTATTCGGGAGATTAAGAACGACGTTTTTTTTTTTTTTTTTTTTTTTTTTTCTTTTTCCTTTTTACATCTCCGAATTTTCCTTGCGCCCTGGTGGCCATGGAGAGCGAATTATTACGTCCTCGGCAACGTAAACCAATTTATTTTTTCCTCATGTATTTGGGCTATTTATCTTTATTTTATTTTTTATTTTTTTTTTCTCGTTTTCTTCTGTCGAGTCTTAAAACTCCGTTTAATTTGAAGCTAAAAACGTTTGAATTTTCCGTCCGGAATATTGTAAATATAAATGAATACATTTTCTGAGCATGCCGACACGCTCGCAAGAAAAGAAAAGAAAAGAAAAAAAAAAAAATAGGAGAAACCGGAAAAATGATCAACGACAGGAAAACATAAAAAAAAACCAGAGTATTCCTCCGTATTTACTATGGCAATTAGTCGATTACGCACGCATGTACCAAAAAATTGTAATAAAAAACTAATTGTCTCATGTGCGACACGGCAATAATCGCTTTATTCAGGAATATCTTCTTTTTGTTTTTTTTTTTTTCGGGGTACACAAATAGTAGTATTGTAATTAAAAATTAACTTTATATGAAGAAAATGAATTTCATCACACGTTTCCACCACATGTCACTTATTCCGACGAACTCGTTCCCGTGGAGGCCGCTATTTATTCCGCGGCTGTTTTAGTATCTGAAAAATAATCGAAACAAGACACTATTAAAAAACGGTTGTAATAAATCAAACAAGAACCAAATGTATTGTTAATGTTTCTTTGATTGTAATACCTTTTTTCTTTTTTTTTTTTTCTTTTTTGCGATTTTTTTTAATGAATTATTGATTCGCCTGGCGTTTTGTAGATTTTAAGTGAAGTCTCGATGAGTCGAACCGGCCACAGTGTTGCCCTTCAAAGGGCAGCTAGCATTCGTTAAGAGCAAAGTGCCCGATGACGGACGGCAACGTGACCAGTTTATTTGAGACACTTGCGGTGAAATCGACGTGAAAAAATTGTGTATTAATCGTTTCATACGCATCGAAATTCGACAAGCATGTGGGTAATGCGGGTCACTTTCCATATTTTTTTTTACACTTCACACTTTTGAACAAGAAATAGTAGAGCAAATATTCGTCAATAAATCTCGGATAAGCTTGAAGTAAATCTTTACGACAACTAACTTTTTATTTATTTATTTTATGTGAAAATTGGTAAAATTGTCATTTATTTGAGAAAATTATTTTTTAAATAACCATTCAAATCTACGGCCTTGCTTCAATTTTATCTGTATCTCAAAAACGCCACACTCATTTCGGAAAAATCAATTTCAAGCACCAACTGAGAATAATTTAGGAATATTTTTTCTACCGATTCTCTTTGAAAAGCGTGCACAGTGAAAAAACCAAAAAATTATAGGTGACTCCCAAGAATTTTTTTTTCTTCTCATCTGACTCCCAGAATTTCAGGCAGCATCATCATTTGCTGCGAGAAAAATTTTGATTCCAATATTTTGGAATGAAAATTAAATGTTTTGTGTCACTAAAAAAAAAAAAGCGTCAACTCTTTCTTTTTTTTTTTTTTTAATTAAGCAATTCTTTTCCAGTACTTTATATAATTCTTAAAAGTAAACCGACTCTGAGCACAATCCAGTAAAAAATTATAAAAAAAAAAACCAATTAGCCAATAATCAAAATATCGTTGATCACCGAAGATCATTGCTATCACAATTAGCACGTACTCTCTACAGTCTCGAAAGTCGTAGAGAAGAAAAAAAAAAAACGGAAAATAAATAGTCGTATTGATATATCGAATAACGCGCCGCGAGTGTCGAAGAGAAACTGAAGGACTCATGGAAAAAGATTGAAAATTTATATGCATTCGTTGCTTCGTTCGGTCTACTACGAACTACAGGATGCTGCGGCCTAGAGATTAACTGAACTCGAGGGAGGAAACAGGAAGGGGCGGGTAATCGCGTAGACCGAGATACCAGCGGCAACAATGCCTACGAAAGTCAGTGTACCAACTGGGTTTAGCTCGACTGCTGAAGAGAAACAGAAAGAAAGAAAGAAAATAAAGAAAAAGAAAAGATAGAAATTCCATCCGGTCTTTCGAATCCCTCGACGGTGGGAGTTATACGACTATATATATATATATATATATATATATGAGGAGAAGAACTTGACCGAAGGATTTTCGTTTCTTCTGCGTGTGACTCCCAGAGAGGGGCGAGAGAAGAGAGAGAGAGAGAGAGAGTCAACCCCCACGGCAAGAGGTCTCGTCACTCTTGACACAGTTGCTGGAAAAATCCGACGTTCGTTAGCGAGGGATGAGACTCATGTGGCCGCCTCATCCCTTGACCCAGTCAACGAGTGCTCGGTCTAGGGAATATTTTCGCTATGTTTCAGTCTCACACTGATCCAATATCTATCAATGACTTGCTCTTTTTTTTTTAACACCCTGTATTTTATAATTGCTTCCTCATAGAGGAAGCTTTGTTTTTCTTAATATTTTTTTTTTCGTGATTTTCATGTCGGCACAATCAGAATGATCCAAAACGACGAGAAAAGTGGTTTAGAAAAAATGTGGGCCAGGACAGACTACGTTGTGATTATCTAAAAAAAAAAAAAAAAATGAAGCGTAAGAATTATTTGTTATTCAATTTTGAATTTTTCGAAAAATGTCTGTACATTCTCTACCTTTCGCAAGTTTGTAGCTATCGAGTTGAATCATGTTTTTTTTTTTTACAAATTGCTTCGGTTTTTATGGAATCTTGAATTTTTCGAAAAAAAATTTTAAAAATAAAAAAAATTTTAAATTATTTTATATAAATATAATTATATAAGCAGTTGGAATTTTACGTGAGTTTGCATTTTTAGCAAAAAAAAAAAAAATTAACGTTTTGTTATAATTCACAAATTTTGCACAAAGCTTCCTCTCTACGAGGAAGCAAAAATTGATAAATAAGCTTCCTCATAGAGATGGCTTTGTGAAAAATCGAAATTAACGAGGAAGCAATCTGCAAAGCTCTACTTTGCAGCCTTTTTTTTTTTATATCTGTTGTATAATAGTTTCTTTTTTTTTTTTCGAATTGTCCTTGCGTTGCCAGTTTTTCCGAAATGTGTTAAATAATTTCACAAGCACATTGCATCCGAAACATCTGTGCAACGTGTCTCGTGTGCGCCGGGTATACATTGTATACCGCAAGAGATGCATCTGCTGCGTGAGGGCAACCTTTTCGACGATTCACCCTCCGCCTGACGCTCAACGACTTCTTGGCGAAGTTTTCTCTCCATAACAATGACTACCACCTGGTACTTTTTGAAGCACAAAGATTGCCCAATTCTAAATATTTCACCTATATTACCACTATATAGAATCCTATATAGAATCTATTTTAATAATAACAATATGAAACTCCACAATTTTTGCTTCCTAAAGTTTTTATTATTTTTTTTGTTTTCGATACTTTTATTTCAGCATACGCACTGAAAATGGTCGAAAGCATCGAGAAAAAATGTTTAGAAAAAAAATTTAACATTTGGAAAAAATTGAAAATTTTTCTTTTGTAAAATTTCTCGAATAACAACAAAAAAAAAAGTGTGTTACTTTCAGTGATTAATTAAAGAAAAAAGATTATTGAAGATAATGGAAAAACGTAGTGGATATAAGCCAAGATTCTTCAGCGGCTTTTTTTTTTTTTTTTTTTTTTTCTTTTTTTTGCGTACGGGACACCGCGCGTTCGTAGGATTGCTGATAAACGGGAATCTTATCTCTGATGCAACTATGCATATTTTCGTAAGAAATAAACGTATTCTATGACGTTCTTGTACAAGTTTTATAAGAAAGAGTGGAATACGAGTTTCAACACACTGCATTGTTTTTTTGCTGTTGCCTCTTCAGTCTTTAGATATTATTATTTATTTCACGAGCTATAAAAAAATCTTAACAAAAAAAAAATTATAAAATCAAATTTAAGAATTGGTTGGATTGTAAAATGTTTTTAATTAAAATTATTTTTTTTAAATGAATCCTTTAAAAGTATTAATTAAATTTCCTAATTTTCGAAAAGCGTGAAATTTTCGGGCATTTCACTTCATTGGTCGTTAGTATTATTTTTAATAAAATATGTACTATTCACGCATTGAAATTTTTTTTTTTTTTTTTTGCTAGGTGACAAATGCATTCGCGGGTAATCAGGGTCAAGCCGTGTCTAACTATATAAACGAAGTTTGCCACGTGACATTCGGATTCGGTAAATGATTTTTAAAAAATAATAAAATTCCACCTCTAAAAAGTACGCGCATTTTTATGTTCGTAAATTTAATGAGTTATCTTCTTTTTTTTCAGAAAAAGAAAAAATGTCGATATTTGGCAGAGAATACATTTTTTTCAAACTTTTTTTATAATGAAAGTTGAAAAAAAAAAAAAAAAATAGAAGATAAAGGCAGCTCACTGTGGGCTATTGCTGGAACATTTTTTATACATATCACGGGATTTTTGAGAATTTTTTTGAGAATCTTCAGAAGCGATTTTTTTTTTTTTTTTTCTATATCAAAAACGCTTTTGAAAATTCTGAAAAAATGTGCGAGCAACAGCCCACAGTGGGCTGGCTTTATCTTCTTTTCTTAATTTTTTTTTTTTTTCGGATAGAGCTTTAAAAAAAAACAGGATTTTCGAGGATTTTTCAATTTTGTCGAGCAAATTAGTTTCGATAAATCTCATTTTAAAATTTTTTTTGTAAAGTTTTCAAATTTTTTTTCTTTTCCGATTTTTCAATTTTGACTAACAATGCGTTAGTTTTGAAAAATCTATTTTTCAATTTTTTTTTTTCGGAAAAAGTTTTTGAAAAACATAATTTTTGAGAATTTTTTTCGATTTTTCAATTTTTACCAACAATACAGTTTCAACAAATCATAACTGAGAACAAATTAACGAAGAAAAAAGAGACTTAAAAAAATCTGAATGCTTTTTAGAGTCGAAACAATAATATAAAAAATAATCGACCAAATACAAGAGGTCGAGGGTCTGTCCCACGTCTACATGGTGTGGATTGCCCCATACATAAGTACAACTATAGAGAGAGAGAGAGAGAGAGAGTAGTTCGATAGCGCGTGGCCCGCAAAGATACGCCGGTCCCTCATTTCCGCCGTCGGGAACGCGAGAGAGCGATATGAGTATGGCAACACACGATGTGACCGACCACGCACGATAATATGTAGTAAGTAGTATATATAGTATATATATATATATATATATGCTCGCTTGTTATACACTCAGCGCGTAACCACACGAGAGACCGTAAGCTAATCGCCTCAAAACCGTCAACAACAAAAGAAAATATATATATATCCAGTTTACAATGTGTAAATACAATGAGAAACGAGTGCGGGAGACTGAAATCGTTTTTTGTTGTTGTATACAAACTCTTCGCAGCACTTTTGTGAGTTTACGGGACTCAAAATATATATACATATATGTTTTAATACACGTGAATAGATTAGAGAAAAAATAGGCAAACTCGCGCGAACTACTAGGTATGACGTTCCAAGCGAAACTGAAACGGATTCGGGGAACGAGGGGTGAACGAAGCTGGAGGAGAAGAAGCGAAATGAGGGGGGAGGCTATGAACACGTGGTGGCCCCTCTCTTTCTTTCTCTCTCTCTCTCTCTCTTCGCTTCTTTACCCAACGTTTATCGTGCTCCCCCTGTGAGTGCGTTTTTTTTTCTGCTACACAGAGGAAACGAGACGAAATTCTTCGGAACTGTCTCTGTCACTCTCTATCTCTCTAAGCATTTCTATGTGATGATACTGATATGCTTTTTATGCGTTCAATATGTATACATTTAATCTCTATATTTTTCTCCTATTTAGCGCGCTCATGCTGCTAGGTTTTGTGTGTATCGATATGCTCTTGATGCATTTCGGGATGTTCAGGCGGTCGGTGAAGCTCTTCTTGTCATAGCTATCCGGAGACCCCTCGGAATTACAACGAAGCCGAATTTCGATACAGGCGAACCTCGGTCGTGTACTATTTTATCATTCCCTCTCTCTGCTCTTTGTATATTCAAAACTTTGTCGGGCCGATAATCTCTACACCTCATTAAGACAATATTAATCTTAGGCTTGTATTTCGCTGAAAATATAGATTTTTTTCTTAAGAAACTTTTTTTTTATTGAAAATTAAAAACAAAAAAAAAAGACTAAAACACACTCATTTACATATACGAGAGGGTTGACCTTTGTTCAACGATTACGAAAGCTGAATTAAAAATACTTCAGTAAGTCGAGTCGATAGAAATCTAAACAGATAAAAAAGAAAAAAATTCATATCCAAAAGATAAAAATCGTAAGCCGAAAAGGTTGAGCCGCTTAAATTTAATTCAGTGTGATGCATTTTTGTATTATCAGTAAAGTGAACGATAACGATCGGCATGAGAAATAAGATCGAAAGCGTTGCCGCACAAACCGCCAGGATCTTTTCGTATGTATCAACTTGACTGGGCTTGAAATCGCGTGTGTATATATATATATATGGAAAGAAAAAGAATATCTGGCTCCCCTGCTCTCCCTCTCTCTCTCTCTCTGTTGGTATAGGGTCAGGGGCCAGTGTCCCGAGAGCATCAAGGCGCTCGCGCGCGACGCCGCCGAACGCGGGATACCCGAGAAAATTTGCATTTCCTGTTCACGATGAATATAATATATGCTAAGTATTGTAACAGACAGGAGCTCTCTTCGTATATTGTACATAAATACTGTGTGTTGCTATCTCTCTCTCTCTCTCGTTACTCCTCTGCGATACGCTCTGCCTAGTACGTGTGTCACACGTTGAATTAAGGAGGAAGTTTTTTCTTTCTTTTTAGCCTAGTTGGCTCGTCCCACGTTGGGGACCTGTGCCACTCTCTTCTAATTAAGGAGGAATAACCGCAACAATTTCAGTGTTACCAATTCGTAAGTAGCCAGCATATCTAAATAAATGTAAAACTACTTGAAAGATGTGCGAGCGTGAAGAGACTAGTCTTCGTAGTTGCGAGAATAGCAGCTTGGCGCAGCGCCACTCGCAGCCTACCGGAACTAAACGCCGTGTGCAGTGTTGTTTTCATAGGTGAACAACAGGGGTTTGTTTTTCCAATCTTATGGTATTTTCACTTTGCCGTATGGACAAAGAGACAAAGTCGTTATATGTGGAACAGCGTAAGAAGCAACAAGCCTCGACTTGTGGCAGTCTCAACCACTGATAAACCACCCCACAGGTACATCGTTGTTTATACTTGTAGATATATATAGTTGTCCGTTGAACAGAGTCAGGTAAAATTTCGTACATATATTTTCGAGATGTTTATTAAGAATATGTGTCGAGAGTCAGAATGGGTTGTTTAGTCGCAAAAAAAAAGTTACGAGACTTTGAGTATCTTTAGATTTCTTGGGGTATCGAATCATTTTTTGGGGTCTCGTAGAATCATCTCCAAATATATTTTTTAAAAAGTCTGCAAAGTCGAACGATCGAAATCTCGAAAAAAAATAAATGTTTCACGAAAACAAAGCTTCCTCTATGAGGAAGCAAAAAATCTTAAAATTTCAGATCTGTTTTATGATTGAACCATCCCTGTAGAGGGCCTCAAATATAAATATATTTTTCTTTTGTGTGCCAAAAATATTTGTCGAAAAATCGGTAATTTTGAGAATTACGTAACGATTATGCTACTAAATGTAGTGAAAAAAAAAATTTAACGTTTTACGAGATAATTAACCCAAAATTATATTCTCGTCTTCTGAAATTCGTAAATGTTGAATTTTTTGTGCACCATTGGCGACAAAGGTTTCATCAGAAATTTTCAAAACTTTTTGGTCGTTCGGCAACAACGAAAGGTAAATTTTGAGGTATATTACAGGAACGAGAGACGTACACGGTGGCATGAAAGAACGATGGTTTAGAACGCGGTCTCAAAGAAGGTTAAAGAATCGGTGAGAAAAGGAGAGAAGAATGAGTGGAGGTGCGAGAGCATGAGAGACAGACACGGAATGTTTGTATGCAGAGACGTGTGCGCGCAGCTGATGTTTCTCTCCTGTGAGTTCGGCGCATTTCCTACGTTCGACTCTCTCCCCTGTGCGTAAGTGTGTCTGTGCGTGCCCCGAGCAGCGATACAGCTTCGAGGGCCAATGCTTAGGTCATTCGTTTCTTCTTTACTACCCTTCAGGTATGTAACTCTACATTTACCACTTCTACTACAAAATGCAATATATTCGTTTTTTCACACCAAACGAACAAATCTCCCGAATATGATATGCAAATAATTATTTATTTCTCTATTTTTTTGTTTATCAATATTGTTTATCAATTAAGCAACTTTTTTTTAGTCGGAATTTTTATTCTTGTAAAATTATTTTTTTTATCAACAAAAACTTTTTGTTAACAAACATTTGGAATCAAATAAAAAAAAATAATACCGATACCGATACCGATACCGATACCAATACCGATACCGATATGGATACCGATACCGATATGGATACCGATACCGATATCGATACCGATACCGATACCGATATGGATACCGATACCGATATCGATATCGATACCGATACCGATACCGATACCGATACCGATACCAATTAAGGCCACCCTTAATGGCTATCGGTATCGGTATCGGTAAAGTTGTTATTTTCCTTTTAACAAAATTTTTAGGATCGATCGAAAAAAAAAAGTTGGTTAAAGTATTTCGATTAAAAAATCGGTTAATTTCAATGATTGTTGGTAAAAATTTCGGTGTCATTGTTTTTACCATGACTAATTGCAATCCGCGTTTGAATCTACAGATTCAGGCAGCTCGAAACCTCGAAAAGCATACAGAGAAGAAGCAACCAAACTCGCGGGAGAAGTTTTATAGTGCACACTCGACGACGCCGAGGAAAAAGAAAAAAAAAAAAAAAACTCGGAGCATCTGTGCGTGCTTGCCAGCAGTTCCAGAGCCCTAGTGGCACACAAAAACTGTTTATACATTCGGTATATGCGTGGGAGTTTGTCTACCTTTTTTTTTTTTACTTTTCGCTTATCCTCACTCAGCCTAAGAAATTACATTCCTAAAGGCTTTCGGCCATCTTCCGCTTCTTTTATACAAGAATCATCTCTCTCTCGGTCTCTCGACAAATGTTGAAAATACTTATTTACTTTATTCATAAGTACAAGAGCAGAAAAAAAATACATTTTCAATTTGAAGAATACTTATCTTAGCGCTTAGCAAAGTATACACACGATATGTTTATCACGCAAAATTCTTGATGGCGAGACGTTTTTGTTTTAATTGAGTGATTGTGAGTCAAATGTCATCCGTAGTTAAAAAAAACAAAATGCAGGCTGGATGATAACAATAATGCGCGGGATTCTATAGCTTTTTTTTTTTAACTTTGAAAAGAATTCAATTTCTCACCTATTTCCAAAAATTGATGATGAACGAAAAATCATATTTTTTAAATTAAAAGAAAAGAAAATAATTTTTTAAGGACCAGCCTAAGACATCTTTTTCACTTCAAGGATTTTTTAATATACAAAATGATACGAGTGATATGAAGAAATGAGGCTGAAGACCCAAAACGAACTACCACTATCAGTACTCGATGGTGACCGTTTTCGTTTTGAGATATTCGTTGAGGGCTTCCTGTCCGAGATCCTTGCCGAATCCTGACTGCTTGAATCCACCGAAAGGCGCTGCGACATCGGTCTTGTTGTAAGTATTTATGAATACAGTACCAGCGTCAATTCTCTCGGCGAAACGCATCGCTCTGCCGATGTCCTTGGTGAGTATACCGGAAGCTAAACCGAATTCAGTGTCGTTTGCTCTTGCAATAAGACTGTCTGTATCTTTTGATTTGAATTTTGATATTATCATTATAGGCCCGAAAGATTCTTCTTTGGCGATGTACATGTCGTCCTTGACGTCGGTGAATATCGTTGGCTCGAAGTACCAGCCCGGTTGCTCGAGACGTTTGCCACCGTATACCAATGTTGCACCCTCCTCAACGCCTCTATTAACGAAATCCAGAAGCTTATTCATGTGAGCTTTGTGATTCTGAGGTCCGTGAGATGTCTTTCGGTCCAAGGGATTACCAATCGTGATCTTTTTCACCTCATCCACAACGCGTTTCACGAATTCGTCGTGGATACTCTCCTCCACGAATAATCGACCTGGGAAAGAAAAAAGAAAATTATTTTTTTCCCACGTTCTTGGTCGTCACGATCTAACGCGGA
This sequence comes from Perithous albicinctus, assembly GCA_964016905.1. Classification (NCBI taxonomy): domain Eukaryota; kingdom Metazoa; phylum Arthropoda; class Insecta; order Hymenoptera; family Ichneumonidae; genus Perithous; species Perithous albicinctus. The sequence continues at coordinate 21,891,900 of OZ024693.1, read as the reverse complement.
AAAATCTGCCGGTTCAACAATGCAACACATATTTTTGGAAGTAATCTATTCGCTTAACTATAAAAATGAGCTTTTCTCGCGAGAAACTTGAGAGAAAGTAAAATCGATTAATTTTACAGCCGATAACGAAGAGAACAGACGACATACATACCAGCGGCAATGCAGTTTTCACCCTTGTTGAAGAATACTCCGCCCATCCCGAGTCTGACAGCCTGCTGGATATCAGCATCCTCAAAAATGACAAGCGGACTCTTACCGCCGAGTTCCAGTGAGACTTTTTTTAAGTTACTCTCAGCACAATTCTTCATGATCGTCTGACCGATTTCCGTGGATCCGGTAAAGCCCAGTTTTCTTATCAACGGATGATTAACTATCGCCATACCGGTAACGGAACCGCTTCCCGGTACGATGTTTATGACACCCTTGGGAATTCCAGCTTTGACGGAGAGTTCGGCAAACTTTAGTGCAGTCAGCGGTGAACATTGGGACGGTTTCATTATTACAACGTTGCCAGCTGCTAGACATGCAGCCATTTTCCAAGACAGCATCATTAGAGGATAATTCCATGGAGTTACGAGACCGCACACACCGATTGGCTCTTTTCTCGTGAACGTCAGATTTCTATTGGGACGAGCGTGAGATATCGGTATCGTCGAACCTTCGATCTTGTCGCACCAGCCTGCAAAGTATCTCCACGTCTCGATGGACATTCCAACGTGTGTCTTTAATGCTAATGTATACACGGCACCGGAATCTATGCTCTCTATCGTTGCCAATTCTTCCTTGTGCTGTTCCATCAAATCTGCCAATCTGGATAAATCGAAATTAACAACAAATTAGTGAATGTTTCAGAACATGACAATCGTACTTGGACGAATTAATTAAGAACGCAGTTAAATATTTATTAGGAATTATCATTGACGCCAAATTAAAAATATTATTTTACAATATTTTTAATTAAAAAAAAATATTTTCGTTCATAAATTTGTGGTTTAATATCGAAAGAAAGTCACTGGGGATAAACTTACTTGAAGAGTAGAGCTCCTCTTTCTCTCGCGCTAATTTTGCTCCACTCTCCTTCCTCGAAGGCCTTTTTGGCAGCCTTAACCGCGCGATCGACATCCTCGGCCGAACCGCTTTGCACCTCGCAGATTACGTGCTCGTCATGCGGATCGATCGAGGGTATCGGCTTACCCTGACCGTCGACAAATTCTCCGTCGATGAACAGCTGCTTTGGGAATTTGAGGTCCATGTTGTTGGCTCGAACCTCCACCGCGTCATACTTGGCTTCTCTGTTCGAAGCGGAACCACCGCGACAAGCGAGTATGACCGCGGTGGCAAACTGCAGGAAGCACGGCGACATGAAGACGTCGGTATTTTGCATTGTCACGCCGAGAAGATCTTTCACCTCTTCGACGAGCCTTACGACGTCCATGCTTCCGCCTCCTGTTGATTCATCAATACGTCAATTACTTTTTGTCCCATTAATCATGATTTTACTACCCGCACATTCTTCAATTTACCGTAGAGTGCTTGCAGGAATAAAAAACTTTTCATACAAAGAAAACTTCCTCTATCGGAAGATAAAATGGCTCTAAAATATCCAGCACAAATAACAGTGATTGTAAAATTTATCGATTGCAGCGTCTTTCTGTATAATCTTCCCTTCGTCGCTGTTCCGACTTACCACAAGCGAAAAAATCCGTGTCGTCTTGTATTTCAACATTGAGTATATTCTGCCAAGATTGTCTGATAATTTCGACAGCTTTGCTTTCCTCTTCCGTAAAATCAATCGTCTCCGATGATCCATCCATCTTGCCATAATTTTCGGCCCGTATTGTTCTATTGCCAATTTTGATTCTCTCGATGTTTACAAATGCGCCATCCGTTGACTCAATGAGAAGTCCACCCTCGTGAACGATTCCCATTCGTCCATCGACATCGACCACGTCGCCGTCCAATCTCTTCGTGAACGACATTGTCGATCCGAAGAGCCGAACTTCCTCGCCATTTATGAGTGTCCATGCACCGGGTGTGCTGTCCAATCCACGAATAAAATTATGCAATTGCTCGGCTGACTTTGTCATGTCAAGGCGTTGAAGCTCTTTCTTGTTCAGCAGAGGATCGTAAGTAGCCCCTTCTTTGGATTGAGCGATCTTCGGAGCTCTCCCTTTTGCCACGAGGTTCACCGCCTCACCCATGGCTTTGATACCCTCCGGGTATAAAAAGTTGTTGTACAGACTATCCAAAGTGTCGTTAGGATTGACCGGGCAATTTTTCTGCAGGAGAATAGGGCCAGTGTCAAGACCATCGTCGGCCCAGAAAACCGAGAAACCCGCTTCTTTGTCACCCTCGATCAGCGTCCTGTAAATATTACATTTCCCCTATATTATTCCAAGAAACAGTCTTCTTTAACTAGCCAATTTCGTGAGGGGAAGAAGTCAGAAAAATGGAGGGAATGGCTTTATTTGTATAAAATATGGAAATTTATTTAATTCAACTATATTTTATATGATTAAAAAAAAATGTCCATGATTCTATTGAATATGGGTTATAAACCCATACCCACGTTTTTTGGATGTAATTTCTAATCGAAATTTCCGAGAATGTTAAAGGCTGTCGAGTCTTTGAGTTTGTCTATCGTAACACAAGATCATAGAAAAAAAAAAGTGAGAAAATCTGACTCGTATAATATGGAGCTGACGAAGTAGAGAACCGGTATGAACCGGTTACTGGCCCGAGGCATTCTAGCTAATCAGGAAATGCAACATTCTACGTTCTCGCGGCACCTCTCGGCTCCGTGCTCTCCTACAGTACATAGTATCAAGTACTTGTATACACGAGGGGCGCGGGGATGCAGTAGTCGAGTTCAGTGCCTTTCTCCAAACGTTATTTTCGTCGATTCACGTGTTGCAGCAAACATACTTTCGAATAATTTAAATATTTTTCAATTATAATGTCATTACTGACCAGCTTATAGCGCTGGCGCCTCGATGACGCGGCAGAATCGACGGATGATAACAGATACTTTGATAACGCGGGTAATTGATCACTTCCATGGGTATAAATTGACTGCAGAATGGAAGAACATTGAGATCCACTTCTATGCTCTTGTAAAGATCCAAGATCTCCGGTAACGGAACGCCTTTGCTTCGCCAGGCCTTGATCTTGAAAACTGGTGTGTTGTCTGCCTTGGCTGTGCTCGCTGCAATCGAACCAAGTTCATCGCTAAGATTAATACCTCGTTTAAACCAAAAATAACAACTATTTTTAGGTCGCGATACGATAAATGAGAAGAAAAACAAGACGAGAGTCGAAAGCCACGTTGATTTAAACTATTTTATTTGTTTCAACAACAACAAAAATTCTGATAATCAAAATATATTAGATTCGAATAATGTGCGCTTAAAAAAAAAAGTACGACGACATTCTCTCAAAACCAAGATTAATCAAACTTTTTATATTCAAATATAAATAAATATTGATTTAGAAAACCTGGTGGAAAATTCAAATAATAAGCTTTTTTTTTTACTTGTAATAAAATTTCTATTATTAAAATAAGGAGGTTACGCTGCGAATTGACATTTCTTATTTTTCTTCAATAAGTTAAAATCTCACCGAGAGGATCCTCGCGATTTCCTTTATCCGGTATGGTGAATACACCAGTTATCTTGTGGCCATCTTGCCTCAGTAACTTGTAAACTTCAGCGGCAAAGTTGCTCTGGCCAATAATAGCCACTTTTAACTGAGCCATCGCCGTCTAAATATAAGAAAAAAAAAGTATATCTACCTCCAATATTCACTTGTTGCCCTTAAAGGACACACGAGGCTAGGGCGAATAAAGCATGCTTGTAAGTTGTGCATTACCACAGCGTTTACGTACCTCTAATTAAATAACTACAGTGCGTGTGACGAAAATATCGGTAGTATCTCAAAAGTGCTGCAAGCATAACAAGAGATACGAAATAACAGTGGCGAATAATTCTACAGAACACTACAGCATTAAATAAGTCTAAGCTCACCCTTAAAAAAAAAAATACGGAAAATTTACAGTACAAAATTGGAAGTTTTTTTTTTTCATATATCTGTAAATTAAATAGAAGTTCAACGTAAAATTATTCGTATCGGTATATGAAAATTATGAAAATTTTTAGAATTTTTTACTGTAATTTCATGAAAAAACAAACTTTCAAAATTGGTACTTGTAATTTTTGCCAAAATATTACGAACAGTTTCGTGTGCTTGTGTGAATAATTTTTTAATCCGTTCGTCAATTAAACTATCAATGCTTTCACTGCAAGCTAACCAACACCGTTATTATATATCACCTATATAAATTACTGTGCCATTGTACAAGCGAATTCGATGCTTTTTGTAAATCGATTATCGGATGCAACATAAATATCTTCTGTACACGAGGCACATAGAAAGTTTATCGACTCGTCGATTAAAACTCTACTCGTTGTCTGTAAATTTTCAACTTCATTTATAATGTAATTTGATTGATATTTAAATTGTTGTCTTTTATCTCATTTCGAGGATTCTTTTTTTTTTTCTTCTTTGAAATCGTAGATTATTGATAAAAAAAAAAGTTTGACTTACGGTGTATACGGTGAAGGCTCGTTTAGGAAGTAACGCGAGACTTCTTGTAACCAGCATTGAATACAGGTATAATTGTTTTTGTTTATCGCTTTTACAGAATCACAACACTTGCCACGGCGTGAGAGAGTATCCAATATAATCGCAGAGCGATGCTACGATCTGCGCCAAGTCTTGACGACTGTTAGATCTGTCGACTTTCAGTCTGAAAGTTTACTGGATCGCTGGAGAGGGAACGCACTTACTTTATATAAGACGTCACTATCTATAGGGTCAAGACCTTTACGTATTTCCCACTTCTTACTCTTCGCGCATTCACTATATTTTGTTTATAATATTGAACGTTGTAAATCTCGAATTTCGTGAAGATCCTCGCGAAGTTTTGTCAACAGGAGAAAATGTTTTTACTTTCTCGTTTTAATTTGATTGGGAATAAAAGTAGACTCGCTAAAATTGGAGTGCCATTCAATATTGCTATATTTTTCATTCACAAAAATATTGGCAGCAGGAGAGAATGTTTTTACTTTTTCGTTTTATTTTGATTGGGAATAAAAGTAGACTCGCCAAAAATTAGAGTGCCATTCAATGTTGCTATATTTTTCGTTCACATAAATAAAAATATATTGGCATATTTTTGTGAATGAAAAATATAGCAATATTGAATGGCACTCTAATTTTAGCGAGTCTGGTTTTATCCCCAAATTAAAACGAAAAATAAAAACATTTCCTCCTGTTGCCATATTTTTGTGAATGCAAAATATAGCATTCAACTAGATCAGCCCGTAGAATTTCTATTATTTTTTTTTACTCTGGCCATTATCAGAAATATTTGCTCGTGTGTTCGATTCTGTGACTTTGCCAAAAGTGGGATTCACCTAAATAATGAAAGAAATCCGGATTAATCCGGTTAATCAGAAACTAAGTAGGGTCTCAACTCTGTAGGGTTCACGGGTCGTTGATAAGATGTTTACACCCATCGTATTCGAAAAACTGGTTCAAGTCAGTTTGAGGTCGTTAGGTCTCTCGATTATGGACAATCATATTTAGCCGAGATCAATTTGCACGCGTTGCACTCGATTTGCGCAATTATTACGCGTGTTCTCGGTGCTTCAAGAATTTTCATTGGCGATCGTGCCGGTTCCAGACGGCTTTTAGCGCGTGCAATGCGAGAGTCGCGCCTCAAGTCTCTGTTGGTGATAATTTTTTTCATGATTTATTCCTCCCTCGGACGTCATTATCATATTGGGGCTTCAAAAAAAAAAAAAATTTTTCGCGAATCGTCGCTTTGTCAGTTATTTGCGTATTCGATCACGCTGCGTCTCGATCCTGAATTCAGCAATTTATGGGAATCCCAAGAGATTCGCTTTTAAATTAGTTTATATAGCAAGGAAACGACGATAAGATTGTGAGTAACTTTTTGAGACTCACTTTGTTTTTTTCTTCTCTTTTTATCCTGCAACAGGATACACTCCGTTATTCTCATTCGTTGCGCTCTATAAATAGAAAAATGCTTTTGAATGGCCACGAACGAATATCGATTGACTTCCACGTTGTATGGTTCAGGTGGCAGAGCAGCCCCAGCCGGACGATGACCCGGCGTACACTGCCGCGTAGCAGGATCGAACATTGCATTGCGTCTAGTCTTTCTTAAAGGGTCGGCGGAAAATATATATATATATATATTTTTTTTTAGAAAATTGTATTGATATATTTATACAGAAGTTGGATATTTCAAAAAGTAATATCTGAAAAAAAATCCTTCGACCATTAGATTTTTTTCTTTTTCATCTAGAAAAAAATCGGAAAGTCTGATGTATTAGATTTGTTGCTCGCTGAATTTTTCATATTATAAGAGAAATTGCATTTTATTACAAGACATATCAGCCTGTGATTGATATTTATCATTTCATATTTTTGATCTTCGCTCCTGATAAAATAGAGCATATCTTCGAGCTCAAAGCACAGAGCATTCGATCTTCAAACTGTTCTGTATCTTCGCAGCGCTGACTAATCTGCGATATAATAAAGGGTGTTTCCGTGGTCACTCACGGAAACACACAAACTCAAAGACAAGTCTGGGGTGTCTTTTGAGGGTCTTAGAAAAATTGGAGTCCATCAGGGAAGAGGACTTCTAAAAATCAAGGCTGGGTTCGATATTATAAAATAACTCACTAGTGGTATTAAACCTCCGTAATCGGCTGAAATTGTTTATCACCTCATTTTGCTTCTTTAAAAAGCAAAAATTTACTTATTTCGTAAGAAAAAAATTAATGAAGATTTTCATTTCAGTCGAAAGCATCTAGAATGGCGATCTTGTATAATTAAAAAATAGTTTCACGTTCGTCAAAGTTCAAAATCTATGGTTCCTTTTTTTGGCAATTCATTATTCATTTATCAATCATTTATATATTCATTCATCGATCATCGTGACATGATATTACCGACAGTTACTCGTGCAATGATTCGATATTTTTCGCAAACAGATGATATCTTGTTTGTTTATATCTTTTTTTCTTTCCTAATCAAAAGATGATGTCATTTAAGTACAGTAGCTGACTTAATGTTCATTATCATCTGACAGCCAATCAATTTACGACAATGATGGAAATTGTATTGTAAACTAATTTTTGTTGCTCTCTATTTCTTCTTTCGACTGTACATTTCACAATCTTGGCGACGATAAAAATAAGCGTCTGCTTGCCATGCTAAGTATTTCGTGTTGTACCTTGGCAAAGTGAACTTGTCTACTGTGAAGTTCAAAAATATCGGTAATAATTGTTATTATTTTTAACACGTAATATTAATTATTGTCAATTACATTAATTACGAACAAAATCAAAGAGGCAATGTACAATTTCGCTGAGTACGGTCGAATAATCTGTAAAACTTTTGCAAACATTTTTTTCTTTTTAATCATAAAACACATTTAGCATTGACTTTAGTGTAAAAGCATCTTTAAATCAATCATTTTTTAATCAAATCAAGTGATATCCTGAAATATTTTTAATACTAATAATAATAATAATACAGGTAGATTACCAAATACGCAGCAGAAATAAATTATAAAACAATTTAATATGCGTAAAAAAAATGAAACGAGTAATTATTTTTTTTTCAAATATATAAAATAATTCGACCATAAATTTGCAAAAATTTTCTCATGATATCCCCGAATTTGAAATAAACTAAGAATTTTATTACGACCAAGATACTATTATTCAAACTTTGTTCTTAATATTTTTTTCATTTTTGTTTACATACAATTATTGTTCTCTAAAACAGCTTATAAAAAAAAATGACAATTCTTCAAGCCCTACACAAAATTGCCCATATATGTAGTTCCTAATCGTGAACGAAAAGAGGCTCGAAAATCGATTGTTCTACTTCCCGGAAATACTTGGGGCTTGAGCCACAGTAACGGATAGCAGCATTAGGTGAATCACGCGACGCCGAAAAACAGGGATGAATTTAACTGAAGTGCAATGAGAGAACGGAGTTGTCGCGTTTCAGACAGTAATACGTGCCATGTAGAAGTCAGACACCTATGAGTCATTCTCTGTCGACTCGGTCGTTTCTTTTTTTTTTCTCACCCTCTCAGATTTTTTTCATAATTTAAATTATCATGTGATAAATATCTGAGGGGTTGAAAGAAAAAGTGTCTGAATTGACAGAGAATGCCTCGTATACCAAGCACATAGATCGATTACATAGGCGTGCGTGCCATGTTGCGGTAGGTCACTGAATCGAATCCATGGTGGGTTGCACTGAGAATTTCACCGGTTGACGACAGCTTACACTCCCGCTAGCAGCTTTAACGTATTCCCTATAGTGACGAAGCAGGGCGACGAATAACTGTGTAGACTAAATACAAAGAAAAAAAAGATGATGAAGAAGAACATGAAGAAAGCATGCAGCATCGTTAATAGTCGATTGAATCGATAGTCGCAAAGCAGAACGACAAATAGATGTGTAGATTGGATACAAAGCAGAAGAAGATGAAGACGAAGATGAAGAAGAAGATGAAGAAAGTATGCAGCATCCCCAATAGCCAATGAAATCGATAATGATAAAGCAGGACGACAAATAGTTGTGTACACAGAATACAAAGAAGAAGATGATGAAGACGAAGATGAAGAAGAAGATGAAGAAAGTATGCAGCATCCCCAATAGCCAATGAAATCGATAATGATAAAGCAGGACGACAAATAGTTGTGTACACAGAATACAAAGAAGAAGATGATGATGAAGACGAAGATGAAGATGAAGATGAAGATGAAGAAAGCATGCAGTATCCCCAACAGTCAATGAAATCGATGACTTATTTTTGTTTCGAGTAATCGAGCCAACGAGCCTAAACCGACATAAACCTGCCATAGAATAAAATATGATGGTACTGTGCCTTCGTCACAGGACCTTTTTTTTTTTACCACATTGGCTTTTACACGCGTTATCCAGAGGACTGTATACGGGAATATAGGTCCAACGAGGATTGATGCTGCCGTTGGAGGTGGTCGTCGTTGCTGGATGGCTGGATTGACCCTCGGGACACATGCGCGAAGATTCCCGAGTCAATCCCACTCGGGTCGACCTCGACGAGGTCAGGCGCGTCGATTCGACGTAGAAGAGGCAAATCCTACGTAGCCGCCCAACACAACGTAGTTGCCCCACCAAAAATCCTCACTCGCATCTCGTCACTTCGTCAAGACGGAAGCGCGCGCTCCTCGCGTTTATAACAATATATATATATACATATATACATATATATATATATCAATATACGATTTATATATACGTATATCTGGTTGTAATCTCTTTTACTTTATTCCACGCATTTAACGTCTATATTTCCATTTTATCGCACGCCGAACTATATATACCGATTAGGTGGACCCGTACGGATCTTTCTACGCAACTCTCGCACCGGATTTTGCGGTATGATATCGGACGCATGAGTCACTGGTGATATCTCGGCATCGAGTTGTATTTAAAGGAAAAAATAAATAATAATGTTTCGAGTGAACGCGGTTTTCCTGTGACTCAGGGTCTTTGAACGTTAGCGTTTTTTTTTTCGATTTTTGAAGAAACGTTTGCAATTCTAATTTTTGAATTTTTTTTTTTTGTAGAAAGTTGAGAGGATGAGCGGAAAAACGTTTGTGTGCCTCTTCGGCATCCTGTTGTCAGCACGGATAACGCTTCAGGTAATTTTATGTATATATATATATGTTATGTTGTCGATTAATGTTTGATTATTATTTGGCGGAATTTTTAATTATGAGTCAACGCGATCACTTGACCTAATAATACATTTTTTAGTACTTTTGGGAACCTGGTGAAACACTGATCAATTAATTAGACCAACTTTTTTTTTTTTTTTTTTAAATATTTTATTTATGTTATTAACGGAGAGAAAGATTTCCCTCCGTTAATATATTATATATTAGATATTCTTATTTTGCAAAATATTCCTGTTAGAAAAATGAAAATTTGTTAGAAACGAAAATGAAAAAAAGAAGAAAAAAACGGCGGTGTGTATTGACCGATGTGTGTCATTGAGAGGATGGAGAACCGGCGAATTTTGCGTCGTGCTTGAGAGCTCCGATTAAATGGATTCGTCTTGCATTCACACATTTCTGTGTTCAAAAATCAAGTTTTTTCTGGTTTCAAATCGTAATTAGGAAGGAAATATATTTTTATTTATTTCGTTATAGGGAACATCACGTTAGTTAACAACAATTAAATTAATTAATCAAGAGTGAGAAAATTTTATTAATTTTAAATAATATTTATGAACACAAATTTCACACCAACATCATTTTCGAAATTATAGTCTTTTTCGTACATGTATTTATTTAATTGTTTTAATTTTCTCATTTGTTTTACTCTATTTTTTTCTTCCTTTTTTTATTTTTATAAAAAATCATAGCCATTGCAAACTGAAATAGAAAAATTGCCATCGATTTAAAAAAAATGTGAAACCCCGGTCAATGACCCTTTGGCGTCCATAATTGGATTCTAAAATAAGTTAATGAGCGCATAAATGTAACCGGAGACCAATAAATCACATTTACTACTACTACTACTACTATAAAGCCCGTGCAATGTACACTGGCTTTATATTTGCTGTGCAGTTAAACAAAATTTTAAACGTTTCAATATTACTTTATTTTATTACAAAAGCGCAATATTTTTCTAAATTTTCAATATTAATTTTTTAAAGAAGAACATTGGACATCAAATATATTGGTTGTATATTGGGAATTCCACACCGTTTCTACCGGTTGTCTGATCCTCGGCCCCTCGAATTTCATCCGAGATTTTTTTTTTCTTTTTTCAATAAAAAAAAATTGAATTCCAAGTGTAAACCAGGGTTTTTGTAAAAAAAATTGCGATTTTTTTTTAAATTAAAAAATATAATGTCACGGCCATAAAAGAACATTTTTATCATTTTTTCAATTTTCTTATTGAAAAAAAAAAATCCGAGAGTTCGAGGATCAGACCCAGCTCAAATTGGTATGGAATGCCCCATATGTACGTAATATTAACAATGAACAACCGGCGAAATAATTTCTACGCTCAAGAGCTCGTAGTAAACGTTCTGAATTGACAAAAAAAGAAAAATTCGCGGAGGAAAAGGCGACGAAGGGGTCGTTGATCAATAATGGATAATTGCTAAAGCGTGCGCGGCTCGGTATGGTCGTGGAAAGCAAGTTTTCAACAAACTCGAAACCAACCGGCGTTCTCGTTACCACGGGTTTGTTTCCAGAGCGTTGTGCCGGAAATCAATACTCCGAAGGGGTTCGCCTGTTGAAACCCCTACCTTTAAGAGAAAAAAAAAAAAAAAAAAAAAAAAAAAAACCGCCATAAAATTTACAACGGTGATTACAGGCATCAACACCAACGTCGACTTACTACGTAGGCGCGGTTGTGGAGTATTATCCAGTGACGAAGGGAAGCAATGGGTCGGTGATCGCCGACGAGAATGTCAAGAATTACATGAAGTTTCTGAAGAAAGCCGACGAGAACGTAAGGGAACTTTGCCAATTGGCTTAAGCCTCTAAACCATCTATATAGTAACGTACGATACATTTGTAGGCTGTTGAAATTCCGGTGATAGGAAAAAAAAAAAAAAAGCAATGGCCGATGTTCAACAGCTGATGTGAATTTGCATTGTAACCTCTAAAACTTTTCACACGTTTTACCTGAAAACAGGTGAAGGAAATTTAATGATAATTATGGTTTTTTGTTTGTGCCATAATTCTGCATTGACTGATAAAAATTTATTGATTTTCATCTATTTATCACGGATATAAATGGCTTTAAAGTTTTGAGGTGAGAGCCAAATAATTGTGGCGTCGCCCACTTGCGCGAATTTAACACTGTAAAAAGTTGTACTATTGAACACAAAATAATTCAAGACTGGTGAAAATGACGCTGAATTTTTAACAGTGAAATTATTGGTTTTGAAAAATTTTCAGGACGTCGACATCATCGTTTTCCCCGAGGGAAGCTTAACCGCTGGACGAGCTTTTCCGGCTGAGGAACGAACTCGTTATTTACCCCACAGTACTTACGTTCCTGATCCCAAGGATCTCGAGGTACCATGCAAGAACGATTTGTCCACAGTGATGAAGGTAAAAATGACTACTTTTATTTTTAAATACTACGGAATTCTGTAAAGATGATGATAATTAAGGTTTCTATGATTTTTATGGCAGAAATAATTACTTTTAATTTACATTAAAAATCGGAAGAAAAATAATAAATACATAAATAATATAAGTAATTAAATAAAAATGTTTTATTGTATCACATTATCGTAGGATTTAAATTTTCAATCTCAAGTTGTCGATTGTTCAATTTTATTTCAATTACATGATTTTAAATGTTTCTGTATATCTCGGTGAAATTTTCACGATCATTTATTTCACTGTAATAATTTTCATAATTTTTTTTTCGAAAAGTATTTTGAAACAGAAAGAACAAATATTTTTTTTTGTTTGGTCCTACGACCAATTTTTTCGACAGAATTAATTTTTCTAAAAATTTGGATTTTTCTTTATTTAAAAAAAATCATATCTTGAAACTGAATAAACGTATAGAAAAGTGTCTAAGACGGAATTTGCTGACTTTGAAATGAGTTACATAATGTATACATTTATTTATCTGGTTTTTCTAAAATTTTGTTAAATGACGATAAAAATATATTGATTTTAAAAAATACGTAATTTTTTATCATTTTTAAAAAATTAAATAAAAAATTCCGTTAAAAATCACAATATTTTCTGAATCCTCGTTGAGGATGGCAGAAATTTTGTTGGTCAAAATTCTGCATAGTTATGAAGATTTTATAATAATATAAATTCAGGATTACAGAGACTAAAATAGTCTTTGAATATCCGTGAATTGAAAATTCGTAATAGACTTATAACATCTCTTTGACTTGAGAAACGCCAGAAAGTACGAATTTTTTTGCATACGATAGAGATGTAGATTCGGCGAATACATATATATATATATATTGAGTAATCTCTACGTGAAATAAAAAGTGTGCGCAAGTTTTTTTCATTGATTTTTCCTCTGTGTCTCTCCTCGGCAGGCACTGAAGGCTATATCTTGCGCAGCCAACAAATACGCCACGTATATTGTGGTGAACGTTCGGGAGAAGGCTAAATGCACGAGTGACGCAACAACCACGTGTAGTCCGGATGGTTACAATTTGTACAATACAAACGTGGTGTTTGATCGCAAAGGAGCGATAATCGCAAGATACAGAAAGTTCAATCTCTTCGGTGAGCCTGGATTCAATGTAACGAGCAAACCAGAGCTTTCAACCTTCAAAACTGACTTCAACGTTACATTCGGACAATTTGTATGTTTCGACGTACTCTTCGAAAAACCGGCACTTCAGCTTGTGCACGATGCCAAAGTCACCGATATCGTTTTTCCAACAATGTGGTTCTCCCAGCTACCATTTCTCACCGCGCCGCAGATACAATCGGCCTGGAGTTACGTCAACAATGTCAATTTTCTTGGCTCGGGATACAATAATCCGGTAACCGCTACTGGCGGCAGTGGCGTTTATGCCGGATCAAAAGGATCACTCATCAGTCTTTGGTCGGAGAAACGCGTTAACGCTATACTCATCGCTGATGTACCTAAAGTCGTTAATGGCCGAAGAAATGAACAACGCGAAGGCGCGAAAGCTATGACTTATGTCTTCACCGCCAATGAAATGAATACCATCGATGGGCCTGAACCAGTTCCACAGCAGAGTCTCCAAATTGATGATCTTGGTCCTTACACGACTCAACTCTTCAATCCAACCAATGGAACGTACTCGGTGACGCTTTGCGATCGCGGATTATGCTGCGACTTTACAACTGAAACCACGCATATCGAAAACGCTAATCGCAACAACGCCAAGTTTTACAGGTCTGTAGTTATGATAACGAGTTATTAATAATAAGGTGAAAAAGGTTTGGAGAACTGATCGAATACCAAACGCGTAGCAGAGCTTAAAAGCGGCTGGGCACATTTGCCGTTTGGTGCGGTCGCGCGCTTGAAATTTCTTCAAAAATCTGGTTGAGAGCGTTCTTAACTAATGCATGCTTCAGATATTGGACGAAAAAAACTCCAAAAAAATAAAATTCGAAGTTAATCTTAAGTATAGATTAAAAAATTTGATCGTATCTTTGGTGAAAATAATTTCTAGGATTTTTCAGAACTTTTCAGAATTTTTCAAAAAATTTCAGAGTTTATAAAAAAAAATCAGAATTAAAAAAAAAATCAGATTTAAAAAAAAAAATCAGAATTTTTCAAAAAACCTCAGCTTATTAAAAAAATTCAGAATTTTTCAAAAAGAGATCAGATGTTTAAAAAAAAAATCAGGATTTAAAAAAGAAATGAGAATTTTCAAAAAAAAAAAAAAAGATCAGAATTTTTCGGTACTTTCCAGAATTTCACAGAATTTCTCAACTGCTCACATTTATGAGACATTCTAAAAAAATGTTATCTCATTTTTGCAAAAAATCGCAATTTCCGATTTCTTATGCAATTTTTTTTCTTTTTTCCAGATACCGTTTTGCAGTTTTCAACGGCGTGCGTACATTTTCGGGCCGAGGAACGGGCGGTATTGAGCTGTGCAGTATAATATCTTGTACCGACGATACCGAGGCGACTTGCGCTCAAAGATTCGACACCAACGAGATAATCGTTCATCCCGTGACATTCAACTCGATCGTAATCTCCGGCAACTTTAGTCACGGACCGAGCGTTCTTCGCATGCCAATAAGCATAAACACGGACATTCAGCCACTTAACGCCAGTGATTTCAGCTTCCTCACTACCAATTTGAATGAAAGCCACGTAAACATTCAATACAGCTTGAAAAAGAGTCGCAAAGGCTTGATGACCTTCGCTATTTGGGGTAGAAACTTTACGAGCGACGGTACAGCCGAGACAACCCGTTCTTCAGCCTCCGAGTCGACTCCGTTTGTCTTTATGCTGATGACGCTCGTGATATTGGGAATAGGCAGCACTTATGCAATGGGGCCACTTCCCAACGCGGCGTGAAGTGTGAATAATCATAAATCGATTTCGTAATATGCAAAACGCAGTTGCGCTAAACGTCGGAAAAGTTATTTTGTGTGTGTCTTCGAGACCGAGCAATGCGCGCACGCGAACGGAGTCAAATATTAAATAGGCTTGATTCATTTTTTGTTTTTTTTTTATTTTTTTTTTTATAATCAATCCCGCGCGAATGGACAAAAGAAATGTTGAGTAAAAAGAGAGGCTTAAATGCTAATACTATGGAATGTATTTTCCAAGAATTTGAAATCGCGCAAATGCTTCCAATTCCGTGTGTCTCTCATTGTTTCGTTGAGTCATTTATATATTTTTAAATCTAAGAAGCCTCCCCGCTAAACGCTTTCGCCGCTCCGCAGCCACGTCGTTCGTCCGCTTCTCAAATAAAAAATAAAAAGGCAGCCCGAGAGGCGTTAAAAGTCTTTCGTTTTTACGTTGAACTAACGTACCAAATCGCGTTTAATCCACGTAAAATATCCGAGGAAAGACAAAAAAAAAAAGGAGAAAAATTGATCGCTTCGAAGCTTAGTTCGTCATCGTTAGGCTTCCATTACTGCTCATCACGCTCCGGGGCAAGCAAAGCCGTTCGAACCTCGGAGATAGTCTCTGTAGCCATTGCCAATTATTAAGAGAGACGAAAACCCTGCCACAATTTAATCAGTATAAATGAAAGAGCTTTCAGAGAGATAGAGAGAAAGAGAGAGAGAGAGGAAAAAAATCACGATAGACTTGGCGTTATCACGTTGAAGAGAAAAAAAGAGAAGAAATGAATAAATAAATAAGCGAAAACCCAGATTCTTTCTCGAGAACTCGACGTATATTAAATCCAGTCGATAGTTCAACAAAAGTTTACGAAATAGTTCCTCTATCGTGCCGCTTGATATTAGTATTTAGTCGGATGAAAAAGTCTATACACGTAATATTTTAGGAATGGAAGTTGGAGGAAACATTTTGAGTAGAGAAATGGGCTCACGCGTAGTTCTCTCGTAGAATAGCAACGTCGAAGGCGCGCGAAACATTGAGGAAAGGGAGACAGATGAAAATCGAAGATATCCATTGAAGAATATTTTATTTATTTGACTGCTGGTATTACGAGAGAAAATATATATTTTTCAATTCTAAAACAAAGAATATTTTGTGCTGTAACAGAAGTATATAAGCCATATGAATTTCGCCACAAAAAAGATACTCTAATTTTTTTTTTAATCTGTTTTAGTGGTATCAATAGATGCACCAAATTTAAAAATAAAACAAAAAAAAATGTTGGCGGAATACGCCAATTTTAACTTAATTTGTTAATAACATTTTGGAATCATTATTATGCAAAGTCAATCTTTTCAGCAACTTCCTTGATATTTTTTTTTTTAAGATTTTAAATCCACAGAAAAATGCTTGAAATATTTTTTTTTGGAAATATTTGGATGACCGGTTGGAATTGAAAATTTGTGATAAACGTAAAAATCCATAAATTTATGGTGAGCTATGTTTTTAGAATATTTAAATTGGCCTGCTATTTTTAGGAGCCATCAATACATTTTCTCTTAAAGCACCAAAAATTTAAAAAATGAAATTTTATTGAATATCGATGATTTTGATTTGACTTCCTCCCCTTAACTGTGAAAGGTAAACAACGAACAAATGGGGTACGGTGTACGATTATATGTATATAGTCTAGCATGTACCTTATGTAAAATGTTACATAGTATTTAAATAAATGATTACGTGAATAAATGACTAATTCTGACATTATTTTCGCAGCTGCTGTTAATTATTCTTCTCAATTCTTCTCCTTTGAATACTTCCTATCATCTAGCGTATAGAGCGATCGATGAAACTTCGTCTCAAGGAGATTCTTTTATAAAAGTTTGATTAAGAGGCCACTTGCGGACAACTGATTACTCGAGCTTTGAACGAGCAATCGATATTCATTAAGAAGAACTTGTGGATAACCCACTGGCGTTATAATCTTGAAATTAATCGGTTGTCAATCATAAAGATTTTATTCTGGCTTGAAAATATAAATTAAGGTATTCAATTATATAGTTTTGCAAATAAATTAGTACAAATATTCTCCTGTGAGAAGCATACAACTCTCGATAACGGCTAAAATCCCTTTTTTTTTGGTAATTTTTTTTTTATTAATTTATTTTAGTGAAGTTTACAGTCTTGAAAATATCCCCTTTAAATATAATTAAGAAATACACGTGTGCACAAGTTACAAATTCCGAAAAATTTGACTTGACAATTACAGGGATTATTCAGAACACGCCTCGTTATCGATTCTAACCCGGACGAATGTTTAATTTAAAAATTACGATTTTTATGGAATAAGACTTAAAAAAAAAAAAAATGAATATTTTCCAAAAAAGTCGGAATTTTGTTAAAAAAAATGTTAAAAGAGTTCCAAAGTAGAACTTTGCACTTTGCTTCCTTGAATAAAATTTGTTAAAAATATAAAAGTCGTAAAGAGGAAATTTGAAAACTTGATTTTTTCACAAAGCTAACTCTATGAAGAAAATATTTATTATTTCGGCTCCGAAAAAAAAAAAATCTTGGTTAGATTTCTTCCGGTTATGAATATAATTAATTCTTCTTAAATTCAGATTTCAAAAAATCCTACAAATACAACTGTAATCGCCCGAAAAGCGATGATATTGAAAATTTACACAAACAAATATTTCATTTTGGGTTTTTAATTGATCTGTACCGGTTGGATGCACATAATTTACATTACCAAAAAAAAAAATGTATTAGGTATGCATCTGAAAGTTAACAATAATATGTATATCTACAAAAAAAAAGTCAAGCACATAAGATCTATCGAAAGTTCTTTTTTTTTTTTTAATATCTGGGAACTTTGAATTCAGGCGCGCCCTCTGAATTATTCGCGGGTGGTTTCCTCTTGTTCATTATATTCTGAATCTTTTGCCATTCACGATCGAGCTCGGCTTTCTCATTCTTCTCCTTATTGTATTTCCGTGTTCTTCTGCCATCGGCCATTTTCACGCCATACTGGAATGCCGCTTTAGGTAGGGCTTCCTTGTTATTCATGTATTCGCTATATTCCTCGGGTGTGTCAAAGTCCCACCGACCAATCGGTCCCTTTTTATTGCCGAGATCCATTTTCGTATAGTCGACTTCATCGTCCGAATCGTCTATCGCGTCCTGCATCTCATCCAAACCGGGATAACATTCCGCGTATCCTTCAGGTTCGGCGGCCAATTTATTTAAAAGTCCACCTTTCTTCGGTGCTCCGCTACCTTCGGCAACGGCTGTTAAGATATTCGGCAATTGCGGTGCGTTGACAGTCTCGTCTGTGCTTACGCTCGGCTCTGCTGGTTTGTTGAAATACGAAGAACCCTGCTTCTTTTTCTGTTCACGCTGATGTGCGCTTTCCTTTTTCACAACGGAAGGCGTATAATCACCAATATCGCCGTAAATACTGTCCTCTTGCGGTCTCGAAGGCCCGTCGACTTCAACATTTTCCTCAGCTCGCGAGCGACCGTCCCTGTTCTTTTTGCCTTTTTTACCGTGCCGACTTCCCTGCCGTAGATACGCAAAGATTTGCGCCAATTTGTTAATTATAATGTCGTTCGTCGTGAGTGTCGGCGTGGCGTCCACCGTCGGCACATCTGCTTTACTACGAATTAGGGTCGTTGGAATATCGACTTCGGCGTTCTCATCGTCCAATTCTATAACATAGGCCATACGACCTGGCGTGAAGAGTTCGTTTCGCTCAACCTGCTTCGACTTCATAGTCATTATTGTTTTGTGAATATTTCGGCCCATTTTCGTCTTGAATTGCATCTCGTCCGGTTTCTTCTCTGGTTTTTTCTCCTCCTTTTTCTCCTTCTCCTTAGGCTTTACTAACTTTTCCATTTCCTGCTCCTGCTCATTTTCCTTCGCTTCGATCTCACTGCGTACCTGGGAGATACACACAATTTCATTTAAATTCTGTCAATTCCAACATTTTATATGATATTAAATTTATCAACGAAGGATAAAAAGTAGAAAGTTGCAATTTTTTTTTTTTTATTTTCTTTTTTGTTAAAGGGAGCTTTGTAAAAATTGGAAAATTATAAGGAAACAATTTACAAGGCACTAATTTCAATGCTTTAAACAAAATTTCAAAACCTTTAATTTATTGAATTTTTATGGTGATTAAGAATTTCTTAAATAATGCTCTAAAATTTTATTACTTAAGTATTACTTTAACGAAAATTGTAACTAATAACTAGAGTGTAATACGCAATTGGTGTGACAAATTTTTTATCAGTTGCTCATAAAAATTCCATTTTCATGAGAAATTTTTTTTTACAGCAAATTCCACTACGACAAAATAATATAATAATGCATCACCTTCTGCAACAGAGCATAATCCAAGCCTTTCACCAAGTGAGTATGCTCCATATCGCCTCCCAAGAATTTTGACTGCTGAATCATTTGTCTCCTGCGTTCAGCCGCGTCCATTCCAGATTTCACATCCGGAGCGACTGCTCTATAAGCGCTGGCGCTGTTCATAGGATCCTCGGCCTGATATTCGGTGGTTGAACCGTCTCTACGTTCCCTTGCACGATCTCTGTACTTCTCGGCAAGCTCTGCCATCTTATCCTCTTCCTGCTTCTTCAGCTTTGCATAGAAACTCTTCTTTTTTCTACGCAATTCGGCACGATTGCCACCGCTCACAGATGGAGTCTGGGCAGTTTTTGCTGCTGCATCTCTGGCAGTTCCTGGAACGGTGGCTGGTGTCGACGACGGTACCGAAGATCTTGGTGTCATCAAAAGCTTACGGAAGTCATCGTTTGTCAGACGCACCGACAAACTCATATCGTCATCCATATTGTCAGGCATTTTGTGTCCTCTCGCTGTTACCAATAAAAAAATTATGGAAATTAATTTTTTTCCCATTTTTTTTTTTTTTTTTTCAGTTTTTGTCGCAAATGCAGATCTCGGGAAAATGCAAAATGAAACTTTTTCGTTATCTCGTATTATTTTTTAGGTTAGAAAATACTTTCTTGCAGTAAACCATTTTTTTTTTCGTTTTGAGAAATCGCGTAAATTTCTACTCGATGAAAAATTGGAATCCAAAGGATTGACGGAATTATTATATTTTTGAGTGCATGATTAATCGATCTTACCTCAAATGAGCAACCTATGTGAAGCAAAAGGATCTTCTGAAGCGATACCCTATAAAGGGTTATAAAATTTTTGCACTTTTCACTTTACGCTGTCTGATTGAGCGTTACGAAACCATGATCGCGTTATTGTTGATGTTTTTCTGATACATTGAAAAGGAAATTGTTTATTTGTTTCTTCTCAAATGTAAATATTTGCTTGTAAATATTATCATTATAGTACGGATCTATACTTTTCCAATGTAGAGTGTTCTGATTCGTTCATTGCTCGCAAGATGGCGTCGCGCTCGTGAATTTCCGCGCGAAATTCGTAAACGGAATTATAAATTCGCGACAGCTTTTTATTGTGTCACTGATTGTGAGAATATGAACCTCATCCTTTTTTTCTACCTTTTTCCTTTAAACCTCTTATATTTATAATGATGATCATATTGATTTTTGTATCGATATTTATCGAAGCTACGATCATGCTGATATCAATAATCGCAAATAACAACGAATTTATATTAATCTCGTAAAAACAAGCGATTGGAAATCAGTTGAGATGATAAGAAAAATATATACTTTTTAGAAATGAGCTAAACTGAAATATCTGCTTAGTAAAACTTTTTTTTTTAAGTAACAATTACCGATTAAAATTGATAGAAATTGATAAAATGGACAAAATTTCGATCAAAAATTAATCTACTCTAAAAGGCTTGAATCGGATTTTTGTCCGTTTAATTGTCGTTTCTCTTGAATTAAATTCGCAACACGAAAATATTGATTATTTTGCCGAAAAGGTTTGAATACATTTTTTTTATCGGTCTAAAATTATTGGGTCCCTGAAAATAAATGTGCGTCCAATATATAAATTTGTATTTCGCAAGACGTAAAAAAAAAAAAGATACAAAATAGTTAGTAAAAGGTATATCACACATATTTGTCGGAGAATTATCAGTCTATTTGTTGTTTGACGCAAGGAACCGTATGCATCGTCGGTTTTCCCAACAGAGGGTTGCTTACGTAGAACGGAAACGTAGGAATTCCATTGCACGCTGCACCATACGATCCGTTCTTATTAAGGGCTATAACACCTCCGGTGAATGTTGGATAATGCTTTGCTATTCTTCTGATAGCCGTTGCTGCGGCTTCCGACGGTTCGGCGCCTCGACGCATCTCCTCTACCGCGAGAAAGCTGTTGATCAAAAAGTACGATGTGTTAAAATCAATTGATTGCAGAATTGCAGGTTTAATGTTTAAGAAAATATTTAACATATTTATTTAGTGGATTACTTTAAACGGACGACAATTTTTGGACACTTATTAAAAATTTTGGAAAAATATATAAAGAGTATCGAGTAAATTACTAAAATCTTCTAAATATTTAATCTCTTAAAATCCTCAATTTCGTAATAAAACGAACGCCTGCGATTATTGCAGATAATTATAATATAGTTATCGACATAATGCGAATGGTACCTCGGCAAAAATCGCATCATTATATCACCGTCACCGGTTCCCGCGGCTGCTCCGACTTCCTGATCGGCGTACGCTCCCGCACCCGGAATCGGGGAATCCCCGACACGTCCTTGGATTTTATTTCTTGCACCGTTTGTCGAAGTTCCAGCGGCAATATTTCCATTAATATCCAACGCTATTATTCCAATGGTATCGTGATTATCCTCGTCTGAATGTGGATAACTTTGGTGCATTTGAGATTTTTTGGATTTTTTTATCGGCGTGTAAGGACCGCAGTTTTTCGTAGCGTCCGGTTTGACGTTCTAGAAATAATAATAATAATAACGCAAGTAAATACTTGATGAAAATACTTATGAGATATAAAACTCATATATATTTTTTTTTTTCTAAAGAAAGGCATGCCTTCCAGAAATTCGGCTGGCAATTATTTTTTTTCCAATCCTGCCACATTTTGGCAGACTCATTTGTGGACAGGGATTCCTCCTTGAAACCCATTCCTTTGGCAAAATTTGTTGCGCCATTTCCACAGAGCAAACTGTGCTTTGTGTTCTCCAGAACTTTTCTTGCAACTGATATGGCGCTTTTGATATTACGTATTCCACCGACAGCTCCTACATCCATGGTAACACTATTTTGAAGGAAATAAGAAAAGAGGATCTTTAATCAGTTATATTTATTTATTACTCTTAAATAAAATATGTACAAATTTTTATGAACAAACATTTTATTCATCAGCTGGCATATTAAATTTAATACAAGAATAAAATTTCAAATTTTTATATTAGACTTTTTAATTTTCTGAGTAGTATAAAATACTGAATTTTTACATCTTACTTATATTATAAATTTATACAAGTTTATGTAAAAAAAATCTTGCTATACACATAATACAAATTTATTTATTTTTAAAGTTTATAGTATAATATTTTAAGAGTTTATGCATGTATAATATAAACCAATAATAAATAAATTAATTTTTTTTTTTCTTTTTTTTTTTTTTTTAAGATCAGCTCACCCATCCATGATCATAGCATCAAGTGTGGTCTCTCCATATTCATCAGGGCTTCCCCCAAATCCTACAGTTTTTCTGCACTGCATACTTTCACAGAGGCTTGCACTTTGTTCTATGGCATCCACAGCGCTTCTTTTCTCTGCATAGAGGGTCTCCCAAGCTGGAAGCAATATTCTTTATTTAAAGCCTCGCAGTTAAGTCCCAGTGTCTTTTTTTAAATGTTAATTTATTGAGTCTTAAATACCTTTCTCAGTGGCATTGTGATAATCCCAAGTAATGACAACAAGAGGAAAAGTTTTGCTTGTTTTTGCTGCCAAAATTAATGTTGGCAGGATGAAAAGTAGCAATTGTAATGTCATTAAGTGCTTCATGTTCACTCTTGCAGCTAATATTGCCTTCTGCACTGTAGTTAAATTACAAATGATACCATTGACCCTCGCTAAAATGATAGCTGATAAGTGCAGGAAAGTTACTGCTGGTGGTGCATGAATCTCTAAACAAAGACTTTCTTTTTTCTTCTTTCTTTCTCTCACTTATAACGCTTATCTTTTGTGCTTGCTGGATTGCCGATCGCTGCACTTTGTACGTTCGTTGGTGCATGTATATCAGAAAATAAAAGTATGTTAAGTGAACACTGGGAGACTGACTTTCAAGCCAATTAATAGTATTTATATATATATTTTTTTATAAATTATCTCAACACAAAATATTAAAAGATAAAAATCACGGAATTGATCTACGATCAGATGAAGTAAAAGAGATAAAAAGCAAATCAATATATTAATTATTATTTCTGGTTAATATATTTTTCTGATGATGTGCTCGGTCGGTAACAAAAACTGTAAAGCGTTTTTCTTGGCGAGAACTTATCTTTTGGGCAAAAAATGAGTATCGCTGACTACATTTAGGAGGCAGTGATACTTCCCCCAGTCCTCAGCGAAACTGCTTCCACCATTTTGGAGATGCATCCAAATTTTGAAGGCTACTTTCTTCTAAACGGAGCATCCAATTGCAATGAAATATTGAACGTAAGTATTAAATTACGACACAATTGCGGTGTATTGCTTTTTCGAAACTTTTACATTTTTTGTTTTTTAGAGTTTCAATTATCCTTGGAGAAATGACTAAACTATTTGTGTTAGTCTCATCGGATCGTAACGCCAAGAGTTACCATAGCTCGTGCAAAACTGCACGACGCATCGTTTGAGCTTTGTTTCGTCCAAATCGATGCAATAACAGCGGAGAAAAGAGCTTTCAATATTTGTTTACCAAAACAGGACGGAGACTTGTCAATTTGACTAAAAAAAAATTTTGATTGGCGTCCGAAAGATGGCAGGATGACTTGATACTAAAAGGTTAACGCAAAGCCAATAATATGCCCGCATTCGATAGCGAAATCGACGAAAGCTACGGAGTCGAATTGATGCAATTTTTTCGACTTAAATTATAGAATTGATGTTTAACCAGTTATGAAAAAGCGCCAAAGAACAATTACTACTTGGCTACGAATCTTGATGACGAATTGTTGATAAATCGTTGCGGGCTTTGATATGCTGAATGCCAACAATCATGAGGTCGATTCAATGGAATCCATTTTGGTCGACTTGATACCAGAGGCCCAATTCTCGAATCTTCACTATGGATTCTCGTATACGACTTTACATTTAAAAAGCATTGGCCGGTCTCGTGCAAAACTCATGCAAACTGTTCGAGAATTTGGGGCCCACCGAACGATTAACGCACAACAGAGAATTTCAGGTCGGAAAAAAATGAGCACTGGTTGACTTCCGCACGATAAAAATTAAGTGCGTTACATTGTGTCAAAGATTTTATTTTCTGAATGCAAATACTTGTAGGGATATGAAATCTTAAAAATAAGAAAACTTCCGCAGTTTATTTTTGTTGATGGAAAGCTGTTGTCGATGTAATACGGTTATTTCGTTCCGCACAATTAGCACTCTATTTTCCAGATACATACAAGAGCTTAATAGACGTAATCGCACCGAGTAATGGACTGCTCTTCCGCAGAGTATGATTATGATGCCTCCCGCTTGTGTTCTTGTTGGTAGTAAGCTGTTTTCGATGTAATACGATATTACGTTCTGCACTATCAGCACTCAATTTTGCAAACACAAACAAGAGCTTAGTAGTCGTAATCGCACCGACTCAGGTACTTTACTGCTCTATCATACCAGTTCTATTTAGTACTTTGTATTCATCACCAGTTGAAATCCACGCATATGAAATCCCGTAGGCATGTGGCAATTAGCATTGATCCTTGTGACGTCTCTGTGCCTCAGATTGGGTGAGGGACAAGAGATCGTTTATCTAGGAATCGCGGAAGTTCATGGAACGCTAATGACCACAAGAAATGGTAGAAACATATCGGCATACCGAGGGATACCTTACGCAGAACCACCGGTTGGTCGGCGCAGGTATGGATACTTTTTATTTTTCCTCAAATTACACTCGATTCTTGTTGGTAATGTACAGTTGAAACTAAATCGCCTGTAATATTGATTCAACAGATTTAAAAGTACCCAGATGCCGTCATCACGGAATAAAGTTATTATTGCTGACAGCGATGGCAATCAGTGTCCACAATTCAATGATGACGGTGTATTGGTTGGCGACGAAGATTGCTTGTACCTGAACGTTTATTCGAAAAACGTAAGTTAAGTTATAGTATGTTACTCTCGTGGACTTGATCAATTATCACCAACCTAATTCCAACTGGTTGGTTTGTGCGAAAAAGCCCAACGTGCCCATAACCAATCACGTCCTAACATTTAATAGCGAACCCAAAGTTGAATGGACAGTTGGTTTAGGCAAACTCATCTAATAACAGCAGGTTTGATAATTGGTTTTCCAAAAGGCAATCGAGTTTCTGCCATTAAATACCTAATCCAAAGAGTTTCGACGACACTAGATGCCAGAATCCACAGTAGATCCAATCATTACAAAGCAAGCCGAAAGATGATCCGGCTTTGGATTCGCTATTTCATAGTTGATGCTTGATTGGTAATGGATTTGTTCGTTTGTACAAGCACTAAGCAACAGAATGAGGTTGATATTAGGTTTTCCAATCCAGAACCTACCAAAAAAATCACCCATAAATCAACCTTTTTTCCGACCTCAGCGAAATACAATGAAGACCAAACTTGAAATGAACGCAAGTAACGACAGGATCAGTCAACGAGGATTGCTTTTTGAAACGCACACGTAGTTTCATTTAACTAATCTTAATCTTTTTAGACATGGCCAGAATATCCTTATCCTACGATGGTTTACTTTCACGGTGGTAACTTCGTAAAGGGAAGCGGTAGTTCAGTAGACGCCGGGCCAGAGTATCTGCTTGATAGAGATATTGTTTTGGTGACGGTGAATTATCGTCTTGGAGTTTTAGGATTCTTGAGCACAGGCGATAAAGAGGCGCCTGGCAACTATGGTCTTAAGGATCAGGTTGTCGCATTGCAATGGGTTCAGAGTAATATCCTAGGTTTCGGGGGTCATCCGTATAATGTGACAATTTTTGGTCAAGGCGCTGGAGGCGTTTCCACAAGTCTTCATGCCATATCCGACGCGAGTAAGGGCAAGTATTGTTTTTTAATCTTATTTATACATATATATATATATCCGGGGAACTACGACCCCCTGCTTTCTTGCACGCCAAAAGATTCGTCCATATATTTATATATTTCAGAGAAATTTTTCGAAATATTTTCGTGCTATGTGCGTTGATGTATTTGCAGGTCTGTTTCAGCAGTATATATCCCAAAGCGGAAATATATATGCATTCTGGGGAATTCATACCGATAAATACGAGAAACATGCCATGGCACTTGGAAATTACTTAAATTGCTCGACGAAAAGTTCTCGGGATCTTGTTAATTGTCTACGAAATGTCGACGCCTACAGTCTCGTGGACACAAATGATATTTTTAAGAATAAATTCTGGACCTTTAGCACTTGGGGGCCGACGGTAGAACCCTCTGACAGTCCACATGTATTTCTGAGTGAAGCTCCGGTGTTTCTAATAATGAAACGGGGTAAAAGAGTGAAGAATATTCCAGCGATATTAGGCAACGTTGCAGACGAAGGTCTTATGTACACTGCTGGTGATTATTAATATTTTCAATTCTCGTTAGATTTATTATTTATTTCACAAAATTTATATATCATTTGCATTTATTTTTACAGCATTTCAAGAGAACAATACCATATACAATAACATTAAAAAGGATCTCTTTGGTTTCTTAGACCATATGGCAAAGATTGTTTTTGGGGAACCAGGTGATCGTTATGTCGCTAAAAAGATTCAAGAGACTTTCTTCAACGACACTGATCCTAGTGACATAAAGTCTGTGAGTACATAAAGGGCAGTACATATGGTAAATCAACAGGATCTTTATTTTTTATCCAATAGACTTTTTTCTTCAAGTGTTTCGGAGTGCGGTATAAATAAAATATAAACACCCATCATCAGTATTGAAATTTTGCAAAATTATAGAACACGATCATAACTTGAAGTTGGCTGTGAATAATTCAGATTTTTTTTAAACTGGTCTTTCGAAAATAAGACGTATTTAAATTTGCTAGGGTTAGGCGCTCCGTCTGTCAGTTTTGACATTTAACATAAATAAAAAGATTCGATACGCGAACTTGACCCCGTGTATCTGACGACATCGGCGACCAATCCTAGCACGAATAAAATGGTAACAATGCCTGCGATCTTTCGTTGCACCAACTTTTTAGAAGGAAGATAATGGAGTCATTAGTGGACAAGTGTTAAATGTGATTTGACGAATGTATCGTATATTTTCGGGGCCTAAAAAGTAATATTCGTAATATCACATTTGGCTGACTTGAAGAATCCGCCCTGTCCTCGAAGTTGTTGTTGTTGTTTTTCCTCTTCTTCTTTTTCTTCTTCTTTTTCTTACAATTTGAAGGCGCCTGTTACGCAAAAGGGCGATCTCTCCTGGCCTCTAGATCTACCGTGCCGGCCAATCTTCTGTCCTTCATGTTAATGACTACAAATAACTGAGATTTGTAACGCCCTCGATGATTCCGGCGTGAGAATTTGAGCGAATGTTCAAAGACTAGCACAAGAGTATGCTAGTCTTTGAACGCGCGTTCAGTTTTACGTTTGCCCTAGTATAATAATTGTCTATATCCATTTCAGTTCACCCCGAAGATAACGTGGCTCTTAACCCAGCTAGGTTTCGAACTGCCATTGGATTTTCAGATTGAAGCGATAAATGGCAATAGAAAAACTCCCTTCTATTTCTACTCGTTCGATTATCGTGGCTCATTCAGTGGTACTTCAATGACGACTGGTAACAACGAAAACATCGGGGTAACTCACGGTGACGAGCTTATTTACCTTTTCCCTATGAACCCGAAGCTGAATAATAGGAACTCGGATCGTCAACTTAGCGATTCCGACGAAAAAATGATTGACACAATGATTGATTTGTGGACTTCTTTCGCGTATACAGGGTAAATATAAAATTAAAAACATTTAAATTATTGATCAATGCGTGCCGTCACTAACATGATTTTCAGAATACCGATCTCGAATTCCACATCAGATCCGTACTTATGGGAAGCTTATAATAACGACACCAAGTGCAATCTCAAAATTGGCAATGTCTCCGAACCTACATTGAGCACTCAGTATAAATTACACGAAAAAACTATAGCGTTTTGGTATATTATCGTACATACACAATCAGTTCTGGCGTACCAAGAGGCTATTACATCTTAAAGGCCTTATTTCTTTGGTATGGAACATCATCACTTTTTGCTGGACAAATAAAATGATTATTTATGTACAGGAATAATTGTGTGTAACAAAAAAATAATCACGTTTTCAACACTTTACTTTCTGATACATCGTATGCAGTGAATGTTTCCCCTTTCCTTTTTTCGATGACCCTGACAGGTAACTAGAAAAACGATATACTTTCAAGGATATGAAATTTTTAAAATAAGAAAACTTCCGCACTCATGAATATGGTACCTCGCGTTTGTGTTTTTGTGGATTAAAAGCTGTTATCGATGTAATGCGGTTATTTCGTTCCGCACAATTAGCACTCAATTTTCCAGACACATACAAGAACTTAATAGACGTAATCGCACCGAGTAATGGACTGCCCTTCCGCAGAGTATGAATATGATGCCTCCCGCTTGTGTTCTTGTCGGTGGTAAGCTGTTATCGATGTAATACTATTATTACGTTCTGCACTATCAGCACTCAATTTTGCAAACACAAACAAGAGCTTAGTAGTCGTAATCGCACCGACTCAGGTACTTTACTGCACTATCATACCAGTTCTATTTAGTACTTTGTATTCATCACCAGTTGAAATCCACGCATATGAAATCCCGTAGGCATGTGGCAATTTGCATTGATCCTTGTGACGTCTCTGTGCCTCAGATTCGGTGAGGGACAAGACATCGCTTATGTAGGAATCACGGAAGTTTATGGAACGCTAATGACCACAAGAAATGGTAGAAACATATCGGCATACCGAGGGATACCTTACGCACAACCACCCGTTGGTCGGCTCAGGTGTGGACACTTTTTATTTTTCCTCAAATTTCACTCAATTCTTGTTGTTGATGTACAATTGAAACTAAATCGTCTGTAATATTGATTCAACAGATTTAAAAGCACCCAGATGCTGTTCCCACGGGATAAAGTTATTATTGCTGACAGCGATGGGAATCAGTGTCCACAATTCAATGATGATGGTCTATTGGTTGGCGACGAAGATTGCTTGTACCTGAACGTTTATGTGGCAAATGTAAATTAAGTTATAGTATGTTACTCTCGTGGACTTGATCAATTATTACCAATCTAATTCCAACTGGTTAGTTTGTGCGAAGAACCCCAACGTGCCCATAACCAATCACGTCCAAACATTGAATAGCGAACCCAAAGTTGAATGGACAGTTGGTTTTAGGCAAACCAACTGAATTCCGATCACAAGATAGCGAAGTTCATTACAGTAAAATATGAAATGAGCTTTAATAACGGGCGGCCTTCGTTAATGACTTAAAAGATGGATTAGATGTTTCGATTCAATATCATCAAGAGTTATTGAAAAAGTAATCGGACGCTCTAGTTACAAAAGTCGAAAAGTGTGACCACCGAAATACAATGAAGACCAAACTTGAAATCAACGCAAGTAACGATAGGATCAGTCCACGAGTATTGCTTTTTGAAACACACATGTAGTTTCATTTAACTAATCTTAATCTTTTTAGACAAGGCCAAAAATTCCTTATCCTACAATGGTTTACTTTCACGGTGGTAACTTCGTAAAGGGAAGTGGTAGTTCAATAGACGCCGGGCCAGAGTATCTGCTTGACAGAGATATTGTTTTGGTGACGGTGAATTATCGTCTTGGAGTTTTAGGATTCTTGAGCACAAACAATGAAGAGGCGTCTGGCAACTATGGGCTTAAGGATCAGGTTGTCGCATTGCAATGGATTCAGAGGTATATTCTAGGTTTCGGGGGTCATCCGTATAATGTGACGATTTTTGGTCAGGACGCTGGAGGCGTTTCCACAATTCTTCATGCCATGTCGCGCGCGAGTAAGGGCAAGTATTGTTTTTCAATCTTATTTATATTTATACTAGGGGACTACGATCCCCTGCTTTCTTGCACGCCAAAAGATTCTTACATAAATTTATATATTTCAGAGAAATTTTTCGAAATATTTTCGTGCTATGTGCGTTGATGTATTTGCAGGTCTGTTTCAGCAATACATATCCCAAAGCGGAAGTATATTTGCATTCTGGGGCATTCATACCATTGAATACAAGAAACATGCCATGGCACTTGGAAATTATTTAAATTGCTCGACGAAAAGTTCTCGAGATCTTGTCAATTGTCTACGAAATATCGACGCCTACAGTCTCGTGGATACAAATGATATTTTTAAGAATAAATTCTGGACGTTTAGCACTTGGGGGCCGACGGTAGAACCCTCTGACAGTCCAGATGTATTTCTGAGTGAAGTTCCGGTGTATCTAGTACTAGAACGGGGTGAAAGAATGAAGAATATTCCAGCGATATTAGGCAACGTTGCAGACGAAGGTCTTATGTACACTGCTGGTGAGTATTAATATTTTCAATTCTCGTTAGATTTATTATTTATTTCTCAAAATTTATATATCATTTGCATTTATTTTTACAGTATTTCAAGAAAACAATACCATATACAATAACATTAAAAAGGATCTCTTTGGTTTCTTAGACCATATGGCAAAGATTGTTTTTGGGGAACCAGGTGATCGTTATGTCGCTAAAAAGATTCAAGAGACTTTCTTCAACGACACTGATCCTAGTGACATAAAGTCTGTGAGTACATAAAGGGCAGTACATATGATAAATCAACAGGATCTTTCTTTTTATCCAATAGAGTTTTTTCTTCAAGTATTTGTGAGTGCGGTATAAATAAAGTATAAACACTCACCATCAGTATTGAAATTTAGCAAAATTATAGAACACGATTCTAACTTGAAGTTGGCTGTGAATAATTCAGATTTTTTACAAACTGGTCTTTCGAAAACAAGACGTATTTAAATTTGCTAGGGTTAGGCGCACCGTCTGTCAGTTTTGGCATTTAACATAAATAAAAATGTTCGATACGCAAACTGGACCCCGTGTATCTGACGACATCGGCGACCAATCACAGCACGAATAAAATGGTAACAATGCCTGCGATTTTTCGTTGCACCAACTTTTTACAAGGAAGATAATGTCGTCATTAGTGGACAAGTGTTAAATATGATTTGACGAATGTATCATATATTTTCTAAAAACTAATATTCGTAATATTACATTTGCCTGACATGAAAAATACGCCCTGTCCTTTTGAAGTTGTTGTTGTTCTTCTTCTTCTTCTTCTTCTTACAATTTGGAGGCCTGTTACGCAAAAGGGCGATCCCTCCTGGCCTCTGGATCTACCGTGCCGGCCAATCTTCTGTTCTTCAAG
Source organism: Perithous albicinctus (assembly GCA_964016905.1). NCBI lineage: Eukaryota > Metazoa > Arthropoda > Insecta > Hymenoptera > Ichneumonidae > Perithous > Perithous albicinctus. Next base: position 21,860,100 of record OZ024693.1, on the reverse strand, counting down.
CTAATGACTACAAATAACTGGGATTTGTAACGCCCTCGATGATTCCGGCGTGAGAATTTGAGGGAATGTTCAAAGCTAGCACAAGAGTACACTAGTCTTTGAACGCGGGCGCAGTTTTACGTTTGCCCTAGTATAATAATTGTCTTTGTCCATTTCAGCTCGCCCCGATGATAACGTGGCTCTTAACCCAGCTAGGTTTCGAAATGCCATTGGATTTTCAGATTGATGCGATAAATTACAATAGAGAAGCTCCCTTCTATTACTACACGTTCGATTATCGTGGCACATTCAGTGGTACTTCAATGACGACTGGTAACAACGAAAACATCGGTGTAACTCACGGTGACGAGCTTATTTATCTTTTCCCTATGAATCCGAAGCTCAATAACGGGAACTCGGACCGTCAACTTAGCGAATCCGACGAAAATATGATTGACATAATGATCGATTTGTGGACTTCTTTTGCGTATACAGGGTAAATATATTTCCAAAGGAATTTTATATTTTAATTTTTCTCTCCTGAAAAAAATTAAAATATTAAATGAAAAACATTTTAATTATTAATCAATGCGTGCCTTCACTTACATGACTTTCAGAAATCCGGTTTCGAATTCCACATTAGATCCGTACTTATGGGAAGATTATAATAACAACACCATGTGTAATCTCAAAATTGGCAATATCTCCGAACCAACATTGAGCACTCAATATCAATTACACCAAGAAAGTCTCAATTTTTGGTATGAAATCATATATAATCATCTAAGTCTGACGTTCGCAGAGGTTTCTGAACATTAGGTGTACAAAAAAGTTCGTCCCGTTCCCAAGAGATGTGGACTTCTAATAGACAGTTATGTGTTAGTTACCAATTCCTGTACCAGTGTATACTGTTGCTTGTAATCTACAAGATATTTACAAGAACAACAGAGTCTTCTTGATTAAAATAAAAATGGAAGTAAATATTGTGCATATTCGACATTGTCTACTTTACGACTTTCATCGAGAACACAGTGCTGCTGAGATTTTGATTTGTTACGGTAAAAAGGTATTGCTCTGCGTTTTGTGGGATGAATTGGGTGTATTGTTTTACGAGCTTCTCAAATCAAACGAAACTATTGCTGGCGAACGTTACGCTTTTCAGTTAAAACATTTGGCTGAAAAAATGCATGAAAAGCGACTCTATACTGGACATGGGCGTCGACCAGTAATGTATATATATATTTTTTTTCATTTCCCCCCGTCTGCAGGCATTACCCCTATTACAGGGTCCACCCGGGTCAGTAGCCAGTCCCCCCTGGGGGTCTGGTCCGGATCTGTAACCAGGCCCCAATGCGACCGCATCCGACTTCCCCCTCTATATCGCATTCTCCATTGCATTTTTGCTATCGGCAAAGAAAAACTGCGGAAAACCTATGCCAATATAGCCGGTCTTGAGTTCGCCTCCCGGCACCGGAGCTACGTCACGTTTCGTCGAGAACGTAAACACGGATTACAGCTGTATACATGTGTCAGTTTTGACAGTTTGATGAATTCAATTTAGTTGCGTCTCACCTTTTTTTTTGTAACGCCAATGAACTTTCTTGTTGGACAGTCCCAGTAATACAGGACGGCGAGCGTCTGTTACTATATATTCCAGTGCGTACTCACCAGGGGAGATTATTCAACATCGCAAGTCGTGTGACTCAAGTAATTCGAGCGAGTGAAGTCACTGAAATGAGTGAAACGACACTGAATTCGCCTCTATAATTACGAAGTACATAGTCAATAAGTGCTACCAACTCTGTAAGAATTTGATTGGACGGAATGTGGCAGCAGCGCCATCCTCGAGGGCTGCGTTCGTTTTCACTCGGTTCACTCGCCCGATACACCCGGTCTGAGATAAATGCGTTTTTTAACGGTGATCTGCTATACCGACTGAGTCACCGTAAGTGCGAGAGAGATAGCTGAATCTTCCAGAAGCATTGTTCTTGACTACGATCGATTTTTCGGGCAAAAGATGAGAGCGGTTGACTGCAGAATTCTAAGACGCAGTCAATCGTTCTCATCATTTTTTGAAAAGATAAGAGGGGAACAAGAACAACGCTTTACAGTTTTTGTTACCGACCGAGCACACCACCTTACGCAACGATGACAAAGAAAAATATATACCAGATGATAATTCAGTAAATAAACATAAATAGCAAGGCAACGCCACCGTTATCACAGTTATCTCTGGTTATCATATATAGAGAACTACTCTTATCTCAATATTACCTATCCATGATCCTTCAGAAAAGAAAAATACGAAAACTAAAAACTGACTGACTTTCATGCTTTCATAATAGTGTGTTTAAAAAAAGAAAAATTATCTCGAAATATTAAAAGATAAAACTCACGGAATAATCTTCGATCAGCTGATTTAAGTCGTAGTTAACGAATAAACAAAAATGGCTACTGATGGAAACAGCAGCTGTGGCACCAGGGGCATAAATTGCTTTATTTATAGGTGACACTGCAGTCAAGTTCCTTGATTGGGTAAGCTTTTCGTTCGGGAGAATCTCCGGTCGCTACCCCCGGGGGAACTGATGACGCGAACGTTTTGTCGTGTCCTCGACTCGTCGTAACTATTTCGTACACAATAGAGGCACCAGAGGAAATAGACTAATTAAACGTATTAAAGTGTCCGGATTTCGTAACGCCATCACTTTTCCAGCAGTCGAACCAACCTCCCGAACAGTGAAACGCACATCACATACTATTCTTCTTTTTTTTTAACGCCTTTTCAACACTATCCTCTCCAAAAATGTCTTTCAAGAAGGATCTTCGGTTGGTGATAAAGCCATATTATCTCATAAACATTCTGCTTAGTGTGTCGTATCTCGTGGCTAAGAGATTGCCGATTGTTTGTCAATATGTCTTTGCTAAAGCCGACTGCGAACTCGATGGGGTAAGTTTTTGTCATTTATCTCGCGTAACAATCCTTTTTTTTATCCTCTTGTAATTGGATGTCAATTAGCGAATCATGAATGAAAACATCGCGATAATGAGAAAAAAAAATTAACGCCAGAATGTCCAATCTTAAGTTTTCTTGAATTTAACTTAAGATTCAACTTTAATTGCTATATATTGTCTTTTAAAAAAAATTTAAACATCTGAGATTATCGACAGATTGTTGGATAAATTGTGCCAAAAATTGATTACGATGCTAGACTGGTCTATTTTGAATCTTTTTCATTTATATTTTAATCTTCCAGCTGAAAAAAAAAATTGCTTAAATCATGACTGTGTAACATTATTATATTATTATTATTATTATCAAATAATAATAAATATGGCATCCCAATACGGTGGTTTTTAATAATAATAATAATTTATTATTATTTAATCCTAAAAGAGACTCTTTGCTTTTTTTTTTCAGAAAGAAACAGAGATTCTATTTTTCCTAATGATTGTCATTATGATGAGGACGCGAAAAGCAGGGAGCGTCACTATGATAAACTATCTGTCGTCTAGTTTTGTCTACACGAAAATAGCAAATCTGATATTGTGGTTCTACGCAGACATACGAATGGGAATATTCTTCGCCGTGCTCTTTATCAGTGAGTATCCCGTTTCATAAATATTTATTCGTCTCTGGGGACAATGTAAGGGTCGTAATATGTGAGCGATTTAATATAACACTTTAAGGTACGATTGATGATAATTATGAATTTTTTTTTGCAGTTTGCGGTTTGGTGCTGCCGGAGCCGACTTATCAGGGTCCGGAGAATGTTATATATTTGAGAGGGTCCAATGGGCTGCAGGATGAATTACGCGATAATAGAATTGTCTGGCTTGTGGCATTTTATACCGCGTGGAATCCGGCTTGCGTCAATTTTGCTCCTATATTCTCACAACTTTCTGCAGAGTAAATGATACTTTATAAATCTATAATTAATTCATTTGTTTTGTGAAATTTTAATTGATTTTAATCGATTTGAAAAAAAAAAAAAGAAAAATATATGTATATATTTGTTAAAATATTATCAAGTGCTTACATTAATTTATTAATTTTTGTTTAGATATGCTCTGGAGAATTTTAAATTCGGTAAAGTCGACGTTGGTCGATATCCCGATGCCGCTGCGAAATATCACGTGAGTGATGCGAGTACAAGCAAACAACTGCCCACTTTAATTCTCTTCAAGGAAGGGAAGGAGATTGAGAGGCGGCCATATGCTGATAGCAAGGGAAAACTAGTCAAGTTTCTATTCTCTCTGGTATGTACATGTGAGAAAAAGATAAAAGTAGAACTTTGACCATTGCTTCCTTATTTTCGTTTATAGAAAACTTGAGTTGTTTTTGTGGGAGTTGATGCGATAACGTATTATTTTTCCGACGTTTCGTCTATGATAGAATTGTAAAATAATCTTTATTTCAGGACAATGTAAAGGCTGCCTTCGATCTCAACAACATTTACAAAACTTGCAACAGCAATCCGATCAAGAGAAAAGAGAAGAAACCGCTCAAGATAGAGTGAATATGAAAATTAGTGACTGCCCTCCGAGAAAACTACAGAGTCTCAGGCTCGTAGTGTGATTAAAAAAAAACTCGACTACAAGCAAAACGTTTGCCGCTCGGCTTTTTGACAATCACAAAAGAAACGAGCGAGAATAGTCATTCATTAATCGAATACTCGTGTATTCGATATACACGTGTCCTTCGATACTCATCGTCGTTCGACCTAGCTTCGTAAAACTCATTAGCGAGATGCGGAATTTGACGCAATGGCGCTGTGACGCTAACAAATAGACAATTTTTTTTTTTTTTTTTTTTTTTCGTTTAATCAAACGATTTACTCTACTTAAGATTACATGCTAAGAGAAAAGATAAACTAAATCATTAATATATATTACGCATATTAGGGCGTTACAGAGAAGCACGTTTTCACGCCAATTTGTATTTATTAACTCAAAAGGAAAATTAAGGGATTCTCGCGAAGACGGTGAACAATATTCAAGTTGCTACTTTTTTTTTGTGGCTATCGACATCGGTCGTCCTAGATATATACGATGAAAAACAGTTTTTTATTTTTCGAAATAAGGTTCTCAAGAGTTTTACGAAACTGTAGTCACATCCGATGATATTTAGCACTAAATATCGTTCCATTTAGTGCCACAGACATCGCGAGAATCATTATTTTCCTTCTGTGTATTCGAATACGAATGAGGAACGAATTTAGCTTCAAAACATTTTGTCTTTATCCGCCCTAATGGATATTACAATGATGCGAACGTAAAAACGAGAGCTGCCGCTTAGAAAGGAGTGAACGATTGAAATATTCACTCCAATTAAGTTCATATATTCAATCAGCCAAAGGCTTTTTCATCGCAATAAACGATATCCGGTACTCGAACAATACAATATAATCGTTCTTCACTACCTCGCCCTTAAGAGACTTGAGACTTCAATATTTAGATTTTCGATGTGCCATATATTTTTCTTATGAGAGAATGAGAGGATCGCTAATAGAAAAATATTTATCATTGGTCGACATTCATCTTTCGATAGCTTCGAATATCACAGCAATCCTCGGGAATTTGCTGAATAAATAGTTCATTTCAAAATAAAATATCTATTTTATTCATTTTTATTTTACTCGCTAAGTGAAAACGATAATCTAAACAACAATGTATATTACAACAATACGTAGCAACGAGAAGCTGCTACGTAAAGAAAATAAGCGAATTCTTTGTATAAATCTCAGCTAAAGTTTTTTTCCATCGGAATTAAACATTAATCCGTCTTTACGATTGACAAACACACAATCTTACTCGTTATAGACAATTTCATCAATTTATACAGACGGCGGCCACATTTGAGTAACCTTATTGTGCGCAGATTCGGGCAACCATTTCTGATAAGCCGCCAACAAAAAGTTTTTATCTTCAGCCCAGATTTCGAGCAATTTATCCTTGGACATTACGCCCTTGGACAATAATGCTTTGAGAATCCCTTCAGTTCTCGGCAATAACTTCGCCCACGAAGCTTCAATACTGCTCGGTTTCGACAGTAAAGACGGCACGAAGCGTTGAAGCTTCGTGAAAACCTTTCCCTCGAGAAAATATCTCGCGAATAATTGGACGCCAGCTCGATTGGCCGGATGTTCCAACTCCATTGCCGGTAATTCCCAGCCTTGGGGGCCTATTGTGCCGCTCATGTGGCACAAAACTCTTCCCGTATCTTCGTCGTATCTCGGTGGTGGCTCGGTTAACGGTTCTCCCATGTGACACAATCCAGGAACGAATTTAGCGAACCACACAGGTTCCACCGCAGTGACTCCTCGCATATACATCTTATTAGTCTCGTAAATCTCCTGATAAACAACCCATTCGGGGCTGGTCCTTCGCAAAACGCAGCTCGAATGCATAAAAACTGGATCCTCCATCTCTAGCGTTCTATAAGCGTGTTTCCACTTGACTTTGTCCTGATCCTCCTTTATCTCTTCGTGAGAGACCTTTCGGGCTATTTGGTCACCCATACCGGCGAGTATCAATTGCCGAAGGAATTTCGCTTCGGTATCCGTTGGCGGAGTCATGTTTGGATCGATGTTAAGATTTAAACTCGGTATATTAACGATAATCTCGTTTGTTAGTTGCTGCCGTAATTTCCTAACTTCGGTGATAGCCTTTGGTCTCAATCCGTGCTGTTCGCAGAACTTTTGTATTTCACCTTTTGAGCCTGCGTATTCAGCTGCCCCGACTGCTCTGATGAGCACCATTGGATCGCCGAGCAGCAAACTATTTCCCGTACCAGCCCAAAATCGTCGTGTCTGTAGCCACTTATTTTTCGCTTCACCGTCAGAGCCCAACGCTTCGACCAAAACTTCCTGTACCGAAAGAGCGGCGACCATGCAAACCGTATATTTCAGCAAATTTTGTTGCTGTGAAATAGCCAACATTTTTCCGTACCGCGGAGCAACCGGAAAAGCCGCTATGCTTCGTCCTAAAGGCGTGACCTTAGCGCTATATGTCTCCGGTCTGTGTGGTGCCAATTGTTCCAAAGCTCCGAGAATACGCAGACGCTTTTCCGCGGATTTCAATTGAAGCACATCGGGCGGCGAGGGAAATGGAAAATTGACAACTTTGTCGATGTTCATTACTTTCATTTGAAGGAGAAGATCGTCGACGGGTTTTCGGCGTATCTCAGGCTCGCTAAATAGCTCAAACTGATCGTTGAAGACCGCGGAGGAGAATAAACGGTAACAATGTCCGGGAGCGGTTCTACCGGCTCTTCCAGCGCGCTGATTCGCGGCTGCTTGACTCGCGTAACATACACGATAGGTACTCACTCCAGTTACTTTGTCGTACATCCTCGTTTTGCACCGTCCGCTGTCCACGACATATTTAACATTGGGTATCGTCAGCGATGTTTCCGCGACATTTGTCGAAACTACGCAGAGCCGACATCCTTCGGGAATAGGCTCGAAGACTTTGGCTTGTTTGTGACCGGGCAACAAAGAGTACAGAGGCAAAACCCAAAGTGGCTGTGAAGTTGATGAACACTTTAAATCCAAGATATCCTCGTCCTCGTCCTCGTCTTCATCAATGTTTTCACCTTCGTCGTCAATTTCGTCGACGTCGTAGAGATCCTCCTGAGTGTCGTCCGTCGGAATAGCCGAATAATTGTCCAAATCAATTTTCGGTAATTCAAGCTTTTTCCGCTTTTGTTTCATTCGCCTTATGGCGTTTCTGGCGTTTAGTTCTTCTTCGGAATCCTCGTTGCTTTCGTGCTCACTTCCTTCAGCCGAATTTTCAGCAATTGCTTTATTATCGGCAGTGATCCAATTCTTTTTTCTGTAGGGAAATGCCTTACGCAAACGACGCACTACGGTATTGACTTCGTGTTGTCCAGTTAGGAATATGAGTATTCCACCTTCTGGCAATCGGGTGTGAATTTTAGCGGCTTTGCGAATAGCGTCAAGCACGTAATTTGAACTTGTTCGTCTATTGAAATGTATAGTAACGGAAAATTGTCGGGATTCGACTTTAATCACAGGTGGTCGTACTTTGAAGAGCTTTGAATTTCCTATAAAATCTTCGACTCGCAGTGTAGCTGACATTATAACCAATTTAAGAGGGTCCTTTCTTTTAGCCCGAAGCGGTACTATTCGCGATAACAGTCCAATTAGTATATCGGTGTAAACGCTACGCTCGTGAGCCTCGTCGAGAATAATAACCGAATATTTCGTTAGCAAAAAGTCGCTCTGTACCTCTTTCAGTAAAACACCATCAGTCATGAATTTAATTTTTGTATCTTTAGTAGCGTTTCCCTCGAAACGAATAAGATACGATACTTCCTTGCTGGTGAGATTCATCTCGTGGCCTATTCGCTTGCTCATCGACATCGCCGCTACTCTTCGCGGCTCTGTTACACCGATCATTCGCGTTTTTGCGTAACCCGCTTCGTACAAGAATTGTGGTACCTGGGTGGTTTTTCCTGAAATTGAAAAAAAAAAACAAAAAAAAAAATTAAATACCATCTGAAGATCGTTCAGTCTCCAACGTAGCAATATAAAACTGCGGCCATCGAGAAAAATCACAGTGGCGTATAAAATGATAAGCTTGCGGATAGATTCTTTTTCGTCAACTCACCGCTTCCAGTTTCTCCGGTTATAATGACAACAGGATTTTCATTGATAGCCTCAACGATACTCTGCTCCTCCGCCAAAACGGGAAGTTTTAGTCTAGCTTCCTGTACTTCCGGTTTTCGATCTACAGCCACGAATACAGCGGGTATTCGATCTTTTGGATGTATTATCGCTTTCTTGACTGTTTTTGGCTTCACTATTTCTACTTCAGCTGCTTTTATCGGAGGTGTAACGATTGTTACAGTTTTTTCTTCAACTATCGTTTTTTCTTTCGTCGGCGGCGAGATTACGGCTGTTTTCGGTGCATCGTCGCTATTGTCGTCGTCACCGAGATCGCTAGAATCATCATCGCTTGTGCTGGAGTCCTGAAAAGACAAAAATTATCAAATATTCCTAGACAAAGTGATTAGAAAAAATAGTTGAATGTCAAGTACATCTAGATCAATAACGTTGGGATCCGTAGAACGTTTTTCCTTGGATTCATTCTCCAGCAGAGCCAGCCTCTTCTTCTTGCTTCCTTTTATAGCATTCACAACTTCCTCATTCCCATCTTCATCCTCGCTGTCTAACTCCTTTGGCTTTAATTCTCCGACATTGGATTCTTGAAAATGTCGCTTCAAGCCTTTAGTTTGCAGAGTTGTTATGGAAAGATATTGCTTGATTTCATCAGCTGGTGCTTGAACTTTTGCAAGATCTTCCAGAAGAGTAGCTCTCTGTGGATAAACAAAACAAAAAAATTACAATAAAAACTACTGATCATTTGTTCCTAATATGAGAACAAAAATTTATCTTTGAAAAAAAAGAAATTTAAATTTGAAAAAAAAGTCTGAAAAAAAAAATTTATCTTCAAAAAAATAAAAAATTTATCTTTAAAGAAAAAAATTTATCTTTGAAAAAAAGAAATTTATCTTCAAAAAAAAAAAAAAAACATCTGAAAAAAAATGTATTTTTGAAAAAAAAAATTTATTTATCTTTTGATTTATAGTGTTTACCTTAAGTTTCTTCTGCTTTCGTTCTACCACTTTCTCCAACTGTTTTCTACGCTTTTTTGACAATAAACGTACGTTGATGTCCCTTTTATCTTTGTTTTTGGTTTTTCGTTTGACGCTGGGCAGGACAAGAGCGTTGCAGTTGTCATAGCTGTCTTTTCGATGCTCGATATCGACGTTAATCTAAATAATTATTTAAATTGTTATGACAAGAAGAAACATCGCAGAGGTGAATAATTCTTGACCAAGGTAACCGAAGATTTTTGTTGACGAAAATAAAAAACCGTACCTTTTTGGTTGCAGAATCATCGATTTCGATTACCGGAGCGTGTCTCGCCTGCCAGTTGTAACCCTTTTTCCCCATTTTTCTTCCTTATGTCTCAGTACATAAAGAATTTTTACCGATTGCCACTTCAATCACATTTGATATTAAAAAAAACAAGATTTCATTTCAAAGTGCCGTTTAATTGTAGGTTATGTTTGTGCTGCCCGCGTGGTCTCTGTTTCGATCTGATTCGCGAATCGACCGTCGGTAATGGATGCGGATCGATTGTTCGAGAAATCGATTTTTTCTTCAGTAAATATCGATATTTTAAATCGATCTTTTTCGACTGAAAAATCGACAAAGAATGTTTTGTTTGTAAATTCAAACATAAAATCTTGAAGGTCTTGCTTTTGCAATTACAATCGATCTATGCATTTTCGAAACGCAAAAAAATGTAATGATAATAATTTTGTTTGCTGTAGTATTTTATTTGAATACTTATAACTTGAGATTCTTAGAGTCTATAACGTTCAATAAATGCTCTAACAGTAAGAAAGTCTCCGAATCGATTTCATCTAAAACACAAACATATACAAGTGTGTGTCATTCTAAAATGATCCTTGTTGAAAAACGGTCTGACAGAAACCAATAAAAAATGTATTAAAAAAAAATGAACTTTTTCTATACGCTTCAACATTCATTTATATCGATTTCCATCGGACCTTTTCATCATCAGGAATTTGAAAAGAATAAAAGAAAAAAAAAAAGGGACGGAATCACGTGATAGACTAAATAAGTGAATTTTAATACAAAAACTATAGATCTAAATGTATTCCTAAGATCTTCGGTTTTCCGCTTTACACGTCTAGCCTGCGAGTTTCTGAAGTTATTTTCTTTTTTTTCTTTAAAAAATCGCAGTCAACTAGACACACTGTTCAGCACGCTAATATGCGATTTTCGTGTGCCAAAAAAGCCTCAAATTAATAATAATGGCTAATGTGACACCTTTTTTTTTATTTCGCGTGTTTACTAAAACACACACTTTTCAAAAGTACTGCCACGAGGCTCTTCAGCCACACGAAGCTCTGTTTATTTTGCGCGCCGAGTTTCGGTAAAGGGGACAAATATTGCGGGGTGTCTGGCTTTTCATATAAAAAAAGCAACTTTATATTAAAAAGCTCGAGCTCAAGGCTTGTTCGGCGCGCTTCTTGGCCTCTTCGGGGTAGCGTATCTAACGAAAAGGAACATTATCAGCACCAGTAGAGCAACGACCGCCACGCATATTCCCAACTTAATTTCCGGCCATACGACAATCTTGTCGAGAGCGAGCTCACGAAGAGCTAGATGACCGTCGGGTGGTTCACACGGTGCCTGAACTATAATATCCTGTCGCAGAACCTGTTTTCCCTTGCAATTAGTCAACTTGTTGAGCATCTCCGTTCCGTGAATCTGCGGTAACAGCATCGATAGAGTCCACTGTAGCGGACTCAGCTTCTGGCACCACCAGGGCAAATTTTCCAAGTGCACGGTTACACCCCCACCGAGTGTCATCTCGCCGATAATTAGACCGGAGAATAGCGCCGCTAAACCGCTCCATTTGCACACGTGAGCGAAAAATAGGCAAATAAAATGCTGGAGCATCAGGTAGAGCAATCCAATGGCGAGGTAGTACCACAGCGAGGTCAGATTCTCATCTACTACGAGATGAAGTCCGGACATCGCGTAAGCTGGTGCCAAGTACATCAGGTAAACTATGCACCAAGAAGGCACAGTGCAGATAAGCTGAAAAAGAAGAAAAAAAATTAGTGTTTGATAATTATTCAGATTGCACGGTATTTTTCTAATGAAACTGTAATTTTTTGCGATATTTCCCAGGTGATGAAAATATTTCTCTGACAATTTGTCTGCATTTTTCTACATTTTTTTATCAAAGTCTCTTTGATACTCAATGAAAATGAAGAATAAAAACGGAGCCTAGTAAGAATAAAGGAAATTCCAATTTTTACGTTGATTAAAAATAGAGACAATTCAAAAGAAGGTCATTAAAGAAGAAAAAAGGGAATCTCACCTCCAACAGAATGTAGATAAATCTACCGTAAAGCCCATCCCTGATGTCTCTCTCGACATTCGGTCTCGATTCGGTAACTTCGCAGATCGCTACGAGGCTCAGAGGCCAAAAGAAGATGCCTAAGCTGGCATAGTGAAAACCTATTCTATCCCTGAGATACAAATCGCCGTCGCCAGCAACATTCCAGAATATTGCACCCAGTATAATACTGAGAGAGGCGGCGATGACGATTTTTTGTAAAAGCATCGTTAACGCCCATGGCTGACTGTAGATGAGGGTTTTTAGCAGTATTGCGTAAATTTGAACGAATATATTCGCCCGGGAAATTGTCGGCGGCAAAGCACTCGGAGGGCCTGGATCGCTGAGCGCTGGCAGTCTCGATCTCGCTAATTCCGCAAGATGATCTATCCTCTGTGAGGATTCAAGCATCGCTTCCGCCGATAAATCGTCCAGAGTTACCAAATCGACTGAAAAAGAAATAAAATAATAATAAATATATATTTAAAAAAAAAAATGATTTGCATGAATTATCAAAAGGATTTCCTTGTGTTTAAGCAAATTCGTTTTTCAAGGTACGTACGATAGTAATCGGAGGGATTTTTAAACGGCGGACAGGGAAATTCAGCGAGAGCAAAATAAGGCAGCATTTCACGTCGCGGTCCAGAGTACATTATTCGACCGCCGGAGGTCAACGCGACCCTCGACACCATAGTTAATATTTCGTAGGTCGGTGGATGAAGCGTGAGTACGACGAGTCTCTGTCCCCTTGTGGCCCATTGTCGGAGGTATTCGACTAGAAAAAAAGCGTCGAAAATATCGAGACCGTGGGTCGGTCGGTCCAACGTTAGAACATGAGAATCCTGCAATAAACGGCACGCCAGTGCCAGTCTTCGGGCTTCCGATGTCGTCAACGTATTGACTAAACAGTGCTTCGTAGCTTCGAGACCAAGCTCTTGAAGTATCGCTTCAGTCTCCATGGGGGATGCTCTCGAGCTTCCCCTCAGGCACATGTAGAAGCTTAAAATTTGTTGAGCCGTTAAACCAGGACTCAGCCCACTTTCAGCTGGTAAATAGGCGACTCGTGATCTGAAATTAGAAAAAAAGTAATGAACAATTAAAATTGTGTTTAGAAGAAAAAAAACAAAAAAATATGCAAATATCGAGTAAACCTGATTTTTTGAAAATGCGAATTTCAATTGAATATTAAAAAAAAAAAAAGCAATGATAAATTATTCGTAAAATGACCGCAAAAAAAACGTGAAAATTTTTGAAAAATATACATATATTTCATTCATATATAAAGCAACGAAATAACGTAGAAAAATTGTTGTACCTCAACGTGCTCGCGGATACGGGACGACCGTTTAAAAGTATGTCGCCCCTTTTGGCTCTTCTCCTTCCAGATATTGTCTCAACTATAGCAGTACCTTCCTTCTCAGTGGTAGACATAACAGCGAGTACATCGTTGGCGCCAGCCTCGAGTGTTATACCACGAAGAAGTGGCAATCTGTCGGAGCCGGAGGCTTCAATGCCGCGCAATTGTAAATGCGGATGTTGAGGCGATGGTAACCTTCGCAATTGCATTGCGGAGTAGCCTTCGGGTCCGAGAATTCCTTGTCCCTGTCCTAGTACAGCTTGACCATATCCAGGGTCCAGGGGAGCGATGCTGTGCCTTCTATTGGCTCTAATGTCGTTGTTCAACAAATTAGCTTCGCTCGCGCTTCGCAATCGGGAATTCTCTCGTACGACGAGCTGCGAGTGAGCCTGTTCACGACTTGGAGCCGCGTGTACGTGTCGAAAATCCGGATCGCTGCGGGCTGAACGCATTGCCGATACCGAATTGCCGACACCGCTGTGAGATATCCTTCGACCTTCTTCACTGGAGTCGTAACCACTCGAACCATCGCGTCCTCTCGATGGTGGCAAAACTCTCGGCAAGCCAAATTTCAAGTACGTGTAAGAGTTACTGGCGAGCGGACTCTTCGGACCGTATCTTGGATGCCTCAGAATACTCTGGACCGTCGAGTCACGAAGCTGAAAGTTTCCGTACGGCAGTGGCGATTTCTCCGCCGAGCCCAAAGCCGAGTCCGTGAAATCGGAATTCAAATTTTGCCTGGAAATATCCCTTCGATCAATTTTTATTGGTCTCGATTCATATCCTCAGCATTTTTTTTTTTTTTTTTTTTCCACGCCCGCCGCAATATAAAAGGAGCGCTTCATGGGCCTCACCTGTAAATCGACCATGCATGGAGATCCTCGCTTGCCGGTGGCTCTAAACCTCGGGTGTCCAGAGCTCCTGGTACCGAGTATCGCCTCTCCAATTCCCAGGCTTCGGAACCCATTTTCTTCTTTTTTTTTTTTCTTACTGGAACAAACGAGAAATCAGAATTATTATGGATTTATTATCTGCTGGCTCATTGCTTTGCACATGATGGGTTTATTTTAATATAGTGTAAGTAAATGTTATAGTCGAAGATATTATATTAAAGATTATCTGAACAGCCAATTTAAATAATTATAGTGTATAATAGAGTATTATTTAGAAAAATAGGTTTATCATTGGAATGGATTTGAAATATTTAGAAATTACTATCGTTTTAGGGGGGCAATCGGCAGTTAATTGCCGTAGCGACTCGCCGTCATTAATTTTTTTTTTTTTTTTTTTTTCTTAATTTGTTGGAAATAAGATTGTTCAGACTGGTTTGTCGAGATTGTTATAAGATATATTTTAGAATTTCGATTTTTTTTTCGCGATTTTTTTTTAAGTTAATTTTTTTAGAAATCAAATTTTTTGCAAAATATTATGTTTGCATTATAAATTTATCGATGAACCAATTTTGAGAAAACCGGTTGAATTTCGATTTTCTGTAATTTTTGATCTTCTAAAAAAAATATCGTTCCAAGTATTAATCTCTTTTTTTTTTTTTTTGGAAATTTGATGGAAATAAAACATATTTTAGAATTTCGTTTTTTTTCCGCGATTTTTTTGTTTAGTTAATATTTTTAGAAATCACATTTTTTGTAATGCAGATTTTTTGCAAATTATCGATGTTCCAATTTTAAGAAAACCGGTTAAATTTCGATTTTCTGTAATTTTTCGTACTCTAAAAAAAAGAAAAAAAGATGATTCTCAAAATGTTTGAATACATCATCTTTTTCCAAACCTCATCAGTTAAAAAACTAGTGAAAAATCGAAATTTCAAAAGATTCCCCTGATTTTTTATTATCCGAGAACAGCATCCTCGAGAAAATGGCTTGAAGACTGCGAAATAATAGCTCCATGTCTCACAATGGAAAATCTAATTTTAGAATGACGATAAATCACCGACCTTCCATCATCCTCGTGGGTCGTAAGTGAATTACTGGAATGCGGTCGATCGGATGAGTATACCGATTGACGAGCGATAAACGAAGAAAGGTAGATAAAGAGCAAGAGGGACAGATAGATAGACAGAGAGAAAGAGAGAGAGAGACCAAAGGGTAGAATAAAAACGGCAAAGACTAGACTCTTGCACTTGGAGCGATGACCATGAAAGTCGGTGTGGTTACTCTCTTCTACCCCGATCCCGGCATTCCACGAGCGTGAGCACGTTTTGTGTTCACGCGCGGCACGCCTACGGGGAACAACAGAACACACGCCGATGTGGCTAGCAGCATGAGCAAATTGCCATCTAACAAAGCGAGCATAGATATCCTCATGATTTTCGCTTGTCGGTAGCACCACCGAAGCATCGGACTTACTTTAGGGCCGATGCTCGATCGTCCGTGAAGGTAACGTCGAACGCGGGTTTGTAAATAAAAATGAAATAAAAAGAAGCCACGGATACCGCTACAAGCCCGTTTCAGAGATGTTAGCATGTACTGAAACGCGCGTTCCAATGTTGTACTTTAGATATGAGGCATTCTCCGTCAATTCAGTCGCTTTTTCTTTTCCTAATCGTCGATATTTTTCGCCAATTATTCCGATTTTAATCAGACTTTAAAATCATTTATGCCGCGCGATGCGAGAAGTGGGCACTTCTCGTACGATTCGCTTGCTTAGCGTGCGAGAAGTAGGCGCTTCTCGCACTAGTGCGATAAAGTTGTATGCGGAACTCGCGTGCGAGAAACCTTTTTTTTTCAACTTGTGTGAGTGGAACACTCGCCTTTGGCTGGTGCTGCAAACTCACAGTTTTCAAGAAAAGGTTTTATCGCACTCGTATCGTAATGTGCTATTATGCCACGCGGTGCGAGAAGTGCCCACTTCTCGCACTCGTGAAATAAAGTTGTATACGAAACTCGTGCGAGAAACACTCGCCTTCGGCTTGTGCTGCAAACTCACAGTCTTCAAGAAAAAGTTTTATCGCACTCGTATCGTAATCTAATACTTTGTGATTTTTTATTTCTCATTTTTTAATCTAACACTTTAGAAAAAAAAGTCTGCATAATCGTAGTTTTTGATAAGCTTTTTAATCAAACTTTTCTTTCTGCTGCTCTCAGATATTTTTCCTCAATTATCCAGACTTTTTTTCTATTTTTTTTTTTTTGGATTAAAGAAAATGTAACAAAAAGCTCTTGAATGTTACAACAATTTTCAATAGTTATATCCATCCATCGCCCTTTCGTTGGACGGCTTCGAACTGTAAATTCCATCTCGCGCATTCCAGAGGTGGCCCGTATCCTGCTACTTTTTTTTTTTCCAGCTGCAAATAGAAAGGCCGTATTTTTATTTTCAAGTGCGGGTATAAGATAGCAGCCGCACTTAGGAGAGGTGATAGTAAAATAGCCGGGCATGTAGCTCCATGGAAAATAGGCGTATAATTTTTTTTTTTTTTTTTTTTCTGCAAAACTGCAAACGAGCGGTAAAGTAAACGACGAATTATTGTTTATTTGCAGGACACACGTGTGAGAGATTATTCGCTGTACTTTCCATTAGCGAAAGATAGAGAAACCCAGCACATAAGATGCGACTGTGTATGAGACTCGCGCTCATTCTCGATGATCGAGGAGCCGAGACAGACGCCAGTGAAGTGACACACTCGTGTGTGACGATGAAAAAAAAGTTGCTGAGAAACTTGTGGGTGCGAATAACGCCTTTCACGGTGGTGACACACGCACACGCGCTGTCTAAGACAGAGAATGTAAGAATGACATTCCACCTGTTTTCGACCTGGTTTTCAACAGCATTTTTCAGATTGGGTTCGCACATTTTTTTTATCATTTACGTAATTCTAAAAAGCACTCATTTTCTTACTTAACTTTTTTTTAAACATTTTTAATTAGCTATGAATTTTTTGAAACTAATTGGACGAACGACACTTTTTAAAAATCTGAAAAAAAAAATGCTGAAAAATATTTTTTTCAATACCTTCGAATTTTTTTGAATTTGTTTAAAATTGAAACGAGAAAAAAAAATTTTTAAAATGGTATTTTCCAGAAAAAGTTTTTCAGCATTTTTTCAAATTCTCAAAATGTGCGATAATTCGTTTTTAAAAAATCTTAAGTAATTAAAAATGTGTAGATTTTTTGTTTAGTTAGCGCTTTTTAGAGTTCTGACAATCATATAAAAAATTGCGGATCCAATTGGAAAAATAAAAAAATCACACCCAGGTCGAGACCAGGTGGAATGCCCCATAAGCACAGAACAGCGGCAACAGCTTCGACCGCGTTATAGTCAACAGCCTCTTTGGCAAACAAAGTATTTGCTTTTCTACGGGTTGTTATTCTTCTTCTTCTTCTTCTTCGTTTTCTTATTCTTCATCATCTTTAGATCCATTAAAATGAACCGGCAATGCCAATGAACAGGTGGCGACCATGGATTTTTAGGTCGGGGCTTACCGTTAAGTCGGGATGCTGCGAGACTCGCACACGCACTTGAGCCCGCTTTCAAAGCCTACGATTTACGTACACCAAGGAGCTTGACTTCTTTGGCTCGTCATCGGGTGTATTCGATAATCCATACATGTACCGTATAACACCATAGAGAGACAAAGTCTACCGTATTATGACCCATTCTCATTTTATACTCCAAAAGCGCTCATCATCTAGGAGCATTCATCATCAAATCGACCTCTATAATTTTGGGAAAACTCATTTTATTCCTCCAAATACTTTTTGCGAAAGCAATACGAATTTTACGTGAGTTTGAATTTAAAAAAAAATTAACGTTTCTGATTAATTGACTAATCAATCGACTGAATTGAAACTATTTATGAATGAAAAATATTTTGGAGCATTTTCAATTTTTATCTTTCAACAGTTTGTACTTTAGAAAAATATCATAAAGCGAACTGGAGCTGTAAAACACGTGTAAATTTTTTTTTATTGCATTGATTCATTTATTAATTATTCAATTTGTAATCATTAATCAATTTTTCACAATGCATCCTCTATGAGGAAGCCAAAATTGGTAAATAAGCTTCCTCACAGAGTTGGCTCTGTCGAAAAAATGGAAATTAATGAGGGAAGCAATGTGCAAACTTCTACATCGCAACTTTAGAGATTTTACAAAATTAAGAGCAAAATAAAAAGTATCGGAATCAGTGAATAAAAAGTATAATCAGAAAAAAATAAAGTGTCTCATTTGATAACAAAAAAATTTAATTATCATTGACCAACACTTTTCTACTGTTTTTTTTTGTTTTTTTTTTTTACTAAAATTATTTTACTTCACAGATATCTTCAAACCGTGTGAAGTGCAAAGGGCCTATTCGTGACGTACGCTGCTTGTTCAACGAATGTCCGGACGCACTCGTAATAACTAATGACTTTAACAAGGTGGGCATGCCTTGTAGGATTGGTTCACCACCGCGTGGAGAGCTTCTGAATACCGAGAGAGGAAAGATGTATCGCTATACCCGGGGCAGTCTTTTGCCAGCTGCGGATGGACTCCGGAACCCCGTATATACTAGCGGCGAACCATGAGAATTCCGCGAACCGTTACAATTTGCCTCCGTTGCCCCTGTAACTCGCGACTCCGAGTACTATATATATATGTGGTATATCTCAGAACATATCATAGAAGCGGTATAGGCATCCCATACGTTCGTGAGTCATTAAGGTGCAGTGAAATAATCATCGTGAGGGTTCTGCATGCGTCACTGGATCACTATAATTTTCATACGCTTACAAAACTAGCGGTAGAAATCATTTTTAGACTACATACAAGATCCCGGTGAACCATGAAGAACCTACAATTATATTTAAATTCTTAAGAAGAAAAAAAAGAAAGACATTTGCTGAGACTCGATTATCCCGTAATATATTTAATACCAATTTGTTAGGTTTCTAACGACCTACAAATTCAGTCACTGTATATTTATATTGGCGTTTTATTGAAGGACTCTAAATATCTTGAAGTGGACCGCGACAATCGATCGACTTTTCGATCAATTTTATAAATCCCGAAGATCTTTATAGATTTTCCTTGAATTCAATAATTTTATTAAAATTACAATTTAAAAAATCCTGATAGTATACATCTTGATTTTTTTTTCGTGAGCTTTCTCTTTGAGATGGCAAAATTGAAGATAACAATTTTTTTTTTTTAATTAAATTAAGTCGATTATTTTGTTGAAAATTATAGTAAGAATTTAACATTTGATAAGAATTAATTTTGAATAAATGAATCTCCGATGTCGATATTTAAATTAAAATGATATATGTCCCCAGATACCGAGAACGGACTTTCTCGAGAACGATTGCTATCGCGTATTGTAGATTTTAAATATTTACATCTCAGAACATAATTTCACTGGTGTTGCAACAGGTGCACGAGTTTTACGTAGGTTGCAATTGAATCACCTTGTTCCATTATAGTCAACGAGGTCAATAAGATTCACAATGGTGATTACGACATAAATATTAAATCACTCGATAAAAAAAAAATATTCATAATTTTTCAAAATTCTACTGAGAATTTACAGTACAAAGCAGTATTTTTTAATTCATAAGCTGGTATATTAAATTTAATATTGTAATATTACAGTACAGCATACGAAAATTATGAAAATTTGGAAATCACATATAAAAGTACTGTAATTCTATATAATGTTTGTATAATGTATTTAATATGCCAGTTTGTGAATTTAAAAAATTCAAAAATTGGTAATATAATTTTCCAAAGATTTTTCTAAAGTATAGCTGTGGCTTCATTTCATAAATTGTACGAAGGCCAGTTTTTTAAGGAGACTGAGTCAGACAGAAAAAATTGTTTTCAGAGAGTTACATTTTTTAATCCAGTGAACTGATAAATATTAATTTTATCATTCAAGGACTGGAGCAAAGATTTTTTTTTTTCTCTTGAATCGAATTTGGTAAATTAATTGTCTTGCAAATTAAATTTGGGCTCTTTCAACTGATTCTGAATTAATTACTCGGAAAAATTCACTCTGCGATTTCTCATTTTGTATGTAACAAACATTCCACACCAATTAAGCAAAGGGATTTTTTTTAATAGTCCCCAGATCGAAGATATCCACTAAATCTCCACTAAATCTCTTAAACTTTTGTCTCTTCTCAATATTTCCTGCACTTAACTGATGCAAAATGCTGTTCCAAAGAAAATAAGACACGATAAGGTGAAATTCATTGAGAAATTTATTCTAAATTAAGTGCAAAGTTAAAAAAGGCTTTGCTTTGAAAGAGAATAGCTAAATTTCCCAATCAATCAATAAATGTAATATTTATCGATTCACTGGAATAAAACGAAACTTTCTGAAAATCATTTTTCTCTTTTTTCCGTCTGGCAACCCCTTAAGGACACGCGTCAATGACTCGTTGGAAAAACTCAATAAACCAGTTTCTTTTTTTCCCCCCACATCGATTCTACACTAAATGAAAGTTGATTGGTTTCTCTGTCGAATTCATTCCACAGATAAATTGATATATTAATACTGCTCTCGTTGTATATATGCAGTACTAGTTTTTTGTGAACTAAGCTAAGGAATGTGGCTACTAACTAGACGGTTCCCCTCTATTTCTGTTACAGAACTTTAAAGTGTCTCGATCCTGAAGTAACAAACAATAATACAAGTCGATCTCGTTTTCTCGTATAGACAGCTCTACAAACTATGCCGATTCGACAATAAATTACACACCCTTCGACGTTTGCATTAAACAAAAGTGCTCTCGAGGCGTGAAATTCCAAACGCTATAGACAAAAGCAGCGCATATACACGCAATAAATATCTTCCCGTCTTGACGAGAGCTATCCTTATTTCTTCGTCTACCTATTTTCGCATACTATGAGACGCGCGATCCCACGCACCGGTTTCATCACACAGAGAGACTCTGCAGCAGACACCAAGTGAGGCGCACTCGAATCCTTCCACGAGAGTCTACACTCGAGTATATTATATACACCCGGTGGCCTCGATTTCTGGAGGGAGCTAATCGCATACACATGTATATTTGCCCCAGCGTAATTTCCTGGAAATCGTGGAAAGTTCGTCTCAAAAATTCTTTGCTTCAGTTTTCGCGTTGTACGCCAGAGAACGACTTCCGGTAGTGCCACCAAGAGAGAACGCCTACCGTTCACCTTTGTACTCTGGTTCCCGTCGATCTCCCTCTGAGATTTTCTTTCACTTCTTCTCCAACTAAACGTTTTTGCTTTCTCGCAAGATGAGAGCTTTCGTGAATGCACTTTTTACTCTTGAAATTCCAATGATAACGGTGATCACTAGTAATTTAGATCTTTTGTAATGACTACGTGAATCTTGACGTCAATAGCGAGGATCTATAGGCCTTGATCTATATTTTAAAAAGAGGCAAGTTGACATTAATAAGGTATTTCAACTAGAATAAATTATCAAAATAAACTTGCATCAGAATTGAAATAAAATATTGCGATTCATCAAACTTTCAATATAAATGTAAAATTATCTATTGTAATTACTGAACATTGAGATACGTAAGGATTTTTGTATAAATATTGTTTTTCATTATTTTGTAGATATGTTCTTTTTTATCAAGACTTACGAACAAATTCTGAAGAGGCCCTGATCGGTGCGAAGCGTACAATAAAATAAATATCATCCCATCAACAAGGTCGTCATTCGTCGAAGCTCATTTCAACTCATATTCTCGCATACGACCAACGCTCCATAAATTCCCGTTTGATCAATATTTATGGGGATGAACGTCCGAAAAGCGCGTACCTTCAAATGATCTGAAATTTTATATAATAATATATGTCACGAATATGATAATGAAAATTTGGGCAAATGCCATTTTCAATAGAACATTTTTTTTAAATCTCTGCAAAGTAGAACCTTGCGAATTGCTTCCTCATTATTTAGGAAGCAAGAATGAGGAAGCACATTTTTTTCTAAATCACTTTTCTCGGTGTTTTGGACCATTTTCTGATATGAAAATGTCGAAAAACAATTTTTTCCGAAAACAAAGCTTCCTTCAGAAGAAAGCAAAAATAAAGAAAAAAAATCCAAAAACGAAAAAAGAAGAACATGAAAAATTAAGAAAGGAAAAAAGGAACTTTTTTTGTCGAGAAACACCTAATTTTACATTGATCTCTTTTTTAAAATATGTACGAACAATTTTTGAAATCTTAATCCTCAATTCACTTGACTGTTCTGAAAGGACTAACACCTAAAAACCTCCAAGTCCAAAAGATCGATGCGTCAGCGGTATCGTATTATGCGCTTCGAGAGAACGTACCGAGGTCAGTGTTATTATACTTCTCACTCGATACCTTGTTCCAAAGCCATACGCGGCGTATGCATGATGGATAGCTCGTTTGAATTGCAAATAGTGCCGACATTTGCGATGAGCTTTCCGTATGCGTAAATTTCATACAAGATAGGCGTGTATATAAGATCGTCCCTTGCTCGCACGTTCAAGTCTCCACCAACCACATAGTGCACATCCGTGCGTGGTATCATAGTGCGTGAGTAGGGATGTGAGCCGTAAATGTCACCGATAATTTTACCGTAGTAAATACGGTACGTAACCGTTTTGAAAATTACCACATTTTGCTAATAAAATCGTTTGATTTTATAGTAATTTAAAATCGCACCAAAGCGATTGGTGAATTTTCGAAAAATGAGATATTGATAAAAAAAAAAAATAAATTACGTCATAATACAGTAAAAATACGGTATTTTTACAGTAATTTTATGAAATATTAAAATACCGGTATTTCCACATCTCCATGCGTGACTTTATCCGTTTTCATCTTCTCTTCGCCCAGAATTCGAAATATCCTCTTACTTTGACTTTAGTTCCTACTTCCCGGCTCCAAAAAAAAAAACTCAATAGCTATTCAATAATGGATCTACCGATCCATAATCGATCTTGCCGTGAACCGCAACGAGCGAGGGTTTCGAGATCGAGCCTCCACCGGTTTAGCAATCTCCAATGAGATACTATCGTGGCTTCCGACTTACTCGCTGCTCCAAAGCCTCTTGTATCATTATTTTCTCGGCCAGCGATGCTCGTAATAAATTATTTAAAAAAAAAAAATAAAAAGAAAAAAAACTGTAAACTTCATACATATTCCTCCCACCGTTTCACGATTATTTCCCCGTCAGGTATACAACGTGATGCACGCACCGTTTTTAATTGAAACACAAAACCGCTTCGACCCGCGTCTAGCTCGCACACGTGCGATGCAGTCAATGCGTACGTGTAACAACTACCTAAGCGGGTGTGTTTATACCGCAAAGACTCGCCGTAGACTCTCTTCACTCTCTTCTAATACAATAACTAACGAGCACCTCGTGTTCACGACTGTTAAACTATTAAATATGCATTCTACCGTAGAATACCCTTTTTACTGCCTGTACAACTGTGGTAGGCTATATTAGGGTCGTTCATTTTAAATTTCAATTTTTTTTGTCGGTCTCTCAACACAAAAAGTAGCGTCAAATACGAAAAAATTTCTAATGAATCATCAGTTAGGTAAAAAAAAATTTAGTGGTTGCTAACGAATTTTGAAGAAAAGAAAAAGAGTCAATTATTTTATTTTCGTTGCTCAGGTCGATTTAGTTGGATTTTAATTTTTTTAAAATTAATTCCAACATTGAAAATCCATGAAAATAAATATTTGGAGGTGGCGACGGATATTTTTTTTCAGTATTTGGCACTGTTTCTTCAGTTGGGAAATGAGATTAAAAAAAAAGAAGTTTAAAATGAGACTATTAAAAATTCCAGCGTCTTAAGATTGTACAAAAAGTTACTTTTCCCTTTTGCAATATCTTCATTTTTTTCAACATCATAAAGCCCACTTTTTGACATTTGAAACATAAAACTTCAACCTCCGAGAGGCAGTACATTTTTTTTATCTGTCTCTCTCCTTTTGCGTGAGCTTTTCTTTTTTGAGTGAAAGTACTTGAATCTCAATGAGCAAACCGATGAAAAAAGATATGGAATTTTTTTGGAACCGGTCTAATGCAGATAGCCTGTAGTGTGTGGGCGAGCGCCGGATTTCCTTACGCACGAGAAAATTCATGGACGAATCTTCATGTTAATGACTCACCGGTCGTACGAGGTATACTATATACACACACCTCTCTTTTTCTCCTGCCGGAAGAATTGTTTTTTTTTTCCTTCTCTCTTTTCCCTCCTCAGTCTAGCGTCCGGTGAGTAGCGTTCTCCATGATCCTGTGTGGTCCCATCGACGGAAATAAGAGAGAAAAAAAAAGAAAAAAAAAAGTAGTGTCAACTGGACTCGACCGCGAAACTGTCTCCTGTCCGCACTCTTGGTCACTGTGATTTCCGCGTGTCTCTCTGCCACGAGAGTTTGACGATTAAAAGGAAGCACGCGGTGCGGTACGAACGGAGCAGCATCGGTATGCAGGCGTTTTAACGCGCGTTTTGATCAACAGGCCGCACGACGCAGAGAGCAACCACACAGTTTCGACAAGCGTATAGTCGCGACACAAGCGAACTCCGCGCTGTCAGACTTGCCGAGCCTGTTGGCTTGGTGGGTTTTAGCGGCGCGCTGACGACGCCTCGTCGTCGTCGTCGTCGTCGTCGTCGTCGTTCACCGCGGGACTCGTCGACTAAGCAATTCAACCAATACACGCTCCGCTTCGTTCCATCGTCGAGCTTTGCTGAGCCTTCTCTCGAACCAAACGGCCTGGCCGCGAGTCCCCACTCTCCAACTCGACACTTCTTTCAGAGGGAATAAGAGTGGAAGACATTCACCTCGGAGTGGCGACTCATTCGAACACGCATTGGCCAGGTATTCCACAGTCTGCTCTGTGGCGAGCATCGGCTATACCCTCACTGACAAAATCTTGGCTTGCTTCGCTTCGCACGGAGATTCCAGTGTCTTCGTTTGAGCTCTTCATGCTGGAGACGGAGAGTCGATGATCCGGATACCAGTTGTTGCGGCAATACCCGGAATTTCCATTTCTTTTTTTCGACAATTTTTGGAGATGATTCATTCTTAAGTCTGTGGAACATGAAAGGTGATTAGAATTCAGACATTTCGACGTACGCATAGGGAGTGACACTGCTTAGAATTTTCGATTAAAACTGGATAGAAACTCGAAGAATGGACAAAATTTCGATTTGAAAATTAAATATCGGTTTTAGAAGGTTTTTCAATCGGACTTCTGGCCGTTTAATTTTCGTTTTAATGCACTCTTTTGTTCGGGGTGATTAATAGTTCTGTGAATCTATAAAAACCAAATGGATGTTTTTTCTTACAAAATTATTCACGTTAAAAATAAATATATGTATGTACTTCAGTATTACCAAAGTAGTTCATTCAAGTCCTGAATATTTAATACATTTTTTGCATACACGTTATCGCTCGAAACTTCACTTTACATATATTAATGTACCACTCAAACTCAACATTTTATTTTCTCTATGAATCCTCGTGTAATCCACCATTTTTAATGTCTAATTTCTCAGTAATTACGTTCAAAATTGTATAAACTATAATATTTTTTAAAAATTTCATTCGTATTAAGTTCAAATATATAGTTTCGTCAGAGCGACGTTAAAATACAATTTTTCATCTGAGTATGCGAAGTATTTATAGAAACAATAATAATTCACTTTCAGGATGTGACATGCTGTTGATTGACTACTTGGAGAGATGATGCGTAATTGAAAGAATATTTATCGAAGGTAAAACGGGATTGTTGACGAAGGATCTTCACGATGACGCCACCAGAATGCATTTTGGATATCGGCAACGTGTCGCATTCTACCGCTGTTGTGATTGAGGGAAGCTGTTTTTCCAAATCTGAACCCACCGCGGTACTGCGAGATGTTTCTGCCAGGGTACACGGGGGCGAAGTACTCGCAGTTTTGGGATCCAAGGGCTCTGGGAAGCGAGCATTACTCGACGTTATTGGTATTACAATTTTTTTTATTCGTGAATTTCAATTGTTTATATATCATTTTTAGAATCGAAAGCTATGTTTTGCTAGATTTATAGACCCATTTTTGATTAATCGATCAACAGCATTTCTTTTTCAAAGTATGGTTCAAATTTTACAGGATTTTGATTTTTTTTTTTTAAGTTTATTTTTTGCTTGTACAATTTTTCGCTTCCCCGTAAAGGAAGCTTTGTTTTTTTTTTAGATATCTAGCTGAAATTCGGTTTTCGTTATTCCTTAAATTCAATCAGTGCATGCAGAGATCAACTTGACGTATTTATTTATTTTTTCTTGCTGGAGCCTGGCGTGAGCGATATTTTATACATATAAAATAAACTATCCAATGACGTACTGTAGATTACGGAGATTTATTTATATATAATGCAAATAATTTCGAAAATTGGCGTAATTTGCTACTCAAGTAACTAATCACACGACAAAGCTTCCTTCTTCGGGGAAGCCAAATATTTTTCCGTAAAACTCATTTTTTTACAAACCTCTTTTTTAAAGAAGTTTATTATGCTAGGCAAATAAAAATAAACAGAATAAGCACTGTTAAAATAAAAATGGTAAAATTAGAACGAAGGCTTCGATTGGCACAAGCAAATATAAAAATGATGTAAACTTACATTTAATTAAATTTAATTTACCTATCGCCCGATGCCTTGTAACATTCCAAGTAAAAATTTAGTGTATTTCTTTTAAAACTAACTCTCGTGCCTCGAATCCAAGTGATCGGATTTCCCGAGTTCACCCAATCTACTGAGTTGCTTCATCATTATTTTTTACAGCCGGAAGAGCAGTGGGAGAAACGAGAGGACGTGTGACTCTGGGCGGTAGTTTGCTGACTCCAGAATTATTCCGAAGACACGGTGGATACGTGGCTCACAGATGCCACTTGATGCCAAGTTTGACGGTCCGTCAAACGTTGACTTACGCGACATGGCTCGCAAATTTGAACAATCGCGAGGCGAGAGTACGTCAGACACTTGCGGATTTAGCTCTATCCCAAGTGGCCAATCGTGCTGTTAACGATCTCACAAGACCGGAATATCGTCGACTTATGCTTGGTGTTCAACTTGCCAAAGATCCGACTCTTCTTCTACTTGACGAACCTACTTGGGACACAGATCCATTAAATACTTATTTGATAGTTTCAATGTTATGGTCTTACGCAACGAGGCGAGGATCCATTGTCGTTTTAACAATGGAAACACCAAGATCGGATGTACTGCCTTTTGTCAGTCGGGTAACGCTTCTCTGTCTCGGTGCTGTTGTTTATTCCGGACCAACCAGGAGTATGCTTGATTACTTCACGTACATTGGATTTCCGTGCCCTGAGCTTGAAAATCCGCTGATGTATTATCGTGAGTGAATTTTTGGAGATAACAATTTTCTCTGGAAATAGATATATTTTTTAAAGTCACAGACAATTAAATGATAAACTTTTAGTGTGTCTTTCGACGGTTGATCGTCGCTCGCGAGAACGTTTTCTCGAGTCCAATCAGCAGATATCCGTTCTAGTTGAAAAATTCAAAATTGAGGGCGGACTTTACATGGAGGAAGCCCCTCAGAGTGCACCGAGCGTCAAAGAAACACCTCTCGGTTTTTTACACAAAGGTTTAGGGCGTGGTATCAAGCCTGGATGCTTCTCCACACTTTTTGCTTTGTATTTGTGAGTACTTTTTTGGAGACAAGTCAGCGATACTTTCAATGGAATTATTTAAATTTTTAGTCCGTCGACAATACATCAATGACTCAACTTTACAGGAGGGGCATGGCAACGACTTTTTCTTTCAACAAATCCGGCCTGGGACACTTTGCAGCGCGTGTACTTTTACTACCATTCTCTGTCGCATTTCTCAGTCTATTATATTCTCACTCGAGTCCTTTACAATCGAGAATATTTCTACAGACCGAGGGACTCGTTTTCAATTGTTTGACGCTTTTTTACTTGGCTGGAATTGCGACAACTGCGCTACTATGTAAGTAATTGACAATATTTCCGAATATTCTCAGACTTCTCAATACTCTGAAATAAGTATTTTAAAATATATTTCAATATTGAATATTTTATCAAGATAGTCCTGTCGAATCTACGTATTTGAACTTTTACACATGTAATTCTATTTATTTTACATATTTTAATATGAATTTCACCTGATAAATTAGTAAGAAAATGACAAATTACATCGTAAATTTGACCTGACTTTCTTCCTTCAATTAATCAATTTATTCAAAAACTCAAAATTATTTAATCAAATTTTTCGTTTCTTTTAGTTCCGGGATTCCGAGCGAGATATTACCAGGAGAAAAGAGAGGGTCTCTACGGCGGTGCAATGTTTCTTACGGCTTATACTTTACTGAGTCTTCCATTGAGCTTTATTTCCACGATAATTACGATAGGCATACTAATGCCAATTCTGGAGTTAGATCTAACTTCTTGGGCGTACGCCTCGGGCACACTTTGGTCGAGTTACGTAGCCGCGGAACAGGTCACAGTTGCTTTTTTCATGATAATCGCGAGACCACTCACCGGCGCTACGACAGTTTTGTATCTAACACTGGTTTCCCTTCTCGTTGGATCGGGTGGAGTTCGTAGTTTAAAAAATCTTCCAGACTGGCTTGCCGCTGTATCAACTGCACTACCAGCGAGATACGCCTCGCTCGCATTGAATCAATTAACCATTGATATGCCTTCGCTCTCCAATTTGTCGTACAACGAGAGTCTCACGTGTCCCGGAATACCGGAATTATGCAGATATCCAGAAGGCAGCTCGTATCTCATTAAGAGATTTACACGCGACGGTGAAAACACCACCGAAGTTTTAAACTATGATCTCAATCTACTAATTTCTCTTGCATTCGCTGTTGGACTGATTATACTCAACAGTGTTTTATATTTGCTACCTTTGCCCGGAAGAGTCAAAGCTAAATTTCGAGAATAATTCACAAATTCTGTAATTTTATTTTATTTTTTTCTTATTGCACTGTCGGGTTTTAACGCTTTATTATCAAGGTCCCAGTTTTTGGTACTTCCAACGTGCGACTGATAAAATTGCGATTATAAATACGGACTGTCGTCTTCAAATCGACGAAAAGAAAAATATCTGCGTACCAGAGTCGCCAAAAACAAAAAAGGAAGATGAGAAACTCGTTTAGAGTCTATTTTATAAGTTGAAAATAAATTAATTAAAAACTCCGAGAATTGTGGATTTTTACTCCCCCCCCCCCCCCCCCCCCCCCCCCCCCAATTTTTTGTCGGTGTTTTTCATTAGAATTTGTAGAAAATCGAAAATAAATGAATATCGGAGATCGGAAAATTCCGAAACAGCTCGAAAAATTAGAACGCGATTGACTGGCTGGAAAAAAATAAATATTTCAAGTCAAATAGTGTCATAAAATATGAAAATTTTATACAAATGTTTTAAATGAAAATTCTCAAATTCAGGCATATTTTGCACAGTGGATGAGAATATTAAAAACTGCAAAAAATAGATTATTTCATTAGCCCACTTCGTAAGATAAACTCGAGTTTAATTCGAGTTTATACGCTGAAATTATATGATTAATACATAATTGTGTACTTTTAATTGTATAAGTTTCGTGATTAAGGTTTTGCACTAGAGATTGGAATTGCACAGATTCATAATTGCACCTGTAGCAAATAAAACTACTATTGCATATCGTGTTTTCACATAATAAGCACTTTTTATTGCTTATATTATATTTATTGGTTAAAAAAAAATCGCTGTCGAAACACTTGTCGAATGTTACTGCAATCGTATATTTACATACTCGAATAATTCGTGCTTTCGTGGAAATCTATTTTTCGTTTTTTCCCCTTTTTTTCACGATTTCGATGCGAACACGGTGAATGGTGAGCTGCGGCTTACCTCGTATCTATACATTGTTTAAAATGCATTATTTCGTCGACTCAACTTGCATCGTCTACAGACACTTGGCCCATAACTTTAAGATCGTCGGAGACGGAAAATTCGCAACCAGTCGAACTGACGATCTCGCTGATATCGACGTTTGGCGCAATCTCGATTAACTTCAAACCTTCTCCCTTCTCCACCTCGAATACCGCGAGATCCGTGATTATCAGGTCGACGCATTGTTGGCCTGAGAGAGTAAATTTATTTAGTCAGTTTTGAAAAAGTTGTATGCTAATTTAAGCGTTTTTTTTTTTTTTTTTTTTTTTTTTTTTTTTTTAATGTCAGTACCTGTGACCGGTAAAGTGCAGTTCGGCAGAATCTTGGGACTTCCATCTCGCGCTTTGTGCTCCATCGTTACGACGACTTTAGTTTCAGCTGCGGATACGAGATCCATTGCTCCACCCATTCCCTTTACCATTGTGCCGGGAATCATCCAATTCGCCAAATCACCTTTTTGAGATACTTGCATACCTCCCAGTATAGTCAGATCAATGTGACCACTAAAAAAAATCGATAATTGGATTTTCTCGTAAATTAAAAAAAAAAACCGTTTATAATATTTTCATGGCAATTTTTTTTTTTTCTTCTAAAATACAAAAAATTCTATGAGAAATTACGAAGTTTTTGAGCCCGTGCGGAAGGCAGGATTCTTTTTCGCGGAATTATAGCACGATAAAGTTTATTAGTTTATTTTTCATCGTATATTGGTCGACATTTACCCTCTGATCATCGCGAAACTCTCGTCACTACCAAAGAAAGATGAACCCGGTAGAACAGTGACGGATTCTTTGCCGGCGTTTATTAAATCCGGATCGACCTCTTCCTCCGACGGGAAAGGACCAAGACCCAATAATCCGTTTTCAGACTGTAGAGTTACCTTGATACTTTTTGGGATAAAATTACTGGCCATCATGGGTATGCCAATTCCGAGATTAGCTACAAAAAAAAATCAAAAAACATTTATCTCAGTAAAAAAATTGAATAAAATGTAACGAAACAGAATTTAAAAAAAAATGTACTCACCGTACATTCCATCCTTGAATTCGAGAGCCGCTCGACGAATAATCCTGTCCCTGGCTTTGCTAGCAGGCGTTGATTTTTTCGATTTGATCGTTTTGCTCGTCGTTAATCGCTAAATTTCGCAAAAAAAATGTCGAATAAAATCGTCAATTGAGAGATTATATTTCATCGGGTAAACAGGTATTTTTAATATATGCAAACCTCAATTCGCTTCTCGTACGTTTGACCTTGAATAATGCGATCAACATAGATACCCGGAACGTGAACTTGATCCGGATCCAGCTGACCGATTTCGAGAATTTCCTCGGCTTCGACGATCGTCACCTTGGCGGCTTTGCACATTACGGGATTAAAATTTCGCGCTGACTTTCGGAATATTAAGTTGCCGGCCTTGTCGGCCTTCCACGCTTTTATTATTGCGAAATCTCCCGTTATCGCCGTCTCCAACACGTAATTTCGACCGTTGAATTGTTGAACGCTTCGAGGATCGCCGGATATCTCAGCATTACCGGCGTCGTCGTACTTAACAACGACATTGCCTTCCTGGATTATCGTACCGAAACCCGTGGGTGTGTAAAAACCAGGAATTCCAGCACCACCGGCTCTTATCCTTTCCGCCAAAGTGCCCTGTGTTCACATTCAAAGCAGCCTTACTTAGATTTTCATATGAAATGAAAAAAAAAAAAAAAAAAAAATTACATTTCGGAAATAATCGTAAATTGGTTGATCTTATTTCTGTTACATGACTATGAATGTATTTCTTTATATTATTAAAAAAATTTGAGGCAAAAGACATTATGTTGGCCACCCAATTTTCCATTACCAAGAATTCTTCAATTTTTTTTTTTATAATTCTAAGTTACCAAAAATGTCTTAAATTCTTTCAGTTTTTCAAACTGCATCTTTTACCAAGGATCAATAATGTGAATTTCTCTCATTTTGGATACACAGAACAAATTCATTGTATTAAAAAGAAAATCAACAATAAATTTAGAACCTGAAATGTATATTTTAATAGCAATTTTAGCTATTAAAATATATTTTTCTTGTAAAATTATATAATTATTTTAGCAAATAAAAGTTTAATTTTTCTCCTTAGAAATAGAATCTTTATATCAAATATTTACATTCTTTAACTCAATTTCTATCTTTAGGATATGATTGCTTTCACCTATTTATATTATTTGATTTCACAAATTATAAAATTGGATATATTCATCAATGAATCTTGTTACAATTAATAAATCATCGATAAATGAAAAAAAAAAAATCAAAAAAAGCATCAATACAATTATTACCTGAGGTGTTAATTCTACTTCCAATTTACCGCTGAGATACTGTTTCTCAAAATCCGCATTTTCGCCCACGTACGAAGCAATCATTCTCTTGATTCTGTGTTCGTGCAACAAAAGTCCAAGACCGCAGTCCTCTATGCCAGCGTTATTGGAAACAACCGTCAAATTTTTTGTGCCATTCTGAAGAATGGCCTTTATGAGATTCTCTGGTATTCCACAGAGACCAAAACCACCGACTAGGAGTTTAGCACCATCAGGAATGTCCGAAACAACTTCGCTCATAGATTTGAAAACCTTTCCATTGCCCTTAGGGGCTTTCAGCTTTGGCTCGTCATTGTCAGAATCTGAACTTTTGGCTTTAACTGAAAAACTAACGGCACAGACCTGCAATACACAAGTTATATATATTTAATTTTAAATAATAATAATAGGAAATCGATACAAGTTTTTGTTTCATTTTCAGTTCTTAACAATCAAAATAATTGATAGGTATTATTATTATTATTATAATAATAATTATTATTGTTATTATTATTTTTTTTAAATGTTTTTAATTCAACTTCCATAATTTTTGACATAACAAATGAAAAATTGATGATACTTCGAAAAAATAAAATTTTTAAAACCAGAACTTGATTTATAATAACAAAATTTTACAATTTAAATTAAAACATCGATGAAACAATGGTGGCAATTTAATTTCCGACTTTTTTTTGTTTTTTTTTTTTTTTTCGAGATCGAAAGCTAATGTGTTAATTTATTAACCCACATTTATAGATTGTAATTGGAGTATTTTTTGTTATACTGTTATGTAGTGACAACAATAAATAAATAAAAAAATAAATAAATAATCCAAGATATTGTAGGTTAGATTTTAATGCGGCTAATTTACATACCCTCGAGATGTTTACTTGTTTGTACAAATTTCGGTATCCCGAATTCACTCGCAGGCAGACACCGGCAAATTTTCTCATCGTAAAAGCCATAATTATTTGTTAACAACAATAATACGATTTTCTGATCAATTACGAAAAAACAATGAATGTCTGACACAAGCACATGATTCCACTTCGCTGTACGAGCGAAAACTGCGAAAGGCAAAAAGGCAAATAATGTTTACGCGACTGTATTTAAGTTGCGATATATCTGCATGTTAAGCACACAAGAATTGGGAGAGAAGCGGAGACTGTTATCGTGGTGTAGCATTGGTTAATAAAATATGGCATGATATTAAAATTTGTTTTGCATTCTTCGCCAGGAAACCGGCTTCGAGGCGAGGTCACCGAGAGAGAAAGAGAGAGAGAGAGAGAGAGAGAGAGATCAAAGACCCTCTCGAAAATACAACAGAAAACAATATATATAATTGCAATGGTAAAGAATCTGCTGACGTCATCTCTCCCTATCGCTGATTATAGATTTTAATGGAATTCTTATCTGTGACAAAAATAAAAATCGCTGCCAATACATTAAATTTTGTTTTGTTGCCTTGTCACTTTAAAATAAAATGAATGTAAGCGTATATTTAGTTGCGCAATGTAAACATATATCGCACTGAAACATAATAATCAAATGATATTCCGTAGATATTCAGTTTTATAAAACGAAAATGTAAATAACATTATTATATTACATTATTTACTCTATTTTATATTTTTTTTCTGTTATTTATTACTACGCTTTTTTCCCTATTTTTGATTTTTTTAAATTTAATTTTAGGTGATATTAGCGAATAATTAAATAGCGTATGATTGGAGTAATAAAAATTGGAAAGCTGAATAAGAAATCCTTGGATTTACGTGGAAACCTTGACCAGCGTGATATTTAAAGTCCGCCGGTAGTACCAGCTTTGGACGAATCGCTGTAATAAATATATTTAAAAAAAAACGATATTTAGAGGTAGTTTCGAAATTTGTTAGAACAACAAAAATACAGTAAATGTTTTATTTCTTTTGTTCAGGATATTTTAATTGGAATTAAAATTTTTGTTATCTCCCACCTTCCTTACAATGCTGATAAATACTCAAAAAAAAATTCTCCTAAAACATTAGTGGGTAAAAAATGAGTACTTTGCGATACTAGTGCGAAAAAGCGGATTTTAGACGAAGAAGGCGAGGAAAACTTAGATATATCCTCTTGAGTCCTCCGAGTAGACATGTATATTACAACAAGTTAATTCCTAATTAATTATTTAATTAATTTCAGTCGAAAAAATTATATTTTTCCTCTCTTTCTTTTTCAAAATTGCTTTATTTTTCTTATTACAAAAGCAATCTTTCATAAAACATCTGTAACAGTATATATCGCGCTCGATATTACAATAAAATACTCTTTTTTTTCTTTCTTTTCTTCTTCTTCTGCCTACAACATTATATATTACTCTACGATTAATTTAATCTCATTGCTTGTATGGAAAATTTCTTTTGCAAAGAAAAAGAAAAAACGAAATTTGTTCGCTATCGGCGATTGGTCATTACATATTATCATAATGCACACGTAGTTATATTGATTGCGCAATCATTGAAAGCCTATCAGCTTTTTCAAGTACATATAATGATAATGGCATGGCAGGTTTATAAATTGTGGAAGGACATGAATTTTTAAGTTTCTGTCGGGGCGTTTATCGATAAATATATAGCATCGACATTCGTGTCGTTTAAAGTTCTAGGATTTATCTCATTCGCTGGGACAATAAATCTTCATTATCGAAATGTGTGTAATTTTATGTGTGTATGTGTGTGTGTCTGTGTTTTTAGTATCTCGGCGTTCGTCGATACTTTTATGCATGTGTATGGCAGACATTGCTCAAAGTCACGGAAATCCTATCGTCCGACCTCGAATCTCTTCCTCACAATATATATCGCGGATATCAACAATGTATTTGTTCTAAATTGCATTTAATAACAAAATTGAGATTGATCATCGAAGACGCCCACTTCGGGCATCAGTCACAGCACCCCAAAGCTCAATCACAAAATCGTCCGTAAAGCCAAAAGCCTCCAGGTCCGAATTGTCAATCGCCTCCGCGAAATCCATACTGTTACACTTTCCCTCGGCTAATTCCCAAATTTGGGTGGCTGAAAATAAAAGCATAATTATTGTATCTACAAAATTTTGCCATAAAAAATTCCAAGTTTATCACAGGATTTAAAAAAAATAATTCATAAAAATTAGAAATTTCGTTTTCAAAACTTTAATTTCGTCAATGCCATAAAGACAATGAAGGAGTGATCATTTTTCAATATTGCCAACTTTTTAAACCAGCTTGTAGTTTTTTTTTTTTTCAGATATATATTTCAATAAAAAAAAATTAATGAACCTGAGATTTCCGTATAAATTTGAAAGTGGTCGCGGATAGGCGGGGGATGAAAAAGAGTAGCTGTAACGCTTGTTTAAAGAGAAGGGATTTTTCACTCAATTCAATTTTTTTTTTTTAATTAGCGTCGATTTACCTAATTCATTGTCGTTGATACCCATAAAACTCTCCAGAATGGAATTAATCTTCTCCACTCCTAATGTAGCTGTATTATCAGTTCCCTGAAGATAAAAGACAATATCAATGTTAGTTTGATTATTCATCGATGTTAAATAATGATGATTTTGGGTAGCGGCAGTTAATGAGGAAATTTTAATCTCCTTATTCTTTATTAAATAATATTTCTACAATTTAATAAAGAATTCTGAATTGTATAATAATAATAATAATAATAAAGAATTTGGATCAAGATTTGGAAAAAGAAAACAATGTTCACCGCGACAAAGCTTCCTCTGATTAATACAAAACTATGAAAATAAAATGAATACGCACGACTTTTTCTATTTGAGCACTTCCATCGGCTTTAAATCGTAGCGTTGACTTGCCGGATCCGTAACTCGGTTTTTTCCCTTTTCTGATATCACCACGCGGTCCTATACTACCGAATCCGCTCTTCAGTGGTTCGACTAATCTTAAGGTAAACGTTGAGCCCTTCGGTATTTGTTTTAGCATTTTGGCAACCTCAAAGTGTCTACGACCTACTAAATTCTCCGAGTTTATCTTCTCTATGTGATCGCCGACTTGAATTACTTTTACTCTGTCGATTACAGAGGCCTCCTTGATACGTTTGATGAAAGCGTAACCCGCTCCGTTATCTGTTATCGTTAAACCTAAAGCATCGTCGGTTTTCACCAATTCAACTTCTTTCGGTTGACCTGAAAAAAAAAAAATACACAGTTTCAGTCGTTGTTTTGAATATCTTATGCTAAATGCAGGTCTTAAAGCGACTCTCTTCCATTAGCATGCCACTTCTAAAACAGCGTTCAAGGCCAAAAAAGAACAATTAAAATCTGCTGCTTATGTGCTGCATGTCATCGACAACACTGCAATTCTAAACTACAGAAAAGATAGTACGTGCATCGTCACGAATCTCGCACACTCAGCAAACTACATATTGTTCGACGATGTGTAAAAAGAACCAAAGCGATGATGACGAATATGACGCTTTGTATACATTTCGACATAGCCTTAGCTCGAAATACAATGCTCAAACCTTTTCTGTGTGCGAATATAAAGTCGTCCAATCCAATCTGACCTCCTAGGAGCTCGGACATATCGACCTTATCCGTGTTAAGCGTACAGAAGAGTATCTGTAATTTAAGAATAAAAGAAAATTATGTATTTATAGTATCGATAATTGAGTAACAGAGTGAATTATTTCGAATAGAGAATCGGGACTATTGTTTCCTCATTATTTTCCATTTTTCAGGATGCCGTTGCTATGAAAAAGGATGGTGATGAATACATAAAAAAAATTTAAAAAGATAAGAATATATGGGGCATTCCACCTGGTTTAGACCTGGGTCTGACCCTTAACCCTTCCGATTGGGTCTGCAATTTTTTTTCCATCATTGACATAACTTCAAAAAGCACTAATTTAAAGAAAAACATTTTTACATACTTTTAATTATCTAGGATTTTTTCTAAAACAAATTATCGAACAAAGCCTTTAAAACCCGGAAAAAATTCTGAAAAACCTTCTTTTTCTTTCGAAAATAAAAATGTTGGTAACCGAGCCGAAGTGGACCGGCGATTTCTTCTATTTCTTTCTCGGCCTTTTTATTATTCGTTATTTAACGTTCATTATGAAATAAAATATATTCACATTCGAAAAATATGAAAAAAAAAAATGCTAAAAATAAGACAAAAAAATCCTCTGGGTTTTTGGTCGATGTTGTGATTGAGAAAGTGTAATCTAGGTGTAACGCATAGGAAAATCGTGAGCCCTTTTTACAGGCGTAAACGTCGAGGAATATGCGTCGACGGATTCACGGATCCGTGACCAATGTTTCCTGCGTCCGGTGGGGTCGGACTCCGGGGTAACTGGACGTCGGTGGAGGTTGCGGTAATACGGCATCCTAGAGTGAAACTCAAGCACATATATACATATATATATGCGATGTGGAGTGTCCGATCGATAATCGAGTGCTTACTTCGTTCGAAGGAAGGTCGTAGCACTCGGCGATCTTTTGGTAGAGTTCACGCACGTTGCTGAAGCCAGATATTTGACCGGTGGAACTGCCATGAGCCAGCTGACATCGAAAAACCAATCGTTGCTTCGTGTCCTGATTGCCAGTGGCCGCTGGTTGATCCTGGCCGTTGTCACGCTTCACTGTGCCATTACTACTCGTGTCGTGACCCTCGTGATGAGACCCGTTAGTAGTGCTGCTTGCCTTCTCCGAGCCTGGCGATCTCGGCGAGGCTTTTGGCTTGAACAGCGGCATTCCTCTGCGAAACATACATTTTTAAATTACAATCATTTCCCAGCTGTACGTTTTCTATTCTGTGTCAACATTTTTTTTTACTGTTAACTTTCATTACACGTTTTCGAAGCTTATTTACATAAATTTGTATTGTAAATTTTATGGAAAATTACAAGTACTTTATACAAAATACTATGAAAACTAGAATTTTTATATGAAAATCTGTAATTTTTTGTTGTGTATTAAATTTAATATGACAGATAATTATATTTTTCGGCAATAAAAATTTGCTAATGTTTTTAACACTGTTTTTTTTTTTCAAATACATGCCATCATTTTTTATATATTTAATTTTTTATAAATATTTATCATGTTGATTTTTAACAACCAGAAATAATTTTAAAATCACATAATTTTTTTAATTTTTAAGGTCATTGAACTTTTAAAAAATTCTCGAAAATGGATGTTTCAAAAATTGCTACAAATTTCTTTTAAAAATCATGTACATTAAAAATGGAATCAGTAAATTATTTTTGATAAAACAAGTATTCTGAAAATTTGTTAACATTTTTTTTGTTTACTTGATAATTTATTAATAACTTTTTATTATTATTATTATTATGCAGTGTGCATCTTTAATATCTTAAATTAAAAAAGAAATTGTAACTAAAAAAAAAAGAAAAAGTAACAAAAATAAAGATTGGGATCTTTGTTCGGCGCATCAATTATACTGCAACATCGAGTTTACGCTACGCTATACTACGTAAGAGTTACTATGTAGCACGCACGTCCTTTACAAAATAGTTGCGCTTCGGTTGCGACGTGCGCGATGCGTAAACAATGAGATGAGAAAGGTGCGCTCTCGTCGAAACGCGGGTTCGTCTCTAGAGGGGAGAGAATGAAGATAAAGCGTCGATGAGACCAGCAGGCAGAGTACGTTTTATATATTCGTAGACTGTTCGAAAAAAAAAGCCTCAACCGAAGACATGCTACCGGTTTTCGGCTATCTTTAAGAATTTTTTTTGTCAAAACTACATTATATTCTGTTCAGGGTGGCCCAAAAATACTCAATGATATTTTAGTAATAATTATTATACGCCTGAATTACAGAAATACCAAAGTTCATAAAAAATAAACAAAATTTTTAGAAGTCACTAAAAAAAAAATTGAAATTTTTAAATTCCGTATTGAATCGGAAATTTTTTATTTCAGTAATAAATCGGAAATTTTGAACTTTTTTTTGGCAACATTGTAAGAATTTTTTATCTTCAAAACTACGTTGCATTCAGATTTTTTTAAAAAATGTAGATGTCACTGAAAGGCAATTGAAATTTTCGATTTCAAGAATCAGATCTCTATATTAATATTTAGAGATCGAAATATTGAACTTTTAGTTGTTGTAACATTTCGAAGCAATCCACTTGGTGCGGAATGCCTCGTAGAACAGATTACCGATCGACCTGTTAGATTTGCCGCAACTACGAATCAATTAGTCTCAAGCCAATCAAGCAAAACACTATCACCGAGTCACCGTACAATTTTTGTTCACTACGCCTTGTATCCAACAATTGCTGACGTAGATAAGGAACAGAAAAAAAAAAAAAAAAAAACGAAAAACACCAACGATCCTTAAAAATGAAATGTCGATTGCACATGATTCACAAAATCGCAAATTTATTAGTCACCAAACTGATAATAGAATATTTCATCGCTTCCGTTGATCTAAACACATTGTACTTGCCTCAGAAAGCCAGACATGTTGGACAAACACCATTAAATAACGTAACACAATATATATATATATATATATATTTCAATATTAACAAGCGTACAAAGTCTCAAATTTTATTATCTCACTGGCCAAAATCGTGATTTCTCACACGTCGAAATATTTGACGCAATACGAAGTGACACCTCACCGGTGTATAATGAATAAAAGTTATATTGTTGAATAAAGGCACGAGCATAGCGGGAGAAGGAAAGTTTTGTAAGCGACACAGTAGCAGCAGCAGCAGCAGCAAAGTGCAAAAAGTATATATGCAAGGAAAAACGTAAACAGGCAGCAGGGGGCGAACGTGACAAGTGAGGGAAAGGAATTAGCTTAGCGCGCGTTAAAACAGTAGTAGCCGATCAGTACCGATCACAACCGTCCAACAGACTGGACGGAGATATGACACGTCACTCCTGTGTACGTTTTGTTTCTTCCACCGACACACAACTATATAGACCCTCGCGGTTGATGCACACCTGGACCAAAACGATGTTAGCAGCTCAGGAGACTCGTTCGTGTCGTTTGTTGCACAAACTAGTAATTAGCCAATCTTTTCTTTTCTCTCCTCTCTCTCTCTCTCTCTCTCTCTCTGTAAGTCTCGTCTTCGCGATTCGCTAGTTCGTGGCAAAACGTTGTTTTAATTACATATAACGAACGAAGCGACCGCCGACACGTAGATACGCTTCATAACTGCGCACCGGTAAGCAAAAAAAGAGAGAGAAAAAAAAACTTGGGGCGTATGTACGGAGAGCAGGCGAGTACGGGTTTTATCGTTCTTAGATTATCTCTGCTGTCGCAGAGACAGTTGCTGTTGCAATTATTTATGATACTATTAAGTAACGTGTTTTGAATGGGTAGACTAGAAACTTAGTTTTTAATCAAGCGCTATATACTATTTTCTTCGTATTACTGACACGTAAAAGTAAGGCTTTGTGCTGCTCTGCTCTCTGTGGCTCTCTGAGTGAATAATAGGTATAACAATAGTCTCTTCCCTTTAGGGCTCCCCTTCCTGATTTTCTTCAGTGAAATTATACCAATGACAATGCAGGAATGTATGAGTAATAGCGATAGATGTGACTCGGTAGACTGGACTACGCACCGAATAAATTCGTTTTACTTTTGCACTTGCATTGCTTCTTAGTCTCGCGTTGTGCTTAGCGTTTGTGTGTGAGTTGCTAGCAACCCGAGTGTGCAACCGGTGGTTGCGATAAATATCGACTACGATTTCTTGGCTAGGTGGTATGGTCGCAATATTGTGTTTTCTTGCGGTCTTTTTTATCGGTAGAGTCGAGAATTGAGCTCGCGAACCTTGTGCCAAAGGGAATGTATCACTT
Organism: Perithous albicinctus; assembly: GCA_964016905.1. Taxonomy (NCBI): domain Eukaryota; kingdom Metazoa; phylum Arthropoda; class Insecta; order Hymenoptera; family Ichneumonidae; genus Perithous; species Perithous albicinctus. The sequence goes on along the minus strand of OZ024693.1, from coordinate 21,818,742 downwards.
CCCGGTCGGTATAATTTTTTTTCTCTTTGAAACGATGTGAAATTACTCAGTCGGTAACGAAAACTGTAATACGATTTTGATTGTCCCGGTTGATCTTTTGTGTAAAAGATGAGAAAGAATCGTCCTTCGTCAACAATGTCATCATAGTTTCATGAACCTGCACTTGAATTTCGGTTGAAAATGTACGAGATATGGGAAAATATATATTTTCCTAAATTTCGCGAACAAGTACAGATATCGAATAGTCACGGTTTGCATTCACAAGCCAGGACTTATAAATCGTTCTCCACTCAACAGAGGGCCAAAAATTAAGTGTGGTAAAAAGGCGACCTCCGGATTTGCAACAGAAAATCACAAATTTTTTCTGTCTCAATGGCGTCCGAGAGAGTTGCGAATACTCTCCGGTAAAATCGGTTTAAAATTCGTTTCACGAGCTGAACTTGATTAATAAAAGGTACTTGAAAAACTGATTTCCGTGAGATTTTTCGCCTCTTAACTCAACAACGTAAGTCTGACACGGCCGACAGTCAACTCGCCATGAATTTGCCGAATTGTCAACCATACTTTTTTGCAATAACATAAATTCAAAGCAAATTATTTTTAAAAGTATGTATTCGGTGTTTTTGGTGGGAAAAAAAATAAATAGAAATTATGGTTTCAGGCTGTTGGAGAATCTAACGAATTTTTGTATATTTTCCACTGGCCAGCATATACGTCTATCTGGAAAAAAAAAAAAAAGAAGACGTTCGGAGTGACTTGCAACATTTATTTGCAATCAAACAATCATGGCCACAGAGCCTTACAAACTGAACTGCGTGCTCACAGGGCATAAGCTCGATGTAAGGGCTCTGGCAACATTCAACGATGGAACCGTTGTCTCCGCTTCCAGAGACAAGACTGCTAGAGTTTGGACACCCGACTCGTAAATACCAACAATTTTGTTACAGAATTTTAAATACAATTATTTTGGAATTTTGAAAAATTCTTGGGCTTCTCTTGATATTGATTAATACAACAAAATTACAAATTTGTCAATGGAAAATGTTTTTATCGATAAGTAATCTTTAAACAACAATTTACTCAAAGTACTTTTGATTCAAACAATAATTGAGTGGACTGAAAAATTTCTTCTATGCGAAACACGAATGTGAGATAATTTTCAAAAAATTCTCTAAAAAGTATTATTCAGTTATTTAAAAAAAAAAAAATTAAATGTACCAAAATTTTTTGGTATTTGTAATACATTTAAAAAAAAAGTAATTTTGAATAAAATAAAATAAATTTGTGCAATCCGATCATTCCAAGCATTTATCTTCTATAAATATTGAGAAATGAAGAATAACCAATGACACAAATTTTCAGAAATGGAACAAACTACAAGGAAACTGCGACTTTGACGGGCCACACGAAATTCGTGAGTTCCGTTTGCGCTATAAATCCAACGGAGGATTATCCGAAGGGTCTCGTGATAACCGGGAGTAACGATAATCACATATGCGTCTACGTGCTCGGCGAAACCGAGCCAATAAAGAGATTCAAAGCTCACGAGAATACCGTTTGTAATTTACGTGCGGGACACGCGAATGGAACGTTTCTCTCGAGTTCGTGGGATCTCAGCGCGAAGCTCTGGAATCTCACGAGTCTCGGAAAGCCGCAATTGACCCTTGTCGGTCATACCGCGGCTGTTTGGTGCGTGGCGGATCTACCAAATGGCCTTATAGTCACCGGATCTGCTGATAAATCGGTTATAGTATGGCAAACAAATTCATCGATTCTTCATACTCTGAAGGGTCACACGGATTGCGTACGCGGCGTCGCGACGATCAGTCAGGATGAATTTCTCACTTGCGCTAACGACGCTACCGTGAGACATTGGAACGCGACTCTCGGCACTTGTCTCGGCGAATTTTCCGGACACGAAAATTACATCTACGGCATATCTTCGACACCCGGCGGAGCGCTCGTTGTTACGTCGAGCGAAGATCGAACTGTGAGAGTTTGGCGCAACGGAACCATCGACGAAGTTGTTCATGTACCCGCGCAATCCGTTTGGTGCGTTCAACTTTTGGCCAATGGCGATATCGTAGCCGGTTCTTCGGATTGTCTTATTAGAGTCTTCACCGCTAATTCTGAACGATACGCTAATCCGACGATCATGCAAGCTTATCAACAAGAAATTGCTAAGGATCAAATGGAGGCGCAATTGGCTGTGGGCGCAGTTAAGATCAACGAGTAAGTCGTTTCGTTGATTGAATTTTTTTAGTCGATAATAGTTTATTGATGACGTTAACGATTAGTGGAAGTAATTTTTAATTATCGTTTAATTTGTTGATTGAATTTTGCCAATAAACGGACGTAGCGTGTATCGATATTAAGGAGGTTTTGAGGATCGTTTATTTGGAAGGCTAGAATCTCAAATTAATGATGATGACCGATGACCACGTGAATTGACTTGGAATGCCCTATATATTTAATTTTTGCAGTCTCCCAGATCCGACTATACTGCAGCAACCTGGACGAGAGGATGGTCAGACAAAAATGGTGAACGAAGGTGGTAAAGTGAAAGCGTACTCGTGGTCAACGAGCGAAAACAAGTGGTTACTGATTGGAGACGTTGTCGGTGGTAGTGGTGGTGACGTAAATACTTCGGGAAAACAGCTCTTCAATGGCGAAGAATATGACTACGTATTCTCGGTTGATATTCAGGACGGTGTTCCACCGTTAAAATTGCCTTACAACGTGACGGAGGATCCTTGGCACGCGGCGCAAAAGTTTATTCATCGAAACGGTCTTAGCCAAATGTTTCTCGATCAGGTAGACATTGATTTTTCTCCGATAAACAATAAAATTATGTCAACAATTGAATAATTCACGCAGTTTTCGATTCGCAGGTTGCCAATTTCATAGTTAAAAATTCGCAAAGCGTTCCAGTGCTGAAGAGCGACTCGCAATTCGCCGATCCTTTTACGGGCGCTAGTCGTTATGTACCTGGCTCAGGAACTCCGAACGCTTTGCGAACGCACTCCGATGTCACGATACCAACTGCCTCTTCGAGTAACAACGCCGGCGTTGCTGTTCCCTCGTATATTCCACATGTTGATTATCTTAAATTGGAACAAGCGAATCTCACTACGATCTTAGGTATTTGTGCAGTAAAACGCAAATATTTATGCGAGTATTTGCGCTTCATTGAGTAAACGCGACATTTTTTTTCTTTTTTTTTTGTTACAGAAAAGTTAAAAGAGCTGAATGGAAAACGAGATGATATTGAGAAGAGATTATCGGAAGAGGAATTGGAGTCGGCTGTGAAATTGGCGAGCGACGCCGCTGCTGAGCAGCTTGAAATTGGCGCGATACAAGTGCTCAGGACACTTTTGGATTGGCCCGATCAAATCGTTTTTCCTTCACTCGACGTAGCCCGATTAGCGGTTCTCCGTAGAGCCGTAAACGAAAGTCTGTGCACCGAACAACTGTTGGATGTCACGAGGAGGCATATAAAAACAGCCTCTGTGCCCGCTAATCAGATGCTCACCTTCAGACTTTTAGCCAATATGTTTCTTCACGAAACTGGAGAGCAACTGGGTCTTTTGCACAAAGACGAGGCGCTAAAGGCTTTGCTCGATCTCCAAACACTCGGTAGTAAAAATAACCAGGTACGATTCTTTTTTTTTGTTTCACAAATGTTGAGTTATCGAGCTAAAATTTTCTCCAGTCGTAGACGAACATAAAAAATTGATGATTTTGAATTTGGTGAGGATTGGTTGAAAAATTGAGTTTTTACGAAATTTTGTAATTAAAAAAAAAGCGTGTTTACATTTTAGTTTTCGCAAATTTGAATAGGTTCATTTTTTTTTGTCACTTTAATACGAATATGTATTGATTTCAGGTCGCAATATCCACGTACCTTTTGAATCTGATTATCGCGCTAAACAAAAGCAACGACACGTCGGGCCGAACGAAAGCGTTAAACGTTTTGTTCGTTGTCCTTCCACGTCTGAGCGAGCCCGAAGCGATTTTTCGAGCTCTGGTAGGTTTGGGAACGCTTCTCGCCGCGACGCCCGATCCTGACGACAGAAACGAGCTGATACGAGCGGTTCGTGAGTCAGAATCGGCTCTCACGTTACTCAGAAAGACATCCGAGAGCACTGTTAATCTTAGTGCTCAAAACAAACTCGCCAATTGCTCCAAGCAAATCATCGATTTAATCATCTAAGTATCGCAATTATTATTAATTATTATTATTATTATTTTTCCACACACAATGTAAATCTTGATTTTCAAAAGCAAGATAAAACAGTGAAAGAAGAATGTTCAGAGTGATTGTTTTACGCGTATATATGGTTATGCTGCCTCGCGAGAGTAATCGACGAAAAACCTAAAAGGCCTTAAAAAGCCTCGAATACTATGAAGAGAGAGAGAAAAAAAAAGTAAAAAAAAAATATACCTTTCTACAAACTTGTATGAAGAATTGAATACAATAAAATTGAATACTGCGAAAGTGTTTTACCAATTTAATTTAAAGGGTTACACCACCCTGAAAAAAAAGAAATTGAATTTTTTTTTGATTAAAAAATTTTTTCTCAAGATCTACTGGACCGATTTACCTAAAATTTTTACCACAAATTCTTTGTAACATTGTTTATAGCGCTACGTAGAGATTTTTTGATTCGATGTCCCGTTTTTAAGTTACAAATTTAATTAACCAAAAATTTTCATGAAAATTCATGTCGTTTTCTTTAAACTACTGCCATTTTTCCAAATAATTTTATTTTTATTTCCTTCTTAAATAAGACTTTTTTTTTTGTATTTTTCTAACGATGCCCGAATGAGAAATCTTGTACACCATCAACGAGGATCTTGAAAAGAGGGGGCTAGTGGATGACTATCTCCGCAATTTTGTAATTTTTTCCATTTTTTAAAAAAGTTTTCTTAAATATATACTTTATGAATGTGAAATAAAAGTTTTTAAAAATAAATTTCATATCTGGGTCAGAAAAGAAAAATGATTTTTTAACCGATTTTTCCGACAGTCAGGGTGGTGTAATCCCTTAATACAAACAGGAAAGTGAGTCGGTTCAATGAATCCAACGCGAATAATATTGCTGCAGGTAAGATAAGTTGTATTTCTAATGAAAATTAGTTTTAAAATATATATACAACGATGAATATAAAATAATAAATTATGTAATATACATAATATTTGATTAAATTTTTCTCGGACTTTCGCGTCCATTAAACTTACAACAGACAACAGTTTAGTAGTAGAATATTGTTATTACAGTAACGTCAAATATATATATGTATGTATGTATATATATATATATATATTTCCTTAAACGTAGATCAATTTTACTCTCGCAATTGCAAGAATTAAGTTATCTTAAATTTGCGGATTATTACATGAAAAATAACATTCACGTTATACATTCATATTGATTTCAATAATGCTTGGTAAACGATACATATAATACATTGAGATAGTTACGGTTTCAGGCCATTATGGCTCGTGATGGGAATGTGATGTCCTTCCTTTATAAAAATAAACTTTCGTATATTTTTTCTTTTTTTTCTTTTTTACTTTACTTTTTTTTTTACGATCTGCAAGACAATAGAAGCAGTGCCAATTTTTCATAAATATATAGCGGGCAATGTTATTTAATCGATTTATTATTATTTTTTTTAGAAGTTTGGCTTTTCTTTCTCTTCCATTTCTTACATACTGTTGTATTGTGTGCACGGATTAAAAATAATCGAAGCAACCGAAATTAAAAAAAGAAAAGAAAAAAATGTGCGTGCAACAGGTACTATTATTTTCCAGATTGGAAAAGCCGGAGGTGCCGAAACATTGTTTTTTTGTTGTTGTTTGTTTTCGTTTATTTTAGAAAATAAAATAGTAGTAACGCTTCAACGATTTGTTTGCGGGATTGGCGGTTTAGGGGAGGAAAACCACAAACAGGTGTTCAGGAGGAACACATATTTTTCCTTGGTTTTTTTTTTCTTTTCTTTCTGTTCTACGTCTCTTAATCGCTACACGACAGTACGAGCTCATGTGAGAAGAGAGTCGCAACCATCAGGAATGCCCTGTAGAAATGCACCGAACCCCCCCGGCCGGTCTCGTCTTGCTACAAGTTTTCAAAGACTATACGTGGTAATCACAGTTCCGGGAAATCGGGGAATCGTGTGAAAGATACCGTTTGCAGGATAAGTCACTTCTGTGTGTCTGCGTGTGTGTCTGTGTCTGTGTGTGTGTGTGTGAGAGTGTGAGTGAGTGACTGTCGAAACTCTTATTCGTTAAAAATCACAATATCTAGTGTTTGAGTGTTTACTTCATTTTTTTGTTTGCTTTGTTTTATACATCGTCGAGAACTTCGACTCGATTTGGGATATAGACGAAAACGCGTGTATTTTGCGCGTCAGTTTGAACAATCGAGGCGGCCCGAGAACGAGAGAAAGAAAGAGAGAGAGAAAGAGAAAGAGAGACAAAACATGCGGATAATTAATTTGCTCTCGTTGACGCCCGTTCATCCGGCGGCTACTCTCAACTTCCTCTCACGCCCACAGAATTCTTTCGGCATCGAAGAAAATAAACAGCCTCGACAATCGACAGTTTTTTTTTTTTTTTTGGGCGTGCGTGGGAAGAATTATTAAAATACAATATTTATAAGGTCCTCCTCTAATTTTCGACGCAGGTATAAAATTATATTTACTCTAAAATGGTAACGGGACGACGCGTTACCGAAAACGTGTATCAATTCTCTTGAACTTTCGAAACGAAAAACAATAAGCTTCTGTTTTTACGTTTTTCTATTTTTTTTTTTTTTTTCATTCGATTCTCGTCTGGCTTATCCGGTAAAAACGTCTACACGAGGACCATTATTTGTTTCTTCTAATTGTCAATCATACGTTTAAGAAGAGAAAAAAAAAAAAAATCTTTGAGTTCATCATTGATTTTGTATTATTATAAAATACTTTCGAAACGCCCTTGCGACACGTTTTAGCCGTCGCTATAGCGCGATAACGAGATTCGCGGAAAAACCAAGAGAACGTGTACATCCATTTCTACACATTTTTTTTTTTTTCACGCGGATACACCGATCAAAACACACACAGTCATATCTACTCTCTCCCTAAGTCGCACAACATACTGAGTTTGTGTCGTTATGACCGTATAATAACCGCGTTTATAATATATTTTTTTCAAAATCGAATAAAGTGGACAATGAAGTGAAAGTATATATATATATATATATATATATGTATGTATATATATATAGACGCGGCAGGAAGCTTTTTTTGCGTTTACTGGCCCGCCCCGCGGGAGTATCTTCGCGTTATCTACGACGGATTGACGATTAATTGTGTGTGTGCGATCAAAAGCTGAGAATGCGTTATGCGACGAATAACAATTCCATACAATCGCTTCTCAACTGATCGGTATCTGTTTTTTTTTTTTTGTTCTTTTTCTTTCATTCTTTCCTACGAATTTTCGCGAGGCACGAGGGCGGGAGGGCCTCGCTTGTTATCTTTCGAACTGGAAGGAATATTTTTTTCGCGGTCGAAAGTTACGAAATCGAGAAGGTATCGGCTCTTTCCTATTTCCAGGAAGGTTTTCTCTCTTCGGTTTCCACTTAATATTTTCGTTTATGTGCGCGCACGCACGAGCGAGGAGGGACCTAAAAATGATATTGGGTCCCTCCAGGCCCGTCTCATTCAGCCGGCGTACTGGCCGCCCATCTGTCAAACTCGATACCCGAGTCCGGACTTAAACCGAGATCGATCGGACTCAGGAAACTCGGCGCCGGACAGTTGCACGGTCCACCGGGTCGACAGGCGCCGATGCATCGCTGATTGTTTCGCTTGTTTCGATCGCCGCGATCCCTGAGCTCACGCTCGAAGCTATGCAGCTGCTCCATGAAGTGGAAATTAGGCGCGACGTTGGACTTTCGGCTGCGCACCAAATTGAACGCGTCGTTCAGGCTCAGGCTGCATTTGTGCATCAAATACGCAACGGTTATCGTCACTGAACGTGATACACCCGCGAGACAATGCACCAGTACACCCTTGTCCGAGCTCCGTGCTTCCTCTGAAACAATACACGAATTTTAGGTGATTATTAATAACAGCGTTTACGTAATTTCGATTAAAATCATTGGGGGGAATATTAATCGGATTAAAATAATTGAAATCGAGCGAAATCATTTTAAATTAAAGGATTATCTTTTATGGTAAAATGAAAATGACTTTTCTTGAACGAAAAGGTAATTAACATTTTTGGTAATTAACATTATTTTGTAATAAAATATTTGATAACGAAAAATATAGCATTTTCTGAAATATTGTATTTAGAAATTAAAAAAAAATAAAAAAAATTCCGAGTGGATAAAAAAAAACAACTGAATAATCTTGGCTCAGTAAAAAAAGCTTCGATTGAAAGCTAAGAAGAAAAAAAAAAGCATCAGAATGAATCGGCGCTTCCTCCGCAACATACGTATTTTCAATGGTAAAAATACCAGAGTAAAGTGAGTGCGTTTAAATCGCCATTCAACGAAGCTGGGGCCCATTATGGCACTTCCCACGAATGTGTCGCAGCCTTGTGTCTGCCGTTACGACTTCGCGGAATGAAGAGGAAGCACGTGCACCCTAATTCAATGTGTGGTCGGGGGAGGGAAGAGGGGAAACAATATAACAACGTGTGAATGCGAAGGAAGTGTAACGTAACGCTTAATGCGTACGGCCTGCGGAGACACGAGGAAGGATTTCTTTATATTTATGTAAATATGAGTTATGTTTAAGCGAGTAAGAAAAGAGCGGATTTAAAAGTATATAAGAGACAACGAAGCCAAGGAACTTCTCCTCGATAACAATGCGAAAAGCTGCAATTCGTAGAGCCCGTCTAAGTGGCGAGTGCGGAGTGCCGGTAGAGCTGCTCTCCGGAGAATCAGCCCAGCCCGACCGGACATCCGTTGTTTAATTGTCTAGCGTGGCTTGGCTGCCGCCACGTGGGAAAATTTTCTATTTATAAGAATCCCTTACCGACGCCCCACACCGATTCTCTTCTCCCTCCCCTTTCCTCATGTTTTTACACAGCCGCACGAGTCTTTCTTAAACAGGATTTCCTGTTTAAGAAAGCCACGAGCCGATTCAAGAATTCGGCTACTACTCTCCCGAAAGCCCGTCACTATAAATTACAATTGCGTCATGCGAATGTTAGAGAAGTGAGGGCGCTGAAGAATTTACAGTCTTTAAAGCGATCTAAATTACGGAAATTCCTTAACGTCTGAGTGGCCAATTCGCAATCATCTCTCTTTTAGGAATTGAATCAACGACCAATCGACCGAAGCCGGTCCACTTAATTCTCTACTTGTGTATTTCCTTTTATACACAGCAATCGGTTACGAAATTTAACTATTACGGCGACGCGAATAACAGTTAAATAGCTGCGTAATGCGAAATCGTAATAAGGTACGAATCGCGTGTCTTTAGTTAATTGTCAGTAAAATTCTTATGGAACAAATGCTACGGCACAATTTTTCAAAATTTAGTACTAAATCATGCTGCCCAAATTAAGGAAATACGAGGCTAATTTTCTACTTGTGATGTGCTTAATTTTTTGTTAATGACCCGACAAAATTATTTCGCTTCTTATTTTCATACAATTTTTTAGCGAATTCGTGTTATCATGAGGAATCAATTGACAAGATTGTACTTCGTATCTTTTTTTTAAAATAGTAGAAACTGAAATGTAATGAAATATTCGTATTCTACAAATAAGAGCTTTGAAAATACTGTAAAATTGTATCTTCGTCAATATATTCGAACAAACATTGCAGGTATTTATGTGAATGTACTGCATAACAGACGTAACATATAGATATGTATATAAATAAATTTTTTATCGATAACTGAAGAATTTTACGAGATACAGAAATCTTTTTTTGGCAGAGAAATTAATTGCCAATCATAACATAAATATTTTTAAAAATGTCTATCATACTCAACAATTTTTCTTATAAAAAACGAAATCATCAAGAAAGCTGCCTGCATGTAGCCGGATAATGGAATCTCTGTGCTATATTTTTTTATCTTCCCAGCATAAGAAAGACGTCATTAATGATCCCCCTGAATAACACAGCTATTTATATGCAATTTTCGTTGAGACGTGCACGGCCTCAACCGTAGGTATCACATATCCTTCAATGGGTGGCAAAGCGTATCCATGGAAACGGGTTAAAGTATAATAATAACATAGGATAATAATAAATAAAAAAGCTGATCTATTACTGTGAAGAAGAGTGAAATGATAACGCGGATAGGACGTAATTTACAAAGCCAACGACGGACTCACCGATAAACTGGATGGCTTGTGGAAAGAAGCTCGCTAAATTCTGACTCCAGTGATCGCTGATCGGTATTTGCATATATTTAATAGAACCTGCGCTCTCGAAAACATTGGGCAGGTCCGGAGTTACGTTGAGTATGTACTGAATTCTGTGCCGCGCCAGGGCGTCTCTATCCTCGCTGTTGGCCGCATTACCGAGATACAAGTGAGGAAGTATCTCAACGGGAAAGTCCTTGTCCTCTTCGGGACCTAAAAAATTGGGGAATAAAAAGATCAAAGTAAATAAATAAAAATGATCGGTAGAAAAGTTGAATTTAAAGCGAAGCGAAGAATTAGATGCGCGATGGATTACCAAAGGAATCGCACGTGCTGTCGCTATCGGAGTCGGAATAAGCTCTCGTGGGCGGAGTGGAAATACGGAGGGATCGTAAACCCATCAATTCACCATCATTCGTCTCGAGACCAGGCTGTCCTTCCGCGTTCGCCTGGCCGCTTTCGCACCATTCTGGATATCGGTCCCGAAATGCTCCAAAACCACCTGAAAATAAAAGAGAAAAGAAAAATAATAATACATACAAAATAATGATGACAATCGTCAGACATTTAATTGATAATTACGCAAAAAAAAAATAAAATTAGTGTCAACTTTTTTATGTTAAAAACGTCCTTGTTTCTCAAGCTTTTGCGCTCACAAACGTGTCCGGTCGTTACACAATTTACTAATAAAAAGTCGCAGCTACGATTGGGGCGTGATTTATGAAGACTAAAGTTTCAATAGCTCCGTTATGCAACTGAAAATATGTTTCAAATGTTAGCATACTCTATTTTGCTGCATAAAATCTGCATTTTTACGAAAAATCTTTGGAAAATTACGGTACTTTTATTGCGAAACTTTCAAAGTTACTTGCACAAAATGCTGTAGTGAACTATTTCAGCTAATTATATAACTCTCTGTAAATTATTGTTTTTGTGATTTTTCGGTTGCTTTTATGCTTCGTTAAGCCACAAAGAATTTTCTCAAGAGTTAAAAGTTGAATCTCAAGGGGATTACATATACGATGTTAATACATGTTAATTATATGTACTACAACGTATAACGTAGGAATACTAAATGAATGGACAGAGAGAGAGAGAGAGAGACATGGAAAATGAGATGAATGGCTGCACATAGCTAGCCTACCAGAGAACGGCATGGCCCACTAAGGCTACAGGCAGGCTACGAATTAAGTGTCTCTCGGCTGTAATGGAATGCCTCCCACACAAATCAATACTTCATTCACAACTTCCCCTACGGTCTTTCAGCTGATGTCTGGGGAGGCCATTTACTGAAAGTTTGACGGGCATCGGACAGCACCGCGGACTCTCGTTGAGCTCACCGCGGCGCGATTGGAATGAGAAAGGTTTAGGTTTACGTGTGTGCGTTAGACTGCTCATAAAAAAAAAAATCTACTGAAAATTTACAGAATGAAACTCGAAGTTTTTATTCATAAACTCATAATTTTAATATTGTATCAATGTAAATTAAAAGTAAAGCATACAAAAATTACGAAAGTTTCAGAATTTTGTACAGGATTTTGTGTTATTATATTAGAAAATTTGGAAATTTCGAATGAAAGTTCTGTAAATTTATATTTGAAGTGTATTTTATGTACTGTCATTTTCCAAAACAATTTTAAAAGCGTTACTGGTATAAAAATGTATTTGAAATACCAATGCTTGTAAAATCCTATTATCAAAATACTCAAATACTCTCTTATACAGTATTTTAAATACCAATTACAAGATGTGTATTTTAAGATGCTTCAAATACTCAAAATACATTCTAAAAGTTCTGACTAATTGTAATTGTATTTGGGATATATTCGTATTTGGTATTTCAAATACTATTACGTATTAGAAATACCGAATGCAAATCCAAATGTATCCGAAAAAACGTATTTGAAATACTGTCCAGTTCAGTAAGTGTGTGTTAATATTGAAAGTTCGAGCAAACTGAAATGCCAACTGCTACTCTTGTTCTACGTCCTACAAGAGGATTGTTCTATTCAGTTTTTCTTTGTCATCGGGACTTCCCCATCAGCCCACATCCATTTACAGGGTTAATTAGAGCTCGTGCTCCCGTGGTGTTCGGAGTCAAGTCATTGCCAACTGCTCTTTACTCCATTGACCCCTCGGGGCCAATCACAATTGTCTCCTCTTCTCTCTACTACCAAAGGCAAAAAGAACAAAAATCTTCGGTGAAACGAAATACCCCGCTTCTCGGCACGTTTATATGCGGTGTAATAAACTTTACTCTCGCCTACTATCATCGATAAGCCGATGTGTAATCGTGCGTTTTTAAAGCATCGCCTTCGGCTATCTTATCGGACACTTGAAATATTCGGTGCGGTTTGTTTTCGTTGATGATAATTCTACGAGCTTTTCTGATTAAACTCCATAGTCACGACAAGTATCTCTGTGAATGGAAGAATTTCTGGTATTTAATAACAGGAAATACATTTTATTGAATGACGAGCGATACTCTGATTAGAATTTTCGATTAAAACTGATGGAAATCGTATGAAATGGACAAAATTTCAAAGTCAATCGATTTCGAAAAATGTTAATCGGATTTTTGTCCTTTTGATTGATTTTTTTTAAATGGGATCGTTTATTCAGGGTAAAGCAATCGAGAATTATTTAAATTAACTGTTAGGAATTATTTCATCCAAATTCACGTTTGTTTACACTATTTTTTGGTTTGAAATTTTTTTTTTAATTTTAGTACTTGATTTATTTGACTTTTATCAAAAGGACTAAATCTTAATTTCCTTATTTGTCTGATGCAATAATAGTACTCTAGAATATTTGTTTTAATTTTTATTGAATTCTAGTGTTTCATATGCTGTTCCTCATTAATTCTGGAATCAATTTTTAAATATGGCTCCGGAAATGCTGAAAGCATCTTAAAATCACAATAAACAATGACATTATAATAGAGAATCCTGGAATTAAGAAAATTAGATATTTCTGATTCAGAGAATATTAATAATGTGTCATAGAAACTCTTTAATCAAGATTCATCTTAATTTACTCTATTTTCTCCTGTAAAACATGTAGAATTAAAAAAAATTTAGTATTTAATTAACTTGACTCCAGAAGGACTTTATTCTTCTTATTTGTCTGATGCAATAATAATACTATAGAAAATTTGCTTTATTTTAAATTAAATTCCAGTCTCTCATATTTTGTCCCTCATTAATTCTGATCCCAATTTTAAATACAATCTTAGACATTTTACTAGCATTTTAAAATACCAACCATGAAATTAAAAAAATTTGATATTTTTTATCCAAACAATTATCCCTAATCAGTCGTACCTAAATTTAATCCATTTTTATAGATTTAAGTTCTAGTCTTTCACACAGTGCTCTCCATTATTTCTGATCCCAATTTTAAATACAACCTTAGACATTTTACTAGCATTTTAAAATACCAACCATGAAATTTAAAAAATTTGATATTTTTTATCCAAACAATTATCCCTAATCAGTCGTACCTAAATTGAACCCATTTTGATATTCCTAAACAATTTACAGCCAAGGCACAACAGATTGAAAGATCTGAACAAAGTTTCTTACCAATAAGAGTAGCGACGCTGCCACCGCTACTGCGCAATCTCCTGCTAAGCACCTGAATAGTTTCTCCCTGATGTCCAGCAGGTTCGGTGGAATCTCCGATAATAACAAAAGTGCCCCTGGTGTCTTCGTCGCCGTACAAAAAAACTTCTACCCTTGTTCTCAGTTCCAAGCATCTAATCGTGGCCAATAAATCAACTTTTCCAGCGGCTAGCCTCCTCAGCATTATACTGGGAATGGCCAGTGGCACGGAGCCTCTGATATGAGTCTCGGAGAAGTCGGCGTGAGCTCTGCAGTCCAGTATGAGAAGTTTGTTGGAGCCTTCCTGCGACCTCAGTTCGGCGAACAGCCATTCTGGCCCTACGAGCCCTTCGTCGCCGATACCGCCAGGCATTTTGGTTGCTTTTCTCCCTGTGATGTCCAAAAACCAAAACTGCGACGAATCTCACAGTGGCTTCTCCAGAATTAATCTTCTAAAATTCTCAGCTTCGCTTGCGTACAGCCCTCAATTCCATTTCTCCCTTTTTTATACAAATTCTCTTGACATCCCTTCGGGCAAGCCTTGCAAGCCCTTTTCTCATGTACGCTAATTATGGCACGTGGTAAAAAAGAAAAAAACAAAAAAGAGAGAATTAAAAAAAAGTCAACGTTACTTAGCTCAATCTGAGCAACAAGAGAAATTTCAATTGTTGAAACACAATTTGTCTAAAAAAAAAAAAAACAGAAATCGTGCGTTTTTTAATATTCCGCACGTGACAGCTCTCGCGTCGTTCGTTTTTTTTTTTTTGTTTCTTTTTTATTTTTGGCGTGAAAGTATTAAAATACGAAACTCGACGAAATGGCACTTAAAACAGTGATAGAGCGACGAGGATGGTGAATCGTTGTCATTGATTTAACACGAAAATACAGGGAGGTAGAGAAGCAGCAGCAATTTGTGCTGCTATTAAAATCGTGACGCGAAGATGAGAGCAGTTTGTCGGGATGCTCTCTCGCAGAGAGCTACGAGTCGATCAGCAGAAGCAGCATCTAACCCGAGGAATAATCTCGTAGTCTCGTTTCTCTTTCTCTTCTCTCGATAATCGATCCCTTGCTTAATCGACGCAACGCCGATGATGATGATGATGATGATGATGATGATGATGATAACGCAACGAGCCTCGTTTGTGCAGCGTTGCAATTGGAATGTTTACAGCTCGAGGACGGATCGCGACGCATGACAGATATCAGCGGCACGAAAACAAAAAAAAGAGTGAGAAAAAAAAACAACAAGAAAACCGGTGAACCGCCAAATTTGTTTCACCTGTTTAGTATGTTTTTTTTTTTTTTTTTTTTTTCTTTTTCTTCAAAGGTAGCATCGAATATTATTTCCGCAAAACGTCCAATATTCAATATCTCGCCTGTCAATCGCGTGTCTTTGTGTCATTATCGTTAAAATCTTTAGTAACAGGTAACGTTTTATTTGTAGTTTGTGAATGTTGAGTTTTTTCGTAAGCGTCGCCTCTTGTGTCGGTAATAAACGCACGGTTTCGATCCTTCCAACCGCGGAAAGGGATGCTGCGCGTACACGATTGATGTGGACCACTCTCTCTCTCTCTCTCTCTGGCTTTTGCTGACTTCCTTCCCGCCCTCTGTGACTTCCTGTTTTGTCTCGCTCTCGCACTTATATACCTTAAATAATGTAACTCTCGATTAGCCCGCGCTAACACTCGAGGCGATTCACAGAAACGCGCGCGCGCACGCGCTCGCGCGATTCGTCAAAGCCTTCAATATAAAGCACGACTGTTTTGACTTCGCACTTTGACGTTGCCTCGTAAGCCTCATAAATTAATTTCACTCCGGCGAGAACGCTTTAAGATTTTCGTTGGCTTTACGATGGCTCTTGTGTTGTGAGGCAAATTTTTTGTTAGTAACACTTGAGGAAGGCAAGACGACGAGTAAAACTTGTGTGTCATCACTGCATATCACTATCACCGAATCCCACTGGGCAAGACGAAGCGATTAAGGAGCGATAACAGCGTGTGTAGTTTAACGCACGAAACAACGCGTGATTGTCCGGGGAACTCGCGAGCGAGTTTATCACGATGTATCAGCGATGGGGGACGGCGGGGAAAACGCGGGGGAGAGGGGGGGGGTCAGGGAGACACTGCTCAACTGACGAAGGGGTGAAAGTGGGGGAGGCTGTATGGTCCCTTGAATTTTTGATCGCGGTTCTCTCAGGTCGCGAGATGTGCGGGCCGCTTATACACGCTTTTAAAGCCGCGCGACACACGAGCCTGGAGAGGAGCCGCGAGCAATCCCCAGCCACACCTTACCTCGAGCGTCCTTCCGTCGAGAATGGGCAAATGGCGCCGCGCAACTTAACCGCAGAGGGAGAAGTATCGTTCTCCTATTGGTCGATGGTCACGTGGTGATGTTCGAAGGACCAATCGCAACGAGGTCTGACGTCAGTTCATTGACAAAAGATGTTTTCATTAACGAGGCGTGGGTTGTGTTGGGTCGTGGGGGAAAGCAAGGGGATTCGAGGGGAAACGACTCCGAACTCGCGTTGCGCACGTTTGTTCATTCTGGCGCGGAGGGCGAGAGGGGAGGGGGGTTCCGAGACGGTGGGCTATGGGAATATCTCGCTCGCACTCGTTCGCGCGTGTACGCGTGAACGAGAAGCGGTAGAAGCTGAAGCACGTTTCTCGTTTCCTCCTCTCGTGGAGTTGTAGTAAACGGTGATGAACAAGGATGGATTTTGTATATGTGTGTGAGGGAGAGAAAGAGAGAGAGTGTGTGTGTGTGTGTGTGTATGCGTTATGCTGTTTGTTTCATAGTGAGACTGAATTGTGTGCGTGTATGGGAATGTACGCCCACACAATTGTCCGATGAGGCACGGAGAAACGTGTGTACGAATTGGTGAAAGGCCGAGCGAGCTGAGGATGGTATAAATAAGAGTGAGAAGGAAGGAACGTGTAAGGCTCTTTTCGATGGCTCGCTTGAGGCACGTACAGTCTACTATTTCTTAAGTAATAATATCAACATATCGTGAAGAAAAAAAATCTTTGGAAATATTTAACTAAAGTTATACGAAATATTTTGAGATATTGTTGAATGGAATAAGTGTTTTTGAAGTTATTTCATTTTTGTATCTTCAAATTGCCATTTTCGGAAATAAATGCTTTGCATTATTCCAATCACGAAGTTGCGACAATAATTCAATTTTAATGGAACATTGAAAATATTTTTGCAATATTCTTGACATATTTTGTTTTACGTGAGTTGCAAATTCGCTTTTTGTCTCATTTCTCTTTGTTAGGTATCAAGCTGTTAGGGGAATCCCCAGGTCTTGTGTGAAGCAGATCAGTGAGCACGCGCATGCGCACAGACGGCACAGTGGTATCAATAGATGCAATTAAAAAAAATAAATAAATAAAATTTGCCGGAATATCCCAATTTTTCCATTTTTCGTTTAATCTGTAATAAAAAAAATGTTTAAACTTTAAAGTATGAAGATAAATACAGCAGAGCTAAAAAAAATACATAAATTAAACATCTAATGCTGACCTAAATTCAGATTTTCTGATTTAGAATTTTCTGATAGAAGATTCAAAATTCTGATGAAATCCGAATTTCTTACGAAGTCTCAAAAAACTATTGTTCACTCACTAATGATTGTTCAATTACCAGTGCATTCACTCTATATATATCTGTTTAAAACCCCGCCTATGGAATTTAGTGGGGGGGGGGGGCATTCCGTAAGATGGACCTCTCTCAAGTACATCCGCAACTAAACCCTTCGGATGCGCTATCTTATGGAGAGTCGACTGTACCATAGATCCACACGTAAAGGGGGCCTCGACCCTCGAGTTCCCGCTGTGTCTATGTTGGATACGAGAGCTATCCGGCTAGCGAATGAGATAGAGAGAGAGACGACAAGCTTCGCACAGCGTGGGTTGGCATTCCATTCATTTAGGAGAGAGTCCGAGTTGCCGCGTTCAAGATTTTCGCGTTCGATCGGTCTCTCTCTCTCCTTTTCTCGTCTCTCCTCGATCTCTATACCGTGTCCATCCGTTTGTCGCTCTCTCTTTCTCTCGCTCTCTCTCTCTCTCTCACTCTCTCTCGCTCTTTTTCTTTGACGAGCGGTGTCTCTCAAGCGTTTTCTGTTGCCGCCCTAAGCCTCTCTATAGCAGACACCGACGCCGACGTCCGGGAGGGAGAAAACGAAGGAATTACGAGTGAGAGCGAGAGAGAGAGAGATAGGGACGTGCGTTTGAGGGTGAGACGGCAACAGACGAAGAGATATACGTTGTGGGACGTAGGACGACCTTCCACGAAGTGCCTCGCGCACCTATATACCACGTGAATCCGTACTCATCCGTTCTTCTATTATGTATAGGTGCTGTATATACGTGGTGAGCGCGATCGTGTGGGATGAACGCCGCCACGCTCCGAGCAACACACCGAAGCACTCGAGAGGAGGGCTCCCAACGCCGAGGCACTTTTTCGGCGGATAACGATTTGCTCCACTCAGCGGCACAGCCTGGCCTGACCTGACCATTTTCCATTCACTCGAGAAACCCGTCGCTCTCCTCGTTCACGAGACCATTTTTTTTTTTCTTCTTCTTTTTTCTTTTTACGTTTCACGCTGCGCTCAGACACACCCACGCCCCGCCGCCACGTCTCATGCAAAAATACGCCAAGTGGTCGTCTTACTGAAATTCTTTCTTTTTTTTTTTTTTTTTTTCGTAGGTCAGTTGCATCAACATCGTGCAATGTTTTGGGAAATAAACTGTGTAGCGACTACAAAATGCGTGAGGAGAGTGTTTTAATTATATCGAATAAACTGATTAAAATAAATAAATTTCTCTAAAAATCATTCGTCCAAAAAATTATTAGATGAATTGTTTTTAGACGAATTGCTTTTAGATAAATTTTTTTAGACGAATTGTTTTTAGACGAATTTTCTAGACTAACTTTCCGCAAGTCAATGTTGCGTGCGTGTTGTTTTTGAACAACGTTATTTTCGTGTACATTATTTTGACGTATTATATTTGTTTGCGACATTTTACACAGATAATTCATTATTTGAATATCCGTTAATTCAATGTGACTCCCACAATTTAGCAGATTGCGCAAAAGGAAGAGGGACCGAATATCCCGTTTCTTAGACGCATTCTTGTTGGTCTATGGAATGATGTATGCTACAGTGGTTACGCATCAGGGATTAATGAACCTCACACGCGGCAAGAGTCACGTCATTAAACTCTAGCGCTGCTCGTGTGTTGCGATTACTCAACCACAGCCCGTTAATCGAAGTCTATTATACACGTAACGAAGAAAAGCTTGGTTGGTGGCTGATCCTCTCTGTGGTCGTCATATATATACATATATATAAATATATATATACACGACATGGTATATCGCAGCCACATGTATTTCTTGTCACTTTTACGTTGGTTACATTATATCCATTACGCCAGTGTCGTATACACTTACAACACGTGTATGCCAATAGTTATGGATGGTATTATAAAACGCGAGGCTAAACAAGTATCAGTCTTCATGGTCGTCTCTTCTTACGCTCTCGGAGAGTGGACATTCTTCTTTACGCCTATTGAGCTGACGTAATTCGTACCTGTTGATGACCTTAACAGGTGTGCAATCCTGTTAAGCTCGTATATTACGTACTTGACGTTGTCAGGAAGTCGATAGCTCGTCGACTGTGTGTTGCTCAATCGAGTTATCGAACACTCGTAAACGCGATATCGATCATTTCTGTATATGACGTATAGATGAGTCGAAGAAAAGATTTTCATTAACAGCGATAATTCAGCGGAAGTGAGAAAGACCTTGAGTCCAAAAACAGGAACCTCTTGAATAAACGCTGAGTTTAGTATTTCCAGATGCAACACACACACGCAGGAAATGCTCTCGGAGTGAAAACAGATATTCTAGGAATAGTTATGCTTCGTCGGTAGATGGCCACTCCAGATCCTTAAAAAAGAAAAAAAACGATTTGTAGTGAGAACTCCCTTTTTTTTAATCGTTGAAAAAAAATTGAAATATATATGTTAAGATTCATTTATTTTCTGGTCCTCATGAGTGCTTTGTTTTGACATTAAAAAATTACAATGATTAGCCTATTTTTTAACCATCGAAAAAATCGACACACTTAACCACAAACAGACTTTTTTTTTTTCTAGACCATTTTTCTCGAAGCTTTGGACCATTCCGAGTGTCCTGACATGAAAATCTCGAAAAAACAAATTTCACAAAAACAATGCTTCCTCTATGAGGAAGGAAAAATGTAACTCTCATAACCTACGCCTCGTCGGACCTGATGCTAAGCCGCTCTGGTAGAGGAAACCGATTATCGTTGGTGCATTGCCAGATGTGTCTATTGATGTATTGGTGTGGGCACGCTGTGTAACAGTATACAAACCAAGTATGCGCATATGTACTCTGCTACTAGGTCTCTGCCTACCGGAAATAATACCTACAAGCTACTGGTGTACGAGAGAAAGAGAGAAAAAGAGATAGAAATGAAACGTGTGGGTGCGAATGCGTGCGTGTAGCGAAGAATAACGTGTGTGTGTGTGTATATACGCGTACCGCGTTCGGAGTCGTAAGCCACGTCGGGGTTCGTGTGATTACCACGAAAGGAGCTGGTATATGCCGCGTGGTGCCCCAGGTTGACAGGAAATGGTTCGAGATAAGATAATGACGTCTCCCTCCGCGACTCCTGCATCCGGCAGCTTTCTTTGCGCCGCCTTCGAGCTATTATAAAAGGTTTCTTTATACACCACTTAAACAGGTATATATACTCTCTATGCGAAGGCGAACGAGCTCCGATGAAAGCGAAGCTCCTCTTCGAGCTCTCTTTTTTCCTCTCGCTCTCACTAGATGTCTCTTCTTCTTCCTTTTCTTCTCTTTGCTTCCTCTACTCCCACTCCTCTATCTCTCTCTCTCTCTCTCTTTATCTCTCTTTCCCTTCTTCTGCCCCACCCTTCGATTGGTATCTGTGGGCTCAGGGCTTTTCCACGCCGGACATCCGCTCCCGATGCTCAACAACTTCGCGAGAAAAAGATATATTGTCGAACAAGTGGAAATTTTCTTGAACATTCGGTAAACTGTGAATCACAAACGATGAGTCTTTAAGACCTTGATTCAATTGTAATTGGGCTTTACTGGCTTATGGAAAATTTATATTTTTTCTTTCGTCTCCAATATCAATAATGAAAAATAATTTTCATAATTAAAAAAAAAAAAATAATGAAAAATAATTTTCATAATTAAAAAAAATAAATAATGAAAAATAATTTTCATAATAAAAAAAAAAAAAAAATTTTATAATTAAAAAAAAATAATAATGAAAAATAATTTTCATAATTAAAAAAAAAAATAATGAAAAATAATTTTCATAATTAAAAAAAAAAAATAATGAAAAATAATTTTCATAATTTAGGTGGGAAACGAAAAAAAATCCAAAATTCAATAAAGAGGATTTTTTTTGAGAATATTTGGACTAAAATTAAAACTCTCATTTAATATACAATTAATTTTAGGATGAATGAAAAAATTATAATTTATTATTAGCAAAAATTGCTTGTTTCTACTTTTGTTACGCTGCAAGATATTGAAAAATAAAAGCAGTACTTAGCTGTAATAAATGTGGAAAAAAAAATTATAATTTGAATTACCATTGTTCGTTATTTCATATTTTGAATCTATATAAAAGAATAATACAAACAATATTCTGACACCATTTCTAATAGCAATACCAACATTTTCATTCAATTTAAATTTAACTTTTTCTTCCATTCAAATTTTTTTTTCTATTTTCTTTTTATTTTCCGCACGAACGTATACCATCTGGAAATTGCTGTTATCATTGAGGATTAATGTGACGAAATGTTATACCGAAGGTCGATGCACATGTTGGTGGGAAAACAGAGTGGGCAGAGTGAACGAAAATAAATGATCAATCCTATAGTATTAAAGTGCCGTAATACCCGGAAAATCGTTTTCCGTAGAAAGTCTCTAAGAATAGAGTCGACTTTCACATCATTTTCAATGATGGTTTCGTGCTCTCGCAATTTATGATACTTTACACGCGAAATCAGCGACGCCACGCACAATACACCCCCCCACGTATATACACACAATGGTTTTTTTTTTTTTTTTTAATAATATATGGGCCATTCCATGACATCTCGATCAAGCTCTGATGATGACATCTCAGATCGGCTCCATAATTTTTAATACAAAAGTATTTGTCGAAAAACACGTGCCAATTTTTTTTTTTACATTTTTTAAACACTTTTTACCTGAGACAAAAAACTTTCGAAAAATTAAATCTCAGGTGAAAAGTGTTAAAAAAATGTAAAAAAAATGTAGCTTGCGTTTTTCGACAAATACTTTTGTATTAAAAATTATGCGATGAGACGTCATCGCCAGATCTTGATCGGGATGACATGGAATGCCCCATATGTGAATTTATAAAAATTGTAAATTGCTTGGAAGCAAATGAATGCACGAGAGAAAAGAGTCATCCCACGTACACGTTAAATTATAATTATATATTTCAAGGCATTTGTGGTCTCGTCATCATCATCATCATCATCATCAGCTTCCCTCAGCGTTAGGCCGCAATTATTTGTCGTAATTACGGATTTTTGCGGAATTCATTCGCGCGCATCGGTGATAATTAATATTGTAAGAAAAAAAAAAAAAAAAAAAAAAAAAAAAAGTCGTAATATGGGTTGTTAATTAAATCTCACGGTGGGAGAGAGAATTCGCTGTTTTGCTGAATTATTGCAGCGAGAAATAACAGTATTTGCTGCACGAAAGTGGCGGCTTTACGGTATTTTCTTTGAGTAGGGTCGATGAAACGTTATAAAAAAAAGAAGAAAAAAAAGTACTGAGGAAATAGAGTATATCTATAGAATGTATAACAAAGCTCGGTCGCCTTTGACCTTTAAGACACATAAAATAGGGAGGGATATTGGTACGGTAAGCGAGCTGGAGGAGAGAGAGAGAGAGAGAGAGAGTATAATGTTGGTACAGCCACCAACATCGATCCTGATGCGAAAAGCCCACCCCGAGCAGACACCCTTAAACTCTTCGTCCCATGCACAACCGCGTTATAGAAGCTAACAATAGCTCCGAATAGTCACATTGTCAAGAGTTAAAAAAAAAATAGAGGAGAATTTTTTTTTTTTTTGATAATCATGTTTTAATAATCGGTTATTTAGTTTTTTCTTCGTCATGGAGAAAGCTTTGTTTTTGTGAAAAGAATTTTTTTTTTCGAGATTTTGGTAAGCTTTGTTTTTTGAAAAGAATATTTTTTTTTTCGAGATTTTGGTAAGCTTTGTTTTTGTGAAAAGAATTTTTTTTTTTCGAGATTTTGGTAAGCTTTGTTTTTTGAAAAAAATTTATTTTTCGAGATTTTGGTAATTTTTTTTTTTTCGGAAATGTTCTTGATTGTCAGGAAAAAAGACAAGATTAGTTAGTTGAAAATATTGGGATCCTCGTAAATGCGATGATTCCAATGCCAAGGTCATCTAAATATTCCCATTTTTTTTTTTTTTTAAATATTTTGTTCCAAAATAGGAGGCTATTTTTTTCAGATTTTTATCACTCGTTTTACCCTTTAAAATAATTTTTTCCAATAACTTTTGGGTAAAAATCATTAAAAAGTCATGAAAACATTGTGATCATCGAAAATGTGATGATTCCAATGCCAAGGTCATCCAAATATTCCCAAAGAAAAATTCTCAAATTTCCTTAATATGAATCCCTAAATGAATGTAGGTTTCTCATTTTAATTTTTTTTTTAATTAGAATTTACAAAGTTGTAATGATTTTATAAAAAATAATTTTTAGGCGTCAGTCAATATATACATTTATCTCTCTTATAGTGTCAGCAGAAAAAAAAGTAATGAGATATACTTGAATGAATATCGTCGATTTTGATTCAACTCCCTCCCATTTAAGCCTCCGTACTCTGTTATATAGACATGATGTATATAACAATCTCGCGTACAGCATAATATACCTACGCTGGAGCGATTCGCTGAAGCACGTGGGCGTAGGTCGACGGTTATAGTGCGAATAGAGAGCGAGAGCTACATATATATATAGAGACTCTCGAATAATATTCAGCACCTTCTTCCTCGCTCCGACGAGTCGTGTGTGTGCGCTCTCGGCGGTCACGGGAATCTGAATATGGGCGTCCGGTTCTCTGAATGACTCGCGAAACTGGTGCGCCCACATTCTCGATCCGTTCATATCTCTCTGTCTCTCACGCTTGGTCACCTCTCGGCTCGATATACAACATACACACCGTGTGGTGTTTTACCAATAATGTAAACGTTCGCTCTGCCAGGAGCTCGCAAAAGCTTTCCCTCTCTTTCCCTCTCATCTCTCGTAAGCGCCCTCTGTTTCACATTTCCCCTCCGCAGCGCTCCCTTCCGGATAATAATGTGTAGGTGTTGCGTACACAATCCGCACGGATATATAGTTGCAACGTGACTCCAACGTATACGTGAGCGGCCAAGTATACGAGGTATATACCCTGGTTATGGTTCACCAATATGTATATATTACGCCCACAGCCATTGACATTAAATTGCTGTCTCTCGACACGCACATACCGAAGTTGCGGTTCAAGCCGTAACCCATCATCAGTTGTGGATGGCTATAGTAATTACGGTGTCCTTGATGGCACACTGTTACAAAATCCAGCGTGTTAACGACGATTGGTGTGGAATTTTCACCAATGACACTATTCGCATTGTTACATTTCACAGAAACAAGATGGCTCTCGGCTCTCTCCCACCTCAAAACTTTAAATCCCTTTTTCTTCGTGATAAGATGTGGAAAATCTATAAATGGTTGACAATCAATACCAGAATTGCAGCACAAGTGAAATCTATTAATGTCATCGAGATTCATTAATTTGTTTGAAAGTAAATTGTGTTGGAAATTTTGACGTCATAAAGCAAATTGACACCAGCTGTTGAACAATGCTGGGATGCTTGTGTCGATTTATGTTTACCGGCTGGCGGTCGGTAAGAATGGTCGATTTCGTGGTTTACGAAATACATTGTTAATATATTATTAAAATGTTTCAAAGT
The DNA here is from genome assembly GCA_964016905.1 of Perithous albicinctus. Lineage (NCBI taxonomy): Eukaryota > Metazoa > Arthropoda > Insecta > Hymenoptera > Ichneumonidae > Perithous > Perithous albicinctus. Next base: position 21,793,666 of record OZ024693.1, on the reverse strand, counting down.
TTACAGACGTGCAATATTGTAACGTAAACGCGTGTGCGTCTGTTCGAATTTCGGGTGAAAACGCTAAGAAAGAAAGAAAAAACAAACGAAGAAAATCGTTAATTTGAAAACCTTTCGAAATTCAATATGGCCGCTCGAAATATCAACACCATCTGTTTCGTACTATGTAAACATTTCTAGGAATCACATAATGAACAACTAGACCGGATGTACATATTCTTTGAGGTTCTTCGTATATTCTAAGATCGTTGGAATGACGATACAGCTGAAAAGAAGCACACGTAGAATTGTTACCTACACGTTTACGTGCTCGTGAACTACGTGAACGTAATTTATGCTATAATTTGAGATACATTTATCAAAAGCTCTGTCACAAAAATCTGAAAAAAGAAATCTCCATCACAAAAAGCTTCGTCTATGAAAAAGCAAATACGTGAAAATATTAAATTCTGTTGTTCGTCGATAAATTCCAATCTGATTAAAATATATGTTTACAGCGTGTATTTCCACCGACGCCCTCTCTCAAATTCCACGCGTCAAAACAATCGGAGTATTCCAATTAATCAAAAGACCTTCTGATAAAGAAGTCATTGTTACGTCCATTAAAGCGTCAGCCCTGGAAAAAGCTTCTCCCTGAACATCACCTACACAGTATCTGTGTATCACATTCTCTATTATTTGGAATAACACAACCAATGTTGTGTATATATATATATACTGCTACTACTACTACAATGTACTACGTTGATGGAAGAGAAAGGGTGAACGCGGAGAGTCTCGCGTTCGGCATGTGGCATTTGGGTCGTAGGCGAGAGAGGTTCGCTCTGCGGAGGTAAAGTATAATCAATGAGTGCACGCGGGGTGGAGGCGGAGGATTTTGCCCTGCGCGTGGCAGCCAGCACCCACGCGACCTCCACGCATCAAACACTTGGTGCCTCGCCCCCGCGCTACACGCCGCCCCCGTCGCCTTTCTCTCTGCATATGCTACTTTTGTTTTTTTTTTTTTGCTTTTCTATTTCAGGATTTTATTGCAGGTACATCACATAGCCATACGTAGAGAGATAAGAGAGAAAGAGAGTAAGACTAATGTCACGACCCCGAAACAAAATAATACACATCCAGGATGCTCTCGCTCCGAAGATCCATAAAAAATTTCATAACGTCATTTGGTGAAGTATGACATTTAGCTTCGTTTTTGCGATAAATCAAAATCTCGCCAGTGCTTCGAGCATAGAAAATTTCTGATCGCTTATGGGATGTATCAAGATTGCATAGTTCGTCGCACATGACGTCCCTAGATGGCGATAGCCTGTCGGCATTGGTTACCGCCTTTTTAGTAAGAGATACTTTGTACAATAGTTTTTAATTTAAAAAATATGATCCTAATTTTGAAATCTTGCGTAGGCAATTTGACAATTCTGTCAAAAAACGATCGGCAACATGAGACAATTCGAACAAAAAAAATACACAAAGGGTCCTCAACTAGTAGTAAAATCTGACGAGTTATGAGAAACATGAGGGTAAAAAAAAGGGCGGCTGAATTGACATGGAATGCCCCACATGTTACGTAGCGCCGTGACGGGAAACCTGGGAAACGAGATCTCGCTATTGTCACGAGTGGGGGTTGTGGAGAGGGGGAGGGGGGGCTTAAGCATCGAGACTATACGATCGTCGAACAACTCCCGTGACGTTCTTTTTTATTCCCCCGTCGTTAGGTCATTATTTATAAATGGCCACAAGGCGTTTTTCAACCCACATATATCAAAGAGTTTGACCGAAACCCATCGCGAAAATCTATCGTTGTTTGACCAGCAACAAAATTTTCGTACACGAGGCTCGTTTGGTTATGTAGTGCCTGTAGAATTGTTTGTATCATTGTTGCAGCGGGTCTTTAACCTGTCAATCAATATGGCTTCGAAGATTCAACCTAAGCTCTTTTTTTTTACTCGCTGTAATTAGAGTTTGAGCGTTTGCGGCTTGAAGCCTTGTGCTAATGTTCATTGTACAGATTTTATCTCCTGAAATTTAGGTTGCCAAGATTTTTTGAAAGCCTCCTCTTTCGCCTGCTAAGTCGGCGACGCTTCGACGCTTTTATGAATGGGAATGTCATGGTCCGTGGGTTACCAACACCGTTGTTTCTGCTTGAGCAGCGATTATGTATGTCATGTGTGTGTGTGTGTGTATGAGAGAGAGAGAGAGTAACGTAACAACACTGCGTTTCGAAGGTCACGGTCTAGGAGAACTGCTATTTTTATCACTGGACTTACGCAACTCCCACGAGTGTATGGCAGGTCGCGGGAAAACGGCATCGCGGGGGCGAGAAAGAGCGAGAGAGGGGGAGGGGGTTGAAAGCTTTTCATTCAATGGAAGTTATTTTATTCGAGGACGAAGGCATGTCACATTGTATCGATATTATATAGCTATATGCTTCCTGTATTCCGGCAAACTGACGGCATAAAAAATTCAATGAAATGTGGGCAGATAAATGACGAGGCTGTTGTACCAATTGTAAACACTGTCGAGATAGACGAGAAAAAAAGAACTTACGATTAAAAGACGATTGATTTTCGAAAATTGTCATTCATCAGAATTAATCTTAATCTTAATCTTTTTATTTAAATATTAAAGTCTAAAATTAATAGACACTGGAGATTTGGACATTCCGGATGAACAGCTCGAGAAATTAGAACGAGATTGATCGCCTGGAAGCCGAAAAACATCCGCAAATACTCCAAACGCTATTTCTCCCTATTTTATATATTAATACAGAAGACGCATAAAAAGAAATTATTGAAGTCGGTAGATTGAACTCTGCTGAATCGATTAAACCCGTAAAAGCGCGCATAATTGAAAAACAAATACGACATAAAGTTGTGTTGAAATGTACTGATATGTGCGATTTTCAGTCGTTCTCGTAATGGAGAATTAGTTCAAGGCGGGAAATTCAAAATTCGAAAAAAAAAAAAAAAAAAAAAAAAAAAAATTAGCGACATTTGATGCGAGAATAGACATGACTAATTTTGTAATCTCGAAATTCTCCGCCATCTTTGGTCTCTTTTGGATTTTAAAAGACAAACTCATAATCGTTATGAACGGAAAAAATCGGATTACAGTTTTCGTTACCGATCGAGTAATTCACGTCAGTTTAAGGTGCGAAATAGCACCTACTCAGCCGATAAGAAAAACTGTAATCGTATTATCTCAAAGAAATTGTAGATTTGGTACAAAAGCAAAGTCTGCTTATTACGCGAAACATGACGCTCATCTTTTGCCCAAAATCTCAAGTGTCTCAGCGAATTTTCGGTTTCCCAAAAAAATGATTAACATAACTTTTAGTAAGATCCACAAACTGTACGGAAATTAGGAAATTTCTGTCATACCGACAGAGCAATAAATGCTGAATAGTTTGAGCTTCAGGCCGCGAGATTGCTTTTGTTATTGTCCCGGCGTAATATTGACGGTTTTAAAGCCGCGTAAAAACTGCCGACAATTAAATAAACAACGATAATTAACAAACGATGACAAGTGTTTCGCTTGAACGCGTCAAACTTACCGATAACGATTGAACGACACATCGATATTTGGTAAGAAACATTTATTTCCAATTCTTCGTAATATTCTAATGAATTTCACATTTTGAGGTTATATTCCCAAACTCTGCGATATCATAATTAATTTTCATTATTCTAGAAATTTCCGTACTTTTTCGAAACGCTGTTATAATAATGAATTCCAGTTCGGACTCGAATGCCGCCTCAAGCGCTCCGATCGAGAGGGTAAGAACCAAAAGTTTCGATAATTCCGATAGAACAATTTTTTGGCATGTTTGGTTTAAAATATTTTGCCGCTTTGACTCAGAAGAACACACGATCTACGAGACAACGATTCGTCGACACTAATACCAACAAATTCCTTCGCGATTTTGATCCTCAACGAAGCGAAAGAGAGAAGAGAAAATTACACAGACGTCTTTATCCCGGAAGCAAGAAACATGTTGTCTATGACGAGACTGGTTGCTTGATTAAGACCGGTTTCAATCTTTGTGATTGCTTGCAAAATGACTGTCCAGGCTGCCATTTTCCTTGCAGCAAGTGCGGATCTACGAGATGTGGTCACGAATGCAGGTAGTTAAATTTTTTTTTTAATGAATAATTATAAATGTGCCCTTTGCTCCTAGCTATATATATTTATGTTCATATGGTGGTCGAAAGAATTCACTCTGTCTCCACCATAAAAATAGTAGATTTTTCAAAAATATTTATTATTATTTTTACAATACTAGAGCGATAATTTTACATATAAAAGTAAAAAACAAGAATAATAATGATAATAACAGAGCATTTAGCGGCATTGCATATTTGATGATTTATTAAAAACTGTGTTGTATAAATTAAGGGGTTACACCACCCTGAAAAAAAAAAATCGAATTTTTTTTTTTATTAAAAAATTTTCAAATTGGTGTACACGATATCTCAAGATCTACAGGACTGATTTACCTGAAATTTTTACCTTAAATTCTTTGTAACATTGTTTATAACGCTACGTAGGGATTTTTTCATTCGATGTCCCGTCTTTAAGTTACAAATTTAATTAACTAAAAATTTTCATGGAAATTCATATCGTTTTCTTTAAATTACTGCCATTTTTGCAAATAATTTTTTCTTAAGTTTCCCTACGTCACGCCATAGCTACTACCTTCTGAAATAAGAAATTTTTCTTTTTGTATTTTTCTGACGATGCCCGAAAAGAGGGGACTAATGAATGACTCATATCTCCACCATTTTGTTATCTTTTCATCTTTTTTTTATAAATTTCATATCTGCGTCAGAAAAAAAAATTACTTTTTCACCGATTTTTCCAACCGTCTGTGTGGTGTAAACCCTTTAATAAAGTTGTATGTATAGAGGAGAAATTCAGTTGGCAGTTTCCTTGAATGTAAAAAGAAAAAATTGATAATAAGAATAAAAAATGTCTGCGATAAAAATATCTTTGATGCATGCTCTCAAGAAATACTGCAAGACAATAATATATTTGTACCCTAGAAAAAATTTCGCAGTTTACAATTTTCAAATAAAATGTAATTTTTTTAAATGGCTACATTTTCCGGCCAAAATAAACGCTGGAGCAAAGGGCTTAAAAGGAAAACCGTTAATCACCGAAATCTGTATATTCTGCTTTAGGATTCACAGAAAATGGACCTACGATTCGATAGAAAACGAGGGTAGTGACATAGTAATGAGAAATCCGAGTATCAAAGACTGAATAATGAAAAAAAAATATAGTATTTTATTACGTAATTATATCAATTTTTTTCTTATTAAATTAAACGTCTCATTCGTTTAACGTTGTATTTTAAAGGAATTTCCATGAATTTTCATAATACAGTTACTGCAAGTAGCAGGCGTCAGCCGTACATGAATGTACAGTCAACTCTCCCTTAAGTTACACTTCGTAATTTCGCGTTTTCACCTCAATTCACTCTCTCAGCTATCTCGCTGTGGTGAATGATTCCATTACATTCAAGTCCCCACAATTTAACCAGTCAAGACCGATCGTGTTCGCACATTTTAACTTCCCCTTCAATCCCCACTCCAGACGACCGTCCGCGGGATGTCTGGACTGCGCATGCGCGCTGCAAGTAACCGAGTCGAACAGAGAAGGAGAAACTTTGGAAAAGATATCCTACTGTTTCATAGACTTATATTTGAGCAACATTATTTGTACCGAAGAAAATAAACGACAGATGCTGCTCGTAAAAAATTGTCGACGAGGTTAAGAACGAGGTTAGAAGGATCGGCGCACTGCCGCGCATGCGCTGGCTATCGTGGTGGGGGAAAGAAATCGGGGAGGAAATTCAATTGTGGGAAACTGTAGCCACAGTAACGAGTTAAAATGTGAGAATCGGTCATATCGTGAGAAATTAAATTGTGGAGACCTCGAGTACACTATTATGCAAATTTACGCGTAATCAATCTTGCACATGCGCACTTTATATCTGTCTGTGTCTACAGAATCGCTTATATGGGTTTCAGTGGAGGGGCATTTCCTAAGATCTCTCGCTAATATAGCGCAACCATACCTCCGGATGCGCTATCTTATGGAGAGTTGACTGTACTCGGAAGATCGTCGTATAGTAGTATAAATAAAGGGCGCAAACCGCGTCGAGTCCGTAACGGAGAGGGGTTGCGGGGGATGGGGGTGACGCTAAGGTTGAGTGGCCCGTCGGGGTTGTCCCGTGGCGTATACGTTCCCCGTTCACCCACACGCCCACGCGACCTATTGATTTTCCAGCGGTAAATTCGCGCGGGGCGCTCGTCGTATTGCGCACGTAGAGTTGCACACAGGCGCGCCGAGAGACCGGCGAGAGGGGCGAGAGAGAGAGAGAGGAGAGGGTGTAACGCCACGGCTAGCGACTCCAAATAATCAAACCCCCCCAATAAGAAACTTAACGCCCGAGGCTACTATGTCACTGTGATCGTTCATAGGGAAAATGCCTGAAAAGAAAAAAAGAGAGGAAACATAGATCAAAGATAAGCCCAAAAGAAAAATTAGTTGGCGTGTGAGACACAAAGGAACTGGAATAAAATACGACTACTCCTCGTCAGGCCCGGGTAAAGCGAAATTTTCTGGGCTCTTCAGGGAGAGAGAAAAGAGAAGAAGAAAAAACGAAAAGCAAAAGTGGCCGAAAATTACAAAAGGTGAAAGAGGATACCGTGAAAACGAAGAGCGGCGTGTTTTCGGTAGGTGCGTGCGATTAGGAGTGGCAGAGTGGCCGCGCGCACGCGACTATCTTGCTCTCTTGTACGTCGCGAGGAGTACTCGGAGCGCGTCCTGAGTACGCGTGTATACATCGCGTCATTCGTCACCGGTGGAAGAGTGGTGTGTTAAAAAAGTGCAGACGTCGGTGAACGAGAAGGAGAGAGAGAGAGATAGAACGAGTGAACTTCAAAGGGTTTTGCTCGACAGCTGCTGTTCACCGAAGGCTATCGTGGCGTAAATCCACGTAGGTGGATACTCGTTGCTAACCTTTCGTCCTCGCGGCCCTTTCAACACATCCCTGTGATACAAGAGGGAGAAAGAGAGAGAGAGAGAGAGAGAGAGAGAGAGAGAGAGAGAGAGCGTGAAAAAGAGAGGGAGAGACATCATCGCCCGAGCCCGAGGACAGATTCTCGCTGCAACGGCGAACGTAATGGTGATCGCGAGGCTGTTGGGGAAGGATCGCACAGAGGCACTGGTACTCGGTCCCGCGATCTCGTGAAACGCGGAGCCTCTCCTCCGGTCCAGCGACGAGGAATAATTTACTAATCGTTGAGTTTTGTTGTTGACCAAAGGACACCGCGAGGGAGCTTCAGCATCAGCGAGGCTCTGAGGGGAAATCGTCGAATCAAGAAACGCGCACGCCGTGCTCATTTTCGGCACGGCGAAAACATCGCAAGGGAAAAAAAAAGAGGAAAAAGAAAAAAGAAGAAAAACAAAACAAGTTCTTGGTGAAAGCGTGACCCCGTGAACGGGGGTTTAATCAGTAACCACGGCAGATGTCAGGATGCCGGAACAGAGTAACGACTATCGAGTCGTCGTGTTTGGGGCCGGTGGGGTCGGCAAGAGTTCTCTGGTATTGCGTTTCGTGAAAGGAACTTTTCGCGAATCTTATATACCAACTATCGAGGACACCTACAGACAGGTAAGCTCTTTTTGGATTCAAAGTTTTTCCTTTTTTCTTTTCTTTTCTTTTCTTCTTTCTCTTTTTGTTCCCTCCGGAAGCGTGGATGATGTTGCACGTAGCTAGTTCTGACCACAGAGTTTGTGCCAACTCTCTCTGTCTGTGCGAAACTATGAATGAGATACTACGAGGGCTACATGTACCTATCTACAACTACGTAGTGGGTATGTGTTTACTGGTTTTATAGTGGCGAGACCGAAGTCGTGTCATCGAACGACGAGAATAGCCGAGACCGTGAGGTGCACGCGCCTCCCGTTGGCCACTGACCCGAGACAATTAATATACTCTACTATGTATCCTATTAGTTGCATGGATTTACGCATCGCTATTCTTTTCTCTCACGTTCATTCAACAGTTCGATGCACTCACTCTCACTCTCCGTTGGCTACGGAATCTCACTTCTCGAGAAAACTTGTCATTCAAGCTATATTGTGTCGTCGTAGTCGACGTATTTGGGCAATGGCTTGTCTATTCGGTGATACGATTTCCGGTTGACACTCACAATCTTTTCGCACAGATATAAACTTCAGCGTTGAAATTGTGATAAAATGATTTTTAACACTCAGGCAATTTATATGACTTTCCAATATATACCAATTTATATGGTATATATTTTATTTGAGTATTTTGAACGTTGGATTTAGAAATATTTGTATTTTGTATTTCGGGCACATTTTTTATCTGTATCTTGCCCAGGTCTGGATTTGCATTCTTTACAGAATTATCCATTTTTGCTAATAGATTAGTAATTTATACGAATTTAAAAAAAATGATTTATTCCATTTTTCGTCTATTATAATTCATTATATCGGTTAAAGAATTGTGGCCAGAACACGTACGTCTACTCTATTCGTTTGTTCTAACGCAATGATTTCTGGCAAAAAACCAACATTTGTTGCGTACACAGAAAACATTGATTCTATGTTTCTACGACAGAGTTTTAATAATAAGTATAATGACTGCTGCGGGACTGGCTGGACCTGTGCTGTGTGCGCGATGCGACGCGTGTCCGAGAGCTGTGTGTTTTTTCACTCAAGATCTAAAGCCAATTATGAAGTTCAATGTTGTGTGGATTATTATTATTATTATTATTTTTAATCAAAGAAAATCTCAAGTCTCTCTTAAAGTTGAGCATAAACTCGCTGTAAAAAAGAGAAGACCTGAGAGAGAAAGAAAGAAAGAAAGAAAAAAATTAGCGAACAGCTATCGGACGAGCCTGAGTTTTCAGGTGATAAGCTGCAACAAAAACATATGCACGCTTCAAATTACGGACACAACGGGGTCCCATCAGTTTCCCGCAATGCAGCGACTCTCTATAAGCAAGGGTCATGCCTTCATCCTGGTGTACTCGGTGTGCTCGCGGCAAAGCCTCGAAGAATTGAGACCAATCTGGGCTGTTATACGCGAATTGAAGGGACAGGACATCTCGCAAATTCCAATAATGCTGGTAAGATTACAATTCATCATCGTCGTCGTTTATTTTATTTTATTTTTCTTAATTTCTACACGTTATCCGATAGATTGCCGCTTTTACGAGACGTATACTGAGTGCAAAAACAAAATGAGGGACGTAATGGGCAACAGTGCAGCTCTAAAAATAAACAAAATTGATTCAACGATTTTTGAAATTTCAACAACGATGCGGCAGTATTAAATATACTCCTACAAATTTTCTGGTTTCACACCAATTTCATGATTCATTAGGATGAACAAATAACTCGATGAGCTTTTTGAAGATTTAAAAAAAAAATGGAAAAATGTCATTTTTCCATCACGTTCAACATTGATGCGGCAGTATCAATTGTTTGATTTTTTTTTAAACAACTGGGTATCCAAATATGAATGAGCAAATCGATATCTGAAAATCACCGTTTTTTTTTTTAACCGCCCTACTACTGCGTACAGTAACATTAAAACCTTAAAAGAAATGTGTAGGTTGGCTTCGTTTTCAAGAGCACGTTTTCAATCTCAAGCTGTCGGAATCTCTGCTCTTCGCTTAGCTATTCAGACGAGTTCGCTAAGCGAATTTCCACTGGGACTAAAAATAAACGAAATTGATTCAACGATTTTTGAAATTTCAACAACGATGCGGCAGTATTAAATATACTCCAACAAATTTTCTGGTTTCACAGCAATTTCATGATTCATTAGGATGAACAAATAACTCGATGAACGTTTTGAAAATTAAAAAAATAAATGGAAAAATGCCATTTGTCCATCATGTTCAACATTGATGCGGCAGTATCAAATGTTTTTTTTTTTTTTTTAACGACTGGGTATCCAAATATGAATGAGCAAATCGATATCTGAAAATCACCGTTTTTTTTTTTAACCGCCCTACTACTGCACACAGTAACATCAAAACCTTAAAAGAAATGTATAAGTTGGCTTAGTTTTCAAGAGCACGTATTCAATCTCAGGCTGTCGGAATCTCTGCTCTTCGCTTAGCTATTCAGACGAGTTCGCTAAGCGAATTTCCAGTGGGTCCTGCATATTAAACTATGAAAATGAGGAAAAGTGGAGGGTTGAGTGGGTTTTGGGGTCTGTTGAGTGCAGAGGCTTTAGAAGCTCATTATATACATATACACATGAAGTATACTAGAACCTAGGGGTCGAGTGTACGTCATCTCGAAAAGTGCCAAAGTGCTTGGAGGCAGAATATAGTAGACAAGGATGATATATATATATTTATAACGATGATGAAACGTGTGTGTGTGTGTATGTGTGATCGAAGAAATTGTCTCGACAGGTGGGCAACAAGTGCGACGAGAGCCCCTCGGTCCGGGAGGTGTCGATGAGCGAGGGTGCAGCCGAGGCAGCTAATTGGGGCTGCGGCTTCCTGGAGACATCGGCCAAGACGAATCACAACGTGAACGCGCTCTTCCGGGACCTGCTAACACTCGAGAAGAATCGCGCGGTATCGTTGCAACCGGTACAGAGCAACAACGCGATAAGCCTTAAGGAAAAATGTGCCGTTATGTAAAATTTATTATTATCATTAATTATTATTACGATTTATCATTCTCGATTATCTATTGTATAATTCGTTAGGGACGGAATCGCCGAGAGCGGGGAGCTGGAATCGGCTGAATTGGACTGAACCGATCGCATGCATATATATATAACGATTCTCTCCTCTTTTTCGGTTTCACGAAACGTTTCGTAAGCGGCATTAACGATTTAAAAAAAAAAAGAAAAAGCATTTAAATCGTATTTTCGTTATAACGCGAGACGAGGAGACTTTTTGCGGGAAGGTCGATCGGCATGCGATCACCTGGCTCGCCCAAGTTGATTAATATCTAGTTGAGAAAACGACGGGGGTTCGGGAAATAAAAACACAAAGCCACATTTGCAGATAACACAGTTATGACGTAGGTCGCTCGACATTTGTATCGTATTATTATCTCCGATTGATTGATTGTACTGTATTTTCGTTTTTTTTTTTCTTTTTTTTTTCTTTTTGCTGACAATTGACAGGGGATATTGAGTCACGCCGAATTAGCCGAGCGAATTATCATCCAATTTCGTTTAACTACTTATCAGTCGTTAGTTCATAACTTTTGGCTTTAAATCTTAGTTCGTATATCGTATTATAGTTGATATATCTGTTTCTCTCCGTTAACTTGAGTAGAGGAACATGTTTAAACAAAAAAATGTACAAACGATTGTTGTCGTAGAAACGTAATTTATATTTTTATTTAATTACGCAATTTTACGAGTAAAAAATCTTATAATAGTAGCATCTTCAACAAGCAACTCTTCTATTATTATGACTTTTCAAGAGATTTAAAATTACGCATTTGAAAACTACACTGAAAATTAGATGACAGGAATACAGGACCTTTTAACCGTAACATTTGCTAAAGTATCAGTAAAAAAAATATTGGAATTCGTAAAAAAAATAATATAAAACAGTTTGTAAGGATTTTATCGCGTACATATATTCGTAATTTACGAGATAGAAATGTCTACCTTGAAATTGTACACTCAGTTCATACACCTAAGCTCCAGTATTAAAATTTCTGAAGTATTGTCAAGTATGTCTTAGTCCAGAACTTCGCATACGTCGACTTTCGATACTTCGGAAATATCTTTTTTAATACTACATTTTTTTTTCGCGCGCGTGAACCAAGATTTAAAGCCAAAAGTATTTATCAGAGATCGATTAGGCCGATAGTTAGATTTATAAAAGGTGTTTTTGGGCGTAAATTGCTCCCGTATACGTTTTACCGCTGCAATCCGCAGTATTTGTAGTTGTATATTGCGTTCGCGCGACAAGGGCCTCGATTATATTCAATACGTAATCGACAAATCGTCCAATTTACTCGATTGATTAAATCGGGTCGTGCTCATTGGTACGACGTTTTCACGAGCTTTCGACGGTGGAATGCGCAAAGAAAAAAAGAAAAGAAAAAGAAAAAAAAAAAGAAAATTGAGGCCCTTTTGCCACGCGTGCACAGACCAGAGTTGTAAATACCAAATAATTTTAGCAATGAAGATAATCCCAATATTCGCTGCACAATTGTAATTTCATAATGATAATATGCAGCGATTATAATACGATGTTTAAAACTTTTAAATAGCTGCAAAAAAAAATGGAATAATATGGTCAAAGCATTAAGAGAATTAATGGAGGACCGTGCTCTCGTGCATCTTTTCCATGATTTCTCCCAATATTTTATCAAAATTAAATCTTTTTTTTTACAGCCATTCAAAAGTTTACTTAGTATTTTCTAATCGCTGCTGGTTATTATTTTAAAATCTTAATTACAATACAAACTGTACTATAAACTACATTTCTTCAATTAATGGAAATTTATAACTCTGGCACAGACGCCCCGATAAACGCGTACCGAGATTAGCAACGAAGTACCGTGTTGACGCGAGGCCTGTTCCACCGACGATTCGGCATAATCGTCGTAATTCATTACTATTAATTACCCGCGACTCGACTCGAAAGTTCTCTCCGTCTATTAATATTTCCGTTTGCTTCTCTGGAATTGTTCACAGATGCGTAAATCGCGAACGCGCAAAGTTACCATACCAGTTAATTAGTTGAGATTGCATAATGTTGAGGACGGACCGAATCGTCGGTGGTGAAATAGTCCCTCCCCCGAAGGTGGCCGCCGCGTTCATATACGCGTGTGAAATCGCACATGTGACTCTGTTTTATTCCGAGCGGAATTTCTCTCTTTTTTCTTTTTTTAACAAGCAAAAAATGTCCCCGCAAGCGAGCACGTGCGAAACTCCGAGAGAGCATGTTGAACGTGGCGAGCGCACAAAATGCGATGAATAAATAAGTAAGAATTGTTACGAGATTGGTTTTTGTTGAATAGTTGTAAGGTTTTTGTAATGACGCTATTAGAATTTATTATCGTCACGTGAAAGATAAGAAAGAGAAGGAGATAAGATAATGAAGGGAATGAAATGATAACGAACGAAGCTAAAGTGTAAAAGAATTGAAGATCCTCTGAATTTAGGAGGATCCGAGGAATTTGCGAAAGTCGATGATTGACTCATTACGAGCGCAGGAAAACAACACACTATAATAGTGATTTTATCTTGTAAGTTTTTGGCCGTGATTTAAACGTAGACGCCGGGATATTGCGTTTAGCGCGTTCTCGAAAAGACATGCATTTAAAAAAAAAAAAAAAAAAAGAAAATAAAAGAATACAAAAAAAAATGTAACACTAATGACTGGTGGTTGGAGCAACCGGTCACGGTGAAATCGAAAAATCTTTTCTCTGAATTATATAAAGAAAGAAGAAAAATATTGTAAGGCAGTTAAAACTGGATTATAAAACTAACAGCCACGACGCCAGAGCCTCTTCGCCCGTTATGCAGCTTCTACTTCGCTCTCGCTTCCAATAAATTCAGTAAACTCTTGACGAGACACATAAATCGCACGTCCAGCGGGATGAAATCGTACAAGTTTTAATAAAAAAAAAAAAACGAATGGCCTTGTTCGAAGGCTCGCGCGATTGATAGCCAATTTCTGGATTCGTGAGCTATTAATCTTGAGGATTCTCGTTATTTTACTCGTATAAACAGGCACAAAAGTTACTTTGTATAAAACATTATTCGCGCTATACGTCAGAAGAAAAAAAAAAAAAAAAAACGAGACTTCGAAGACGTTTGAGCGGGCACGCACATCGGATATTCAGCACCTATTTACTATAAGCAGCAACAGTCGAATTACACAGCATCGAGTGGCAATATTCATAAGGAAAATTTTTATATATATTATTATATAGGTATAATAATGGATTATTCACCGCAATGACATTTTTCTCACGCAACCACGTGCACCGAGTACAATACTCGAGTAATTTTATCATTTTCGGAGACGATTGTGTATGGATCGCGTTTGTCTTTAAGGATGTCGATTATCGATTTGGAATATTAAATTCAAATAAATTAAATTTATATAAATTTTTGTAAAAAATCAGAACAGTCGCAAAAAGAATAATGTAGAGAAATGTGCGAAAGAAATTTTTTTCTTTTAATGTTTGAAAAAGAGTTAAAAATAGTGGGTCAGCTGAACCGCTGAAACCTCCTTAAATAATTTATGCACGAATTTCTGTAAGCGACTCATTTAATGGAACTGTAAAAAGTAAATCACTGATAATCGCAGAATTATTATAAAAACTCCTGTCAAATTTTTTCTAAACACGATCCGTCGAATCGTCGAATTAAATGTTAAATTTACGGAGCATTATTCTCAGTACATAAATAATTACACCCCTCATCGACCGCACCAAAGTACAATCTATAAGTTATCGTGTTTTAGAGTCTCGTTGAGCGAAAGTTTTGTGACAAAATGAAAGAGAAGAAAGTGGAGGGTGAAAGAATTGAAAAAAAAAAAAAAGAAAAACATACACACACAGAAAAAATACTTTTACGCTAAAGCTGCAGCAGTTCTCGTACCTGTAACTCGTATAACTGCCGGAGTTATAAATAAGCTATATAATTTAGAGTTAATTAACGAGATACTATAGGGACGCCAAGAGAAAATGAGAGGGAGAGAGAATGCACACACGCAATGTATAATGAGATTGAGAATAATGAGAATCCTCGACGATTTTGTATTTAAATGATTGTGTCTCGTCAGTGTTGAGCGAGAGAGCGAAGCAGATTCTGGCGAAACGCGCGCGAAAGAGAGAGAGAGAGAGAGAGAGAGAGAGAGAGAGAGAGAGAGAGAGAGAGAGAGAGAGAGAGAGAGAGAGAGAGAGAGAGAGAGAGAGAGAGAGAGACCAAAAGCGTTTCTAACTCGAAGCATATCGACGACAATGAATTATCGATTAACGATTTTCTGCATATCGGTTACCCGTGCATGCGAGCCGCGAATTGAGAGGGAGAGACACGCGTCACTCTTCATCCTCCTTGGCTCTTCCGCGGTACCACAATTTCTATTTTTTAAATATAAAATATATATATATTGAAAACAATTTTTTTCTTGAATTATCAAACGTTCAATTTCGACAGGTCGTTTGTTTTCGATTAAAAAAAAAAAAAAGGTTTTTTCCGATCGCAGATTATATAAATAGATCGAAAGAGCAGAAACACGGTACGCCGAGCTTATTGCATTTACATTTATTGCATTTGCAGTATATATGACGCGCGAGCGCGGCTGGCTGCGACCAGCAGAATAATTGAAGCGTCTAACAGAACCCACAAATGGGATAATAAAAAGAAGAGAAAAAGAAAAATAAATAATAATAACTTTTAAATCCTATCGATATTACGATCAATAGACGAATTAATCGTTATAGAAAAAAAAAAAAAAGAAAAACAGAAAAAAAAAAAACGAGAAACGAGTAATACATATCTTTATGAAATACTATTCTGCGAGGCGGCTGTGCGGGAGCGAGAAAGTACGCACGCTTAAGATATTTAAAAAAAAACAAATAATGAAATAAAAAACGAGAGAAAGGGATGTATGAAATGAAAAGCGAGAGAGAGAAAGAGAGGATGTGTGGAAGAGCGATTAAAATGATGAATAAATGATTAAGGGGAGATATCTTCTGATTTTCGGGGCCAATCGGAGTCGAGAGGGTGGGCGCGTGATCCCTCGGACACGTGCTACTGCAATTTTATTGTTAATGAAAAAAAAAAACAAAAACAAAACAAAAAGTACCACAAAAGACGCATCGAGACTTCTTTTATTACTATGTTAAAAAAAAAAGATGTATGATATATTGTAACGCAATTATGTATATTCTTTCGTGTTTAAGGAGGTTCTGTGACCAGAATGCCACTCAAAGTTCGACGGAAAAAAAAGTCATCTAGAATAAAGAACCTAAAGCTTTTTTGGGAACTTTTTCTGGGAAACTTTTTTTCCCTAGGAACTTTTTTTCCAAGCAACTTTTTTCCTAGGAACTTTTTTCCTAGGAACGTTTTTTCCCAGGGACTTTTTTTTCCTAGTAATTTTTTCTAAAAGTCTTTTTTCGGGTACTTTTTTCCTAGGTACTTTTCTTTCCCAATGCTGTTTTTCCCCAGGTCTTTTTTTTCCCAGATCTTTTGTTTCGCTGGTATTTTTTTTCCGGGTTCTTTTTTCCGAGCTTTTTTTCCCTACTATTTTTTTCCCAGATCTTTTTTTTTCGCTGGTATTTTTTTTCCGGGTACTTTTTTTCCCAGATATTTCTTCTTCTAATATCGAATTTTTCAGAAGCTCGATGTAAAGACAATTGCATAGTTTATTCTGGTAAGACCAGTATTCGCAAAAAAAAAAAAAAAAAGACAAAATCATATAAAAAATGATTTTGGATTCTGCAAAAATCACTGAACCTCCTTAAGGTTTGGCTAATATTCTCGAGTGGTGAAGAGCGGATAGAGGATGCAACGAGAGTGTACTATTATTATTAAGTGAAATAAGAGGGGTTCTGAGAACGCTTGGGAGAGCCAACACCCGAGGCAACGACGACGAGAGCCAAGTGAACGCTCGAATAGTTAGGCGAAGGTTTCAGGGTCTCGCCCTTGCGGAGGAACCTTTGCACTCTCTCCCTCGTGATCACGTGCAACGTTGTTAATAGGAGAGGGGGGAGGGGATGTTTTGACGCGAGATAATTTACGCGTTTAACGCACGGTTTCGTCTCAAAAGATCCTCATTATCCGCTGGCTTGGCCAATGAGAAGCTCTCGGTAACATGTGCAAGCATCGTGAAAACTCTTAACCTTGGCTGAGAAAAGAAAAAGACTTTACGAAGCTCTGTAACACCAATTGAAAAAGAATAAATTGCAACATTTTTTCTTCTCATCACCACTCGAGGATTTTTAGTCTCCTAATTTTGTCAAACGACTAAATCGCATCTCCGATCCATTAGGTTTTTTTTTTTTTTTTTTTTCGTTTCTTTTTGTGTACATGATAAATGTAATTTGCTCGTTAATTCAGACTGGAATAACTCCGAGCCTTTCGTCACTGCTATTAAATCTGTACTTATTGCTATGAATTGATTGACGCTAATTAATTGATTGATTCGTTCTAAAACGAGGGCGCCGACAATTTATCTGTATGTGATCTCGATGCAAATTCGTTTTTTTTTTTTTTCTTTTTTTTTTTTTTATATTATAAATACGCTGTCCTAGGTACGAGGGGCCAAGGTTCCTGGCTCTTCGAGCTTTGATAAAATATTCTTTGGAATTACGACCGGGAAACTAGGAGAACCTCGCCTCGAGAAACTTCGAGCTCTAACTACTATAACGAGAAACAAAAAAAAAAAAAAACAAAAAACAAAAGGAATTAAATTTAAAAAACAATAAAATAAAATGTGAGACAGCAGCGAATAAGGGTGGGCGATGCGACGAAGGGAAAAGCACATATCAAAGGGGCAAGTTCCGGAGAATGAGGAAGTTGCGGACGGGGAGATGTATTGTATAGAAATTGTACTATTGGTTCACGGATGTGGTGTACGCGTTAGTGAAGATGTAAATTACTAAAAAAAAAAAAAAAAACAATGCGGTACACACTGCTTGTGCGGGCGATCAATTATTCAATCGCGAAAACTCATATTGTATTATTTACTCTCTTCGGTCGTTGACACTCGCTGAATTCGAGGAACGAAACAATAAACGCAATTACAGAGAGAAAGGGGATGACGAAAAATAACAACAACAACAACAACAATAACAACAACAAAACTTGTACTTGTAAAGGTATCTACGAATTATACGATCTTGATTCTTGCCAGCATATTATATCGTCTCGTTCTTTTAATGTTAATATTGTCTCCTCTTGCTCCTATTTCCATCTGCATTAAGCTGTGTTTCCTCTGTAACAAACTTAGGTCCTCCTATACCAATCGGATGTCCTCTTGCACCAATCGGATTTCCTCTTTTATCAATCGGATTTCCTCTTCTATCAATCGGATTTCCTCTTGCACCAATCGGATGTCCTCTTGTATCAAACGGATTTCCTCTTGAGCCAATCGGATTTCCTCTTGTACCAATCGGATTTTCTCTTGTGACAATCGGATGTCCTCTTGTATCAAACGGATTTCCTCTTGCGCCAATCGGATTTCCTCTTGCACCAATCGGACTTCCTCTTGTATCAAACGGATTTCCTCTTGAGCCAATCGGATTTCCTCTTGTGACAATGGGCAATGCTTGAAACGATAAACGGATGATTTGTAAAAGTGTATGTAATGTTAATGTCAAGTTATTAATAACTTTGGAAATTTGCAACGTTTCCAATCAATAATACGACCACATTATGATATTTTTGGAATTTTGTATTAAAACAAATGCTTTTAATTTCACTGAAGTTCAATCAAAAAATCATCATATTTTTCTGTCAACAGAGCGTGTCCGCATATATTTGATTGTCACACGGTTCCCTGTATCACAGTACGTGACGCAGTTCTTTCCGACGTCGAATTAACTCGGCTCATAGTTGTTCGTGAAATAGACTTACGAGTCGAAGAAGATCGATGCTCCGGGGTATTTGTTAAGCTCTGTTCGTGTACGTAATACGTAAATCCGTTAAATCGAATAGAAGTAACTGTGAAAGAAGAAGCGCGAGAAAAGTCGAGGAATCGCGCGCGGTGGTCGAGCGGCAAAAGTCGCGCGGTAGGAGTGGCGTCAGCCGTTGGTAGCCCACGGATCAAGAACAAACACGATGGAACCAATCGAGAAGAAAGGGTGGTCCTGGCGATGTTTGTCTTCTCGATTCTGCACCCCGGAGGGATGCTGCCGCTGCTTGGAGTCAAGCGCTCGTCGTGAAGCCGCAGTTCCACCCGCTGCCCTTTTACACCAGCCAATCGACGATCCCCGTTATCTCCTGCCGCGAGAGATGAAAAATCACGACGGGCAGAGGGCTTCGAAAATCCTCGACTTCAGTCTGTTATTAACCACCATCAAAGATTCCTATCGCTCTTTTAACACGGCTAATCGCAATGTTATTTTTTTCTGAAATAATGTTAAAAGCGTAAATGCTTAAAAAAAAAAAAAAAAAAAAGGAAACAATAGTTTAAATCGAGCAATGTAATTTGTACGCGCTTCATTTTCTCTATAAATTACATTTAAAAAAAAATAGGCATCAATTGCTCTGTTACTAAAATAAAAATTCGATAAATATATATTACGTATCGATTAAAAGTTATACAGGTTCTAATATGCTTCGAGGAAAATCGAAGAAATTGGAACAGGAGGAGCACGAGAGCGAGTGCAAGCAGAGAAGACCAAAGTGCGCTCGCTGCAGAAATCACGGTCTCATCTCCTGGCTTAGGGGACACAAACGCGAGTGCAGATACAGGGAATGCCTTTGTCCCAAATGCTCTCTAATTGCCGAACGGCAGAGGGTCATGGCAGCTCAGGTGAGATATATTTTTCATTATTTAATCTTAACTCTACGTATGCGGCTTTCTTTTTTTTTTTCTATAATTATAAATGTATTTATAATTATTTTGTACCTTTTTGTATTTCATTGATATTTTTCCATGTGCGACTATTTCGGTTTATTTTTATTGTGTTTATTGGCTCAGCACATTTCAGGATCTGAGACGGTAATCGGTTGATTCAAAGCGCGCCAAATTTAAGCTCTGATCAAATTTCGCTAATGCCTTTCTTTAATAAACATCAAACCTACGCGGTGTCTATAAAGTTCAAATCTTTCGGTATATTTTACTTGAAAATAGATCAATCAAATTCATTAAGTTTTTTATGGATTTTCTTCGTGCCATAATTCTGCACTGATTTCCAACAATTTACTGATTTTCATCAACTTATCGCGAACATAAATGGATTTAAAGTTTCGAGGTGGGAGCGAAATAAAGTCTACAAAATGGCCGGCGTTCAACAGCTGATGACAATTTTTATATAACCTCAAAACTTTTGACTCATTTTACTTGAAAACTAGATGAACGAAATTCATTCATTTCCATGCATTTTGTTCGTGCCATAATTCTGCACTGATTTCCAACAATTTACTGATATTCATCAACTTATCTCGAACATAAATGGATTTAAAGTTTCGAGGTGGGAGCCAAATAAAGTCTACAAAATGGCCGGCGTTCAACAGCTGATGACAATTTTTATATAACCTCAAAACTTTTGACTCATTTTACTTGAAAACTAGATAAACGAAATTCATTAATTTCCATGCATTTTGTTCGTGCCATAATTCTGCACTGATTTCCAACAATTTACCGATTTTCATCAACTTATCGCGAATATAAATGGATTTAAAGTTTCGAGGTGGAAGCGAAATAATTTTTGCACACACTCAATTGTGCGAATTTAACTCTGTAAAAAGTGGTACTATCAATGATTTATGATTTTGATTATGATTCATTTATGATTTATGATGCATTTCATGTTAAGAGTTGTTCGGTTCGTTTAAGAATAACAATATGGAGCGACATAAGTTGGTCCGTCGCATCAATCGTTCACGTAGTTATCACACTCGAGAGTAGAATCCATTAACGCTCGGTGTAGCGTTTCATTTCTGTTTGCACAAGCATTACGACGTCACTCGATCTTGTGTCTACATCGTAGCTTTCAATCCGCTCGACATAGCTAGTGTACATTCATAAGTATCACCCCCTCTACTGAGAGAGAACAACATAGCATCCTTGTGGAATTCTATAGCTTCATCACTAATGCCCTGAGAAGCCCTTTGTATACCACAAGTGACTTTTCACCGGCGTTCAATGACTGTTATGTACCTGTTTAAGCAGATTACAAAGTTGCAGTTATTACATCGTTCATTGTCCCCAAATCTCCGAAATATTTCCAAAAAATCATAGAAAAATTATTTTTAAATACTCAAATAATCCATCACACAATCTATTATAATACTAATAATAATAATAATAATAATAATAGTTTTGACTATTATTTGGTTTTTTTTTTTTTATTTTTTTGAATGATGATAATGAATTTTTTCTAATTATAATTATATGAATTATTATTTTTATTATAATTTATTTTTATAATACAATTTTTCTTCATTTTGGTTTCCAATATCTGTGGACGCAGCAGATATATATTTCTCTTACGTCAAGACATTGACTCCTGCTTGAAATATAATACTCTGGGGTGGTCGAGCTTGTAATAACATATAGACCAAATGTTCACAGATGTATGTTTATTGACACAACGGAGAGATTTCGTGCTAAGAAAATACATACGGTGTAACATTTATTGAAGTAACAGATTTAAAGAGTACCGAGAGCAATATTATGGGCAGTTTGGATTTTTCGAATTTTTATTGAAGGTCGCCCTGAAGAGACAGCAAGCTGCGGAGGATGCGATTGCTCTGAGCATGGCTAAAGTCGCTACAGGCCAGAAAATGGATCGTCTTCCTCCCGGGAAAATCTTTGGAATGGCGGTTACTGAACCTAATCCTTCGAACCAGCGGGCTCAGCTATCGACAACCGAAGCTTCAGTTACGGTTGAACACAACGACGAAGCATCGTCTCCGAGCCTCGAGCAGAGAGAAACGAGAAAAGAAAATTCTATAGTTTCCTCAAATCGATCGCCAACTCACAGCCCTTCGGTACGTCTTTGCAGATT
The DNA here is from genome assembly GCA_964016905.1 of Perithous albicinctus. NCBI lineage: Eukaryota > Metazoa > Arthropoda > Insecta > Hymenoptera > Ichneumonidae > Perithous > Perithous albicinctus. Next base: position 21,771,937 of record OZ024693.1, on the reverse strand, counting down.
GTAAATATGTAACTTTGCTTTCTTTTTTTGGTATTCACTATGTCCATTCCCACACGGATCCAATATCTATGGTTGCATAGCTATGCACGTGCGTATGCTATCAGCGCCGCCTATTTTGCTGGAGAGAACTACGCGCTGGAGTTTTCGCTTCTTTAGAATATTGGATTGGTGTGAAAGCTACGCAGGGAATAATTAAAATATTTCGAATTCGTTATTTCTTTCATAAATAATTCTACTTTCGTAAAAATGATCCAAATACAGTCAGAAAATCGGGGTTTCAATTAATTTGTATTTTTTTTTTTTTTTTTTTTTTTTTTTCATTAATTTTGTCCTAGTCCAAGGAAGATCATAACAAAAGCAGTGCGTTATTCGCCGTGAACAAGCGCATCGAAGTGGCCGGGGATGAAGCCGTAAAGGAAACAAATTCAGTGTCCCAGACATCGGTGGAGACTCTGGCTCGATTGTTCCCAAGCACGAAGCTATCGGTCCTTCAATTGGTACTTCAGCGTTGCGGTCAGGATCTCCTTAAGGCGATTGAGTACTTTGCCAGCGACAGCGGAATCGGCAACTCGAGTTCGTGCTCTTCAGCGTTTCGACCACCCGCAAGTTCGTTGCCGGATGCAAGACCAAGCGCGGAATATCCCAGTATTTTTCCACTTCCACCGATTTACTCGAATCTCTCGAGGAATCTGTACGGTGATGGCTATTGCCTTCTAAATATCGTACCCGATCAACTGTCACGTGGCTCTGTTAGCGGCGAATTATCCGCCGGTTGCGGGAGTCTCGCTGCTTTCACCGGTAACAAAAGCACGAGCTCTCACGATCAGGACAACAGCGTTGCTTTCAGCGTTCAGTACAATAATTATTTTAATTCAAGCGTACAACAACAATTGCGCGAACACTCAAATCGCAACGGTTTGCTTCATCTACCTCCCGTAATTCCCGGACTTCCTTGCGTGCAACCTAATTGCACGCAGTGCTATAAGTTTATCTGAAATTGTCACGGATTTATTAGTTGTTGTACCAAATCATCACGGAGGATTATATTTTTAATCTGTTCTATCGGGATTCTACCAAAATTTATTTAATTTACCACCACTTCTGCATTGCAACAGTTCCCTTTTTTCTCTTTGTACTCGCAACTCCCGGAGTTTCTCTTTTTACGATTTTTTCCACTTATCAGACAAAGATTGACGTCTATGACTCATTTTTTTTTACTGCAAATATATTTATTGAAATGTACATTTTTATTTGCCCGATGTTTATTCAGAAGAAGAAAAAAATGGTATATCTTGACGCTTAATAACAATACAGGCCTATCTATCCAACCTACTGATTTTTATTACTTCTCCTTCCCCATATTTCGGCTACCTCGAAGCGTTCGTGGAAGTGATAGGGCGTAACAAATCGAATTAGTATAATTCAAACGTTTGCGCAAACAGAATCGGATATCGAAGGCACGCCCCCCCCCCCCCCCCCCCCCCCCCAATCCAGGAACAAGGATGCCCGAAGGGGTTTGTTTGCTTTGGCCGTACTTTTCGCAAAAGAAAATACAGGGCTCTGTCTCTCGAATCCTTCGGGAGATGCACGTAACCGCACGTTCGTGTCCTGAATTACTAAGCACACTGGAAACTCAATACAGCAACGAGAAAACGAGGACAGGGCAGGCAGTTTGCACGAAATTCAATCGCAAACGTATATTCACCCTGCCTTGTCCCGCTGGATACGCTTAACTTTGAGTGAATAAAAAGAATCGATATTCTATCGAAACCGTAACAATTATTATTACCCTCTCTTACATCGGACAGACATAATAATTTCATCGAATTTAAACTCCGTGGCTTTAAAAATCGCTCGCTACGAATGAGCGGAGACAATCTTCGCGCATCGTATTCTGCATCCTCGATATATATATATATATACACACACACTTACGCGGTTGATATAAGAATTCTTTTCTCAATTATTTACATTATAAATATTTTTCATGTGAAAAATACCGGATGCCTATTTCCTTGACCATCGTCGAAACTGTGGTAATCTTAAAACCGTAAGTGCGGTTTGTTCTTGATCATGTGTCTGAAATTGGACAATAAAATCGGTGAGTATGCAGGAAATTCAAGCAAATTATTATATCCCATTAGAATTGTTTAGCTCACTTGTCCAGATGCTCCCAGAACATCATCAGCGCGGCTCTGTCCAAATGCCTCTTTTCACGGCTCAATTCGATGACCGATACTGCCCAACGTGCGACATTTGCATCGAGCTTCATCTCATCGTACTTCAAGTGGAATGCGGAAACTACGAAGTGTAATTATTTTAAAAAATAAAAAATATTGGAACTGATACATTTGGCGATGTGTTGCCTCAGATAATTTGAGTTACCATTTGCTAGCAGACGAAAAAGAGCGAACGTCGAGTAAAATAGAGTAGCGCTAGGGTTTCGCTCACTCTTGATGAATAATTATAATAGCAGTAAAAAGGACTAACCGTTATTTACGGAATTAATTTTTTTCACGTTAATTATTTCATTCTGACACACGCGACTTTCCGTTAATTTTGTACAACAATAATTTCACTATTACTAATTAATATGTCGGAAAGTATGCGGTAACATATTTGGAAACTATTAGTATAGCATTTTTAAAAAAATCCGATTTTGATCTTGAAACGACCCCGATCATCGAACCCCCTTAACATGATACAAAATTAGTACCTTTGGAAAAGATCTCAACGGGATTACCGTCGAAAGGCCATCCCTTGAATTGCCAGGCAGGTCCCATTACAAAAACAGCGACGACTCTCTCCCAATCAGCGTTGGTGAGCTTTTGCGGAGTGTCGACAACACGATATGGCACTGTAAGACCGCCGTCCTTTCGGCGCTGAAGTAAAATCTCATTTTCTCTCTTGGATCCGGAAGCACGTTTATCCTCGTTGCTCACGTATTTTAACTCCTGAAGTATATCCTTCGCGTTGTACATCGTAATCAGCGACGTATTTGCATTGGGTATTATAATAATAGGCGTTCGGCTCGGTCGTTTATTTTGCGCAGCCTGTTGCGGCGTAAGTTTTGCCGCTGATGTTGGCAGCAATCCAGAAGTTGGCGTCGAGGTCGGATTTGCGCTCGGTGGTTTTCTCACAGCGGGATTTGTGCCTTCCGTCACGGATTTCAGTGTCATACCGTGATAAGTACCCATTGTATCGATCTTGAAACCCTCGGTCTCCTCTTTCTGACGAATAAATCTCTCCTGATCGTAACGATTGTAAACGGCCGGTTGTGGCAACGGTCGCATCGGCGTCGATCTCGGCGTGACCATTGGCGTTGGCGCGGCCGGTCCCTTCTGTCTGCCCTCCTCGCGCGCTTTTATACTCTGCAGAATCGCGAATATATTCTTCGCGAAAACTTTGCCACTGCTCTGCAGTATCGTCGCCCGTGTTCGCCACTGGCGCTCTCGCGACACAATGTCCTTTGTGTCGTCCACGTCGAGGTCAAGAATTACCCGCAAATCCGAGCCCATACCTGTTGTTAGTAATTTTACGTAATTATTGTTACGGCTTTGAAGAATTAAAGCCTAGATGATAATTATACGATTTTCCTAAATCAGTGTCTATGGTTTACCGACAATTTTTCGAAAATAATGAACCTTGAGAAAAAATGTTGGGAAATTGTATTTTCAAGGAATTCTTTTCGGGAAATTGTTTTTTCGGCAAATTGTATTTTTGGGAAATTGTGTTTCCGGGAAATAGTTCTTTACGAAAATTGTTTTTTTTTTTTCGGGAAATTGTGTTTTTGGGAAATTATTCTTTAAGAAAATTTTACTTTCGGGAAATTGTGTTTTCGGGTAATCGTACTTTTGGGAAATTGTGTTTTCGGGAAATTGCACTTTTGGCAAATTGTGTTTTCGGGAAATTGTTCTTTAACAAAAATTGTTTTTTTTTTCGGAAACGAAAATATAATCTGTTATTGCAGCTGCCTGAAAATGACACGGATAAAATATTGTGTAATCCATACCTATATCATCGTTTTCTTTGATAGTCGTACGTTTCTTGGCCAAACGCTTGGCCTTTATAGCCGCAATTTTCTCCACCGACATCGCTTCGGAAAGTGATTTAATGTTGTCAACCGTGACCGAAGCTTCTTTAGGCGCATCAAGCCTGGCGGCCAGTTGCTCCTTGACTTTTTGCACGTGTGTCTCCTCGAAGCGTGGCTTCTTGGAGGAACCACTGTCCATACCATCCTCGGCGGTGCGTTTCACCTGCGTCGACAGACCTATCGGAGCAGATTTGTCTATGGCGGCCGAATTAGCTGTCTCTCCGTTGAGATACGCCAGTAAATCCTTTCTGTCCGGACGACGCACCACAGGAATATTTTCCGCCGCCGCTTGACGCACGTACACCGGATGCGTGAGTTGCACATGCTTCAATAAAAACAATAGACACTCGAGAGTGTAATACTCCTTGGCATTCCCTTCCTTTCCAGATCTGCAAGGTTAATCGGTATTTTACAAAATTTCAACGTCTACTGTAATAATCATTATTATTGTTATTTTTTACTTTTATGCGTAATTTTATTAATCGCTAATATTGTAAATAATAATAATAATAATAATAATAATAATTTTAAGTTTTTATTCTGATTCTCAAAATTCGCCACGATTCACTCCAGATTGCAGCGAAACGAATGAAAAAAAATATACATAAATATATATGTATATATATATATCACACGAGTACGTACCCGTAGGTTAGGTAGTTAGTTTTCACGTTTTTTGGCCACGAGAATTCACCGAATATTATTTCATTCTCACGCTCGATAATCTCCTTTTTGTTGACATTGTACTGTCGGAGAAGAGACAACGGATCCGCCATGTTTATGCACTGACTGCAACCGCGGCTATAGCTACGATTCTTGGCTTTCCCGTGTTAGCGATGTTTCCAAAAGTTTCCCGAGGACGCGATGCACCCTCCAGCTGCTTAAATCAACTAAAACTTGGCCACAATCACGGACTAGTATCTTTCTGCTAGTATGCAGGGCTTGCGACAACCGTGGTGGGGGTAACGACCCTTTAGCGATCGCACTTTTAGTTAGTATTTACGCCACAGGAAACGCTAAGAACACGGTTTTGTATAGGCTGTATCCGATGGAGATTGAACCAATTGGATTCACGGATTAAAACTGTAAAGCGTTGCTCTCGTTCCCTTTTGATTTTTTGTTCTCGTCTTTTATCCGAAAAATTAAACGTGGCCGAGAAAAACGCTTCGGAAAGATTGAACTATCTCTCTTGCACTTGCACATCAGCTTAAGGGCGAAACACATGAAAAAAAAAACAAAAGAAATTGAACTTTTAGGACAAATACAGAGAAATCGGTCAACTCGACATGACAATTCCCCAGTTGGCTGCTGTGATTTGTTTTTTTTATCACGAATTACCAACGATATTTGCGAAAACTGATAAACAGTTTTTGTTACCGACGGAGTTGTTTCTCTTTTTTTCGCGCGTGTTGCACTTCAGATTCAGATGCACTCTTTGTTACCTATGGTTGGCCGTCGCTGTCACAATGCGGACAATGTGCAAGGTGCATTTCTGCATTGATTATCAGATCGCACAGCCTGCGGTTTGCGTTCCAAAATTTTCCGAATTTTTACGAAAATTCTCTGTATGAAAATGCGCGGATACACAGGTTTGTTGTTTATCGGGACACTGCTAATGCGAAGTGGCTTTTGCACCTTCACGGAAACTCCAAAAATAGGTAAGAATACTATTGGTTTTTTGTGAAAATCAGTTGTTTGTTTATTTCCGGAACTGAGCGGATCAGTCCACTTGCGATATGAATTTTTGAAAGTTCGCGGTTATTATTAATAACAATACAATTTTAATCATTTTTGTGCCAAAAATGGTTCAAACATTTTTTTTTACATTTATTTAGTGTAAAAAATATTCGGACAAAACATTTAAAAAAAAAAGTAAAAAAAACGTACATCAAGTACTGAAAAATAAGATTTTGCAAAATAAATTCTTGCTATTAAAATTTGACAAAAAAGGTAGAAAAAAGAACATATAATTATTTTTTTTAAGTGCGATTTCCAAAATATGTCATTTAAAAAAAAAAAAAAGAAAAAACAAAAAAAAATTGCATTACTTAATAAGTAAACTTCACCCAGAATTAAGTAACGCATTTATTTTATTTTTTTTTTTTAATAAAAAAATGACATATATTGGAAATCGCATTTAAAAAAAAATAACTGTATGTTTTTTTTCTAATTTCTTTGTCAAATTTTAATTGCAAGAATTTAAAATTCACAAAAAAATTTGAAAATATTTTTGATACCATAGAGAATTTTGAAAAAATGTAACTGCCGTTTTTGTCTAATCTTATTATTTTTTTTGTACACTGTTAGCTATTGTTGGTGGAGGCATCGCAGGAGCATCTGCTTCTCATTTCCTGAATGAACTCTTTGGCGGAAAATTGGCAATTGATCTGTTCGAAGCAGATAAGATTGGCGGACGCCTGGCAACTGTGGAAATAGCTGGAGCGGAATACGAAGCTGGTGGCGCTATAATTCACGATAGAAACTTGTTGATGAAACGCTTTGTCACGCTCCTAGGTTTGCAAATATATTAAAAACGATTTTTTACATAACTAAAGAAAAATAATATTGACCTTTGTGTATTAAAATTCTTGTAGGTATGGACGTGCGTCCGACTTGCGGTGATCAGAAATTTGGTATATGGAACAGAGAGGAATTTGTTTTTGAGGAAAGTTCCTGGGAATTTGTCACGCTCACAAAATTGATCTACAGATACGGTTTGCAACCATTTAGGCTCCATGGGTGAATTTATATAATCTAAGCAAAATTAAATTTGTGCTCAATCTAAAATGGAATTATAGAATTTTTCCTAATTTTTTTTTTTTTTTTCTTTTTTGTTTCTTATTTTATCACAGATATGTAAATTCGGTGCTGGATGATTTTGAAAAAATATACAAAATTCATGACAACGGAATTGCCTTTGCCAATGTCACGGATTTGCTATCAGCGATGAATGAAGAATTTCCAAAAATGTTGGAAATATCCATGAAAGAGCATCTCACGAATTTGGGATATTCGTCAGGGCTCATTGACGAATTGGTCGAGGCCACTTTGGTTGTGAATTATGGGCAAGACACGGATGTTCAGAGCTTTGTCGGTTGTGTGTCGATAGCTGGTGCAGGGGCCTCGTTATGGTCTGTCAAAGGTGGAAATAAAGATGTAATTGATATTTAAAATACTCCGTTTACGTTTTCAGCGGTGAAAAATATGCATTTCACAGAATTTCTTTTCTTAATAAATTTTTTGCTCGCCGATTTATAGTTTTGATGAATTTTCAAATTCGACTTCAACTGAGGATTTAAAAAATGCATTTTTTTTTTTTTTTTTTTTACAGAACAGTCAAATTTAATATTCTTTTTTAATACGCAAGAAGAAAAGCTTGCTCGAAAAGCAGAATAAAAGAAAGAAAATAAAATTCGTTACGCCCATGTCAAAAATAAATATGTTAATTTTTAGGTTCCAAAACATCTCATCTATCGAAATAATCAAGTGAACGTGGTGCCGGCTATGGTTAAAAAAATAGTTAATCTGGGAAGAAATACCAGCGGCTCAAAATACGAACTCCATTATAGTAACAAAGGTAAATTTTCGGCATTGGCTTGTCCAGTTTCTCTTGAAACTGCTATAAAATTAATATTTCGTGTAATGCGATTAACTCATAAATTAAAAATAATTAATTTTTTTTTTCCAGGGAGTTCAGACACAATGAAAAGTCTTTACGACATAGTAATCGTAGCGAGTCCTTTAACAAAAGACCAGGAGATGTCGATAGAGTTTGAAAACTTTCCCGAAGACACGCTTCTCGAATTTCCCGGTGGATATCAATCCACTTTCGCGACTTTTGTTCACGGAAATTTAAATCCAAAGTACTTCAATCTCGATGATCCGATCGCCGCGGTTTTGAGCTGCGATCCTAACAAAACGATCATCAGTTCAGTGAGCAATTTGGTTTCCGTCGACGGCGGCTGCTCGAATGTTTGGAAAATATTCACGAGGCATCCCTTGGAAAATAACGTCATCGACGATATGTTTAAACACGTAAAATATCGATTTTCTATTATCATTTTTTGCTTATAGTGTTTTTTTTTTTTTGCAAACAAATACTTGTATAACTTATTATTAAATTTTTACTAAGTTACAATTCACAGATTGAAGGATCGATCACAAGTATAAAATGGAAAGCTTATCCAAAGTACTCTACGAAAAAGCCTCGTTTCGATTTCAAACTTCACGATTCGCTCTATCACGTGAATGCAATTGAGTGGGCAGCGAGCGCGATGGAAATGAGTGCAATCGGTGGAAGGAACGTTGCAATTTTAGCGCACAATGACTACAAACGACGAGTATCACTCGGAGATTCTTCTGGAAATGGGAAGCGATTTAAAGAACAGAAATCTTCGCGTTTCACGGATCTTTAGCCAGAGTGAAACGTAGGAAAAATAAAAGAGACATTTGTCATACAAATAACATGTGATTCCGAGTAATACACATATATGTACATAAAATATGTACATAAAAATCATCCATTATTATTTTTGATAATTTGTAATTATAATCGCTGTTGTTGCAGACGAAAAATATAATTTTACTGTTAATGCAATTAGAATTCGATTTTTATCGCTTTTACATTCCTGCGAATTTTTCTTTCAGCATATATTACTTCTGACAAAACAACAAAATGAAAATTTAATTTAAAGGGTCATTAAAATGTAAGAAATATACATTTTTAATTTATATTTTTTAAATGAAATTAAAGTATTAATGTAAGTATTCTTTTTTTTTTTAATATTTAGGATTTTTGGAAAAGTCAAGAAAATTCTGTGTTGAAAATAAAAATTCGAACAAGCATGCAACGCCATCTAGGGATGAAATAAAGAACTAACAAATTTATGCTGCCATCTAGCAGTAATATGGTGAATTAATGATTTTTCTGTAGCTAATTTCACGCCGGATTCTTCAGTTTTAACAATTACCAAATCCCAAAGCTCTTATCTTTTCTACTTTTTTCTCAATTTAAAAAAAAAACGAAGAAAATCATAAACTTATAGACAAGCGGGTGTCCAATCAAATTGCAAAGAATGAAAGAACAAAAAAACAAAAGAATTTCCAGAACTGCTTAAATATAACCATAAACGTGACCGGTAATTTTACCGTAAAAAAACGGTACAAAAAATTTCTTACCAGTAATTTCACAACTATATAGATGAAGTTTACCATTTATTACTGCAAATTTGGCAAAACAAAATTGTGACCGATTAAAAATTTTCGAGCAATTTTCGTGACCGTATTTTCAGAACACAAAGTTTGTAGGAAAAAAAATGGCCGTCAATTACGGTCATTTTACCGTCATTTTTCTATTTTTTTTTTCGGTTGTAAAATACGGTAATTTAACCGAAAATAAAAATACCGGTATTTTTACATCCATATCATCACGTCGCAATTGTTGTTGCCGGCGTATTAAGTTTGTTTTGGTTGTGAAAAGTTGACGTTAAAAACAAGTGCTTCGAACAGTTTTAACTGCCAAACGAAGCATGAAGTTTCGTTGAATCTCGAAATTTGATTTCTCGCACGTCCGAGTGTCGAATAAAAGGTGGTAAGAGGAAAAAAAAAAAATATCGAACAATGCAGGCCAACAACATTCCATTGACACGAGTAACCCTGGACTCTTCGATAGCCATAAAGCTAACAATGGGCAGTCAAATGTTAAAAGAACGAGCTCTGATGGCTCGGAACGATGCCTGGCACAGAATCAAAATAATACGTGGTGCGAGGTACGACAAAGAGGTTGTACTTCGAAGCATTCTTTTGGCCGTCGAACCCGCAGATTTAATTCCCGTGAGATATCAAATCAACGGTGAGGATGCTTATTTTATGGCGAGAAACTGCGGACCCGCGCTAGAAATGCTCTGTCGATCGAATTTAATAATTAATCTTGCCAACGGCGATCCCATTGTCATTATCGTAACACTGGCGTTCGCCTCTATTCACGAACTTAAAATAAACATTCAGCCAATATTGCTCGCAGCACTTACAAGAAGATACGACTCGAGCAAGAAGTACCTGAGACTCGATGATTTTCACAGAGACGACGAAATAGCCAAAACAGTTTACTGTCCTCTGTCGCAATCGAGGACTCTGAGCCATACGCTGAAACTGGCAAAAACTGCATTGGGCCCGTTGGAGCATCTTAATCTTCAGAACAACGAACTACTCAATACAAACGCTATGGAAAATTCAAATTTAACATCCCTCAGAAGCTTGGACCTGAGAAACAACTATATGATGGCAATGGACGCTCTTAGCTCGCTGAAATTATTGAAAATCACAGAACTCTGGTTGGACGGCAATCCGTTGTGCGAAAATTATGCAAATTCAACGCGTTACATCGATTCCGCGAGACTCTATTGTCCGCATTTGATTAAGCTAGACGGCGTTACGCTCAATACATCGAAACTTCCGCAGACGTACAATAGTTACTTAAAAAACGACGTTACCCGCAAACTTACTGATCAATTTATCGAGCATTTTTATGATATTTACGATCACGAGGACAGATCGTTGTTGAGAGATTTGTATCACAAAAATGCCATATTCTCGCTGAGTTTGTCTCTGTCGCCGGGTAATAGTAATAGACAAAATTTGGGACCTTTTATGGCTGAGAATCGTAATACTTTCCGCTCCTCCGATTACACGAAAGCGTATCTTCTATTGCATCGCGGACCCGATGAGATTGTCGGAGTTTTGAAGAGACTGCCCCAGTCGTTGCACGACACCAGCGGTTTTAAAGTCGACGTGATGTTGGAGGATCGACAACGTATTATATTTAACGTCGAGGGAATATTCAAGACTCCGTCGTCGCAGATGCTGGCTTTCAGCAGAACTTTCCTACTCGTACCGGGCGAGGATAACGAATTTAATATCTTGAACGATCAGTATCTCGTGATGACTAATGTAACTGCTACGACTGCGATGTTCGATTATCCGACGATTCAGAATGAAAGAAAACGCGAGAATATCGCGTCGTTCACGCCGAGAGAAAAGGAACGCTTGATTTTTACTCTCATGGACGCTACGACTATGAACACCGAATGGTGTCACAGATTTCTCGAGGATGCCAATTGGGACGCGAAACGCGCTATCACAACATTTATGAATAATTACAGAACGTCGAGCATTCCGGTTGAAGCGTTCAGTAGATAATAAAGACGATCTGCTATTTTTCATTTTCGAGACTCGAGACGAGTTGAATAATTGAGAAACGAAGAAAATTTTGTACGATTTTTTTTTTTTTTTTTTCGCAAAGATTGACGAGTTTTGGAATGTGTGCGAATAAATGCAGAAATTATTGAGAAGTTGATTATTTGTGATTGTACATCTTGAAACGCAAATCGAAAGAGTTTAATAATATGTAAATGAAATTTGGGATTTAGAAATTCTGGAATATTTAACTTTCTGAATCAACAATTCAAAGCGTTGTACTAGATAAACTTTTTATTGAACTTAATACGTATGTACGGTACAGATATAAGTACAAAAGACAACTATGAGTACACTTTTGTCAATAATAATAATAATAATAATAATAATAACAATAAAAAACAATCAGATGTGTTTCCAGACAAATTATCAACAATAATAGAGAGATGTGTACGAATGAAGTGTCAGAGAATATGCTAATGCGTGATAAAAATATCAAATAAATAGCTTTTTAAACTGGTTAAAATCAGACTTGAAGATTATTCCATCAGACTCTGGATGTTTCCTAAAAAAATACGTATTAGCACGGTTGTTATTTTGACGAGCGATAGAAAAATTCTTTATTTACAAGCTAGAATCTAAGCTTTAGCAAAATTAGATTCTAATATATTCGCGTTTACGCATTTTCCAGAATATTCTTTTTTTTTTTTCATGTCGTTGGTTGCCGTTTCGATTTTCACTCGATACGTTAAGTACTGATCATAAAAAAAAAATCCATGTCATTTCGAGTACATGTCACTGCGGATCCGAAGGAGCCGCTTTCGCTCGCGACGCGTCGTTTTCATCAACGCGAAACGACGTTTTCCACCCTCGCAATCCAGCCAACGGTCCTCTTTTCGTCGTACACAATCCTAATTTATCTAACTTTCATCCTAAGGCAAAGCGAGAATGGATTTTCCGCGCTCTTGAGCTACATATTACATATAATATATATATCACATTCTCGAGGTAGGATCTTCGCTGGGTTTTTGCGTTTCCCGACAACATCGCCCCCGTAGTGTAGATGGTTTGATAGAAAATAGTTGTTCTTCGAATTGCTTCTCTAGTTGTCGTACGACGTCGACGGCTCTCGCAAAAGATCATCATTTTTGTTTTGCTTTTTTTGTTTGTCGATTTTTCGAATTTGGTTGAACCGGGGGCACGCGCGTTAAAACACGTCCCGGCAACCCGGTCCTGCGCTCAGCACTCCCGCGCCCAAACGAGGGGAGGGGGGAGTGTTGTGAATTCATTTCGAGGAAGGCTCCACGTTTCTTCAATCCGTGTCCGAGTCCTTCCTCTTGATTCCACTGCGCAGCGGCTCCGTTACCAGAATCTTTTCTTTTAGGTACTGGTAGTTTCTAAGCCTTACCACCGCGTAATCCTGCAAAAAAAAAAAATAATAATTTAAAAAATAAATAAATAACTCAGTTTTTTAAAAGACGTTTTTAGTAAACACAATATGGATACTAGAGCTGTTAAAAAATACGTGTTTTTAAGCTATTATGAAAAATTATGAAAAATTGTAGTCACAAATATTAGTTTGTTTTTGTATCTGTAGAAAGGCTGAACGAATGAAGAAAAAACGAAGCGGTGGATGAAAGATGGCATAAAAATAGAAACTGTTTGCTCACCCAGTAGCCAAACGGGATTTGGGAGAGCTTGGCATTGACGATGCTCCAAAGTCCCCAGAATAGATGGCTCGCCATCGAAAATACTTTGACCTCCTCCATCAAACGTTCTTCCTCTGCGGTGCCCTCCTTGCCGAGAGTCCTCAGATAATTCCTTATGAAGTGGAGCTATTGAAAAAGAGAATTACGTTAGAATTTTACGCGCTGAGAAGTGCGCGGTCAAACTACCATTATATTATTTATAAGCTTTTTTTTAAATATTTAGGTAATTTTCTTATTAATCGTTTATGAAATATATAGTGACTTCGATTATAATCGTCACGCTGTTCGTCGTGTAATTTACAAGTCATTTCCTACTCCCTTATGTGGGACTACCGTCATACTTCAGGATCGTTGTTACAATTTTGTTTGTTTCTTCAAATGCATAAATTTTAATACGAACAAAACGTAAACAATGATTATGGCTGATTGAAAATCAAATGCATTCTGAATATACTGCAGTCGAAAGGAATTACAAACGAGGACAATGAAAATCTAAAAAAAAAGAAAAAGAAAAGAAAAAAAAGAGAGAAAAGATCGTGGGTATTCAGGCTCATCCAGAGGCCATGAAGGCTTGGCGCCTTTAATTAAATTCGTCGCAATTCTTCAATTTAAACACTATTCCAACTGATTAATTTAACTCTTTGATCTCTCAAGTGTTATAATCGAATTTTGCAAAATACTAATAATACAATTCGACGTCTGATGCCTCGGTAAACATCCGAATCGGAGTCAATCGTCGATAATGCAAAAATACAATTTTTGCAATGTCGTCGCTCGATTCGTTCAACAGGTGTCCGCGAAATTAATTCGTCGATTGTACTAATAGCGCTCAGGGTCAATTAGACGCAATTTCTTCGCGACGCGAGACTTTAAAAGTGCGCTCCAATATCGTGCAGAGATCGTTCGATCGAGGAATGTAGAGATATGAAATACTGTTTTTTTTTAGCAGTAGAAATATCTTATACCATCATCGAACACGAGATCCTTCGATTTGGAGGGACAGGCTCCGAATAGAGCTGGCAAATTGGCCGTCCAATTAATACAAGGCGAATTGGTAATTCATATCGGTAATCACGAAGGTGTTTTTTTTTTTTTTTACGAATCGATTATTCAGACAGAGAGAGAGAGAGAGAGTGCGTGGTGAGGTACTCTAGTGTTGTAGAGGCGTAGATTGCGGGACTCTGGTCTCGCCCCCATCGTGATGGTTGGCCACCCAGTCACTCGGAATCCCACATGAGTGCATCAGGGGGGAAAAGCCAGGATAATCCTTTGGCGTCAGAGCACACGGTTTTCATAGGTCTCGCCCGTTATAGTCGTGCACACGCAGGCATCATCGGCCTTCTCTCAGAGTTTTCCGGTCCTGTGAAACTAATACATACACACGCAACACACGCCAACGTGGCCTACTCCCTCAACCTCCTCCTCCCTTGTCCCTATATCACATATCCCGTTTTTCCGTAAACACGACAACAATAACAATGGCTATGATTTGTAGGAGGAAAATAGAAGAAAAAAAAGACAGAGCAAAGGGACTTTGATAACGATTCATAATGCTAATCTTGTGGTATGTTGAATTGGGCAATTAAAATGTGAGGGAAAAAAAGTATATTCATGTAAACGTGAGCGGATGATTTAATAATTCGCAAAAGGACGTTTCAAAAAAATTCAATGAATCTATTAAATTATGCGTTGTATATCGTAATTGGAAAATTTGTTTTCTTTTTCAAGGCAGAGTTCGAAGACAGTGACAATAAAGGAGGATGGCGATAAATTTTTTGGTTGTTGTTGAATTTTCTTACCCCGTTAAAATGTTTCGGTGTTGCACGCTTGGCTGCGTAACGACACCCCGTTCCCCCCATACGCGGCTTACCTTTTGCTCGTCCGTGGGTCCCGCGCCCGCACGCTCATGGAAAAATGGATACTCCGATGCCGTGTAATCGTACTGCCACTCGACGAAGTGATTCGCCACGTCGAAGCCACGATAGTTGTAAGAACAGTACTCGAAGTCGATGAGCACGAGTTCGCGCTTACGCGAATTCTGGCGCAACAGTATATTACCCTCTTGCATGTCGTTGTGACAGAATACTACGGGATACTTTTGTTGCATTACCAGAGACCTGTAAAATTGAATTACATTCGATTTATCCATCGGATTCAAGTTCGCTTCTACGCAAAATATTATTTATTACAGATATAGATCTTTTCACTAAACATGTGGTTTAAGATTTCCACATATTAAAAAAAAAAAAAGCTTTGGCAAGTTATAACTTTTGAAATATAATATTAAGAAAAAAACTGGTACGTAGCAAATGTTCGTTGTCGTTTTCTCTGATGGACGATTTTTTTTATGTCCAAAATTAAGGGAGTTGTTCTTATATGAATACTGTAGCAGGCCATAACTTTATTTAACTTCAATTTTGAACTTAAAAAGAATATTAAAATATCGTCCATCAGAGAATACGACAACGAACATTAGCTACTTACCAGTTTTTTTCTTGATATTATATTTCAAACACTTTCGTGTTTTCTTATGATATTTGGTGGAATGATATTCTGACAAAAAATTGCAACTTCAGCAGTAAAAAAGAAGCAAAAACAATTATTTCAACTGATTCTCACCTGAACCACGCGAGCTCTTGAGCCAAACCCATCGACCTGAGTGTATTTACATTGTCCATTTGTCTTAGATCAATGTCATCGACATTTTTCAGTGTCGTCATTGCGCTATCGAGCCATTTGGACATGGTGTCCCAGATCCACGTAGGTTCTTTGCTAATAGGCACTTGCATCATGTGTATCTGTGCCATTTTTTCAGCAGTCAGAGCGCTCAATTCGGGATCGGCGAGTTCTTTTGTTAGCAAAGGCCTCGCCGGTATGTACTCCTCGATTCTGCCACCGGGGAATATCCCGTGGAGCTTAGGGCCAAGTCGCCTCTCCGATAGCAGTGTAAAGATCACCGATTCCGTGATAAGACCCTCCACTGCTCTTTCGCCGTGCACCTGACCGTAAATTCGCAATAATACTTGACGAGGCTCGCCTCGTACCGGGGCTGCCCCTTCCGGCAATTGAACATTGTACACCCAGTTGCTCAGTCCACCACTGAAAGTAAACGAACAAAATGTGTATGATAAGATTTATTTGAAGGTCCTTCTTTACAAGCGATAACGGGAATGCACGTAGCAACGAAATGTCGATTATTATGCCGATTACGCAGACTAACGGCTGAATATATATTTTCAAATTCTTATTCGTACCTTATGTGCTTGAAAACTATGTTCTCCGCTGTAACGTGCTTCCATCCCCCGTGCAAATAGTCACGACAGATTCGCGCAGCGGTTGCCCTCATCTCGGGATTGTTATCGGACATCTGTAAGGCAAAAGAAAAATCAGTACGGTAGATCAATACTCGCTTGAATGCTCTAATATTTCTACGACGTTTTACACATACTATTTATTTATTCATATTAATGTCTAGTTTTTATTCGTGATTTTTTCGGTGCCTGAACATCAAACTTTGTAATTACGTTTGGAAACGCTTAAACTATAATCTAAGACAAAAGTTCAAGCGTAAAAGTTCAAATATGTAGCTTCAACAGGAGCTCTTTAAGTTTTGAGAATTATAGATCGTTTAACGTCTATCAAATTGTATCTTAGTAGTTAGGGTTTGAAATATGAGCAAAAAGATGATGAATGGCTTGAACGAGTTTGCAAGAAAACACTTTTAAGTAACTGAGCTAAACATACATTTATAGATTTGTTACAGTTTGCTCTGGGAGTGCATAAATTTACTAATTTATATGGTAAACACAAGGTTTGTAGAGGTATAATATCGCAGTCTACCTACACATTGCAAACCACACGCTGTGTAATCGATGAACGAGGAGGAGAACGGTCTAATGATTAGCGGAGTGCGAACGAGTAGTCGGAAGAAGTCTTTCATGAGTTTGTCGATAGAGGATTGAACTTGATTACAATGAGATCGTCCGATTAAACGATAGGCGAATGTGCGTTATCGTGAAGACTCAATTATCCTCTACGGAGACATAATATGTTACACTTAGACACGAAGTATTATTTTAAAAAATTAAGCATATAAAAGCATTCCACTATCTTCGTTTTATTATACTCCAATGAATGTCGAAAAAAAAAATCTAAATTATTTATCGGAGAAATTTTTCATCCCATGAAAATTCCCATTAAACAAACTATTTAGTTTTATAATATAATTATTTTTTTTTACTTTAATTCTTGCTCTCCAGATATTTTGAATTTGCCTACAAAACAGGCAGACAATTGTCTCATCTAAACGCAAATTTTGGTGAGTGAAAAAAAAACTCATATTTTGTGGATAAATGCATTTGAATGTTTCTCTTTAATGGTGCTATATAATCGAGTACGCAAATTGTTTATCGATCTTAATCTGTTGAAATGTCGTGATTACGAGTGTTTGTACAATTTTGACGTTCGCGACGTGAGGGAATGAAAGCTCAGAGAACGCAGAGGCGTTGAAGAACACGCGATGATTATGACGAAGAGAATTAAGTGGAAAAACGTCGTACGAGCAATTTGTGGGAGCATGCGATAAGCGAGCTGACTTGTCCTCTGATGGCTCTCTCCGTCTAGCCGAACGATTGGTAGATCTCGATTGTACCCTACAACGCGGGCGCTCACCGAGTGTCCGTTTGGACTTTGAGCTTCGAATAGTCTATAGTCTCGATACGTTGTCCGCGGCAAACTTATACCCGGATCGTCGGATCGTTCGATCATCGTGTTTAAAGCGACGTTCTCGCCCTAAGTTTTCTTTTTTAAGGGTCTTTAAGCTTTTTGAAACAAGGATTACGTTTCACAAACAAACAACATAGACACTCGTCTCAGCGAGACTGTCAAGCCCTGAGACTTCGACACGATCACGCCTCATTCGACTACTGACTCACCAAGTGCAAAGCCGTCAACTGAAGCAAGGAGGTAGCCCACAAACGAGTTTGCGCGAACCTACGATCAATATTGGCTTGTCACCGGTCTGCTAGAGGCTCTCAGTAAGAATTAATAAATTCTCAAGGCGAACTTTGGAGTCTGCATTTAAACAGCCCGTATATATCACACATTTATGCTGTGATATATAAACACAGGTAAAAATGTTTGGAGAATTGCAGTAGTGATTTTTCAAAATAAATGTCCCAAATTTTTTGGTAATTTTGCACGTGTACCAAATTTAATAATACCAGCTTGTGAATAAAAACTACCAGTTTTGTAAATTTCAGCAAATTTTTTTAACAGTGCTTGTTTTTATCGACTGCTGAATGAAATTATAACAATTTTCGAACTGTGTTACCATTTTAAAGACACACATCAGACAGTCACATTTAAACCGATTATCAAATGCGGCTCAGACACGTTTGCAATGAGTCTCGATGTGGTTCTATCTTGTTTTTTTTTAAATGGTTTTAATTAAATTTGAAATAAAAAACGTGGATCTGCCTGAATCAAGCTACAAAAGTAGTGATTTTTAGGTGATCTCATGTAATACCGACTGAGCAGTTGAAGAGTGTCAGTGAGATAGCGCTTTTGGCGATCACGATGCTGGAATAGATTTTTTCACCGACATTGGTCGGTAAAAAAAAGGCTATTTCATTGCTTACTCTATTCCATAATTTCGGTTGAAAACGTCCGATAAATTTTTTTTAAAATCATAATTTATTAATAAACTTCTTGAAAGCCAAAATGGCTCTCTATATTTTTTTTTACGCCTTCTTCAGGCTTTTACGTTCCCCTGTCCTTTTCCCCCATTTCTTCTTAGAGACTTCCACAGCCACTCTCTTTTCTAATGCACTACTGTATCGCATTTGCACGAAGGCACATGTTAACTGCGGAAAACCTGGCCGATATAGGCGGGTTTATTTTCGCAGTGTTTCTGTTGTACGAGAATACATCAGACGTGTAATGTAAAATAGGTCTGTCCAATTGTCCACAAACGAACAATGCTCCTCGCTCAAGAGGATGTGAGAAGAATTTTAGTTCTTCTCTCTCAATTTGCCGTGACTGCCATTACTTGTATCTCTCTTGCACCCGCAGATGGTTCACAGCACCTTTGTCCCTTCTCGGGCCCAGTTGGTATCTAAAACTGTTAACCAATTAAACGAAATTAAATCGAATTCACGTTTATTTAAAAAAAATATATCCAAACCTCTGCCACATAAACTTAAGGTGATGTTACCGACGGGACAACGAAATCTGTAACCCTAAGTTTTTATGCCCACGTTTGTTCTGTCCGAGGTTGAGAACCCTCCGACTAACAACTCGGTCTTTTGATCCGACCGATAATCCTTGGACGGACAGAATTTAGATAAGAAGATTATTTCTAAGTTTTCTCGGACTCGTAAAATTTACCACATCACCTTAAGCCTCACAATAAAGCTTAAGGATATCTGTTAATTTTGGCATTGTGCTCGACGATTTAGTACCGAAAAATGTATTGTGAATAAGCTCTCTGGGAGATGTAATATGACACCAGAGGCAAGGTACAATAAACCAAGATTTCTTTCACCTTTGCCTAAAATTCTGAGTTATTGCTTCCACGTAACCGACAAAGGCCTTGCAACGGATTACCTAGCGGATCATGCATACCACTCCCTTGAATCGTAATCCGATTAGGTTTATGCGCCACTTTTCGATCGATCGACCGATTACGACCCGTTACAACGATACAGTATTGAAAACATTTGCAACTTCGTATTACCAAAAATCTTATTTATATTAAATTGAATACATAAATGAGGTAGAATTACAAACATTTGTATTAAACTTCCTAATTTTCGAAGCGTTTGGCATAGATTACTTGTATGTCTTACATATTATTTTTAATATAGGAATTTATGTAAAATGGCTTCCTATTCATGGAAGTTGGAATGTCAACAAAAAAAATTAAGAGATTTAAATATGCAGTTGAAAATTGAGGTAACAAAGCCTTAGAAAACCAGGAAAGATTCCTGCGAAAATAATACACTGATTAAATCCTGATATATTTGTATAAAAGAACTAATTATTAACTCCCGACTGCCCCCGGGCTAAAGACGGGAGTTATGCGTTTCTGTCGGGAGACGCCAAAGTAGAAGTGCCAAAGTCATTGGTCGTTTTACATAATGAACAAGTTAACGACATCAGAAAAGACGTCGCTCGACTGCTGTAAAAAAAAAGACCCGTAATTACAAATAAATAATTGAAATCTATTGTTACAATTGTAATTAAAAAATTAGGGAGTTATCCTCCTATAAATGTTATGAATTATTTCAGACTTTTTTATATATAATTTTTTATTGAATATTCATTTTTTGATAAATAATTTTTTATTCAATATTCATTTTTTCTTAACGAATATTTTTGTAATTTTCTTTGCAGTCGGGAATTAAAAGAAAAACGTCATCTCATTTGGATTCACAGATCATTATAATTATTTCCACAAATAATTTTTTTTAAATATAACTACGATTTTTGTGAACAAAAAAATATTGTATCACAAAAATAATTTTATTTCGCTATAAATAAAAATATATATATAATTAGATAATTACTGTTTGTATAATTATATAAAAAAAATATAAAAATTGCTATCTTGCAATTTTTATTGAAAAATAAAAGTTAGAAGTACGTAATTATTACGGTAATGAATTTTATCGATATATGATACTCATAGTGGGAATTAGTCAATTTATATAAGCATATATTTTTCCCGAAATAAAAGAAAAAAATAATATTTCAAAGTTGTGAAGAGAACTGAAAAACTGCAATTCTTGACGCGTCGACAAAACGTGAATTCCATAGACTCGATTTTCGCCGTATCAGCAAAAAAAAACATAATAATTTCTCTTTGTTCCCAAGTTTATCAAGCTCTCGAAGTCCGCTGTTGACAGAGCAACATATGCGTCAGAGAAAGAGAGACTCTTGTCTCCCATGAGTTATATATTTAGCTCAGGCATGGAAAGAGGATAAAGAGAAGTTATGTTTACAGCTCGTTGGGTTTTCCAGTGGCGGACATTTTGTGGACAAAGTGCATGCGAAGGTATCGCTTTATAGGTAGTGTACACGGGAAACACGAGGCGGCAGGACGGCACGGACTTATAAAAAGGTGCGTGCCAAGTTCTCGAGCTTACGGCCTCAATCTCGATTCTAAATCGCGAATGTATCTCCCCTTGACGAGCTTTAAAGCACTTTGAGTAACATTTCGATCAATAAGCACATAATACCATTTTTTTTCCCCCATCCTTTAAATCCAACTTCCGATATAACACACACGCGTTATCACACCGAAATGCACTTTCACCCTATCAAGATAACAAACCGGTATAACGTATCGATTTTATATATATATATATATATATATATATATATATAGCACAGCAGAAATTGTTGCACAATGTGGAAACCTGGAATTTCCAACTGCGCGCAGTTATATCGATGAGTGATTAATAAACATCGCACATACCTTGTTGTTGACACCCATCGTTAAGCGTTCGGTCTGAAAAATTCAACGGGATACGCGCAGTGGTTACTCGAAGTCACTGACGAATGTGTTTACACTCTTTTGTTTTTCTTTCTTTTTTTTTTTCTTTTTTTTCTCCCAAATACGTGTGTAGTAACAAGATTGTGTATATAATTCAATATTTCTTTTTGTTCTTCTTCAAAAACTCGTATATCGTGCACTGAGTCAACCTGTTGAACGGTGGCGAAAATTTGCTTATAGAGCAAAATTCGATCTACTTATAGTTGAGCTTGCCGGCGAATACACGCATGCGAGATCCTTCACGAAACGTCTGAGTGGTCGAGGGGCGTTATTATATATATATATATATATATATATATATCTTTTTTTTTTAACGCTTCTCGGTAGTCGAATGTGCAGAATGCGTAACCGACGACACGTTGAGAACAAATGAGGATAAAAACGAATGCACCGAGACTAAAGGCTCCTTGAAAACTGGCCGCGTGGAGGGATCAAGGTATATTATATTAGAGGGGGGGGTTGTGAAGGAGGTGGAAGGGGGAGGAAAGTTTGGCTGGGAGCCAATCAACGGACGCGCCACTCTTTCACTGACCAATCAGCGCTATCAAGCTTCGTTGTACTATATCGCTGGTGGATATATAAAGCAAATTATTATTCTTGAAAGCGCCACCTGACGTTAACACGTTTTACTCGATATTAGTTGGAAGCTTTGTGATGCACAGACGCATCGATATGTATAGTAAAACGTCGATTATCCGAACGTTAAGCGTTTAAATAGCGACTCGGTTTATCAGAACGTTAATTGTCCGAATAAGTAGCTATTTATCCGAGTTTTCGGTTTTCCCGAACGTTTATGTCCCTTACATTGTTGCGTCTCTTAACGAGGTCAGACTCGCATGGCGTTCCCGCCCCCTTTACACTTCGTTTGCTCGTGTTTTTCCTTTCTCTTGCAGCCTCTATGCATCTGCAGAGACGTGAAAAATATATTCTTCGTAAGATGTTTCTAATCTCGCAAAATGTGTGTAAGGGTAGATGGTGTAGATTTTTATTTACCGACTGGGGTCGGTAAAAATGCTCGATTTCGTAGTTTACAAAATATACCTTGTTTATATATTACAAATATTATTCGAATGGTGCAGGATTATAATATCAACGTAAACGCATGTGCGTCCGGTCGTATGTTGGATGAAAATGCTAAAAAAAAAAATTGGAAAATCTTAAATTTGTAAACTTTACTAAAACCAACATGGCCGCTCGAACTATCAACACCAACTGTTACGTGTACTTTCTCGATGCACATTCTTTGAGGTTCCATTATCGTTGGAAAGGCGATAGCACAACGACAACAAAAAACGCGAACGGAGAATGTGAACTACGTTTACGTAGTCTGTCCGCTTGTGATAACGTGTGCAAACTTTCAATGTTTCAATTTTTTCAATTTTTAGTGTAATTCACTTTTCGAAAGGCGTAAAATATTCGGAGAACCTCGATGAATGAGCTTCCGGTCTAGTTTGACGTAATGTGATTTCCAGAATCTTACTTCGCGTCAACCAAGTAATGTTGACAAAATCGAGCGGCCATTTTGGATTTCGAGAGGTTTATTAATACGCGATTTTCTTCATTTATCGTATGTTTTCAACTGAAATTCGAGCGGACGTTCATTTGTTTATGTTGTAGAAAATTAATCACCAGGGCCTCGTCTTTGAAAGGTAAACAACGCGAGTGTTTACGAATTTGATAAAAAATCTGAAATGGCTTCAAAGCTCGCAAAAGACGAGACAGGGTCATCTCTAGATCTCACAATGTTGAAAAACTAATAATCTCGGATATCAAAAACAATAAAGAGAAAATTTTAATATATTAAAAATATTGTCGTCATGTTTACGATACTCGATGTTTACAAACTGCGGTTATGTGCGACCTATATGCGCCAAAAATAAACTCGAAGACATTTTTTTTCTGTTTAGAGTTAAAAAATATAAATTCAAGAACAAAGAAAAAAATGGAAAAACGTAATTTTATTGGAAAAATAATATTACACGTTAGTACTTGGCGAGTTTGTGATTCATTACTGAATGTTAATGCTATTATTATTATCTCGCCAGTGCCTCCCCTCCTCTCAGAATATTTCTGTCGGGTCAGTTAAACTTTCGATTAATCGATCGATAATCGCTCCCAATTTAATTCGTACAATCGACGTTCTACTGTAATTACAAATAAGTACGCAGGTACGTCGTGTGACGACGACGATTTAAGAATGTGTGTTTGTGTGTGTGACCAACGCGTAGTTTTGCCACATCTGTTTCGACTATTGTATTCAAAGAGCGAACACGTGGCAGCGTGCGCGGTGGTCGAATGAGGCAATGAAAATTATATACACACCTCTATAACGCAGTCTCGCGTGTTTTCGGGGGTAATGGACTTTCGTTGGTTCGTCAGATGTCAACGATGATTCATGAGTCTCTCGCTAATTGCAGTGTGCATTCGCTCTCTGTCAATAATAATCATCAGATGGTCTCTCTCTTTCTCTCTCTCTCTCTCGCTCTCGAGTCAATCGCGAAATGAGACAATTTCGATTGCTAAGAGACGCGTTTTTCCGATGATCGCGTCAACATCGAGATAACTTATCCCCAGACAAATTTTTCTAATCTTGTTTATGTTAGTTAAGACACGTGTACGGAAATCGTAAAAAAAACGGCGAATCTTCAGTGTACAACCTGAGTACTGTTAATCTCTTGGACGTAACACTTTCGTCACTTTTACAACGCAATTAGTAATTTATATAAACTATTCTTTGACAATAAATTAAAATTTTTTTGTAGTCGTGATAATCCTCAATTATTCAGTATTTGAAATATATATTTTATTGAATAAATGCTCATATTTAGATTGTTTATATGGACATTTTTAAGAAAGGTTACAAAAAAAAAATTATAACCTCATAACCTGAGTTAACATTTTTTTTTTTTTTTTTACATTTGTACTTACGACGAGGTGCGAAAATATTTATCGCCTCAACCACACGAATCTCGGGCTCTCCACTCTTCGTTTGCTATTCTCGGATACACGTGAATGCGTTTCCGCGGACAAACATTCGCTCGGAAGATGTTCCTCCGGCTCTTTATAGGCATAACTGCACCCGGAATTAGGAAATTGCACGAATATACTCACGCAATGTGGATCTCCGTATTTGGCGACGGCGGAGCGTCTATTTTTTCATTTGCCAGTGGATTTACGACAATTTGTGATTGTCAGGTCGACGTTCCGTCAACGATTTATCCGATAACACGTCGCACTGTGGAATTTTATCGCTTCTTATAACGCCTCTATGTTTCTTCACTGTACCGAGTATTTGTCAGTTTTGTAAACATGTAATATTCATAATACGTCGATACAATTTTATGTAATAAAATGTTAGTGTTAGTTATGAAACGATAAACACCATGTAAGACATTCAACTAAACGCTCGAAATGTGAATATATGAATACTAAAATAGAAATATTATTTTAGAATTAATATATGTTAATAATTTAATACTAATCGTCGATAAATATTTTTTTCTGTCGCAATTGAAGTAAACTGTTTTTCACTAATGTGATGTACCTCGTTCTCCGGTTTTCGATGAACTGAATCGTCCGAGGAAATAAAAAATTCATCGACCTCAAGGTTTCGTTGACTCTACATGGCGTGTGTCACAGCGTTGCGTAAGGCACGGAACGAGGTCGTATTTCGGTGTTGCGTCACTCATTTAGTTTTGTCGTTACAGATCGGTAACCGAAAAAAAAAAAAAAAAAAAAACCATGGTTGGTGAAAAAATGATGCCGTTGGCGTTAAAAGTGTCAACATTTGCTTGATCGAAAAAAAATTGTTTGCCTTCATTAATGGACCAAACTTAATTTTTCGTAGCTGAAATGCCTAAATTGACAGTATTGCATTGATATAGAAATTTACGGACGTTCGATCTTTATCGAATATTCGAGGGACATTCAAACTTTTTATTTTATTTATATATATATATATATATATGTAGTCATTTTTAAAACTGACCATAGTTGCGCGTTGTAGATAAAGCTCTAATAAACGCTCTGCCCGCGATTACAAGATTTGTCGCTGTGTCATACAGTTTTTATTTAATCAGTAGCGCGTTATCAGTTTTGAGTTTATCGGAATTCTGCGCTGTAGTGTCACTTAAATCGCAGCCTGATGCGAGGGAATATACGGTCAATGTATTATCTCACCAGCCGAAGTGCTCGGCTAGAGAAGTTATGCTTTTAGATCGCCACACACATTCTAAACTATTCTGTAAACATTGAATACGACGCGTCAAATCGTCATTGGGGCGCGTCTTCTGCATCAGTACGATTGCTATGTTGAATGTCTCTGCCACATGTCTACATAACTTGAAAATGACATGAGGATTTACGAAATATACTTGAAATATACGAGGACGAAAGATCAGAACACACATACATAGAACTAACATACAGAACTTAACCCTTTAAAGCATATATTTTATATTACATACAATTTTTTTTTTTATTTACTACTCAACGTTTTTTTGGGATCGCTGTCTTCGAATCTGGACTGAAAATTCAAAATGGCGGACAAAAATGGAAAAAGATACTTGATTTGGATGAAATATAGCACTGGGCGGTTTATGAGTTCACTGATTACGAATGTAAACTCAAAACTCAGAAATCCAAAATGGTGGATCCAATATGGCGGACCAAAATGCAAAAAGTTACTAGATTTGGATAAAACCCGACACTGGGCGGCTTATGGGTTCACTCATTACGAATGCGAACTCAAAATTCATAAATCCAAAATGGTGGATCCAATATGGCGGACCAAAATGCAAAAAGTTACTAGATTTCAATAAAACCCGACACTGGGCGGTTTATGGGTTCACTGATTACGAATGCGAACGCAAAAATTCAGAAATCCAAAATGGTGGATCCAATATGGCGGACCAAATTGCAAAAAGTTACTAGATTTGGATCAAAATTCAGCCCCCCCCTCCTCACCCCCGCTCTCAACCGCCTAGTGGGGCTTCGTCCCTGAACGCACGCATGCGCACGCGCAGAAATAAAAACCAGGCTGTTTTGTCCGAATTGTTTTGTCGAAATTTATTATGACAACGTAATTTAGACGTGATACCAAATGAATCTCAGCCTAACATACAGTATGTACGCTGCGGCAAGTGCTGTTTTTAACGGTATGCGTATATTATATGACGATAACAAAGGTGACATACTCTGTAGTTATCGAATTATCTCTGCTGGCGCGTCAGTAACTTAACTCGTTTCGTACTAGCCAGCAACGATAATCTGTAAAAATTCGATACTGTTGCTGTAATGCGCGTAACTCGAAGAGATAACATTCCGCGCGACTGAATCCAGATAAGCGCAAAGTTATTCTTCAATGGCGAATACGTCCTTCTGATTCTTGCCACGTGATACATATATAACTTTGGGCACATTGTTATTCCGGTGATTCGAGACGTGTTATATCTCGTTTTTAATCGATCGATCTTTAATCGGGGAATCCTTGGGAGTGCCCCTGCTGGAATTTCGTCTACTCTTGTAATCAGCACAATGACGCATTCTCCGTCAGTTGAAGCACTATTTTTTTCTACTTACATATATTTTTTTCTCACTAATTCCGACAGTTTGCTTCGCTCTTAATGTTATATAAACATACAGTAGTAAACACAGAACTTATAAAAAAAATTGGGAGAGTGGGGAAAAAAAAAGTTTAAAGGTAAAAATAGATTTTCAGAAATTACGGTGGCTCAATAAATGACTTCATATATCAAGCAAACGTTCTGGATATTACGAAAGGTGTAATAAAAATCCTGCTAACAATAACTGTCTACTGAAGTGAAGAGACCGATTTAACGATTTTGTGTTCTCTGCTTGTGGAAAAATACTGAAAGGAAAATATTGTTCTGGACTAATGGCTAATTTATTGACTTCTAATAGTGATAACTCTGCTTTTCTCGGTTTTCTTCGTTATTTCCATATGGTAATAAAAGAACTCGAACTCTTATCTCTCTCGAATAGTTACATATTATTATTATGTCCACCCAAGAATTATTACAATTTTTTAAATTCTTTTTTCAATATTGCCTATCGCTGTCGCAATCAAACCTGCGTGTGTACAACGATAATTGGCCGGTCACCAGAATTTCAATGAGAAAAAGTGGCACTGCCAAAAAATCACGACAAACATTACGTTGAAAACTTCGGCAAATACCTGTTCGCGTGTTTACCCTCTCTAAAAAGACGTATTGCCGGCAAGCATAAGTACAATGTTTGTTCCTTGTTGGTAATACTTACAACTGTATACCTATACTCGCTCGCTGCCGTTTACGCAGTGAAAACACTTTCGTCAAGGTCGTTTCGTGTTTTTCAATACCAAAGCCTCACCCCTCCCTTATACGAACATCTGACTTACAGAGTCTCAGCTCCCGGAGAGACCTTCTCGTTGTCTGTGGCTTGCCTGGCGGTTCGATTGGTCTGTAATGAGGCCGGAAAGAGAAAATTCTCTTAGTTTCCCAATGCCAACGTGTACGTCGTCTTTTCTTAAATAGAAAATTCCATTAGCTTGTGTGTTTACTAAATCGGTGGAAAGATGCAACACCCGCAGAGTACATAGCTGAGTCAGTTATCTCTGAGAACTGGAAATCGTCATAGAAACGAGAGAGAGAGAGAGAGAGAGAGAGAGAGAGAGAGAGAGATGCATCGAGAGGGTCAGACATTTTTTTTTTTTTTCTTCTTTTTCTATCGAACGAAGAGGCGTATTATATAATATTAACAAGTAAATATGTTATCTGAATCGCTTAATGAGATTGCCAAGTTCATCGATATCTCTCAGAGTTCATTTAGGCAGCATTTTAACACCGAGAGATTACGTGTGATATTCGCTAGAGGCTTTTTTTGTTAAGCGGGACAGAGGGCAGAAAAAAAGGACACTGAACACAGAGAGAGAGAGTCTTCAACAAAGGCTCTGAGGCTATATCAACGATGCATGACATCCCCCTTTCACTATTTGCCAGTGCTAATTCAACGTGATTTCAAGAAGGACGCAGCTGAAACCTCATCAGTCACTTGTTGTCCAGTTAGTTTGTTTGTAACACTACTGCTGTAATAAAGTCTAGGAAAAACCATGTTTTCCGTCGCTTTTGTGTTTACTGTTTTACCGATGCTTTGGTAAGAAAATTTTGTAATATTGCTGTATTTATTTAATAGAATTTATCGAGGGAGCGATTAAAGCGACATATCTAATAGTGGCGACATTTAAATGAACTATTCAAATCACTATTTTTGCTAAAGTCACTTTTGTTGTTAAAGTGTGAATACCAGCCTATTTTTTTTTTGCGACGATTTACGCACTGATTACTATTCGTTAAGAGGATAACTGCCGGAATTTTTGGACGATCGAGCTGATACTTTGCAGTCGAGTCGAGTTACCACCAAGGTTCTTTGTTATTGAATTTGCCTTCCGTCGGTTGAGCGATTTGTAAGTTATGAATATTTTTTTTTTTTTTTTAATACTCGGAAATAGTTCAAGCATCGGATCTAAATTTTTGCATACGAAACGTAAATAGAGCTGCCCCAACTCTGTCTCAGACATCGCATGTGATTTCGATCTTTCCCTTCCGAATATAACTTGACAAACTCAGCAGTTAAAACGTCGCGTTTTCGTTAATTTCAAAACCCTCGCAGACTTGTTTTCAACCGCCGATATTCAGCACTCCTCTTGCCCCTTTTTGGCTCTCGTGCGTTTCAAAGCTTATTTATTCCTTGGCGCAATATATATATATATATATGGGGCATTCCATGACATCTCGATCAAGATCTGACGATGAGATCTCAGATCGACTCCGCAATTTTTTATACAAAAGTACTTGTCGAAAAATACGTGCCAAATTTTTTTTTCATTTTTTTAACACTTTTCACCTGAGACAAAAAACTTTCGAAAAATTAAATCTCAGGTGAAAAGTGTTAAAAAAATGTAAAAAAAAATTGGTACGCATTTTTCGACAAGTACTTAAAAAAAAACAATTAAAATTTTTTTAACACTTTTAAAAAAAATTTTTTTTAGATTTCTTAACACTTCACCTGAAACAAAAAACTTTCGAAAAATTAAATCTCAGGTGAAAAGTGTTAAAAAAATCTAAAAAAAAATTGGCACCTGTTTTTCGACAAGTACTTTCGTATAAAAAATTGCGGAGTCGATCTGCGACATCATCGCCAGATCCTGATCCAGATATCACGGAATGCCCCATATATATATATATATGGCTTGTTGAGAAATAGTGGCGTAAACGATGATTGTCGGGGATCACGATAGCGTCGCCGTTAATCGCCACAAATTATCGTAATATATGGACTGACTGCCGCACAAGTGCAGCGGTCAGTCGAAGAAACCAATTTATCGCAACATTTAAGTAAAAAAACGCAGGTTCAAGGTCATTTGCGAAAATTGGCCAATTATACGAAAGCGTCACGTGAGGCTCTAAGCCTCTCGTACATACACATGCTTTACAAAAATAATATATACGTCGATCGTATATACGTAAGAATAATTATATACCTCCGAACTGAGAATCCGCGAGCTTGAGGAAAAATAGAGCACGCTAGAGGTCACTCTCTGTGACGCAGTAACAAGCGACGACGCATCGTCACTGCAATTCATTAACATCAAGAGAATCTCTCATAAATGTTATTATGATGAATTCCGGAGAGGATATTTCAGAGAATCCGAGATGCTCATGTCTGAGGTAATGAATGAATGTGGAAAAACTAATTTTCCATAAATACCGGTTCTTCTTCATCATTTTTTTTTTTTTTTTTTTCCTGGCCAGCTGCATTAACGCAAAAACAAAGAAAACGATAAATTGTTATGTAAGTTATGGGACAAGAAATTAAACCAAAATATTTCTTTTTTTTCGACGCTAATTGTACCCAATTATTCACGATATGCGATTGTACAAAGTTTTTTTTTTTTTTTTTTCTTGAATGTTCGAGGCATTTTTATCGTATTGCATCAGACGGCCATTAACATGGAGATAAACTAGCGAATTCTTTGTTAGCTCACGAGGAGAATATATGCTGCAGGATGCTTTAATATATTCTGTTGAAGTATATTAGCTACATAAGAGCGTATAATATAACACGAGTAGATCTGATAATCTCGAAATTTTACACTGCTGATTCTTCGAAACAACACAAGGACGGACACTTTTGTAGAATTTTAAGATAATAAAACAAGTGACAAGTTGTTGACTCACGAAACTGGAACATTGATTTCAGTCAAACATCGAAGCTTATTATTTCACTGTTTACTTTTCATCCGCGTTAAGAAAATGACAAATATTTACCGAACGAATCTCTGATAAGTTGGACTTGGGACGTTTCATGGAAAAAACAATAGAGCCACAATCGTCTCGAGTTCTCAACAGTGAAACGTTGGATTTGTAAATGTGAATGGAAAAATATTTTTAAAAAAACATTCTGTTTTTTGTGATAAATTTAAAAAATGGTTTTTCGTCGTCAAACAGACGAAAAGTTATTTCAAATAAAGGTTCATATTTAAATATATATATATTTTTTTTATTTAGAATTATTAAATATAATATTTGTAAAATCATGAGTTTAATTGCTTCTTCTTAGAGAGAAAACGAGCGAAGGAAGTAACGAGATATTTAATCATCAAGGCGTGTGTAATTTCCGCAGATTCTTTTGTAAGCATCAAACAGTTGCGATTAAAAAAAAATTCCACGACACGTTCCACGCGATTCTAGAGGCGCGTTGTTATAATCTACTGCGAATTCTCGCACTTGTCCTTCATCTGTTTAATCGCTTTCGGGATATCTCTCAGAGTAGTGACTTGGAAAAAAAAAATCTTGATGAATACGATAAAGAATCCGATACGCTTTCAATTGCGTCCGATGTGTGAATCTTTCAAACGGAAGTTTCAGCTGACTAAAAAAATTAATAATTCCCAAAGCTCTTATTTTTTTTTATTTTTTTTTTGCATTCAGGCAAAACACGTCAGGTCGGTCACCTCAATTTTTCATGTCAACAAAACGTCCTCAAATTTATTCAGGATGTTGGTCTGAGTGAAGGAATTTTTTTCGATTTTTTGAAAATGAAATCGGCGAATTTTACAAAAAAAAATTGAAAGTCCGCTGAAAATCCAAAATTTCATGTCGTTGCAATTTTTTTTGCGAGCCGTAGTATTGGCGTTAAAAAATAAACAATGATTATTTTCAGCGATTTTCAATGGCTGGAATACACAATAAAAAAATCTGGAAAAAATTCCTACGTTTTTTCTTTCTTCAAATAGAATGAAAAATTGGGATGGCCAACTTGATGTGTTTTGCCCTATATGTACTGCAACAAAATATATATACGTGGAAGAAGACAATGAGAAGCGGCCTAATCAGCTACGACTAGTTGCTACATTTAACCAACACGATATATAGTCAGTCAGTGGCCAGACGGGGTCGCCCGGTTCTGTGCTGCTACAGGTCCAAACGAATTGAAAAAGAAGAATACAAATCTGATGAATAAGTATATGTGTACATGAGCTATTGACGGTGAAGGTGACCTGGCTTCTGTTGTGTTACAAGCAGTTTAGCACAGTCAGCTTCACTGAAAGCTCAAGCTCACTCACACTCTGCTTTCATCTTATATCTGTTGAGAGTAAGTGAATAAAAAGAAAAAAGAATGCAGAGCCGCAATTGATTAGATTCGTCGTTGGTGCGTCGGTGCGCCGGATAGCTCGAGTAACATTCAGACGAGAGAGCTCTCACCAAGTAGATCTCTTTTTTCTCAGTAGTAAAACTCGAGCTGCGTGGTCACAGATCTTCCATTCGTTTCTGCAGGTCACTAAGCTCTGTTTTTATCACCTTCTCAATAACGTAAGTGTAATCGAATACTCGGTGGATTGCGGTACACACTTTATGTGGATTAGTTGTTATAATTCGTTGGTAAGCCTTGTTCCGTTGAAGAGCTTTGTCCTAAGAGCTTTCTATAGTATCGGACGTACAAAAGTATATGTCCGATATATCGATAGCTCTCTGCCAAAGCCGGATGATGTCGCTGTGTTACGTAAACAGTTCGGTGCTTTCTGCTATATACAAGATCGATCTTATCACTATGTCGTGCGACAACGCGATGACGTTCGGCAGTTTTATTTGCCGAAGCCAGACAGGCGCCTACAGTTGTACACGGTTTAAAGATACATTTGTTACAAGATAATTAAATGTTACAAGGGGAAAAAGATTATAGAAACTTTTGCAAGATTGTCAAGTTTTCATACGAAATTTACTAGACATTCTATTTGGTTTTCGAGATCAAAATGTGTACACTGAGAATTTTATTTTATTTTAAAATCGTAATCGAAAAATTCATCGAATATTCGATTCGAGAATCGAATCAAATTCGTCGAATATTCGATTCGATATTCGATTCGATAATCGAATGGAATTCATCCAATATTCGATTCGATAATTATTCACACACCCCTAATAAATAAATAAAAGTTTTACTTTCAAATTGCAGAAAAATCTCGAAAACGTTTCTATGCAATTTTGACTAATTTTGACATTCGAATGTACAATTTGTGTATTTCAGCATGGCATCGTCGTCGAATACTGTGATAACGGTCAAGCCATGGGGCATGTCGGGCACGAAGGAAGTGAAGATGTATACGCTGAAGAACAAAAATAATCAGGAAGTTGAAGTTATAACATATGGTGCTACGATAAGAGCCATACGTACGCCCGATAAAAATGGAAAAATTGACGACGTTGCCCTTGGTTTTGACGACATGAAAGGCAAATATCATTAGACAAATTTTTCTTGAAAATTAAATTTTTTTTTTCTTTTCTTTTCGATTCGTATTATTTTCCATGTTTTGTTTCTGAAGGCTATATCGATGCCGACGGTCTATACTTCGGCGCGACAATCGGCCGGGTCGCCAATCGCATCACTAACGGTCGTTTCACCATCGACGGGGTTGAATATAACGTTGGTAAGAACAGAGGAGAATTCACTCTTCACGGTGGATTCAAGGGCTGGACACACAAAGTATGGGAATCCGTAATTGACAATGACGCTGTTGTGATGAGCGTCCTCAGCGAGGACGGTGACGAGGGCTATCCGGGTGACGTTGTAGCCACAGTCATATTTCGATTTGATGACGATGGCAATTTGTCCGTTGTGATGAAGGCTTCCACTACAAAAGCTACGCCGATCAATTTGACCAATCACAGCTACTTCAATCTCGCTGGACATGTACGAAACAGCTTGTTAGAAATTGCTATAGCTTGAAAAATGAAAGGCCGATCGAATTAAAATTGAAATTTCTTACTCTGATTAAATATCATTTTTTTTTTTTTGCAATTTTTTGGACAACGATGAAAAGCTTTTTTTGTATCCGTTTTTTTTTTTCAATTTTTTAAATAACGATGAAAAGTTTTTTTTTTCTTTTTTTTTCAATTTTTTTAAACGATGAAACATTTTTTTTTTGTATCCGTTTTATTTCCTTTTTTTTCAATTTAGTGGTATGTTTTTTTTAGGGAGCAAATGCAACCGATCTCTACAAACAGTCGATTACAATGACCGCCGATCGTTGGACAATAACCAACGAGCAGAATATTCCAACCGGTGAGATAAAATCGGTTGCAAATACCGTAATGGACCTGAGAAGTCCAACGATTCTCGGCGACGTAGTCAACAAAGTTCCCGGAGGTGGTTACGACAACAATTTTTGTATGCCCGACGATAACGCCTCGAAGAAACATGTGCTCGTTGCTAAAGTCGTTGATCCGATCTCCGGAAGATATATGGAGGTTCACTCGAATCAGCCGGGCGTGCAGTTTTACACGTCGATTTTCTTGCCGGAATACAATACGACAGGTCTCGCCGGCAAAGAGGGCAAATTCTATTTCAAGCACGGCTCTCTTTGCTTGGAGACGCAGAATTATCCCGACGCTGTGAATCACGTGAGGGCTCCGAATCGCTAAAGCGTAAACAGTCCAATTAATGAATCGCGTGTTGTTGCAATGAGGAAATATCGTATATTGACGATATTCCGTAAATAAGTCATTTTTTAATTCATGCAACTGAAAATTGCAAATGCTACATCAAAAAATGAATAAGGATTTTTTTTTTAAAGAATTTTAATTAATTCTTGCCCACGTTGATTTTGAGATATGTGAGCCTGAAGTTGAGACGTTTAATAGTACTTTATTTCACTCCGTACGATAATGGACGTTTTATCCACGCTTTGTATAAAACATAAAATAGCATAAAACCCCTATTTTTATACCTTGTGAAGTCAAATTTTGTACAATACTCGTTGGAAAAACTTTGACCTTAACTCTTGTGTGATAAATTTACACTGGTCAGAAAAAGTTTTAGCGCACTCGTATCGTAATGCACTAATTATGTAATTATGTACGAGATGAAGGGATTCAAACAAATTCAATCAAATGAGATATTCTTCAATGAATTTTGAGGATTTTTATCTAAATTCCTCCCCTTAAGATTTCTCAGAAATAGTCTGCACCCGAATTTTTTTGTTTTTCTGTTTTTTTTTTGTTTGGAAAACATGCATTTTTTAATCAAGATTTATAAGACCATTTACAAGAATTATGCATTTCTTAAACATTTTCAATCTCCTCATGATTTTTAATTCATTGGACTGTTTTCCCTAAACGCGTTCCTTCGCACATTAACGAATTGTTTTCCATTGATTTTATGTTTCCAGGCAAACTTTCCGAACAGTATTGTGCGACCAGGTCACGAATACTACCACACCTTCACCTACAAGTTTGGAGTTGAAGCATAAGGAAATTACGCTTCCTTCTGTCCACCCACTTTTCAGTAACAAAAAAAAGCTTACGATCCTCGAGTATGCAGTACTGAAAAATGGATAATTATCGCAACAAACTTTTCCAAGAAATCATGTAAAATTGTGCAATGCACTCAATATAAATTTGACAATAATTTTTCCTCTGCTTCTTGACCCTGATTAACGTATATGTACACAAGATCCAGAAAATAATCTTATCATATCTCACAGATATTTCATAATTTCCTTAACAATCTTATCAGTCTAAAGTAAACAGAAAATTTTCCATCAGACAAATGTGCGACAGAGTGCAAACAAAATAAGAGGTGGAAATATTCATTAATCTGATAATGACGTCTGCTCTATTGTCAACATCTTGAGAGGAATATAAGACAAATTTCGTTTATTGATAAACATAAGAAAATTCATTACTACGCATTATTCAAATGAATCCAAAATTAAGGATTAACATAAAATATATATATATATATTGATAAAAATATATATATATATTTCATAAAATATTTAATAAAGAATTCATTTCATATATTTTATCGAACATGATTCTTGTGAAAAAAAAAAAAAAAAAAAAAGAGCAATTCAGACTCAGACGCAATGATAGTTATATACAACTGCTGGTAATTTTTTTTTTTTTTTTTTTTTTTTTTTTTTTCTTTCGGCATCTATGTAGACAGAGACGGAGAGAGATTGATTTCCAACGGATTGTGCTTTTTTCGAGTATTTCCAGAATCTATATTCTCCAATAATCGCTCTTCGCGCTGCTGCACAACAGGCGCAGTTGCAGGTGTATAACGGTCGGATATCCAACCCTCGCCGTAATATCCCAGAACGCCGATAACGGCAGCAAACGGAAGAGTTATGTATGGTACGAACCTCACCACAATGGGCCACATTATCTATTTTCAACAGAAATACGTGAAGATCAAAACATCAGCCGTATAACCTAAAAAAAATGAAGAATCTGAATTCGCCCTTCGGCACTCACGAAGTTTTTTAACGAAGTATGATGTGTCGAGAATTTTTGCAGGTTCGTCACATCCGCGACTAGACGATGTTTTCTTACAAGTTTTTCGAACGATTCTCTGCGGTTTAAGTATCGTAATTAGCGACGGTTTAAAACACACAGAAATAGGGTTATAGGCTAACCGGCACGGTGCCGTTGATTCGTTAAATCGCGACAAGCTGCTCTTGACAGCGTGCGGCACTTGAATGTGCCGCACCTGCTGCGGTGGGGCAATCAGCTGATGAGGCTTTCAGCATTCGAGGTTATGTAAAAATACCGTAAAATTACCGAAAATAAGGCGGTAAAAAGCAGAATATTGCACGTAACTTATTATTTCTTACCAAAAAGTCTTATGTATGAGAAAGTATGTCAAGTTATTTTTCTTATTTAATAATAATAACAATAATAATAATATGTTTCAAAAAATATATGTGAGGCACAGCATAGAATTCTCAAAAAATGTCTAAAAATTAGGTTTAGTGGTTCGAAATTTCAAATAAAAAAAAATTGCTGGAATGTGCCAATCTTTTCATTTTTCATTTCATTTATAATATCTCGGAAACGATTAAAAT
The DNA here is from genome assembly GCA_964016905.1 of Perithous albicinctus. Classification (NCBI taxonomy): domain Eukaryota; kingdom Metazoa; phylum Arthropoda; class Insecta; order Hymenoptera; family Ichneumonidae; genus Perithous; species Perithous albicinctus. The sequence continues at coordinate 21,734,978 of OZ024693.1, read as the reverse complement.
CGTATCGACATATCGAAAAAAAAAAAACGAAAATGGGGAGTTTTGGTGCCACAAGAAAAAGAATATTCAGTATTAATTGCGTAATTTTGGGATTTTATAGCAAATCCGACGAAAATATATATGTATATATTTCCTAGACCTTCCGATATCGTCATCGGAAAAATTGCCTCAAATTCTGTAAATGTTCATAAGTTTGAAATTTTTTTTAAAGTGGCAACCTTATTTAATTGAAAAATAGTATAACATAAAATCGGAGAATTTAATCTGATCTCAAAATCAGCTCGAAATTCCGTAACCACGATAAAATAAATTTCAGTGCACTAAAAAAAAAAAAAAAAAAAATAAAAAAAAATAAAAAAATCTGTAGTAACTTCTGCACCTGTATTATGAGAGGAAGGATAGTGTCGAAAACAGTATATTTTTTTTACAAAACAATGTTCATTTTTCACAGGAAATCACTGCATGACTATTATGATTCGGTCCGAATTTCGGCGAAACATCATTTTTTTTTACGAAGCACCATAGTCACGTTCTCTCCTTTCATTTATTGACGAATTAAGCTACAAGCACTTGTATTTTTTGTATGTTTTTTTTTCTTTGTGTTCATTAATTTACTTTTTCTTTGTTGTTTTAATAGTTCATCTTCTGAATTCCACCTCCCGATTTCGCCGATATTAATTTAATAATTTATTAATAATAATAATAATAATAATAATAATAATAATAAACTAACAATTATTACCGATAGACAATAATATCTTGTTTACTATTCCGCGGATACTTAATAATTACAATAGTTTTTTTTATTTATTTATTTATTTATTCATTTATTTTTATATATTACGAATTAATAGTACTCTTCTCTCCCTTAAGTTTGCAGATCAGAGAATTCAAATATGGTTACATTCACATGTACTGACGTATTTTTTTCTTCTTTTTTTCTTCCTTATCCATATATCGTGTAGATCACAAAGCGGAGAAAAGATATAATAAATATATATATATATATAAATATATATATATATATATAAATATATATATATATAGTATATATCTATATATATATAATATTATTGATCGTTAATTTAATTCTGTCACTGATAATTAATCAGTATTACTGATAATTAATATTGAGTCGATTACGGTACGTTAGCGATATTATTATGTACAGGAACCTAAACGATGGTTTATTTTTTGTTTTTTGTTTTTTTTTTTTTTTCGGGCGGTTTACAGTCAACGGAATGCAACACTTCTTTCGACGTCTTGTCTACGTTAACAATTCATCGGATATGAGGGATAGAGACGGGTTAGAGAGAGGAGAAGGGGGAGGGGATGTCGGTTAGTTTGAAAAGTTTTCAATGGCACTTTATATTCGGATAAGCAGCATTATCCTTTCGCCTTATTATTTGAAATCTACGTTCGTTATATCTCATACGGGTGCAAACGACTCTAAGTTCATTACAATATTGCTGGCGCGGCTTTTCACCGCGCTCTTTCTCTCTCTCTCTCTCTCTTTTCTATGGATTTTGTCACTCAAAAAGCATTTTGGCATACAAATTAATTTGTTCGCTATTTTAATTGCACGTATTTATATTCTCATGGAAGCGAATCAATAATTATACAAACTACGGGTAAGTTCCATCATTTTTTGTTTCTTTTGTTTTGTATTTTTTTTTTTTTTTTTGTAACAATACTGGTCAGTCATCTAATGAATAATAATAATAATAATAATAATAATAATAATAAGGATAATAATAATCGTTAGAATAAATATCATTAATTTGGCATATGGTTAGAATCTTGAGATGTTTACCGATCGTCCATATTACTTTTTAGAATATTGCACTAGCGTGAAAACTATTCTAAATATTTTTGTTCTCTCTTGTGAATTTATGTAATTCTTGTTGATTAGCCTCGATTATTAATGAAAAAAAGAGTGTGTAGAATCAAACATGCATCTTTTGCATCACTCTTGTTGTCTCGTGTACAGAGAAAAAAAAATCAAAATCATGAGAGTGAATTAATCCCGCAGTTTTATATTTCCGTAAAAAAAAAAAAAAAAAAAAACGGGAACGAATATTTAGTTTTCTGGTACCTCTGGGTGCTAAAGGGACAAAACTAGCGAGGAAATTTAGTAATTAATATGACGAAAAAGTTTGGATTATTTTTTTCGATATCGTGTGAAAAAAAAAAGTTGGAAACAGTGCATTCGTCGCAACTGCTCGATCCTTACTAGCTAAATTAAAATACAAAATTTGTCCGAGTTTCGAAGAAGAAAACGAAGGATTAACTTCGAAGCGCGGTGTGTGCACGCGTGTGTATCGGTGACTAGATTTTCATTAGCTAATCAAAGGTGATGGTGCAACTGACGAATTCCCAAAAAAAAAAAAATAAAAATAATGAAATCTCGTTCGAGGACTGTGAATTGCTTAGTCAATCGTGTGCGTGTACGCCTTTACTGTACGTTTCACGAAAAAAAAATCGCGAAACAAGCAATAATCTTTAACATCAACTAGACATACATATTACTATTGCAATTCGTCTCCTTCTTCTTCTCCTTTTTTTTTCCTTATTTTTTGTCTTTTTTTTTTTTCTTTTTTTTGGTATACGTTTCAATTATTGAATCATTGCGTATTTTCTGTCTATCTTTTCCAATACAATTAACGACATAGGTTTGGTATAAGTAGTTTATAAAACATGCGTTCGACTAACGACTCGCGAGAAGCAACAATACGACCCGACTCGAGAGCCCGCGATCACGACAGCTCGAACACTGACTAGTCTTACGTAACCGCCGGATCAAGCGTTAGCTGTATTTTATTCACGAGGGGAGCAATTCATATGTCCCCCAGTTTTTTTTTTTTCTTTTTTTTTACCAAGCGTTGTTACGTTTTTTTTATTCCTTTTTCATTTCTATGACTGACAACGGGTTAGTTGCTGTAACCCTTGACGATAAATACGATTCTTACGATCGAGCGAACATCCAAAAATTGTTGCATTCTGTTGATCTTTAGCGGTGGGTTATCCGAGACTAGCACACTCGCCCATTCTTACTTTTGTTTTGCTTTCTCTCGATACCTAAGTCTAAAAATTATGTTTTTTGTTTTTTTTTTTTTTTGTTTTTTGTTTGTTCTACGAGATAAATTGTGTTCACTTTTACAATATCGAACTGCAGCCAAGAGATGACCTCGGGAGTTTTTCTGTTTTTGTTTTTTTTTCTTTTTGTTTTTTTGCATACGTCTTTTTCTTTGTGTTTCATCGAGCGGTGAACACTTGGAACACTTTTCTTCTAGTCTCGTACTGCAGATTAATTTTTTTTTGTTTCTCTCTCTTTCTCTCGTGCGTTTTTAGTGTACAGATACAAGGACGCTGCAAATTATTCTTTCTAGCGAACTGTCTCTCGAGCGGCCGTTAATAAAATTTCTTAAAAACCTAAGACATCATTTTTTTGCTTATTTTTTTTTTAAATTAAATTAGAGGGCGAGATCGCAGAATTCATGAAGCTTCTGTAAGTTCTTTTGTACAATCGCTGCGCGAGCTATATAGAACAGTCGAGCACGCCGAGAGATTCGCTCGAGTTAATCCGCGCATTAGTCGAATTTCGATCAGACCCACACATATCGCCGAGACCGCATATACGGTTTGCTTACATTTTTATGAGCTTCCTTCGTTATAAAAAAAAAAAAGAAAAATATATATATATAGATCGTCACATTGAGAAGAAAATCTCCCGAACAATCGTGTTATTAGTTTGTTTTTTTTTCCTGAGATCCGTCGAGATCCATTAAAAATGAATAAACTTGTTTCATACAAGGATTATCGATGAAGTTCCTTGAGCCGTATACAACCGTGAAAAGAGGAGAGAAAAAAAAAGTGAAAAAATTGAAAATCACGTGAAATACCTTAAGATTATCGACGAATCACACTGTCATCATACTCTGTAAGTACAATGTCACTTTTTTCTTTCTCTTTTCCCCTGATAGCTCCGCGCGTCGGGGGTTTGGGAGGAAAAATCATTCGCTCTTCTCTCAATTAAAAAGATCCTTGAGTTTTCCGTAAACTCTTTCTTCTTTCCTTTCTTCGTTTTCTTCACGCTTACTCGTCTTCTTGTTTCAGTAACTAGAAAGGCTCTATACTTTATTTGATCCAAAAAGGTATCACATTCCTAGTTGGCTGTGGTAGAACATTGTTGATTGTAACGCGAACAAAGACTCTTGCAGAATCCGGTCACTAAACCTCACGACTCTTTGTAGACTACCGCTGCGTCAGGGACTGGTCTGAATCTACGGCATCTGCAACAGACGAAATATTTTCCGACCATGAAATTCCGAATTTTTCTTCCATCCTTTTAAATCGTCAATAATTTTCCACGAAGCACATGTCGAAAGCCCTGTATATTCTCCAAGTGCTCGGCTCTTACCTTAGGATATTTATCTGATTGATAGAGTAATAAGCCTGATGTGGGGGGGGGGGGAGGGGGGAGAAATTGCTTTGTTAAAAGCCAACTACTGTGATAGGTTTTTTGTCAAGGGTTACAACATGCTTCAACGATTAAACCCACGGCTTGCAGCAAGCAATTAGTAACACAAGATGCATAAACAATATTTGGTGGCCTCTTCAGTTATCCGATGCTAGAATCTTACGAAATTTTATACAAACCTGTCGTATTAAAGAAAAAGAAAAAAAAAAATTCAATTGCATTCGGGTTATAAAGCCAGAGAATTTTTTTCCATTTTTTAATATACATATTTTTGGCTTCTTTGTTTAGTAAACTATCGGTAATAATCATGCCACGAAATCACGGGATTTTTCTAACTTCCTCGTAATTAGGAATCGGAATATATTCACGGCTATGTGCAACCTAATCTACGTAAGGAAACTCGAGACTACAGTGAAATATTATTCACTTACTAACAAATTATCAATGTTCATAGACCTATGTAGATACCCTATAAGAAAATTGGCTTGTCAATATTTTTGAGAGATCTTCGAGATATTTTTGTTGTTGTAATAAATGGAGCGCGATGATCGATGGTTTAAAAAAAAATGGTATTTTCCGAATGAGTACGAAGGGTTCATGAAAATAAATCTTTTGATTTATTTGTCGATCGAGATTCTTGTACTTTTTTTTTTTTACAGAAATTCTATAAACAAAAAGCGACACTGACGCAAAAATGCGTTTTATCGGATATTCAAATTTCGAAAAACACATTAGTTGTGAAAAGCAAATTTAAAAAAAAATCACCTATGTTGCACTTTTTGTATTAAACGAAACTTAAAAAAAAAAAAAAAAATGGTTTCACGAAATCTTTTTTATTTTTACTGTTAACATCGACAGGTCTTAATAAACCTATTCGTGATTAATTATTTGTGTAAAAGACACAGGAATCTTGATAGAAAACCCATTTTCAAAAAATGAAGCCCTTTTAATCAGCCTAAACTGTAAAAAAAAAAAAAATAAAAATAAACATCTTACGTAATGTTACGTAGAGTACGGCAGGAATGACTTGCAAAGAAGGCAAGTATATAAAAAGAGTGATGGAGTAGCGAGATTATACACAATAATAATAATAATAATAATAATAATAATAATAATTCAACAACTACTTAATGATTAATCAGATGATGATGTCTAGCATACCTAGCGTTATTCTCAGCCACGTGAGGCGGTATCGATGACGGTGGTGGGGGAGGCTGCGTGTTGGGTGGTCCGCTGCTGTCGGAGTCATTGTCACTGCTCTCCTCGGTTCTTTTACCTGCATCGAGAAGGTAGGATGGCACGCCCCTCGGATAGAATCTCGGCAATACCTCGGAGGTTGGCCTCGACCTTCTCTGAGGTCTTTGGAATCTGAGGTTTAGCTGGCTGGCATCGGTAACGTATTTCTCGCTCTGTCGGCGTCTTCGTAATGCGGGCGTGCAACCGGTGAGATTCTCCTCCTCGGTCGAGCTCGTGGACGTTAACGGTGGTGCGCTTGGTCTAGCGTCTGGTAAGGTAGCACAGCGCCTCAGTGCAGGTGCCTCCGTATGTACTGACAACGGTTTACCTTTGATGGCTAAAAGTTACCGGTGTTAGTAACGCTAAGAAGCACCAAATAAAAATATATTGCCAACCCAGCTATAACGTCAATGATAAATGCTTTTTTCCCCCGTTTTTTTGTATGCATGATGAAAAAAAAAAAAAAAAAAAAAGAAGAAAAAAGAAAGAAAAATGAAATTACTTCTACAAGTCTTTGTCTCGAGAAAATATCGTTGCGATCTTAGCCTGAACGTTCCATTTATCGCCGTCTCGCACTCTCACGTATTTTTTTAAATGCTGGTAGATGCGTATAACAATAGTAATTATAATAATACGAGGATGAATAGCGACGACGAAGGTATACCCCATTCCCTTACTGGTTAGCGATTAAGAAGAGATGCAGGCTGTAATAATAATAACTATGAATTCGCAATAGTGCAAGTACTTGAAGCATTATGCGATAAACGTGGGTAATATAAACAACTATGCTGCGAACTCGTGGTCGCGAAGAGAGAGTGGGCCTCTGAGAGTTACAAAAAAAAAGAAAAAAGAAAAAAGGAAATTAACATGAACATTCGACAGTGTGTAACAACTAACCGGTGTCTCTATCCTTGAGCTGTTGAACGATTTGCGCCGGTGATTTTTCGGGCTCGCTCGCCGTACCGGTCTTGGTGTTCTGCGTGTTCGTTTCGGGTGTCGATTCCGACAATGAGCATCGTGGACTCTTCACCGGTACTGGTATTTTGCTTTGACTACCGTGAGCCCGATTCATCGGCTCACGTTCTTTATTGTCTTTGGATTCGCGTAGTTGCACTGCGTTTGATAGTGGTGTCGTTGCGCCAGTCGTAACTTTGTTTAACAAACTATTATTCGTCGTGACACGGGTTTCCGTTGCGTCGTAGTAAACCGAAGGCTCCTCCGGTCCTGGATTTGGGCTTGCAGGACTAACCGCAGTGCCGTTTGTTAATTTTTCTGAGAATTAAAAAGTTCATGGAATGTCAGTGTTTTTGGAGGGTTTTGGAAGATTTTTTGTGAGAAAAAAAAAAGAGGATTTTATACGATAGGAACATAAGAAGCATACTTTGCAGTGGCTCCTTATCGGCACTCGTCTGCACGACCGTAGCACCTCCGGTCGAATCAACGACGCGGATTTCTAATCGGCCGGCAACCGCTTGCTCCTCCTCGTCACCCACCGGCGTTGTTGGGACGGTTGTCGGCGCTGCGAATGACACTGCTGGTACGCTAGCTCGCCTCGGTGGCGGACTGCTTTTTGGCTCGTCGTGACGCATCGCCACGTTCCTCATTACGTCGACTTCGTACAGCAAATCATCGAATGCTGCTTGCTGTACCTGTGCCGAGAGTAGAAAGAGACGATAGTCCGACAATCTTCTTCGAGACTCAGATTTCCCGAGGTTTCACACTTGAAATACGTTTAAAGCAGGTATTGTCTAAAGTTAACAAGTATGCAAATCGAAAGCAAGCGTGTTTGCAACACTCATTGCCTTGCAATTAGAAATCGTGTCCAGAACTACTCTATCGGAATTGAGTTTCTTGAATAAATAATAGAGTTTTTATTCAGGAAATAAAAACGTGAAAACGTTGAAAGAAATATTGGAGGTGACTGAGAAAAATTAAAAAACAACGTCTTCAAAGTCTTTCAATCGATACTAAAAAAAAAAAAAAAATTCCGTCACTTCATGAAAGTATAAAATAATTTCATCCAATTTACCACCATTTGTGGATTATATCAGTTCTCTTTTTTTGGTACTTACAGCTCCCAGAGTTTCTCTTAAAACTACGCTCTTTAGTTTTCGAACATTATTATAAAGTTCTTCCTGGACTTCACTGACATTGCGGCAATTCTATCATTTTTTCGCGGAAGGAATTTGTGCTCATCGATTGAAAGCGGTTTTGGATAATATCAACCATTTGCATGGAGCCGGTGACAATAGACACAAAAGCAGTCGTCCCTCACGACGCGCGCAAAGAGACTCCAACAATGTATACCAATCCTAACGAAACCCCTGAAATTTTTCCGTTTTTCGCGTCGTGTTAACGACTCGAAATTGCAATCATTTCTTCTTCCTGGACTTGTTTTTTTTTTTTCTCTCGCTAAATTGTTAAGTCCAGTGTTTCGATAGTTGTCAAACATCACGATGAGATGATACGGGCGTTTTTACGTACCAGTGGTGCTTCGAGATTGGCGCGAACGTGCGGCGCCAGCGCCGGTACGCTCCACGCTCGAGGCAGAGCTCCTTGAAGCTCCGGATACTTTTCGATTCCAGTTATATTAAGACATCTATGGGGCACTGCCGGTCTCGGTGAGTCCTCGCTAATTCGCGACAGAGCGTTTTGAGCACTCCCGACAGCCCCGGTGACCGATTGCTGTTGAGATACAATCGGCGTTACCGATACAGCGAGACTCGTCGACGTTTTTGCGTCGGGACATCCGGGCGTCGGGATTACTGTAGCTACAGCTTCACTACCAACTGTGGACTAGATACGCCGTATATTACTCGCTGAAATTCGTATCCTCTATTTGGGAAAGTAAAAAAAAAAAAAGCGAAGGAAAGCTAGAAAAGTAGAACAAGGACATGCAAAAGCGTGCTTTGCGTTTTTAACAGAGGTTGCGGAGGGGATGCAAAAAGAATTGCCAAACCTGATTTAATTTTTTGTTTTTTTTTCTCTTCATTTTCGCAGTGTAAAACTATTATTATAGCAATAATAGCATGTAACAATTACGATACATAGTTTTTTTTTGTTTCGTCCTCATACGATCGATGAATTCGTCGACGAATATACAATATGTAATAATGTATCGCGCATTTATTAAGAAAACAAAATAAATCCTGTTTTTTCCTCTTGTAATTTCGGATGAAATAAAAATGTTTACTTTTAACAAACCAGTAACTTTTACAACCGGCTGGCGGCGAGAAAAATGTAAAAGCCTAAAGAAAAAAAAAATAAGTGAGTTTGCTAGAAAGCCATGCAGCATATATATATAAAAAAAAAGAAAAAAAAAGAAGGAAAAATAGTTGGAAAAAATAAATGAAAATAGGTAAAAGCTTGTGCAGGCATCCAGAACTCATAGCGAAAGTGAGCAAATCATAGATTCGCAGTGCATCAGCGGAAGACAGGTATCAAGCGAGGATCTTGATACAGGCCAGGCGAGGCTAGAAGTTTAAATAGAGGCCCCTATGAATAATTATTAAATATTAGGTCTTTTGCGAACCTTGAAAGTAACGAAAAAAAAATAAAAAAATATTCTTCAATTAATCGATGAATGCTAATGATTTTTCGAGACACTAAAATTTTCAATTTTGTTTATCACAAAATTACAGAGCGATTAAGAATAAATGCCGCGAGTAAAAATAATTGTAACTCGTATTTTTTAAAAATTCAAACGATGCTTAACATAACAAAAAAGTAAAACATATCCATTAAACTGTCATTTCACTGTATTACAGTTCCAATTTTATGTTACATGGTAACATAATTTTCGATTGCATTATTACGATTTTCAATTTACAGCCAATCTACTAGAGAATTAAATAACGCAAAATAAAAGTGTATATTTTTGGAAAAAAATTATTAAAAAAAAAATTATTCCGAATCACTCTGTATTGACTAGAATTTAGAAAACCGCAAATATACGAATGAAAGTTTATTTGATTTTATCATCTACCGAAGAAAAAATGAAAGCCTGGATTTTGAAGCTTGTGAATCCTTGCGTGATGCGAAAACACGGTTTCTGCCGTTACCTGAGGAACTATCGAGGGTGGATTAGCACCCTTGTGTTCGGGACTCTGAAGATTTTCTCCTTTCCATTCGTTGTCGGTCTCCTCGGAGTCGTCGAACTGTGATTTCCATTGGGAGGCGAGTGTCAGGCCACCGCCACCGCGTGTTACTTGCTGAAGCGCAGATACATTGTCATCGTCGATCTGCGCAAACTGAGTGATGGAGCAATCGCGCATTGCCGAGCGTCCGCTTCTCGACTGTTGCCTCTGCTCCGTTCGCCTTCTGGGCTCTCTTCTCAGAGGCTCTCTCTGTTCCGTCACCTGATCCAATTCATTTTTCATTAAATCAAGCATTTTTCTCGTTTTTTTTTTTATAATGCATTGAAACAGAAAATGTTGATGTTCATTTTCTTTAACCTTTTACATTTTTTTTTATGTCGATGATGTGAATTTTTGTCAGAATTGTGCTCAGGTTTTGTTTCTAGCGGTTATAGTCCTTTTTAAATTATTTTAAACGGACAAGCCGGTTACAAGACATTAAAGAAAAACGGTAAATCGTTCGATGGTCCGAAAATTCGACAAGTTTCTGTAATTTACCGGACTCTGATTTCCCACGTGCTTCGTATTCGTAACATCGTACGAGCAGTAGGAAGCGTCGACTTCGGTCTGTATTCTCGGACTCGGAGGTTCGCCAGGATTAGTTTCAGGAGCTGCGACGACTCTCAGCCTGGCGAATGTTGCGCCGCTCGCGGATTTCCGAAGCGGCGCCGCAGCGTTTGCAACAGTCTTGGAGCGCGGTACCTCGGATGCCGAGCGTGCCGATGCCATTAGCGCGTCGCCTTCGTTGTCAACCGGCTTCTCTGCCGGTGGCACCGGTGACTGGGGCTCCACGGCCATCGACACCGCTCGTCGCTTCTTCGGTGAACCTTTCGATGAACGAATGATATTTTTTAAAAATTTATTTGTAATCGTATCTACATCGAGTTAATTAGCGACTAAAGCACTTTGAAGCGTACAACAACAACAACAAAAATACAGATTTTAACAGTTTATTTATAACTCTTTGTTAACGAGCAATAAATGCTTGTTATCATTTTTCCTGGACTCATTAAGGCCTTGGGAATGTTATGACGTCAAACAGTGCGGTGATTGTAGTAAAAGAAAATTTTTGAGGCATTAAAAACGAGGGATGGTGGATCGAAAAACAACTTCAAAGGGCTACAGGGATAGAAAGACGATAGAAAAATGAAAAGAATGAATATCGAGAATTTTTATATCCCTGCCCTAAATAAAAAAAATTCATCGTGGCATGTCCGAGGACTAAATCGCGAATAAAAAACTCACCTTGTACCGGTGGCGTTGCGGCAACTTGCTGACCGCCTTGTTGATGCGTGTTGTCCGTTATCTGTATGGTTGCATTGCAATTTTTGTCCCGGCCATGATTACTTATTGCAGATGTAAATGGAACAGGAGATCCCTCCGTTCCCAATATTATCCTGCATAAACTTTCGTAATCTACCTTTCCCTGCGAAAGACGGATTAGGGAAGTTAACCGTGCGCATCAATTTATTCAATAAATTTCGCGTAATTTTTCTTTTTAACGTTATTTTACAACAACCCTTTGACAATGGCTCTTCTTACAAAAAAAAACTGTTTTACACCCACCTCCTTTCTGTTGTCCGGCTCGACATTCTCCTGATTGTTTGTGTCGACATTTGGTGTTGTCGGCGCCTGATTTATAGTCGTCGCTGTGGTAAGCGCCGGCGGTGCTGTTACCGTCGGTAACGATCTCGTCGTCGGCAGACCTTCGTTAGCCACCAATGGTCTCTCCCAGTCGTAAGGATCGCTCGCTTTCACTCCACGTCGCTTCATACAACGCTCGAAGAGATTCGCTAACATCGCGTAATCCGGTTTATCCGCGTATTGCAAATTCTACGAAAGGAATCAAGCGCAAATTAGTCTTTTGTCAATTGATCAATGCGCTAAGAAAAAAGAAAGATACGCGGTATAAAAGAAAGAAAATAAAGAAAGATTTGAATAATTATGGAGAAAGTTCCTGAATTTTTTAAAAATAATTTCAAAAATTCGTATTGAAACGAAAAATACAATTTCCGAATAAAACCTTAAATTTAAAAGGAAAATTATTTTTATGTAGTTTCGACGGGAGTCCTCGGAAGTTTTCCAAACAACTGTAATATAGTTGCAGTTGAATGAAAGCAAAAATGGATGAATATCTTCTTAAGCGAAAAGCTAAACGCTGCTAGATAATTCTCAATAGCGTTTTGTGCATTTCTCCGTAAAATTGTGTGCTATATCTCGTAAATAATCTATCTTGTACTGGCGTTATGAAACAGACGGAAAGAAAAAGAAAAAAAATGTCATCTTATGACGTATTTCAATGCTAAGTATATGCTTCCGGGAGACCTTGGCCCCTTTTTATCATATAGACCAGGGTTTGAACAGCGGCCAAATAGTTCGCGTAGATTCGCCCAATGCCTACGTGCATCGGTTGCTACTTATTCCCCTTAACGTTGTTTTTTTTTTTTTTTCCTTTTTTTCCCCCTCAGGGAATTTACTATTCGGCACGAGTATCGACTGGAAAATGAAATTAAATTACCTGAATGTGTTCCAGGAAGAGACGAAGGTCGGAAGGTAAATGTTTCAGTAGCAAACGATGATCGTATTTTTCCTTGAGGGTTCCCACCTAAAGAAATAACGAACATTATATGCCTGTTTTTTAGAGCATCACCGATATCTCGACGAAATCGATAAACGGTTACCTGCTCTTTGTCTTTGATCTTTCGCCAAGGAAGTTGACCATTGACGAATTCCACGAGCATGTAAAAAAGCGACCATAGATCATCGTGTCTGCCCATTTCCTTGTTTTTGTGAGCATTTACGGAAGCGTAACGCACGGTACCACGAAAACCTGCGGCGGCACGTGGTGGCCTTACGTCGCCGGTGCCCGTTGTGAATTGACGAGCGAGACCGAAATCCAACATGTACACCATACGAGTGTTGTAAGGATGACGACCGATCGAGAAGTTTGACTGCAAACATGAACATGGTATACCAAAAAGGTATGTTAATTTCTCTCCAAATAATATCTTTTTTTTTTACAGAGCTTCCTCTATGAGGAAGCCAAAATTGATGAAAGCTTTGTCAAAGATACTGAAAAATGAGAAAGCAATTTGCTAGGTTCTAGTTTGCAGGCTTGTTTGTTGTTGTTTTTTTTTTTTTTTTTTTTTTTATCATAGAACCTTGTGGCTGGTTAGACTGGTGTTATATTTAACTTTGCCCTTTTATCGGAAATTGCACTCACGGGTTTGATATCTCTGTGAAGGAAGCCCACTTGGTGTATACTCTCTATTGCTTTCAATATCTGAAGGGCTAGACGTAGCGTCGTAGACAGAGAAAAGGCACCGCGAGGCTGAGCTCGTCGCAATTCCGCCAGATTCTTTCCCTGCAGTTGCATCACAACGTAATTGAATCTGTCGTTTCTACCACAGCCAATGAATCGGCAAACGTGTTCTTTACCTGAAAATACCCAAGAAAATCGAAAAATCGAATCATCATAATTATGTTCTCCTCTCAATTACATTTTTTTTTTTTTTTTTTTTATTTTTTTATCCTTACCCTGAAGCTTTTTGAGGACGGCTACTTCCATTTTGAGAACTTGCTTTGGCTGCCTAGCGGACTCTACTTTAAGAGCGACCTGTTCTTTGGTCATCAGGTCTAGGCCTTCGTAAATTTCGCCAAAACCACCGCCGCCAATCTTTCTCATCTGCATTACAAACAAAATTTCAAGATTGTATCAATTGCATTAATATGGAGAAAAACGATTTCAAATACATATCAAGTGTATTTAAGGCTCCAAACTGAAAAAAAAAAAAAAAAAAAAAAAAAGAAATTAAGACTGGCAAGGAAACAGTCCCAAGTGTTTCACTCTGAGTTTCATTAATTCATATTTATATTGTAGAGCTTGAAAATCTTAGTTACATATTTTTATTTATCTGCCAAGATTCATATTTAGGGGATGCACGGTTTCACAGAGAGTTAGTGATCGGAATTTAAGAAGTCTGAAAAAATTCATCTATATGCATTTGGGTTCTGTAAATGGAACAAAAAAAAAAAAACAATGATTTTTTATAGAATTTTTTAGATTAAGCAGAAAAAATGGACAATTCAGAATATTTAAAGTTATGGGATTATCAGTCAGTTATGGGATTATCTCAAGCGCACAAACATACATTAGTTTTTTTGTTCTTTTTACAAAAATAATAATATTTAGATATGTTCAATTTCCTTAATTGTGAGCACCTATGAATAGGTCGCATAAGTCCTTAATGTACTTGTTCGCGTTCTCTAAAACTGGAGGAAGCGAAAAAGCTTAAAACAAACTGAAAACAACAACTTTCTCTGAAAAGTGCAAAAAGTGATAGAAATTCAGAGATACTTTCAGAAATTTTCAGAGAAATATTTGAACCCGGGACACACATATCCAGAGACATATTTTGAAAATGAATAATTACGACCTAAGATTTATTCGGTCTGCCTACGGACCAAAAATAGGAATAAAACTCTGCGTATCAGCGACATATATAAGAATTATAAAAAGCTCAGGAGCGAAACACTTGATAACATTACCTTTTGAATCAGCCAGATGCGACTTAGGTACAAAGGTCGTTTCATTTCAAAAGATCGATAAAGCAACCTGCGAGTATCGATCAACTGACCAAAAATATGCATTTCAAAACATAAAGGCCAAAAAAAAAAAAACCCAAAAAAAGACCACAAAAAAGAAGAAAAAAAAAAGACTGAAATAAAAATGAATTTACTAACCACTTTCCATCGTTCTTTAACCACATGGCCGGGCTGCAACAAATCCTCGCTTGTCATCGTGATGTTGTTGTTCTGATCCGTGCTCTCGTCGCCTACATGTCTCAGCACCAATTTACCGGGATGATTGGGATGCCTAGAAAATTAAGGCAACCCTTGAGCATTGGCGACGATAAGGGTCTGCCATGACAGACTGTGTCACCGGGGCCCCGAGAGAGCTCGTAGTAAAAGAGGGTGGGTAATTTTAATACCCCTCCCCCACACCCCGAAAAAAAAAAAAAAAAACGATCGCTAGGTTTTTTTTTTCCAACGATTCGCGACCAAAAGGATTTTTAAGACGTTATACGAGCCTCGGATAAAAAAAAAAAACACGACACGCCCCACGAGAATTAACTGCCCACACACACACACACAAACACGATTTTTTTTCTTCTTTTTTAACCTAACGCGTGTTCCCGTGCGAAGCAAGTAGAAATTGGTCAATACGCGGGCGCCCCCGTGCTTAGGCAGCCATCATTGCGTGTGAGCGAAGGGTGCAGCCGTGTTACAGGGGGGGTTGGCGTTGCGCCCCGCGCAAGATTTCTCTCAGTGTGTGTCGCACCACCACCGCAACACCGTCACTCTTTCCACCCCCTCGCCCCTCCCCTCCCAACCCCGCGTTTACATCTATATATCCAGAACGGCCCGGAGACGACCCCCCCTTCCAACCCCCCGCCCGGAAAGCTTCAATCGTGTGCACAGGCACTACTACCACCTCCCGGTTTCATCGCTTTTCGGTAAGCCGAAACGAAAAAAAAAAAGAGACGGAGAGAGAGAGAGAGAAAAGATCCTTATGCCTCGAAAGACCAAAAAGGCGGCACTGAGAAGTGGAATTATTATTATTCTCTGAATATATAAGCAAGGCAATTTGTTACACGAATTCCTGGCAGAACGTGATTAACAAATTCACATTGAAAAGCACAGACACACGGAATTATATATATACATGTATACATATATATATACACATACACACACAGGAGTCTCGTGGTGGCATCGAACGCGTTAAACTCGCGACTTTGTTCAAAACCCCCACGCGTCTTAACCCACGATCCAAATATAATGACATTTTATTTTTACTAACAATGTCGTCTGCTAAGCGCTCTGATGGCCTACCCGACAGCCTGCTTCTATCTCTTTTCTCGTTTTTGCTTCCTCTCTCTCTTTCTCTGTCTTTCCTTTTTTTATTCGCTCTCTCTCTCTCTCTCTCTCTCTCTCTCTCTCTCTCTCTCTCTTTAGCGCGCTCTTCGTGATATCCTAAAGTCGAGCTTTCGGCTACAACCAAAGAGCCGTATTTACTTTCACGTTTTTTTTTAAATCTTTTTTTTCTTTTTTTTTTTATCAAGCACTCTCTTGTTCACTCATCTCGGAAATCGCGAGCCACACTGGCTCTCTGTCTGTACGTATCGTTTATACCTTGGTGTTTTATTGTCGCTCTTTATAAAATGTCCCTCGTACACCCCAGATCCGCCGAGTTCTTTTCGGGGGATCGATCTATTCGCGAGACGTCGTCGTCGTCGTCGTCGTCGTGCTCGCCGCCGCGGAAGCACCGCACGATACCCCGTCGTCGAGACTCGACGTTTCTGCTGCTGCTGCAGCCATCTTCTCTACCGTATCTCGGATTGGTTGGATCGTCGCGCGATGGCGGCACCCATTCCAATTTACAATTACCGGCGCCCACACACAACACTCTCTCCATCCGATCGATGCAACTTTCGAGATATATCGAAACCCCAAAAAAAAAAAAAAAAAAAAAAAAAAAAACACGCAATGTGTAAAAAAAATAAATAAATCTTGGGACAAGTACATTTACATGAGAAGTCGATAGTTGCAAAGAATTGTGAAATAAATTGAAAATATCTTAAGCATGCAATTTTAGTAAACAACATGTTACGCATACATGCATGTTGTTTACTACTTTAATTTACTAATTTAATTTATAATTTGCGAATGTAATTAGGAAACAATTTGTTAAGCACATGTTGTTTCATGCTAATTGCACGTAGCGGAAATTTATGTATATGTTGACATTTATATGTTTATATAAATTAATATATTTCACGAATTTGTAAAAAAAAAAAAATGATATGCGAATGGTTAATTATTTTTCAATTTTTTTTGTTTACACATATCGTTTATCAATTAAGCACCTTTTTCATTCGGGAGTTTATTAATTTTTGTAGAATCATTTTTATTTCATCGTTCTCAAAGTTATTCGAACCACTCTGCCATATGCGCTATGAAGTGAGTTACAGGATACGCATCAATGGCGGCCATCTTGCGATACTCTGATATATTCAAATAGGCTGTTTGAAAAAATTCATTTATATCAATGCGAATCAACAATGCGATCACCGCAATTTGTGGAAAGAGACATTGAGCGATCATAGAATCGACGTACAAAATTTGGTTAAGTAATTTTTTTCTGTTCTGGAGAACATACGAAGAAATCGCTCAAATCAGCTGGTCGCGGTGAAACGCATAGTTGCCATTTTTGTTTACCCCAGAAGGGCAGTCAATTCATTGATGGTTGGAAGACTGTGCTAAGGATCTTTTTTTTCTTTTTTTATAAATTAGCAACCGGAACTAAAACTCAACATTTTAGACAAAAGCATATTCGCTTTGACTTCGTTTCTTTAAGCCGCAGCGGATTCTAATTTTGTTTTGTCTGAGAAACTAACCGGCTCCGACCAATTTGGATTACAGTTTTTGATACCGACTGAGCACGGAGCGTCGGAAGAGAGGATCACAATCAGCTTAATAAGGAGACAAGTGCTCTCTCTCTCTCTCGCACTCAGGCGTTCCTTTGGTGCTGAGTTTCTGGAGAAAATCAACTAGGAAGCCGCTGCGTCTATTGATTATACACACTGTGGCACCCTATTTTCTTTTCTGCCGAAACATACACAGCATTGGAAAAAAAATATGATTACATCTTTTAATATCGACTGTGCGGAGGGTAAACAAAGTAGAAGGACTTCACTCAATTCTCTGTAATACACCTTTTGTGATAACTAGCCATGTGTTGAAGCTGTTAAAAAAGAAAAATCTATATGTCTCATTTTTCATGGGTACGAATATAGAAGCATTTCTGAGAAAATTCGATCTCACGGCAAGCATCGCGTTTTCGTCTCGCCATATTTATTTATACACCAGTTACATTAAAATCTGTCTATAATTTTAGAATGGGTATTTTCTATTGATTTAATTGCAAGTAAAATGGAAGCTTTTATACATAAATTTGTACATTAAATTTAATACACAAGTGAGACGGAAAATTAATGTAGTACTAACGAAATAAATTTCGACAATTAGAAAATTTAATGCAAAAATTTTACTTTACCAGTAAAATTAATTTTAATATATTAGCTGTTGAATGAGATTTCCATTAATGTAAAATTGCGAAAATTTTAAATAGTAATTCCAATCGTCTTGATTTTATATAATTTTTGTTCGTGAATGTGGATAAAAAAAAAATGCATTATCTCGATTTACGCCCACGCGATAGTTATATTTCGTATGCACAGCGTACTCGGGCCCGTCCAAACGAGTCCATTTCAATTAAGCAAATGGACGTTTCTAAGTACCTCTGTATGGTTCTTTGTCGAAGAGCCACTGAGGCACAGAAGTAATAAAGGTCGAGGTTTGAGCCAGCACACGTGCACACAGCAACACCGCGCGTGCGCGCGCATTCGCTAGAGACATGTTTGAGCCTCGCTAAGGCAATGACAAGCATTGTAACTTGTCCATTATTTTCCCCACCCAAATTCACCGAGTTTACGATTTACGATAAAGCTGCGGGATGGCTCGTGGATGAGTTGCTAGAATTATAAATTTATCGATTAGTATAATAATTTTACAAAAATTAAAAAATCTCCCGACTGAAAAAAGCAAGTTGACAAACAAATATGGGGAAACAAATTTATCAATTAAGCGTTTTTCTTTTCAGTAGGGAGTTTTTTTTAAATTCTTCTAAAATTATTTTTATTTCATCCTTTTCAAGGTTATTCGAACCCTTTGCCATATGCGCTGTGAAGTGAGTTACAGAATACGCATCAATGGCGGCCATCTTGCGATACATCGATGTATTCAAATAGGCTATTTGAAAAATGCATTTATCTGTGTGAATCAACAATTGATCACCTCATTTTATGGAAAAAGCCATTGCGCTCTAGTGATAGAATAGACGTACAAAATTTTGTTAAGTAATTTTCTACCGTTTTCGAAAACACAGGCAACAAAGAAATCGCTGAAATCAGCTGATCGCCGTGAAACGCATAGCTAACGGTTTTTTTTTGTCCCAGAGAAGCATTCGGGAGTTAAAAATAATTTGTTTTATTTATTACTTCATTGAACGTGACAACCCCTGGATAAAAAAAAAGAGTCCGCGAGCAGGTCGACAATACAAAGAAACAATGAAAAATGCGTGTAAGCACTGATACTTGGAAAGTACCGGAACAAGGACAGAATAGAAATAATACGACAATTACGCGTGTCGATAAAGTTATTAATATTACAGAGCTATCGCATAAATAGGCATTATATGCCACACGTTGCATTTTATTCTGAGAAAAACCGAGGGAATAATCGATAATAGTTATACCCCGAACGTTCTTCCGTGGCGTTGGCAAACATCGTGAAAATCATAAAGAACACAAGAATTCTCGAAAATAACTGACTATATAGGCGACACGGAGATTTCAGTCACGAATGAAACGTGTGCGAGTCAAGAATTATCGTAACGGTTAGCAATTTATCATCCGCCTTCACCCCCTCCCCCTTAGCGTATAAAAATATCGAAACGAAAGTACTGTATATACACGCTGAATACACAAAGCGAGCTGCTGTCCTGTGAGAAGACACCCAGACGAGCTACGAAAATGTCTTCGAAAGAAAGAAAGAAAAAAAAAAATAAAAAATAAGAGTATTAAAGGGTGTCTACCTTTCTAACTTTCCAAGAGTCTCGACTGAAAATGTCGAGGGGTTTATTCTTGACTCTGGGCTCACGACAGAACGAACCCACTTCCTTTTTCCTACTCTGCTGTGTTATAAACACTTTTAGATAAGCTCTGTCTTTCCAGTTTTTTCGATAATTGGCAGCACGTTCTTTTTCTTTCTTTTTTTTTTTTTTTTTTTTTGTTTCCGCTGCTGCATTATCAGCAGATGGGAATAATCTCGTAAACTTGATTCTCCTTCCGGGAAACAGCAACTTAATGTCTATATTGATTCACCGCTGTTGTAAATACATTTATTGCATGCTTCCGAGGACTATGAAGACGTTTACAACGTCTTTTGTCTTTCTCCCGATAAAACATCTAAAATGGTTGATTGTTGCGAAAATCCAAGCGAAATTAAAATTTTTTTTTCGCCGAACGCGTTTTTGTCGGTTTTTGGTTTATTCTTCCGAAGCAATTGACTATTTTTCTTGTTGTTGGTTTTAGTCGCGTCAATCCGTTTGTGCGTCATTATTGGAAATAGTGAAAATTTGTCGCGGGCGTGTGAAAAAAATGCGAGATCCGAGTGCAAACATTCGAACAGGGATTGTCGAATTATGGGTTGTGTCGACTTCTGGGGAAAGTAGCCTGCGTAAAGACCCACTTCCTCCCAAAATAACGTTTCACTGTTATATGCATTCGCTACGAACTCTCGCAGTACAGGAGAGTGTTGAAAAACAATCGCCAAATGCCATCTGATAGTGTCCTGACTGTGACGCTATTGAAGTATCTCTCTGATGACGCGAACGCCTCACTGTGTACGATTGTCGTAACTAAGAGTTACAATTTCAATAGTTGCGAGTTAATAAATTAGAAATACTGATCATTGGCTTTACTATTTGTGCATTCAGCACATATCCAGAGATGTGTGATGTATTGTTGAATGGTAAAAAATTCTTAAATTGCATTTTGAACAGGTTTATGTGAGCTTGGCGAAATCAGCTGTAGTACAGTCGGAGCTTGCCACAATTTAACACCCCGCACATTTTGACCGTTGTCACGTATTGGGTCGTTACTATGGCCACGGTTTCTCACAAATGTACTTCGAACTAACCTCCTAATCTCATTTTTAATCTCGACGACAGATTTTTCTCCGACTTTTGTTCGATATTCGTTACGATTTTGGAAAAATGAAAAATTGTCGGAAAACAATTTACCGAAAAAAAATTGACGGAATTAACAATTTCTCAAAATCAAATGTCCGAAATTACAAGAATCCGATATACGAGAAGCAAAAAGCAGATGAATACACATTTTGCACAAGTGTGCCCGGGAAGGTTTAATTAATGAATTAAGGATAAAGAATTTATTCACAGCTTCATTAATAATACAATTGCGATTATTTCTGGCCGGCAGATGGAGATTTCTCAGATTAAACAGCCACTGCATTGACGTCACAAAGTGATGTAAAAAATATCAATGCTAAACCGAGCAACAAAGTACTATTTTCAAACCGTACATAATCTTGAGAATAAATTTAGAATCTCTCGAACGTTCGATAGAAAGAGAAACCCATAGATATTAATGCAATTAATTCGATTAAAAAAATGTGCAGACAAAAAAAAAAAGCACGAGTTAGTATTTATTCGCATCATTATTATTAAACCAAATATTCTCGCGTGCTTCCGCAAGAATACACATCAGCGAAGCGAATCAACAGGTCGTGGTGCGTATTGTTTATTCGAAACATATATAAAATACAACCGCAGTGCCGCATCATCAGCCATCCACGTCTCTGTCCCGGGGGTTGCATGCTCGGAGTCGTGGGAAAAGCGCACAAAGTAATTCACGTACCACTTCATTGCAACAGAGTAAGATCGACGATAACTTGTGGGACGATACAGAGAAACCGAGAGTTCGGTGACAAGCGATCGATTCGCGATGACACTCCGATGATGGGTATAGAGAGTCGCTCGAGAGAGAAGAGCAGTCGAAGCTGCGAGTGAATAGAGAGCACTGACGGACGAGAGGACTAACGAGATCACGAACCTCTTTGCGGACCTAAACGCACTGGTCCGCAGCCGAAACTCTCGAAGCACACTCTCGGGCTGTTGAGTTCTGCTCGTAGCTGTTGTCGAGCAATAGTAACAGCAGAAGCAGAAGCAGCAGCAGCAGCAGCAGTAGCAACACAAGCTAAAAGACGAGAAGCGAGGAGAGGTGTGACGGTTTGCCCGCAAAGATCGTCGTGCCTCGGAGCCCAGACTCGTTAGCCTCAGCCAAGACACAACGCGTTGTTTCTCGTACCTACTTAACTAACTACAAACTCGTCGCCGCAGTGTTTCACTGTGGCATTGGGTCGCGCACGCGGCCGGACGAACAATTATTTTTTCTCTCATTGCGCGCGAGCCTCGTGTGCTAACACCGATCACACACACACACACATACACAGACCTCTAGGCGACCGCTCGATGTCACGAGCTCGACACGACCTTGTGTGCTGACTCTGATCCGAGATCGATCATCGAAACGAAGACAGACGTGCTTGTTTGATCGGACAATTGGCGATTATATTTATTCGGACGCTTGACTTATGTAGCGTAAAGGAGCGGGGGCACCGTTTTCTCGTAGCGACTCATAATATGTTTATAACGTGGGTGTACGCGATATTAAGTTGTAACGCATACTTAAATACGATTTTATGAATCACTATTATTTTATGTATCGCCTAAAAGTGGATAGCCTAGTCATTGAATTATTAAAACAAAGCTCTGCTCTTGACGAGACTTTCGAGTGTAGCTATAAGATATGTGGATGAGCGCGATCGGAGTGTAATATGAGCGCTCATTTAGCTCAAACGCTTAGTCGATGCGAGCGGCTCGAGCGCGCTTCATCGACATCAGCGTTCGGTCGCTGTATTTCAATGTACGCTTCAGTTTGGATAGCCATGAATAATACTTAACGAAGAGCAATAATTCGATTTTAAAAGATTAAATATCAATGAAATTTTGAGACTCTCACAGAATAATTCATAGTTACTGAAACTTAAAAGTACTTTAAGTTTGTATTTTCGGCGCTGGCAGTGGTAATTCTCTGGGAATACCTCACATAACATCATACATTGTAACAACAGCGGTTGCGCTCAACAAGCTGCGTGTAATAAACCACAAAATCGTACGGGCGTGTTAAACTCGGTGCAGGTATTAGAATTAGGTCTATTTTGCACGCGGCCCGACAAATTCTACACCACTGTATGTAAAACGACGCCCGCGATCGTCGTCTCTTACCCGCTAAGATAAGCCGCGTGTAGTGGTATACCTGTGTCACCGGAGGACATAACGAAACGCGCGTTGCAGTGTTTCGGTGCCTCCAAACAAAGTCTCGACGAAACAACTCTAAGGAACAATGACACCGAAATAAGGACAAAGACACGAGGAGCGAATTTATTGCCTACTAAAGGTGGCGACCGCGTTTACTCTGCGGCAAACCCGCTGCCGATTTTTCGACTGGCGAAAAACTGGCGAGCGTTATTGAAATTAAAGCGAGCATGTGTTTATAGCATGTAGTTGAAATGTTGGTGATACAGTCGACTCTCCCTTAAGTAGAACTTCGTAATTTTTCGTTTCTCCTCAATTTAGTTAAGCTTATGATTATGAAAGAATGTTCCTAAGCGAGTAAAATGCAATCAAATAATTAGAATCTTTCCATTTTCCTTGGTGAGCAGGTACTTCCAAGTCAGAAGTGGATAGCTAGCGCCCTCTCTCTTTCTAGGCTCCTATTTCGCTGACCTCTAGCATTTTCAGGTGCTTCCTTGAATCCCACCATCAACCTCTCCCTCTTTATAGTTCTATTAGCGAGATCCTTGCAACGGTCTCTCTATGAGTGCCTTTGTTTGCCTCTTCTTCCTCTTCCTCCTCTTCCTCCTCTTCTTCCTCTTCCGCTTCCTCCTCTTCTTCTTCTTCCTCCTCCTCCTTTATGCCTGGGAAAACCACTCTTTGGGGTATTCCTGCCTGGCCACTGGTAAATTCACGTATCGGCCAACGCCATCCCTCCGATGTTTCAAATATGCTGTTTATTTCCGTAAAATATAGTAATCTCGCTAACAAAGCACAATCAAATAGTCCGAGTGCGCTATCTTATGTAGACTTAACTGTATGCGTACTGTGATTATGAGATTCAAAAGTGGCTGGGCGTATCTTAGCTCGCCCCCGCGTTTCACGAGGTTCCTCTATTTTCGGCTGCTTGGGCGTGTATAGCCATCGACGCTCTTTAAGAGAAGAGAGTGGCAGAGCATAGCGGTCATCGGCGACGTTCCACCGAGAGTTTACGAGACGCGGACGTGTACTTTTGCGTGCGGAGATAGCGGCAGCCCAGGTGTTTGTCTGCTTCGATATGCCACTCTCTATTTTATGCGAGAATACGCGCAGGTTGCGAACCACGTTGTCGCACCAGCCTGTTGATTCTTCTTAGAACAGCGCCCCCCCTCCCCCCCCTGAAGCCTTTTTGCATCACAAAAGCGAATTTCCGCTAAACGCGAGGAATCCTCCTCGTCTATGCATCCGTACTGCTGCTCTCGGCCATTCACATCCTATTTTCTATTTGGCATTCGATCAACGAGACAGTGGTCTCTCGTTTTACAATGAAGCATGACTCGACATTGCAGCACTTGATCCGAGGAATTCTCGAACATCTGCGAACGATTGGCTTTCGTGCGGTAATATGTAAACTACGAGAGTATTATGCAGCCTATATTTTCGCGAGTGGTATGCGCGACTCTTGTATGCGTGAGTAATCCATTGATAGCCAGTGTCGATACTTTCAATTGCTGTCTTATTTTTTTTTTTTTTTTTTTTTTGTTAATCACACAAAAAACATGGAAGATTGTTTTTCTTTGTGTGGTCGTTTGGTAAACCTCTTTGGCTATAGATTCACGTACTTTGTTCCCCATTCAGTTGATTCATATAGATTTGGGCTTCCCAGCTTCTAATTTTAGTCCAACCTTGTATACGTTTGTATTACAAATATTTTTCCATCAATATTTTCATCGGGTGCATGAATTATTTAGTTCGATTTCTAACCATTTAATGTTGTTATGAATATTCTCGATGACTTGAGAAACAAAATTGCAATTAAAGCCGAGTCGAAACGTGAACTTGATGTGCAATACGGTTCTTGAGAACAGAAGGATTGAAGACGTTGATTCAACCAGTCAATCACAGAAAACAAGAGCTCGTCGAGGGCGTCGAGAGGAGTGAGAAGAGCGACGAGGTCTGCCAAATATCAGCCGGTTTTCGAGTTCTCGTCGCGCCACCACACGCAGTACAACCGGAACAAATCCCCGACACATCGAAGTTTTGTGAGAAAGAGAGCACACACCGCTTTTCAAAGGGAAATCAGCGGCTGCCAAAATTCATTTTTTTGTTTGTTTTCTTACCAGAAGAACAAGATATCACCTGGCATTTGCGTCAATCGAAGAATCTATTAAAAAATATAGTCGCAAAATAGAGTCATGTAAAGCAACATTATAAAAAAAAAAGTTGCTGTACCGACCAACCAATTTTGTATGGGTTTTCATTCTACTAGAGTATTAAAGCATTAGGCTATAGGGCATTTCGTTAGTTTCAACTTTCCCTATTTTAAACTCTACTGTCCCAGATAAACCTGTAACTCAACTAAACCGCGGTAGGGTCTCGAAATATACTCCCGGCGCGTGTGCTTTATGCTGAAAGAGAAAAACGAGAGAAACAAAAAAAAAAGCGTCGTTTTCGGGAGCGAATCGCTCTCTGTTGCGAAAGCACATATATATATATATATATATGTACGTTACGAGAGGAGCTTCCTAACAGCTAAAATTCGTCACATCACGACAGTTTCACAATTAATTGCCTGTAGCCGAATGCTATGTTTACAGAGAATAAGCTAATGGCTCTGCTAAACACCAATAAAGGCAAAAATACTGACCTCGATTAATCAGCTATCGAGTATATTACTATTAAACGGTAGTATTTTCTGTAAAAGAAAAAAATAGACTCGCGAATTTTCTGGAAATGTTTATTTTTCTTCCCGGTTTCCGGGAACTGGTGGAATAGTCGGAAGATCATCGAAAATTGTTGTGCACTCTTTTTCGACGTATGTGAATTCAAGAAACTTACAAAACAGATGTTTATATTTCGGGCGGCCATATTGGTTTTTTGTCTTCGGAAAGTTCGGAAAATAACCGATTTCATTTCTCGTGCGTTCACGAATATAGTGTAAAGTACGAAAACGCCTACTTTTATCGACCAATCTACTCCATCATCCCCTTAAGGATTCAGTAGATGATATATATATATGTCGCTTCTGTTACCTATTTTTTTTTTTTTTTTTGGCATCAATAATATCGAGACATTGTCTAAGTAAATACTTTTTTCACTCCTCCTACTGGAAACTTCGTTTTCGTCCCTAAATTTGCTCTAATTACTTGAATCAGTGCCAAAAGATACGTTCTACTCTGTTTATAGGTGTAGGCTCGCATTGTCGTGTGTTACTATAGTAGAAACGTTCGCTCTGCTCTATACCAGTAAAACGCACTCGAGCCAAGCTCTTAAGGAAACGTGAATAGCGTATACACACGTGTACATAATTCTTACCGTGCCACTCAAGCCTACTACATCTGATACAATGACCTACTTTTGTTGCAAAGTCCTTCCTTCGTAATAAGACAATTTTTTTTTAAATTCGTGTCAGTCATTTTTCCAGTCTAAAAAAAAACTATCAAAATATTCAAGAGTTAATTTTTTCATTTTTCATTATTTATTTCAGTATTACAATTAAGACGCATTTTTTAATTTTTATTAATTGTAATTTATAATGAAAAGTGAGACAAAAAATTTTATTATTTTTTTCGCGTGGTCAAATATTTTTTAGAATATCATTTTTCTATAATTTATTATTAATTTAATCATAGGAAAAATTGTATATGTTACGCTTTGATATAAATTTGGCTGAAAAAATACGGTAGCTCTTTTCACGTTAACTGCGCTATGTATATAGCAAACGATAAGAATGTAGCCAACCTTTAATATTTCATCGTCCATTGTATAGCTCGTGAATAATATTGATTATACAATACGTTTAACCCGAGAAAGTACACCCAACCCAAAACTAAATCGTTTATCACCGCTTTATAAATGGCACGTGGCCATCCACTAAACACAATGTTGTAATAGTAATGTCAAATTTTTGCATCTCACGAAATATCGTGTACTATCAAAATTATTTTTTGAGAAATTCAAAATTTCATAAAAACCGTATCTATTTATAAATAAAGCTCAAATTCAATACCGATTATTATTATTATTAACATTATTACAAAAATTAATTTGTGATAAAAATAATTAAAAAAAGAATTATTAAAAATTTATTTCACTCTAATAATCTCGTTTTCGTAACAATTTTGATGTATGTATGGTTACAAAAATGTTTACATTAAGTTTATATTTTGTTTAAGCACCGTAATTAAACTAAAACTTTATAGTGTTGCGATTAAACAAAACATCACAGTGACGTAAATATCATAAAAATATGTTTTATGTTTTCATATAATCTAAAAATGATGCAAATATTACAGTCTGGTAGATGAATGGTTTAAATAATATTGCGTGCGAATGACGCCGGCGCAATTGGTGCCAATAAGACTCGTTGCTCTTCCTCTTTCTCACTCTCTCTCTCTTCGACTTTTCGATAAAATTAAAAGCGTTATTATCTTGTATATCCGTGAAATATTTGAAGTCGTGTTTCGCATCGTGCCACAATGAATTTTATCGTAATTTGTCATGCTTTGTACTTTAAACTTTCGTGAAATCAAACAGTTTTCAATGGACATAATCTTTTATTATTCTCTCGAGACTTGAAGATAAGTTATGCTCGGGATTGAGAAGCTCGCATGGGGTCGCCACATTCGACGCCCTTCGTTTGACATTGGCACATTCTACTGCCAAATCGCGGGATCATCACGAGTACTCGTGAATCTCACTGAACGGTCAGACGGTAATAACAGTTTGTCAAAGCAACTAATTTTCACGAGATATCTGTCGGGAAACGAGAATAATATTCGTATAAAATACGCACAAGTTACGAGTACAAAAATGGCTCTTAACAAGCTCAGCATCGACAAAGTCGATCTTGCCGGCAAAAGGGTCCTCGTAAGGTACGTTACGCCAATCAATAAAAAAAAAATGTCTTCTTATCTCCATTATCTCGAAAAATGTTCGTGATTCAACGATCGTACAACAAAACGTCACGTTTTTTTTTTAAGAGTCGATTTTAACGTTCCGTTGAAAGATGGCAAAATCACGAACAACCAGAGAATCGTAGCTGCTCTTGACACTGTCAAATATGCATTGGAAAAAAATGCAAAGTCTATCGTGCTAATGTCGCATTTGGGACGACCGGATGGTTCGAAAAATTTGAAGTACACCATGAAGCCTGTCGCTGATGAACTTAAGACACTCTTGGGAAAGGACATTCAGTTTCTCGACGATTGTGTCGGACCTGCTGTGGAAGCTGCCTGCGCAGATCCTGCACCTGGAACTATTATACTTCTTGAGAATTTGAGGTTCCACGTCGAGGAGGAAGGCAAGGGTGTCGGTGCGGATGGCAGCAAGGTGATTTTTTAATTCAAGTTATTCATAATTCATTTTGTTATACACAAAAAAATATTTTTTTATTTATTCATAGGACACGGGAGGTATTCCTGGCCAACTCAGTAAATATACTCAATACTGACTGGTTCCAATTTCACTCCATAATTTTTTATATTATTCTATGCGCTTGATAAAGCACTTAAATTTTTTTTTTTTTCTATATGAATTTTCTAAATTAAAATTTTTTCAAATTTGAAATTTTTCTCAACAATCCTGTATTAGATATCAACATTTTTGAGCTCTGAACTGGAGTGGGCAGACATTTGCATTGATTTTTGAAAGTCATTTAAAAAAAAAAAAAAAAAAAAAAAAATGGATAATATCGGTTTTTAATATTTTTAGATACACTAGATACTGTTTTATATACTTGAAAAAATACTTTCAATTTGTTTTTCCTGGAATTCCTTTTTTTCATGAATTTTTTTGATTAAAATTTTTTTAAATTTGAAATTTATTACATTATATTAGAATTTATTATTAAATTATATTAGATTAGGCAGACATTTCCATCAATTTTCTAAAGCCATTTAAATTTTTTTTTATATCAAATATTTTTAGATAGATAACTTCATAATTTTTTATACTATTCTATATGCTTGGGGTATTTAATCTTGTAGATTAAAGCTGACAAAGCCAAGGTCACGGAATTCCGTGCATCTCTGAGGAAGTTGGGCGACGTCTACATAAACGATGCTTTCGGTACTGCTCACCGAGCGCACAGTTCCATGATGGGCGATGGTTTCGATATCAGAGCCAGTGGTTTCCTTCTGAAAAAGGAACTTCAATATTTCGCGAAAGCACTCGACAATCCGGAGAAACCATTCCTGGCGATACTCGGCGGTGCCAAGGTCGCCGATAAGATTCAATTGATCAACAATTTGCTGGACAAAGTTGACGAGATGATAATTGGCGGTGGAATGTCCTATACTTTCCTCAAAGTATCCAAAGACATGAAGGTACCTTTGAATCTATCAATTTTAAGGAACTCGTGTTGAGGTATTTCCCAGCCAATTCAAAAGTCGGTTCTTTTTCCTCTACAATACAACTGCGAAAATTCTAATGCTTTGCCAATTTTTTTTTTTCTTTTTTAACAGATTAATTGTGATAAATTAATTAATTAATTTTTTTTCTTTTTTAACAGATTGGAAATTCGCTGTACGACGAGGAGGGTGCAAAGATCGTGAATGATCTTTTGGCAAAGGCGACGAAGAACAATGTCAAAATTCACCTTCCCGTCGACTTCGTCACCGCGGATAAATTTGCGGAAGACGCGGCAGTAGGAGCGGCCGACGTGGCTACCGGCATTCCCGATGGTTGGATGGGGCTCGACGTCGGTCCCAAATCCAGGGAACTTTTCGCCGGTAATCTTCGAATCGTTTTGTATATTTTTTTTTTTTTTTTTTTTTCTATCCGATATCGAAGACGTTTTCATAATGAATACTTTTCGGCTTGCAGAACCGTTGAAACGCGCAAAGGTGATTGTTTGGAACGGACCTGCGGGAGTATTCGAATTCGAAAATTTCAACAAGGGAACCAAGAGTCTGATGGACGGCGTTGTCGAGGCTACGACACGTGGTGCGATCACGATTATCGGAGGCGGGGACACGGCGACCTGTGCCGCTAAATGGAAAACCGAGGATAAAGTGAGCCACGTGAGCACGGGAGGCGGTGCAAGTTTGGAATTACTCGAGGGCAAAGTATTGCCGGGAGTCGATGCTCTCTCTCCTTCGTCTTAATTACATTAGTCGTTAAATATACCCGCTAATTGTGTAAATCTAGTACAAAATCATGTACAATAACGATAAAAAGCTACAATAGCAAAATACTGTATAAAAGCCCAAAGTTCGTCAGTTCATTTTTTGTTTTTTTTTCTTTTTTTTTTTCGTTTCAAATAAAGAATCCATGTTTCATTAAAATCGTGAATTAACAGTTAAAAAGTATACGCTTTATTGTACAATGTATACCTTTACGTCCAAAACGTTCTCGAACGTTTCAAAATAACAAAAAGTTTCACGCGCGCGCGTGATCTTGGCCCATTAAATATATCTGTTTTAACAATAAATTAATAATTCGTATGTGCACGTAAATGTTATGCGTCGTAGTTTCGATTATTGGCGAGACGATTCACAAAAAAAAAAATATATATATATATGAGACAAGTACCGAATTACAAACGGTAAATTTTATAAAAAAAAAAAAAAAGTCGAAATGTAATTTGTGTAATTGTGAAACTGCGCACGCTTCAGCTGTGTATGTGTGTGTGTGTCTTTTTCAACGTTTGACAACAACGGGTCTCTCGGCATTTTCACACCTACGCGTGCAAGTTCACACGATTTCAAGGACTACTCTCTGCTGTTAGCACGGATTTTTTTTCTCTTTTTTTTACACGTGTAAAAAAGATCTTTTTGTGAAGCAAGTCCAGCCGAATCACATTATGCTGCAGTTTTGAGGTGGTTCAAAACCAGCTGGCAACGGAGGCATCATCGGATTACCCTCGCCGTCGAATTGAAAGAGGGCCGGTGCGTCGCCGATCAACTCTTCCGGCGGTTGACCATAGGTCTGCATCTCCTGCATCATCGACAGTATCTTGTCGAAACGTTGCTTCTTCACATCCTCACTGTCGTCTGTCTTTTCCTTTTCCAATTCCGTGCACACCTGCCGGAGAAGGTAATTTCATTTTTATGAATCCACATACAAATCCACGAATCTTTTTAACGGGATCTTTAATTTAACTTATTTCGAGTACTTGTAATGAGCGATGCAATGTATTCAGAAAATAATCAAATGGAATAATCAATGGATGGAAATATGATGCAACTATATTAATTACGGAATTTTCGTTGTCATGTTTAACGTAATTTCTTTTTTTTTTATAGATAATTTTTATCTTTCAATTTCTGTTGCACAAGCAACTACCAAA
The DNA here is from genome assembly GCA_964016905.1 of Perithous albicinctus. Lineage (NCBI taxonomy): Eukaryota > Metazoa > Arthropoda > Insecta > Hymenoptera > Ichneumonidae > Perithous > Perithous albicinctus. Next base: position 21,703,815 of record OZ024693.1, on the reverse strand, counting down.
AGTATAGAGGTAACGATATATAAAAAATGCTAATTAAAATGATGCAAAGTAGAATTTTGCACGTTGCTTCCTCATTAAATCTCATTTTTCACAAAGCTTCCTCTATGAGGAAGCCAAAATTAATAAATGGCTTTGTGAAAAATGAGATTTAATGAGGAAGCAACGTGCAAAATTCTACTTTGCATTTCTTTTTTTTTTTTTTTTCTGTGTAAGTTACCACACCTTTTGCATAAGTTCATACTGTTTGTTGTATCTCTCGAGATCAGCGGCCGGCAAAGTCGTCTTTTTCTCTTCCAGCCAAGCCGGAAATTTGTCAACCAGCTCTTTCAACGAAGGATAAAGAATTTCTTTGGACAGAACGGATTGCATCATTCCCTGTATGAAGGGCAGAATATCACCAGCTCCTTCCTCCAAATTTGCTTGGCCAAACATTGCAGCCAGGTCTGTTTCTGTTATGCCGGGTGTTGCATTCTGTTGGACATTGAATGTTTTATCAATTCAATTTAACAATGTTTACAATACAATGGAATTATTGGCTGTTTTTTTTTTTTTTCTCGAATAATAACGGCACCTGTAAATTTTCCGATGTCGCGGACAGATCTTTCAGTGCTTGGGATATAGCAGCTTGAAAGTTAACACCTTCCTCACCCTCGGAGGTAGTTCCTATAGCACTTGCTACGCCTTGAGCCATTTTTTGCAAGGAACTCTTCAGGTCACTGTCCTCTCCTAATTTTTAACAAAATTTTACAATAAAATAGCTTCCTGATATAAAATACCATTCTTCCATAGCGGAAGCTTTTTTTCATAAACATTTTTTTTCTAGGTCTTCACATAAACTCAGAATCACCCCAAAAAAAAAAATAAAAAAAAAAGCATTGCTTTGTATCTGCTCTTTTTTTTTACCATTTTGCATGAGATTTTGAAGACTTTTCTCAAACTCATCGGCGGCATGTTTAATAAAATCCTGCGACCATGTTTCGTCTGTCGTCACCTCTTCGATGACTTCCTTATCGGTCTGATCGGCAGAAGACACCGCTGGACTTTCATCTTTAGTTGCAACCTTAGCAGGCTTGTCAAAGTCCTCCAGAGCACCTGCGACACAAAAATACTTGAAGGAAAAAAAAAAAAAAATAAATAAATCAAATAAAACTTGAATTGCTAATTGATGTAAAATGCACTTTGACTCCTCGTGTTATATAAGTACACACAGATTATTATTATTTTCGCTGGGTACTAATAATAGGATATCGTGTCTAAAATACTACTTTACGAGGTTTTTCGTCACTTTTAAGCGACTTCGTCAATTAGTCGCCCGTTAATTGGTAAACAATAACGAAGATTGTTTGGTTATGGATGAATAATTTTAGGTTCGATTGGAACTTTTTTTTTCTTTTTTTTAAATTCCAAATGATTTCTATAAATTATGTGTGGTAATCGATGATTTCACTCACTGTCCAATAAATCGTTCAATTCCGGATCCACCGCCGCATCGGCAGTCTTTTTGTCGTCAGACATTTTTCGACTTGTTTGAGATCTGCTTGTATCTGCTGCTGGTTGCGATGCGGCTTGAATCAGCTGTCCAGCGCATTAACCTTTACTGATCAAATTTACCACGAGATTTCCTCCTCCCACTCCGCGGATTTTTTATAGCATCATACATCTCCCCACTCTCTTTTTTTGGTACAGTCAACTCTGCCTTAAGTAGCACTTTGTAATTTCGCGTTTTCTCTCAATTCTCTTTCTTCATTTTTTTCAACAATGATGTAGGATTTTTTGTTTTTTTTACAATTTGCATACTAATTTATGTAAAATTTCTATCTCCGGGAATTTTTTAGGGCCGTGCGTGCGGTGAGAAATTATTCCTTCGATGATTTTCGGAACTTTTTAAAAGTGTGTCAAAGTAAAAAAAATTTGAAATCATAATTGTAAGACATTTTTTTAGAAAATGTTTTTGGGAGAATCGGAGAATTTATTTCATAGAAAAAAAAAAAACATCAAATTTTCTTTCGAATTTGTTACCCAACTTTCGTTTACTAACTTTAATTAAATAACTAGCATTATTATTGTTTAAGTTTGATGTACGTACTTTGTGCATGCGCAGATTATCCATATACTACTGAAATCAGTGCTACACCCCCACTTTAGCGATTTAGTGGGGGTATATTCGGTAAGAAAAGCTTTCTCTAATGTACAGCACACGATGAAACTCCCAGGAACGGAAACTTATGGAGGGTTGACTGTAGTAATTTCGAGTTTCGAAGCGATTTTCCGCATTTTTCGGAAATTATTACCCGTGGATGAAAAAAAAAGCATTGAAAACTATTAGTTTGCACTTCTTAATTCGTAACTAGAGACTACGAGAGCGTGATTATTAAATTTCGACGCATATACACAATTTGGTACGTACATCGAGAATCGGCTTACTCGTGATTGGCGGACAGCGAAAGGAGCGAAAGGACTCCTTCTGTTAGACACGACCAATTACAGCACGCGGCTTTCAAATCGCGGTACATCGCCATCGCATTGTCCGCGTTGCTGTGTTGTTGTTGTTGTTGTATAATAATTGCATTACATTTTACAACGGTGAATGGAAGGAAGCTGTAGAGGACAAAGGAAGAGAAAAAAAAGAGACAAATTTCAACGTGACTCTTGATCAGGTGAAGATCCACGTGGAGATAAACCCAGGTAGGAAAGATAAAGCATAACTTTTTAACCCAAAACAAACCGGTAATTTCACGGAAGTTTCTGGAGTGCCAGGATCTTCTATCACGCAAATTATTTTTTGTTTGTTTTTTCTTCATACGAGAGAGCAAGAGAGACCGGTGACTTTGTTTTCTCTTTTAAACATTTCGCAATTTTGTCGAAAATTCGTTACCCGTCGAGACTGGATAAATGTTGGAGACATTTGGAATCGCGTTAAGAGCAAATGTGAAACATATTTTTAGTTTTTTCTCTCTCACTCCGCCGTGACCGCTATTTCTTCTATCTCTCTTGCACTCATACATGTTTCACCCTTAAACTCGTGAAAAACGCTATCGTAGTTAAACATACGGGTGTCCCATTAAAAAAAAATGCATTGAAATAAAAGACCTACACAAAGATGTTTTATATAAAAGTTGTATTGTTTTGAGGGGGGGGGGGGGGGTCATACCATGGCTATATCATTTGATTGTTTTTCCCACCCAAGGATAATTGCAAATTTTCCTTTTGGAGTTTTGTAAATTTTGTAAATTTGTTCTATTCTTTTGGGGGGGGGGGGCTTATGGGTACTTAGAAAAATCGGATCCTGGAATGGGCCTTATTGGGACTTAGAAAAATTGAGGCCTTGAAAGGAGACCTCACGAGGGACTTAGAAAAATCAGGGTGTTTTCAGTGTGTCATTTGACCCCGGCTAGCTTGATTGTCCTACACGGCTGGACTCCATGGATTCTGGATCACATAAATACATTTTCTAACAAAATGTGTGTTTCTTATGAACGTTTATTGGTTTACTTTTTTTTACTTTCTTTCTATTTTTTTTAACGGACATTTTAAAAAATTTCTTTTTTTTTTTTTTTTTTTTTCAAAAGCCTGAAGAAATTTTTGGCTTATTTGTTTGAGTGTCTTCATAACATACTTGAAGAAAAAAAAAATTAAGAAATACAACGATTTTAGCCGGATTGAATTGGCATAATGCACTTACGTTAAATCTGTTGACTAGGTCAAACATGTTTCGGAAACCGGCCATCAAAACGTATCAGAGGAAAAAGACTGGTGGTGCGTCAACGACAATCAATCAGAGCATAATTATAAAAGAGGATATACCGCCGGAGAAAGAATTGCTGCCTAAAGAATTTGTCGAATTTAATGACAGCGACATGAGCTTGGAATACGATCCGTTTGATACAACGTTTGATCGTCTGGTGAGGGATACAAAGTATGTCTTTAGAAAAAAAAAAAACCAAGTGTTTGAATAATCCTTTACTAACAATTGTCATTGGAATCTATGGAAATCTTACTTGTTTTTCAAATGAATTGCATATTTTACAAGAATTCCACCGGATCCGCCGAACGTGAAGGATGATCCATCGTACTGCAGCAGCGACACAAATTTCGATGACGATCGGGAATCCGTGTCCATTCCATTGGAATCGATAACTTCAAAACCAAGGATACTTAAATCCAGTAACGAGAAGGAAAATGCAACAGAGAGGGAAGAAAAATTGGGAAAGGAGGTGAAAAGTAGAGATTACAGATACGACAGTAGTTCCGACGAGAATACAGTGCCAAATGTTGAGCAGAAAAAATCAGTAAAAAGAGGTAGAAAGAAGGGAGATTCTAAGGAATCAAAGGAACCTGTGCTAAAGAAGAAACGTCGAGTTGTAAAAAAACCAGTGGCTTCCACTTACAGACGTAAAAAGAGCAAGAATCTTAATCTATCTGAAAGCTTAAAGAAATGCAGTGTAAATCTGACACGCATCAGCATCCCTTTGGACAAATCTACGTCGGCTTTGAATGTCGATAAAAATACTTCGAACTATGAGAAAATATCTGAAAAAGTTGCCGTACCGAGTACAAGTAAAGCTGAAATTCTGGATAAATTTTCCAATGAGAAAAGTACAATTTTGAGAGATAAGAACTCGAGTTCGTTAAAAAATCCCATCGTTACTTTGACACGCTTGAATGTCACGCAGTCACATGTTGCTTACAAAAGTTGGTTCAACAGCACGCCGAACGATCGGAGAACCGCAAGGCCAAAGTCTCCGTTACGCTTTTCACCGATCAGATCGACGGAAATAACCGAACGTAATGAGAACGAGAGTTACTACAGAATGCCGGAAAAATCGAGGGTACGATCGAAGAATTCGACTAACAGAAAGTCTAAGACTACAAAATCTTCAAATCTCAATGAGCAACAGAAGGATAATTCAATGACAAGTAAACCTCTCAGTGTTTCTCCAGATCCCGAGCCATCGGGTTTGATGTTCGATGAAACCGATATTCCGATTTCTCACGCTGGTTCCTACATTTCCCTGGTGGAAAGTGGAAATAAAAATGACACGGAAGCATCGACGAACAGTCCTTTCATGGGTTTTTCAAGAGGAACCAATGACGCGTCTCTCGTGCCGAAAACGCGACCTGCGTTTCGTACGGCATTGGCGCCGATTGAACATTATTACGAAACTACGGATGCATCGACGTCCGGTACGTGTAAGAAATTTAACAAAGAGTCCACGGATTCGGAATCATTCCGTTTGACTTTCGACGGTAGCGATAAAACGGATGCTACATCGAAGGAATTCGTGAGTTCTCTTGATAAGTCGCGTTCTGGTTATCGCGCTTCATTGACTAACAATAGCAAAGACGCAACAGACGCAAATTCCTTCAAGGTTAACGCGGAAAAAATCACTGAAAATAACTCTGAGCAATTCAGTAACGACGACGATTGGGCGACGATTCCGGATTCTCTAAGGGATGATTTGTCGTTATCAAAAATTGCTGATGACGCGATTGCCGATTGCGGCAAATCCAATTCCATCGTACATATGAGTTCGGTCGATGATAACGGAGAATTGAACGATGTGAGCGGATCTTTGAGCCAAATGGTAATCGATAATCAAGAAACATCGAATTTCGAAATCGAAGAGAACTCGGAGGTTGAAACTATCAACGAGAGCAAAAGAAATGTCGACGAAACATCGGTTTTCGAAGTAACTTGTGATAATAATGATGATAAAGTATCGCTTAAAAATCCACGTCGCAGCTCAATTCAACCGGTAGTCCTTCTTTCACGACTGAATCTTTCGGCTGAGCGATCAAAAAGAATGTCGAATGTTAAAGAGACGAAATTTCATAATCACTCAGTTTCGATGAAATCTACTTGGGAGTCGAGCTCGTTGAACGACGACACAAATGAAGACGAAAAATCGACATCGGAATTGATGGAATGGGAGAGAAGCGAGAACGAATATTTGCAGGAGTCGCAGGTCGACATGGAGAGCTTGAAGGTCGAGGAACTCAGCGGGAATACGACGAAAGTCGAGGAATCGGCTATTATGGAAATATCGGAACGTGATTCGAGCAAAGGCAGCTTTCGATTGTCGATTAACGAAATCGGAAATACAAGCGAAAAATGTTCTTCCAAGAAAAATGATGATGAAGATTGTTGGAGTTGGAAAAAAGACTTCAAGGCTGCGGAATCTACGTTGAATGCGTCGCAAGTTAAGGAAACTTCGATTGAAGTATTGGACACAAATTTGCAGAAAGATAATCGTTCCGTTATTCAGCCGATTGTTCTACTTAATCGACTCAACGATCCGACAAGAATCACGGATAGACGCAAGAAATATCGCAATTGGGGCTTGAGCGTGATAACGGAGAATGCTGATGGGAAGACGATCGAAGAGGAGCCGAAAGAACTCGTGACTGTTGTTACAGACAAGAATGAGACGAAGGTAGAAGGGATTGAAAAAGATATTAGATTGAGCGACGATGGACAAAACAAGGTTTCTCAAGAAACAACCATTTCCTACGATGCATCTGTATTATCAAATCAAAGTAACGAATCGATGAGGCTGGATAAAATCGTGTTTCTCAAGCCCGGCAAATCCTGGTCCAGATCGTTGTCGCTCTTTCGTCAGGTACACAATCAGGATGATATCGAGACGCTCGCTGTTGGTAAAGGAAAAAAATGGAGACAAAGCGTGCGGAGCTTACTAGATATGCAACAGCAAGGTAAGAATTCACATTTTTTAATTTTTTTTTTTCGAGTGGCTTCTCAAGACTTGAAATGATTCGAATCGTGATTTTCGAAACAATAGAAATCTGTAAGAAATTATCGGTGCACAATTGCCGATCATATTCTAGTAGGCAATGACTCGAAGCGAGACAATAGAACGAATTTGAAAGATAAACATCAAACAAAATTTTTCGTGACAAGAACTTAACCCATTATATCAAAGTTTTACAGTCTTTCCGTTGATTTATTTATTTTTTTTTTTTTATAAAACATTTACCGGTAGATCGACGATTTAAAAAATAATATATTTACACTCCGTACCGATTCTCTCGCAACTTTTTTTTTTTTTTTTAATTTAACGAATGACGTGCTAAATGAAAAATGGAACAGAGAAAATTGCTCAAGTCATTTCTCTAAATCTTATGGAATTATTCAGTAAATGGGTAAAGTTTGTCCACCTCCTCCAAAAAAAACCCATATTGTGATTCAAGTTACGTAAGAACGCGAAAAGCAATAAATGTTTGTGTTGCCTTGACGCAGGAGTTATTCAAAGTTGCGTTAAGAAAAATGAGGACGACAAGGAATCACAATCTTGTTACGGAGTACGTAATAGCGCAGCAGCATGGATCCCAGGATCCAGCCAGCCGGACACAAGCAGAGTGCTCAGTCAGACGTCGGTCGGAAGCCCTGGCTCGCGATTTATCAGGCGCGTTTCGATCCGCGTCGTGCCCGACAGTAAGAACACGGAGCACTATGAAGACTCACCGTTCCTTGAAGCTTATGGCATCACCTCGTGCGAGAATAGGAAAACGCTTGGCAAGAGGTCTACGTTGATAGGTCAGATTTAATTTTATTTAATTTTATCTAATTTTATTTAATTTTATTTAATTTTATTTAATTTTATTTAATTTTATTTAATTTTATTTAATTTTATTTAATTTTATTTAATTTTATTTAATTTTATTTAATTTTATTTAATTTTATTTAATTTTATTTAATTTATTTAATGAAAAGAAAAGATTTGAGTATTATTATTAATTATTTCGCAGCCGCGAGAAAAACACTCGTTTACAATGTTGAATGCGCGGACCTTTCATTCGAAAGCATACCAAAAAGTCTTAACAGCGTAACATCTAGAGACGTAGTTCTTACGCAATGCGGCCAGGTCTCGAGCGTACCGTTCGATGAGTATTATCCGGACACGTTAGTATTTTATATTATCTTCTACCTGATTTATTGAAATTTTGAACTAATTGGATTCCTGAATTTGACTGTCGACGTTTCGTCAAGAAGGTATTTGAAGCATTGCCGCAAGATTGGGGAAGGTGTGTTTGGCGAAGTTTATCTCTACGAGAAAGATACAGCGAGAACCGTGATAAAGATCATTCCGATCGAGGGCGATATGAAAGTCAATGGGGAGCGGCAAAAGAAGTTCGACGAGATTCTCTCGGAGATCGTAATCGCAAAGTAAATATATTCAGGAAAAACTGTAAAAATCTTTAGCCAGATTTAACTGCATATTTGTATTTTTTTTTTTTTTTTTCAGAGAACTGAACAATCTAAGATACGCAGATTCTTGCAAGACGAGTAGCTTTGTGGAGGTGAAGAATATCAGGTGCGTTTATGGAAAGTATCCAGAGATGCTGATAGATCTGTGGCAGAGGTGGGACAATGAAAAGAATTCCGAGAACGATTGTCCAGACATGTTCAATAAGAGTCAATTGTATATTGTGCTGGAACTTGGACACGGTGGTCACGATCTCGAAGCTTTTGTCTTTCAAAACTCTTCGGAAGCGCACGCATTGTTTATTCAGGTAAAATATCGAATTCAAGGGTATTTCACATGGTACTGGTAAGGAGATTCGGTGATCAGGATCGTTCCAAGATCAAAATTTCATTTTTTAAAATGCTATACTAGAAGCCTCGATACACGCATTTTACCGCATTGTTTCCGAGATATTAATTAGCAAAGGCACTAAATTTAAATTTTACACCACCCTGAAAAACAAATCGAAATTTTTTTCTTTTTTTTTTTCGATTAAAAAATTCGACATACTTTTGAGAATATTTTAAGCGTACGTCACCGGCCGTATACCCGCGCAAATTTCAATACTCTGTCACCTAATTTTCTGGGTCAAGTCGAAATGTGATTAATAATAATTAAATAATAATATAATTGAATTAATCATGAATCCGCTAATACTAGACGGCTTTGGCTTTGGCCGTGGCGGAAGAATCACTGGAGTTCGAGCATCGCGATCTTCACTGGGGCAATATCCTGATCTCGCGAACTGAGGATACACAGATTAATTACAAATTGCGGGGCAAAAACATCACAGTGGCCAGCAAAGGCGTTAAAGTCTCCGTTATTGACTTCACTCTCTCCCGAATGTCTTATCAGGGCTGCAGTATTTTTAACGACCTCTCACTAGACGACGATCTTTTCGCCGCTCAGGGCGAGTATCAGTTCGAAATATACCGACTTATGAGGCAAAAAATCGAGTGAGTAAATATGCCGAATAAATTGGCCTTAACGAATTGATGTAAAAAACAAATTTCGAGAGCCTCACGTGAGTTGCGTTTTATCTTTCAGAAACAATTGGCAAACTTTTGAGCCGTACACGAATATCTATTGGTTACATTACACACTTGACAAGATGATCACAGCCGTAAGATACAGAAGACCCACGTCGAAGATACACAAAAATGGTATTGGCAGACTGAAGGAATTGAAGAATGAGATTCTCGATTACAACAGTGCCTATGATTTTGTAACAAACTGTGATAATGTGACAAGACTGCTGGGAAGTAACTCCAGTGTCTCTAAAGTTACCAGCACGGACTAGAAAAGACTTCTGTACTTTTATTTAAAACAAAAAAAGAAAGGAAAAGTGTAATGACGTCGGCTTTGCAGACACATTGTACAAACTTCACGTGAGATTTAATAACTTTCACATAGTTAACGTTTTATTAGTATATTTCTCGTTTTTTTTTCTTCAAAAGAGAGTTTATGAGAAACAATAAATTTATATGACAAGTTTGCAAATTTTGGCGTAATTCAATTTGTGAATTGTCGCGTAAATCCTATTTTCGTGATTACAATTTGCATGGCTCGGCGGGATACCGAGCACAGAACCATTCGCTATTTATCGTGTATGGTTTTACATCCAAATTTTCTTGAACCAACACCCCCGACAGTAGCATTCGATTGACGATCTAAATTGAAAAGTTATGCAAATTTTGGGTTACAGATATGTGTACAAAAATTAACCAATTTTTTTTTTTTTCTTTATCGTTACCTTCGCTGCATCGCGGCCTATAGAGTTTCCGTGTATTCTCAAGTGTCTGATACGAGGACTCTTCTTTATGGAATTGAGAATCGCAGTGATGCCGCAGTCGCTTATTCGGTTGTACGAGACGTCGAGGTATTTTAGTTTCGAGTATGCAATGCTACAGCTAAGCGCTCTGAGGTAATCGTACAATTTTGTATCACTTATTAACTGTTGAAAAAATTCGATACCGAAAAAAAATGAAAAACAGAAATTCAAGGGCTAGATGGAGTAAAATGGAACAATTCAGCAACGAAAAAGAAAAAATTTCTGTCACATTTTTTTTTTAATTCAGCCAACAGATAAATATGAAGTTTTTTTGCCAGTCAATTTATTTATTTGTTTATTGAAATTTTAATCTTTTTTTAGAGATACGAGAGTGCGAACATTCAAAGCCAGTGATTTATGTATTTAAAAAATATTTTTCTTGTAAATCAGCGATTTTTCAAAATGTTCACTATTTAACATTTTTCAAATCAATCTTCTTTTGATTTCAGCTGACTCGGAGCCCTTAATGAGTTTTTTTTTTTTCATCTCTAAGGGTATCGATCTATTGGAAATAATGTTTACACATTAATTTTTCTTTTTTACTTACATAGCGCCGGTACTTGTCACGATATTATGCGCCAACACGAGCCCCGACAATGCTGGCCTTTCCGCTAACCATTTAGCGAGCGATTCGATCCCAAAATCACCCACGTTGTTGCTACTTAGATTCAACAATAACAGAGTCTTGTTGTATCTACCTTCCGTCAGTAATAACTCAATGTCGTGACAAGAAAAGCCGAATTTCTTCAGATACAATTCTTCCAGACAATTGTTATTCTACATTGAGAAAAATCGCAGTAAATCAAAGCCATAGTAAAAAAAAAAAAAAAGTCGCAGTATTCAAAAACCAGTCTGCGTGCTTACCTTGAGCATAGTTCCAACAAGATTCGCTAAATGTGCAGTATCGAGATAGTACATGCATTCCGGATTAGGACGGCTGATATCTAACACCTTGAGAGTGTCATTGTATTGATTCTGATCCGATCTCAGAACGGTAATGAAATATAAGAGACTCGAGGCCGTCTGGCCAACATCAGCAACGTCCAATTTTCGCAAATATCGATTCTTCAGAAGCAACAAGGCTATCTCCTTCGAGCTCTGCAATATTTATCGTCTAAATTGCAAATATTTTTGCTTCCTCACAGAGGAAGCTTTGTGAAAAATGTGATTTAATGAGGAAGCAACGTGCAAAGTTCTACTTTGCATCATTCTTCTTTTGCATTAATTTGGAATTATCATATTTTTCGTTTTACTTCGACGCCAAATTGATTTCCACATAATTGAACATTATGCAGTTGTAATTTTTCACCAACTTCGCACAGATGTTTTATTCCCATCGAACCTATTTCATTGTACCGCAAGTTTAGGTGTAGAATATGATTTTCAGTCTAGAGAAAAAAAAGAAGTAAAGCTGAAGTCACTGAAGAGTTGTAATCATTATTCTGAAGATTGGGAATTACAATTATATAATTGATAATTTTGACGAAGCCCGGACAGTGAATTTCATTGTAAGCCAAATTCAGATCCACAATATCAGCATTTTCTCGAAGAAAATTCAACAGAGTCGGCACATCGTTGTCTCGAAATCGTCGTCTGTAATTTTTTTTTTTTTTTTTTCATTGAATTATAAAATTTAGGTAATTTACCAAAGAAAAAATGGACACTGACCCGAGTTTAGAAAAAAGGTTGTTTCCGCTAAGAAAAAGTTTCTTTTCACCGTCGATGCTTTCCTCCGTGTGCAAAGAAAAAATTCTTTTTAACACTGTATTATCGGATTCCTTTTGAGCAAGATTATCATCAGATTCGTCTGATAATTCGACTATTAAATTACCATAAATATCAGGTCGTGTCTTATAGAGACTCTTTTTCCGTTGAATTTCCGAGTTTCGTTCCATTTTCGTCTCACTAATTCTGCGCGATATTCTACAGAATTAGGTTTTCTTTTTTCAATCGATTCGCATATAATTTCAGATTGTGTCATCCTTTGTTTCTCTTTGAAATCTCCTTCTACGATTTCTTTTCCCTTCCTAATTGCCTAATAATAATACTAGATTCGCTCACACTGAGATTGTCGCCTTTTTTCATACAAATTTGCATTCTACACGTTCAATTAATCTGACAATGCAGGATTACGGAATCCCAAAGAAACAAGAGGAGCCAGAAATAATTCCTATGAAAACGATGTTTGAAGGTTTTTATCGTCAAATACGCGACTTCTGGCAAATTCTGTAATCGATTTTTTTAAATCTCGATTTGCTCCGATTTTTCTTTTTTTTTTTTAAAGAATTGATTCGTTTTAACTCTTCGATACTTTTCACATTAAAAATTAAGCTAAATTTTCTTTCGTACTTTTAAGAAGAAAAAAAATTGTTCAGACGTCTGGAAACATTTTTTTTTTTAAATTATACAACATACAAAAAATTAGCAATTTTCTTTTACAAAATTTCTCGGATAGACGAAAAAATATATCGTTTAAAACCGTGATTTTTTTTTGTCTTTTAATTTCTGTGATTTCGGATAAAAATTTCGTTGACAAAGTTTGCCAGGGACACAATCTGCCTCAGCGATTTCTCTCGAGTCTTACAATTTTTCACAGCCTACTGTCGAATGGATCCTCTATCCGACGCTATGAACGTAAACTTGTTGCCGCTCTCGCAGCTGAACAAATGGCTAACATCAGCCGGAATCTTGGACATGTCACGAGTGACAACCACAGACACTGGTTTGTGCTTCTTTAAATTTCGCAAACGTGCGATATGCTTCGAAGAGTTTCTCTCGTATCTGATCGATTTATCAGCCACAAAGGACTTCGATCTTGCTGATATCAAGACGAAAATGCAAACTTGTGGAAAGCCGTTGCATCCGCGAGACATAAAGCTGAAGCAGAATAAAAGAATGAGTTAAACGTACATTCGACAGTTCTATGTACAAGCTTTATTTCCAAATTTACACATAATATGCACGACGCGAATTTAATTGCAAATTTAGCCGGCTTCCCCGAATGCTAATTATTTCTCTGTTATTTCAATCAACCCCCAAATTATTAATCATAAATTGAATCATTAAATTTGCGAATCACGACGATTTTGCGATTTTTTATACTTTTGAAAAAATTCTGAAAAATTGGCGGATGCCGCGTGAAGTAATATTTATTCACTCGTGTTTCGATGCAAATTTTTTCATGTATCGCACGGTGAGAAACTTTGTAGTTGATAGATACGCGCGACAATATATTTGGTATTTAAATAATTTCAGTTAAAGATTCGCGTGGGAGAGCAAACGCAAAATAACAACGGCATTAAACCGATCTTGTATAGATAATCGAATTGAAATTGTAATCAATTGCGTTGTTTCAAGGCACTCGAGTAACAAAAAGTTTCGGTCAGCGATAATTCAACAAGACGTCATGAAGACTGCGAATAAACGCTGAACGAAAAAAAAAACTTTTTGCGTTCACGAGAGTATAAAAAATATAGTTGAAAATGAATATATATATGTTTTAACAAGAGCAAGGATTTGCTTTTTTTTTTTTTTCGTAGTCGTCACTGATATTGATTATCTTTGAGTGTGAAGAATTTAACCGATAACTCCTTTGGACACGATTCCACTCGCAACTACGCGCCTACTACTGCCCGTGAGGTATTCCTAAATCAATGGACGTAGCCTTGAGTGCTTACGCGTTTTTCTGTATCCATTTAAAACCCTCCCTAACTTTTCCTAACGTTACGCGACCAAGAAAACTCGCGATCAATTGATATTCGGGCATCGTTCGACGACCGCAGGAACGCGTCGACAACGATCTGTTGAAAGCGTGACGCGGATCACTCGCGCGTCTCTCGCCTCCGTAAAGCGCTATTGGATCCAGCGCTGAGTAGATATTACGACCCTCGCATAGTACTTTCGTTGTCAGAGAAAGTAACCATTGGAGAATCTATAAAAAAAAAAAATAATAAAAAAATAAAAAAACGTCAACATTATTCGTCACCGTAAAATTAAATATTTTCTGGTTGGCCTCGTAAATAATTCGTAAAATTTACCTCATCACTGGACGGTGCTTCACTGGTGCTGCGGAGCCAAGAGCTCGGCGCCCATAAGTACAATTGCATTATCGTTGCAGCCATTTCCGGTGAGAGACGCTGTCACAAATTTAAAAAAAAAATCGTTAAAATTATACAAATGGGATTTTTGACGCTCGATCTCGATTTCCGTCGAATTTTTCATTGGTGCCAATGTGCTGTATTAGTACAAACCTTGTGAACGCTTCGGCTCAATATATTTCTAATAAGTGCCGAGATCACGGGTGGTAGTTCTTCGGGTAAAGCCGGAAGTGCGTCCTCGGTGTAACTGTGATTTTTAAGCGAAGTTGCCCTATCGTTGTTAACGGTGTAGAATGGATTTTTCAAGCCAAAAATTTCGTAAGCGATCGTTCCGACGGTCCAGAGATCCGCCTTCGTATAGTTGATACTGGTAAACGGGCCAGGCTCGACGGTCACGACTTCCGGCGCCATCAGAGCCGCGTTTCCGCCTTTGTCGAGGTCATGGGTGTTGTAGGGAAGATATAGACCGTGAACCTTGTCCGCGAGACAACAGCCAAAGTCGGTGATAACCAGAGACGGACAATTATCAGATTCCTCCGATATATCCAACAAAATGTTGTCGCTCTTTAAATCTCTGTAGAAAATAATGCGTTTCTGTTTTATTTAATTCGCTATAGCGTTGAAATAATCGGATTCGGATATCGATTTTCAAGATATACGATACGAAATCGAGCAATTGATATCTTATTTCTTTCGCTGCTAACACGAGAACCCACCTGTGAGCGATACCGTGAACATTCATGTGCGCTACACCCTCCAATAATTGTGCGAGCAAGAGTATCGATTCTCTGATGTTTACATCACGGCCTGTTGTGTATTGCTTCAGTGTCACGTCGTACCTTAAAAAAATAAATTGTCAAAATAAATATAAAAATCCCATTTAAACTTGGCATGGAACGATATAAAGGGCATTCCTTTTTTTTTTCTTTCGAGTATGTTATTAAGTCACTCAAAGAAATAATCCAAAAATTTGTTGAGATTTTTTAAAAGAAAAGTGTTAATTCGACATAGAGGGCCATAATTGATTCTTTTTTTTTTTTTTTTCCAATTTACAACATAAATTCCTTGACCAAAAAATCAAAATTATTGAGACTGTACCAGTTATTTTATTTGTAAAGAATTCTTTGGTTATTGATATACGATACCTCTTCATGAGGAGGAAGAGGCTCATGTTTCTACCGGATCCCTCAGGATTGAGTCTCGCGGGAAGAGCGTCGGGATACATTCTCGTTGAGCCCGGTAGAAATGGTACTCGATCAGCAAAAACGTAATACATAGCGACGATATTAGGATGCGGTGGTAGAGCTCGCTTATTCTCGGCCATTCTCTGTTCCCAATCGGCCAGTTCCTCGTTGCGATAATACTTTCTAGCTGGTACGGTTTCACGATACATGGCGCGAAGAATCGACGTGGCGTTGGATTCGGTGTCGTAATTGAACATCATTTTAAGTGCCAGAGGAAAATTCGATACATCCTGCGTGCTTCTATCGATTGAAAGCTCATCACCCGAATTCATTTTATCGCCAGTTTCCTTGAGTCGGGCGGCATAAACAACCGCCGAACATCCTTTGGCTATCGGCGGTCCGATCACAAAATCTTTCAGAGTAGCCGGCTCCTCGTTCGCCACAACGGTCGTTTCGTAATTCTCATCGTTCTGGGGTTTGTTCCATTGCAATTTTGACACAGCATCCTGTAGGGAATTTTATGAATTGTCAGAGAAATACAGATAAATATTTGATAATTTTTTACCCAGGAATTTAAGATGAGTTAAACTATAAAAGTTTGGTATTAATCTTGAATATCTAATTTAAAAACTTACGATTGGTCATTAATATTTAATGTTTTAATCAGTTAATCAATAAAAAAAATATTAATTACCTACTTGAAATTTAAATGGGTTCGTTTCGATTTTTTTTTGCATCAAATGCATTCAGAAATAATTAAAAATAACAATAAAAGTTTGTCATTATTCTTGAATTTATATTTTAAAAACTTATGATTGGACATAAAAACTTAATTTTTCAATCAGTTACTTAATAAATAAATATTAATATCTCAAAAATTGGAATTAAATTATTTCTTTTCGATTTTTTTTTTATTTGTAAATTATCACGAATTAATATGCGAATAAAAAAAAAACTGAAAAAAGAAAAAATTAATAAAAATAACTAATTACCTGATGAGAAAAGGACAGAAAAAGGCCCATTTCTTAACAAAAAATTGTCCTCCAATTTAGCTTGTGTATGCAAAGTAAACACAAAGAAAAAAAGTTTGAGACATTCAATGACTCGTCTGTATTACACGTGTCGTCGTCGAAAAAAAAAAAAAGCTTACCCTTATTTCCCAACAGACACCTTCCAGTTCGTCATCCTTTGTCAGTATTCCGGTGCCCGATGCCAGCGAAACGCCAACAAGAGCGAAAAACGGTGCGGAATCGCCGAACAACAAACGGCTGGCGGCTCTTCTGCGCAAATCGGCGGCTAGACTGTTGGTGACTCTCTTAAGTATGTTATCGACGAATAGTCGCCGAGCATGAGATCCCAGGAACCCGAGATGTCTGCCAGTGGCACTGACATCGCCGCTAACCTTCGGCAGAAGGCCCTGGGACTTGCCTGAGTGAAATTGCAAATTTTCTTTTCGTTATATATATATATATATATATATATATATACGAAAAGTTTTACGTTACAAAAACACGGATATAAAGTCTGCGAAACGCTTTTTTGAATAGACGATGCTATTTTTTTTGGTTTTTTTTTAACATTACATGACACTTACCTACTTCCACAATGTGTATTTTGTTGAGGTGTCCTCTTGCGTAGCAGCTCGTATAGCGACTATCGGGATTCCGTAATGAGCGAAGGAGAACCCGACCATTTTGCATGAGACGTTGGGCTGCCGTCCTAATCGACATGTCTCCGGGCTCGTGGGCAGCGAGTGCCCAGCGGGCAAGCCCAGACTCCCAGAGGAAGAGCTTCACGATTGTGGCGGTTTAATGACTGGGCGAGAACGAGTAATCGAGAAATGGAAAAATTAAGCTAGTTGATTAAACTATCCCTATCTGCCTCGACGAATGAACCAAACTGCGCACCACCATCGGCCCAGCTGTATTCACGTACCTCGTCACGCTGCTACCAATAAACCGCGATCGCGGCGCGCGATACGACAATCGTCATGCGCGTCGCTTTTATTGCGTTGCGATACGTCAAACTCCGTCTTGAGGTCATCTGAGTACAGTCAACTCTCTCTTAAGTAACATATATCGTAATTTCGGTAGACGCCTAAAGGGGCTGTCTCTCTCGCGCAGCGAATGTTACATTTTGAAAGTGGCGGGAGAAATTGAAACTGCCTCTTAAGTGTATACAAAGAACTTTTTTTTATCCTAGTCACGTTTTTTGGAACTTTAAGCACAGATAAAAGGGCATTAATGAACTTTTTCCGTTTATGAATATTAGTCGGTTTATTATAAGTAAATATAACTCGTCAACTTTTCAAAAATAATCATCGCACTGTTTAAACGATTCGCTTATTTTACGAATTTGAATTGAGATTTGAATATTGTGTATTGGTAGCACTGTGTTTAGAAAATTTACCAGACTTACCCGGTAAATTTAGTAAATTCACGCACATGCGCAATAGTACGTGCGACTAATTTAAATTATAAATAATGATGACAAAAAGTTATTAATAAATTCGTAAACGAAAATTACATAACAAATTCGGTAGAAAACTTAATATTTTATCAAATTAATTCTCTGATTCTGTCAAATAACACATGACGTTTTTTAATACAAATTTTATTCTTTTAATATTAATAGACGCTTGAAAAGTCGCGATTTTTAAGAAATGTCAAGATCGCGAATAATGTTCATAAACAGAGCGTTAAAAAATTGTCGGAGACAAAACATTTACGTAACAATACGCGATATGTGAAAAAAAAAAAATATTATACAGTTTAAAAAAAAAATCCGAGAAATCATTTAAAGTTTATCAATTTTTTTTTTCGAATTTTTCGAAAAATCGAAGATTTTTTTCTTCTTCGAATTGGATAAAAACTCTGTTCAAGCAAATATACGAATATTCGTATCATTCTAGGGGGATAAATAAATAGAAGTTGCTTTTTTTTTCATGCTTAGTATAACAATTTCCTGTATTGTCCAGCAATCTGTTATATTATTTCCCATCCTCCCAACACGTACGTAAATGTGATC
Organism: Perithous albicinctus; assembly: GCA_964016905.1. Lineage (NCBI taxonomy): Eukaryota > Metazoa > Arthropoda > Insecta > Hymenoptera > Ichneumonidae > Perithous > Perithous albicinctus. The sequence continues at coordinate 21,685,412 of OZ024693.1, read as the reverse complement.
TACACATAACAATTATTTTATAATAGCAAGAAGATCGTACAAAACTAAGCTGTCTCGTACTGTAATCCTTCGGCAGTACGTTAATTCATTAATTATCGATATTTTACATGCAATTTTATTAGCACTTTAAAAACCCGGTACATACACACGTTGCACTCTTGCAATTGTTCCTCGTGCAATTTTTTTTTTTTACCTTTACAGGCACTAACTTTTGGCTAGAGAATTCTCTGAAAATTCTCTTCACTTCGTCGTTGGATAGATAGAGTCAAGCCTGTGAAAAAAAAGAATGAAGCACAGGAGTAGATGCCCAACTTATTCTTCCATTAGAGAGAGAAAAAAAAAAAAGAATTCTGTTACAATGTGTCTACAATATTTACAGTCTTTTATTTTGGCGTATTTATAGCATGACCTATATAGTCCAAGTGCCGAGACCCAACCAGGAGTTAAGCTGGACCAGGAAAAAAAAAAAAAAAAAAAAAAAAAAAAATACATCGAGCCCCCATTGTTTCCCTAATTTCTTGAAGAAACAAATTTTCTTCGAGTCCCTTGTCTCACGCTATTAGACAAAATACTTGATTTTCTTCATTAAAATATCTTTTTTTCGCAGCCTGTGCTGTGCTTAAAGATTATGTAATAGAGCTATGGAAAAAAAATCGAGACTCCTCCCCAAGGAAAGTCCGATATCTTATCTCATGTAGACCGTCGAGAGGATGCCTATTAAACTAAATTGGCAACAGGTAAAAGGCTGCTACTGTATCCACAATGCGACAGTCCTTATCTTTTATAAGAAATTCGATTAGGGCTGCTTCGACTGAATTTCACAATTAATCCAATATTAGATTTGTTAAGTTTCAGCTAATTGTAATTTGATTAATTTCTTTCACATCTTCAGACTTGACTCGAGTGACATAAACACGTAATTTCCTCGCCGAATTACCTACATCGTCATTTCCCGGAATTACGCGCTGTAGAAGTTTGCGCAAAGTCACTCCGACAGCCACCAGAGCTTGGCTCTGTAATTTGGACTATTCTGCGGAGAGCGAGTTTTGCGTGTTTAGAGACCTAGTCAGTAGAGTTTTAACGGGAATTCTACAGACAGTTGATGGCAATTTTGTGATGGTCGTTTAAAGTATATATAAAAAAAAAATAGAATTGAATTTGTGACGGGTTTTCAACGTCTCATCGGTCTTCCGTATCAAGTGGTCCCTTGCTCGGCGAATGATGGCGTTAACGCGCGATCCCTCCATGCAAGGGACACAATGATTCACGAACCAAACTCCTCTGTGTCCGTGTCGATAGCCTTGAACTCGAACAAGCCTCGGCCATCCATTTGCAGATAATACTGTAATGAAAATAGAAAATTGTGATGCTTAAAGCTTTATCAGTTTTTGTTATTGTTTTCTTAATTTTGTACAGTTTTGTTAATTAATGAGCTCGATGCGAGGGAACCTGTGGATTATTCATACCTCGTGGTGCTTCCAGAGCGATCTTCTGTGCGAGACCGTGAAAAGTGTTATGTTCGCCTGTCTGCAGTAACAATACATCGAGTCCTCGACATCGACGCTCACCGCGCTTGTGCATTCGTCCAGTATTGCGAACTGCGGCTTGTGATAGAATAACCTTGCCATCTGAAAATTAATAAGACAAATTAATTTTTTTTTGGAAGATTCAAAGTTTTTCAAAGAATTCAAATTTTTGCACTAACTTTCGCGAAAGTTAAGAGAGTAAGTGAAAACGTTGTCATGTGTAACGTAATTTGTTCTTTTTTTATGGTTAATACATTTTTAACTTTTAATTTGCGCTGTTGCCCAAGCAACTACCAAAAGTATACAGGTAACGATATTTAAAAAATGCTATTTAAAATGAAATATGATGCAAAGTAGAACTTTGCACGTTGCTTCCTCATTAAATCTCATTTTTCACAAAGCTTTCTATAAGAATGAAAAGAAAAAAGAAAAAAGCTTACAGCAATGCGTTGCTTTTCGCCGCCGGAAAGTACGTCCATCCAGTCGGCAACAGTATCCCATCCATTGCTCTGACCCTCTCGTTCCAACAGATGCCCGAGTTGTACGAGATCCAAAAACTTTTGTAGATCCTCGTCCTTCGTGTTACCTCGCCTCAACATTTCGGCCTGAGTGTGAGGATAAATCACCTGATCCCTGAGCGTGCCAAGGGTCATGTAAGGTCTTTGTGGAATGTAAAATAGTTTGCCGCTCGGTGGCTTTGTCACAGTACCGCCCCATACTGGCCACAACTGTTAAGAAAATGGTGTATATAGAATTGCATTGATTTAATTATATATTTAAATGTAATGCACAATGCGGAAGCCACGCGCATTTAATTTATAATTCATTTATAAATTCACCTCGCCGAGTACACGGAACAGCGAACTCTTGCCACAGCCATTAGGCCCGCAAACGAGAACGTTCATGCCGGATTTCACCTCGAAGCTCAGCTCCTTCACGAGAACATCGCCGTTTGGCGTAACGAGCGGCACACGCTCGAATTTAATAATATTGTCCTTTGCGATTATTCTTCCAGAGCCCGGCTGACCGATTGACGAATTTTTTCCATCTGCGAGCATCGTTCTCTCGTACTTTCCGGTATTTAGATCGTCGAGTACCTTCTTGATTTCCGTAACACGAGCGGTGAAACCCGCGAGCCTCGTCATTTCTCGACCTGCGAGCACGAGTCTGCCTATCGCCTCGGCTAATTTTACTAACATACGACCGTACTCGTAGTAGTTTTTGAAACGATGATCAGGCGTGCCCGAGAGAAGAGGATGATCCTTCTGGAAGAAGGGAATGCTCACCGCGTAGAAGCCGACTGCTGTCGCGAGATCTGACGAGAAATTTTTTAATACAGGTTTAGATCGATCTTTTTTCACCATTTTAATTTTCTTTAACTACTTTTAATAGTCTCCTTATTAGAAACAAAATTTTTCCTTCGTAGTATTTAAAGAATCTCATTAAAATCAATCAAATTAAAAAAAAAAAATGTGGGTTCGAAATATTAATAAAAATTAGAATTAAAAAAAAAGTAGAAAAAAACGGTAATTAATTAAGAACACTTACATTTCCCAATGAAATTATCAACAACGCCCATTGCGACTTTAAACTCTAGAAGGCCTCGAAGATGCTTCACCTGAAAAGCATTACGCGTGAATTAAACGTGATCGAAAATTCTTTAAAATGATACAGAATAAATGATTTTAATTTGGGTTACTAACGAGTTTGTGAAAACTAGCGAGGAGAGTTAATTTTTCGCGACTATTGCCACGATAGAAGGCGATCTCTTCGGAATTGGTAATCAAACGTGAATTTATATGACGATATTCTCCTTCGAGACGTTGCTCTTTCACCGTCATTTGTGCTATAGGCTTGCGAATGTGCGTCAGAAAGGCACCGGCTATTACCAAGTAACCCAACATCACCGTGGGAGTCTGAAAATGTAAGTTTTCATATCATTTAATCTGACATCGTGTCTGACCAGCAAATAACGCTCTTTCTTTTTCTTTTATTTTTTCTATTACCTGTCCACCGAGGCTGGACGTGAGCCTGTATACATAAAGTGAAATATCCAAAATAGGTTTAGCAACATTGCTGTATAGATCCGTACAACTCTCGCAAAATTTATCCACGTCGGTAGTCAATAACTGATCGGGATTTGCGATTCGCGTGTCCAGATTCGTCATTTTGTAGTACGTAAAGCCTCTGAAAACGAGAAGAGGTCAATAAAACCAGCTTTTTTGTTTGTTGATGTTTCAGTTGATACGCTCGTTACGAGCCGCTACAATCGTTTCATAGGTGTGTATGTGCTTTATCACGCAATTTTTATCATATTGATGAAAGTGATTAAATCGTCACCTTTGGCTGTGTCCATTGTATTAAAAGTGTATCCGGCTTCTAAGACCGTGAAATATCGTTACTTCTAATAGTAATTAACGTACAATAAAAGAAATAATATATTCTCGTAATGACAATATTTAATTTACTTTTGTTATACAATTTATTGCCGATAGAAATGTTTGTATATATCAAAGTTATCAAAAATTTAACGTGTATAAAATCTGCATCAGTAGGCGCTAAATATGATAAATTGAAAATGAAGCATCTACACAAAAAACGGTAGTGTGCTGTTTTCGGATCAATGGACTATAGCTTTGTCTGAATTTTAAAAGCATTCTATTAATAATTAACGTTCAATCGCAAAATTTGCTTACTTGAGGTACTGATCCAACAAGTGCCGAGTGATGTTGGTCCTCAAACGAAGTTTTGTCTCTCCTATGCTGTACTTTAGTACATTATTTACTACCGATATCTGTGTAACGATCGAAAATTAGTAAAAGAAAAATTTGCGAAAAATTAATGAGAATTTTCACGATTTCGCATACCAAAGGTAGTGCCAGCAGGAAATGCAGAAGCCGTCGTTTGAATAAGGGTCCATCGGTATTTACAATTGCGCTGAAATAAAAAAAGCTTCTGTGAGTACAGGATGAGTAAAAAAACAGGCTGCAAAGTAGAATTTTACGCACTGCTTCCTCGTTATTTTCGATTTATCACAAAATCGTGAGGAAGCTTATTTACCAATTTTTCTTCATAGAGGAAGCTTTGTGTAACATTTGTGAGTTATAACGAAATGTAATTATTTTTTTTTTAATCCCAAACTCACGTAAAATTCGAACTGCTTTATCGATAATCACCAAATTTGGTACGTAGCGGCGCTTAATATTGTTTTTCATCTGTCGAATGACGAAAAAAAAAATGTTCGCGAAATCAAAGCTTCCTCTATGAGGAAGCAGAAGAGAGACTTAAGAAAAACAAGCCTGCAAAGGAGAACATTGCACAATGCTTTTCCATTATTTTCCACATTCTATGAGAAAGTTCTTTGATTAAACATTGGCTTCCTCATAGAGAAAGCTTTGTGAAATGTAATTCAATAAATATAAAAAAAGGAAGTGCAAGATTTGACATTGCAACCTTGTTCAAATACATTTATAATTTATAAAAAAAATTTAACACAATAAATAAGGTCATAATTTTATTTCCAGTATATGCTTGGCCCTTGTAACACTTTTAATCTCTTGAACATTTGTACAAATCTTCAGCTCAATAGCTAAAGGCAGAGTTGAGATGTTTCTATTAATCTTTAAAAAAATACTAAATTTTAGGAAATTTATATAGGGCATTCCACCCAGTTTTGACCTCCGTCTGACCCTTGACCCTTTCAATAGGGTCCACAATTTTTTATATGATTGTCATGGCTCTAAAAATTTTTTTTATTCTCTTACACACATTGTCAAACCCACTTTTCTCTATATTTCAGACAGTTTTAAGTATCCTGACATGAGAATCTCAACATAAAGAAAAAAAAAAAAAACACAGATAATTCCTCGATGAGGAAGCGAAAATCATAAGTAAGATGACAATTTAACCAGACCTTTCTATAAAAGTGGTCGAGCGAATGAACCACAGGTCGCACAAAGTCCTGGCGACAAGTGATCCAGCCACTAAGAGAATAAAGCCAGCTTCGGCTGTGAAGAATCCTGGCACGCCGATGGAAAGTAGTTTAAACAGTTGCCTGAAGAATTCTGCGTCGACATGTGCCTTTGGGCCCTTTGGTTTTTCCTGCGCATGACAAAATAGATAAGCCATAAATAACGACATATTTGAATTAGACGAATGAATCGTGTTTTGCATCAACGTCAATCCTCACCTCCTTAATGACATACTGAACGTCGTTAGCGGGCCATAAAGTTCTGCAATATAGGCAATATAAATGATTAATCAATTGCGTTTAATTTTTTTTTTTTTTTTTTTTTTTTTTAAGCAAAACTCACGAGGCTCCCGCGATAATAATAGCAATACTGAAGGAATAATTGTGTTATGTAGAGTCACCTTTTTTTCGTCGTTTGCCTCGTGCCTTTCCGCCTTTTTAGTAGCCAGATCAACGCAGTCACCGACACAGCACCTGCGACCGTGCGTTTCGTCACAAATTTACTGAGAGCCGGAGCCATTCTCGGTGGGTTACCTGACTTTCGACAGGCTTTAATTAGGTAATTTTTTTTTTTTTTTTTTTTTTTTTTTTAATTTTACGCATTAACGCGCCACAGCTCTCGGGGGTTCGGAGGTTTGTGATAACTCTTTCTCTCTCAAGCTCGACTACTGAGTTACAGTGCACGTTTTTTCTTTTTTTCGAGTCCTCGCGTACACCTCGCCTCGCGCTACGTCAACCACGAGCAGCAACAAAGCGCGCGCCTTCCTCCCCCGTTTCGCGACTTCGGACTGCATAAGTCATGTTTCGCGACGTCGAAGAGACTTCAACACCACGAGTAGTGAAGTAGTGGGGGGGGAGGCATACGACAGACACCCCACCCTATTACCTCGTTCTTTCTCTTTCTCGCATGTTGCAACCTGATAATACTTACGCGCACTTACTTGCTTCTACCGGCTGCCTAGAAATCAGCTGCTGAATGACCCAACGCTTATATATATATGTATGTAAGTAACTATAGTCGACGACAGAGCTTCAAGTAGTCGCTCGAAGAGACTTAGGACTCTACTATAGGTTATCGGGTAATGTTTAGTGAGCTCTTATGTATTTGATACTTAGTTGAGATAGTCAGCTTTTCCGCGTATATATTTACACCTTTCAATTCCTTGTTTGGTGTCAAGAGATTAACATTCATAGACATGATTAAGCGTCTACAGATTGGCGATTTTATTTTTTGTATTAAACAGGTTTATTGATTTTGCTCATAGATGAAGCTTTGTGACGATGAAATTTTTTTTTTTATTGCAGATTTTTGTGGTAGAGTACTTTAAAATGTCTCAAATAGTCTGAAAATCGGGTTTTTAAAAAAATAAGTGCGTGGGCGATACAGCGGTTCTACACGACCAACTCTACATGTTTGACTCTAGACAACAGCAACTCTAATTAATACTTGACTCTACACTACAGCGATTCTACACGAGAACAAGATCAACATAGCAAAAGTCTACACGAAAAAACTCTACACAGACGAAACTCTTCAGTAGAGTTGCTGTTTTGTAGAGTCAAGCATCGTATAGAGTCGCTGTTGGGTAGAGTCAAGCACTTTACAAAATTGGTGGTGTAGAGTCGGATTCAACAGAATCGTTGTAATTGCCTTCTCTATGAGGAAGCAAAAAATTTGACCAGCGTATTTTCTCGAGGCTTTGCGAATTGCGGGTTTAAAAACATGAGGATGCAATGTGCAAAGTTCTTTCCAACGTTTTCTTATATACAACGGTTTTATCTACCATTTTTTGCTTATCTTAAGTGCGATCAATTTTGTAATCTGTCAGTCTTAATAAATACCATATGTCATGTATTATCATATATCCATAATTCACTTAGTTTTCCATATAATTTTCATATATAAGGCATTTTGTTAATTGGGATACTTTTTTTTTCTGTCTCTCTCAGAAAAAGATATATATTTCTCATATTTAGCCAGATTTTCGTACTACGTACTTTCCATGAGTGGGCAGTTCAGTGAATTTCTTCAAGTATTTGTAAATCCCGAAATTTAATACAATGCTTTATATATATATATATATTTTCAAGTCAAGGTATGAAAAAAAGTGGTATAGTCTCTAACCGTTATCAGAATGTTCAGCAGGCTTGCGCTTGTTAATTCAACGGATCCTGTAAAACACCTTCATGTATATTAATAAACTACTCCTATAATTATTTCATTACGCGTAAGATCGTCATGATTCCTCGGCTAGTTGAAGCTAGTTAAAGCTTTCTTGTTGCAATTACCGTGGCGTTGTACAAGTCATCGTATTGCGTACCGCAGCGATCGATGCATCGCGCAGAATCAAAGCCTACCAATCAAGCTTAACAATTGTCAACATTCTTCGTTGTACATCGAATTTAGAAAGAAAAAAGAGAATCCTAATCCCGCCATCTTCTATATTCGTTCCTAATCACTGATAAAACAAAACTCCAATAATCAATTGCAGATAATCACGAGATCTGTTTTTTTTTTTCTAGTGTTTTGCATTTACTAAATTTACCGGTAATTTTTGTAGATATTTACCGGTTTTACCGGGTTAATTTACTGGCAATTTTTGTAGATACAGTGCTACCAATATACAAATTTATTTAAATTTTTTTTCGAACACCGAATTTTCTTGACTTTTCGAAAAATTCTCAATAATAAAAAAAAAAGAAAAGAAATGCGTACTCGTCGCTCCGGCGCTTCGCTCTCAATTTATCAAATGAAACAAAAAAAAAGCATAAAAAAATTTAATCATTTCAAAATTTATATTTCTTAAACGAAATTTAATAAATATCCAATAGATGTCACAACTACAAAATCTAATTAAAATTACCTCCGCTAGATGGCAGCACATGCAAAATTTCGTATCATCTGTAACTAACTTCAAGCCCCAGTCCAATTCTGTACTTCAGCTTTAGTCTCTTTTTACAGAATTGTCACAAAAATGTTGTCACTCTAATTTCACAACAAGATTTCAATACAAAAAAGGTTGACGTCAAATTACATTAAAAGTACGATATTCTTTTTTTTCTTTTTTGTGATTTTACCGAATTGGAATTTTATGGTATTTTTACATGTCTAGTCGTGAACCTTGTGTGACTGACTTCAGAGTGTTGAGAGAGATCGAGCGAGTGACAAGTGGCGCCAGGGGCGTTTCGCGTCTAGAATATCCGCTGTCAGTCGCGGCAGCCAGCTTTTTCCAATTTGACATTTCTTTTCACGAAATTAAGGTAATTAAGAGTTTTGATTTAAATATACGGCTATTCGTGAAATCGCTATCAACGGAAGTTCGTCGCTTCGTGAAAAGAAAACTTGGTTTGTAATTGCAATTTTTATTGATCTCGGAGCTGCCAAAGTATATTTCGTGACTATATAGTCGATTCGACTTTCGTAATATCGTTAATTCAGCAATCGTCTTCTAATCTAATTACGACAGCTTCGCCTTCTTTTTTCATTCTTATTTGCGTACAATTTTTACGCTTCTCGCTCGATCGTTCTTTTATGTAATTTCCGATAAATTGTCATATTTAAGAGACGAAAAAAACGCTGAATTTACGGTGCATCGAGGAGTTAATACGAACTGACTGTAGCGCCAGCATTGATCCATTAGTGGTTTGCTATATATCGTGCACTCGGTCCGATTTCGCAGAAACGTAATTAGTTGACAATCCCATTGACACTGATAACAGAATTATGCGTTTGCAACAGTAGCTTAGAATAAAAATTGTTACTGTATTTCTATTTTTTTTCTTTGTTCCGTTTTTTTTTTTTTTTTCTTCATAGCCAAGATGACGGACTCCAAGTATTTCACCACAACGAAGAAGGGCGAGATCTTTGAGTTGAAGTCAGAATTGAATAATGACAAAAAAGAGAAGAAAAAGGAAGCTGTCAAGAAGGTGAATGTCCAAGTCAATTTTTCAACCAAAATAAAACACAATTTTTCTTTTTTTTTTTGCAGATAATTAAGTTAAAATACACAATTGTCTGTAGAATTAAAAAAAAATTAATATCTCTGATTTTTAATACTTCTGTGTGATTATTATAATTAATATGAAAAAATTCATTAAAAATATTCTGTAACTTACCAATGTAATTGATTTTATGATAATAATAATTGAATTAGAGAAAATTATTAAAAATAGCTTCATGATTCATATTTAAATAAATTTTATAGAGAATTTTTAGAATTTTTTTCTATTTTATCCAATAAAATTTAAAAAAATTTTATTGGATAAAATAAATTTTCAAATTGATAAAATTAATTTAAATTTTATTCAATAAAATTAATTTTCAAATTGATAAAATTAATTAAAATTTTATCAAAGATGAATATTTTGAAAAAGAAAAAAAAATGTTTTCTCACAGATTTATATTCGTTTTAAGAAAGCAGCTTGAAGAAATGTATTTTAGACAAATAATGTCATTTTAGGTGATCGCTTCTATGACCGTCGGCAAAGATGTGTCGGCTTTATTTCCCGACGTCGTCAACTGCATGCAGACCGACAATTTGGAACTGAAGAAGCTGGTTTACCTGTATCTCATGAATTACGCCAAGAGCCAGCCGGACATGGCCATTATGGCCGTCAACACGTTCGTCAAGGTAATGTAACGTCCAGGCGATTGGGCGACTCAAATAAACTCTATCTTATATATATACATATATATATAAATATAAATATATAAAAAATCTGTCGATGCACCCTCACACTCTTTGTATGTATCTAATCAACACCTATGTGATGTCGAGAGTCTCTGTTTGCTTCGAGGTGAGCTGCAAATGTTTCCAATCTCCGAACTCTCAATCTCACGAATTTCATGTGCAATTTTGCTGAACCGCGCAGAAAAGGATAGTCTTGGAAAACGTCTTCATAAAGGTCACGCGAATATGTCGCACAAATCTTGGAAAGAGTCTCGTGAATCTCGGAAAGAGTCTTTTATATCTTGGAAAGACCTTAGCGACTATTGACGAAAAAAACGACCTGGTTAGCATTATTTCACGTCTTTTTCCTGGTCAATTTTAAGGTCAAATCAACGAAAAAGCGACCTGGTTGGGAGAATACCCGATCTATTTTCTTGAGCGGTTTTTAAAGTCAAACCGCCAAAAAAAAAAACGACCTGGCTGATAATGTTTGAGGTCCTTTTCCTCCGTAATTTTTGTAGTTGCACCAATAGAAAACGACCCGGGAAAAAAAAATGTTTAGGTCATTTTTGTCGATTTTATATTCGAACTCGTGCAGAGAAAAGACGATTTTCCGACCTTTAGTATGGTCGTTTGGTCCGTAACTACTCATGATTGAACGCGCTAGCGGAGTCTCTAAAAGAGTAACGGATAGGATTTAGAACAGGCTTTTCGAGACTATGACGAAGAACTCTCTAGTCTTAGTTGATAGTTTAAGAAAGAGCAACTTTCCAATCTTTCTGAGATTCAACAGGCTCTTTACGAGACAATTGTTTTCTGCGCGGAATAATATCGGAGTTTTCTATCTTGTAGTAAAAAATGTCTGTTCCGCGTTGAACGTATAATCCACAGGGACTTTTACAGCCTGCCTCGCGCCGATCACGGACCGTGCTTTGCAAATTTTATCGGTTTGCACAGGGCTGTCTGCGTTTGTAAGATAGGAACGGAATGTTTTGTATGTCGGAGGCGAATCGCTTATTTTTCAAAGGGCACGAGACTGGAATTTGGTAGGTAAGAAAAAAAGCAATTAAATATCTAGAAGTAACAAAAAATATGGCGTGAATAATTCGGCAAATGTTTCTCGGATTTCGCGTGGATATACAATTTCTCACCAAATTCCAGTATCTACGTAGTACAAACCGGGTTTCGCGATATAAGCAGCAGTTCGTTGTGTGAAATAAATTATTGGTTCAGTCGAGACTCAATGAGAATTTTTATTGTCCCTAATAAGTGGTCTTAGAAAAGCCTTTTGTATAGATTTTTCATCACTCAAGACAATTAAATTAGGCCTCTTAATTTGCGATCGTTCATTATGCGTGTTGTTGGAGCAAAAAAAAAAAATGTTCACGATACACACAATGCGCGATTGGCATGGAATATTTATATTTACCGATAAAGAGAGACGAGGAAAAAAAATTATGTACTACAGTATAATCGGTCAGTGTTAATTATCTGTATGTAATATTGCATTGGATATTAATGCCTGTTTTTTCGCAATAGCTACGCCAGCTGCACGCAAACTATCTTAATCTTTTTTCTTAATAATCGACGAACAAAAAAAACAAAAAAAAAAAAGAAGAAGAAAAAAAAACAGAATTGGTTACACGTGATTTAGAATTATATTTGTACTCACTTCCAATTATCTCTGTAATATTTTTTGGGTCCAATGAGTCTGCGGAGAAGAAATTGTTATATCGATTTGTTATTTCCTTCTTGATGTTACAAGTGTTTACTGGTAGCCGCGCACATGTATATTTTAATTGTAATTATCATTTAGAGACTGCAAGACGTTGCGCTAAATATTCGCCGGATAGAAGAAGCGTTCCTTAAGCACGATCCCCCAACAAGAAAAAATAAGAACATACAAATTAACGAACCCTTCGACAACGAACGTATGCGAAGAGAAATAAGAAACTATCGTTATTTTTTGTCGAGGCAAGAAAAATAAAAATAAAAATAAAGAGAATAAATGCACACGCAAAATACCGTTAAAACTGCGTAGTAAAACTCGTGCTCTTTGAAAAATCATCGATTCGCGTCACGTTCGTTAATTATACAATAAACTAACAAACTAATGTTTAAAAATGGTGACGGTGACCAATTTGACCTTTTTCGTTCTGACACGCAAAAGGAGCTAGCGACCTCTCCGATGACAAAGGTACCATACTAAACTTTCTATCTCGTTAACAAAGCAAAAAAAAAATGAAAAAAAAAAAAAAAAAAATGAAAAGAATCAAAAGTTCTTGGGTCGAAAATAAATAGTCGTTTCTGTGACTAGACTTGAATCCCTGGCTTGCCCGATTTGTTGCGTAGGACTGCGAGGATCCGAACCCTCTGATACGTGCTCTAGCTGTGCGAACGATGGGCTGCATACGTGTCGACAAGATCACAGAGTATCTCTGCGAGCCACTAAGGAAATGCCTCAAGGACGAAGATCCCTACGTACGGAAAACTGCCGCTGTCTGCGTCGCCAAATTGTACGACATTAACGCCGCTCTGGTCGAGGATCAGGGCTTTCTGGATCAGCTGAAGGACCTTCTGTCCGATAGTAATCCTATGGTAGGACAAATTTACTGCACAGTCAGACGTAAATAAAAAATGTCCACGCTTAAAAAGAGAACATTTCTATTATTATTTTTTTTTCTTTTTTAAACTTTATCGTGGACTTCAGAAATCAATATTACACGAAATCTGTGTATAAAAATAATTCTTTGATTTGTAAAATTATGTTTACAATGAAAAAATGTTTTATAAAGAAGAAAAATTGATTTTGTTTTTAGCGAAATAATGAAATTAATTTTTTATTCAATGAAATATCTGAGAGGTTCAGGAAAAAATACGTCTAAATGAACACAGAATGTTTAATATGTTAGAGCTTTTGACAGCGAGATAAGTTCTTGTCCCTTTGAAGGTCGTGGCGAACGCTGTCGCCGCGCTGTCCGAAATTAACGAGGCAAGTCCGAGTGGTCAACCTCTCGTCGAAATGAACGCGCAGACGATAAACAAGCTGCTTACCGCCCTGAACGAGTGCACCGAGTGGGGCCAAGTTTTCATTCTTGACTCATTGGCGAATTACTCACCGAAGGATGATCGCGAGGCTCAAAGTATCTGCGAACGTATAACACCGCGTTTGGCTCACGCAAATGCAGCTGTTGTTCTTTCCGCCGTCAAGGTCTTTTAAACGCTTAAAAAAAAAAATATATATGTTCACTTATTAAAGAAGCTTCGATTCGACGTACTTGAATACTTGTTTGCAGGTACTCATGAAACTGATGGAAATGCTTCAATCGGAGTCTGATTTCGTCGGGACTTTGACGAAAAAATTGGCACCACCTTTGGTCACACTGCTGAGCTCCGAGCCTGAGGTTCAGTACGTCGCTCTACGAAATATAAATCTTATCGTGCAAAAACGACCGGATATTCTAAAACACGAGATGAAAGTCTTTTTTGTCAAATACAACGATCCGATCTACGTGAAACTCGAGAAACTCGATATTATGATACGTCTTGCGTCTCAGGCGAATATCGCTCAGGTACTTTCGGAATTAAAGGAATACGCCACCGAAGTCGATGTTGATTTTGTGAGAAAAGCCGTGCGAGCGATCGGTCGTTGCGCTATCAAGGTCGAGCCTTCGGCAGAGCGATGTGTTTCAACTTTGTTGGATCTCATTCAAACTAAGGTAACAAACATAACGAATCATTAAATGCAAATTTTTATACACCCAGCATTATTCGTCAAGACAACCTTTTTTACCATAAGATATTATTTAAATTTAAGTTGATAAAATTCTATTAGCCTATTTTTATTTTTGTTCATGACGCGATTTAAACAATGTTTTCGGTCGTATGGAGATTCAGAAAAAAATTCTTTTTACGTTTCAACCTTCGGAGTTCTCTTCAAAAAATGTTTGCTTATCATTTTTTTATGCTGCAATGTTTTTACAAAAATATATTTTAATTAATTTTTGTTTTTATCCAAATTGCAGGTTCGACAAAAATAATAATTAAAAAAAATATATTTACATGAATTATGATTTCTACCATTTTTTCTCACACGAATGAACAAAATGTGTATTTCAAAGATGTACATTTTTTGTTTCTTTTTTATAGGTAAACTACGTAGTCCAGGAAGCCATAGTAGTGATCAAAGATATCTTCCGCAAATATCCAAACAAGTACGAAAGCATAATCTCGACATTGTGCGAAAATCTCGATACTCTGGACGAACCGGAGGCGCGTGCCTCGATGATTTGGATAATTGGCGAATACGCGGAACGTATCGACAACGCCGACGAGTTGCTCGAGAGTTTTCTCGAAGGCTTTCACGACGAGAACACGCAGGTTCAGTTGCAATTGCTTACGGCGATAGTAAAGCTGTTTTTGAAGCGACCAACCGACACGCAAGAATTGGTGCAACAAGTGCTGAGCCTCGCGACTCAGGACTCCGACAATCCGGATCTTCGAGATCGTGGATTTATCTACTGGAGATTATTGAGTACAGATCCGGCGGCCGCTAAGGAAGTCGTACTCGCTGAGAAACCATTGATTTCCGAGGAAACGGATTTGCTCGAGCCGACATTACTTGACGAACTCATTTGTCACATATCCAGCCTTGCATCGGTCTATCACAAACCCCCTACAGCTTTTGTTGAGGGACGTTCTGCAGGCGCGAGAAAATCTCTACCTGCGAGAAGTAACTCGAACGAAGAGGCCACACAGAGAAACGCTACACCACAGGCACAGGTTATTCCTGCTCAGGATTCACTCATCGGTGATCTTCTCAGTATGGATATCGGTGAGATATTTATTTTTTTATTCATATTTAATTTAAGCCAATCGAAGCTACCATTCCGTGACAAAAAATTTGCAGGAGTTCAATCTTGAATTAAGAATAGTCAGAATTAAAACGTTTCCCGATTGTAGTGACGAAATTAATTCAATTTTTATAATTGAAATAACCAATCAAGTAAAATTAAATCTAAAATTATTTCATACATTTTACATTTATTTTTATTTTATAGATTTTTAATTAATTAATTTTTTCTTGTAATTCTTATATCTGTTGGAAATAATTCTGAACCGTTTGTTTATCAAGGCGGACCGGCTGTTGTTCCGGCTGCACCTGCAGCACCATCGGGAATGGGTTTGGATCTCCTTGGCGGTGGTCTTGATGGAATTCTCGGTGGTCCAGACACCTCCAGTACAGCCCCTCCAGTCGTATCGCAAACAACTACCGGTCTTCTTGGAGATATATTTGGCTTCAGTTCGGGACCAACCGTTTATGTAGCGCCTAAAGTAAATTGGCTTCCGGCGGAGAAGGGCAAAGGCTTCGATATCTGGGGTACCTTTTCGCGAAAGTAAGGATAATACATTAATAAACCAAAATAGACTTCTATCGCGATTTTGAATTTTTTTTGTAATTCTTCATATCAAAATCGCCGATATTAATTGAAGAGTATCTCATTTGTTCCTCAATTTTTGAAAAAATTATATTTGATTAAAAGTTAACTTTACTGGTTACAGAAACGCAAGATTATAATTTTTTTTTCATTATTATAGAAATTAAGAAAAAAATATTTAAAAGAAGCGAGATTTTTTTTTCAAGAGTCAAAGTGTTTCTAATTTAATCAATTTTTTTGTTTTTTTTTTTTTCGTCCGTTTGAAGGAATGGACAAATCAGCATGGACATGACATTCACGAACAAGGCAATGCAGCCAATGGGTGGTTTCGCGATTCAATTGAACAAAAACAGTTTCGGCTTGACGCCAGCTGCTCCGTTACAAGTCGCCGCTCCTCTCGCGCCCGGCGCAAGCATCGAGGTCAGCATTACTCTGTCGACAGCCGGTGCGGTTCAGCGTATGGATCCGCTAAATAATCTTCAAGTAGCTATTAAAAACAACATCGACGTATTTTACTTCGCTTGTCTCGTGCCTATGAACGCGTACTTCACCGAGGACGGTCAGCTCGACAAGAGAGTTTTTCTCTCAACGTGGAAAGATATTCCAGCTCAAAATGAGGTAACGCGGCAATGATTTACGGCGTAATCACTCTGGCACACTCAGTCATTATTATCAATGACAGTGGGAATGTCAGTTTAGGTATTTTACGCCGCCCACATGAAAATTTTTCGATATTGTAACAATTGTGCGTAATTATTTATTTTTTTTTCATGGAAAATTATATGTTAATTATAGTTAAAGCACAAGCACAAAGTTAATTTATTATTTTTCTTCATTAAAATATTCTTAGCAAAATAATTGTCACAGCTTCATTTTCATATAATTTTTTTTTCGAGAGTAACATTATTATTATTTTAAAAAATGTTCACAAGCCACTTGGAAATGTAATTTGAATGGCTTTTTTTTTTTTTTTTCTTTCGTATGAGTGGTGTTCGTACCTTTGCCGGTCGATTAAATTTGCGTAAATTTCGTTCGCCTGCCATTGAGCAATACTTCGACTGAGGCAGAGACAAATCTCTATGAAATGTTTAAACCATTGCCCAAAAACCCAGGTACAGTACACGCTCAACGGAGTGATGCTAACGGCCGATCAAGTTGTACAGAAGATGCAGCAGAACAATGTTTTCACGATCGCAAAGAGAAACGTCGAGGGACAGGATATGCTCTATCAATCTCTAAAGCTCACAAATCACGTGTGGGTCCTCAACGAACTTAAGATTCAGCCGGGAAATCCAGACGTCACTGTGAGACATTTTTTAAAAAATCTCTTACATTAATTTTGCGTTGATTAAAATCAGTTTATTAACTATTTTTTTTTCTTCTTTTCTGCAGCTCTCATTGAAATCACGCTCCGTCGAAGTTGCGCCCGGTGTTTTCCAATCCTACAACGCAATTCTCCACTCCTGAATTGCCGGTGTCACAAGAACTCGGAACATCGAATAATCTATTTGTGGATAATCGTGGATTACGTTTCTTCGCGATTAACGTAACGATTGAAATGTCGCGAATTGCGACGATGACTATATTACGAAGACAAAGCAAATCCTTCGCGAACACGGAGAGACACTGGACTGCGTATTTCAGAGTATTGGAGGATGAATTTCTGCGTTTATGAAAAAATAAAATAAATTAGAAAATTAATGGAAAACAAAAATTTGTTTATTAAATTCGGTTATCTATGCTCCGTGAGTCACGAAACGTGGCAGTTATTCCAGCAAATATAGACTTATAAAAGTGTACTATACATACCGTTATGGTTATAAAATAATAAAAAAAGCACAGATCGACAAATTAAAATTCTTCTTTACTACCAATTTCCCCAAAAATAACAAGTTATTTTTATTTTTTTGTTAAAATAAAAAATACTTTTTATATCACCAAATTATTTTCCCTTTTTTTTAGAAAGCAAATTTTATTGAAAAAGCTTGTTGACCAATTTTCGTTTTCGTGCGAAAGACGAAAAAAAATATATATAGATTAAAGAAAAAAAAAGCCAAAAAAAATGTAGAAACTGAAAACTAACAAAATATTGTTAGTAAATTAAGAGTTTTGAATTTTGACTTCATATCATAAGTAATATTCATCAAAATAATAAGCAATAATTAATAGAAAATGGTTTTGAAAAAAAAGTGAAAAAAAATGAAAAACTGTTATAACGTGGATATCTTAAACTAGAATATTTGAAATTTCGTTTTAACCGGAAATTAGACATTCGCTTGACATGGAAATCGTCGGGCAACGCGCAACTTCCGGTCTCAGTCGAGGCTGTCCGCTGTCAGGCTCTTTTCCTTTCTCGTGCCACCAGTAAACATGGCTGTCCGATCAATCTCGAAGAAGCGGAAGGTTCGTGATATAATAACGCTTCCTAATAAGCAATGAACAAAAATACACAGTGAAAATACTGCAGTGAATCAATTGCTTCAAGATTTTTGATAAATACCCGAGAAAATGTGATGTTTGTCGAGCAGATGACACGGATACGCGGGAGCTTATCGCTCGTCGAACCATTCAGCGCCCGCTGTATTTTTATTCACAAAATTCGAATTTTAAATGTTACGCGAACAAACCGTTAAAACAAACAAAATCGTTGTGTAAAATTTAGCTTTAAAATCCTTTGGGTTCCGGTTTTTTTTTTGTTAGATCCAAACTGTAAACACATAAGTGAGGTTATAGTCGATCTTTTCGTCGAAAGATTCAAAGATAAAAAGGAAAAAATGGAGTTAAATAAATGTAAATGACCGGTAAGTTTGTAAAAATTTGAATGTTTATATGAATATATTTGCAGTTTGTAGGAGACGGAGTCTTCAAGGCGGAGCTCAATGAGTTTTTGACTCGCGAACTCGCCGAGGATGGTTATTCCGGTGTGGAGGTGCGCGTTACGCCCACGCGCACTGAAATCATTCTCATGGCTACACACACGCAGAGTGTGCTTGGCGAGAAAGGCCGCAGAATTCGCGAGTTAACGTCTGTCGTTCAGAAGCGTTTCGACTTCAAGGAACACACCGTCGAGCTGTACGCTGAGAAAGTCGCCACTCGTGGTCTCTGCGCAATTGCTCAAGCTGAGTCTCTTCGGTACAAGCTGATCGGAGGTCTCGCTGTAAGGAGGTATGTATAGTCTTCGATTATACTACAAAATTTGTAATATTAACACTTTTTGCTTCCTTGTAGAGAAAGATGTTTTTATGAAAAAAAAAAACATTAATTTTTCTCTAAATCACGTCAAATCTTAACAAGTCAACAAGTCAAATTTTTTTCCAAGTCCCATCATCAAACATTGACACAATCGATTTATGCAAAATTTTAGATCACAGAAAATATCGAAATGCATGATCATGACCAAGTATTGTTGTCATTAGCTTTTTCTTGTATTTCATTTATTAATTAAACTCATCTGAATGGTATTTTTGATTGAAAACGTTCGCGGGGTAAACATTATGATATAGCGATTATTATTATTGACTATTATTTTTAAAAAATGTATTATTATTTATTATTTATTTATTATTCAGAGCGTGTTATGGAGTACTCCGTTTTATCATGGAATCCGGAGCTAAGGGTTGCGAGGTCGTCGTGAGCGGCAAGCTGAGAGGTCAGCGTGCAAAGAGCATGAAATTCGTGGACGGACTTATGATCCATTCCGGTGAGCCGACCAACGACTACGTTGACACAGCGACACGTCACGTACTCCTGAGACAGGGAGTGTTGGGAATCAAGGTAAAGATTATGTTGCCGTGGGACGCCAATGGCAAAAATGGACCCAAGAAGCCACAGCCCGATCACGTATCCGTTGCCGAGCCTAAAGAAGAGATTCATCATGCTCAGCCCTCTTCTGACATCAAGGTCGCTAAGGACACACCGCAAGGATATTCCGCCGCACCTCTTCCATAAACAAACTGTAAAATCTAATTTACAATAAAAACAATGTAAAACCTGAAAAAAATTCTTGCACTTCAAGTTCGTGTATCCTGATTTACTCCCGTAAACAAGACACGGACGAACGAAATCGAAGTTCCAGATATTTGTAAAGCAGTTTTTTTTTGTTATTCGTGCTATGATTGAAAAAGTCGATAAAAATTGGATAAAAATTTATCGTAAAAAAAATGACCGGTCATTTACATCAAGATTTAAATTACCGGTAATATTTCTGAAAATATTCTCGAGGATCAATTTCCGCAGAGATAAAAATTGTATTATTATTATTATTATTATATCTTATTGAATGTTTAATATTATGTTATATATATATATATTTTTTAAATTTTCAACGACTCAAATTTCGGCAAGCATAAATAAAAATTTGAAAAATGGCGCGTAAATCTATGTTACTGAAACTAGTATTTTTTTTACGGTAAAATAACCAGTCACATACACTGGTGACATTTCTAGTAACAGCGAGACTAGTAATTTTCATGAAAGAAACGCGTCAAAACCGAAAAGCAACAAAAAAACTTTGTGCCGTTGTGCGTTTGCGTTACAATGTTTATTCGTATGAATTATTGAAAAGAAAAATCGATTAATAACTGTCTGTGTTAACAAGATGGGACGCAGAAAGAGTAAGCGCAAGCCACCGAGTAAAAAAAAAGCTATCCAGCCTCTTGACACCCAATTTAATTGTCCATTCTGTAATCACGAAAAATCATGCGAGGTTAAGATGTGCGTATGATTATATATTCCTTCCCGGTATTTTTGTCTGACGATCCATTATTTCTCGGTGGACTCTCACAGATCCATACATTTTTTCAGGGACAAGTCACGGAACACCGCGCGAATAACGTGCAGGGTGTGCATGGAGGACTTTCAGACGACAATTAATTTGCTGTCAGAACCTCTCGACGTTTATAACGATTGGATAGACGCTTGCGAGACCGCCAATTGATACATGGTTCAAAAATAAATTTTAAAAATCGGTGGCAGCTACATCCAGTCCGACCGTTTCTTCACAGTTTTACCAGCTGAGAAAAAACTGCAAAAACACAATACACGATCTCATGTGTACTCCAATTTTTTTATCATAATGACAAGAGTACCACAACTATATTATATTATATATATATATATATATATATATATATATATATATATATATATATATATATGTGCCAATGCTTTGGCAAAAAATTCAAATTATTTTATTATGAAAACCATAGTTTTAATTTTTATTGTAAAACACTACAGTGAACTTGTAATCATGATTTTTGTAAATTTCCATCTAGATTTATTTAGCGTACTACCAAAGACTCGGCAAACTTGCCAAGTTTACTAGTTCAATCTGGACTGTAAATGACTATCGTACTAAAACAAAAACAAAATATATATATGCAATGTAAGAATGTGCTGTAAAACAGTTAAGAAATACACAATAATTTAAAAATTTGCACAAACTGTATTCATATTGTTATTATTTTTTAATTGCTGTGTTTGTAAACCAAAATTTTGTTAATGCAATATATGTTTATCACATTTTTAATTATCTACGATTTTTTCAAACAAATTGTCGAATGAGATATTTTTTTGAAAATTGGTAAAAATTCGGAAAAACCTTTTTTGGAAAATAAAAATGTTTGGTAAACGAGTCGAAGTCGCTCGGCGATTCCTTCTATTTTTTTCGAACTTTTTTTGGGGAAAAAAAAAAATCGGTTTTTTCAAATGTATATATATTTTATTTCGTAGTACCAAATTATCATAATTTTCATATATTGCACTTTTATATTAAATTTAATATACCAGTTGATGAATAAAAACTACAAATGTTCTACTACAAATTTCCGCGGTAGATCTTTTTTTAACGATACTAATCAATCACTAAATTTCTCAATTTGTTACATATATCTTTGGGTAATTTTTAATTTTTTGATATACAATAACGCTAACTTGTGAGATTCCAATTCCATTGAAATTTATGAAAATTCAAGGAAACTTGACGATAAAATTGAATTGAGAAAACGAAAAAAAAAAAAGTTAAAATTTATAAGAATGACAGAGGAAAAGTTATGTTCCTCGAAATTCGTGAATCCTTGAGTTCCAAATATCAGTCATTATATCATTATAGTATCATTATAGTCTCATTGGACGTAGTTTAGGGTGTCGTTCATCAATGTTCGGCGTTGCCAACGGAAGTAATGTTTGGCCGTGGTGTAACAAAATGGCGTGGCTCTCGCGCGAGAGAGAGAGTGTTGTACACTCCGTGTGAAAAGTTGGTGAAAAAGAAAAAGAGAAGAGGAAGAGGAAAAAAAAGAAAAAATGCCGCGATAAACGAGAGAAAACGAGACGCGTGTAAAAAGGGCCAATAATATTCGATATACGAGAAGTGCATCCGCATCAAGTGCCGTTCAAAGTTTTTGTTTCAATTGATATTACGACGATGAGATATTTCGTTGGTCGATTAACGGAATATCTCGTTTAGCCGTTCGAGGCTAACAATTTACTCGGGATTTTCGTGTATTATCGTCGAATAGTTTGCCGATTGCCGCGGCTGGAAACACCAACGACGCTATGGCGTCCATCGACTGTGTGTGTCATTACCTTTTTTTATCCCCCAATTAACGACTAATTAAGACTACGGGTTACGGAACAGAGTAGTGCGATTACATTTATGCTTTATCGTACGAGAGTGTTGTCAGCCGAAAGGTGAGTAAACCGAGTTTACGTATTCACTCGTGTGCAAATCAATCCGTAAACAACAAACATTGCCAACGAAACCAATAGCGCCTTCTTAATTATTATTATAATACCCTTCCGATGTTTGACAGCTCAGCACACCCTCGCTTTGTCTCTCGACAACAATATATTCTTTGTTTCATCAAATCAATGTCATTAAAATTCTTTCATTCATTTTCCCGAAATATCAGTGCTCTCGAGCTTGTCTCTTAAAACAGAAGTCAAAATCCTATTTTCGCAAGTATACGTTGACTTTTCTAATTCGGCCTCTTGTAATATTTTCGATTTACGACGACTACTGAATCGTCGTTAAATGACAATTTTCTTGTCGACGATTACTTGAATTTTAATAATTTTTTTTTTTTGGTGAAGGGGGGGGGGTCTATTCAACGGCCAAGTATCAGTCGTTGGATACATTTGTCATTTTTTTTTACTCCGACCACCCTCGGATGTTCCAAGAATAATTGCCGTTGTGCTAGAATTAATTTTGTGTAAATCCTTCGATGTTTGTGCTTGATTTTGAATCATAAATCGCAAGTCGTCCATATTTTTTATCCAGCTTTTGTCAATTTAGATAACGACGACTCTGAATTGTTTCCGACGACAATTTCCTTGTATGATTTTGATAAGAATTTTTGGGGTCAAGCTTTGTCGTTGATAGATTTGTAATTTTGTGTACTCGACCAATTTTTGGGAGTGAAAATCTCGACGTCAATATCGGAGACAATTGTACCTTGGATTGTTGTTTACTTTTGCTTTGATTTTGTTGATCTTCATTTTTGTCATCAATATTTAGAATTATTTTTGTGGCCACGATGCACCTAGTCAAGAAGAATTTAGATTTTATGAAGATTTAACTAGAAAAACCTAAAATTTTAGCGTTAAGCTAATCGAATAGGAAGACCAATTTGCGAAGAAAAGCTTTCGATTATATAGGAATAAGTTGTTTTAATATGCTACCAACCGATATAAGGAAAGATTGGAAAACAAAAAGAAATCAAA
Source organism: Perithous albicinctus (assembly GCA_964016905.1). Lineage (NCBI taxonomy): Eukaryota > Metazoa > Arthropoda > Insecta > Hymenoptera > Ichneumonidae > Perithous > Perithous albicinctus. The sequence continues at coordinate 21,662,089 of OZ024693.1, read as the reverse complement.
AAGAATTTTAATGAACACTTGCTCTCAAATGTATTTATAGAGATCTTTGTATTCTATATCATTATACGTAAATTTGGTCTGTAAATTATAATAATAATAAAAAGTTTTATATTTATTAGATTTAATTTTAGTTTTAAGTTAGATATGGTTTGGAGGACACAAATATGGTCGTAAGAGTTTATGCGACCTGCTCACAGGTGCTCAAAGTTAAGCAAATCAAACATATTTAAATATTATTATATATTATTATTTTTGTAAAAAGAGAAAAAAAAAAACAAACTAATGTACATTTGTGCACTTGAGCATCTACGATAAATATTATTATTATAAATAAAATATAATTGTAGACATTCTGGATGAAGAATCTCGGTTGATAGCTTTTTGGCTTATCTTGGCAATGTATGCCTATAAATATTAAACCTTACGCCAATTTATTGATTAGAAAAAGAAAGAAAAAAAAAAATGTAATGAAAAGCATTGTAACCTATTGTCAATAAAACACATTTGCTACAACTAATTGTAGACAACAATGGTATTAGAATATTTTTTATGCAATTGTCCAACGTACGAGCCGTATAGAAACCATTTTACATATAAAATTGAATATACAAGAAAACTTATACAAAAAAAATTTAACAGTGTGCACTCATAGTAACATAACAATAAATAATAATAAATCATTCATCGTGATATTAGTCGATACATCCAATAAGTTTATTGGTATTTAACTGAGTTTTAAACAATAATTTTTTTGCCTCTGGTATATCTAATTTTTCTTAATTTTTTAAAATTACAATTATTTCACGAATGTTGTGATTGTTTGTACAAATACTCTGAATATAGAATTGATTCCCTCAGGCAAATATTACAAAGCGATATATTTTTCACAGGCACACACTTCTCTTGGACCGAAGATTGCTCTGCTAGGAAAAAAAAAAAAAAAAAAAAGAAAACAAAACGATGTGAATTCCGAGAAAAGGAAAAAGTTGTATGCAGCAAGAAAATTTACGGGGGTGAAGAAAGGACAAAATAAGTACACGAAAGGGATATTGTGTGTTATGGTGCGTGCTAAAAAACTGCCATAGGTGAATGGACGGCTGTGAAACATGTCAAACAGTTTAGATAGCTTCTTAACACGAATCGGCGACGTCACCATTGAACGTGTTACACCACGAGGAAGTCCTAGATCCACGGATCAGGGAGTCGAACAGGGTGACTTACCGCAAGATAACACGGTCAACGATTTACCGTCCCAAATTGGCAACGATGATAGTTCGGACATATCAAGCGGCGAATCGGCGGACGGGGAACGCGACAAGACAAAAAAGACTTCGCAACCGGACGAAATTGAGGAAGTACGATCCGAGGGCTCTGGCGACGATATGGATCTCGATGAAACGATAGACACTCAGATTGGCGTGAGGATGGAATCCGAGAGGCATCACTCGGAGTCGTCTTCTCCGGAAGACGACGCCGAGCCCGTCAATATTTTGGATACTTTGCCCCTTGAAGGTAGTATTTTTAATGCTACCTCAACATTTTAGGAAGACTTTTAATTATCTCGAATAAGCCCCGGAATCGCTAGACTCTCGAAACTATTGCGTTGAAGAAACAACGATAATTGCATTTTTTACTTTCTTTATTCTCAATAGTAAGAAAAATTAACCGTTTTGAAAGTGGCATCGAAAAGCCAAACTCCTGGTTCGATAACATTCCAATATTTAAGTTCGTTACGCCAGCTAAGTTGTCGATTAAAAGTGCTGCTTATTATTCTTAAGTTGTCCTGGTTTGTAGCTTTAAAAATCAGAAAAGAAAAAGAAAATTGTTTTTGTGATTTTCTAAATTTTATTCTCATAAAAGACAATAGATCCAAGGTTCTATAACGCCTCAGTATTTAAATTCGTCACAGCTAAGTTATCGATAAGAATTGCTCCTTATTATTCTAAAGTTGTCCTTGTTTGAAGCTCGAAAAAAAAAAAAAAGAGAAAAACTGTAATATGACTAACGGTATTTTGTAATTTATAAAGGAGCTCCAATCGAAGGTCAAGAAGTGACGGAGGCGGATCTTTTGGGTCAACCGCTTAAAGACGACGACAACGAGAGTATTGAAAATGACAAATCTGAGAGTATGTCCGGCGGCGAAGACGACGGAGACGGTCACAAGAGACGAGTGGATCCGGACAATCCAGAGTCAACGAAGAAGAAGCAGAAGAAAGAAGATGGCAACGAAGATTCGACGTCGGAGTGTGAAACAAAAGCGGAAAAGAAGTTAGCGAACATGAGGCGAAATATACGGGAGGTAATGGACGAGACGCAGTTGGACGAGGCGACGCTGTCGGCTCAGCGACAAGAAATGGAGCGTTTGCGTCGTGTACAAGAACAGCAGAGAATAATACGCGAGGTACAACGACAGATAGCTATTAATCGACAGAACAACAAGACGCAAACACGGGTTATTAGTTTGCTCCAAGGTAAACAGAGTCAAGGGGACACAACGATTTCCGAATCACCGTCATCCGCTTGTTCGTCGTCGCAGGTGCGTCTTACGAGCAGCGTTATGCTAAAAATGAATTCGGGATTGGGAGCGGGAACGGGCGCGGGAATGCAAACGAGTTCGGGAGCTCAAGGAGCTCTAATGCCAAGAAGGCCATTGGAAGGGATGCGATGGCAAAAAGGTGGACGCGGTGGCGGTCAGCAAGGCGCTCAAACCTCAATATCACGAGTACCAAATCGTCAGACAAACCAAAATACTCTGCAACAGAGAATTCGTATGATGACACCGTCCGTGAGTATCTCACCGGTAGTACCGAAAAAAGAGGCTCTCGACAGATCGGAATATTATTCCGACTCGGAGATGTCCGATATCGAGGCTGAAGAGGCGCTGCACGAGAAACAGATGCACACGTTGCGAAAAGTTTCGGGTGCTCCAAAATCGCAAAAACCCGCTAAAGGCAAAGACGTCGTGACGATATCGAGCTCGAGCGAGAGCTCCGACGACGACTGTATAGTACTGAGCGATCCAAGCGGTGGCGAGGAAACTGACAACGAGGACGATCCATCAAATTCTGGTATGCACACCAACGATCGTTACAATCTTCCCGATGAGCACGGTCGTGTGCTGATAAACGTTGGCCATCCGGAAACCGAACCGGACGTTTATCTCGCACCTCAAGTCGCACGCATTATAAAACCCCATCAGATCGGTGGCATTCGATTTCTCTTTGATAATATCGTCGAGAGCATCGAGAGGTACAAAAATAGCTCGGGTTTCGGTTGTATTTTAGCTCACAGCATGGGTCTTGGTAAGACACTACAGGTCACGAGCTTTTGCGATATATTTTTTCGTTGCACCACCGCGAAAACGGTACTCTGCATTATGCCGATAAATACACTGCAAAATTGGCTTGCGGAATTTAATATGTGGCTGCCGTACGAAGATCCGTCTGCCCTTGGTAACGAGACGAAAAATGTTGTAAAGACCGAAACAGCGGCGGATACGAAACAAGATATAAAGGATGAGATTGGTAGCCAGAGCGATATGTCGAATATGTCGAGGCCTATTAGCACAGAATCGGCTCATCGACTTGGACACGAACAACAAACGCAGCAGACACATATGATGAACGATCCTGGAAATCCGTACGGACATCAAACGTACGATAATAGCATGATACCGCAGTATGGACAGGACGGTGTTATGGAGAAATCTGCTGTTGAACCAATGCAGATGCATCCGAATTACAGCGGAATACCGGAGAATTCGATGTACGGCACGAGCGCACCGTACGATCCGATGAAAAGTGATATACATTGTCAAGGAATGGCGGGAAGGACGAGTTACGGAATGAACAGCCAGTATCCTGGAATGGAGGCACGAACGCCGGCTAATCAGGTCTATCCAGAGATGGATAATCGGGGAAATCCCGGACAAATGTATCCCGGCGTTAATGTCGGTGGTAATGCTCCAACGTCGATTTATCCCGGTTACGAGAATTCGGGACAATCGCAGCAACATTACGGTCATTATACACAACAAATGGAGCACGGTATGAAGAAGGAGGAGCTGTCGCAGCAACAAAACACCGAGGTTAAGATTAAAATCGAACCTGACGATGGTACGAAGAAGGAGGAAGGCGGCACGTCGACGACAAAGGACGAGAGTAGCGATGAAAAAAAGAGCACGGAGAAAATTGAGACACCGTTTAGCGTAGATGCACCGATTGGCGTAGAAATGAGACCCCGACATTTTCGTCTACACATTCTCAATGATTCGCACAAAACTATGGCAGCCCGGGCGAGAGTCATTGTTGATTGGCAAAAAAACGGCGGTGTATTGCTAATTGGTTACGAATTATATCGACAATTGTCGCTTAAGAAACCGAACAAAGCCAAGAGAAAGCGCAATCAACCGTTCAAAGACACCGTGGACGTTGAGGAGGAGGATAAGAACAAAGGACTGCTCGAGGAGATGCACGGAGCGCTCGTTAGCCCAGGACCCGATCTTGTTATTTGCGACGAGGGTCATCGTATTAAAAATTCTCATGCCAGTATAAGCATGGCGCTTAAACAGATGCGTACCAAACGGAGAATCGTACTCACTGGCTATCCGCTGCAGAATAATTTACTCGAATATTGGTGCATGGTGGATTTCGTCAGGCCAAATTATTTGGGTACAAAGAGTGAATTTTGCAACATGTTCGAGAGGCCAATACAAAATGGCCAGTGTATAGACTCTACGCCACAGGATATTAGACTGATGCGATACAGAGCTCATGTTCTTCATGCACTACTCGAGGGTTTCGTTCAGAGACGATCGCACTCGGTGCTCCAGGTTTCACTACCGCGAAAGGAGGAGTACATTCTTCTCGTGAGAATGACGCCGCATCAGCGTAAACTCTACGATATTTTTATGAATCAAGTGGTAAAAACACGAGCCGTGCCGAATCCACTAAAGGCTTTCGCTGTTTGTTGCAAAATATGGAATCATCCCGATATCCTCTATCACTTTCTTCGTAAGAGGCAGGCAAACGAGGAGGATGATTTGGATCTTGAGGAGACGATAGGCGAGAAACCGACACCGGGAAACAAGCGCGCTAAAGCACGTCAAGCCAAGGGCGAGCCGAAAAAGGGAAAGAAAGTCAAAGAGTCGGCAAAGAACAAACCAGCGGCGACAGTACCACCAAATTCATCGTCGTCCTCCAGTAATGATAATCTCGAAGCCGAGAATTCTAACAAAACTGGACAACTCTCGAGTTTTCCAACGCCACAAGTGAACAACGCGGGTTATCAAAATCCTGGACAGCAACAGCAGCAGCAACAGCAGCAACAGCAGCAGGGGTCTTATCCTCAGGGCTATCAAAATTATAGGCCAAACGAACAAAGTAATTATTATCGAAACGATGGAAATCATGGCGAGTACAATGAATTTTACAATAATCAAGGTCAGCAGAGATACGGTAATCAGTCGCAATCCTTTCAAGCGTATCCTCAAACAAATTCGGGTTACAATACACCGCAAAATTACAATCAAAATCAGCAACAAAGCTACATGGGTAATAGCGATCAAAGCGCCAATCCGAGATTCACATCACCGCCGAATAACACCGATTTTCGTGGGGAAACAAACGCCAACGGGAATTACGATGCACCGGGAATGTTTCCAAGGCCATACGGCTTTCAGGAACAAGGACGTAATTATCCGTCGAGCTTGAATCAAGGAACGAACAATTATCCACAGAACGCCGGTCAATCTTCCAATTTTCAGACGCCAATGTCGCAGCAAACGCCCAATGTACCGATCGCCGATTATTCCGGTTACGGGAACAATCAGACGCAAAATTATACATCACCGACCGAGGCTAATAGCCAAATTTACTCGCGTACGGACGGTCATCAACCGTTGCAAAATTCGTCGATTGGTTATCCGAATAATCAGCAAAATCAAAATTCCAACAGTCAGAATCAGCCAGGGAATTATAATCCTCCTTCTGGTGGTAATCAGGGTCGGGGATTTTCGCCAAATCAACAAAATCCGATGTCACACAATACGAGCCACGGTTATTCGTCGTCTCAGCAAAATCAAAATATTCCGAATCTGCAGAATCAGCATGGTTATCAGGCAAATCAGGCTGCATCGCCGCAAGCGCCTCCACACGGTTACGCCGCTAATCAACAAACGGCGAATTCGATTAATCAGAATCATCCGCAGGGTTACAATCCTAATAATTCGGTACAACCACCGATAGCGCCGAATTCGATGCGAGGTTATACGGGCTCGCAACAGAATCAGAATAACGCTTCGCAAAATAATCAATCATCTTATCCGACGAGTCAGTCAACGGGTTCGTTGCCGCAATCACAGAATCCAGGCTATCCCGCTGATCGACAAGGACCGACACCACCGACGCAAAATCCAATGCACGGTTATCCCGGAGGGAATAATCTCGGGCCGCCGGCACCGCCGCAAAATCAAAATTCCGCTTATCCACCGAATCAGCAGAATCAAACGGCAGGTGGGACAAATTATTCGTCGAATCAGCAACAGGTTACGCCGCAACGTCAGTCCCATGGTTATCCAACGTCACAGCAGAATCAGGGTCAATCTATGAGCTATTCGGGTCAGCAGAGTCAAAATTCTGGGATTAATCAAGCGGAACAATTGTATCCACGCGGTGGTGAAGGACAAGGGACGCAAAATTATTCAGCCACGACTAGTACACCGCACGAATATACAGTCGAACGTCAGGGACGTAATCCAACGCCGAATCCCAATGCCCAAAGCTATTTGGGCGCGCATTCCGGGAGTCAGACGCAAAATTCGATGCCGAATTATACGGAAGGTGGTCAGAATTCAGCGGGTCAGTATAACAAAGGAGCGGATGATCCTTATTGGCAGCAACAGCAGCAACAACGCAATTACAATCAGTCCGGAAGGACGGATCAGTGTAACGATCAATATTTTCGCGAACCAGCGGCAAATCGCTATCAAAATAATTATTATCCTGGACAGAATTATGGTAATACGGCGCCGTATGAAGGCTACCCGGGTACGCAAATTTCCGAGGACACGAAGAATTCACAGGCGACCATGATGCCGCGCGGACAGACGCAGGGTGGATATGACAAGAGTGGGAAAGAAAAGACATCGAGCGTTGGTGTACAGAGCCAAACGTTAACGCAAAACAATGCGCCAACGGCTACCGGTTACAACGGTAACGATGGACAGTGTATGCCAAGCACGGCACAGATTGTTGCCAATGTTATGACTAAAGAGGAGGATAAGGAAAAGGAGGATGTACCGGAGAAGGAGAAAGACGATAAGTCGGATGACGAGATTTTGGCCAAAGAGGAGGAGAAGGATTCGAAAAATTCGTCGGGACTTAAAGAAGAACCCGGAATTCCATATGATTGGGTACGTAATATTGATTTATTGCGGGAGTAGGTGGTATTGCAGTTAAGGGTGATACATCGAGCTGCTTGTCCGAAATATCGTTTATTAATGTTCAAAGCTGTAATATAAATATGAAATATTTATTTTTATTTTTTTTTTTCTCAGGCAACCGATCTTATGAAAGGTTACGTTCCAGGACTGATCGATGCATCAGCCAAAATGACGTTGTTCTTTTGCATTCTCGAGGAGGCGGTACGTCTGGGCGATCGCGTGCTCGCATTCTCGCAATCTCTATTCACGTTGAATCTCATTGAGGACTTTCTAGCTAGAAACAATTTAAAATATCCGGATGGTCAGACCGAGGCCTGGGTGAAGAATATTAATTATTATAGATTAGACGGTAGTACGAGCGCGTTGGAGAGAGAAAAATTGATAAACGAGTTCAATTGCAATCCAAAGATACATCTGTTCTTGGTGTCGACGCGCGCCGGTTCGTTAGGCATTAATCTTGTGGGTGCTAATCGGGCGATTGTTTTCGACGCCTCGTGGAATCCCTGTCACGACACCCAGGCTGTCTGTCGTGTATATCGTTACGGGCAGAAAAAGCCCTGCTTCGTTTATCGTCTCGTTACCGACAATTGCTTGGAACGCAAGATCTACGACAGACAGATCAGCAAACAGGGAATGGCCGATCGTGTGGTAGATCAGTGCAATCCTGACGCTCATCTGTCGCTCAAAGAGGCAACGACACTGTCATGGGACTGGGAGGAGGACAGCCAGGTGCAGGATTTCTCACAGTCGAAAGATACCTACTCGGACGAAGTGATGCATTGCGTTTTGGAACGACACTCATCGTTACTCACCAAACAACCCTTTCATCACGAGAGTCTTCTGGTTGATCGGAAGGACAAGAAACTCAGTCAAGCCGAGAAACGTCTTGCACGTCGCGGCTATGAGCTCGAAAAGATGGCGGCTAATTGTTCAAGGCCTAGCTACAGTTACGTACCCGGAAACACAGCCACGCGAGGTACAGATTCTTCCAATGATTTTTTCTTTTTAACTTCCGACACTCTTTTGCTTACTCGCAGAGATAGCTTTGGTTTTGGTAAACATTCTTTTTTTGTATTTTTCGAGATTTTTAAGTCAGTACACTCGGAATGACTCGAAACTTCGAGAAAAGTTGTTTGGAAAGAAATGTGTGAAAAAAAAGTCGTTTGTGTCGTTGAGTTATAATTTTTTTCCGGTTTTCTAGCAGGCGGACTACAGATCAGAGCAATAAGAGGTGGCGATGCAGGAACAACGCAAAAGCCAGTAGCTTCGGTGAGACCGATGCAGCAACGGGGCGCTGAAAATTTGGGCAATCGTGGAATAATGGGAAGCCGATGGATACCGGCTGAGGTTTGGCAGCGACAGGGTATGAGCGCCCAAGAAATGACGCTTCCCTTGGACGTTGTTATTCCAACGAATTCACCGGACAAGGGTAGCATCGTCCTGAAAGCCGGCCAAAGAGTTATGGTGCTCAAAAGCCCGAAGGGCATTTATATGCAACTCGAGTCAGGCAAGATTATAGCTATTCGAACGGCTCTAAAATTGAATCAACAGAAAAGGGACGAAGAGCCAAAGAAAGGTACTTAATTAGATTTTGCTCGATTCACGCCGGCATTTCTTTTTTTATTTCGTTATTTAATAACTATCTATTTCAATCCTTGATATTATCATTCTGTGGATATATATTTTCAGGTGTTTCCTCGGTGACACCGAGAAACGCAAAGCCCGAGGTTAGCTTCCCGTTGCGAAACAATTCGGCGATATCGATAATACCGAAAGTCCCGACGGCGACATCGCCCGGTGGTACACGGCCGTTATCAAGACCAGGCAGCGGTCCGGGTTATCGTCCATTCGCCGACAAGGAGGTGGCGAAACGCGCTAAACCCTTGGCGACCGGCGCGGCAAAGCCCCAAGTAAGTCAAGTGAGCCTGACGAATCAAGTGTCGCTTCAGCGGGTCTCGAGAGCGAAGCAAGATCATCTGGATCAGTCTTCCGTTGGCGAGAATTCAAATTCGTCCGACAGCCAATTGCGAACGGATCAGCGGGTGGAGGAGGTCCGATTGGAGGACGTTGTTGCCGAGGCAAGTTCCAATCCCGAGTACAGTCCGACAAACTCTAATCGCGATTCGAATAATGACGGTGATAATTCGCTGCAGAAGCATACCGACGATAAGTCCCAGGTGTACGGCTCATCCGATCATCTGCAGGCCGGTGAAACTACCCAAACTGTCCAGCATCTCGAGAATCTTGTGGAGAATACGTCGAAACACGAGGGCAACGACGTCGTTACTCACGTGAAAACGAAGGATATCACGAAAGCCGAGCAAACCATCGATTACAGACAGAATTTTGGTGGTCAAACGGAAAAACGCGACGGCGATGAGATTATTATAGAGGAAGGATCGCCGGTTAAGGCGCCACCGCCGTTGGCCCCACCGGCGATGCAACAAACGTCACAAACGCAACAGTCGCAATTGCGACAACCGCAGCCACTTCAACCGCACGCTCATCGAACGACGGATATTGCGAAAAATTCTGGTGAAACTTGTCATTCCGCGTTAAACGTTTCATCCACAGGTGGAAGTAGCGCTATTACGGCGAAAGAACGCGATTCCAGGCCACCGGAACTCACACAAGGCGATCCTCATGCTCTTGCTCAAGGATATCCTTACGCTCAGTATCCGAGGTACTACGATTACGGGGATCCACGCGCGCGTACTTTACCCAGCCCCTATGGAACGTATTTTCCTGGTGTTACGCCACATCCCACAAATCCACGGCTTGCCGTTGACTCGACGAAGCCACAAACCGATGTCGTTAAACCTCCGGACGACAGAACAACGATGAGCGTACCAACTGGATATCCCCAGACTTCGAGCTCGCTTACGTTAGCCAAAGCGGCCGATACGAGCGAACCGAAAAGTACGGAAACATCACCGGCTGCTGGCTTGTCCGCGAGCAATCCCAGTAGGGACGAGGCACACGTTCCTACCGCATTTAGTCATCCGGCAAGCAGTCGATATCCTGGGCCGTATCCACCGGCACCCTATGATCCCTACTCGCAGCATTACCCACCGGCACCAGGATCGTCCGCGGCTTATCCACCGAGTGGTAAGTTTCGATGGTTTACAGAAAATACAGAACAACAACAATTTGGCGAATAGTTAACTCTTTTTTTTTTTTTTTTTGACAATTCCGCCCAGAAAAAGATAGTTTTGGAAGAAGTCTTGATATGTATGTAAAAAAAAAAAACAAAAAAATGTATCTAAAGAAAAAAAAACATTTCGTAATATGTGCTCTACCGCCCGTAAGGATTCCGAAGTTAGTTGTCTTAATCGGCCGTCCTATTTATTAACAAACAATAATTTAAAAAAATGTGTATAATCTCGAAGCGTACCGTCATCCGCCAAGTAAAATGCTTATTCGTAATATGACAAAAATAAAGATTCGTGTTTCTTTTTGTTGATAAATCAAAATAGAATTAATGATTATTAATATCGGGGAATGTGTCAACAGGAGCCCCTGGTTATGCGGCCTACGGGGGACCGACTTACAACACGGATTACGCCCGTATGTATTCGGCGTTTCACGGGCCACCGCCGGCAGCGGATCCTTACATGCACAGGGGCTACGCATCGCCCTCGGCACACCCGACAAATTATTATCCCCCCTTCCCGCATCCGCCCCCGCCGCCCTATCCAAATTACACATTTTTGCCACCATATCCAAATCCCAATATGCCCGGTGAGCCGCAGCCTCCCACTCAGTAAAATCGTTGCGGTTATCGGATAAGATCACGAGCATAGGTGAGCGAATATGATTCTTCTCATATTGCTAAGTGTCCGAGCTGCAGAGATATTCGAAAGAAAAGATGAGGAAAAAAAAGAGAGAGAGAGAAAGAAAAAGAAAAAAAAAAATAGGAACGGCTCGATAGACTGAAAGATTCAAAGACACGCATCGTTGTAAATGATTATATAGTTCACGATAATTAACGTGTCGTGATATACTCAAAAAAATGGGATTTATCCTCAAAAGCTCTTTACTCGCGTACGGAGGCTGCGAGCTCGACGATAATCCTGAACTGTGCAATGCGTCGAGTCGACTTTTGGAGCCACATCATTTTGCCGAATCGTTGTCTTTTTTTTTTTTTTTTTACCTGAAAATGCACACACATTTCCGAACGTCATTTTGACGATTCAAACTGCCAAAATTGAATGATTTCCACATTGTTGAGTTTGACAATTCCTTATTATTAAATTTCGGCAGTTTGACGATTCGGCAAAATGCGCTTTCGCTCACGTGTGTGTATGTTTTTTCGGGCAAAACGACGATTCGGCGGAAAGCAACTTTTTGGCAAAATGAGCGCGCTCCCAGTCGGCTTGACAACAAACTCAAGCGGCAGATATCGTGGCGTTTCGATATGCGTACGTCTTGACTATATACAATTTCTTTATTTAAATATTACAAAAGAACAACAACTAAAGAACGAGGATGCAATTCACCGATGAAAGGTTTACGCAAACGTTGTTAACACGAAATTCTATGGTTCAGCTTTTTTTTTTATTTTTATTACTTTTTTTTTTTGTATCGTGTATGGTTGAGTACGATCGCTGTATGCTTCCCTTTTCTTATCGTAAAACGATCTTCGTAAAAATATGAAACAACGGTGTGAAGCAGGGGAAACCGAGGAGTAAACCAAATTGCAACGACGGCCTCTGATTACGATGTTTTAAACAGTGTTGTTAACGAACGCCATTGAATTTTCACACTTAAATTCCGCACAATACATGACACGAATAGTCATTTTTATACGTTTATGGTAGAATATCAAGTGAAAAAAAAAAAACGATGGTTAACACGGTTTTCGGTTTCGGAAATGTAAGATCTGCTTATTACTTGCCGCCGCGTGATTCACCGGAACGTTCGCGTACGGGTACTTCATTGCATACGGTTGGCAATTTTTCATCAGTAACTTAAAAAAAAAAAAAAAAAAAAATATTGCTCTACTTAACAGCGGAATAGGGTCGACAAATTTTGAATAAAAAAAACTTGTCACCTTAAAAAGTTCACTAAGAGGCATTCCCGTATTTAGCGCTGAAAAATAGTCGGTTTTTGCCCTTTCAAGAAACTTAACCATATGAAATTTCCGTCAATAAAATTTCAAATTAATATACCGTAGTTACTTTAAAAAAAAAAAGAAAATAAAACTATATGACATATGGTTCCGCCCTAGAAACGGGTTTTCTCCCTTAACGCAAAAATAACGACAGATCTTTCCCATTTCTTTTTTTTCTTTTTTTTTTTTTCGGAAGAGAATTTCTGTGGTAATACAGTCTCAAAGTTGTCGAGAAAATCTCTTTTTTTTACCTCTGTGTTGTTGTTTTCTTAGATTCCAACATCTTCTCTCGAGCTTCTCTTTTTCGAGGTCTGAGTACATTTCATTTTTTCTTTTAATATTCAGGACAGGTGTTTCGGCTTATTTAATCCAATGTTTAATTTACTAAAGGTGTACGTGAAACCTTTTGGCCAGTAAAAAAAAAAACTATAATCCAGTTTTTTTTTCTCACCTACAATTGATATTTATTCCGGATAAATTCACTTGTTTACATTCAAAGCAAAATTCTTTTGTTTTTTTTTCGCTTAATGTAAACAGTCTAGGAAAAAAAATCAATGATTTAATTAATCATCTACAGAGTAACTTGTTTCACATCACGAAATTACGTCGAAAAATTGGCTTTCTAGTATAAAGCCTGAAAGTTGTTAAAACAAAAAATGACACAGTGTCTCTCAGGTTTCGAAAAAAAACGTGTAATTATTGCCCCAATTAACATCAAGTTCTCTGAGAAAAAAAGGGTCTCATTAATTTTTGCTATTTTTTTTGTCAAGTACACGAAATTTTGAAGTTTAACTTTAGCCCTATCGTTACAAGCCAATCAAGCACGATAATTAAAAAAAAAATTGTATACGTTTATTAAGGACAGCCTTAATATTATCCTTATTACTGATTGATATGTAAATATTTAGTGTACAGAGAATTGAAAGGAATTGTATCGTCGATTTGAGCTGCGATCCTCAGTGAGTCTTTCGACACGCGAATGGTTACACGACGTTTATCATTTGAAATATCAATTTTATTTTATATTCCATTTGAAAGAATGATTTTACATTGCAGAAATTTACTTCAGAATCATGAGAGCAATCGTCTGATGTTCGTACTTTCGAAGTAAAGAATATTATTAATCGAATAATAATGCCAAGTAACAAAAAAAAAAGTCTAAAATCTCTTTGACTTATTTCCCTCGTGTAGTCATTCGCCCGAATCAGTTTAATTAACCGACAGACAATTTTTCAAACATAAAATCATGTGATTTCTTAAGCGCGTATAGACGAAGAGCTACCTGCTGCCCCGTCGATTACCCAAATATTTTCTTTTTTCTTCTTTTTTTTCTTTTTGTTTCAACCTCGCCGTATCACTGCAATTGAATTCCGGACCGAAGTACGATAAATCCAGTGGCGTAATTGACTTTTTACATGCATTATACGTACAGTATTCACTCGAAACATTTAGCAGCCAGTACACAGTTTACAGCATCCTTAGCAAGTTGTATATGACTACGTATTAACTACTAAACGTTGCGATTTCTTAAAAAAAAAAAATTAAAAAAAAAAACACATAGATAATCTTACAGTAGAATGTAGGATTGTTGTTAACTAGGGATGTCCCGCAATTAGTAACTATCTTGGGACGTAGATAACGAAATGGGGAGTGCTTCGATGATCTGCTTGCGGTTCATCATGACTGGTAACTGTGATATTTCGTCATAATCTCGCGGAATCCCTCCTCCTCTCAAATCGTCGAACAATCCATTTTTCCTTTTGCGATGTACATTTCGAAAAAAAAAAAAAAATAATAATATAATAATAATAATAATAATAATAATAATAATCGTCGGTATACTTTTTCACGGCTTGGAAGTTCTTTCTTTTGCTTCTTTTTGTAATTTATCGGGAAATTTATTTGGGGTTTTTCTTCACTCCTTTTTCCTTTTTTTTTTTTTTTTTTTTTTTTTAAATTATTTCGCAAGGAAAAATTGATTCTGCTTCACACGCCGAAAAAAAAAAGAAAAGAAAAAAGGAGGCACGGGATCCGAGATGTTTAATAAATTTTTCGAAATTTCGAATGCCGAGCTGCAATATAATTCATCCTGGCGCTCCCTGAGAATATTATAGACGAATTATTATATAGCGCAGAGAAGATTCACGCTGGGTATATGCTAATTATTATGCGTTCTGGCCAGGCTTGCAGATCGTTGGTGAGAAAAAATAAATAAGAAATAAGCAAATAAAAATTGAAAAAAAAAAAAAAAAAAAAAAAAGTTATAGACGAGATGTCTCGATGACTCCAGCACGTATTTGTTGTGACGAGGCGTTCTTATAGATTCTAAGTGTACAGGTATTAGATAACGACCACACAACGTTCAAAACGAGACGTCTTGAATTTTCTTATTTTTCTTTTTTTTTTTTCTTTTTTTTTCTTTTTCGTTTACTTTTAAAATGACGATTGGGCAAACAATCCTCAGCCAGGCGTGTAGTTACATATATTATCAATTGATATATGAATTTACTTTGTCTCTGTTATAGCTTTTTTGCCATTTACATATTTGTAAATACCCATTATTTACATTTCATACTTAATTTATTACGGTACATTAACGATAATTAAAAAAAAAAAAAAAAAAGATAAAAGAAAAAGGCTTTTTACGTCGAAGTATCGTTCTCTAATGTAAAATTCAATTGTTTACATCGGCGATATCGTGTTTTTTTAATCATATTATTGTTATACAGAGAAATCAAAGCTCATATATATTCTTGTTTTTAAGTCTTGTTTATATCCTCCCAGACCCTCCGCAAAAGACCAAGTCATTTTGCATCGCAAAAAACAACAAAAAAAAAAAAACAAAAAAAAGAAAACGATATTGAAAATTGTGCATGTAAATGCTTAGTGTAAGAGAAAAAAAAAATGTCACTGAATGTCAAGACCATAGGGCTGTAATTAAACGGGACTTCCCAACTACAAGATTTTGAAAACTCCTGTGTTGTCTTTCATCATTCATCCTTTTTCCATGTTAAATATAGTAGATAAATTGGTCTTCACAGCAAACATTAAACCACGTTTGGCTAAGATTCGTTATTTTTTTATTTGTCAATGATAAAAATACTTGTTGAAAAACACGTGCCAAATTTTTTTTTAGATTTTTTAAACACTTTTTACCTGAGATATAATTTTTTGAAATTTTTGTAAACTCCAATTTCGGGTTATAAACCCAAATTCGGCGGAAAAAGGATTATGTTTTCGTAAATAATTGGTAAATCTTAGAAAAGAATATAGTACACAGTGAAGAAGGCCAATAATTGAGCTAAAGAAATTTTAGCTCGAAAAAATTTTAAAAACGAGAGATAAAAGTTCCATTGTCTTCCATTTACTCAAAACTAGGAACAACGCACGATTTTTTATATCAAAATAATCCGATCGTACGTGGCAAAAGAGTTGGTATTCAAAATTACCGCCATGTAGCCCGTCGGTAAGACTGGCGCATGCGCATACGTCATAGCCACCAGCGACCAATCATAGCACGAATAAAATGGCCTCACAAATGTCTGGAAGACTTTGATTGCGATTGTCCATGTCTTTTTTTTTAAGTAGGAGGATAATAAATACTCTAAAAAAGAAGAGTATTTATTTTAATGATCGGTTTTGTATTTTTAATCAACTATTAAGTAAAAATATAATTTTTAATTGCTATCAAGCATCAAAGCATGTAATTCGTCGAAAATTTTGAACTTTCAAACTGCCGAACTATATTAACGGTTATTCGCTAAAATTGTGATTATAAAATGAGTGAATAATGTTATTATGATGATAAAAGATAAAAGAAGCGATACATCTAGAAATTTAAAAGATAAATATTCGATTATTAACAGTTTTCAACAATTCAAAAGTAGCACAAAAATTCAAAGAATATCTATTTGTTATACCAAAAAAAGATACGTTAATTACCCGCCAAATGATATATTTTAAAGTTGAATATTTCGAGGACTTCTAATCGATATTCTGCTTGAAGAAAAAAGAAAAATTATTTTTCGTAAAATTAACACGCCTTTTAGTAAGCAAAAAAGAAAATCCTTTATTTTCGTGCTACATTCGGAGAATTTAAATTGCTGACCAATCGAATTGCACCCAGTCCCCTCCCCCCTTTTTCACCGCAAGGTATGCGCATAAGCAGCACCAACCGAATTCCTTTGTCCTTTTACATGAGTTGACCAGTTTGTTCGCGTTTGTGCACGTTTGTTCGCGTTGGCCGGTAAACATTGGTTGAATCGTAAATCTCGCGAATGCGTTTACTCGCGTGTAGCATTCGCGTTGCTTGCAGTCTAGTAGAAAGTAAGTGTATTCACTCCCACGCCGCCGGTGGATTGTCGGTGATCGTTCAGTCGCGAAATTTTCGAGCAGCTGTTAGGTTATCCGGCTTCGAGAAGTGGGGCACCGCGAAGAAACACAGAAAAGTGAAATTGCAATTTCAACCCGACATGACGGATCCGAAGATCGAACAAGTTTTGGCACCTTTGCGAGCCAGCGTCAAGGAACAGGTAATATATCAAATTCACACACACACCATATGGTTCACACATGCGAATCTTAACCTCACTCAACAATCTTGCGAATAACAATGAGAGCGATGCTTTTTATCGGATGATAACCGTCGAGTGTCGATCACGAAAGATTTCGCAGCCTAATGATATGCGATTTTCAATTTGCCATTATTTTTATTTTGTACTTTCCGAATGCATTGTTAACGCTGTACGTTGATGCAATATGCATCATCCATTTGTTTTAATCGACCATCACATAAGGACGACCCAAATTCTAACTTTTTTTTTTTTTTTTAAATAAAGTTATGGAAAATGTACAAAGAAAAAAAGATGACAATTATAGGAATTTAATTGGAGTATATTGTTTATTGAAAATAAAACTACACAAAATACGACAAAAAAATGGACAGATTTTTTTAATTTTTTTAATTTTTATTTAAACTTTTTTTCTTTGTTGCATACAAAATATTATATAATGATTTGTTACAATGTTTTTAATTGATATACACAGCGAAAAATGATTCAGGAGGGAAGGAATGTTTTAATGCATGGATGTTATTATTTATTTATTTATTCAATTATAATAAGTCATGAATCCTCTGAGATTCAATATCTGATTGAAACGCTGATTAATGAGAAGTTATCATCCTCTAACAAAGTATTTGCAACTAATTCTGGTGACAGTGGTGGAAAGAAGAAAACTGAATGCTCGTAATTAGACAAATAAAACACAAACTAATGGATTTAAAATTGAGGTAAAAATGCAGACTCTAACTTGAAGTTAGCCATGAATAACTGAGATTTTTTTAAGTGGCGCCATCTATTGGAAATAATTCAAAGCTCACGAAGTAGTAGCGCCACCTTTAGTTTGAAGCCCGGGAAATATGAATCTCTAATTATCGTGATTAACATAAGTTTAACACAAACATAAAATTGTATATTGATAACAAACTATATATGCACTGCGAATGTGAGTCCACGATAAAATAGAGATTCATATCAACCCGGTCTTAAAAATAAAAATGGCGTCGAAATCTCTGTTATTCGTAGCCAACTTCAAACTGTAGTCGTTGTTGTGTGTAGTTTATGAAAAAAAAAAAAAAAAAAAAAAAAAATACTAGTTTATACCTGAGATTACATTTATAATTGACATTTAATTCACAGGGAGACCTAGTACGGAAATTGAAAACCGATGGGGCACCGGAAATTGACGTTAAAAAGGCAGTTGCTGAGCTCAAGCTCCGCAAGAAGCTATTGGAGGATAAGGAATTATCATTCATACCAGATTCAGCGACATTCGATAGATCCCGAATGGAGGATTTGCTGAAGCGTCGATTTTTCTTCGATCAGTCTTTTGCGATTTACGGTGGAATAACCGGACAGTACGATTTTGGTCCAATGGGATGTGCCTTCAAAGCAAACTTACTGAGTGCATGGAGAAAATTCTTTATTCTCGAGGAACACATGCTGGAAGTAGACTGCTCGATACTGACCCCGGAACCCGTGTTAAAAGCTTCGGGACACGTAGACCGATTTGCCGATTTAATGGTTAAGGACGCCAAGACCGGCGAGTGCTTTCGACTCGATCATCTGATAAAAGCGCATTTGGAAAAAATTGCGGCTGATAAGAACAGCGACGAATCGACGAGGGCCGAGTGTCGTGACATCGTCGTAAAGCTCGACGGCATGACGAAAGATGAAATGGCCGAGGTACTCGCGAAATTCAATATGAAATCACCGATATCGGGTAACGATCTCTCCGAGCCAATGGAATTCAATCTGATGTTCGGTACTCAGATCGGCCCAACCGGACTGATAAAGGGTTTCCTAAGGCCCGAGACTGCCCAAGGTATATTCGTGAATTTCAAGCGTCTGCTTGAATTCAATCAAGAAAAATTGCCATTCGCCGCGGCGCAGATTGGTAATGCTTTTCGTAACGAGATATCGCCACGTTCGGGTCTGATACGCGTTCGCGAATTCACAATGGCCGAGATCGAGCATTTTTGCGATCCTCGAGACAAGTCACACGATAAATTTGCGTCAATAAGGGACACCGAGTTGCTTTTATATTCGGCGTGCAATCAGATGGACGGTAAAAGCGCGGAAATAATGACAATTGGCAAGGCTGTCGACGACGGTCTTGTGGCGAACGAGACTCTCGGCTACTTTATGGCAAGGATACAGCAATTCCTCCTGAAAGTTGGCGTCGATCCGATAAAGCTTCGTTTCCGTCAGCACATGAGCAACGAAATGGCGCATTACGCCTGTGACTGTTGGGACGCCGAGTGTCTCACCTCCTATGGATGGATCGAGTGCGTAGGTTGCGCCGATCGATCAGCTTACGATTTGACCCAACATAGTAAAGCAACCGGTGTGAGATTGGCAGCGGAAAAGAGATTGTCCGTGCCGAGTGTCGTGGACGTTGTTGAGGCTTCGCCGAATCGTGGCGTCATTGGTAAATCCTTCAGAAAGGAAGCCAAGTCTGTGCTCGATGCGCTTACCGCACTTGATAAGAATACCGTCGATCAATTGGAAAAAGCTGTCGAGACTAATGGTTCCTACGATTTGTCACTCGCTGATGGCTCCAGTGTGAAAATCACCAAGGACATGGTAGCCGTGAAACGCTATCAGAAGACCGTTCACGTTGAGGAAATCATACCTTCGGTTATTGAACCGTCTTTCGGTATTGGTCGTGTTATGTACGCCGTTTTTGAGCACAATTTCAGGAAGAGAGAAGGCGACGAGATGAGAACTTTTATAAGCTTGCCGCCGGTCGTTGCACCCTTGAAATGCTCGGTTTTACCGTTGAGCGGTAATAGCGAATTTATTCCCTTCGTTAAGAAATTGTGTAAGTTATTTTTTTTTTTATAATTGGTACAATAAGTTGCAGTATTGTTGAAAAAAAAATGTCTCTTAATGATATTTCATGAATAAGTCATTTTGAACTGTTTCAACTGAAAATTAGAGATTTTATTGAAGGATTTTTTAATGAACTTCCAGCATTTTTTTTTTTTTGTAAATCTTCGTCACTGAGCGTATTTTTCTCTTTTTCTCGTTTCTGTTTTCATTGCCCAACAGAGTAATATAATATAATTTATTAAATCAGCTTCATCCATACTCTCAACAATGCTTTTTAGTCTAGTACTATTGAATATCATGTTACTATTGATCGGCAATGCTTTTTTTTATACGTTTAGCTCAAAATTTGACGAGGGTGGATATTTCGCACAAGGTGGATGATTCGTCTGGAAGTATCGGCCGACGATATGCTCGTACGGATGAGATCGCGATACCCTTCGGTATAACGATAGATTTTGATACTCTCAAAACGCCGCACAGCGCCACGCTCAGAGAGCGAGATAGTATGGCTCAAGTGCGAATAGATGTACGTATGAACTCTTTTTATATTTCAATTTACATTCATTTTTCTTTTACAATTAACAATTATTCTGTGAAATTTCAGTTGGACGAGATTCCGGATGTTGTGAGAGACCTGTCCTTTGGAAAAATAACTTGGAGCGAAGTGGAAGCAAAGTATCCCAAGTTTGACCAACAAGAAGCAGCCGAGGCTTAGATAATTAAAAAAAAAACAAAACAAAATTAGGCTTATTAATTATTAAACTTCAAAAGGCGATTACTTCGATGAAGGAGAATCTTTTTTTACCTGCCAACACAGTTCAATCCTTCAGCATTTATCTGTTATAGAATTTTTTCACGATTGCTTGTACAATTCAATAAATGTAGATTTTAATTGACTGTAGCTGAAGTTTCTTTCCGAACGTTCGTTTTTTTTTCAACATTTTTACGATTAAAACCATTTTATGCACGTCATTGAAATGATGATGAAAAAAAAGTTTGATTTTCATAAAGACTTTTTTATGGGGCAAAACACGTCAAGTCGGCCACCCCAATTTTTCATGTCAACAAAACGTTCCTCAAATTTCTTCGGAATTTTGGTCTAGTTAAAGAAAAAACGTAGGAATTTTTTCAGATTTTTTTATTGCATCAATTTTATTGAATAAACTTGAGGACGTTTTGTTGACATGAAAAATTGGGGTGGCCGACTTGACGTGTTTTGCCTCTTATGTCTAATGAAAAAAAATGTAGAAATAGCCAGCAATCAATGAATCTACAATGGTATTGAATTCGGTTAATTATAGTACATTTTGACCAATCTTCCAAATTTACGTAGTCGATTTTCCCCGAAGTATATTACAAACAGTACAGAAGCGAAGAACACGTTGGTCTTGTTACTTTTCGCGCTCGTTATTATTACACGCTTCCGTTTATTTATTTATCATCGATTATCGCGGGTATCGTAAGCCCGATCTTTACCCGACTCTCGCGCGGGAATTGCGTGGGCGTCATCATCTCCAGGCGTCCAATTTGCACCGACGCCCTCGTAAATAATATTCACACCGAAGCCGAGATAGAAGCCCGCGCGTGCAAGAGCACAGCTTCGCAATGATTTGAGGCAACGATGCGCGCCTATAGTCCAGACAGAGAGAGAGAAAACTTTGGCTCGGAGATCGGATTGGCACTGAACACGCGTATAGTGCACAGTGCCTCAGGCCTCCACCACCACCTTATATTCTCTTGATTCACGTAGCTCCACTCGCGCCATTGTTATTTTCTTGGCAGGTGGTCCACGATATGAATTATCTGTGAAATTTAGAAGCCGCCAG
Source organism: Perithous albicinctus (assembly GCA_964016905.1). Taxonomy (NCBI): domain Eukaryota; kingdom Metazoa; phylum Arthropoda; class Insecta; order Hymenoptera; family Ichneumonidae; genus Perithous; species Perithous albicinctus. The sequence continues at coordinate 21,640,315 of OZ024693.1, read as the reverse complement.
GACTAATTGAACGCTTTCGAGTTACGCCTCATTCGCCGAGAAGCGAACTTATCGCACTGTATGATGTAGTACAGCCTGTGGAATTTTTTTTTCGCACTGCCAATAAGGAGAAGCAGAGGGGGAGGTATTTTTGTATCGTGTTATTTTGTCATGTTTATTGTTCCAAATTAATTTTATGATATTTTATCATGTAACCCCAGGACGTAACAATGATTATTCGTTGATATTTGATTTGTGATTATTTTATCAAGAAGAGTGATAGACATTTATGTTAATTATACGCAAATAAAAGAGAATCACATTAATCATTTTGATTCCATAAACTTTTTGTTTTTTAAAAAAAATTTTCTTTATTTTTGTTTGCCAGAACGATATGCTAAGTGCGCCGAAGGAACAATAGGACCTTTGGGGAGGATGGCTTTATATCAGGTTGACGAGGAGAAAAAGGCAGCTGAAGGCGCGCGCGTTATAAGCTTCCTCTCTCAATGTCTTTTCTCCGTGATGCAGCCAACACTCGGTAATATACGAGCGCGTGCGTTGTCGAGCTTCATTCGACCTGAGAAGAAGCACCGAAAACAGCTCGAGCTCCGTTGAACTCATGGGTGCGGTCCCAATTATCCACAGTGGCTCTCCACGAAGGATTATATACGTGTCTGCCAAAACATTAAGATGCCACGTCGAGTCGTGATGGTTTGGGCCTTGGAAAATGGGCGGGGCAGTCAACTCGCTGAATTTTCATTCTTACATTCATATCTACCTTCGTGCAGCACAAACACTTTGCCATTTTGCATTCGGTGGAGTTTCGAGCTTAAATTGACAATTCGTCGCGACTCGTTTGCTCTTTTAAAGACAATCCTACACACGCGCCAACGCATTTTAATATGTAAACGAAGAAATCATTTCAACGTAATCTCGATACAATGCACAAAAATAGACATGTAAAATAATATTGCTTCCTCATAGAGGAAGCTTTGTTTTCATGAAAAACCATTTTTTTTTCGAGATTTTCATGTCAGAATTTTTTGAAAAATCTCGGTCGCGCACTAGCTTGCACGAGTTACGAGATACCGGCTATCATGGAACAGGGTTTGACTAAAAATTTCATGTAAATCTGTCGAGCGGTTCAAATTTTATAACATTTTACTTTTTTTTTTTAAATAATTTTCGAGCTCAGACAAAGTAGAACCTTGCAAATCGTTTCCTCACAATTTTCTATCTTTGACAAAGCTTTTTTTTTACAAAGCTATGAGCTCTGTGACAAAGATACAAAATTGTGAGGAAGCGATTTGTACGGTTCTACTTTGCAGGCTTGTTTTTATACGTAACTCTCGAATTGAATTAGGAAAGAATCTAATGCTACGAATGGATGAGATGAATTAATACGACGACGACGACGACGTTGAATTCGCCTCTAGGGTTCTTGAAATTCCACGCTTCTTCTTTATAGAACGATATTATAAATAAACATTACGCTCGATTATTCGTGATAGACGGGATGTGGACTCGTGGAGACGTTTTGTAAATTGAACGAGCCCACCGTATAATCTTTAGGGACCAGGCCAAGTTCTCACCCGATATCAACGCGAATGATATTCATTAATTTAAGATGCGTTCATTTGGACTTACAGTGGTTTCTCGCGTTTTCGACTTCTCTGGATGCGGGAGTTAGATCACGAGCAAATGACTTCTAATAGCCGAATTAAGGAGCGCTTGACCGTGGGACCACACAGGCGGCATATTTCGGATTCTCGACTGCCTGGAAACGTTGAGGAACCAAGTTTAAAAGTAAGATAAACTTAAATAAAACGAGAGACTTATTACTCAATAGTTATGAAGAATCCTCGGTCTTATTTTTTTTAATTCAATTTGAACCGAAACCGCGATTAAAATTATTCCGAACAAATTCATTCAACTGGCAAAAAATCTAGGATGGATTTCTTTAGAAATCTTGAGAGATTAACTAAAATATATTATTGCTTTTTGACGAGAAAAAAAATATTTCGCAGACCGAGATTGTCCTAAATTACATGTAAAAGATCATGTAAATATGTCTTTCACATAAAATGTTGAATATAAATTGTTAAACAGCGCAGAGGGAGAGTACCAAAGCGCGAAGCTATTGGATGCTCCTTGAAATTCGAGGCAAGCGCATTATAGCCACCGAAGCCAAAGTACCGCAATTTAATATTCTTCTTGTTTCAGGGTGTTCCGAGGGTTGCGAAGAGTCCGCGGGAGCGAACATTATATATCTCCTGTATCTCATAATTCACCTAAAAGTGAGGGTGATTCGTGGGATCTACAAGCGAAAGCAGTCTGATTAGGGTGCTTGATTTATCGGGCGTTTATATCTCGACCGCGCGAGCACAACACACTCGGCGCGTATACCGATCCACGAGCCACGTCGTGCGTTCCAATCTTTCTCCATCCCCATACCGACGTCAACCTTCGAGGCACAGGGTCACTTCTCTGCGCGTCCATGCTCTTGTATCTCGAGCCCGCGCGAGAGCGTAATCTCGTTAAAATTTATTCATGATACCTGGCATACGCTTGTAGCTATAGTGGCAGAAGGGCAAAACTGGTCGAACTGGTCGTCGAATCTTTGCCCGCCGCCTCGACTATCCAAGGTATGGCAATTCGGAAGAGATTATATTCTACCCTGGCGCAATAGAGTTTCGGGTGTGACAACGTGGGACTGTTCCGTCCACACCCGTTGCTACCTTCAAAGTCATATACCTATATTTCTTTCGTCGCGTTCTCCTCGTAAATTCAATAATAGATTTTTTTTTTGCAGACGCAATGTAATGGGTAAATTCGTTAGAGACTGGAAGATTTTTATTGCGTTTGTGTGTATATTGAATTAAGGATTTTCGTGAATTCTCCGTTTTTTCATGTCAACAAAACGTTGTCACATTTGTTCAGAATGTTGGTTTAGTTGAAGAAAAAACGTAGGAATTTTTTCAGATTTTTTTATTGCATATTCCAGCTATTGTAAATCGCTGAAAATAATCATTGTTTATTTTTTAACGCCAATACTACGACTCGCAAAAAAAAAATCATAAGAACATAAAATTTTGGATTCTCAGCGTACTTTCCAACAAATTTTTTTGTAAAATTCTCCGATTTCATTTTATGCTCTTTTTCAATTAAACAAAGTTGCCACTTTTTTTCTCTCCGGAATGGCATTTCCGATTAAATTATTGGAAAGTACGCTAAAAATCTAAAATTTGATGTTGTTATGATGTTTTTTTGTGATCCGTAGTATTGGCGTTAAAAAAATCTGAAAAAATTCCTACGTTTTTTTCTTCAACCAGACCAACATCCTGAATAAATTTCAGGGCGTTTTGTTGACATGAAAAATTGGGGTGGCCGACTTGACGTGTTTTGCCTCATAAGAGACATGCTTGAGCGTTCGATGTCCCAGCGGAAAATGTCCACATAACGAGTCGCCGTATATTTTCTACCTCTTTAACACGTTCGAAAGCACACCTTTTCTCTCGCCTCTCCAGAAAGATCGGTTAAAGCCTTGTGAGACTCTGTTCATCTATTTGCACAACACTTGACTGTGTCACGGTGCAGTTTCATCAGTGGCTTTGACGAGAGCTCTTCGGGAAATTATATTATTCAAATAACTCGGAAGTTGGTCGATGATATTTATCCACCGTAGAATTCGTATCCCGCCAGGAATAACCGATTCAATAGGTTGTGTTGGACTTTGCGGTGACTTTGGTGGTCTCTCGCCGAGACTGTGAGAGAATCGGTAACGCTGGAAGGCAGGGCTATAGATCATTCCTGGTGTGCAAAAAGATCGATAGGGTTATCGTATAATGCCGCAGAAAGTTTGTCGAAAATTGATTGGGGTGAAGGGAGGGGTGAGGGGGGGGGGAGTAGACGGAGGATCTCGCGCGATCTTCTCTTGAAATTCTCAGCTGCCGATGGATCGAATATCTTTTCGGGGGGTCGCATTTATCTCTATACTTTGTGTACATAAGGGTACACATGGAAACGCGTTTGTATACGTGTTAGCTTATAAAGTATAGTGTACAGTAAGAAAAGATTCTCGGCGGTTTCGGGCCCAGTAAATCCCCAGCTATTTCGGCATTGTTTTCGCGATAAATTTCGCCATTGTAAGAAGTTATCGTGCATAAATTGCACCGAGTGTCCGGTTGGCTATATGGCCTGGCTCACCAGTGAAGGCCCACCACCACCATCACCACTACCACCACCACCACCACTAACGCGAAAATAAATTGGCCTTTATATTAAAGTGAGCCGCTGCATAAATCCTCGTACTCATTGTATTAGGGATGTGGGTGGACGACACGTGGGCAACCAACCGACCGTTTCCATAGCGTTATTGCAGGACAGACACGGCTTCTAGAGAGTCCCGGGACGTGTGTGAGCGAGTAATCGAGGGACAACGAGAGGTGCAACACGATGCAACGCCAGTGTGGAACCTCCGACGTGTTGGGTATATATGCTGCTTCGCCGGGATTAAGGAGTTTCGATTCTGAATCGATCGCGCTTGCATATCGAGATCTTCACAAGAAGGCACATGAGCTTTCAAAGATATATCAAATACACTGAAAAAAATGGTGATCTTAAACGTTTGACCAAGAGAATCGACCTAATATTGGGAAGGATATTCATACCAGAAAGGAAAGGGATCTGAGACGGCGGGAGGTTTCTCGATAGGTATATTCAGATACAATCTGGCAGCTTCCCAATTCTCGAATGAATAACTTGAAAACGAGAAGTTCAATATCATTTATAGAATACTGCGATCGATGAATCCTCCCTTTATCTATAAACTCACAAAATTTCATAAAAATTCATGAAAAATGAGTTTTTCTACGGATATCCTTAAAATGAACACGCCCAATGGGTGATTCATTAGTAAACACTTCGGTGTTGCTCATATTTTACACCCTGCATAGGTTCAGGTAAATCCTCATTGGTGTCTATTTTAACACCACATTATCCAATTCCATGCCTTTGGTGTTAAATTCACCACCGAATTAGGTAGGAAACTTCCAGTGACAAAAACAAATGATCACTTCGCAACACGTTTGGCTTTTGCAGAGTACTGATGGCTTCCTTTGTTCTGAAATAAAGAAGAAAAGAAAGTCATAATCATGGTCGTTACAAGAGATCGGTTAATGAAATTAATTACATCGAAAGTGATTGAGTCTCAGGCTAGAAACTAGAGGCAATATTCTATATTCCAACGAGGTAATTAAGATGATTCCTGGGTGATTGCTTCTGTGCTCGAGGGACGGTGTCGTGTGTGTGGTTTGTGCCTGTTTCAGTGGCATGGACAAGATGACCGTTTCCATACGTTGCGAACGTGAGCGATGACAAGGAGTCGCTGTGCTCTGTGGGAGGTCTCTCGACAATGGCTATTCCGCCTGCAGCTCGTGCATCGTCATACACTGTGAACCTATACAGTGTATCCTGGATCCTGGCTGCTGCTGCGGCTGCTGCTGCTGCTGCTGCTACTGCTTTCTGGCTACCTGATGTGAGGGCCACGCCGACGTTGTGGCAAGCCTATATAACGGTTTCTCACCCTCGTCGTAACTCGTGCTGCCGATTACAGGACACGCTGCAGTGGAAATTGCGATTATGTTGTATACGTAGCTTGATACACGCGTGTACGATCCCAAACTACATTCTACAAACTGTTTGTTATACGCAGCTTAATATCGCTAGCTCGACAAGCTTTTGCACAACGGCTTCCTTATTATCCGCTGCTCAAGACAGTATATCACGTAGGTTCTTCGCTAATTTTTCCTAATACAATTAATTATTACCTCATTTCGATTCTCGAAAACGTTCCTCTCTCACGTGGTTTTTTTTTAAGCCCAAAAAAAAAGGAAACATTCCACATGTGTACTTCTAATGATGTATCTTCTAAGTCGTCTCTTGCGTTCATTTAAAGTTCCACGTTCACGCAAGATATGAGCCTCTTGTAACTGTGAAAAGAAAAAAAAGGAAAGCGAATATTAGACGATGCTGCAAGTTCACTCTTTCGGTGTTCACTCGCTGGAACTTTATGGCGATAACATTCTCTTTGTATAGGTATACGTGGACGGTCGTGTTATCGCCGTAATGCCCTTTTTTATGCGACTTTCACCGGGTTGGGGTGAAGTAAAACTGCAGACGACGCCAGCGGAAATGTGTGATTCGATAGATTTTTTTTTTTTTTTTTTTTTTGGTATCAAATAAAAAGTGGATTTCGTGAAGTAAATTTTCTTTTTAAATTTCAGTAAATTCAAGGTGAATTGCGTTTGCGGAGTGCTTTTCTGTCTAATGAAAATATTAGGATCTTTTTTATTCGACGTTCACTGTCATAAAAAATTCCATTACGTTGCTACTTAAAATCTTCGAGAGTCAAAGCTGTAGTCATTGGCCAGTGGCAACGAGTTCCAAAATCTCGAAAAAAATTTTGGATCGCCGCAATACCTTTGAAAATCCCTCCCACTGAAAAATATCCCATTTTGCTCTTTCTGCACTTTTTTCTTAAACATTGAACGCTCTCGTCCGTTTCTCAATCCTCCTCTCAAGTGAGACGAAGCTTCGGTAAAGATCGTAGGTGGTCTCACCGTTGGACTCGCAACGATTTTAAATTAAAATTAAAGTCAAGCGTTCTTACGATCCTCGTGTCGGACATGACCAGGCCAGGCCAGTCTGCCGGTCCGCCACCCGCGTAACAATGTTAATGGCCCGACGTGCGCGCGAGAGCCCCCCGAAATTGCGATTGCCATTTTCGTGGCTTCGCGCTCTTCTCCTCGTTCGTTCGCTCTTCTCACTGTGCAAAAGAGCCCGCTGTTGCTGCACTCGTGCCGCTCATCACCCAGATATGCATGCACCCTCGCAGCATGCAGCCACCAAATATCAGAATCAACGACAATTATTTTTTTATCCATTGCTTTAATGCACTTATACTGCGTTATGAAAGCGTCGATTAAATTACAATCTTTATGGCATTCAATTCACATTTTTTTTTTTTTACAATCATTATTTTTTTAATATTCATCGATAATTTTTGGCGCCTACTGATCTCGGGATATACAAAGATATATCAGGATCAACGATATTTTTTTTTTACAATTCACAATACACTTGTGTTACGTTAAAAAAGCGTCGATTAAATTACAATCTTTTTCTCATTTTTTCTCATGTTTTTTTGAAACATTTTTTTTTTTTTTCAAGATTTTCATGTCAGCGTACTCAGAATATTTCAAAAGAATGTCGTGATCGCTCTAACTTTCGTAAAAAATCGACGTTTTAGCTAAACAGTTCTTCACAACTGAGGACAGGTTCAATGTTGTTTGGTATTGAATTTCGACGATTCGAGATTTATAGAATTTTCAATTTTTCGAAAAAAAAAAAAAATTAAAACTGTAGTTTTATGATATCGAAAAAAAAAAGTTCTGTTCTTTTTTCGAGTCAGTCTAATGTATATATTTTAACGATGAGCCACGATATTAATTCGCGCTTCGATGAAATTTTTCTCATAGCTTTTTACGCGAGGGATTCCGAAGATTGCAGACATACCCATACCCATTTATTTAATGATCGGAACAACGCTCAAGGGATGAAGTACGGTGTACAAGTGAGAAAAAAGGATAGAAAAATAAGTACAAAAAAAAAAAGAAAGAAAGAAAGAAAAAAAGAAAGTGAGCGAGGATGCGGGATGGCAAAGACTGCTGATGGGTGGCGACGGCGTATAGACGCGTGGGACCTACACCCACGATTTACACCACATCGCGCGAGCCGAGAGCCCGAGAGCCGCTCACAATGTTACACGTACACAAGGAGACGCTGTATACACAAGGAGAAAAACTATATAGCTGTGTCTCACGAAAGAATACACTGAAATCAAAGATTGGTTGTGATGCAAACTGAGAAAAAAAAAACAGTTGTTGGATACATCTCTTCTAAGTTCAGTTTTTTCATTCAACTGTATTTTTTTCCTTGGACGTTTTTACACACATTTTTTAATTTTTTTTTCTCCTTTGTAAAACTACACACAAACGCTTTCTGGACTACTTGTCATTTAAAAAATTAAAAAAAAAAAAAAAGACACATTATTTACACAGGTACGAATTGTCGAGTAACGTGACAGCAAAGCTACCGCTTCACTCTTGCACCGAGTGCGGTCAATGCTTCCATTGAATTTTACCGAGTACTGCGTCGTCCTTGTTCTCTGCTTTCTTTTTTTTTTTTTTCTTTCTTTTTTCACACCGGGCGGTAGATAATTGGTTGCGTGTTTTTGGCAACATCGTGATGTTTATACGCGCACCGAGCTCGTATCGTCATTTTATAATTAGCCGCGAATTGAAAGAACGTATTTGGCGCGTGTATATCTGGTACCGCACTGTAAATACACACACACAGACACACACACACACACAGACACACATTTATGTATATACACGGCGGGGGTGTCCGTTCCTTATGCGTCTCATCCCGGTACTCACTGTAACGGAGCAAATGGCCTTTCGCGCGTTCTCGTTTGTACGTATGTTAAACGATGTTATTGCGTTATTAATACTTCCGTTAATCGGTTAGGTATGGAAGCTGCGCTCCACAACCGGTTATATATATGCTGCGGTTTGTCAAACAAGACGCAGACGGAGCGAAGGAGAGACAGTCGTTCCACTAGCTCTTGATTATTTTCTTTTTTTTTTTTTTTTTTTTTCTTTCTTTCCAATCATACATCTGTCCTTCACTTTTTATTCCCTTTTCCACGAGATCTTTTAGCAGTTTCTCCACGACTGAAGCTGCATTAATGGCTCAATGCCACAAGGGCGTATTAAATAGGTGTAAGCAGCTAATATATATTTTGTGAAATTGTCTGTTCGAGATCCCCCACAGAATCAGAAGGGCGTAAGTCGCCACCCACCTCCCAACCCTGGTAGCCAATTCGTGCTAAATTAGCGAAAAAGTATCGAGTCCAAAATATTATTTAGGGATTTTGATTGTTCACTGAAATTTTCTTTATTTTTTTGGAGGATGGTAGCGACAATGGAATGGTCAATAAATTGATTTGACTCATTTTTTTCTAATTTGAAAAGTTCTACTTTGCACACATGTAAACATTTAAAAAAAAAAATGTAAAATAATGAGGAAGCAATTTGCGAGGTTCTACTTTGCAGGCTTGTTTTTTGTGCTTTTGCATAACGGAGCCTGTTGATTAACGTAAGCTCGATTCTTTTCCACAATGCCAGATGTATTCACGATAGAGATCACGTCGGGAAGGGATTACGAATGTATCTCACGTCTCGCTACTTTACTCGAATGAATTTACCGTGACAAGAAAAGCGATGGATTAGTCGAGAGACGTTAAAACAAAAGGAGATGTTGGGTGCGAAAAAAAAAAAAAAAAAAAATTAGTAATAATAATTAAAACCGGCGCGTGTAATTTTTACGCGCAGTTGAAGTAAAACCTTTTGTTTTTCCTTTCATTCGCCACTTTATGAATGTGAAATTAAATTTTATGCGGTATATTGTATTCGGAGTGAAACTACGAGTAAATGAAATTCGTGATTTCAAGGCAAAAAAAACCGAACAGTGCTATATTTTATTTTACTCTATAATTTTGCATTCCACTTTTATATTAAATTTAATTTACCAGTTCATGAATAAAAACTTCCAGTTTTCTGCTGTAAATTTCCGGTAGATTTTTTTTTTTTAAAACATCGTGGCATAGTCGCTTGACGCGACCGCGAATGATTTATCTTGGCTCGGCTGGTGGGTTAATTTTATTTTGATGAATTTCGAAAAGGCCCCGGGGCCAGACGGCATTAGTCACGGTGTAATTGGCAAAGGAGGGGGTTAAGGGGGAGGGGGGGCTAAGAAATTATGTGAGCGAGAACTTTTGCGCTTGTATACGGCCCGATATTTAGCCAGCAAAAATTTCCGCTAACTTGTGTTGATAATTTTACTTGGCAAGCGTTCATACTTGAAAACTTCATCACAAGCTTTTCTATCTCCTACGTTTCGAATCTATACCTTCGTTCTCCGCTTGTAAGTCTTTCAGACAACGTCGCTTTTCTGCAAATTCCTTTTTTTTTTTTTTTTTTTTTTAAACAAAATTATTAAAGCTGTGTGAAAGCTGTTAATTTATAAAAATAAAAATAAAACGGAGGCTCTCTCATTATTTTTCTAATTTTAACTGCGGTGTGTTCAAAGTGGTTTATTTGTCTTACATTCGTAATCTCGTTATCGTGAAAAATGTGCACGTAGAGGACGACGGGACAAGTAATTCATTGGCGACTCTTGATTTTCAGAAATAACTTAACGAGATGTCCCGAGGCACTCCGGCTGGGTGAAGTATTGGGAATATATATATATATATATATATACTTATATAAATGAGTATAAGAGAAGCGAGACGGTCGAGGACTGTGGGAAAAGAAAGTTAGGCGCCTACAGGATAGTATTATAAAAGCTTAAAGAGAAAAATATGGCGAAGCTTGCAATACGCAAATGCATATAAATATAGCGAATATCGGTTGCATAGGAAAGTGCTCGCGCACCAGAAAGCCCTCGTCTCCATCGTCTCGACTCTGGTACGGTCTCTCTCGATATTGATAGTTACAAGACCGCAAGGCCAGCGGGCCTTGTACGAAATTAATTTTATACACGGCAAGAGTACCGATATATTCCACGTGGTTAGTGCATAAATCAACGATCGAGAATGCATTAGCCCTGCCATCCTGGATCTTCCACGCAGCTCCGTTATGCGCTTATAAAATGCCATCCCTTTTTTTTTTTTTTTTTTTTACCTTTCTACCTAATTAAAGTAATAATATTTATTTAAGTTTTTATTTCTTTAACATGTATTTTACGGTTCCACGACAATTAGCCTCCGATTTAACTGATCCAAAAAAAAAGAAAATGTATCCGCGGTCATTTTTTTGTTATATTGAAAATTTATTAGTAAATTATAGTAATTAAAGTTATTAAGGGTTTTTGAGTTTTGAGATCAATGATCTCAAAAAGCTTCGAGTACCATATTTTATCCTAATCAAGTGATTTTATACATTTTCGTCCGCCATGTTGGATCCACCATCTTGAATTTCTGAATTTCGATCTCGGATTTGTAATCAACGATCCCAAAAATCTTCAAATACCATATTTCATCCCAATCAAGTGACTGTATACATTTTCGTCCGCCATGTTGGATCCCCCATTTTGAATTTCTGAATTTCGATTTTGGATTTTTAATCAACGATTCCAAAAATCTTCAAATACCATATTTCATCCCAATCAAGTGACTTTCTACATTTTCGTCCGCCATGTTGGATCCACCATCTTGAATTTCTGAATTTCGATCTCGGATTTGTAATCAACGATCCCAAAAATCTTCAAATACCATGTTTCATCCCAATCAAGTGACTTTATACATTTTCGTCCGCCATATTGGATCCACCATCTTGAATTTCTGAATTTCGATCTCGGATTTTTAATCAACGATCCGAAAAATCTTCAAATACCATGTTTCATCCCAATCAAGGAAACTTTATACATTTTCGTCCGCCATGTTGGATCCACCATCTTGAATTTCTGAGTTTCGATCTCGGATTTGTAATCAACGATCCCAAAAATCTTCAAATACCATGTTTCATCCCAATCAAGGAAACTTTATACATTTTCGTCCGCCATATTGGATCCCCCATTTTGAATTCCAGAATTTCGATCTCAGATTTGTAATCAACAATCCCAAAAATCTTCAAGTACCATATTTCATCCCAATCAACTAACTTTATGAATTTTCATCCGCCATATTGTTTCCCCCATTTTGAATTTCGATCTCAGATTTTAAATCAACGATCCCAAAAACCAGAATTCATCCCAATCAAGTAACTTTATGCATTTTCGTCCGCCATATTGTTTCCCCCATTTTGAATTTCGATCTCAGATTTTTTCTCAACGATCCCAAAAACCATATTTCATCCCAATGAACTAACTTTACGTATTTTAATCCGCCATATTGGATCCCCGATTTCGAATTCCTGAATTTCGATCTCAAATCTGTAATCAAAAATCCGAAAAACCTTTGAAACACAAACCACATTTCATCCCAATAAACTATCCTTCATCCGCCATATTGGACTTGCCATCCGCAAGATTGTACGAATGCGAGATCTAAAAAAAAAAAAAAAAGCTATGCCTCAAAGTTGTCGATGATTTCAATCATCGACATTTGGCTGCATAGAAAATGAAGAGGGAGTTGATAATTTCAAGCGTAGTTATGCGCGCCACTGTGTGATGAATCAGGAAAGATGAGAACGCAAAAGTGTATACGTAGAAGTAAATGTAAGAGTGGGAGATTCGCAGATATTGAGATTGAGGCAAGCCCAGGTTGATGCTGTGTGTCTTTGTCGTAGTGGGAGGAATCGAGGGAGTCCCACGTCCGGACACTGTACAATATGGCACAAGCACAACAGCGGCTTATGTATTACAGAGTATATATGTTAGGTGAGCGAATGCACAGAGTCGTTTTACTCGAGAGTTCTAATGAAACACCAGCACGCGTATGTCTCTTTACGAGGTAGCGTCGAACGAGCAGCGGCACGCAAGTAGGCGTATAGGCGCTACGAGTTTTATTGCGCATGCAATTCCCGTGTATGAAAATATCGAAAATATATACCAAAGAGTCGCACACGTAACTATTCTCCATACTGGAAATCCTCTGACTGTCATACGATGCTCGTTAGTATTGCCGGTATTCGACAGTTTGTGCGATAAAGCAAACTCGAATCCTCGGGGATTATTCAATGGGTAAAAATATGAACTTGGCTTGTCAATTACCGTTGCACTCTTTTGTTTATTTAACAGTGTACAAACTGGTATAGAGTATCGATTCCCAGGATATTCGACTCCGGGGGTTTGTTTAGGGTGACGATATACATTTTCACTGTATTTCATATGGGCTTAGGAGTCAGGTGATAAAAATCAGCACTATACGACGCTCGTAAACTCGACATCGTGTCAAAACGGTGGGTTTTCAACAGATGGCGTGTCAATTTGCATTATAACCTGAAAAGCTTATGACCCATTTAACCTGAAAATAGAACATTTAGATTCAATGATATTTATGCATTTTCTTAGTGCTACAATTTTCCATATAAGATTCATAGTTTATTGAGTTTCTTCTATTTCAACCACTCACTCCCCTTTTACTCTACAACCAACAATATTTCGTTGTGGAATCATTAATAATAAACACATTGAAAAACGACGGTTATATAACAGTATTTCTTGGCTCTCCAACGATTACCGAATCACAAAATACGACAGTGCATGAATGTTGGACTGAATATTTTATTTCGAACCAGATATTATCGCATCTTTTTTCGGATATTTTTTCGAGGACATCTAAATCTATGAGTACAATTTAAAAATGTTGCTACGTAATTGGCGAACTCCCTGACGGGGGAGATTTTGGTCTGAAGAAATATTGTCCAAAGACTTTCTGTCCGCGACTATTAAATCCAGAATAAATTCCAGACTAATCGTTTTTAACACGCTGAATTTTTGACAATGTATTGTACAATTTCATCGGAGTTATTATTATTTCCCGGCGCGAAGATGCGGTACATATATATATATATATATTTACGATATATTTCGGCGATAAAGTCCGTTTTTTTTCTCGCGCATATAAACCTCGAAGAGTCGATACACGTGTCGCGTGTTATTAATATCGGTTACACCGAAGCAGGTAAAGCAGCAGCAGCAGCAGCACGGCAGCGAATATAACCTATAGTCGTTGCGTCTCTGGTGAGCTCTCTGCCACCGCGTGAGTCTCGTACCTCCGGCTCGCCTTCTGTGTATACCTTGGAAATTCCTCCCCAAAGTGTATAATCTCGCGCGAGAAATTTTGGGGACACGTCGCAGAGAGTCTTCGACACTGCCGCCCGGCAATTTGCATACCATTATAGTCTGCCACTATACTTGTTGGTATATAAATATACTTTGGATTTACGCTCAGTACACTCGGCGAGGAAACTCAACAAAAATACTAACCACTTGAAAAAAATATATATATATATGTATGTTGGATTTTTACAAAAAAGGTTCGCATTGATTTGCCAAGAATGATAAAAAAAAATTTGAGAACATTTTTTTAAATTACTTTCAGTCGATTTAATGGACTTCAACTCAATTAAAATTACTTCGAGTAATTGTAATGGTTTTCAAATGAATTAAAATTACTTTGAGACATTTTAATGGATTTCGACACAATTAAAATTACTTTCAGTCATTTTCAATGGATTTCAACTCAATTAAAATTACTTCGAGTAATCGTAATAGTTTTCAAATTAATTAAAATTACTGTGAGTCATTTTAATGGATTTCAACTCAAGTAAAATTACTTCGAGTAATTGTAATGGTTTTCATATTAATTACAATTACTTTGAGTCATTTTTATGGACTTCAGCTCAATTAAAATTACTTTGAGTCATTATAATGGATTCCAACTCAATTGAAATTACTTGGAGTAATCGTTATGGTTTTCAAATTAATGAAAATTACATTGAGTCATTTTAATGGATTTCAACTCAATTAAAATTACTTCGAGTAATCGTAATGGTTTTCAAATGAATGAAAATTACTTTGAGTGATTTTAATGTACTTCAACTCAATTAAAATTACTTTGAGTCATTATAATGGATTTCAACTCAATTAAAATTACTTCGAGTAATCGTAATGGTTTTCAAATTAATTAAAATTACTGTGAGTCATTATAATGGATTTCAACTCAATTAAAATTACTTCGAGTAATCCTAATGGTTTTCAAATTAATTAAAATTACTTTGAGTCATTTTAATGGATTTCAACTCAATTAAAATTACTTCGATTAATCGTAATGGTTTTCAAATTAATGAAAATTACTTTGAGTCATTTTAATGTACTTCAACTCAATCAAAATTACTTTGAGTCATTATAATCGATTTCAACTCAATTAAAATTACTTCGAGTAATCCTAATGGTTTTCAAATTAATTAAAATTACTTTCAGTCATTTTGAATGGTTTTCAACTCAATTAAAATTACTTCGAGTAATCGTAATGGTTTTCAAATTAATGAAAATTACTTTGAGTCATTTTAATGTACTTCAACTCAATCAAAATTACTTTGAGTCATTATAATCGATTTCAACTCAATTAAAATTACTTCGAGTAATCCTAATGGTTTTCAAATTAATTAAAATTACTTTGAGTCATTTTAATGGATTTCAACTCAATTAAAATTACTTCGAGTAATCGTAATAGTTTTCAAATTAATTAAAGTTACTTTGAGACATTTTAATGGATTTCAACACAATTAAAATTACTTTCAGTCATTTTCAATGGATTTCAACTCAATTAAAATGACTTCGAGTAATCGTAATGGTTTTCAAATTAATGAAAATTACTTTGAGTCATTTTAATGGACTTCAACTCAATTAAAATTACTTCGAGTAATCGTAATGGTTTTCAAATTAATGAAAATTACTTTGAGTCATTTTAATGTACTTCAACTCAATCAAAATTACTTTGAGTAATTATAATGGATTTCAACTCAATCAAAATTACTTTGAGTAATTATAATGGATTTCAACTCAATGAAAATGACTTCGAGTAGTCGTAATGATTTACAAATTAATTTCAATTGCTCTTAGTAATGTCAACTGAATATCTTCTTATTCCAATTCCACTCAATAATCGTAATTCAAGCTCATTTAATTTCGATTAAATAAACTTGAATTGCATTTTTGTAATCACTAATATTTTCCATTAAAATTTTCCCCAACTCGATATATATAAATACATTAACTTATTGATAAAGACATAAAAAAGTGAGGAAGTTTTGCACGGTTCTGTACGAAGCTCGGCGTGCGCGCATACATACTTGTCCAGCTCTAAAGGGCAAGCAGAAGAAGAAGACGAAGAAGCAGCAACGCATCTCCGGGACCGATACGCGTATACTCCGTCCCACAGAGAGAAGTCCCGTAGTTAAATTGGCCTTAAGTGCAGCTGAGCTCGCGCGCGTTCCGGCGGCCCATCACGTATTTTTCGCGGAAGATTGTCGGAGGTATATAGCCGCGCGGCTGCCGCGCGCGCGAGAACGTTAATCCCCGTTTCAACACCTTCATTTGCGCGGAACCCCGACGACGCCGCAAGCCTCGATCGTGCTTATATCGTTCCGCGGCATATCACCTCTACCGGTCGAACGGGCGGCTGGGCCCACTCAATGCGCGCCCCGTTTCTCACACCTTCGCGCCTTTCGATCGCTCTTCTCCCTTAATATTCCTCCGTACTTTTCATTCCTTACCCTCGCCGGCTCACTTTACTACAGACTCGCGATATATCCTCCAAGGACGACTCAAAGCCGTATTATCGTATAATCATCGTTGCTCTTGTCGTCGCGAAAACCTTCAATTTATATTATACTGTGTGAATATTTGTCTTGATTCACGGAGATTGCAGGAAAAAAAAAGAAAAAAAAGAAAAGAAAACAGATTAGTGTTTTATGGCAAATCGGATTTATTCTAATTGATTAATGTATTTTCTAAATCTTTCCGGTTGTGAGAGATTATTATTTTGGTCCTGAGTAATAGAAATAAAATGTTTGAGACTAAGACAGCAATTTAAAGAATAAATAAAAAATTGGATAACTCAGAAATTAAATTTATGGTTTTTTTTTTAACATTTACTGCAAGCACTTTTTTTAAATGGGCCTGATAGGAAGCCAGTGTTCACCGAGTTTTGGGTATTTTCAATAATTTTATAATCAAATTACAAATGGTTATCGAACATTTTATTTTCATCTTGCTTTTATCGCGGAATACTCTCTAGCTCGCTGTAATATCCTTCGATTTCTGCTGAGGCTCGATTTCAGATTGGGATCTTAGCAGCCTTTTGTCGACGTCGGAGATTATACTTACCCAGATAGGGCAGGAGTGTCGAGTATCTTGACGATTATAGCAGCATGATCCCAGTCTCATTACAAGAACGATGCTTTTTTTTCGTTACTTCATGATCGCAGCACTTTTACTGTCACGTTAGGAAAAATAATTTTACAAAAATGTGAAAAATAAATTGCAACTCTTTTTCAAGGGTTCTCCTATCCGAGAGTCTTTTCTTCGCCTATCATTTTTTAACACTGTATGACTATTTTCAGGTGTACTCGGAGACTGCATCAACCACCCGCATTTATGTAATGATTGGAACCCAACACCACCGGAGGGATCATGATGAGACATCACCGTGCAAATGGGAAAGAAAGAGAAGATGGAAATAGTAGAGAAGCCAGCAAAGGATGAGAAAGAGAGAGATCATCGAAGCGGGATGGCAAAGGCTCGTTGGTAACGGCCTGCGAGAGATCGGGGCCCCACCTAGACGCGTGGGACCGACACCCACGATCTATAACCATATAGCGCCCAGAGAGACGCTCACAACGTTATACGCATATATATATATATATATGTATATATGTATATATACACGAGAGGAGGTAGAAAAACTATAGTTATATACCTTTGGAAAGAATCTCCTCGAGTCGCGTCCCTCGTGGAGTCCCTCTCTTTTCTCAATATCTCTACGCCGCGCGCGAATGCGTACACCATACGCTTTTACGAGGCTCAAGCCGAAGAGACAGAGAGCGGACAAGCCGTCCTGGTAATAAGAAGACATGGCAAGGCCACGCGCGAGAAACGCCGTCTTCTTTCTCCCTTTTTTATCTTCCATTTACTCTTATTTGTCTTTGTCGATTTATTCCTCTCCTGTATCATTCTTTTCCCCATATTCTTCCAAAGCTCGCGCTATTTTTCGCCCGAGTTTAATAATCCGATCACATGTATGAACGCTATTAATGCGTAATAGCAATATGAGGAAACAAAGGATTATCGAGGAGACCCGGAGGCATGTTTTTGGTGTCTCTGCTGCGTACTTGTGGAATATGAGCTACCTCCAGGCAGCATTGACCTGGGGAGGACAGCTTTTCAAAAACTGGTTACTGACTTGATCATTGCAGCGAATATCTAGGAGCAGTTAGAACGAACTAAATAAAAGAATCAGGGATTCGAAATATGCTTGAAACTCTCCTGTATAAGAATGTCGATAACATCGGAATCTTCGACACCGATATTTCAGAGCCCGAGTACCCGTTGCAAAAATTCCATCTATAAAAATTAGGCCGATACGACCAAGCTGAACAGCAATCATTTTATTAATAAACGACCAAAGCCAAAGGAATTCTTTTAAAAAAAGTGAATATCTAGTTTATCTTTTTGTCTTATGTAGTAGAGTCATTTACTTCCGTTGCGATTTTTGGGTGCACTAAACTTTTACCGTTGATTTAATTCTTAGTTTTTTGGTTTATGTAGAGTTGCTCTTTTGAGATTTCTGGTGTGATTAGGTGTGATATGTTTGTAATTTGTGGATTATGTGCCAGAGGACAGTTTTACTAGTGCACTGACAAACCTAATCTAATCTAATCAAAGCCATTGGGTTTTACGTGTTTTTAAATTATCGAATTCTGACGAAAATTCATTGCAATTTTTCTGGTTAATTCAAGTGTGGAACCGTGGAAAATATTTTTTATTCTAATTACAAATTTGCAAGAATTTTATATTCATAAACCAAATATTAAATTAATACACAAGTGATAAAAAATGACAAGCTTTTCATATTACTTCCTAATTTTCGAATTGAGCAGTATTAATTGCAGTAATTTTACGTTTCACTCAAACATTATTTTTTAATATACAAGTTCATGTAAAAATTGAGGAGTACTACAGTTTGAAAGAAAAAAAAAGGGTATAAAAGTAAAAGGCATCTTGATATCGAATCGGCAAGAGTCGCGCAGTGATTCAAGGGCTTTGCCAGTACACGCGGTACTCGGATGTATTCGCGAAGCGAAAGAAAAAAAAAAAGAAAAATCGAGCCCCAGCGCAGAGTGAATCGAGGTCCAGGCTTGACGCTCGAGGCGAATAAAAATGCGCCGTGGACTCTCGCACACGGCTCGGGCGTCCACGCGATCGTGGGATCGCGAGGGAGTAGCCAACTCACCGAGATTCTCTCGCTTGCGCATTTATGTGCATGTAAGACTCGCACGTGCGTGCAACTTATTATTATTTATAGGCGTGCCGAAGGAAAGTTTCTTCACAGAGGACTCGACAACGGCGAATTCTGATGACGGACGTATTTGTGCGCGCGAGAGAAGAGAAAATTAGTTGGACGCAGAGAAGTATGACAACTGAATATTGACGTCATAGCAATTAGAGATTTTTTTTTTTCTATGCAGAAGTAACCGCGCGAAGGATTTTATACGTTTTCTTTTTAATTTTTGATTGACTCGGCCAACATTAATATAATTTTCGCGGCTCTTCAAATATGAATTTTTGAAGAATCCTTTTTTTTTCGAAACATTTTACGGTCAATTCGTTAAACCATTCCAAGTGTTAATTAATATTTTTAAAAAATGCACATCAGGTGTCGAAAGAGTTGATTAATATGAAATATACCGAAAAAAAAATGCACGAGTCTCGCGTTTGAAAATAAGGTATTTGGATAGAAATAGGATTTCCTCGCGTGAGGATATGATTCATTGGAGAAACGTCTCGTTTGCAATACATAGGTATGCATAGATAAATGTATATGGGGCATTCCATACAATTTTGCTTTTGAAAAAAAAAAAAAAATAACCGAGGTCTGGTTTGCTTCGTCTCCAAGCTTAAAAATATTGATATCTAATACAGGATTTTTGAGAATTTTTCCAGATTTTTGGAACGACACGTTGGTTTCAAATAATCATAAGAGCATCGAATGTTAGAAGAAATAAAAAACTAATAAAAATTCTGATCGACTCTTAGATTTGGAGTAACAACACAAAAAAATGTCGATGAAAATTCGAGTGGTCAAGGGTCCGAGACCCACGTCGAATCGGTATGAAATGCCTTATACATGAAGACACCTACTTGGACCGCGTCTGTACTCATCTAAGCAGCACGTGTCGCTTCGCAACCAAACCTCCGATATACCGTAGGCATCGTACTGAGAGATCGGATATCCACGCAAGGGAGACCGGGGCAAGACGGCATACCGGGGCAACATGGCACACCGAAAAAATCTGGGTAAATACCATAATAGCATACCCAAAAAAAATAAAATCAAATATTTTTTATTTTTCTTATGTTGCTATCTTGTTAGTTGAAAAATAAATGGTACAACGAAGACCGGGGCAAGATGGGACACGAAAAAAAAAATAGTTTTACGCAAATCGTTCGGTGAATAAATATATAGTATAATAAATTTTTATAAATCGATGATTGTATTTTATCTGTATCTATATGCATAGAAAATCTTCCCGACAATTAAATAATAATAATAATAAAATTGTAGTTTTATAAACTTGTAAGAACTTTATTATTTTATAAAAAAAAAAATTAAATTAGGCTGTTGAAAATTTTCGAGCATCATTATTAGGTATTCCATCTTGCCCCGGTCTACCCATGCGTTTCCTCCTCGATGGCATTCATGCCATCGATGAGAAAACTGTCTGTGTATGTCAACATTGCTGGTTGAATACAAGCGACATGGAGAATTCGCGGTGACCACGTGCAGGACTCGTGTGAGTGATTTAGGGCCTCTGTCGCGCGATCGGTCTTCGCCGCACATGAGTGACGAAAGTACAACCAGCAGTGTCCTTTTCCTGGTAGCATTTTTATTGGTGAAATTAATCAACGTGAGCGGACGCGAATGGAATCGCTCTCTCTCTCTCTCTCCCGATGAAATCGATAAATTTTACGATTTAATCATTTTTATTGCTCCTTCGATTTTTCGTTCTTTTTTTTTTTTTCGTGACAAAATGTTCAAAGCATTTCCAATTTCTTTATTGTCCAACAGAGATGTACATACGTCGAGCGAGAAATCTCTTTTACATACGACAGCTATTTTTATGATTAGACCACCTACAGTTTCCAATGATTTCATTTCCGACACAAATTCGAGACGTCTCCATTGAATCAATTTCGAGAGGTGAATATATAAAAAGAACTTTTTTTTATTTTTATTTTTCGCTGTCGCTCGAAGTATATCTTTTATTATCTTTGAAACTTGATACTTCCCGGAATCCATGGTAGGATCCTTTTTTTTTTTTACCTCCTACGTCAGATTCGGAAAGGCGGAATCACTCTCTGATGTGTACATGAAAAAAACTTTGTTGGCTTTATCGAGAATTTTATTATCAATTTCAGAGTCCTCGTACGTTGGTGACGCGTTCACGAGTGTACGTTTAAGACCATGAGGGCTATTATATTATTCGAATGATCATTTAAATGAGAGAAAAGACAAACGTGAATGCTTCGAAATTAAGGGTAGAGTCTCTCTCTCTCTCTGGATCTCTCTCCTGTTGGAGAGGCGAGCATGTCCCAGAACGAACCATAAATCACGATTAAAGCTCGAGGAAAGTCCGTCTTGTTCCAGCACCTGGGACACACACCGAGCAATCCCAGTATTTTCTTCTCTCTCTCTCTCAGTGTCATGTATACAAGTCGTCTTTTTGACGCATCGTCATCTGAAAGCGAGGGAACAGGACACAGCCACAAGTCAATATCGTACACATACGCCACACCCTGACAAAAGTACTTTTTTCTTAGTTCTACCCTTCACAAAATTCTCATTCGTCAAATTCCTCTGTAGAATATCATTTGAATATATTTATGAAAAAAAAAGAACGCGTTTTGTAGCTCCCTCGTGTTTGACAGTACAAGCGCCCTTGGAGCTCCTTTTCAAATCGTTCTTAATGGGAAAAACGCCTCAATCGACGATTTATAAGCACTCTCTCGACACCGGAAGAATAATTGGCACGATATGGAAAGTGAATTCCAATTTTGCTTCCTTATAGAGGAAGCTTTGTTTTCGTGAAAAAACATTTTTTGAGATTTTTTCGTGTCAGAGGACACTCGGACACTCAGGAAGTCTAAGTTAATAAATGAACGTCCTCGTAGAGGTGGTTTTTCGAAAATTCGAAATTTAATGAGGAAGCAGTGTGCAAAGATTTTTACTCTGCATCATTTTTTTTTAATCTTTAATCCATGAATATAATTTATTTCAAGTCTAACAATAATTTTAATAAATAAAACGTCCTCGTAGAGGTGGTTTTTCGAAAAATCGAAATTTAATGAGGAAGCAGTGTGCAAAGTTTTCTACTTTGCATTATTTTTTTTTAAATCTTTAATCCATGAATACAATTTATTTCAAGTCCAACAAAAACTTTTCGTCATTTTTATAAACATCAGAATTATTGTACAAAATTTTACGAGCACCATTATTACGTATAGAATTGAAAAAAAAAAAAACAAAAATGTGGAGTTCCATACAGTTGTGTTGTGTGTTTTTGTCTTCTTGGGCGGTTCTCGGTTCGTCTGAATTCAGAATACAATCGCGATACTAGCGAGATTGACCTTGCCAGAGAGTCTATAGGATGGCTCGCAACTATAGGCTATTGTGTTCTGGTATAGCAGTTCGCAAGGATCGGACGAAGAATGGCAAGCGTTGATTCACCACTCACTGATCGTGGGGATCTGATTACTCACGCGCATTTCTATCTGGCCCTGGACCAAAAGATTTTTTAAAAAGTCGAAAAAACCGGGGTAGCATTCTTCTCTCGATGGCTCCTTTAATAAATCTGCCTGATACAAAGCTGAACGTAGAATCCTTGGCGAAAAAAAAAAAAAATCTACATCTCACTACGCCACTTCTACCATAAAATATGCGATATCAAAAAATTATGTTTCTTAAACACTTCCTCTAGAAAATTCGTGCAACTTTTTATGATAAACTACAACTTTCTACGTCAAGTACGAAAGTCTACAGAAAATATATATAATTAATAATAATAATAATAATAATAATAACAATAATAATAATGCATTGAAGAGAAATCACTGACAAGATCTCCTCTAAGTTGATTAAAATTGTAAATCGATACGGGGATTACTTTCAATACGGATCTCGATTCACTCGTTGAAAAAGATTGACCGGAAAGTTTGTTTGAGTTGCCTTAAAAGGAGACGTGGAGTCGATAAGATCCTCACCCTCTTCTTGAATACTTGGATCGAAACGTTGAGCGTGCACTGGCATTAACGACTCGAATTTCTGGTTTTCCATTGTGCATGCCTTTTAACTCAGGGTCTTTTGTCTCGTTCTTTCTCGATCTCTCGCGTTCCCTTGGTAAGTTTCTCCGCTGTTATCCGTTCGCGTAGAGGATTCTAAGGACGAGATTGTAGCGAAGAACTCTCGCGCGAGCGCGGTTCACTTGTAGGTATATCAAAGCTGTTGTGGAGTCGAACGTGTGGGCGAGCACCCCGCGCGCATTTGCTTCTTTCACTCTCCGGTTCCCTCGTTCTGAGATCAATGCAGAGAAACAGAGAGAGAGTGGAGCTTGAGCGAAATCTCGCGTCTTGTCTATTCTCTAACGATGAAAAATCGCAAAGAGGATAAAAAGAGGTCCAGCGATGTGGCTGCGGCAATTTGTCCGATTTCGATAAGTCCCACGCGTGCCTTATCAATTTTAAGCGGATAATGTTTCCTTCGATCAGATCAACATCTGTTATTTCGCACGCAACTAGGCAAATAGGTCGGTAAAAATTCTTGTGGTTCATGCGATTAAAAGTAAGAGATTAAATTCTACTTAGGAGTGAGATTTTTTTCACGCTCTGTCCTCGTGACAATTAAATACATCCGTAACGAGGCTCTCTCGCGTGCTCGCGTCTCTCGTGCGTAAATCAGAAACTCAATTTCGTCAGGACCAGAGGCCTCTCTTGGTCGTCGCGCGGATCCGGTTGGATGACTGACAAATTATACAAGAGAGATGTGTATAGATAGAGAACGAGAGAGTGAGAGGGAGACAGAGAGAAAAAAAGGGGGAGAATAACAAAAGTAATAAACGGAGCGCAAAATATATTATAGAGGAACGAGGGAGTCAGAGCCTGCGGATTCTCAAGAGCGGCCAAGTGTGGGTGGCGAAGCTGGTAGATGAGAAATACAAACAGCAAGCGATGCGGCAAGGTGAAGGGCGCGCGAGGTGTGCTCTCTGTCTTGTGAGCCAAGGACCGTGCCCTGTTCCGTGGGATCACAAACGTATAAAAAATCGTCGAGCGATGGGGCTTCTTCTTCTTTCTTCGTCGGGGAGAACTAGCGTCTGTGGGGTCGACACACACGCGTTAAATAATGCACTCTTCAAACGTAGAGTTTTAACCGTGCGGTCGTAGGGCTTCATCATGGCACTGTTCGTATCAATTGTAATTTTGCGTCGCTGCTATTCCGCTACTTTACATTTTATAAAATGATTTTTGGATTTTTAGACGTGTAAGTTACCATGATTGTGAGGCTGGTGCGTTGCACGCAACGCAAGCGAGAATTCTTTATTGAACCAACGTCAAGATTTTGACTGATTCGCAAATGAACCTGCAAAATCGCTTCGCAACACTTGCAAAAAATCGGGGTTTCTGTAAATTCGTATAAACGAATGTTTCATAAACGCGTGCAATTTGAGACGTTGCGAACATTGAATTTATTCTCTACATCGCATCGCGACGAATTGCAGGCTTCGACGTTCTCCAAGCCAACTTTGCCAAATGTAGCCGATATCAGTGCGATGCACCTTGAGAGCTCAATACGCCGAGATGTTCCAATCGCGGAGGCGTACGTGTGTTCGCGATTCTGTAACAAATGTGCTCGATTAAAAATCAACAAGGTGTAGAAATGCAAACGAGACGATACGAGAGTTAAAGCTCCGCAGTTTGGTTATCCGATATCGGTTTTCGTTGGCTTACTTCTACCGTTTAATCTTCATTTCCTCTTCTCCACTAAGGCGGCCCAATTCGAGATCATCGCTTGTCTTTCCAGGACTGTTGTTTTCAATTTAAATTCAATGCTTTCTTATAGCATTTAAAAACGATGAAAAGTTCCATAACGTGTTTTGCTCGGCGAGAGGAGGACCTACCGGTGTTCCGCGTGACGGAAAACCGATGACGAAACTCTCGTGGCAAGCTAAAGCCACCCCGTTGCGAGAGCGTGTAACTAATGTCCACGATTAAAAGTCAACAAGGTGTAGAGATGCAAACGCGCGACGCCGTCGGCACGGTTATTTGATACAAGCGGCAACTGTATAGTCAAGGGTTTATAGTAGAAGAGGTAGATAGAGAGAAAGAGAGATGGGACATAAACGTACTCTCTTACTCCCGCGTTTTGTATACGCGTCGTTGCGCTGCTGTAATCTTCTTCGCGTTTCTCGTGTCGCGAGCGCGCCTCGCCCGGCAATCTCCGGTTTCTCATTTCGCGGCGGTCCGAATCTACTGAAATGCACTCTGCACTCGTCTCGGCTTCGCATCGGTATCCTTTGTAGAACAGGAGATGAACCTTCGTGATCTCTTTGTTTAGTCCCGACCACGGTGAAACCAGGTTTATAACAAAAAGAGTAAAAGAAAAAAAATTCAAAAAACCGGATGTCTCTCTGGAAAGCCGAGAATTCATCGTCAAATATTAACTTCTCGAATTGCAATTTCATCTTACGAGTTTGTATCTAAGCTCAAAAAATGTTGATATCTTATACGTGATTTTTGAGAAAAATATCAAATTTTGTTAATTGGGACGCAAAGATTTGAATTATAAAAATTCATGAAAAAACAGTTGCGGTAAAAGGGGTGGTTTCTCGAGTGTATAGAACGACAGAAAGAATTATGGAGGGAATTGGAAGGCGTCAGTGTTGAACGTTCGAAGTAACATGACATACAATGTCATTTTTTAAAGGAATTCGCGAAGTCGCTCGGCGTTTTCTCGACACTGAGATACGCAGGAATGCGTTTCACCGGATCCCAATCCTCCGTGTCTCGTGTCTCTTCTTCTTTCTCGAACCCTGATGGTACCCCTTCCTTCTGCAGAAGGAACACTCACTCCTCGGAGCTCTCAGCCTTCGGAACTTTGAATATTCAGAGGGTTACGGAGATGCCTGCGATAGAAATCAGAGGAGTGGGAAATGTAAAAGAAGAAGACGAAGACGAAGAAGAAGAAGAAGAAGAAGAAGAAGATGAAGAGGAGGAGGAGAGAACGGGGCCCCCGTCCGTCGTTCGCCAGCCCCCGGTCATTGGTGCCAGGCTACCTGCACCAAGTCCAACACTGTGTGCAGCGTGCCGCGCATCATTCGGCTGAGGAAAATCTTGAGGTGGGGCCCCGCAAAGCAGGAGTATAGTAGTACCAACATACCGCGGTAGAACACTGCCAACCAAGCAGGAACATCGAGAACCCGTTTGGTCGCGTGGCGCGCCCACGCGTTGCGTGTGCGCTCGCGCCGGTCTAAAGAGAGATGGGGAACCCACAGCTTCACGGTCACATTCAGTTGCATACGTGCTTTCTGTACTTCGGAGTCTACAGAGATCATGATGATGATGATGGTGATGACGACGACGACGATGATGATGATGATGATGATGATGATAATGATGATGAGGCGGACAGACGACTATGAGGCTTACTATTCAGTAAGACTTCGTATGATGATAGAAAAATAACAAGATGGAACAATAAATGTTAGAAAAAGGGTTCGAAGTGAAACTTTGCACATTGCTTCCTCATTATTATAGAATTTTTACAAATCTACCTCCAGGAGGACGTATGCTGATCAATTTTTGCTTCCTCATAGAGGCACCTTAGTACATTTAAAAAAAAATTAATTTCATAAATTTCATGAATTTTATGATTTTCGTAAATTTCATAAATTTCATAAATTTCATAAATTTCATAAATTTCATAAATTTCATAAATTTCATAAATTTCATAAATTTCATAAATTTCATAAATTTTATAAATTTCATAAATTTCATAAATTTCATAATTTTCATAAATTTCATAATTTTCATAAATTTCATAAATTTTATAAATTTCATAAATTTTATAAATTTCATAAATTTCATAAATTTCATAAATTTCATAAATTTCGTAAATTTCGTAAATTTCGTAAATTTCGTAAATTTCGTAAATTTCGTAAATTTCATAAATTTCATAAATTTCATAAATTTCATAAATTTCATAAATTTCATAAATTTCATAGATTTCATAAATTTCATAAATTTCATAAATTTCATGAATTTTATGATTTTTATAAATTACATAAATTTCATGAATTTCATAAATTTTATAAACTTCATAATTTTTATAAATTTCATAAATTTCATAAATTTCATAAATTTCATGATTTTCATAAATTTTATAAATTTCATAAATTTCATAAATTTCATAAATCTTATAAATTTCATAAATTTCAACAATTTCATAAATTTCAACAATTTCATAAATTTCAACAATTTCATAAATTTCAACAATTTCATAAATTTCATAAATTTCATAAATTTCATAAATTTCATAAATTTCATAAATTTCATAAATTTCATAAAAGTTTATTTTCGACACAGCTTACTACATATAACATCGAAAAAGACATACATTACAAATGTATTTTTCAGGCAAAGGCTATATTCATCTTTCTCTGAATTAGCAATATACATGCCCATTTAGAGTGGAAAAAAATAGCGGAATAACTTGTACATACGGTGATAGTTAGTACGTGACGTGTCGTGTCGTGTGTTGCGTGTTTGTGAAGAGAGCGCGTGCAAACGACGACGACGACGTACCGCGGCTGATTTTCACCGGTATTCGCTTAATTAGCGACATCTCTCGTTAACTAACCCTTTGCCGCTCCACCTGTGGCTCTTTCGTCGAGTATATACGCGACGGGAATAACTATGAGATTGAGTTATACGGATCACGGAGTTTAGCTTGATGCCGCATTATATAGTTGCCATTTCAAACGTATATAAATACGATACGTTAAAAAAAAGAAAAAAAAAAAAAAAAAAAAAAACGGCACAAGGCTGACAATTTTACTTTTATCTCATTAGTCTTGTAATTCGTACACTATATTACCTGCAATAATATATACACTGCATAGTTTTTTGCACAGAGATAAGAGCTTAAGTGCGGGGTACACATAAAAAAAAAAAAAGTCTTTGATACTTGGTATTATTAACCGCGATAGTTTTACACTGCAGAGTTTCCGTCGCACCAGATAAGAGTCTCTTAAAAGAGTCTCGCATTTAGTTTTTCTCCGTTTCGACGGGCTCCACTCTATAATGCCACTTTTAAGGGAATACTCGTAAAAACTGTCTTGGAAATTGCGTAGTCGTGTTCCAATACGATGATGAGCCAATAAGAAATAGAAATTTAACATGCGAGAGAGAGAGAGAGAGATATTTAAAAGGATTTTGAGATATACGTGCTGGTAATAACGATGGGATTATAAATTTCGTAGCTATAAGGAATGTACTAAGAGGTCATCATCGAAGCCATAATCAATTCGTAAAACTGCTGGATGAAACATGGCCCGTTTATGGAAATCATATTTTTATCGATAGTTACATGCGCAATTAGGGTTGACCGGGGCAAAATGGTACGACTAAGCTAATAATTATGCTAGAAAGTTATCAACGGAGTTATTTAATCGCTTTTGAATCACAAATAAAGTTTCTACGAGTTATTATAGTGCGTCCGGA
Organism: Perithous albicinctus; assembly: GCA_964016905.1. Lineage (NCBI taxonomy): Eukaryota > Metazoa > Arthropoda > Insecta > Hymenoptera > Ichneumonidae > Perithous > Perithous albicinctus. Next base: position 21,611,710 of record OZ024693.1, on the reverse strand, counting down.
GAAGAAAATATAATGTGGCATACCCGATTTTTTGGGTTTGCCAGCTTGCTCCAAATTTTGGCTGTTACCGATTTTTTGGCTACGCCATCTTACTCCAAATTTTGGCTGTAACCGATTTTTTGGCTACGCCATCTTCCTCCAAATTTTGGCTGTAACCGATTTTTTGGCTACGCCATCTTCCTCCAAATTTTGCCTGTAACCGATTTTTTGGCTACGACATCTTGCCCCGAATTTCTGGCTGCAACCGATTTCCTTGGGTATGCCATATTGCCCCGGTCTTCTTCTCCCCAACAAAATATTTTCAAAGATTTATCGAAACGGGATCTCCTCTTCCGCAATTAAAGTTCCGTGAAATCGAGAATTCTTAATTATAGTAAAAAAAAAAAAAGAGGGATAAAGAAACGAGAGAGAGAGAGTTTTTCGATTGAAACGTTAACCCAGGCAATTATCAACCGAACAATTTCGCAACACATATTTCCCTTTAAGTTTTTTACTCCGCGGCTGATAGTCTTCGTGTGTATCCAGCGTGTATAGTGTGTATATTGAGGAGCGTGTCCAAGCACTGTTATTATTGTAATAAAACGATTATAAACAGTGAAGTTTACGAGTCAATTGGAATAATGTCTTCTCTTTCGACTAAGAAATAGCAATTCGTGTTTGAGATACGCGAGAGGCAAAACGCGTCTCTCTGTGTGTTTGCGTTGAAGAGAGTAGTCGGGCTATCTAAGATACTTTCTGGGATTCTCCTTTACACGCTTCTTCTTCTTCTTCGGTCCGAAGATTCGTTTGGACCTCGCGTATGTGTAAGCCAGTCAGCGGCAGTGCCTCGCGGAATGATTTAGACCCTATCGAAAGCCGATTGCCCGGCCGAGAGCTACTCGCGCGGCTCGCGTCCTCTCCGGCGGCTCCTAATTGCCTTGACGCACTTTATCAAACGCTTCACCAAACATCGTGATGACCGTGAAGGATTCGAGGCTCGTAAACTCAAATTTATCCAACGGAGATATCGCCTATACAGAAAAATCTTTATAAAACATATGTTGCTGTGACACGCGAATGAAAAAAAAAAAAAAGAGAAAAAAAAAGAAACGTACCTATTTTTAATGCCTTAATAAGCAATTAAAAAAAAAAACAGGCACTTTTTTTTGGGCGTTTTTCAAATGACTCAACTTATTCTTCCACACCTTTTGGCCTGCGGCCTGACCGAGTGTGTTAAAAATCCAGAGCAATAAAATCGTCGCCAAATGATTTTGCCATCTGCGTCTCCACTTTACGCTTCGATATACCTATCCTATTATTTATGCATTCCTCAGTGATAAATAATATATCGCATGCAAACGCGCTTTACTACCAACTCGGCGCATTATTACAGCTTGTAAATTGTTGCACCGGCGTGCGGATGTAAATCGGATGGTTGGACTCTGGAGAATTTCGTGCACTCACTCACCCGTATGCACAACATCAATGCACATCATAAATGGGCCACTTGAGTGTGATGTCGTTCACGCGAAAATGACGCCTTCGAGGCTTTCCTACACTATCGCTCTTGTCGCAATTATTACGCCTTATAAGGTTCCCATCAACGGTTTCCTATGAGCTCCAAAGAAATGCATCGCGCTCTGGATTAAAGGAAAAGGGAGTCTGATTAAAGTCGTCGATGTTCTCGACAAATATAGAAATTTGTTGAAGAATATTTTGTCCTTGTTTTCTGGCATTTCTGGGATTAAATTTATTGGGCTTTAGATAAAAATTCGAGATGGCCCTCAAACTTGTCGATCTGGACCACCATTTTTCTATATTAGTTTTCTGACCGGATACACAGATTTTTTTTTTTGAGTTTTTTAACAATTTGACGGATGTATGATTTTTTAAATATCAAATATTGAGAGTCGTTGCTTGAAAATTTTTATACAGGATACAGGATTTTTGAGAATTTTTTCAGATTTACAGAAATTAGGGCGAAAAAATATAGAATTAAAAAAAAAATTATATAATGAGGTTGGCTAATGAAAAGAAAATGTAAAAAAAAATGCGTGTGTATTTTTTTTAAAAGATAAGAAAATTAGATAAATTCAATATATAATCAATCAATTTTTTCAGGATGCTGGTCTAGTCGAAGAAAAAACGTACCAATTTTTTCAGATTTTTTTTATTGCACTGCTATTGAAAATTGCTGAAAGTAATCATTGTTTCTTTTTTAACGCCAATACTACGGCTCGCACAAAAAAATCATAACGACATAAAATTTTGAATTTTCAGCGTACTTTCCAGGAACATTTATTGTAAAATTCTCCAATTTCAATTTAAGCTATTTTTCAATGAAATAAAGTTGCCATTATTTTCCCCTCCGAAACGGCATTGCCGATTGTAAAAAAATGGCAATAAAAAAAAAAACGATTATTATAAAAAAATTTTAATAGCTAGAATATTCAATAAAAAATCCGAAAAAATTCCTACGTTTTTTCTTCTTCAACCAGACGAACATGCCGAACAAATTTGAGGACGTTTTGTTAATGAAAAATTGAGCCAACTTTACGTATTTTGCCTCATATATTTTCTATTATAATAACCAAATGAGATATTCTTCAATCGGTAATATTGATCTACCCACTCCTCTTAAATATCCTTAAAAAAGTACACGAAAAAAAATACAATAAAAATAATGCAAAAAAAAAAGAAATGAAAGAAAAGTGGTCTGGTGAGTAGGCATGAAAAAAAAAAAAGAAAAGACAAATGCGAGTGAGGCAAAACGATGCCACGGTATTACTGACTGCTATATATATTTATTCGTATATGAGCGTACGATCAACGTCGTAAAGCCAAGAGTTATGACGCTCGAGTTCTACAGCTACGAGTGCGGCTGCTGGTAAGACCTTTTCGTTTCTCGATGAGCGCGTGCGTTTCTTCAGGATGCTGGGCTCAAGCAAAGAGATACCTCTATACTGTAATAACATTCAACACGAGCCTCTCGATCCGGGCAAACGAAGAGCGCTATTGGAAAATTCTTCTTCCTCTCTTCGATATCATCTCGTCTTTCTCGCTCGCCCATTAATTCTCTCAATATACACAGCTTCTTTCATCCAGTCATAGACGTTTTTTTTTTTTTTTTCTTCTCAAAACTTCTTAGTCTCTCTCATTATACATTTTATTTTGTCTCTTGTATCTCTCGTCGTCCGAAACGATTTTTTTTTTTTTTTTTATTTCTTTCGATTTTCACTCTCGGTGATTTCCACCCACGGTACGATTTATGATTATATTGAAGGACACGCGCTCACCGGTTCGACCGGTGGCCCTTTCCTACATATATATATATACCGTACCGAAATACCAGCGCACGTATGACACTACTTTAGATACCCACTTAATGGAATTCCGGCGTTCTTTCGGTTCGATGACTCTCCTCGCACCCGCGCTTCCAAACGCCATCGTCTCTTTTGTCGCTCCCATACGAGAAGCAAACAGTTCATGAATTTTTTTTCCGAAACTTTTACATGGCCACGTTTTTTTTAAATTTTTTTCTTTGCCAAAGAACATTCGCTATATCATTCGGAATATTTATAAACGCTGAAATTGAGATTGAGAATTGCATAATCAACTTTTTTAAATTACTATAACATCTGGAAACTTAAATTGCAAGGTAAATTTAATTTTCTTTTTTAACTAAAGAGTGTATTTAATCTTTTTTTTTTTTCCGTGGACGAAGTTTTGTGATGGTACATTTTTTTCTTTCCCCAGACTTTTGTGAAAAAAAAGGCGAGCCAATTTTATTGTTAGAAAAAAATTTATAAAAGAAGGAGGATTTGAATTTTTGGAGGCCAAGTACACCTCCAAAAATTCAAATCCTCCTGCTTTTATATATTTTTTTCTAAAAATAAAATTTCCTCCACAAATTCGCATTTAACAGGATTTTGAATTTTTCGAAAAAAATAATAATTTATCGCAGTTAACTTTCCTGAAAATTGAGCTGAAAAAGTATATTAAAAAAAAAAATCGCAATCTCTAAATACTATAAAAGGTATAAAATACAAACCGTCTAATAAAATATATATATATATATATATATTATAACAATCTAATATTTCCTTCTAACATTTTGCCGTAGCCGTGATTTTCTACCAAAAAATACTGTTTATTGCCTGAGAGATCTCGAATGAAACGGAGAAACGATGAAACTTCATCCCTCGTTATTTCGAGTTACCGTATAAATAAACATAACATGACATGCTCATAAAATTCTGTTATGAATTTTATTATCTTACAGGCAACCGGGGGCTAACTGTTTAAAATAATTATTAGGGCGTGGTTGTGGGTTAATTCCGTGAAACTCTTTTTCTTTTTCTTTTTTTTTTTCTCTACTATGTGTCACGGAGTTTTCATTCGAAATCTATATCGGCAATAATATATAGTCATATAGTATAAAAAATATAACGATACGAGACGCGGTTTCTCTTACAAACCGACGTACGAGCGATTCGATAGAATTTGTTGCACGATCCAATGCAATTTGTGCCGTTTTGTCGTATTCCATTGGACGACTCAAGATCCCGATTCTCGAACGACACGCCGGGGGGAGTTTCCTGCTTTCTCATTAACGACAGTGAATCCCAGTCTGCTATCTCACTTTTCTTACTCCTACACAGAAGTCGGTCGTCAGCAGCTCGCGATGCTTATTTTGCTACTCCTGTTGGGCTCGTGTACCTACCTACCTACCTACCTGCCTACCTACCTACCTACCACCGTGCCACCGTGGCAGAACGTGCGCACGATCTGCATTCTTGTCCGATCAACGAGAGCGCGGACATGCTGCGTGTGCAATCAAAGAATATCTTATAGTGACGTACAGTATATACCAAAGTATAATTCAGAATAGAAATGTAGGAGATATTCCGCCTCAAGCTTATCAAATGGGTCACTCCACCTGGTTTCGACTTGGGTCCACTTAGTCTTCAGCATTCCGAGTGGGTTCACAGCTTTTTTGTATGACTGACATTGCTCTAAAAAGCACTAATTTAGAATTTTTTTTTACGTATTTTTAATGATCTACGATTTTTTTAATTTGAAAAAATTCTGAGAAACCTTTTTTTTTTTGGAAAATTAATTTTTTTTGGGAACCGAATTGAAGTGGGCCGACGACTTCTTGTATTTTTTTCGGTCTTTTGCGATAACAACGAAAAATGGAAAAAATTTGAAATCTTTTTTTTTACACTTTTTTAATCATCTACGATTTTTGTTGTCCAAGAAAATTGTGGAGAAGATTTTTGATTTGGAAAATCAAAATTTTTGGTACCTGAATCGAAGTGGTTTTTTTTTTCGACAACAAAAAAATGGAAAAGATTAGAAATTTTTTTTTTTAATATATTTTTAATCAACTACCATTTTTTTGCTCTGAAAAAATGATGAAAAACCTTTTTTCTTGTCGAGTCGAAGTGGGCCGGCGATTTCTTCAATTTTTTCGGTAACGACGAAAAAATAAATGGAAAGAAAATCAGAGAAAATAGTAACTTTGCTATGGGCAGCAGCTAGAAATTTTTTTGTATGAAACACATTTTTTGAATTTTTTTTTTTTTTCAAATTATTCCAATATATATATTTTTTAATATATAATGAACGTTAAATAATCATCCATAAAAAGACTTAATTCGTTATTATTAAAATAAAATCTCAACATTAGTTGGAAATTTTTTTTCAAAAATTCTCAAAAATCATGTGTTGCATACAACATTTTTCTAAGCCGTTGCCCATCGTAAAGTTACAATTTTTTTTTTTTTCTAATTTTTCTCCAACTTTTTGTCGAGTCAACTTCGAGTTGTTGAGCTCATTTGATTAAATTTAATGACCTATTCGACGTGGAATGGCTCATGCAAGAAGAATACTATGCTGGACTACAGTAGAAATCCAGAGGACAGGACCAGAAATTACGCCGCAGTCACGATCGTATCTGGCTGCTCTACAAGAATTTACGAATTAAATATCGCGAGCGTTATCTCGGTGTTACGTGCGCGAATATGTCTTTATCGTCGGTAAGCGTTGTATATTATGTTTGCGTATACACACATATATACCTGTATAGAGTATCGTGTATAGATGCTCAATCTCGATCCTGCTACGATATCGTTTATGTCCTATACTTGGCTATATCTATAGATATAAATTAAACGTTGCGAATAATGTCTTTGTTTACTGCAATGATACGAGTGATATAGTGAATATATACGATAAACTCGAATGCGATAATAAAAACGTGTGCACTAGGGTGGTTCATTTTGCAACTTTCATTAGCTTTCTACTTTTTATAATAAAATTAAAAATGAAGGTAAATTTTGTTTTTTTTTTCAGCTATCACTGCTAAAAATATTTGTCGAATTTTTGTGTATTAATGAAAATGTTATTTAACAGCTGGAAAATTAAATTTAATTAAATTTAATAATTATTAAATTGCCAAGTAAAATGGCATTCTTTTATATTAAACTTCCTAATTTTAAAAGCAGCATTAATTTTCTTGGTAAACTTACCAATTAGGATTTTTTAAATATAAAAGTTTGTAATTTTACCTCATTTTTGTAAATAAAAATTTGCTGTGCCAGCTGATGAATAAAATGTTCTCTATTAAAAATTTGCAAACATTTTTAACAGTGATGCTTAACGAATAAAAAAAATTGTTGTTCATATATCCCATAAGCGGACCTCTACTTTTATGAAAATAAAGAAATAAACGAAAAGACGAAGAAACTTAAAAAAAAAACTTAAAAAAAAAACGGAGAAGTCCTGGTGTGTAACGGGGGTTTCGTAGCTTTTTGCTTCACTCGATTTGCCCGCTCGCCTGGATTACGAGTCAGCTTGTGCGCATCGTATATGTACTTCGGCTGCCGTAAATTCGGTTGGAATGGAGCGCGGCTTTCTCCGCATGGGTCCTGGGCGCCGCGTGGGAGGCTATACTCTCGCCGGGTTGATAAACCAGTGTGCGAGTTTTTCGGCGTTGCTTCCAGCGATATCAGGCGAAGGCTATATAGCCCGTCAGGGTGATCAGCTCGATCTGCGGAACTGTGCAACTACAAAGAGCCTCGAGGTATATCGAAATTGCAACTCTACAGTCGATAGCCAGTCTTCTGTATATATATATATATATATATGTATATATATATATATTTGGTATTATATGCATTCTCGGGCTCGTTTTTCATTAAGGGTTCCATCTCTCCACCAAGCTGTAAAAATTGCAATTGGTGTGATTGGAGATCGGTAAAGAAAATTTCATAATGGACATTGAAACCTAAACCGGTCGTCCTTTGTCACTTTCTGTTGGGGACAACAGAAATATTATTGAAATCAATATTTAATCGCAATTGAAATATCGTCGTAATTTTCTGGTCGAATATTGCTAAAAATTACATTTTTTTTTTAAATTCAATTTTTTTTGTGAACCGAGTTGAAGTGGGCCGACGACTTCTTGTATTTGTTTCGGTCTTTTGCAACGACAACAACAAAAAATGGAAAAAATTAGGAATCCTTTTTTTTTACACTTTTTAAATTATCTACGACTTTTTGTTTTCCAAGAAAATTGTGGAGAAGATTTTTGGTTTGGTAAATCAAAATTTTTGGTACCTGAATCGAAGTGGGCCTTTTTTTTTTTTTCAATAACAACAAAAAAGAAATGGAAAGAAAATTAGAGAAAATTTTTCCTGAAGTCTTCCATCTCTCCATCAAGCTGTAAAAATTGCAATTGGTGTGTTTTTGCTAAAAATTTTCATTTAAAACTTACGATCTTAATTTTCCGAAACATTGGCTGAAAATAGGAAAAATAAAAATCCGGAAAACTACATTATCGATTTCGCCTAAATTTAGTATGAAACATTAGTAAATTCTATTGAAGTTTCATGCAAAATTTTAAATCGGTTACTTGAACCGTTCTCGAGTTATAGTATTGTTAAATATAAGCCTTCTCTTGTCCTGACTTTCTCTCCTTAAATACATGTCCATTGTCGCGCCCTTGGATCGGCAGAGAGGATATACATCGTGAACAGGGATTGGGCAAGAGGCAGGCGAAATAAGAAGCCTGACTTGGACGATTCGCGTTGTCAGCGTGTGCCGAGTCTCTCCGAGCTTCTCTCACTATTGCTTCGGGGGCGTGGGTTCGAATCAGATAATTTCACGAGCCAATTACGCTATCGGATGAGGCGAGTCTCGAGTCACTTCTCTCTTGCGTTGCCGTTGAAAACTTCATTGGTAGGCGAAACTGTCTTATGCGATGCAGCAACGATGCTGTCGATGAGCTGAAGCTGGTGAAAAGTCGAACCAACACTCTGAATCAAGTCAATCGTGCTGCGAAATATGGGTTTGCTCCCAATAATTTAAAGCATTGTCGTCCCTTTTTTAAGGGATTTGGAGAGACACCCAAGAGACTTGGGAGACACCCAAGGACTTGTTTAAATATGGGACAGTCGATTAATTGCGATCAGATCCACGAAATTTATTCGTTACGACAACCAATTTCCCCGCTGATTTTTATCCGCACAATTAATCGTCCGTCACAAATGTTGCAGTTGCTTTGTTTCTCTACGTGTTAGTTTTTGAAATTTAAACTGATGAACGATACTGTGCCAGACTCCAACGCCCATTGTGATAAGTCCATCAGCTTCAACACACGCATCCAATAAATCCACGTGAATATATATATATGTATGTATTGGGAGAAGGAAGGTAATCTGATGAGAATTTGCATTTCCTTCCAGGAGACTCGAAGATTGAGTGCCACGTCTCAGCCAAGTCTCTGTAATACTGTGTGTATGAGCGCTGTGAAATTTTCCATCGTGGATAGTCCATCGCAGCGTCTTGTGACTTTGAAGAGCCGCAACTATATTATTGAGGCGTTCTCATGATCGACGGAGATGAAATTATGTAATTTTACCTCACGATGTTAGATTTATTTTTCATTTGAAAATGACGATGCAGAGGGATACATTTCAATTTCTTCATTTAAAAGAAAAATAATGAATGATTTGTAGTTAAGAACCAAAGCATACAATCGCTACCTGTTTTCTCACATGTTTCTTTTTCTGTTTTTGGAATTCCGGTTGAAGCTACTCGAGTTGACGAATCGGCTGAAATCTCCATCCGGGACTACTGAGACTCCAATCCAATCCAAGCGATGGAGTTATTTGGATCAACCGAACAAATTGGTCAACACAAGACTACTGCTAATTTGATTCCTCCAACGATCATCAATCTAACCAACTGCGATTGGCTTGCGTAACCAGAAAATCGCCTAGCGCATATATAACCATAGCAATTGGTAGGAGCTACCGATTTTTTGTGTATTTCAACCAAGCCTTTTTTTTTTTCCGTCAGCTGCTCCAATGAGCATTGCAGTGGGCTTTGTCCCATAAGATTCGACGTGCAAGCAATATTACACGAGCTCTGTTCGACAAGAATCTCGGTGCTGCCCGCAAACGACGAATTATGTCGGCTCATTTGCATGTTTGATACGTTGCAACAAGCGCACAGGACGGAATGGGCCTCGGTTTTTGAGTTACGTTACGACGATATACACCGTGCCCGTTACGTACTACTCTGCCTACCTCTGTGTATCGTACACGCGGTTGTTACGCACAGTTCGAGTATATTCTATCGCGGTATATATAAAATATATACGTACGTGCGAAATGAGTTGAAAAGAGCGGTGTGCGCGCTCGAGCAATGGGCTGGCACGTCAACCGGTCGCACTTTGATGGCGAACGATTTAGCATTCGCCGGCGCCACACATTTATACACACTCATATAGACACACAGACGTATCTGTTGCGACTCTTCTGTAGGACCTCGTTCGGGACGTATACACGGTTACGCCCATAATTGCGCTACTCGTTATGAAAATGTCGTTGATTACTTCGAGACTGCCCCCCCAAGACTCGAATGCGAGCTAGGACGTATAGAGAAAATATGAAAATCCAACGTAGCCTCGTTTAGGCGAGCAACAAATGAGAAATAAGAATTCCGTCGACGTGCAACGATTTTATTGTCACACCGTTAGCCAATCTGGTCGACTAGCAAGGATAATAATTATAAAGGTGTACTTAAAACTAAAAGCAAAATGATTGGTTCGTTTAAAATTTCAATAGAAAAACTAGATTTAATTCACAGCAAATCCGCATGGAAATTTAAATATTGAAAATACATGCGAAAAAGGATTCTGCCGATGTAAGAGGAATATAAGTTGCGTACATTTCGGATGAATTTAGGAGACTCGTAACGTCTGCTTGACTAAAGAAATGAACCTATTGGAGCTGCACATAGTGGTGTAGAAATTAATTAGTTCATTTTTAATCTCAATTTTTTGCTCGTTCGCTGGAGAAAAAAAAATGGTTTGGACGCCAATCGACTGCTGAGAGACACATCCTCACCCATGTTACAAATAATAATCTATTAAAACGACCGTGTTAACGTTTCGCCCGAGACTTTAGCAGGAAATAATAATTTTCTTCAAGCCAATATACAACGGAATATCAAAGAAAAATTAAATAAAAAAAAATACGTTTTTAAAATATAATCATAGTTTGCATAGAAATTCGTGTCTCAACTGCAGAAATTCCTTGTAGCTTTTCCAGTTTGGCTATCAGGCATTAAGAATGAGGATAACATATTCCTGGCCTCTCGCTGATGGTTCATAAAATTCGTGTGATGATTTGCCACATACATATAAATGTATAATTCCACGACAATACTTGCAGCTTGCTACTGAAATTGCCAATTAAACGCTCCGGAGTGTCTTGTTAAGTTAATATTACGCACACAACAGTTCAAGTTAAATCGAGAGCTCCGGATGGAAAGACAAAAAAAAAAGAAAAGGAAAAAAAAAAAATTCGAATAAAGTTACTTTTACGAGGCAATGTTATATACACAGAGGCAACATTTTATTTTCTTTATTTTCGATAATATATGTTATACGCATATACGGCTTTTACAGACGAGATGAAGTAAATTGTCGCGGACGCAACCGTGTTTGCATATATTTATCGATATAACAAGACCCCGAAGCAATACCAGCCTCTGAGAAAGAAATTGCAAAGGCCTCGAGTTACTCGATGTGTCAGAAGAGGCGCGAAAAATCTCGTTTTAAAATAATTTACCTCTTTCGTAATTTCTCTCTCTCGCTCTCTGTCTCTGTCTCTCTCTTCCTCTCTCTCTCTGAATAAGAAAGACTTTTGGTCCCGGGGACATGCGTACTTACCAGTGTATATTGTACATTATAGTAGACACACAAGTTCCTTCGGTACGGGTGGTGCATTGTGATGATCTTTATCACACGCTGGATGCATCCAGCTTGTACGACAATATTATTGTGTACTCGGATTTGCATATGTACATATATATATATATTCTTGCGGTTTGACTGCGGTACTGTAACGACAGAGGCGGTGTATAATACAGCGTCTGCCTTGTTCATAGTTTAACAGCGCCATACACCGTCTCTATATATATTCTCTTCTCGTGAAGACGCGAGAGCGCTTTTGCCACGCGATTCAGCATCAAGCTCTCTCTTCGGTATACCATATCTTGGCTCTGCTTCTGCTGGAGCTGCAATCGCATATTGCGTCTCTTGGCACGAGACACCGCAGAAGAGGCCGTGAAAACTCTAAATCGCCACTTTCGTCTCAGATATTCATGCTACATGTCTTTACACAGAAGCGTATGGGGAATTTCGTACCGACTCCAGAAATGCGAATGAACTTTGACATTATTAATCGACACTGTTATTCCGACTCTAAGAAGCGCATTTTTTTTTGCGTTCTTTTTTATTTATCTTCTAGACTCACGATTTTTTTTTTTACGACAAAATGTCGAGTAATTAAATGAGTTAATTCATGAAAATAATTTGTTTGATATTCACATTTTTTGGGCATCTTGTGCTTCACCGCTTTTTCAAGCTTTTATCGAATAAAACGTTTTTCAAAATTGGAAGCAAGAGTCGTTACACTACCGGCTGGTGTTTCAATATTTTTTTTATATGTAACTAAGAATTTGTGGAATCTTTTTTTTTTAGATTTTTTTTTTTAAGACTGTAATTGAAAGTAAAATTTTGAACATAAATCCTTTGATTAAAAAGAATTTTGGGTTCCAAGCTCAAAATTTGTTATATTTGACTCACAATCTTAAAGAATTTTTTCAGATATTTAATTTACGGCTTTGGACATTTCAATTTTCAAAAATCATAAAACCGTGAAATACATTTTTCTTATTCTAAAAAAAAAAAAATAATCTGTGTCTTTTGGAGTCAAAATAATTACATAAAAAATGGTGGTCGACCTGGTACGGAATGGCCCATGTATACAAATGGTCTGCGCATTCAACAGGTTGGCATTGTCGTATTGTCACGCTTCAAATAGAGAATCCTAAAATCTTGCATATGTTTATACTCAAGGGGAAGAATATATCCTTCTTTTATTGACACTCCACGACAGTTTGCGATTTTTAAACACTTTATTCAGGTATTTTAGAGTATTTCCGATGACGCGAGTTCATTCGACACTGTGTTGCATACCAATTTTTTTTGGCTGCTGCCCATCGTTAAATCACTACCTTTTCCATTTTTTCTTTTGTTGTTAAAAAAAATTATCGAACTTCTTTTCAGAATTTTTCCAGATTTTAAAAATGTTCGATAATTTGTTTTAAACAAACATAGACAATTAAAAATGTGTAAAAAAAAAAAATAAAATACAAAATTAGAGCTTCTTAGATTTATGCCAATAAGATAAAAAATTAAAACAACACCAGGAATCTTCAGTTTATTTCACTTTGCGATAAATTGACAAAAGTACTTCGAGAAAATGGAACCCATTGCTTAAGATTTGTGAATCAAAGCTCCCCATTTTCGCCCAGATAAATTCAGTCTCGAGAGCCATTAAGAATTCTATTAGGTAGATTCGCAACTGGTACCATCTCGCGGGCGGTCCGGAGGTGCTCATGTGCGGATGCAATGTCTTTAGCGTACCGAGAGGAGTCCTGGCGCCGTATTGGTGGTGTGTATTACGCGCCCCGAGAGTAGTGCCAACAGCAGCGGCATGCGTGGGCGCTGTTAATGGGAAGCGTACATAGAAACAACCGTGCCCATATTTGCTTGGTATTTTTTGTTTTTTTTTTTTTTTTTTTCGACTCTGCCAGCGGCTCTTCGAGTATACCGTGAATATCGCGGATGCTTTCTCTCCAGTGTGCTATAATACGCTACTGTGTCATTATACTTTGTTTCCACTTCATTAGCATATTCACGTGTGTCCTCTGTACTCCACTAGCATCGCGAAATTGAGATTTTACCATGCTTCGATCAGGTTCTATTGCTCTCTGCCTTATTTTCGTTGAGGTTGTTGTGGGCCCAAGTCAAAATGCTACCAGACTGTCATGAAGATTTTCGCGAATGTGATGTGATTGTCCCTTGAACAGTCTGGTGAAATTTGAGAATGCTGAAGAGCAGCGTTTAGGAGAAATAAAATCACAAATTTTCCGACCTTATTGCACTGCTGTTTTAGAGAGTTCTCGTGATTACGAATTTTACGAAGATTACGAATAGGCTCGCTGAATCCGAGTTTTACCTAAAAATTTGCAAATTCAAAATGATTGACACAAAAATGATGAATTAAAAAGGTTCAACAGCATGATTGAAATATTTGTATACATGTGTCTTTTCCAAATTCCGGCAACCTTATCATTCATTTCCGTTTGTCAGGTCTCCCTCTCTCTATTTCTTGAGGTTTCTACCATTCTGTAGTTATGCGTGTCTACCTACCGCCGATGAGAGAGCTCATCCCATTATCCCCGAATAATTCACGCTGCCAAGAAGAGGGCCACCCGACGGAAATCTCGCAGCAACACGGTGTATGTGGCTGTTACACGCGTAAATCAAATTGGCTCTGGGACGTACGTCGCGCGGGGTATACGGTGTCTGTTGGTCTCTCGCGCTCTTCGGCTTAGCGCGAAATTTACTGCCGCTTCGGTCAGCCGGTATACAACCAAAGAGGCAAAGCGCATACACGAAGGATAGTTGTATTTCTTCTAGGAAATTCTCGTGTCTTCGTCTCGTAGAAATTACGTTCAGGGCGTGGAGTATTGCGTGTCTCGAAAAAAATCCACTGCCGAGGACTCTGACACTCGTCTCACCCTAAATTTAGGGTGAACGGAGGATCTAAATTTCGACTCTTCCGAGATTCTCGTTGCCTCAACAAAAGAGTCCTGCAGGCTTTTCCCACTAAAACACAGGTTTCCTTGATGCGGAAATCTCAGATTTCCCAACTGGAATTCCAGATTTCGCGCCAGTGAAGCATATACAGTTGGGACGAACTAAAAAGAAAAAAGAGCAGCGAGGTATTAGGGGCGAAGGACACAGCATGAGAATAGCCCTGTCCAAGACTAAGACCATCCTGACGGGATATATAGGGCTTCGCGGAAACGTCGTTGGAATCCCGCAGTCAGCGTCGGAATGCATCGTCGCATATCTCCTCCTCCTTTACTTTTATTCCTCTCTCGTTTGCATTCAGCAGCCGCGGTCTCTCGTATTCTTCCTTCGCTGGCCATGCGAATAAAGCGCGAGAGAACACAGAGAGAAAGAGAGAGAATTTCGCATGGACACTGGGGTTTTGATTTTCCTTTTTTTCTTTTTCTTCTTTCATTCTTTCGTTTCTTCTTTTTTCTTCTGTTATCTTTCTTTCGAACGCACCTCCCGCGCGAGCCTCGTTATTCGAGCACATATACGCATATATACGACGTCGAGAAAACGCAGCAGAACGCTCGTGCATAGTTGATGGTATGCGGTGCTCGCTGCTGACATTTTTATGCTCGAGCGCGGTGCGCCACTGACTGAACGACTGAACCAAGAGTTCGACCAGCTAGGGGGGCCCCATCGGATGGGCAATGTCAGCCTGTCGGTTCACGCCAATTTACGATGATTCGCGGCAACCACGATTGATTTTCTTATCGGCTCAGCGTAGCTCGTCTTTCTCGCGCGCCGGGCGAGACTCACAAGTGTATGCCTACTATATTATATGTATATATGCTGTACCGGTGAACGTGAAACTTCGAGCATTCCGTTAACCCTTATTGTTTGCTTTTGTTGTCCGATCGCCGAAGTGGCCCTTTGAAATCTTTCATTGCACACTGGATATACGAGCAGAGCTTACGGTGGAACGAAGCCACATTATATGCAGCTCTGACAATTGTTTCATTGGCTTGGAGAGGAAAAAAAAGCAAGCCGATCCTAACTCGCGATTAGAAATGATTTTAGCCTTTTGCTCGATATTCCATGGATTTGAAAAGTATTCGGATATTTGCTTAGAAGCCGCGATGTTAACTGCGGAACATCATAGAAGAGTTGTTCAGAAAATCTGTAGAATTACAATTGAATCATCACTAAGGTAGAAGTACCGGTTTTGGCCATCCCCGATTCTTCATGTTTTTTTTTGACGATGAACTGTTTTTTTTTTCTTCTCACAAATCTAGATTTGAAAGCTTAGAATCCTAAATGATATATAGTTTATATCATGATATCCTGAATATATTTGGATAATTGATGTCCACGTGAATGTTGGAGTAGAAAATTGACGTCGCACACACGCAAGTTTTCTACAGTTATGGTGTCGGATTTTACTCCGGACGTATATATAAAGTTTTAACGAATGACCGAGGCTGTCTCGCCCTCGAGTGGCTGATAGATGGACGCGATGGTGTGCATGGCTCCGGAATCGAACTCGATTATATCCAGAGGGATCGTGTCACCTATCTGCGTATAGCTCTCGTAAGTCGTAATCGAGACTCGGGACACGCCTAGATTCGTCATTGAGCTCTCGAAGCCGGAATACCGGTTCCCGAGTCAAGACTATCCGTGTATATTTATTCATCGATAGAGAGTTCCGAATAATTTTAAGCCTATTCATGAGTTGGGTGCGATGGGCTTTTCAATTTTCGTCGCGTCAAAATTTGCAAATCCCTAAGCCGTTTCGTCGCGTGTTATCGATTTGAAAATTTTCGCGGCTGTTGGTGGTCCTGCGACTAACAATATGACAGCGCGATAACTAATCGGCTTCCATGGACTTGCGTTTCATCGAGTGTCAAAGAAGCGAAATAAAAAATTGTTGAACCTCCTTATACCCTGAATTAATTTCAAACCTCGTGTTTCACTCAGGAGAACTGAGTCGAAGGTTGAAACATTGAAAATTCACTCTGCGTTCACTTGAATTGGCTAATAAATGACATTTCCGGTGGCTCTGTGAAGCTTTTCTGACACTCGACTCAGCCTAGATTTAGGGTGAATTGAGGATCGAAATTTCAACTCAGGCAGTCTAATTAGAAAGGTTTCCATTTACAAAACACATTCTCAAAGTCCCTCGTCGGCTAAAATATTTATCGCTACTGCTGTCTGCTAAGTGCTAATGGAACTTCCGCCTCGACCCATCAATTTACATATCAAATTGACGCCTGATAATAAATCAAATATATAACAAGCACTCTGCAATCATGATGACTTTTCTCAAGTACCCATTTTGTTGTCGCAGTCATCGAGTCGAATAGAAACGTCAGCTTTTCCTATTGGAATAGTGTGGCGACGTGTTTGGTTGTTGGCTGAGAGGAATGCCACAGAAGCTGGAAAGGCTAAATGATATCGCAGCGTTCGGTATACGAATGCTAACAGCCACAGCAAATGCATAGCATTGCCGGGTTTCTCGCTAATTGGCTTAAGGCGGTATATAGGCCTCGATTTGTACCGCGATTTACATCGACCGTAAGGAATTTGTAGCATGCGATTTGTTACACCTGCTATTAAAGAGGGGCTATTAATTATCCTTCGAATACACAGAGTCTCTCGATTGCCAGTACTGCCAGTTTATTCATCGAACTGGTATTATTCGATTATTCGAGTTCCTATATATCTTTATACATAAACATGTATATTAATAAAATACCCGCGAAAAAAAACGAAGACTGATTTGACAAGTCTAGAGTAAAAAAAATTAAAAAAAAAAAATATATATATATGGTTTCGTTGTATCGTAAAATTTCACATCATAAAATTTCATATTTTTCTAATTTTGTGTATTTCAAGCAAAGCAGTTCAGTTGTAAAATTAACAAACCCATGGAATATGTAAAAGCACCAAAAGGCCTCCATAAAAAAAAAAGAAAAGAAAACTAAATGTACCTCAATTTTTAAGATTTTTTTTTATACGCTACTATGCATTAAAAAAAATGTCTATCAAAAAGTTTTTCGCGATATAATTTCATATCGCATAAATAACTTCGTGGCCTTATTAATTAACGCAGTTTTCATGAAGTACTTGACTAATTTACTATGTATAAAATAACCGCTGGTACACGCTGCCTTTCAGGAGGACGAGTTTCCCGCATCAGCGAGTGGCTGCCCCAGATAATCACGAGAAGGGCGTATTAATTATCCTTGAAAATATAATCCCGCGGTGAGCACGACGCAAAAGCGATATGCCTGTTTCGCTACACTTAATTAGGAATCACCGAGAACGGTCACTCTAGTTGAATCTAATGTTGACGATAAATCTGGTCAAGTGTGTGCAAGGAGTAACCGAAGAGTTGCGTGTTGGTATGTATCGGATCTGGTGGGGCCTCGTCTTCCTCCTTCTCTTCCTCTTCTTCTTCTTCTTCTTCACTTTCTACATCGGGTCCTGTGTGAGATCCCACGCGGAAGTCAACGTTCAACTACGCTTGTACGACTCACTGTAGTGGGATGAATGTTGGAACTGTCGACATACGGGGCAATCCATACCATTTTCACCTGGGTCAGATCCTCGACCTCTCGGATTTGGTACATGATTTTTTTTTAATTATTCCACCACCTCTGCAAAGCGCACATACCTTTTTTTTAGATTTCTTCTCCAAAATTTGACTTGGTTATGATTTTTCAAGACTAACATATCGCTAGTCAGAATTGAAAAAAACTGAGAGAATTCTCAAAAAATTCAAGTAAATCAAAAGATAAGATTTTTCAGTATTTTCAAAACCGACTTTGTTTTAAAAATGTAGCCGCAAAAAAGTATTCAAATTTTTTTCTCTTTTAAATCATAACTAGGTCAAATGAAGGAAATAAAAAATGAGAAAAAAGTGCGAGTACGTTTTAGAGTTAGATGAATAATTTAAAAAATAATGGAGCAAATATGAGAGGTGAATTTCTGACACACGTCAGAATGATATGGATTGACCCATATATAAATATGTATATAGTCTATTATAGTACAGTAGAGTCCACTCGTGCGTCTAATAACCCTCAATCTATCGGCGTGATTTGCCTGAGAGATCGATCGCCGAACGATGTTTATGTGCGGTGTCACGCACAGTCGACTCTGTCACGGCCTATCACTTATCCATATTTGAACGGTGCAATGTAATTGCATTGAAATCTCATGTTAATCTAATATACTCTCTGATACGTGTATATTAATTCATTTCATAATTCTCGCTCGTTATGACAAATTAATAGTCATTACAACAAATTTATAGTTAAACGAAGGGTCGCAACGTTTTTTCAGGACATTATTTTGTCGCTGAATTTCCAGAAAAGTCGCGAAACCCTCTTTGAGGACATTTGCATATTTCGAAGAGCCTCGGCTAAGGACATGTTTCACCATAAAAAAAAAAAAATAAAAAAAAAGGGAAAAAATAAAATTTTCGATAGTGACGCGAGCACATATAACGAGTTTCCGGCAGTATAATAATATACAATCGCGTTAATAGAGAACCGTTTGTTCGAAAGGATTTAAAAAAGAAAAATGAAAAAAAAAAAAAAAGGAAGAAAAAAAGAAGAGTCAAGAGTGAAATGAGTCGGCCCGGCGTTTATCAGATCTCAGCCGATAAATTAATAAACACCGTTTTGGCCTGCGGGGGAGATCGCCCGGACGCGATATTAACGTTTATTAATATTATTTTTTCTTTATTAGTCGGAGAGCGAGGTGCGGGCCTCGCGCCCCAGCGAGAGAGCTCGCGCTCGCGCGTCCCGGTAATCAGGGATCTGTAATTAGCCGAACATGCTGTCTGTCCGTCGCGATTTACACCGGTACCTCGAGGGTACGAAAGAGAGAGGCCTCTCATATCCTCGTCGCTTCGTCGTTTGAACCCTTCTTCTTGTTCATTGAGTACCTTGTAACTTTCTTTATTCCTCTTCTTTTCTCTTCCATCCACCTTACCGCTGGCTTATGCTGAAAAATACCTCAACCTCAATCCGTGCTGCTGCTTCTGCAACTGACGTTACAGAACTTTTTTTTTTTTTGAACCACATGGTCACTGATTTCGACGTCCCTTATATGGCGATCCCTACGGTTGTGTGTTTTTTTTTTCGCCTTTGCAAAATTTGGCTGGTTGGACACTTCGATGAGCGTCTGCTAAATATTGTTATTTTTTCTGAGAGTCAGAAATTCGGAGAATTAAAATGTAAGAATTAAAAAAAAAAAGGCAAATAATGATTGTGATTTTTTTTTAATCAAATTTCAGATTTATCAAAAAATCACATTTTAAATATTAATAAAGAAAAGAATTTTCTTTTTAGCTTGCAGAAAATAATTTGCAAAAAAAAAAATGAATACAGTCTCAGTAGAGAAGGGTGTGCTAAATAACGCACAAAATTACAATTCAATTTTAGTCGTGCAGCCGCTGGGTTAATGTCTGACGGAATGATCCCTGCATTTCAAGGTTCATAGCACGTGTGTACATTACGTACCCTGGACACGGTCGATCTAACGAATGTGCAAATCAGCAACGGTGTTGACGACTACTACCGCGTTACTCACGCACGTACGACGAAAATTCAATCAATGCTGACAATCGGTGGTAATACAATGTTGCGTTCTCGTGCCTCACATTGTGTCGAAGCTGTGTTCTATTTTCAAGTCAGCTATGGACGAATTTATTACTCATCATTGAATGACGCCGACAGTCTTGCATTTGCAAATTCGTCGTAGGCTCTTCATTTTATCCAAAATCAAAATTAATAAATAAACTTCGCTCATTGAGCTGACTTTAAAAAATGAAATTTAATGGGAAAGCAATGTGCAAAGTTCTACTTTGCCCCATTTTTTTTTGCTGAAAATATTAGCCTTTTGATGCCACCAAAAATATGACTTTTTAGTTTCTACTTTTTTTTTGCATTACATCAATTTTCCAAAAAAAAAAAAAAATCTATTCACGAAACAAGTGAATAAAAAAATCAGAAAAAAATTACGAAGACTACATTTAGGTTGTACTATTATATGTCCCTTTATGGAGCAGATTTACGCCATGAAAGCACCAGAACCTGGACGCTGGAGAATAAAAAGCTGAGGCCAAGAGACTGATAAACGACTGTCCGGAAAGCGTCAGGGCTAAGATAAAATACGATCGAGAAGAGATCACCGGGCCCGCTGACTTAATTTGTGTCGTTAGAACGATCGCTCGGCAAAGAGTCGTCCTTCTCGCGTTATATAGCTTGTACACCAAGCTTTTTCCTCTTCGGGCTTTCCCTCTCTTTCTTTCATGCCCCGACGAAGCGATAAGTCATTTTAACGATAAGCCGCATGCGGATAAACCTTCGAGGACGCATATAACACGGACAAATTTATGCGAATAGTGATACACACGTTTAGATGGTGGTCCGACGATTCCCACTTTCTTAAGCATTAACAAATGATCATTGTCATTGTAATTACTAATTTACAACACATTTGATACCATTTTAAGTATCGGTGAAAAGAACAACAAATTTAGTGAATTATGAGGTAAAACACGCCAAGTCGGCCGTCTCTATGTTTCATTTCAACAAAATCGTCCTCAAATTTATTCAAGGATGTTGGTCTGGTTGAAGAAAAAACGTAGGAATTTTTTCAGATTTTTTTTTATTGCATATTCCAGTTATTAAAAATTTCTGAAAATAATTATTGTTTATTTTTTAACGACGATACTACGGCTCACACAAAAAAATCATGAGAACATAAAATTTTGGATTTTCAGTGTACTTTCCAACAACATTTTTTCGAAAATTCTCCGATTTTATTTTATGCCATTTTTCAATGAAATAAAGTTGCCACTTTTTTCCCTCCGAAAAAATTTTAAAAGCTGGAATATGCAATAAAAAAATCTGAAAAAATTCCTAAGTTTTTTTCTTCAGCTAGACGAACATCCTGAAGAAATGTGAGGACGTTTTGTGGAGATGAGAAAATGCTTTACTCCATTAGTTAAACGAAACACTGGCTGTTCAACATGAAATTGTAAGCTATGACATCGTATTCTGTCATATTTTGGCTAAACAGTCATTCCCTCGTTCGAGTATATCCGAGGCGACGTATTATCGTTTTTCATCTTTTTAAATCACTCGATTTTATTCAACGGAGAGTATTTTAATCTTGTCAATTGATTTTCCTCTGTCGTTATACATTATAGGAGCCGGGAAAGGGCTATGCGAAGCGTGAACATCGATGATCCGGTATACTCTCATCGCCCTTCGAAATTCGACCCAACAGGTGATGGCAGCTTTATTCATGGGATCACTTTTGATGTTCAGTGGTTTAACGTCGTAGCATCGGTATTTCGATGTTTGGGCCAGGCTAAGATTTGAATCTTGAATTTTTCGGGACGTATCGTTCGTTAAGGAATCATTTTGAGGTACACTGCAGGATGAGAAAGAGGAATATATATGTGGGATACTTTGGGCACATTCAGCGATTATTGTCTTAAAAGCCTACTTCGGTTCAATCCATTGAAAGTCTCCTTTATCTCCCTGAAATATCACTTACTTATCCTACCCTTCGGGTTACCATATCTCTTAGCTGATCCTGAGAATGAAAGCAAAGGGTGAGTGGGTGCTATAACTCCTGTTCCATTCCAACAAGTAAATTATGCTGAAAATCCCGTTGAACAGTCTCGAGATATTTATGGAAAGATTTTTCTTTGCGACAAATAGAGCCCTTTTTAAAATAGATCTCGTGACAATTAACAGTTATATGCGACATTCCACCTGGTCTCGACCTGGATCTCACCCTTGACCCTTCTGATTCTGTCCGTAATTTTTTAGACGATTGACGTAACTCTAAACAGCTCTAATTTAAAAAAGAAAAAAAAAATAAATGTTTACGCATTTTATCTATGGATTTTTAAAAACTAAATATCTAATGACAGATTTTAGAAATGTGAACAAAATCTGAAATACCTTTTTTGGAAAATAAATGGGGATATGTCTGGTAAGAAGAAAAAGAAAAAAATTAAATAATCCCAAAAAATGTACGCAGTTGATAACAATACATGAAATCTCTTCCCATTCACCACAATAGCATATATGACGCAAGCCCAACTTTCTGCTGTATCTCCCGACTCGTTTGTAGTCCTCATGAAGCTGAGATACATTAAAAGCCTCTCGTGAGCCTCGGGAATAAGATAACGAATAATCGTTAAACAACGTGTGAAGTCTAGATAAAACTCATCCAGAACACTCCATACCTTTATGCCGAATCTCCCTTTAGTACATCGCACTCGTCTCGCGTGCGATAATTTCGAATTTTAACATATTTAAATGACCGAAGTAACGGTTTAACTCGAGCGAAAAAAAAAAAAATTAAATAAAATAATCCTGACTCAAACTACGTCACAGACAGTCGCGTTGTGTTTATTTTGATTCGCAAACGGTATCTTAATACACCTTCGGCAATTTCATCTCTCCCGTCATATAAGTTTCTCCTTGTAGAATATGGGGCAAAACGCGTCAAGTCGGCCATCTCTATTTATCATTTCAACAAAACGTCCTTAGATTTATTCAGGATGTTGGTCTGGTTGAAGAAAAAAACGTAGGAATTTTTTCAGATTTTTTTAATGCATATTCCAGCTATTAAAAATTTCTGAAAATAATTGTTGTCTATTTTTTAACGGCAATACTACAGCTCGCACAAAAAAATCGTAAGAACATCAAATTTTGCATTTCCAGTGTAGTTTCCAACAACATTTTTTCGAAAATTCTCCGATTTTATTTTATGCTATTTTTCAATTAAATAAAGCTGCCACTATTTTTCTCTCCTAAACGGCATTCCCGATCTAGCTGAAATTTTCACATTTTGTACTTTGAGAAATGTACGTCGCCAATTTTTTTCTAAGATTCTCGGCACTTCAACGAACAAAATGTGAAAATATCAGCTAAATCGGAAATGTCGTTTCGGAGTGAAAAATAGTGGCAACTTTGTTTGATTGAAAAATAGCATAAAATGAAACAGGAGAATTTTACAAAAAATGTTGTTGAAAAGTACGCTGAAAATCCAAAATTTCATGTTCTTGCCATTTCTTTTTTGCGAGCCGTAGGCTTTAAAAAATAAACAATGATTATTTTCACCGATTTTTCAATGTCAGGAATACGCAATAAAAAAATCTGAAAAAAATACCTACGTTCATTTCTTCATCTAGGCGAACATCCTGAAGAGATGTGAGAACGTTTTTTTGCCATGAAAAATTGGGGTGGCCGACTTGACGTGTTTTCGCCCATATATATATATATTTATATACACAGGTAAGTAGTTTCAACACCGACGAATTGAATCTCCCCTGAATATACACACCAATCTTACCCATGCGTTTACCGTGTAGATACTTATTTGCTGAACAAGACGGCAAGTACGAGAGAAGACGATGCGCGTCGCTGAGTTTATAACTCGAGCGATACTGCCGCGTTGAAATATCGCTTTCGTCTCGTATGGAAGCCACGCGGCGTTTTACCACACATACTATGGTGCAGCTATGCGATGGGAATAGATGCACAGGTCGTCAGGTAGGATAGTATAGAGAAGATGCGTGTCGCATAGAATTTGTATATTGAAGTACTATTTACATAAATATCGTCTGTAAGGATGCGAGCGCAGTTTGGCGTCGTTCGATGTACAAGCCATGGCTCTGGTACGCCAAGAAAATCTAAGATGAAACGTCGTGGCGTATCAGCGTATGGATACACGGTGGAAACACAATTATCCGAACATGACTTGGTTTATCCGAATGCCCGCAATTATACGAAAGTTAGAGCGAAATTTATAGATTTTCGGTTTCGTTCCGGAATTGGGAGAACCACTTTTCAGTTGAAAAACAGTCTGAACATTTCTTTGAAAAAAATCCGTTGAAAGATAAATGAAAAAGTCAAACAATAGAAATTAGTTCTAGATTTCATGGAAGAAATTTCGAATTTTCGAACTTGTTGAAATTAATTTTTACTGAAAAATAATGGAAAAAAAATATTTTATAGGGTAAAAAAAAAGTGATAAAAATTAGAAAAAAAAAATTCCTCTTTTTGTGAACCGAAATATGCAAAAGAAAAAAAAATCGTCAAATTAAATCCGAGAGGATCAGGCCGATGATCAGGGGAATTGACTTGGAATGCCCCGTATATTAAAGCGGCAGTGGCAAAGTGTGTCTTTGTCTCGATCGGACGTCGGTAAACGTCGCATATGTCACGCCACGTGCCAATCTCATTGGTTTAAGCTGCGACGCGCGTGAAGTGACATTACACGTAAGACGTATCACTGACGAGTAATACACTCTCGCATGAACGACACACGATTGTCGCCCGTTGCTCGCGTCTCCAACGCAACCCATCGCTTGTTTCATTTGACGTACGGCTCGTTTGTGTTCGGTAACGCGTTGTTTCGTTCCTGTGTGCGAGTATGCAATTTGAGAGTCTCCCGATTATTCTCGTACGTGGTAACGTTGCGGGATATTCCTGCGCAACATTCTTATATACATATACATTCAGGATGAAAAAGAGGAGATGCTGCGCTTGGGAGAGCGGCGAGGTATCGTGCGACAGTGGGACAGAGACGGGGACCAAGTGTCAAGGATAATACGCGTAATCCTGAGGTACAACGAGAGGACACCTTTGGCTCACTTACGTGCGGGAGAAAAAGTATCGCGGCTGTCGCAGGAGTACCAAATGAATTACGCTGATAAGGACCTCCCGGCTGCGAGGACTTTATTTCGGCGTTATTATCTTGTACATAATTTAGAGTCTGTTAAATACTGGCGAGCTGTGAATGAAGTAGGAATTATATTAAGATGTTTCTGGGATTTTTTTTAGGGGTTTCGCTGCATTCAGCGCCGTTCGTTTTCAATCGCAATTATTTTTTTTTTTGGTCTCCCAACTCAGAAAGTAGTACTAAATTTTTTTTAATTCTTGTTCAGGATGGTTTATATCATTTTTATTTTTTTTTCAATAAAATACTGCGAAAACGCAAGAATAATAAATATTTGCAAGTTGCTATATACAAAATTTTAAAGAAAAAGTGGAAAAATAATTTTCATCATTTTGGAGAGATTTAGTAATTTTAAAAAAATGTAATTTTATTAGTAAATTTAATATGCCAGCTGATGAATAAAATTTGCAAATATTTTTAACAATGTATGAAAAAAAAAAATGAACGGACCTTGAAATTAAAAAAGAAAAAAAAATGTTCAGAAGTTAGACAATGTGCCCCAGTCTCCTCTGCTATAGTGTATATATATATGTACATACATACTCTCGATGTACTTCTGAGCCAGAAGGATTCACGCGCGCGAATGACGCATGGGGGAATATCCGAAGGGAGGAAAGATGCAGCGCTGTTATATGCAGCGCGTATGAAATACGATGAGAGAGTGCCTCGAGTGGCGAGGCTTATGCTAAGTACACGCATACCATCTCGAGAACGATGCGTGGATCGCGTTGCATGCATCTTACTCGTATCATACATGTGCCATAAATGCATGTATATATATACTTATACACAGGGAAATTATAGCGTAGCGGTGGAAGAGTAGTTTGAAGGCACACTGTGGCGGGGTAACGTGCCTTCCTATACGAGCTGTAAGATTGGCACCGACGCGCTGGTCAATGTAATATATAATTTTTTTTATACACGATTGACTTAACTCTAAAAAGCACAAATTTTTCAAATAATTTTTTACATATTTTTAATTATCCACGATTTTTTCAAACAAATTGTCGAAAGACGTATTTTTAAAATCGGAGAAAATTCCGAAAGAGCTTTGTTTTTTTTTTTTTTTTTTTTTGGAAAATACAAATTTTTCGAATTGAATTGAATTACAAATTTCGAAATGAGCCGGCGATTCCGAGGAAAAAATTTACGGCGAAAGTTGCAGTTTTTGGACAAATTATTATTTTACTTGTGTGAATTGATTTATATTGAAAAGTGTTACACAAACTAGAAGCGAGCTTCAGCGGACGCTATTAATATTTTCCTTGTTGCCAGTAATTTACTGTAAGAAATTGATATCCTTATGTGCCTACTGATAGCATTATAAGTCCATCGCTCGTGCGCAAATAATATCTCACGTATAGCTGAAACCCTCCTGCATACGAGACTTCCAGAGGGAAGAAAAGGCATAAGGATAGCACGTGTGTATATAAGGGGCATTTCGAGTCAACTCACTTGGAGATCGTCTGGACTCCCGTGGATTCAGTTGACAATTTCTTTTTTTTTTGGCATATTTTGGTCCAAAAAAAGGGGATACTTTTTTTTCAAATGTTTGTCAGTTATTGTAGCTTATAAAATAATTTTTTTTTTTCCATATCTTTGGAATTTCGACCAGGTTTAAAATTCTGAAATTTTTTCCACAAAATCTGGGACTAAAAACAAGTATTTCTATTATAATACGAGAGTGGGCCAAGAATAATAATAATTATTTTTTTGTTATTTTAAGAAAAAAATATTTTTTTTCCTAATTTTTGTTATTGAAATGACTTTTTTCAATTTTATTTCAATTATTCGGCGAATTTTCAGCGTTTCACTCTCAAAATATGGCAATTTTTTTACCACATATGTTTCTTTTTGTTTTTCCCACATGAAAGCATGATTAAAATTTTTAATTTCAAAAATTCGGAAATCTTTTTTTCTCAAGTTTAAAAAAAAAGGAAAAAAAAAATAGGAACAATTTTCGGCCCACTATAAAAAGATTCAGAATTTTAAACCTGGTGGAAATTCATTTTTACTTAAGAGTTGCAGCAAAAAAAAAAAAAAAATAATATAGGATAAAGTGATAAAAAGCTGAAAAGAAATATCCTCTTATTTTGCCCCAAAACATGCCAAAAAAAAAATACGTCAGCTGAATCCGAGGGGTTCAGGCCGACGAGCAAGTGAGTTGACTTGGAATGCCCCATACGTATATGCGTGAGTATAGTATAATCTGCCTACGCGTGGGCGTTCCGAGCTCTCGCGTTCTCTAGCTCGTTGTACCTGGCGGTCTTTATATGGCTCTCGATGGGTTCGAAGGTAGGTACGTAATACGTATGCTCGGGGATAACACGCAACACGGTAGTGGCAGAAGACGACGCGTACGTGCCGTGGGGGCCATATGGCGTCAAGGATCGCGCTACCGTTTTCTCACTGCCGGTTCTTCTACGAGCGTGCTTCCCTTCTTACCCACATGCGTGAATCATTATTCATTCGCATATGAAGAAAAAAACGTTTCTTCGACGATTAATATATTTTCCCTCACTCGATTTATAAAAACGATTCCTGAGTGTTGGACTAGAAAATAGAAAGAAAAAAAGAAAGAAAAAAAAAAAAGAATTTTTGGCAATGCTTTAACGCCAAATATCGCCACGTGAGTGTGACTCGAAAAAAGTGATTTGTCAGGTAGCAAAAGTATGCGATAAATGCGAGTGACATAAAACATATATTTTCTCGTTTTCCCCACTCTGCATGCTATTTGAGAGAACTGATGTAGACCAAATATTGCAAAATGATAATTATTTATGCTCGAGATTATTGTCTATCCAGGATGAGTACAGAGATTTGAAGTAGAGGTTGAAATAGCACTTACTTTAGTAGCAATCGCTGCCAGTGGATATGTGACTCGTAATTGTATTGCGCTCGGCTTGCCGACTCGCACCGCGATAAATAAAGAATACTAAAAGAGAATCTGGTGTTGCAAGCTGAAACTACTTCGTCAAGTGTGAAGGCACGCGTGTGCCACACTGAAAGGAGACTAAAGCAGAGTGATCTAATGGAGATAGCAGGGGGGAAAAAAAAAGCGTAACCGAGTAAGAGTGAGAAAGTGCCAAGTACTCGATCTCTTCGTCTCTCGGACATTACTCAAATACTCTTGACAAATGTATAAAGGTTTAACGATGTCGGCATTACAAGTCGACGTGCACGCGAGCGTTTAAGTCGCTCGGTCTTGCGCACACTCTTTCCTATACGGCATTCAGTACTGTACGCATTATATGCTGCAAGTATTAAACCGTAAATGTCTACATATATATATATACACACATCTGGTTGGAAGGATATCTGGGAGCCTGGCCCGAAGCAAAGATGACTCGCAGAATCCGAAAGGGAAACGTCCCATAATTCATTCTCGTGTCCGTAGATGTCATCGGCGACTGATGTTCGGTGGTTGTCCGGTGCAGGCGTCGAAAAATCATGCTTCCGGTTACCGTGCACCGTTTTATTTTTGTCCAATGGTCAGTTGGGGAATAATTGTAGGAAAATAATTATAGCTGGGAAATGTTATCGAATGACAAATGATTCGGATATCGCTGTAGTGATGTCATTTTTTTTTAATCCTTACGACGTAGGATTGGGATACGCGCTACCGTAACAAGAGAAACAAACCGTAACAAGTGCTTGAGCGACATGTCGATTTTTTCCCCTATTTTTCGATCTTAATTACCATGTTCATTATTTTTTTACTCTACTATTTAAAAATCCGCAGGTAATTTTCAAGTGCAGCAAATAGCCTGTTTCATCCGCATAGTTAACATAGAGTTGATTACGAAAGAGAGAAACAGGCGCGCAGTATAGGTGTATATATATATATAACTAAGAAGAAAAATAAAGAAGTTGCCGCCGAAGGGCGAGGTGAGCGCCAAATCGATAGTCCGCGATCCATTAGCCTTTTCTCGGGCTCGTTAAAATCGTAAATCCCATCAGCAGGGCATGGCTTGCGCCGGTGGGTGTAAGCAGTCTTTCACAGAGTCATCCTCGCGCGCTTTCTTACTCCGTCGTTCGGGCTCTGTCCGAGGAAAGTCAAGAACAGCGAGACGGGAGAAGATAGTCGAGAATGAAGAACGAAGAGGAAGCGCAGCGAGGGAGAATACGAAGAAAGAGCGGTGAGAGCGGAAAAAGGAGGAAGACGGAACGCGTATACCGAAGGACGCTGCGGAGAGAAGGATGAATACAGATAGACGGATGAGCCTTAAGGTATAAAGATACGTGGCGCTCTGCCGAAGCTGTGTGTGCCATGGATTTGCCGTTTGTTGATCTGGCTTGGTTGCGCGCGGATCATTATCGATCGCCATGAATTATAAGCCGGGTCGATAGTCGCTCGTTAAGCGCCGCGTATCGATTAGATCGTCCGATCTCAGTGTGCGCGTCTCGATCCCGCGAGTTGTCACCCGTGGTGGCGGGTTTGCACATTTATACACCTTCGCATGGCGAACGTATCGGTGCGTCTTCGCAATTGCACGCGACTAGCGCACGCAGTCCGGTTGATGTTGGCGGCGTGTAACGAGACGCTCAGCAGGAGAGACAAAAGTCCAATTTAACAAGATGCTTCGGTGGATTATTTTGCCACGAAAAAAACGTCGTATCGAAGATTCCGACGAATATAAGTTGCAGTAATCTCACAAACACTAGCTACACCAAATGATGAAAATATAAATGTTTGTAAATATATATTTTCAGAGTGAGTTCCTTCTATACATGCCTTTGAAAATTGACGCTCTTGGCAAGATGCTCCTCAAAACGCTTCTCCAGCCTAGTATGAACTTTTTCCCATACCAATTGTCCGACGAATGTTCATCCAACATAAATATTTTCATCCCATGCCAATATATCACTTACCGATCTGAGACACATTGAGTGAGTTCTTTCTAGACCTATGAAATTTACTCTCTTGGCATGTTATACTGTCAATCCAACCTTGGTGGTCCTCGAAACGTTTCTCTAGCCTGGAATGATCTTTCCCATACCAATTGTCCCACAAGTATTAATCCAACGTAATCGTCTTGTGTTTCTTATCGTTCTGACGAATGATGAACTAAATGAAGAATTAGTCGTTGCGCCAGTAATATAAATAAATAAATAAATAAATATGGTACACAGAAGAAGAAGCGTGCCAATGGTAGGTCACACGAGTTACACGTTGTCGACCGTGTGGCTCGCGGTGTGGATACACGCCTTGGGGGCCTAGTGCTAGAGTAGTGAGTATAGTGGGAGTTGCTTCTTGTATTTCCATCTTCGTCAGCCTACTACTGCCTGCCAGCAGACGCACAATCATGCTTACTCACACACACACACACACACACACAGATACGCGCATACACACACAAACCCACATTTTCCCCTTCCCGTTCGAGTCATCGAGATCGTCCATTCCATTTCGTTCTTCCACCCTCCTCGAACACCAGCATCTACATATATGCTACCTTTCCTTCTCCAGTGTAGTTGTACTTGTTCGCTTTCTTTCCTCCTCCCCCCTCCCCCCGCCCCCTCCACACACTTGCGGAGCTTTCTTCTTCTTTCACTCAGGTTGCCTCTCTCGACGGGTCTCCTTCTCCCTCAACGACTATACTCTCCGTCTCGCTTTAACGTTCAACCGTTCTCTCAGCTCTACAGCAACTTATATACGCCTACGCGTTGTAGTTGCAGCATCCACACTTAGCCGTGTTCGGGTCCAGCGCGTGCCTCCACGCGACCAACCACCACCATCAACCACTGCCTCCTTCTGCCTCCAATATTCTCGCTCGCTCGCACGCTTCCGCAGCGCTCCTTTTTCTCGTCGTTTTCGCCTTGTCGCACTCACGCGTATTGGCATCGCGTGACTCTGTCTCACGGGCCTCACTCTTCAGAGTCAGGGCACCACGCGGCTCACGATCCCGAGGACAGTGGACGTCGTATGTCCGACAGTAGACAGTGGATAAGCGCGAACGATAGTCGCACCCTACACATCCACGAGGGTAACCCGGCTTTTCATAGCTACATGCCAACCCCGCGTATCTCAATATTCGCTTGACAGCACATTGACAGTCGTTGACGCGATAATCTTGACTTGTGTATCCTCGTGTGGATACCGCGCGCGAATTTAACGTCAAACGCACCGGTGTCAAAAATCATCCTTCCCGACAGACGTACATACGCCTTTCAAAGTAATCGAAACAGCGTTGTCAGAGTTTGATATTTTTATCGATGAGGATGCGACAATTTTTCGGTCTCACGGGATTCAACAGTGAAACATATTGTGGATATTATAATGGCGAATTGAAAGCTTACCAAGGATGACCGTGATTTATATCGGCTGGACAGGCAGAGTCCGGTTGAGTGAACAATGTAATTTTTAACTCGAATGAACAGTTGGAAGAAGACAAAAATTTGGATTCAGTGTTGTGGTTCAGTTTAAAGAGACAAATGACTGAAGTTTTTGAATATTCACGGCGCTAAAAGTGCATTTCCGCTGATGAAAATTGATCTCGACATTTGTGGAGCTTTTTTTTCTTCTGTTTTGGGGTGAAAAAAAGTCCGTGAAAAATTGATAATAATATACCGAAGCACTGGGATTTACTCTGTGTGTTGATCCGGCTAACTCATATCATAATCCAGCAATCTTTTGGCTTATTTCTCCGCGCACGCCCAGTTTGGCGCATCGGTATTCTCGCTCGGTTACTTTGCCCATGTGCGACTACCGAGGTGTTCCGTCCACGAGATTGCAATCATCCCCAAGAAATTTTACGACCCGCCTGTGGTTTGCACGCCGGCTTGTCTGGCGTTTTCGGTTCTTTTCGCAGACTTGTCCCGGCGTAATATAGTAAGCGCAGCCAGAAAGGCGCGCACAGCTGGCGAACCACGGACTAAAATTTAAACCGCAACAACAATGTCGCGCATAAAAAAAGATACTAATTATCAGTGAAGTGTTTTAGTTGTCAGTGTTTTTTTTTTTTTCGCGAGTGCATAATTCGTCCGATGCCCATCAGCATTTATGTTTCAATACAAATTATTCCGTCAAAATTAATAAAAAAGAAAAATTAATAAACAATTACGACTTTCGCGTAACGCGCGGTAGATCCGATCGTATACTGGAATAAGTGACGCTGTACGACCAAGCATCTTCACGCTCATTATTGCGCGGTAAAAGTTAATTATTGCTCACGGCATTCTGTCATTGTTTGAGCATTGAATTCGTGCGGTGTCACAAAGTACCGTCGTTCGTTTAATTTCTCACGGCTCATCGTCGCAAATGCATATCAGTTATGGTCGGTTAAACCCCTCCCCGAGTGGCTCGTTCGACGGTTGAGGCGCCAAGTTGTTAAAAAATTGTGGTTCGTCGCGATCCGCTAAGCCGATTCGTTTCGATTCAATCGCGGACGATGCGTGTGTACTACAAAACGCTTGTATACAAATAGCGATCGTACAGATACACGCAGTGTATTTACAAGTCCATCTTGTTGACAGTGCGTGTTCCATAACCAGGAGTTGCCGTTGCCATCACATCGGGTCGTCCTTACGTTTCCAGTCCCTCGGACCCAACGCACTCTGCGCGCCTTTTTTTTCCGTTTCTGCCGGCGTATACAGGGAGGAAGTGAGACGTCTCATTGGCGTGCGGAAAAATTACGGCCGTGTCCCGTACGACGCAAAGAGCAACCGATCGGATCGTCGTCACGCCGAAGGTGCTGAAGAATTCAGACGGCCATACGAAAGGTGGTGAACGTATGCGTTACGGCGGGAAACGGAGCGGATTGGAAATCGAGTCTTCTGGTCACTCTCTGGCTAGAAGCGTGGGTAGAGGTGCGGCGCCAACCTGTTGCTCAAGGATCGGACTCGTTTCCATTTAGAAGACTCGAAGGCGCTCGCTGTGCTCTGCGCGGCTCGTTCGATATCTCGATCGGGCGTCCAACCAAGTGTCTGAGAAACCGTCGACTCGCTGTATTACATCCTCTTCGTCTTCGTCACCTTCTCCTTCTTTTTTCTTTTTTTTGTTCTTTCCGTCTTTCTCTTTTTTTTGTTCGTCTCTTTGTCGTTTTCATCGACGCCATCGTTGTCGTTGATGGCGAAGGCCATACTTTTATGTACACGAGAGAGTACGTACGCGCGCTGTATAAGGCTCGGGTAATAAATGCACTGTACCAAAGGCCAAAGCAGCAGCCACTCGGAGTAACGGCAAAGCCGCCCTTAATCGTCTTTTCAAGTGGCAAAAGCCAGCTCGGGCGCATGCACGAACACTCGAGAGTTCCTCTGAGTTCCGAGTAACCGAGTAAACGGCGAGTGTTGTGTGCGTATGGGCACGACACTGGTACACTGTACCAACTACCCGCGTGTATTCCTTCGGTACACAGGAGGCACACAACGCTACTGCGTTTAAGAGTCTCGAAACTCTTTCATTCTAAAATACTTGGAGGGGGGCAATATTGAAGAAATTCCGTTGCTTTGAGCGAATACAAAAGCCACTGGAAGTGAGTACCCGGTAAATTCCTCGCTTTTTTCCGAGGATCACGATGATTGTCAATTCAATTTAGTGACAAATATTTATGCGAACGAGGGGATCCTCCAACAATTTTCTCCGCAATTGTAGTACCGATTTTCTTTTTTCTTTTTTGAGGCATCCCGCTTCCTCGTTGAACGTTTTTATCTCGCTGGACTTGGAAGGTCTTTCGAAGGTGTTTGGAAGTGTTTGCGCGTGCAAGACTTTCTCGTTAAAACGACGAATTTATGAGCGAGAAAGCAGCCAACGTCACGGCAAGATAATGGCGACAACGTGGAAAATAACGTCGTTTCTCCTACTGTCGATCGTCGGTATTGTCGTCGTCATGGCGACACCGACGACCCGACAGTTGCTGGAGTGTCGTGCCAATCTCACCGCTGACATAAAAAACGAGACGATCTTTCTCGATAAGATACATCAAGCCGATTACATATTTACCGGTAAAATCAAAGAATTAAGGAAGGGTCATTCGATACGCGTTAGAGTGAAGAGGGCGATAAAAGGTACGCTTAATACGACCCTCGATCTTGCGCTAAACGATACGTGCGCGTCTTACGTTCGACGAAGTTACACCGGTATATTCATGGCTCGAAGAAACTCGGATATCGGTGATGCGCGTAATGTGGAAAATATCGTTATGAATTTTGGACCTGTGCCATTGACACTCGCTAATTTGGATAGACTCAACGCGGCAGTACGAGGTAAGTCTAATTGTGGCCATCGAAGTTTTATCATTCATTTATTTATATTGCCCACATTTTCCATAAATTATCCCATAAAACTTAAGCGTAATGTTATCTTTTTCTCCGCGGAATTAATAACTCTGTGTTTCGTTAGGCTTGAAATGCAAAAGGTGGTTGATTGGAAGGTGACTGTTTTACTCCTTGGTGCAATCTAATTAACGCACCCCCATCGATCATCTACTCGGTATGGAAGTCCCAGACGGTATATGTCACTACGAGTTGAGAAGTGCTTCGGCGAATGACGGCCTCGATAATGATAAAATTCTTTCTACGCTTCGCCCTGATCAGCCTCTCAGCGGAATTTTTTTTATCGATACATATTTACAGCAACAACAAAAAAATGTAAATAATATTGTACGAGCACATAATTTTATGCTACATTTATATCAATCTGAAAATTAAAAATCGTCGGTGATATATCGGTACACGTCATTCCCGATAATATAAGACAGATAGCCCGTACACCGGGTTTCAGAACTCGCAAAAAAAAGGAGGAAGAAGAAGAGGAAAAAGATAAAACAAAAAATCACAACGCAACATGCCTTACGACCGCGTTGAATAATTATTACAGCGCCCCGTGAGAAGTTCAAAGAGCCTTCCATCAATATTATAAATAAGCAGAACGACGATAAAGTCCGTATAACGAGATTCCGCGTGTCGTTCGGTCATTTATGCTGGATCATGTTACACACACCGTAGGCAAAGGCACACCGCGCGCCTTTGGGCTCGTGACTTTCCTCGCGACCAAAGGTGTATCTATGGCTGGTGTTGCGCACGTCTCCCTCATATATATATATATATACATGACTGGAGCTCGGCTTTTATATGCACTTTGCTTGTGCCTAGAGTGACTTCCCAACCGAGTTCGTTGACGATCCCGCTGGCATATTAGATTGGCGTTGGACGCGCTGGAGCCTTCCGGGTTTCATCGATAGGCCCAAGAAATCCGTACCCTATAATCCGCTTCCACATAGGACATGCGAAACACTCTTCGTAGTTGATAGTGTCATTCCCGATCGGTTCAATTTAACGGCGACGGAAAAGTACGTTGACTTGATGTCAACGACTAGGCGTCCTTTGCATATATCTCTTAAAGTATATATATATATATACGTGTAATATTCCCTCGGGGTATAAGACACCCGCCCTATCGCTCAGTCTCGATATCGTATAACGTCTATTAACGCCATCAGCCATATCCAGTCTCTATTCAGTGACTACGATCGAGCTTGCGAATTTATATTAGCACTATGGCTGAGAGACGCGGTTGTAGTTTATTACCGAGATGCAGTATTACAGTCTTGAATAGTTTATTATCCGATCAACGATAATACCCAGCGTTACAACATCGTTTGTTTTATCATTCGCGGATTACGAGAATTTACCTCTGTTGTCTATATATATATATACTGTTTACCAATCACCGGTGTGACGTGTTTATAAAGGCATGAAGAAATACTCGTCAGTAATTGCGAATTCCTTAGATTGTTCCTTATACAATATTAGAGAAAAATGTCTCAAGTGTCACTAATTTCTTTATGCGTTATAATTTTTTAGGTTTTTGCAATAAAAGTAAAGACACTGTCCCAAATATGTTTAGAAATGTAAGAAAAAAAGAAGTAAATAAAAATTGGCAGATAGCTGAATCAATCGTCCTACTGTGAAACCAGAAAAACGGATAGGGAAGCATGCGAGACACGTATCTAGGTACGAGGGTGGTGCAATCGTTACTTCCGATCGCTCGTCACGCAATCTCTCTGTCCGGGGAAGAGTTTCCGCGATAAAGAGTTTACTCGAAATGCGATTGCGGATGGGAAGAAGTCAGCGAACTTTTGCTAAACCATAAATGGAATTTCCATAAAGATCCACCAATCTCATATCGTACCAAAAACTCGACTGGCTGAATCCGTGAAACATATCCTGATGGAAAATAGTATCCGTAAGACATTCTTATTATTATTATTATTATTATTATTATTATTATTATTATTATTATCTGAATTTTATTATTAATATTATTATTATTTGAATAAGCAAGAATTTACCGTCTACGAAATGTATAGTTTCTATCTACAGGACATTCCAGTTCAGTGTAACGTTCTCTTATTTGTTTAGTTAGAAGGGAACGGTCTTGAAAATGTTGCGTTGCACCGTATCTCACATTGCGACAAAAGTACCTGCGACAGTGTGGTTGGCACCTGGTTTTCAGAGTCGGCACGTCTCGCAACACTTGGGATCGCCCACGTTCTCGAAACGAGCATAGCTGGGCGGTGAGACGAACGACGGAACGGTTCAGTCACGAGGCACTTTTCAATACTGCATTTCATATGCGCCATACCGTGATCGTTGGACAGTATTGCCAGCTCCTGCATCTCCGTTGAGCGTTTGACTGGGGATTTCTGCGTGTTCCTTTGGTGTGCGTACCGTTTGTCCGCCGCGCTGTCAGCTCGATTTTCCTCGACTGGTACAGTCGACAGAACTCGTATACACGCGATACACGCACGAATATTCATGGTGTTAAAAAGCTGTGCGGGTAATTCGATGCACAAACGCATTTAGGGATTTATTTGCAATTTATAAGACGATTGATTGAAGAGCTTTGATCGGTATTTTCGAAACTGGGAGACGAAGGGGAGGAATGAAAAATCTGAAAAAATTATGGCATCACATTTTTTTTTTTCAGCATCCATACAAACATCACCCTAACATATATATATATATATATATGAAATGATTTAATATAAAGTTCGTCGCATTAATCTTTCTCGTGCCTTGCACAGTTGACGAAGTCTTTCGTGTCCTCACAAACGAGCGGCACGGACGCAGCCGGTATCCTGGCATAATACGGTTCAGCCCACGCGCCACTGTCGTCGTCGCACACCATCGCGCTGTTATTTCGCTGTTACGTGCCACAGCGAGACTCGCGCGTGGATCATAGCGCGCGAGTAGAACAAGCACTAACAACGACACGCCCAGAAAGTGCAGCGGACTGTCAGCGTTAACTGCATAACTGAGCTGGCGTCCAGGTGTGTCGACTGGAGCTTTCGCGATTATCTTTTTTCCAAGCTTTATTCCACGTCGTCGTCGTCGTCGAGGATACCCTGTGCATGTACATATGTATACGCGTTTACGATTTT
Organism: Perithous albicinctus; assembly: GCA_964016905.1. Taxonomy (NCBI): domain Eukaryota; kingdom Metazoa; phylum Arthropoda; class Insecta; order Hymenoptera; family Ichneumonidae; genus Perithous; species Perithous albicinctus. The sequence continues at coordinate 21,574,363 of OZ024693.1, read as the reverse complement.
TCAGAATCGCTCACCACCGCGTCTCGAAGCTTCTCTCGAAAGCCTCTCGACACCGATCAGGAAAGACAGGTTCCTCGCGTCTTCAAATACCGAATACAATAGCTCGTTGATCCGCGCGCCGCTTTATTCATTTCTTTCGTTTCCAACGTCCTGCAGGACAAAACGAAAGGAGTGTGAAATCTTTACCTTGATATGGAAACAGAGATTTCTCAAGCTTCCTTCTTGAGAAAGGGACTTGTGTCTTCATGATCGGATTTGTGTTGAAACAACATGTTTTACACCGACAGAAAAACAAATCTGGTTGACGAAGCTAGATTCTACCCATGGAATAATTTTTTTTTTTATTTTGAGTCAAAAAAATCGGTAAAGAAATTTATTTCTTTTGACTTGTCCTTTTTTCTGGATGTACGGTAAAAATAAAATTATGGTACCTAAGTTCGTACTGTATTATCGCAGTACGGATAATCTATTCCTCCACTTTGTGCACTATATTCATACGACCCGGATTTTTATTATATAAAAGGTTATGACTGTTCGATGAAGCGTATAATCGGATCGGTACCGATTTCCAGGATGCAATTATCGAGCTCCGAAGCATCGGCGGCTCGGCTCAATACGATCACTGAGAACCGTAAGAAAGGTACTTGCAGGTATTACCAATAGGTCTCTGTAGGATGTTGTTGTATATATAAAAAAAAAAGAAAGTAAAATAAAAATACGACGATCACGATTCTCTTCATTTGATAGGTATCGGAAGCGCGCAACCGAGGCCATCTGCAAAGCAAGCTTGATACTTGTATCAAGTAGTGTGCTGTACTGACGGAATACTATTTAATATACTATAGAAGTATATAGAGCGACTTCACCGGTAATCGGTATCATCGTATTTTTTTTTAAATCGAATGAAACTTTTTTTATGTTATCTGTACATGAAAAGTGGAGACCCCTATTTTTTTGTTCGAAAAAAAAACACGTTTATAATTATCTACAATATAAAACAAAAATAAATCATCGAACGACACATTTGAAAAAGCTTTTTTCGAAAATAAAAATCTTCGACCCCGAAGTGGGTACCTTCTATTTTTTTTTTAAATTCGTGGTTTTTAGAGTTGTGTCAATTAAATACAAAATTGCGAACCTTATCGGTAGAGTCAGTGATCAGACTCAGGTCGAAACCAGGTGGAATGCCCCATATATACACATTATTATACTGTAGTTAAGAGTAGGCCTTGAGATTTTCTCTGGATAAGCAGTGGGCGCTCGAGTGCCGTTCGATCTTGTTTCCTCGTTTAATCCCCATAGATCAGAAATCGTTTATAAATCCGTCCGAATGAATAATACGAATAATCCTTTTCTATATATACATAATCATCGTAACTCCATACGTTCTCAAACTCTTTTATCTTCATTTAATTACTTTATTTTCACCGTTATCGCTGTTTAATATCTTCGTTCTGTTTTTTAATCCAACATTTTTTATCCAATCTCTTTTATGTAATCTGGATAACCTAAATGAAGATACAAAGTCGATATTAGAAAAAAAATTTTAGAAAAAAAAATCAATAACAACATCAAATTTTGGATTTTCAGCATACTTTCCAACAACATTTTTTGTAAAATTCTCCGATTTCATTTTACGCTATTTTTCAATTCAACAAAGTTGCCACATTTTTTCCCTCCGAAATGGCATTTCCGATTTAGTTGAAATTTTCACATGATTATTTTCCGAAATTTTTAGAAACCTGGAGCATCCAATAAAAACTCTGAAAAAATTCCAACGTTTTTTCTTCAACCAAACCAACATCCTCAATAAACTTGAGTTCGTTTTGTTGACATAAAAAAATTGGGTTGGCCGACTTGACTGGTGTTTTGCCTCATATATGAGTGATGATCGAAATATTTTAACTGCAGATCTCGTTTGACTTGTACATTGAGCCTAAGATTTCCAACGCATAGCATATGTGGTTGCTGATTCCTAGGACAAGCATCAAGCTCTTTCTCAGCTTTCTCATCCTATCGAATTTCTCTTTCTGTCAAACCGATCCCGACATTTAAATCGAACCGGAACAGATACGATCACATATCGGTAATTGCGATTTACAAAACGTCGACGAGATTTCACCGGAGAAGTGTCGGCGACGATGACGTAGAAGATGGTGTGGATATAATTTGTCGCGAGGGCGGGAGAATACGTACGCGACATCGGAACACATTATAATATGTTGGAGTAGAGTCGGTGTGTCGAGATCGAAGGATGGAAAAGACGAATCGGGCGAAGGTGTTCCACTAAAGGATTAGTCTCCGGTGGGTTTGTTATACCTACCCCCGCGCGATTTACCATCATGCATGCACAGCTGCTACGTGTGTTGTTCGTGTGCGCTGTTGTTGCTCCTGCTGATGGGTTGCTGCCGCTGCAACTGGGTAGGCGGCTGATTGCGCGACCATGAGAGAGCCCGCGACGCGCATTATGCACGCTTTGTAAACCAAGCTGCTGAAAAATTGAACCCGCCAGACTGCAATTGCACACCCGGTGGAAGCCCTCCATATCCCATTATTTTTTCCTCTCTCGACGTCTCTCCGCTCGACTTCGAGCAGCCATTAGGCTGCGTGCTCTTCCGATCGGTTCATAAAATCGTCCTTGATCCTTGAAATCCGTTACGAATTCGTTCTACCGATTCGTTGGCTAAAAAAAAAAAAAAAAATTCAACAGCAACAACAACGAATTATTAATATCACGTAATAAATATTATGACGTCGTAATAAACTGCTTGCGTGATTATTGTTTCTCTGTAATTGACTTTTGAATTGTTTCCAAATTTTTCTATCTATTTCCATTAGGTATTTCATTTCGATAAGAGCTACCGATTGACAGCGATAACAAAAGCAGAGAGAGAGAGAGAGAGGGAGGAGAAAGAAAAAGGAAAAAAGTGCAACTAGCTTTCACGTTATTGGACGACATTCTCGGAGTTTCTCCAATTGCTATATTTGACTATAATTTCAGTTTGAAAACCGGATTACGAGACTCATTGAGTGAGACTGGAATTACGTGAGGCGTGACGACGGCAACGACGGAAACGACGACGACACGAAACACGACTATACAGAGTACATGGTTCCTTCTAGAGAGCCAGAGCAGAGAATAAAAGTAAAAGCTTGAGGCTTTTCGTTCTTGACTTCCGCATTTAACTTCGTCGTCGTTGAAAGAAAAGAGGAGAGAGAAGAAAAAAAAACACACACAAGTGTGAGGAAATGGAGCGACACGTTTGCGTTTGCCACTGGCGTTTTATCTCGCTCTTGCTCGCCACGACCGCGCACTCTAGGCCAATAACAGATTTTAACACTTGATCCACTCGAAAAATCTTCCGCACCTCTCCGCTCGCTGCATCGGCGCCACTTCGTTACTCCCTCGTAATAACCCCTCCGTCAATATCTACGAAAGCAACGAAAAGAAGCTATTTCTGTTGCACCGATTCCCCGAGAGATTCCCACCGCGTGACAAAAATAGAATAAAAATAGAAAAGGCAAAATGACGATGTTTGCGTGTTACATTAAAACAACCAAATTGGCCGAATTCTATTAATGTTTGACATTTTTTAGCTCCTTCAGTTTGAATCTGGTATGAGCGTACTGTTGGAGTTTATCCGCGTTTTCTGTTTAGCTCTGGATCTGGGTGTATTGCCGGGCAAACACAACCACGCTTATTGCACTCGTTTCCTCGACAGAGGTGATAATCCGCGCCAGAACCTGCTCGCAAACATTGCCACGAGCAATTCTCCGCAACCTGACTCTCCGGCGGTCTCGTCCAATTTGTTTCAACGAGAGAGCACACCGGTGCCTCCTCCTCATTCGAGCAGCCGGCAACAAAAAGGTTTTTAGGCTCGGGTCCGATATTTCGCGAGATTTTCGACCTTGACGAAATTAACTAAATTTTCGTTAGGCGTATCCAAAGAACCTAAAGAACCTACAGAGCCTACAGAACCTAAAGAATTCGCACCATAATTTTTTATACTATTCACATTTTTTTTTTAGATTTTTTTTACTGAAACTTTTTTTAAAATGTATTTTCATAAATCGCCAATCTATTGATTGCTAAAAACTTGTATTAAAATATAAAATGATCGTAATAAATGTGGTCTTAAGCATGGCAGCCGTTCGAATAATGTTAAAAATATACCAACATTCGTGTTGAAATGGATGATAGTATCGCGTGAATGTCAACAAGTGCCTCTTATAAATTGCAGGGCATATTCTGGCTTATATCATTTCTATTACGTCTTTTGACGCTAATGGCTGTTTTCGGAGCCACGACACTCTTCCGGACATATATATATATATATATATATATGTGGGTGGCTGACAAGGAAAACACTATTTTTTACTTTACGACCTCACCGAGGGCGCAGCTTCGGTTGTCTAAAAATAAATTCATTCACAAACCTGCAGCAATCAGAGATTTTTCATCATTCTCAATTGTTACACTTCATTTGAAAAAAAAATATATATATATAAATAAAAAATTGTTTCATATACAAATAATTATTTTGGCAATAAAGATTGAAAAAAAAATTATTTTTTATATTCTAGATCATAGAGACAATGATGAAACAGCCAATTATGCAAAATAATCTATAAACAAATAATAAATATTCGTAAAAATTTTTTTTTTCTTCCCTTTTTCATCATTTCAGACATTGCCCACGCTTAAGGAAATGCAAAACCCTTTCTTCATTACAGTTGACAATTAATATATCTCTCACGTCTCGCTGCTTCTTGATGATCGTAAATGGCTTATTAGTGTTATTACTTATAACTTATCGCTCGTTCACGTTCTCCTGTCTCTTATTGATGAATTTACCCGCTTTTAATTAGAAGGAACGAATTTTCGTGGTGCCTCGTTATATACCCCTCCGGAGGTATCGCGTCGTACGCGAGACAGAGAAGCACCCGTCCACCGCGTTTGACTTTAAGAATCGAGTTTTGCATGCCTCGAGGACAAAGCCATAAAATACCAAGCGTAACAGCTTTCAATTACGAGTCTGCTCGTGTATGAGAGTTTCGGGAGAAGTCTGGTCCATACGAGCCAAAGAAAAAAAAGGAAGTAAATAAAACAGTCTCAAAAATAAGAATGCAAAGCAGACCATACACGCGTTATTTCCTTGTTCATTTGTTCCAAGGTAGCAGCAACATCTACGAGAATTTTTTTAATTGTGATGATGGTGATGTTGCAGCAATGATTTTGGTAGTGAAGTTAGATTTTGTAGCCAATAAAACACTTTTTGACCGATTCGACACTTTTTTTTTTCTGGGTCCTCATCAGAAATGATTTGTTTCGCTTTCTCATAGAGTAATTAATGAAGTTCTAATTGACATTTAAAAAAATGGTGCAAAGTAGAAGTCTGCACATTCCTTCCTCATCACATTTGATTTTTTACAAAGCTTCCAGTATGAGGAAGCCAAAATTAATAAATATGCTTCTTCAAGAATTTATTTCATTCCGGAAATAGATTCTTGAAATGTTGAACCTTCAGTACATCTCCAAAAAAGGGACAGATGTTTATATATTAATCGTACTACAAATGAAAAAGAAATGAAGAATTTATACAAATTACAATGATATTTATATCAATTTCAGGTCTTACCAGTTGGTTTAATTTCAAATATCCATTGAACATTTTTTTTTCTCGGTTCACATCTGTTTCCAAAAATCATAATCGAGTGAAATCCGATATTCAATTAGCTCGGTTAATCTTGGAATAAATAAAATCATCATTTATTCATCGTTTACTTGAGAGTCTTAAATTAAAAAAATTAATGCATAGTATCGATCGCTACATAAATATACACCGTGCTATACAAAAGTATCCTTACATTCTTCATGATTTCAACTTTGTCATCCAAGCCGGCGTTTAATATATGCAATAAAATATAAATTCCACGTGGCTCGGTATAAAAATGTTGGGACACGGAAACGACATCAGGAGAATTCTTATATCGTGTATAATCGGGAGATGTAACATTTTTATATCCAATCGCTGCATCATCCTCGCACTCGCGACGCGCACACACTTATATAGCTGCTTATGTGTCCTTCTTTTTTCCCACCGTTCCCGAATTCTCCGAGGTCTCATAGAGTTAAGACGCAAAATCATGCTTGCGAGAGGCCTCGTCCGAAAAATATACACTCTGCGTCCTGTTGTGTCCTGGGGGCTCACAGGGGCTCAATATATGCTCGGAGAACCTCTGCGCTCGCGTTACAAATTCAAATTAAAACCCTGTTTCCTAAAGGTAACCCGAAGCCACGACGGCAATCGCCGCACTCAAATACGAGCGCCGGCTCATTCAACTCCATATACAGACCAGTGTTGCAGACACACGAGACATTCCATACTAATGCAGCCAAGCGATTTTTCCAAAAGCTCCCAAAAAAATATTGTATTACAATATTACTTCAGAGAAAGAACCAATTTTCAAGAGCCTACGGTTTTCCATTTAATCCACGCAAATTTCTGTTACAGGATATTTCAGAAAAATGACGAATATTTGAATTGGACCAAAAGATTTAAATTTAAATAATTTAAATTAAAAAGATTTAAATTTAAAAATTTTAAATTAAAAAGATTTAAATTTAAAAAATTTAGTGAATGTTATAGTTTCTAGAGTGACTCTCGAACGACTGTGTGCAAGTTGCTTGGAATTTTTTGAGCCTAACGTGGAGGTATCGTGAGATATTTCGGTTAACGTAGCCGCGTGTGTACTGTAAAACGACTTCGCGCCCTTCGAGAAAACACTTTAAAGAGCCCTAAAAGTCCAGAGGGTGTCGGCTCATTTGAATTTACGCATGCTGGTGCGAGCGACCACCGCTTCTATATACCTGCTGTGGATCGATGCGTTTTTTCGAATGCAGCCACCCTCACCGTGTGTAGAGCCTCAAAGTAATTTATGAATTATAAATTTGTGTAAAACCAGCATACCTCCGCCGCTCGAAGAATTCGACCACACCCCGTTACGCCCTTTCTGGTCGCTACTAAAACACGTTCTTCTTTCTTTTTTTTTTCTTTGGACATTCAATACTTAAACACTTAATTTCTATTTTTTTTGCAAATTATCAATCTGAAAAATGTAGCAACAATATACAACTGAAAACGCATTCGGGAAATTGGATGAATGGGCACGAAAAATATTTTGCGGAAGTGATCGTAATTGGAACTTTTTGCCCAAATTGGAGTGCTTAAAAATGGAAAGAAAGTCTCCAAGCCTTCCAGGATTTTTATAAGAATTTTTAAGGGACGTTAAATTTTAATCGCTCATGGGCTTCTCATGAGAAAATAAAATAAGTGAAAGACACGAATCGTTGGTGTGCCACCGAGGTCGAGAGTATAACTTATGAAATATAAATTCGAGTGTAAGCAACAACCCCCTTGCAAATTTGACCACACCCCATCACGCCCTTTCGCGGAGATTCCCGTCGGTTCGGCTTTACCCTCGACTTTTTCTTTCACCGCTTGCTCGTCTCACTTTCTTCCTCTCCCTCCCCCTCCTCTGCTCCCCCCCCCCACCCCTCTTGCACGGATGCACTTGTCTTTGGAGTTTCGTTTCTTTTTTACTCTTAAGGCCCATCATTTTCGCTCGGTCCTTTGGTGTCTTGTTTTTGCTTCCTTTTTTTTTGAACCCGTCAGTGAGCAAGCCCATTAAAACTCCTGAGCTGATAAAAAAAAATGCAAGGAAAAGAATTAAAAAAAAAAAAAAAAAAAAAAGAAAAAAGAAAAGAAATGAAAGGTAGGAGATGCGAAGGCGAGCGATATAACTGAGTCATTTGTTTGGCGAATCGATTTTTTAAACCTTTCAACTCCATTCGCTCGTTCATCCCAGACTCACTCTCTTACGTGTCATTTATATTCTCAACCAACTGCCTCTCTCTGCGTTTCCCTCTCTCCCTCTCACTCGTCGTAATAATAACACCCACTTGGCTATGTCTTCTTTTATTTTATTTTTTTTTTTACACATAATTGTAATATTAAAATGTTTTGTATCCACAATTGCCGATCGAAAATTAATGTTTCAGCTTTCGAATGCACTGGTATCGGTTATTCCATTCATTGCTTGATGAAGACGATTCTATTTTCGATACATTGTATCTCAATTCGTGCTTCATTAATAACGCGCCTCTTTCCAACTTTATTTCTCTGCTTAATGATCTTTTCCTCACAATTTCTCTTATCGATCTTTTCGAGTAACTCGACGAAACAATAGATACATAGGGTAGACCGGGGTAAGACGGGATACCCAAAAAATCGATACAATATTAAATAAATCTGCAGTGTTAAAAGTCCACTGTTAAAATTCAACCCTCTGCGGTGTCCATAAAGTCCACATCGTGTCAATGTCACCGGTGTTCAATAGCTCCTCTCAACTTTCATTATAACCTCAAAACTTAAAACCCCATATTACTTGAAAATAGGTGAATAAAATACAATTATATCTTATCGATTTTATTCGTGCCATAATTCTGCATTGATTAACCATCATATCATTGATTTCCTTCGATTCATTATGAACATAAATGCATATCAAATTTTGAGGTGGGAGTCCAATAAATCACAATACACACAATCGGTTGTGTGATAATTTAACACCGTGAAAATAACTGTCACTTATTAAAATCAAATCAGACAACACTGGTCACAAGTCAAATAACGGCGCGTGCTTTTAACACGTCCGATTTTTAGCGGTTATATTAGTGAAACTTTTCAGCGGCTTGTAAATTAGAAGTGGCATCTTGCCCCGGTCACCCCTATTATACACACACGGAGATACGTCTCATTGTCTCTATCGATTGGAGGGCTTTTGTTCGCATATCTTAAATAACCACATCCTAGAGCTGTCTCTCATAACCGACTCGATCAGCCGCATGCAGCATTGGAGCGTTAATAACGTATACGCGTTTTCGAATTCATTATTACTTTGTGCGGTTTCCGCGGGGGGGGGTGTCGGCGGACAATCGAGGGTTTCGACGAACCAAGGAAGGAAAAGAAAGAATAGTCGGTGCACGCTGCATGCGCCACTTGCTGGATATATGCGGTTGATGCATCCATGGGTGGCGCGGCATCTTCTTCTCTCCGTACACAGCAACGGCGGTCATTAATTATATCGAACCCGACGAATAGCCCAAGCTATAACAGCGGGCTCGTTTCGTGTCCGTTGGGTGGGACCCAGAACCGCCGACGGCTCGCTAAGAAAAATAATAGCGGGGGAGTTGTATAATGGGTGTTATATACATATATATGTATATATATATATATATATGGTGTACAACGATGCCGGTATAGAATGAGAAGCGACAAATTTGAAACGAGAAGCAGGAAAAAGGAAAGAAATAAAAAAATAAAGAAAACAAGAGGCAACTCATCGGTCTGATGGCAAACTTCTAGAGTTCTCGCCTTTCTTGATATTCCGATCAGTCCCTCTCACGTCAACCGTCATTAATCAAAACTATTGTAGCAGCTCTTTTGTGAAGCTTTTTTTTTTTCTTTCTCTTTTTTATTTTCAGAGTGAATCTCTTCGCATGCCAAACAAATGTCTGTCTTTTGGCCGCGGAACAGAATTTGGCGCCAAGACGAAAAAATTGTAAAAATATCAAATATATTGTAAAAGGATAGTAAGCATTTTCTTTTTAAATATAAAAATGACAAACGGCGTCTTGCAAAATTAAATTTTGTTCTATTTTAATAAAGAGTCTTGAAAATATTCTGAAAGCGAAAAAAAAGAAATAGCTTTTTCAATTCATTAATACGAATACTAAAAATGTAGGTGCGTCTCTGAGCGGCAGACGAAAGTCGTGTATTAAGGACTAGAGCTTTGACATATACAAAATGACTCGGTGCCACCGGAGTAAAAGGGGCGCACAGAATCGAATGCAATTTATCTCTCTATTCTAGCTTATTTTTTCTTTTTTTTTTTACTTATTTCGTCTTTGGTGTTTTCTTCCAGGCTTTCTTACGATATATAGCAGCAGAAGCAGCGGAAGATGAATAAGACGAGTAATAGAAAAAGAGAATCTGTAGAGGGACTTGACTCGAGTGTGTGGGCGGGTCATCGTCAGATTCTTCTTTATTCCCTGTCTTTTTTTTTATCTCTCTCCCAATACACGTACAAAAAGCAGCGCGTGGATACCGCGTCAAGAGTCATTACAGATTCCTCGTAAATTTTGTATTTGAATAGTCACGCGCGCGCCGCCTCTGTTCAGATATGATTCCGGATTCTACGCTATTTACCGCCGTGTAGCATCCGACAAAGTATCGTAGCACGACCATCGATAGCACCCCGCGTTCTTTCTAGTTGTTGTAGTACACTCGATCGGACGCAACACAATAACGACAGTAGGAAAAAAAAAAAAAAAAAAAAAAAAAACAGGCACCTGGGTGGTATTGCCTGCTAGTGACAACCGTGCTGCTGTTACACAGTCGTTCCGAGGAAACGTATACGCTGGACTATATTAGTTTTGTGTAGGCAGCAATTCATTGGAGTTTGGAGTTATACAGCGTCGACTATTTTCTAATAGATAGTCGATGAATCATCAGAATGTATATCGACCTTGTCAATTATAACAAAAAATGGAAGAAATTGAAGTTTTACGATGGCTAGAAGAATTTTGTATGTAACACATGATTTTTAGATTTTTTTTGTTTTTTTTTTTCAGATTTTTCCAATGTATATCATTTTTTTAAATTTCATAATGAACAACGTTAACAAACCTTCAATAAAAAGGTCTTGTTTGAGATTATTTAAGCAAAATCTCAACATTTATTCGAAAAAATCTGAAGATATTCTGAAAAATCATGAATTGCAATATAAACATTTTTAGGCTGCTACCCATCGTTATCCTATTTTTTTCTAATTATTTCCATTTTTTTGTATTATCGTTGAAAAAAAGAAGGGTCAAGGGTCAGACCCAGGTCGAAACCATGTGGAATGGCCTACATGGTTTTTGGCTATTTTCAATACCTTCATGAAAATCGCGAAGAAAAAAATATTTAGACGAAAACTTCTTCTATGAGGAAGCAAAAGCAATTGTTTTCCAATAATAATTTCCGCAGTTTGAATTTTTTTTTTTTTTTGGAATATATAAATTCGATAAAGAAAACATCCGTTCTCTGTAAATTTGTTGATGCTGAATTGAGTTGCGCTAATATTTGTGCTCCCGGTATACGAAATGTGTTATACGCTGCGATACCATCTGATACGTCGTCGACGGATTTTATCAAGTCACACAACACCGACGGAAGGATGACTCGATGGTATTACATTCGGATGCTTGGCGTTCCCGGCTGTCCCACCAATCTCGCAAGAGTGATGAAGCTGAAGCGAGTGGTTGGCTCTCTCTACGTCAACTGAATAGCCCTCGGTATACATGTTTGTTTATGCACACGAAATGCTCTGGCATCACGCTCGGGGCATGCTTCGCTCCATTGACGATCGACAGGTGAATACGAAAGAGTCTCGGACCAGTCCGGGAGTGGTGTGAGATATCGATCGACCGATGTTGCACGGTGGCCGAGCACGTCTCCACACAGGCACTATTGAATTTCGATTAGAGCGAGGTATGTAAATTGAAATTAAAAAAAAAGACAACAACAAAAAAGTAAAATAATTTCAATAACCAGTTTCTCAATCAGCATTATCGCAATTTCAATAACTAAAACCGTGAATTTCGTTGCTTTCTTTCATTTTCGTGAATAACAGTGTTTTTTTTCTCCCGAGTCTCAAGAGACAATCCAAGCGAAATACATTTTTAAATCAGTTTTTTTCTGATTCGACTTCGTCATAATATTCAATAACGTCTTTAGAATTGCGTTGCACGCTTATCGACAATAATTTGATCAACCCCTGAGGATTTCATTAAGACAATGAAATAACCTAATGAATTCAATAGTGTACTTGTGTGTCGAATAATGTGGAGCTGATTGATAAGTACAAAAAGTAGTTTGCAGAAGGTAATGCCCTTAAGTGTTGGGTTATTAGAGCGATGGAATTTGAAGGACAGCTTTATAATGTTGATAGCGGTCGGTGTAGAAGAAAGGAATGCTGACGCATACATTCTACGCGCGGTTATATCCGGTATGCAAATGCAATTTTTGTGTCCTATCCGTAGCGATCGGCAGTGCGAAGCAAAGCGCTGCGTGTGCTACAACAGCACTCGTACCATAGCCGTACGTTACGATCGGTAATACATTTCGGGTGTAAGAAACGTCGGAGTAAGGCAATCTATATGTAAGTAAGCCTGGAGAGCTGCGGTGGTGTCGGCAAGAGTCCTTCGGGCGTGCCATCTTACTTGTTCGAGTACAGATGCGCAACGAGCGTTCGCCGGAGAAGGCAAGAGGCCGATGGTGCGGAATGGAGAAGGAGGCGTGCGGCGAGACGGTAACGAGACGAAGCAAGAAGCAGCGAGGAAGTGAAAAGAGAACAAGTATAGAAGAGAGACGGGAGAAGAGATTCCATCTGTTAAGATCGGTAGCCACGGGAGCCGGGGCATAGATCATATTAATGGCGCACGACCGACAGAGGGACCCGATAACCATTGATCGCTATCGATCGAATAGATCCTGCGTCGAGAGCTACGCGTTTTGCGTGTTCAGTGTAACAGAGAGCAAACGACCCGGTTCTCAACATTCCAGTCGAGAGCCTCGGCTTCTCGTGATACTCCGTCTCTTTGTAAAGCTCCCTCGGGGGATTCCGAGGGAGCATATAGGCGTGTCGCATGCGTTTACATTATGGCAAAAATCACAGTCCCCTTGTGCGTGATTACGATGTGGCATTCGAGACAATAGGAACAATAGGACTCTCTATTGTCGTTGACTCAAGTGGCGATTCAGCGGTTAAACGGAGACCGTCATCCCGAGTCGATCGATTCGAAGTTATCTACGTACGCTGACTATTAGCACAGTATATGAAAACTTTTCTCTGTCGTTTAGCTACCTGTTTCCTTGTAGGTCGATCGTTGACACTTGAACAATTGTCGCTTGTTAAGCAATTTGTCGAGCGATTACTTTGTAGGAGGCTTCGAAATCTTTTTGTTATCTTACGCATTGTACGTGCAGAAGTTCCGATAGGGATCCGGCTGATTTTCAGCCTAGAATTCCCAAATTACGGTCGGGATCAAAGTCGGTCATCGGACGTCCGATTCCAATCGCGAGTTGTAACGGTTTTCAACTGAAATCCAATTGGGAACCCCGGATTGGGATGCGATCCGATCACTGACGGGATCTCGACCGCAGCGGGTAATTCTGGGCCAGATCCAGCTAGACTCTAGTCGGAATCCGCGATGGGATCTATAATAAGATCTACCAAATTTCGGATTTCAATTAGGATAACCATTCAAGGAGATCCGACCAAATCCTGACTGGGCCCAAGTTGGAAACTTGAACTCCCAGACCGATTTAATGTTTAACGGTACTTTTCCATCAGTCGCCTGTGTTGGCCACAAAACTAGATAGCTCCAGTTTACTTTTTCCTTGTTAACTCCCATTCCGGTATTCCTTCTCTTTTATCCGTAATAACACACCTGCATTAAACGCCATTCATATTCTACACGCTGTCTTGCCGGTCTGCAATCGCAAACTGGAGATCGATCGTTGTCCGCAGCTAGTGCTGCTGGGCGCACGCAGTCTCTTTCGCAATTGCCCAGTTCCGATTCATTATTCATTTCTCTCATATCTCTTTTCTTCTTTCTACCCAGCAACAACAACAACAACAACAAAAAAACCACCCTTTTACTCTCGCTGTTCGCAGAGCCGCGGATACCTTATCCCGTTCGAATAACGTTCGTACTTGTGTCCCGCCGTCACTCAGACCCCCCGAGATAAGATTCAGCGATTCGAGACGCGCGACTCGTGACTCGCTCGGTAATACCTGTATCGTTTTGTGTCGATCGATCGCGTTGCATACTACATACATACACACACATTGCCACATTCTACATGTCGTTCTCCGTCGCCAGTTAAATGCACGCGTTCCACTTTATCCCGCCGCGCAAGAGAGCCATTTCGTATGTATACGTGCAACATGTAAATGTACATTCGAGCGTTATGCTTTCCTGTGTTCCACGGTTAAAAATGTCCTGGCGCCAGCCACCGATTATGAGTTATACCAGCGTTGTTGTTGAATATCGCGCGCGGCGCGGTGCGGCGCGGCGCGCACGTTAAACGGCCTCGCGGCGCTCAACATAGCCCGTGATTATATATCGTTTTATACTATATATTACATGCGATTGCTCTGCCACGTTACAAATGCACAAACGTACGTACGAATCACACCCTTCGGGCTGAGAAGTGGCGACAATTTTTTTTTTTTTTATTTTTCATTTATAATTGCTCGCAGGTAGAGTCGTTGCCAAGTGCTTGATTATCCGCGTTGGCGAAACGCACACTTGACTCTAATACATCTCCTTAAACCTCAAATATATATTTTCATAAAATTTTTATTCAATTGCAATTATATTTTTTACCCGAAGTACCTGTGAGTGCAAAAGGATATATCACGATATTATACTTTATTCTTTTTCTTCAGCGTTATTATTAATGCTCAGACTTGTGTGTGAGGCGCCGTAAAGGGTTACTTCGCTCGTTTTATCCTCATTCTCGCCGCGCTATAAAGAAACTTTCGCCGTGCATAACCTTTTTAGGGCCGCGCGCGCTTTATATCCCTACTTACGTACTACTTTTTCATACTCGAGAGCCTCAAACGGCGATGCGAACATGTTTCTATACCGTGTGCATTCGCACTTGTCTTCTATATAAGCGCCCACTTATTACGCGAGAGTTTTTGCAAAGAAAAATTACGTTGAGGAGTACATAAAGCAATTTTTGGATTTTAATATTCAACGTTATACTGAGTGAAACTGTCGTCGTCCAAGTTCGCGACAGTATCTAAATTCATCGTCGAACTTTTAATCGAGCTACACACGCTTTGAAATTATCCTGAAATAACGAAAAGAGACGCAAAACATTTTTCACGTCCTCACAAGTCCTTGTACTTTCCTCTGCCCACCCTTGAAATTCTCCTTTTTCGTCGACTTACTTACTGCTTCTTTCCGCTAGTCCAGAGCCTCGCGTGCTGGAATGCACATTCTGCAATAGTGCGTCACACATCCGAGGACATTTTGAAGAGTGAACGAAACGCGTTTTCGCAACCAGCACCCACTTGTCGGTGCTCAGTCCAGGAGGGCTGGCGGAGGGAGGGCCACATCGTTAATTAGTGTAGCAAGAACGAAGGGGAGCGCCATCTCGTCGCGCGGAAATATCCTGAATGCGCTTCAAGCTCACGTGTAACACGACCATTTGCTAATTACGCCGACTCGTGTCTCTATCCTCCTTACAGAAGGTTCGATAAAAATAAAAACAAACGATTCGAGATGATGACCATGTGCGAAAAGGAAATACAAAAGTGCGCTCACTCGAAGCAACTCTGCGGCAACATCGGCA
Source organism: Perithous albicinctus (assembly GCA_964016905.1). Lineage (NCBI taxonomy): Eukaryota > Metazoa > Arthropoda > Insecta > Hymenoptera > Ichneumonidae > Perithous > Perithous albicinctus. The sequence continues at coordinate 21,558,887 of OZ024693.1, read as the reverse complement.
GCTAATACCCGGTACATGTCCACATGTATATACCACATGTTGAAGACTATATATATATGTATATATGTATATACGTCGATGTACGTGCGACGCGTGGAGCAGCCAATCCGATTCGCCAACCGCTAATGGGAGTGGACAGTAGTGCCGCCGTATGTTCATCAGAGGGGTTTATGTATATATAGTAGATTCACACTGCCGCCTTCATCGCAGTGCGTAATAGTAAACGTGTGGCGAATCCAACGAGTTTACGAGATTGAAGCGCGGCGAAAACGTTGGCGAGCGCGAATTCACGAGGCCGAGAAAGAATAGAAAGAGTTTCGAGAGGAACGAAATTACTCGATTCATGAATTAGTGTTTTTGTTACAATTTATCCGAGTAATTGTAATTTCAAAGGCCCGTCAAATTTGCGCAATCTTTGTGATACTTAAAAAATTAGTAAGCAACTAATTCAACATCGGCCATTGACGGTGCAGAATTTTTTATGGACACCCCGTGTTGGATTGATTTTTTTTTAAATGTCGCGTGACAAAATATGTAACGTTTTTTTTTGTTATTCCTCTACCTCTGGATCTCTGCTTCAGGTACAAGCTTTATCGCTTATACGGTCATTGAGAAGTATAATCCGCAGTACCGTATATAATATAAATGTGTATAGATTTATTAATTTATTAAACATCGCCGGTTTCTATTGCAGAAGAAAAGGGTCGATTGCGAGTTGCGGTGTTAGCGCCGAGTAAACGAGCCTCCGCTCTTCTTACGGCGACCGACAGCCGCCCGCCGTAATGTCGGTCATTAATCGAGCAACTTTCAGGGCAGCAGTACTATCGCTGTATATATCGTGCGCCTTCGCCAAGCCGCTAGTGCGATTACATTATTCGTCGCAACAGAATGATTTTATCGTCACTCCACGATCTTCATCGCGGTATCTTGTGCCCTTTTTTTTTTTTTTTTATTTTATTTTCTTTTTTTTTAATTTATTTTCTCTCTACCTGCGCGTATGAGAGCGAGTATGAACATCCGCGCAGGTATTTAATAAACGAAACGCATATAAGATCATAGAATGCCGCGCGTTATTCGCAATTTATTGTCGTTGAGGATATGACTACAGATATACATTTATGTACGGTTATCTGGAGCGGTTAAATTTGGATATATATATACATATATGGGGCGTTCCATGCAGATTCGACCTGAGACTGAATTTTTAAATTTTTTATATACTTATGATTATTCAAAAGTAACATGTCGTACGACATAATTTGGGAAACGTGAAAAAATTCTTGAAAATTCGGTACCGGATATCAATATTTTTAAGCTTGGGCCCATTTTTCTATTTATGAGTTCTGAGCATTTTTTCAAAGTCATTTTTGTGTTGTACTTAGAAAAAATCATGACGAATGATGACCATGAGAGAATTTTTTTCAAATTTCCACATGGGAGTCCATCTAATTTTCACGTTACCGACAGCGCCGCTCACACCAATAGAGATCGGTGTTCAGACTATTTACTTTTTTTTCTTCTCGTTAATTCATATATTGCGGTAGACATGCAACCGCCCTCGAATCACCCATCGAGCCAGCGTCGATCTTATCGAATCGATCGGACACACGGAGTTCTGCATGCTTAACTCCCTCATTCCGTTCGAAAAAAAAAAAAAATAAAAAAAAAAAAATGCGCGAAGAAATTTAGCCAAAGGACCGCCCAACGAAATTATCAATTTCACCGAATAAGCCCTCAGCCCTTTCTTTTCATTTCGAACTCACTTAAAAAAATGACTGCTCTTGCTTTCTCCACCCCTGACAGCTCTCTCTCTCTTTTTTTTTTTTTAACTACTTCAGACCAATAAGCGAGATCACGCTCATTATCATTGAGCCCTTTCTAAGTCCTTTTTTTTCTAGTCCTTTATTTTCTAGAAAGCTATTATATGCATATTAGGAAGTAGAAAAAAAAAAAAAAAAAAACACACACACTGATCGCACTTTCTGAAGAGTAGCGGTGCTAAATGGTGTGCCAAGTGATGCAGCTTCGAGTCGATCAGCAGCTAATATACATACGCACGCTGCTGATGCCTATTTCGCATACTATACAAGCACCGCGTAAGAGACACCACACGCCAGTGGCAAACATGTATCGGGAGTTACCAGAAAGCCTCGGCTATGCGTGAAGAGGGAGCCTCTATGTAAATGAGAATGCGGCAATTAAGCGTGGCGAACCCGGAGTAAACGCGCCAGAGAGAGAGAGAGAGAGAGTAGCAGAAGAATCGCCTTACTGTGCGAGAGGTATATAGTAACATCGCCTGGTTCGCGGGAGCCGCTGGCATATATCGAGCCTCTCAGCCGCGACGTATAGCGGTTTATTCTGATTCGACAAGGAAAAGGGTGAACGAGAAAGATGCGTTAGCCATACGACGGCTACCGTGTCTACCTGGCGACGTTCGTCGCTTTTTTCCTCGGCGCATATCGCGGATTCACTCTACCCCGTTTCGCCGTCATATTCGTCGTCGCATCAACCACCCATTACTGTAATAATAATAATAATCATCACGGTAATTATGATCATTCACTGGGTGTCTCCAGTTGCCGTTAATCACTATTTTTCAGTGTCGAATTCCGCTTTCGAGTCTATCTGTAAAGCTTCGTTCAATGATTTACATTCTTTTCTTACCTTTGAAAATGGGTGTAATTTTGCCAAAAAAAAAAAAATAAAGAGTCGAATAATAAATGGTACCGAATAAATTACAAATTAATGAGAAACTCGAGAAATCCGGTTGAATTCATTATCTCGGTATTTTTTTTTTTTTTATAACATTTTCAGTTTATGGATTTTTTGAAAAATCTGTATTTTAGATAAAATTTCGAAGGAGATATGAGAGAAGCGATGTAGGTCTAAAATAGTTGAGAGACGTCACGGAGAAACCTGTTGAAATCATCGAAAAAGTCGGACGAAAGTTTGGTAATTTTTTTTAATCCCTCTATTTTTGTTGGTCTGACAAAATTTGGGTGGCGAACTTTTCAAGTTTTATCCTATTGCATATGTGATGGAAATTGAAGTTGGTACACGGCGGTAGAGGACGAGCAACGTGTGGCTGCCGGTTGCCGCGGCAATTAAGATCTGAGACTCCCTCTCGTCAGAGCGGCTATGCCCCGAGGATCTGCTGGATGTTGCTCTCTTGTACATACCTTGTCTTTGAGAGCACACACGTCACACGCAGATCGACGATACACCGCGAGAGCTAGTGCACTTATTACGCACAACATTATTCACTGTAGTTTGTGCACTTATTACGCACAACATTATTCACTGCGCGTGTTGCCTGAGCAGGGCTTCGAAAATTCAATAACCCTGTAACTTCAGAATCGTTCAAACGATTCAGTTGAAATTTGACGCAAATGCTGTTGATTTTTCAGATTTGACTGTTGATTTTTTTTACCAAAATGTAAACAAGCATTTTAAAATTTTATAGCTTCTTCATTGAATATTTTCACGTCAGACTCCCTCTTTAAGACTGTTTAGGTACAAGGGAGGAATATTAATTCGATTGATGCATTTGCACGCATCTGACAAATATATGTCAAGGGAAGGTAGCTGCGAACCTGCGATTTACCTGGTTGCTTGGGCTCTTAAATATATAAGAACTGAGTGAAGAGAGTGCAGGGTAAACATTTCGTATAATGCTTCGTACGTGATGGCAGGCGTTACTGTGTTACATCACCAGCGATGTATCTTAATTCAAGCCTCTTGATAAATCCCAGTTGAGGCTCCTCGTTGCTAGATCTACTATCCTGTTTGGTCTTTTCAAAGCTGTGACTTTGTTATCCATTTGATTTTGAATCCATTAACCGGTGGTGCAACCATTTCCGCCTAAACGTATTTATCACGTATTTGCTTATGAATAAAATATTATTTTTCATTCATCCTTCTCCGCAGCTGCAGCACAAAATGTCTGTACGTTACGACGAAAAAAAAAAGAATGAAAAAAATGTTTATCATTCAAGACGAAAGTGTCTATCATCGAAAATAACTACATACTCTTGGAATACCTTGAATGAAGCCTCCTCATGAGAAATGCATTCAATTGCCGCACAGAACTATACGTATTGTGGGATTCCAATTGCGCAAAATCAATACGTTACAAAAATAATGGAAAGATCTTGAACACAAATTCTAATGTGAATGAAAGCTATGTAGAAGATTTTTCTATCATATCGCTAAAGTTTTATGGCGGAATCGTCAGAGCCAATAGCTCTCGTAGCATTTTGCTTTCTGTCGTCTCTTTTCAATTACGAAAGTGACGGAGGGAAACGGAACGAAATACAATGAACGACAAAATAAAGAACGAGATTTATACTGGCACTATAGTTATAATAGTATTTGAGGTAGCGAAGGCGCGAACGAATAGGAACTGGTTTCCGTATATATACTCGTGTCATAAAAATCCACGCAGCAGTCACAGGCTCAGTAGTACGATGTAGGTGTGTATATATATATATATATATATATATATATATATATATACATACACACACACACCCGGTGATGACTAATGGCCTTACCGGTCGACTGTTATTTTCTCTTTTGCCCAGCGAAGGTACCGAAGGAACGCTTGTGGGACCAAGTTTAAAAAAAAAATCGTGTACCCACTGAGGATTAAATGTCCTTATGGGCCCTAATAGCTCTCAATTTAAAGGCCTTGATCGCTCATCTCCGAGAGATGCCTATGCGTACGCACGGGCTCACTATAAAAAAAAAAAAAAAAAAAAAGAGAGAAAAAGGTTAAACTTTTTAAGAAGACAACTTTATGCACTGCTGTTCTTGGCGACACAAGGCCTCTCGGCTTGTACATAAAAGTGTAACGTCGAATTCCTCAAATTTTTCCATTCAAGAAACAAGACTTTCGGCACTCTCTCGCCACACAATATGTTATTCCGAGCATTATGCATTCAACGAATCGGCGATTAGGGATTTCGCAATCTTAGTGATCAGAGATTTCTGTCGACAGAGGAGGAAGCAACGGGGTCAACTCTCGATGTCACATATAATGAGACGTAATTAGTTACATCTTATGATATCAATTACATCTGAAATGTAATACATACGAGGCTTTTCTTTATAAACTCTAATTATATTTAAAAAAATTAAAATTAAAATTAAAATTAAAATTAAAATTAAAATTAAAATTAAAATTAAAATTAAAATTAAAATTAAAATTAAAATTAAAATTAAAATTAAAATTAAAATTAAAATTAAAATTAAAATTAAAATTAAAATTAAAATTAAAATTAAAATTAAAATTAAAATTAAAATTAAAATTAAAATTAAAATTAAAATTAAAATTAAAATTAAAATTAAAATTAAAATTAAAATTAAAATTAAAATTAAAATTAAAATTAAAATTAAAATTAAAATTAAAATTAAAATTAAAATTAAAATTAAAACGAATTATTCTTTATCAACTGAATTTTTTTTTTGCATCCAAATATGTCTTTTTCATGAATACAAAGCTTCTTCTATGAGGAAGCAATAAAAAGTGTCGAAATTAGAAAAAAATAAAATAATAATAATAATTCTATTAAATGATAAAGTGGTTCAGTTGATGAAAAATGACTCATATTATAATTATTCAAAGCGACATTTTACAGCTACACAAAATCTGTACAGCTACAAGATTTAATATATTTGCTGGTGTCCTAAAGACACTGTGACTCATGTTAGAGAAATCCGGCGGATGACAGTGTAGGAGAACATAGCCTTGAGAGATGAATCGTTGAGTAATGAGCGTATACTTTGTATAAGCACTATGTATTAGCATAGTGCTTATATCCTATAATGATAATATATTTTTTTCTCGAGGTTGAATCCCATTTATTTCCATTTCTTCATCGTTATTCGGTATAGAAAACAATATTTTCGAATCGCCCTCGGTACGAAAAAATCTATCTCCTCCTACAAACTTTAACCTGCGAATTTTTTTTTAGTGCTTTGCATGCTTTTTTTAACAATCAATAGTATCAAATTTTGTTACCTATTATTTTTTTGCCTAATCGAAAAATTCGAAAGAGCTAAAAAATTGTCTTTTTTCAGTCCAAAATAAGTTATTCACCGAATCCAAAGACATGTAGGTGAATTTTTTCAGACTTTTTAGACTTATTGCACCTTTTTAGAAAGGTGCAATAAGCGTTCGCAATTAAACAAAGAATATTTGATAAGCAGAAAGAAACAGGCTGGGATTGTCTCTGCGTGATAATATTCGCCGGCTTGTGAAGTTCTTAATTGCACGTATATACACGAGAATAAACATATACAAATCTCCAAAAGTGGCGACGCGAATCCGACCTGCAGCGAAATATTGATATCTTTATTTTCAGGCGTCTTTTCCCAGATTAAAAATCCAGACGCTTCGAATTATTCCATAAATATATATGGGGCGTTCCACCTGGTTTCGAGCTGGGTCTGAACCTTGATCCTATCAATTGGTTCCACTTTTTTTAAAATTTGATCGACAAACTCTAAAGAGCAAAAAAAATAAATTGTACGCATTTTTAATTTTCTACGATTTTTAAAAAATCGACATGGAATACCTCTTATATATGATACATATTTTCTTCCGCCTACGTTTTTTAAATTTTTTTGTTTGTTTGTTGGCTTGTTTTTCTCGTCAATAACGGCGACTTGCCCGCTACTGAAATCCTAATTGCCACCGCGTATCTAATGTTCACTAGTTTTTTCTTTGCTCAGCCGTTTTATTCGCTTTTATATCCGCGAGCGAAAGCACTCCCTTAATTTATTCTCATTTATCAGGACAACCCAATTCAAGTATTGCCCTGGTGGAGCACTCGACGATCAAATGGACCTCGATACTTGAAACTGCTGATAAATAAATATACTCGCAAATATATGCATATACGGGGCATCTCGATCGAGCTCTGACGATGACGTCTCAGATCGGCTCCGTAATTTTTTGTACAAAAGTACTCGTCGATAAACACGTGAGAAATATTTTTACATTTTTTTTAACACTTTTTCCTGAGATAAAATTTTTTTTTTTAATTAAAAAAAAAAAAACTGTCTTTTTAAAAAATTGAAAGAATTCTGAAAAATCTTATAAAATATAACAAAATTTTTGTGATATGAAAAATAAAATAGTTATATTTTATAAGATTTTTCAGAATTCTTTCACTCTTTCAAAAACGTAGATTTTTTTTTCAAAATTCAAAAAAAATGATATCTCAGGTAAAAAGTGTTAAAAAAATCTAAAAAAAAATTTGGTACGTGTTTATCGACAAGTACTTTAGTATAAAAAATCACGATGCCGATCTGAGATGTCATCGTCAGATTTTGATCGAGATGTGCTGGAATGCCCCATACGCATAAATGCTATTAATGAATAATAGCAAAATAATGGATATTGACGAACCGTAAGTTTCAAGTTGAAGGCGTGAGATAAGAAATTCGATAATATATCTCTCCTATATCGTTTTACACTCGAAGAGATTAGCCGGATAAGTAGCTCGAGTGCATTAGACCGCACTCGTTTTATATATTATTTCCGGTATATGCAGAGAGTGTTCTCCGCTAACGATATTAATCTTTATCAATTTAATAAAATTATCTGAAAGCCTTTAAGGCCTCTCGCGACCACCCGTAATGCTTGATTTTCCACATTCTGTTCATGTTTTTCTTTTTTTTTTTTTTTTTTCTTTTTTTCACACAGCAGCACTTTACTGCGTCGTGTTATTAGTATTGTACAGTAAAAATTTCTTAACTCGCTTTATGTAGTTGAATAATTCAAAGTGAGCAACTAGCCAGGCCGATAGTGCTGAAAATATAAATGAATTTATCAATAGACATAATATAGTAAACTATTGAATATATGGTAGCCCCTCAAAGTTAAGCGGTATTGCAAAGCCCTCGGGAGATACGCACAAGTTCATAAATCAAATAGTGGCGCGTACACTGGAGGCAGAGTGTGGTTGGTTATGCGCGTGTACCTCAAGCGATATATATGCTAGTAGTTGCGCGGTATATAGTTTTCCCATTGCCGTTTCACAGGAGCACCGAAGAGCACGGAAGCAATCCTGGTAGATAAGTTTGTAGACACTGGTGAGTCCACCCACGTCTGCTCATAGAAATAAATACCTTTGCTCCCTTAAACCCCCACACCCGCTCCTTCACCCCCCCCCCCCCCCCCCCCCCCCGACCCCCCTCGAGCACAGCTGTCCGTTGTAGAAACTCTCCGACACGCTAGCTGTGGTTCAGCATCGAATTTCATGTCTACGAAATAACACATTGAACAAACATATATGTCAAGATCAATGTTGCCTGGAAACAAATAGTTTTTCGTCTCGTCGTCTAGAGTTAGTTTTCTTTTTTGTTCTTTCTCTTTTTCCTCTGACATTACGTCAATTTATTAAGATATATTATGTCAACTTTCAATATATCTTCATAATTTACGCTTTCTTGAATTACTTTTAAAACTTCTTTTTTATCACATTTTTTTTTAATACAGAAATATTGTTTTTCTCATATAAAATTTAACATATTTTTGTTATTTTTGTTATTTTTGTTATTTTTGTTATTTTTGTTATTTTTGTTATTTTTGTTATTTTTGTTATTTTTGTTATTTTTGTTATTTTTGTTATTTTTGTTATTTTTGTTATTTTTGTTATTTTTGTTATTTTTGTTATTTTTGTTATTTTTGTTATTTTTGTTATTTTTGTTATTTTTGTTATTTTTGTTATTTTTGTTATTTTTGTTATTTTTGTTATTTTTGTTATTTTTGTTATTTTTGTTATTTTTGTTATTTTTGTTATTTTTGTTATTATTAATTTAACATTGGAAGAGTACTGTTTACATTAGTGAAATTTCCGAAGTCTCTTGATGGAAATTCCGTCTGCGGCGAATTTCAGTGCTTGACAAATATTGCAATGACTTTCACGCTCAAGATCGAGCGTCATTAACGACCAAGACAGAAGTAGTAATAAAAGGACTCGTAAGAAAAAAAAAAAAAAAAAGGTCTGCAAAAGTACAACGATAATTAGACGCGTGCTGCCCACCGTTTATGATTTAGCGTCATGAGACACGTTATAATAACGAGTACAGCAGTCGGGGGAGTTTCCAGCGAGGATGAGCAGGCTCGTGCGGTGTATACGGAACGGGAGGTCACTGGATCGACCTCCCACTGAGATATTGCCTTGTCTGACTGGGGCCCTCTATTCATCTCTCTACCTACAACAAAAAATCAGATTGGAGCCGCAATTCAAAGCTTATTTGTAAATGGATTTTCGTGAATCCATTACAATTTCGTTAATTATAATAAAAAAATGAAAAATCTACATACAAGCCGTAGTGATGAATCACAAAAATCACAAAAATCACAAAAATCACAAAAATCATAAAAATCAAAAAAATCATAAAAATCAAAAAAATCATAAAAATCACAAAATTATAAAAATCATAAAAATCAAAAAAATCATAAAAATCACAAAATTATAAAAATCATAAAAATCATAAAAATCACAAAATTATAAAAATCATAAAAATCATAAAAATCACAAAATTATAAAAATCATAAAAATCACAAAAAATCACAAATCGCAAAATCAGAAAAAATTACAAATCGAAAAATCACAAATCGCAAAATCACAAAAAATTACAAATCGCAAAATCACAAAAATCACAAAAATCACAAAAATCACAAAAATTACAAAAATCGCAAAATCACAAAAATTACAAAAATCGCAAAATCACAAAAATTGCAAATTGCAAAATCACAAATCGCAAAATTACAAAAATCACAAAATTATGTTAAATATTATGTTAGAAAGTCCATATTTCTGTATAAAAAAAAATGTTGTGATATAAAAGTATTTTAAAAGTATTCGTTTTATTGGGTCCGTGAAAAAAAGAAAATCACAAGAATTACACTATCTTTTTTAGCGTTCTAATTCAGATTTCTCCATAATGGTGTATCAATTGAGAACTCGATGGTAGCTTGGTGCACGGTGCACTAGTGGTTAAGCGATTGCATTCTTCAATGGTGGGACATAAAGTATACTATTCTGTGCTTCTTTCCTGTATGGTTGGATTGCCCGGTCTTAGCTGCTGCTAGTGCGAAATGGCGGATGCGTCAGGCTGTGAGAGTCGAACCGATTATTACCCGGCGCGTTTTATGGTACACCATATACTCGTAGTTGCTACGGTTGTCGGACGCGCGCCTTCCGCCAGTTACGCCAAGGCAGAATGGTATATGCATACGTACAGGCATAGAAAGATGTAGGCACTTCCAAAGCAGCTAGTATATATACGTCTCGTCGTGAAACTATACGGGGCACACGCTCACTACCCTAGCATCTAGGCTTTCTACGGTGATGAAGTGTGCAATACCACCATTATACCACCACTGCACCGACTGTTGTGGCGCCTTTGGCAAAACGCAAGAGTAAGGACCGTGACCGCGATCGTTCTCCAAGTTAAATGTGAGATGTCGAATGGACGAGAGAAAAAAAAAATAGAGTAAAAGATGATGGTGAATATTTTTAATGATGCAGAATAAGTACAAACCTTTTTTTTTTTTTTGGAATCATTAGAGACAACGTCAGACGTGACGTTATTTTTTTATCGGCTATTTCTATTTTTTTTGTTGTGTGAAATTGATTTACTGATAAACTAAAGCTAAAAGCCTAAAAGATTCTATCTTTTTAAAAACGCGACGAAACTCCAACAGCATTAAGCAATAACTGTACAAACTATGTCCAGAGAAGTTGGGGGTTTTTTTTTTTTTTTTTGCATCCCGATAATTTATGCACAGCAAAAAAAATATTTGCGCCAAAATCTGGTTAAGATATATATATATTTTTTACAACATCGTTAAATGCAGGCTAAAGATTGAAAAAAAAAAATCACGTGATTTTCCGTGAAACGCGTGAACACCCTTAATTTTGGTTTATGGTCCGGCGCGGGAGTATAAAAATCCGAACAAGAAAGAGAAACGAAGAAGCTGTGTGACAGCTTGGGCGTGGACGATATTTATGGCTATTGGAATTTCCTCCAGACACCGTGTCTCACGTTCTCTCCTCCATCTCCTTTCCTCAGTAGTCGCACCCCCGTTCGAATCGTTTTTCAGCTCGGAAACTGTGTCCGCACCTTCGCGGGATAGAAAAGAGATTTTATCGAGAATCTGGTTCGAGTCGAAAAAACGCTTTACCTATGTTTCTTATTCCAGCCGCGAGAGAGAATAGCTATACTCGGGAAGATCTATGAACCACCCTTGTGATCTATAGAAGCTGGGAGAAAACGCGCGAGCCAGTTGGACTTGTGCGGAGGATTGAGTGTCTGACGAATCGATCACTCGATCTCTGGTATAATAATTTATGAGAATCCAAGATAAGAGAATCTCCAAGAACTTAATTATAATTCTTGTCGTTTGTTTAAACGAGTCGTTTCTTCTTTTTTTTTTTCTATCACTTTTGTTCCAATCTTGTATTAATTAGTTTCATGAAAACACTGCCAATGATCAATACGTATTATTGTAGAAAGAAAGAAAAAAAGTGTTTTCCGACTATTCTGAGCATTAACGAATATTTCCCAAAGCTGTGGCAACTATCTCGTGTTTATATGCTTGATGACTATATTATTCTTATTTAGGATTGAAATAATGAGAGTAAACGCTCGGGAACTAACGGTTCCCCCCGTTGATCCTCTGCGCTTAACTTTCGAGAGAGACGCGCGGTCGTGAGAAGGCGGAGAGCAGATATATATCCATTACCTAATTAGGTAAGCGCGTCGGAGGACGTGCAGCGATCCAAGCTTATACACGCGCCGAGCAGAGATCGAGATAGGATTATCGCGTAGCACGCCTTCGAAGATCTTAACGAGATCTTCAACGTCGAATGCCCGGTACCAAGGACTCGGAGTATATTCTCAGCTCGTTTCGTCAAGACATCTCTTTAACGAAGCCATGGATAATGCACAGTATCGAAAATAAAGCATTTCGTACAGTATTTCTCGAAGCATTCTCGCAGGAGTGCACAATGTGGCATTCCATACCGATTCGATCTAGGACGGATCCTCGATCTCTTGATTTTCATCCACAATTTTTGATCATATAGTTCCAACTCTAAGATACAATTAGAATTTTTGGCTAAAAAAAGAATGTTCAAATTTTATTTATCTTACCGATTATCAAAAAATATCTGTACGCTCTCGAGCTGCCGGAATTTTTCAACTATCATTTAAAGTATTATTATTAGTATAAAGTTCTATTCCACTAAATATTAATTCTCTCCTCTCTTTCTTTCTCGTCGATCTTCCTCTTCCTCGCCATCTACTTTCGCGCTCCGAATGAAATTCTTCCAAGAAATTCTCATCTCATAAGAGAGACGATTCTCACTCCCGTCGGTATATAATTTATAATTTAACAACTCGTAAATAATCATCAGGGTTATTTATCGGATAGAGCGAAGAGAACGAGGTTTACTGCAGTGTGAGTGGATAAGTAGATGGGCCAGAAGCGGGAGGAGGTTGGGAAGGGCGAGGGAATGGGGGTGTCAGAAAGACGCAAAGACGTCCCGTCGAGGAGACGAAATCTTTCGTACGCATTGGTCATTCTTTTTGCTCCATAGATCGCGTTGGCCGATCGCTCTCGCCAATCTGAACGAGAAATAAAGGAAAGAAAAGCAAAAAAAAAGAAAAGGGATCGGAAAGAAAAACATCGAAAACTGTTGGTAGGTGAGGCACGACGAATAAGAAAGAATAAAATAATGCCATCCTAAATCGGCGTTTTTACGGTTGCGTTCGAACTGAGAGCGTCGAGCTTACTCTTGCCAAGATCAACGAAAGATCGAACGGGGGGCGTCTCTACGTCTGAGAGACCTCTGTATCGGAGAACCCACATTTGCCATGAAACTTTTGGGCTTCTACTACCTACACGACACCTCGATAAAATATACGGACAAACGTCGATAAAAATAGTGGAACCTTTCTGACAGCGAATGCGAAAGTCTTAACGCCGTGTAAGAAAAAAAAAAAAAAAATGTGCGGTTTTTTGTTGTTGCGAATGCGATGGCGATGTCCGGCCCGTTTAGAATTCGTAAGCTCGTCACTTCGGATTTGAGAGAATGTAAAAAAAAAAAAAATAAAATAAGAAACAGGCTTCAGCAGCTCGTCAATTTCTTTTTTATAGCGGGTTTGTCCGATGATCGGATCATGAAGGCAGATGAATACATATGAATGGCCGACGATATTTTCGGGGATAGAATTTTTTTCTGATATTTACCACTTTATGTGGTCCGGACATTTCATATTCGAACTTATAATTTTAGAATGGAATTGAAGAACAATGTCGATATAATATCCAATTTCTTGTGCATTTTCATCTGATGATGAAAATTTACAGAAAAAGAAAAGAGAACCTCGGAAAAATTGATGTTGTGTCACTGATGTTCTTCTGGGAGCTATTTTATTCTGTAGGTTCGGAAATATGAAACTTTTGTATCGAAAGATTTTTGATTTTGTATTTCGCATAATTTCCGCGTTGGTCGTTCTGATAGGAAAGAAAAAGATGCGTTCGTGCCACGAAGCACTCTATTCGCACCTACATAGATTCATTAAAATCGGAGGGGTACTTTCCGTGTTAGACATGTCACCCAGAGCAAAAAGGTCTAACTCATAGCGACTGAAATCTCAAGTCGATACACCCAGTCTAAAATCCTTGCAGATCGCTTTGGAGCGTGAGAAACGTCATTATACGAAACCAGATCCGCCGGTTATCATTTCTTTGTGTTGCGGAGAGGCTACTCGTTTAATATTTACGAGAATCCGTTGCAGCGGTAAGAAGCGTCCTTCTTCCCGGAGCTCGCGGTTTCTCAGGGCTACAAGACTCTCAGCTATACGGATACTCTCGGGAAATAGCGTTGCTCCGTGCTTTCGAGGTGAGCGCATACTCTCATCGAGCCGCGTTGTTATCGACTTGCGAGGGCGTGTCGAATCTCACCGGTGCACCGGGCGCGGAGCGCAGTGCCTCCTCGTTCTGGCCGCACGGAGTAACAGAAAACACGGCGCGCTTACGGCGTGAACCACGGCGCGCTGTGTTGGGCGCTACGAGACGAGCCAGCAGCAGCAGCAGCAGCACATCGACTCTCTCTCGACTCACCCAACAGTCGTGACTTATGTGGGTTATTCACCGCTCGTCGTGTAGTTCTCGCCTCGCGATAATGTAGCTGCCTGCGGTACCGCTTTCTGGTGTGGCAGAATTATGGATACGCCACGGTAATATACGCACATATATCATTTGTACACACACGGATTATACATACACACTTGTTTTCGTGAAATAAAATAGTTGAAACAGACATTCCAAAACAAGTCTTGAGAGGTCCAAGTGTGAGATTACGATTTTGCGGATTCTTATCGGCAATGATTAGTTGGTAGAGACATAGAGACTGCTTAGCAGGTTGCCAGGATTTCCTGCAATCATTATGGACATTTATTGGCTTTATCATTCGAGTCGACTACATCCTCTCCTAGCACGTAACATGAAATTCGATAGGGAATATATATCCTCGTTACGCTCGAAGATTGCCAACTCCTACGTTTCGCTATCCCAATCTTCGTGGTATATAATATATAACTCTTACTAATACGCGTTGGCTCCATAAACCGGGTGATTAATCGGATATGATATTATACGGCAAAATCTCTTGAATGAGTACTTGAAACACGGCCACTCGATTGCAATCAGGATGGATTGATGTTTGCATCGTTTCCATTCACTGCGCAATATCGTCGAGTGATATTCTCGAATAGGCGGTTATACAACATTCACCAAGATTATTCCCCCCGAATAGAGCCACTCTCACCTACAACGATCCGGCCAATATATGTATTCCGGGGGAATACTTGGTCCAAGATTCGCCAAGCCATCGATCACTCCACACGCTTCTCGTAACCCGTTCGCTATTCTCCTGAGGCTTCGTATTGCATTTGAGAGGAGCGAGGTCCAACCCAGGGACTATATATAGAATATATAACTAGAGTACACAAGACGTCATATCCTAGGACGGACCTTCTGTTGAGAGTGACGCACGTCGTGTGCCCGTCCGGTGTGCGCTGCTAATAATATTGGGAGCCGAAGCGCGTGTGATCCATCCTCAGACTCATCGATCATTTGATCTCGTTACAGTTTCCTATACAGAAATATCTTATAACGTGTACGACTGTAAGGATCCCGCGACTTTAAGCGAAATACGGATGTTTGCAACGGTAATATCCTTCATATCGTTTCTTTGTTCTTGTTGTCCCTTTCACAAAGTATTCTCAATTCATTTGAATTACGATATTAAATATAGGAAGTTGCTCGGAATAATGACTATTCGGTCCAAGTCTGGCCGATTCGAATTATGTCTATTCGAAAAAAAAAATCCATTCGTCAACACGTTTTACGGCAAAATTACGTTGCACCCAATTCTCGCGTCCATTTGAAATAAAGTCCTTGAAACTATTTTATTTGTATTTATCAATCGTGTGTCGCGTCTCCATCAGAAATGTGTTTAAAAAAATATCCTCTAATCATCCGATACGTACTCATTCTACTGTTTTTTGACACGTCCTCATAGTCTCTCGTCAATTTCAAGTATATCATGTCTACGGTTTGTCATCGCTGTCGTTCGCATCGTTCGAATACTCCGTCACGTGGCTTGTCACTTTGTCAGCAACAATATACCCGTGGAGATATTAGTCGACAGTTGGCTGTTGCGGAAAGTCTATCGCACGAACGACGACAGCTACGGGTGAAAAGCAGAGGGAGGGTTACGGGGGGAGGGGGGGGGGGGGGGTCAGCGTGAAAGCACATAAGAGGCGGTCCGTATAGCACGAGGACAAGTGGACGAAAATGTATATACTCCATGGCCGTTGTTCGAAAGAGCCGGATTCTCTGCGGCCCTCGCGTGATGGCATTCCCCTCCGTACGGTAAATAAATTACTTTGGCTTATCAGGAGTAATAGTATAGTGCGCACGACACAGATTGGTTCGCGTGGGGCACGCGAATTAAAAGTTATACTTTGGCAGAGCGTCGCGCGGCGGGTCTATCCGTGTGGTGTGGTGTGTTCTAGTGGTACATAGGTCACGCCT
Organism: Perithous albicinctus; assembly: GCA_964016905.1. Taxonomy (NCBI): domain Eukaryota; kingdom Metazoa; phylum Arthropoda; class Insecta; order Hymenoptera; family Ichneumonidae; genus Perithous; species Perithous albicinctus. Next base: position 21,542,761 of record OZ024693.1, on the reverse strand, counting down.
CCCCTTACTTCGCTTCAACTCCGCACCCGCTTTTACCGCGCACGTTTTTACCCGGCGCGTTCTTCATATATGTACCCTATATACCGGCTATATATTTATACGCTATCAGTTCTTTGCATTGAAAACAGTTAGTGCGGAGCCGGTGAAAAGCTAAGGGACAAAAGTGTTTCTTGGAAAGCGACTAAACGCTTAAAAGGCTTCCAGCGCCGCGACGCAGTCAGTAAAACCAACTCGGACCAACTTATTCTTCCGTTACTTATAATTAACAAACACTTTATTTTTTTCATCGCATTGTCTACGGAACTTTTTTTTCCGGCGATAAGTTTCCGTGTGGCACACGAGTTGAGAGTTCGAAGCATTTTCTTCACTTACTTTTCAATGCGTTCGCACTAGGGGGTCTGTGTGGCGGGTCGAAAATAGTACATTTCGATACTAGTGCGGAAAAACGCAATCGCACGAGTCAAGAAAACATTTTCCGCACTAGTATCGAACAAAATTTTACTTCACAAGGTACATGCAAATGGGCTTTTACTTACGGAGTGAAATAAAGACGTATTTTGCTTCCTCTATGAGGGAAAGAAAATCCAATTGATACAAAACTTCCTCCATTCTCCCCTCTAATAATATTTAAGTAGGTGCAAAGACGTTTCGTAATTATATCATTTTTAAGCCAAGCTTATATACTTGTAGTTACGGATTGTAGAAGCTTTGGGCGGGGGTTGCGGAATTTGTTTCAAAAGACTCACAAGACTTTTTACTTTTCCCCTCGACGTACGGTGTCAACCCAATAGAGACACGCATATACGAGAGGGGCGAACGCAAGTCGATCCGATTTGCCGCCGTATAATTTGATACGAACGTCCTGTGCCCGTCGATCCTTCGCCAACAGGCAGCATCAAGCGCGGTTGGATTTTTTGTTCCCCCATTCTCGAGAGCTCGAAAAGTTGTCCTCTCTCCCACGTCTGGAAGCGGGGCGAACGTTTTCTCGCGATTCCCTCCCCCCCCTCCCTCCAACCCCTCCATCAACCCTGCCACGGGGCAAGAAGGCTGCGCGTTTGCGGACTCGCTTTGTCTCGTTCCTTCTCGCGATATTCACCCGTTTGCTCTCCCTTGTTCACCTACCGAACAAGTTAAGTCCTTCGCTACTCAGCCGTACCGAAGCACCCTCCTTGTCGTTGCTCGGAGTTGGCCAGGGTTGAGGATCCCGAGACTTTTCGAGACTCCCATCCGCGCTCAAACCGGAAAAGTGTCAGTGAAAAAAAAAAGAAAGAAAAGAAAAAAGAAGAAAAAAAAAAAGAAAACGGTAAAAATCCGGGCGTTCCCCGTGGCTGATTGATTGGATTTTATTGCAGCTACCATCTACCCTCCAAGCGCACACTTCACCGATTTATCGTCTCACGCTTTACATTTGACTGATTTACCGAGTGTGTCTCAAGACCTCTCGTAACCACGTTTCACACTGTCTACACGCCTCTTTCAATCACATTCTAATACAGACAGTTTTTTCTCAGCTATTTTTCTGTTTTCCTTTTTCCATTGCTCCGTGAAAATTGCTGTAGTCGATAAATTATCATTACGACATATATAACATGTCTACGGAATAAAATATACGGATATGGATTATTCCATGAAATATTAATCAGCGGAAGTATCTCGATTTCTTCAGATAATACATACACATTCTTTCCCGATTTCTTTTCTATGACCGACTTTATTGTTGAGTTGAAAAATATAAATATTTAAATCATTTTACAGCGAATATAAAGATCTGGAATTTGTTGTTATTTTTGTAAAAATGTAGTCCCATTTTGGAAATTCTCAAAGTAAAAAAAAATGTCCTGTTACTATGAAAAAAATATGAAGAAAATGTTTTCATAGTAAAAGACTTTTCTGAAATACTTTATTTCTAAAATGGTGACAAATTTTTGATTTCTGATTATTTATAGACATTCTTGAAGCGCGTTTAGATGGCATTATATTTAAAAAGCCAATATTCAATATTCTCCCCTGAAACTAATAACGGACTGATCTTCTATTATATTAACGACTATGTATATGCATTAAAGTAGGTCTGCGGGTCAACTTATTTCCGTTAAACTGCAAGTAAAACCCGAATTACATGTACATTATTCTTGACGTATCGATTTCTATTAACAAGATTTTTATTCGTTTATTTTCCAGGTGAGTCTCCGTTATAACTTCATAATAGAGCGCAGCAGCATCGTCGCCTACTGGGTGAATCTCATCGATACAACAGTAAGATCAGTCGAATCTCCAAAATCCTCAAACCTGACATTTCTATGATATCTTAACTGCATTATCGATTTTGCCTAAATTTGATATTAAATACTGTCACACTCTATTTAAGATTTACGCAACATTTTTAGATCAGTTACTTGAACAGCTTTCGTGCTATAGAATTAAAAAAAAAAAAAATTACAAAAATCCCAAAACTCCATAAAATCTGAATCGCTTTTCCGATTTCTGCCAAATTCAATACCAAACAACATTAAATATATACACAGACTCTTAGGAAGAAGTCTTTAGGCAAAAAATAGTAAATTTTACGAAAGTTCGAACGATCGCGCCTTTTTTTTTAACAATTCAAAAAGCTATAAAATCTATAAAATGCCTGCATACATTGTGTTAAAAAAATCATAACAGTCAAAGCCGGGCACCTCACTTGTGTGCTCAATTTCAGCTAAATCGCTTGAAATATTTCTCAGCTATTGATTATTGAATTTTCGAAGCCCTGCAGACACACACACGCACACACTTTTTAAACTACTTTTCTCGACGTTTTGGATTAATCTGAATGTCCTGACATGACAATATCGAAAAAAAAAAAATTTCATGAAAACAAAGCTACCTCCATGAGGAACCAAAATAAAATGCACTTAATATGTGGCGTCATATGAATGTATATCGCGACACATATGAGTTATATGTGTACAATGTATGGTTCCCTGATCGCACATACAGTATCATTTCTATCGCATGGGCTTAGTTCACTGGAAACTGGTGGTACGCTATAGAATCGATACTGGCGAATAGACTTGCGATTCTGGCATCCGACTTTGGACGAGGTATCGACAATATCTCATCGATTGGGTCATCCAGCTCAAGCTGAACTGTGACTTCCTCGACCTATAATTTTTCTGATTTTGTCTCCTCTCCGAGACCTCTCGTCCTTTACCGAATGCACTCCATATTTCAGATTCCAAGTGTCATTTTCAACGATTAAAGACGCAGATTACATATTAACAAGGGTAGATAAAACATTATTGGCAGAAGAATTTTGTGAAATATGTTCACGAAATTGAGTGAATAGTCGTGTTAGATTACACTTGGCAGTCGTTTCAGGATATATCTTGGAACGGTTTGTTTTTATAACGCTGAAGTAGGACTTTCGTGTCTCCCCTCTCAATATCATCCCTTTGGATTTTTATAGCTTCTTTCAATGTACATTAGATCCTGAATTCCGAAAACCGAACGCTCCGAATAAAAGTGTAAAACACACATATAGAAACAGTGATATGTCAGCAAAAGTTTGAACGAGGGTTGAGCGATCAGAGAGAATCGAGGAGAAGGTTAAAAGAGAATCTGAAGAAGCGTACATCAGCGTATCCCTCCACTGTAATCCTATAATGGTGGATTACTCTTCATTATTTATCATTTTAATTCTCGGTTCGCTTTTCATCTCTTTTGATCTATAGTTTACAAGCTTCTGTGAGAGCGTCTGTGTACCCAAAGACTTTTTTTTTTACAGAGGATAAGGTCAATATAATTTAATTCTGAAAGAAAATTTACGAAAATTATGGAACGCAGACACAACCATAAACTTGTATTAACAAAACTGATGTATTATAATTACTAAACTAAGGATGAGAAGGATCCTCAAGAATTAACGAAATTCGGAGAATTGAATTCTCGGGTTAAGGCATAATCGTGTAACAGTGGACTCGGCGGGGTCAAGTGGACACTGAGGGATGTCCTTTGTGAAGTCGTCACGTTGGCGACTCTCAGTGGTTAGTAGTTGGTAGGCCGGGGGTGGGTTAGGCTGATGGTGGGGGAGGGGGAGGGGGGCAGAAACTGCAGCACTGAGGGCCCTTCTGGAACACTTGTGATTCTCTTGGTGAAAATTATGCGTTGCACGTGAGTACAAGAAGGTAGCGGTGAGGAGTGTCGGGTCCAAAGAGCTTTCGGGCGAAACGTTAGTCGAGTTATCTCGCGGGCAGCACGTAAGGCTAAGGAATATCCAGCCGGGGTGAGCGGAGTGGTGTGCTCGGTCTGGTTGTTACGTACGCGGGTCACCGTGGGGTCGTTCAGGTGGCCGACTAGACCGAGTGTATAAGAGCTATCTATAGGTTGGAGCACACTGGTTAACGGCGGCAAAACGGCCCGTCTGAGTAAGATAGAGAGATCGACAGACCTAAGGAGAAAGCAGATGGGGATGCTAGTGGATGTACATAGGTATAGTGGGGCCGTACACGCAAGGACTCTGGCAAAGTTTTGGCTTGGACGGAAGGGTAGTAGCCCCCTCGCTACGAGTAATACCAGTAGGGTCTCGTCTAACTTAACCCAACCTGGCTTAACCCTAGATTAGACCAACGGCCATGTACGTTTCACACTCACAAGCACTCTCCCGCACACACACACACAGACACACAGACACCCACAATCATGTGCATTTCTATAGGTCTTCTGTGTCTTTAGTCGTCGGGACAGCCGCTTCGTATGACATGGCTATGCCGACATCACCATTAGCAATATGTAGTATGTTTCAGGTGGATCACATCACATGGACATAACATTGTCTTACACGCTTCTTACTTATGCATCTTTTTTCAACATGCTTGAAAATTCGGATACTGGTCTACCTACTGGTCGTATAAATAATATCGCAAGAAATTTAGACTCCTCCATTCACTCTAAATTTAGGGTAAGTTGAGTGACAGAACCCTCCGCAGAGACACCGGAAGAATGGCATTTATTATGAAGAATTAAAGTAAACGTAGAATACGGGAGAATAAATTTTTTAATTTTCAAACCCTGTGAATAGGCTCGGCGGATTAAGACGAAAGATTACACCAATTGTCTTTGACAACGATGAATCTTTAAGAGTTGTATAACTATGCTGCCGAAACGCTCGAAAGGTCTAATACATTATTCAAGAACGGTCTTTAAATTAGAAGGGACATTAGGGATATTCTGAAAATTATTGAATAATTTTGATGAAAAAACATCTTCCGATAAAATGACTCATCGAGCATGTGAAATCGGGCACATCGGTAGTCTTACGCGGAACTCTTTAGTGATTGAGCAGAAAATATAATAATATCGAACGTATTCTGTCGGTGGCCGATAGGACCTTATATTTAAAGGTATTAGCCGGGAAGTGTGTTTGCCAATGGCATACGGACGCGACCGGTAATTATATTTGGCCCCGATTCCTTGTGCACACAAAGCAGTATCCGATGGATTGCTACTAGGACGACGAGCATGCCGTAATATTGCCGGGGCAAGATTGCTTAGATGGATAGGAAAGGCCATTTCTCTTGAAACTCCATTTCTACTGATGTCTATATCGATAAATTGATCCAGTTAAGAAATATCGCGATAAAACATTTTTCTAATTTCGAAATTCCAAATATACTATTGGAATACCTATTGTAATATTATCCTTTATATCTGTTATACATTGTCAACTAAAAAAAAGCCTGCAAAGTAGAACCTTTGCAAATTGCTTCGTCATTATTTAGTATCTCAAAAAAAATGTTACTCTGCGATTGTCTACGTTCACTCCAATTGTATTCTCACACGTTTCTAACCCTAAATTTAGGGTTAATGGAGGTCCTAAGTTTCAAATCGCTTCGTCTATTATTCGCTCATCAAGAATTTTGTTCTTGTTGTTGTCAGCATAAAAAAAAAAACGACTGGAAACTATAGCAACAATGAAGACAAATATAGCAAAACGAAAGGAGGAGAGAATGGTGGCATTCGAGAAAGCGATTCGCATAGCGTCTTCCCTATTCCTGCTAACACTCTACCAGTGTACTCGTATATTAAATTCCTTAGAGATCATGTTCTCGGAGAGTCGTTCGTTCTATACTTGGCCTTTCGTATTTGGCCTTGCAGAGCAGCCATGGATTCCGGCTGGCGCGCCCGTATATACCGGTGTCTAATCGTGCACCCTGCTGGCACTCTTGCCCCGGACGAACTTCACCGCACGGGCCAACTGCAGAGAGTGCCGTTTCGCCAAGACTGCACGAGTGTTGAGAGCTTCCGAAGCTGCTGCGAGTGAAGCCGAAGCTATGAAGCAAGGGCTTTCCCCACACAGCGTTGAAGCAGAGAGCGCCGTCGTGCAAGCGTCCGGACGGGTGCTTGACTCAAGCGCAATTTAATACGGTTTAAGTTCGAGAGGAGTGGAGCGAAGTGAAGGGGTGAGGAGAGAGAGTGCGTTTCGCCTTGCTACACTGAAACAAGTTGCCGCGGCCTAATCAAGCCTCATTTTAACCCCCCCCCACCCCTTTCACTCACTCATCCTCCCGACCTCTGCTCCAACCCGCCGCCACCGGAAACTACTTGTTCAACTAATAATCGCAGAGGATTTCCAAACTCAAACTCTGTCTGCTGGTGGTGGTCGAGCATCTTGCGGGGACGGCACCGCGACGCTTTCACTAACCGGCTTCTTCGAGACTTTTGGTATACGCTAAAGTATATCTATGTATATCCGACAAATAGCCTCAAAGCAGTTTCCTCACTTAGGCATTCAAATATTAATAAACTGCGTTATATTTTCTTTTAGCGCGCAGTTGGAACTGTGATTTTAATCATCAAATCCTCATTTTCGGTAAAATTATGTTGATATTCTTATCGACAAGCAACATTCATGGAGCAATCACGTCGACGATATTTCTTGAATTTTCTTCAACTGTATATTGTTTTTGGGAAAACAATGCAAAAGTTTGTATTCGTAATGATAATAGTGAAGAATGTTTTTTTTTTTATCTTGAGTATACAAAGGTATTCTGTGAAAATTGTTAATAAATGTCGATATTGTCGATATTTACTAACCGCTACGCTGCGATCTGGCGTTAATTAAATTTTTTATAAGAGTGCCCGGATTATGTGTGATAGCTTCTGTCGGAAACCGGGTTTATTATTTCACTCGAGTATTTGATTTTAGAGTTGGATGGAAAAATGTAAAAAAAGGAAAAAAACACCGGGCTTCCGCGTTGAGCACGACTAGTGGGGAGGGAGGTCTCTTCGCGTCACATATACGTACATTGGGGATTCGCGTTTTGCACGATCCCGAGGCTCTCTGCGCGGCACTGAATCAAGCGGAAACGGATCCGCAAAGAACCGGGAGTCGCGCGACTTCCGACAAATTTATTCGAAACCCTTCCAACCGCTGACTGGGGCGTATCGATTCCAGTTCCGGGCACTGTGTATATGTATTCCAGAGTGTATACACACAAGACATACATGGAAAACACGCATACACATAGAAAATTGTCTGGGTTGCTACACGACTCGTACTACGGGGTTCACCTTAATCGCGTTATGCCGGAAGTAGCGCCGACGCCTCGCGTTCCTCCCTGCCCGATGCTTCCGTTTTCAGCCCTTCTCCATCGACCTCCACTGGCAGGGGTTTGTGAATATACGAACAAGATACATTTGCGCTATTCGACTCCTTTCATAGTTTGCATTGTTGATTCTATTTTTTGTTTTGTTTTTTTTTTTTTTTTTTGGGATACATCAAAAAGAAATAACGACGATGTTTCACGCGAGGGTCTAAACTAAATTATTGATTCCCGGAAAAATTAATATTTATGATGGCTGAGAGATTTGGGTCAATGGCCTGTTGGCAATAGAAAAGACTGGGGTGAGACAGGATACCCTAAGCAAATAATACTGCTAGAGTGGTACTGATAGCACCATTTAATTGCTATGCAACAATAACGATGTTTTAACCAGGCTTGTAGCGCGCCCGGAAAATAAATTAGAATAAATATGCGCTACCTACAATCGCGGGACGATTTGAGGTCTAAAACATTGGACTTTCTGGGGTATTCCATAATGCCCCGGAGTCTGGCATATACACCCATTTTTTTTCGGGTTAAATAAAGAGCGGACTCAGTACTCCGGTGGACGGAAAATAAGTGGGACTCTCATGTATGGCGAATAAAAAAAAAAAAAAAAAAAAAAAAAAAGAGACAATGAATACGCGCGGTCCTGGAGAATCCTGAGAAACGGGGCGCTCCGTGTTGGGTCGGAATTTGATATCTGCTGGCGCACTGTGCACGATAAAATAAAGTGGAAAAATTCCATCTGGTCAAACGCTACCCGGGTCTGAAGAAGAACGCGTTGTGTCTCGACTCCCCCCCCCCCCCCCCCCCCGCGAGGAAAAAAGGTAGAGATACATCGGGTATATATCTGTATAGCGGAAAAAGGGACAGAGTTATATGTATAGCATTAAGAGACGGCTGAAAGCGGAGGAAGTAGAGTGCGAAGGGGATAAAAATTGAAAGAAGACGTAGAAGGGATCGCAGGGGCTCAACGATAAATCGACGAAAAGAGGATGCGCAGATATGACGGCCGGACACTCGATACCTTGGGTTCCCGCGGCTACTTTCCATTGCATCGAGGCCTTAAAAATTGTTGCATGAATGAAACTTCAATACGTGGATATGAAACCGCTGATGCAGAGATTGATGCTTGGCATTTATATTAAAAAATTTTCAAAATTCTCATCGTCATTGAATTGGGTACAAAATGCGTCCCTCCTGTCCACACCAACAAGGGAATACACTTTTTTCATAATCGGAATTAAAAATACAACAACGACAACAAAAATTCCTTCCACTTAAATGAATATCACCGACAAGTAAAGCTATTTTATCCGTGCGCTTTGAATTTATCTTTTGACAGATCGATCTGAACAAAACAAAAACACAACAACAACAACAAAAACTTGTGGCTCTTCAGATAATTAAAATATTGCAGACAACTCGACTGCGCTTTGTTGACGGACATTTAACTCCCATCCTGAAAGCTCCAACTATAAGAGAGCCCACTCTTTTGTTTGGAATGAAGCCGTTGAAATTCATACAAATATGGTACGATTTAAGTACTGTTCTCCTATAAATTGTTCTGATTCAACAATTGGAAAAAATCTATGACTTATAATCCTCAAAGTTATTGGGGTAATAATAAGGGACAATATATATATATATATGAAGAAAGATATCATGCTGGAAGGACAATACTTTTATGGGCAAGTTACTATCTGTTACTCTCTCTTTTTCTTCTTTTATCTTCTTCAATCTCCACAACCTTCTACTTCGTTTTTTCCGTGATTGCTTTTCCTCAGGGAGATCTTTGGCTTCAGAGAGCGCCATTCTGACTTACCGCCAGTCGCACTCGTGAGCGAAGAAACCTCGTCGACGAAGGTCTGAGGCGCTCGGATGGTTGCTGGTTGCTGTCTAGCTGAGTGCTGATGGTTGGTGGACGGGTGTGAGAGAGAGAGAGAGAGAGGTGGATTGCAGTGAGCGGGTTTGAATAAGAAAAGCTCTGGCGTAGCTGCACTCAGATGGAGGACGCTGGGAATATAAGGTGCTGTGTAAGAGGATAGAAACAAAATCACTACGATCTATATATTCTCGAGGGAAGAAGACGGCGCGGACGCAGACAAGGGTAGTTATACGTTTATGAACCTCTAAGCAGATTATACAACTGTCTGGAATTGAATGGGTATACTGAATGGCTTGGGTTACTACCAGAGCTAATTAAGAAAGCACTCGATTCGTCGATTAATCGATTATATGCAGGAAGGGGGACTAGTCTCCCTCTCTCTCTCTGTCTCTCTCTCATCGTGAGCTATCGATGTAACGGCCGCAACAGCTATAGACATAGCGGTTACGTATCTATATCCGAGGCGATAACCACAGCGTGACGGAACGGAATCTAAAGCTGTGTCGGTGTTGGCTCGTACGGCTGTTGGTGGTACGCGGTGGTGTACGAGAAGGGGCTTAATCCTTCACCCAAAGTCCGTTATCAGCGAGGCCCAGCGTCCCGTTCGCACAAATACTCGCACACGGATGTTAGATATACAGACGCACATTGGAACGATGTGACTGCAACAGATCCACGAGCGTCGAATCGGACAACTGTCTGTTATTGCTGCCGCTGGTGCTGTTGCAACAGCTAACCTTCGATTAAAATCAACCCTTCTCGCGAACGAGTGCGCCTCCAATTGCTCTATTAGGCTCTCATCGTCGAACACGACTGGGCCACTCTACATACCCGGATTCGGACTAACTCGCGCTTCCGTCTTCGTTAGTAACGATCTCTTCTTTGTTGCTGTTGTTTTTTTCGTCACATGATTTTTCGAAAAGTCTCTCGAGCTCATACATATTGGAGAATTCTCACGAGGATTATTGTGAATTAATTTTCAGGGTGGGGAATATCTCATTATTTTGCCTTTGGAGGGATATGCAAACGACCCGCTGAGTAACTTTTAAAATTGGGGATTGCGCTGCCAACGTTATAATCCGTCTTTATACTTGTTTACTTGTATATACTATTTACGATACTCCTTTTCGTGAGTCTTCTATTTCAGTTGATGATAACCCGCGTTGTGAGAGTTAATAGTTCAAATTTATCTTGTCTGGTAATAATCCGTCATAATTCTGCGAAGCTGACGCGCGCGAATAGATAAAATATGTACAGCGAAGATGATCTCTATTTTATACGAGAGTTTTAAAAAGTAAAAAATAAAAATACGTGGTTGACAGTTTGCGAGATTTTTTTTACAACGATGATACAATAGTGGAGGTGAATAAAGTAGTCGACTCTTCGGTATATGTGTATCGAGGGGATCCTCTTGCGATAGCTATCAAATCACTTGCTCCCTCGTGACATATTAATCTCGTTGAGGTTGAATCAACACATTTTGCCAGACCCGGAGGGGAGAACGTTTTTTTCGACGAAGGAATATATACATCAGATAGTTCGATATCTTTATACACAATCGGCGAGTGGGGATGTAGAGACCTTCGAAAAAGCGAACGAATCCAGCTAAATCATCTCCCGACCTAGCAGCATCGTTTATTTCCTATACGATCCGTTCGACGATTAACCCTTATATAGCCATCGGATGTCGAAACAATTCGTTATTTGTCGATACTCGTTACAGCGCTCTCATATACATCATCGATGAGGAAGAAATTGAAGTCTTTTGCATTTTTTAGTAGCCCCTATATATCACGCGATAAAGTGGGATTGTACGATAATATAGAAAACTAATTGTAACGCAATCTCTGTTTACGCGTCTATATAATTTAAAAAAGCCGAGAATGATGAAATATCACAGTTGTAAATTGTAGCTTTGAGGAAAGTGAGCTTTTGCTACGAGCGAGTGTGAAAGGGTCGCCGATGGTATATATCCAAGTTGACGTCGAGTGTGGGTCGCCGCCGCCGCCGCCGCCGCCGCCGCATGCCGTGTCTCGTGAAGTTTGCAATTATTTTTTTCCCCGTCCGTAACTACCGCGCTCTATGCAGCACATGAGTGTAGCGAGTGTGTGGGGCCTGGGTGATGTTATATAGCGCGAATAGAGAGAGTGCATAGTACGCAGTGCAGTGCATGCAGGCGAAAGTGTAACGGGCGAAGGGTCGAAAGGCGGCGTTTCGCGGTTTGCGCCGGTGCAACCCCCCCGGTTGCACGCGGAGAGGTTCCCCCCTTGATACACCCCCTGCCTCACCCTTCGTCTTCGTCACCAACCACCCGCTCGTTGCACACTCGCGACAAAGGCTAATTGCGAAGCGCGGCCGAACCGCGTCGCAAACGTGAACAAGCCTATATTACGACGGTGAACACACAGCGCTTTGCTTTCGACGACGAGCCAGAGAGAAAGAGGGAAAGCTCTACCAGAGGGTTTCGTCGACGACCCCTCGGGGGCCCTCATCTATCGTTCACCACAGGGTAACTGCATATATACACATGTTGGTTGGAGCTACCTGCGGGATGAGGGATTGAGGAACGATAGCCCTGGCTCGTCGTGGTTTGGGTTGGTCCACAATGTACACGGTGTTCAGGGTATATAGGATCGAAGTGCAGGTATTGCACGGTCGCCGTGATGTGCCAGGACGACGAGAACGCAGAGGAGAGCCGTACCTGGTGATTTCGCTTGTCCGCAGCACGAAATGTCCGCTGTGCATACCCTGGTCGGCATGACCAGAGAGAGAGAGAGCTATCCTATATACACATAGAGTCAGTGAGGATGCCATTGCCACCCATACACCTGCCTATCTAACGGTATGGGAGCAGGCGGAAGGCATTCGCGACAATGAAGTCGAGGTAAACCTCGGCGGCGAGGACGCATCACACATAATTCGCTGGGGCTTGTGCGTCGATGTTGTACACGAAGCTGCACTCGGGGCTTACCCAAGCCTCAAACCAATATCCACCACCTCTCACTCCCTTGGTCACTCCAATTCTATTCCTATCTGTACACCTTTCATGCTACGTTTTCACTGTTTTCGTGTACGCGCGCGGTCATCAATGTTTGTACTTGCTCGGCATCAGTCCGATAGTGATAAAACAAATGTACCTTGCTCAACTCTTTCGTTGCACATGTCTCTCAATCGCGTAAGCGGCGACCGCGATATGAATCCTCCGGACAACAATAAGTTTTATTAGATAATCAATATTTCAAGAACATATACATAAGAAAAGAACGTTAATAAATGTGTTAAATTGACCAGTAATAATATTATTCCTTTATGGAAGTCGAAATTTAAACATCTTATGTGTTTTATGTGGTATGCATGAAATACCTTAGGTAGAAGTAACGACGCAAATTCGTTCTACTATCATCCAAAAGGACTGGAATTGACATGTGTTATTCGTTGAATCTGGTCTCCGGGCTTTTGCAACATTCAACATACACGTATGCAGACTCATATGTTCCATACTATCTATGGCATGTACCACTCGTATATCTGCATTGCCAGGGAGGACTGAATGTCGGCTCTGCCGCGCGGGTCACCCACATGAGGGTTTGCAATGACACAACATCCACGGAATCTACGTTACACGACAGTGGAATTGAGGTAAGCTCCAGTGTCTAGCCCCCATCACACATAATTCGCTGGTATGGCAATAGGTATACTCTGTGCGGTATTGGATTGGTGTAGTGGGTACCAGGATACAACCAGTCAGGATTTCACTGTTCTCTCTTACCCCATCGTGTTTATCTCGCGTGGTACGCTCGTCTCTGCGCACAGACTTGGATGGAACATACGATAGGGTTGAGAATGTTTCTCCCTGTCTCTCTCTCGCTCGCGGTCCCTGTCTTCCTCTCACTATATCAATTGTATAGTTCCAATCCCAATGGAGTAATTAACCCGGAGTTGTCGATTTCACTCAACACGTCACCGTATACGTTGATGCGATACACGTGTTCAACAAGTCATCAACCGTGTACCTTCTACCTAGAAACCTAATTCGCAATTGGTTTAGACACACACCTCAGTTCTTTTAAGGAAAGATTTCGATTTTTGGCCAACCAAGCAGGGTTATTTTTTTGTAACGAAGTAATAACTTGTATTATACAACTAGTATTATATAAGTCTTTACGATATCGTGACGACGTTACACCGTAAATCCGTAATTCATCGGGCTGCCAGGATCGGGGTTAGCCGGGGCTGTACGGTAAACTCTCCGTGAACCCCCGAACAGGGGTCAACCTAACCCAAACCTAACTCGTGTGTTACCTCGCAGCGAGGCGTGAAACGGTGGTTCGTGTAACTCCTGAGCGGACGCGTGACAAGAGCTTTCATCGCACTCGAGACGCTCCGAGTCTCTCGTGTGACTAGACAGACGGAGGGACAAAGTGAGTGAGGAGGTGGTGGGGTCGGTGGAGGGTGAGGGGTTCGAGGCAGACTGAGACTCAGTGAAAGCTAGCTAGCAATTTGTATATGAACACGAGGGACACGATATTGTTGGGTATGATTTACGGTTTATACTCTCTGCTTCTCGTTGTGATGCTGTACGATGCTGCGGCTCGGAATAAGGGTCTGCGCTCCTCTCATACCCTCGTAATCCCTGTCACGATTAACGATCCCTTTTCCCTCAGCCTCCTCCAGTCTCATTTAATCGGAGAGGGTCCGCGAATATACCCGCGAACGCTTACAGCTTTTATATGCGCCAATGAAAAAACCAGCCCTCCATCTTCTGTTTACGTACCCCTCTTTGACAATGTACAAGATCGAAAGAGAGGCTCCCTTCTGGTGGATCAAAGAAAATTCTCTATCGCTCCAAGCCCATCTCCACTACACTCAAAAGACAGGTTCATTTTTAATCCGAAAAGACAGGACTAATCATACAAACGCATGTCAATGGAGTTGGCAACTGACTCTTATTACATTATTCTACGAGAAATGTTAAAAGAGAAGACCATATTGACCGATTATACGATATGTTGATATACGACGACTCGTTGATGCCAAGAGCGGAATGATTGAGTCGCAAAAGCATCGTCATCTTTGGCTGTACAAGCAAGAATGGAAGTGTACAGTGCAACGGGGAGATAGAGAACTAGAATAGGAAGTCAGTGCCTTTCATCTCCCGACTCGTCCAAGTTCCCGCGGCTTCGTGGCTTCGGCCCATCACGAATCCTCGCGGGGTAATTGAATGGGTAATTGAATCGATCCTTATCTTCTCCTGCGCTGCGCTTTACCCAACCCAGCCCTTGGCTTCTCATCCTCGCACACAATCCTACCCCCTCCCCCCAACCCCCGTCTCTTCTCCGCCTCTACCCACCCCCGAGAAGCGCTCTGATCGCCGTCTCGAAGCCTTATGGTGCGCGGTCACGGCAAATGAGAGCTCGTTAAGGGGCCTCGCATCCTTCGTATATCCTTGCACTTCGCTATCGATACCAACATTCGATATTGCCAGCAGCTTAGTTAACGGAAGTCAAGAAATCCCTAGAAAATCTATTCACTGCGGTAAGATAGAGATTACAAATTGAGTATTCGGTTAAGATAAAGTGAGCTGCATTTGGAGATTCGATCCAACACCGGTTGCACTTTTAATTGATGAATAGCCGAGGCTATATATGAGACATTTTCTATCAGTTGAGTCACTATATACATTTCGACACACTTTTTTTGCTTACCCTTTCAAAAATCTTTTGCACACTCAGCCAATTTTTCTACGGAGTCTGGATGCGTATAACAATGTAGATTATAGAAAATTCAGAGCGAAACAAAAAGTATCGAAGCAAGAGAAGAAAAAATATAGTTGGGAAACGAAAAGTGGCCTTGTTGATAAAGAACGTCTTATATATTTCATGTATTCTACGCTCTATTTTGGGACGTATAACGTCCTAAAGCGATAATATAAAATAGTAACGGTAACTTATTATTTGGCTGCGGTGACGTCGACATGAACGTAAAACTTTGAAACACGTCCGGTGCTCACCGTCCGTCACTCTTCTTTCTCTCTCTCTCTCTCTCCTCCTCTCGTCCTGTTTTTCCACCGCTTTTATACTACAGCTAAGGCAAGGCCAAGAAATTGCACTGTCGCTTCGCTCTGTCGCGCACCCTCTCAAGACTTCTTGTCGCGCGTCGCCTTCATCCTTACTTTCCGAAAACTCTGTTTTGTCTCTGTTCTCCTCACGGCTGCCCATCCCGGTTGCTCAACTTGGATGCAGTGTGTGTGTGTGTGTGTGTGTTTCTAGTGTGTGCCTGGTAAATGAAAAAAAATAAAAATGCATGTACGAAAAAAACAACGAGGATTGGAGTAAATCTCTTCTGGGAATAGTCAAGAAAACTAGGAAGAAGAGAAAGAAGAAAATGCCACATAAAAGAAGGAACTAAGGATATGACGCACTTGGTGGTGGTCGAAAGAAAATGATAAAAAATGTATAGAGCACTCGAGGGTTTCGCAAAGGAAAAAAAAAGAGAGAAAAAGAAAAAAAAAAAAAAAACAACGAAAGCTCGGCAACTGCCAGCGTTTCGAATCCCGGGGCCTTTGCCTTTGGAAAGCGTTTGTCGAGTGCATACGTGAGCCTCCGGCGTTTCGAGAGCCATCTTCTGCATTTTATGCTTTTCTCACTTACTCGCCGAGTTTTGTACTCGTAGCGGTAGTAGACTGCGGTATGGTAGACTACCAGAACGTAAACGGAAAAGAATACAAACAGACGAAACAAAACAGCGAAGAAAGTTGTGAAGACGGGGAGCGGTTCTCTGAATAATTTCGTTTTTAATGTACATATAAAAAGTGAACAAAAAAAGTAACACTGCATGTGAAACTCTGTTGACAAAAAAAAAAATAAAAAAATAAAAAAAAAAGTATAAAGATCAGAGAACAAGTGAATATTCTACGAGTTGGAAATTAAGAGAAAGAGTATTACAAAGAAAAGAAAAAAAAAGATGCTAAAGATTGTGGAGTGGAGACACCGAGCGGTGTACGGAAGACTTTCCGTGATAAACTTTTTTTATCGCTGTGTTATAAATTACAAGATTCCAACTTTATTATAGGACATCCAATGTGGTAAATATATTACACAGAATAGACGATGAATGCTATTGGTTTTTATTCACTGGAATCGGAAACTTCGATATCTTGCTCAGCCTCCTGCAGCCCTAAGGCTCGCGCGCGCGATCATCTCATTCTTAATTACCTCATTAAAAGTTTTCTTTTTTCTCTCTCTCTCTTTTTTTTTTTTTCTTTTTATACGTTAATGTCCTGCTATCCCTAGAGTGATATTTTGTGCAGACTTCTCAAAGCCGGGAATACTCAAACCGAGGTATACAATCAACTGAGTATTCACGGTTCGATGAGTAACACACCGGTTTCGATTAAATTAACGTGTATATAAATTTTCCCATCGACAAATTATTATACACGATCGAATAACCGGAACGAACGGTTTTGAGTGACAAAACAAAAATTGAATGGGTTCATATCGGTGTCCTATAACATCGGGCTTGAGGCAGTTACGTGCAATTTCGAACAGACATTTGCATACCAGGTGAACGCCTGACTAACCACCACTATAATACAAATCTGCCAGCATTTTAATGGTATCCCGGGGTTATCAGCAGTCATCAGGAATACCGAGAGTTTTATGGTTATAACCGATCGTTGTCGAAAATTCTTCACTGCAATTCGAGCGTCTCTGTCGATAAAATTGATGATTTCTTCTATATACACTGATCTGTCACCGTTGTGCAATTCAACTTACGCATTTTTGTCCAGTGGATCGGTAGAAATAATGAAATCATTCACTGGCGGAAAATAATGATAGCTTTGTCGTCGAATCGCGAGATTAATAAATCGCATAGCTGTCAATTCCAGTACTTATGAACACTTGTGTTATAACCGAAAAAAGAAGAGACAAAAATTTGCAAAGTACTAGAACGTTGCAAATTGCTTCCTCATTATTTTACATCTTTCACAAAGATCTTTTTTTTTTTTTTTTGCAAAGCTGGCTGTGTAAAAATGAAGCTTTGTCGAAGCCACAAAATAATGAGGAAGCAATTAATAAGGTTTTACTTCGCAGGTTTGTTGAGCGTTTTAAACATTTTTTTTTCTAAACCTTTTTTCTAGACGTTTTGAACCATTCAAAGTATAGTGACTTAAAAATCATGAATTTTTTTTTCTCACGAAAACGAAGCTTCTGCTTATGAGGAAGCAAATAAGAATAATTACGGTAAAATAATATTGTAGTTATGAAATAATTAGTAACTGGCATTGTCATAATTTAGGTGACTTGGAAGTTTAACCGTGGTTAATCTCAATGAGCTACGATAACATTTGTGTTGTAAGCAAACGTGTTCATTGGCTTTCAACGTGAAGCCGTCTCGATTAGGCGGAGCAGATAAAAGAAGGGGGATAACGGATGTCCTAAATCGATAGCACTGATCGACAGCGGCACGGAGCACTTCTCGTTAATTAATATTGTGAGTAGCTGATTAACATATTATCAGAGCAAGACAGGCGTTCGACTCTCACCCCGTTACTATATATTCGGCTAATCGGCTTCACTGGTATGAAATACCGTCACACCACCTCTATACATAGGGTGTTGCATTGTTTAAGAGAATTAATTTGATTTAAATTAATTAAGAAGAACAATTAGTGGATTAATTAAATTAAGTTAAAATATAATTTAAATTAATTGGAAAGAAAAATTAATAAAGTAATTAAATTAAGTGAAATTTTTATATAAATTAATTAAGTCAAAACTAGCAACTGAATTTAAGGGGGGAGGGCGAGTGGAACCGCGTCAGTCGGAAAAAAGAAAAATGATACTCAGAAAGTTACATGTTCTTTTTTTGTTCCTGACAATTCACTGAGTAGAGATGTTGGAATCTCTAACCTTGATTCCAATCTGAATGTAAATCCGGATGACTCGAAATTGTTACTCTCGGATGTTTGATGAAGGCTGACGATGGCTTAAACTACTTATTCACCAGTTCGCACCTATTTTCGAGTCGTCCTTCCATCAGCTATACGATCGTATTCGTTGGTATGTACATTTCTATCGATCTTCCGCAAGAAGATATACGCTTTTGATAAAGTATGCGCTACATGCATTGGGGCTCATAAATGAAAATTGTGTCGTATATCGAATTTCTATTTATATATATACACATATACTTGTAGTAAACCCGAAGCAAATCGCCAAGATTGCCTAGATTTTTATGATCATCGTTTGTCCCGCATTTCCCATTCCTGCGATCGAGCATTCTATGCAGGTACGTCTGTCGTTTTTCACTCTCGTTTCTGTAGTGCAGTAATAACTTTCATATATATCGTGCAGCTTTTGCATTGAGCTTGCACGCTTTTCCATTCTTATCTTTCTAATCCAGCTAGGTATATCGGACATGGTACAACTTTCCGGTACCCGAGAGACTCTGAATAAATTTTCCAAATAGCATACTCGAGGCTTGGGCTCTAGTACTTTTGCTTCATACTTGTGGTCTACATACATAAATACACGCCAGCAATCTTTCCAGCTCATCTTTCAATCGCATTGATAGATAACGCGAAATACTTGCAGGATTATTAGAGAAACTGACAAGCCAACTCGGTATACATCAACCGAAAGTATTCTGTTCGTATATGCCACGTGTCACGGTCCAAGCTTTTCAAGTAAGCTGCAAATATTTCGTAAACGAGCAACGCCAGGACTTGCTGCGTTTGGTGAACTAGTGCGCCCGCCCGATAGTTGCGCTTGTAGTATAGACTCGTAAGTCGCCCGGACGTACCATGGCTACATATCTGATACCGATATATTTCAGACTTAGCGTATTATGATCGTTAGAGTAGGGCCTATACGCGACCACGTTCTCGTGCTCACATATTGGACCCTGCAGCCCGACCCCCCGGCCTCCCTTCCAGGCCCCAACCCCACTTTCACCCCATCGGAGACTAAGCCGGTGCGCAGCACCCCTCATTGCATCACCATCCTCCCACATCTGTGGTTCGACCGAGAACGACGATGGTGTATGGAGTTCGGCTAAGTTGAAATTTACTGTATGCTTACAGTGAACGGAGGTGCACCTGGTCGAGAGTCCCTGTTTGTATCAGTAACATACATATAGAGTAAAAGAGAGACGGAGGGGTTAACGAGAAGCAGCTGAGGTGGGTCGGAAAGGGGTGACGGGGGACGGGGGGGGGGGGGGGGGCGAAAGACTTGAACACGATTGAGAGGGCGGAATGGCCACAAGGGGTGCTTCTGGGGTAACCTATAGAAATCGAGGACCGGAGAATTAGCAGCAGGTAATGCGTTGCCGGAGGTCGCCGCACACACGTTGTTGTCCAAACTGGTCAACGGCGGCGCAGGCTTCTACTTTGGTAAAGGCGCACCCCCCCCCCCCCCTCCCCTCCTGCCCGAACAATTTACGGTAATAATCCGATAACTGATAATATTGGCAATTTGGCGAGCGCTAAACTGATCGCTCGGTTGGTCGCACCTACCACGCCACCTTTCGTTCACATTATTATACATACGGCTGTATATATATATATATATATATATGTGTACTGTATGTGCCATACACGTATCATCTCGATTATTGTTATTGCTCACGGGGAGTCAATAGAGGCTGCGGTCGGTTGTATAAAAGATTCGTGGTTTTGCAGATAATGTATATTACCGTACAACCGTAAAGCTTCATATTAACACATATATATTATATATATATATATATATATATAGTATAGGTTCGGGAAGCCCTCTGTATGCCACTCCATTTGGCATAATATCCTCATGATAATTACAGCTACGGTTGAACATTTATAGCACAACGGCAGTAAGCAGAGATGAATTTGTCGAGTAACACTCGAGTCAACTATCGCGGTGATAACATTCTTTTTTTTGCTTGACGTTAATTTATCTTTAGTAAGTTTTACGAACAACAAAAAATTGCAAACTCGCACATTGCTCCCTCATTAATTTCGAATTTTTACAATGCTGCCTCTATGAGGAAGCTTGTTTATCAATTTTGGCTATTCAAACAGAATTTGAACACAGTTTTGATTTTTTTTTAAAATTATTACAAAGGTCTCCACATCAGTGTCGAATTTTAGTACGATTGGTGAGACCGTTCTTGAGATGTGTAGGTTTGAAACACACGCACATCCACCCAGACATTTTATTTCAGACCACTTTTCTCAACGTTTTGAATCATTCTGAGTATCCTGTCATGAAAATCTCGAAAAGCAAAAAAAAAAAAAAATCACGAAAACAATGCTTTGCTCTATGAGGAAGCAAAAATATTCTTCGGTTATCTATCAGTTGGTTTCCACAAATTCTCCAACTAGCATCTTGATTAATATATGGCATATATTATAATCAACCGGTAGATGTTTCTGTCTTACCTTTTGTGAAAAAAAGGTACCCCCCGTTCATATTCCACTATTCCTTGAAAAATATGACAACGTCGAAATCTCGAGCCAGATAAATATAGAAGAGCGTTGTTTCAATCCCGACCGAAAGCGCATGCGTAGTTTCCATCGCACTCTGTCTCTCTCTCTCTCTCTCTCTCTCGCTCTTTCTCTCGAGTGGAGTTGCGTCGGCGGTGTCGGCCGGTGTCGGGGGTGGACACAACCCCCTCGTGGCTGACGGAGACGGAAGACGAATTCGACGAAGACGAGTGGAGTTTGGGGGCTGGTGGAGGCCGGCAGTCGGTACCGAGGTTCAGTCGGCCGGCGAACTCGCGTGCCGTGCCGTCGCGCCCCGTTCGCGAGCTCTTGCATACCGGCGTAACGTCCGCGCGTGTAATCCCTTCCACCGTGAAGGGTCATAGTATATACAGATATATATATATATATATACATATATCAGACACCTTCAATTTATATATACTCGGAGAAATATAAATTGGCCAAGTGTGACCAAACCGGTGGTGTTTCAGGGTGGTGTGACTTTTTTCCCCAAATAAATCGGCAGGTTTAGTCGAAAAAAGTTTCGGTGCCGTAATCAAATATATACACAGAAACACGTGATAACAAGATAGATGTCGTATACCAAATGTTGTCGAGGTGTTTCGCAATGCTATATTTATTGACGTCCAAAGAATTTTGTTATTTCATTGGAAACGAAGTTTCTTAAGTGACACGGGACCGGGGTTAGGGTCTTTGATTTAATCACTGAGTTTCGAGTGGGGATCAAGTGAGCCTTCTACACTCCAGAATCAGACCATGCCATCCTTCTCCCAGTAAGACAATCATAGACACATATATACATATATTTCTTTTTTCTTCTCCCAGAAAAGCTCACATGTGCGCGAATTTCATCGTCGAGATTGCGTGTAATCCGTGGCTTCGGATAGTCTGTACACTGCATCCAGCGCCTATTGCACCGTTGCAACGTTGAGCCTGGGAGTGGAACACGATAGAAGACTGTGGCTCCTGCAGCAGCGGGTTGATTGCGAGGAGTGAAGATTGGCCCCGGCTTGGTGTCGTTCCTAGAGAGAGAGAGAGAGAGAACGCGCGCGCCATTCACTCGACGATAAATTGTTCCACCCAGTTGAAAATCCTCATGCTCGCAAGTGTCCTCCAGCAAAATACGCCGCTCAGACGAAATTGGACGGCGTAACAACGATTGTTGTCTCGGCGACAGTCTGAGTTTCATCCACACTCGCGGAATCACCGGCAAGCTCTCGTCGTCCCGCAATTTTTTCATTGCTTTGGGAATTTTTTGACACTACGAACAGCCGGTTGGTTGGGACCGAAAAAAAAAAGAAAAGAAAAAAAGAGAAGCATGTCTGACTATATGTATACGTTGGGCTCGGTATAGACCGGCACATAAAAGACACAAATATGACCGGAACGAAGAGGCTCTTGGCCTGCGAAGCTCCAATATAAAACCCTCACGTTGACTCTGTCAAATCCAGAGAGCATATCGATCGTGGTACGGACAGTATTGTCCAACGAGGTATATAACGCTCATATAGGGACAGTGTGACATCGATCAAAACCGAGCATATCGAACATTCGGAATCGGTGTTCAACCCACCTACGATATCATAATCATAATTTGGCACATATCGTCTCGCGTGTTTAATTCAAAAATATTTCAACTTCCATCACCAATCTTCTATCAATCAAGTATATCGAAGATTTTAACAAACGAAACAACAAAAAAAGCAAAGGGAGGCGATGAAAGAAATTGAACCAAATCGCGAGTGCTACGATTAATTATTAATTTGATAATGCAAACTACAGCTTGAGTCTCATCAGTGGATTGCGACAATAGTAGATTCAAACGTGTGTAATATCCATGCAGGATTGAGTGTGATGTGGAGTTACTGAAACGATTGAAAAGAAAAAAAAGAAAAAAAGCTTCGAGCCAAGTTTTAACCGATGAGTTCGTTGTTTTTCTCCGGGGGCGAAGGAATGTGAAAGTGATATTGATACAAGTATCAGGATTCGAGGCGTTGATATTCACTAATATACACGAGTGCATGCATTTTATGTGGTGAACATAGTCCGAGGTCTCGAAGGAAACTGCAGACTCAGTGGATAAGAGTGTTGACGTATATGCGTTGATTAAAAAAAAAAAAAAGAAGGAAAGAAAGAAAGAAAGAAAAAAGTGTGAAGGCTGACACAGCCGGATTACAGGTAAATATTTATCGCTACGTCGTTACGGAATAGCACAGTTAAGCCGTATCGCTTGCCCGCCCGCTCGCGCGCGCGCTATGTCCACTTCACTCGAAGGGACCAAGCTCTGATAAAGTTCGTGATGTTGCATGTTATACGGCCCTTTTTTTTTTTTTTCGAACACCGGGTACAACGATATCCCCGGAGTACTTTATAACATTTCCCATTCTCTCTTCCTCTCTCTCTCTCTCTCTCTCTTACTCTTTTTTCCAACATCGCAGCAATTATTTTTTTTTTTGCCTGTGTCCTCTTGGGACACAGAGAGCGTAACCCTTAAAATCGGCTTACGATCCCTTTTATACCGCGCGCGTCTGTGTTTCGCTTTGTCGTGACTGCTCTCGGCAGGAATCAAGCACGATGTGCCGAGAGACTGTTACGTCTGGAACAAATGAGACAGGAGCAGGGTGAACGCACCAGTATAATTGAACAGTCACTAGTGAATGAACAATAGATTTTTTTTTTTAAAGTTCATGAGAAATTCTGATCATTTAGGTCAGCGTTAGATTTTTAATTTATCTATTTTTAGCTATTATTAGTATTTTCTCGGTGATGGCTATTTTGGAGAAAAAGTGCAGGTTAGATTATTGGCCGGTTGATTTAAAATATTAAATTCCAACTAAACATGAAGAAGAAATTTTTTTTAAATTACTACTTTTCTTTTTCTTTAAAATTCCGTAGCGATCTCTAAATATTTTTTTTTTACGTACCGATGATTCAAGACTTTTAACTTTTTACTTTTTAACATTTGGCATTACTTTTTAAATTGGGAGTAAAAAGGAAAAACGTTGAAAATGAGTCACCCTAAAAAGCATGTAAAATCGACTGCAATTATCAAGGATTTTATATTTATGCAAAGAGTATAAAGTAAAATATAGAATTTAAAGAAAAAAAAAAACGTCTAAAGAAACGGTAATTCAATGCTTGAGATATTTTATCAGCTCGTAGGAGCTAATTTAATCAATTGGCTGAAATGACCGTTTTATCTCAAGTACGACACTAATGTCTCAAAATATGAGCTTGCGCCTCAGGAGTTTTCAGCTCGAAGCATATATATCTGGTAGTTGAGAAAGCTATATCAGATCAACGGCGATAATTTGTTTTCCGTCATCGCTCGTCGAGCTGGATTTAGGATAGAATGACGCTCTGTGACGTCCACGGGGGTCAATAAGTCAATAACGAATATCGAGGGTGGAGGATTCTTGAAGAATAATAAAAGATAGTAGAAGATGACGTATTTTTATTGGCAATTTTCGGAAAGAAACGAGTGAGAGAGAGAGTTGAGATATCAGCGTCGAGATATTTTCGCTTCGATAGCTCTCGACGCGAGAAAATCGAATTTTCAAGGAGTTATCCTCGGGGTGTTGAATCGAGTCGACGAGCCGACTGGCTGCTCCTGATCCCGAGTCAATTTCCCGAGAAACTCATCCCCTCCCCCTCATCCTTTACTCTTCCTCTCGCGCACCCCTCAGAAAGTCGGAGTTTTGCTCGATATATCGACAGAATCGATTGGGGGGAGGTAGCTCGCCCTTATAACACCCCCCCCCCCCCTCCCTTTCACCCTCCCGTGCCCTTTCCGTACTTTCGCCCCATTGCAACGATGACTACCGAGAGATAAAGGTCTGATTGGAGTAGAAACTTTGAGGCGCTTCGGTCTGGCTCGTAATGAAACCCCAGCGGGCCCTGTTAACCGAACTAAAATCGAGTCATTATCATCTTAATCATGCGAGCCTCCCAACTTCCCGATAGCCTCTACTCGATTATCCGCGATTGTTATACTCGGAAATTCACTCATCCTCGGCAACGGGTGAAGGGTAGTTGATATCGGAGCAGACAATCGAAGCTCGAACGGCTTAATTCCGATATTTTATGCGTTATGAATTCTCAAAATGGGTCCACCATCATTTCGTCGAAAAATCTTATCCATCCGCAATCGTAGTTTTACAAAAAAAAAAAAACAGACACACATTTCTGAACAGCATTTTTTAACGAAATATAGTGAATAAGCATGATTTATGAATGATTTGAAAATTTCCTCTGAAAAAAAAAAAATGAGATTTATTTTTGTACCATTTGGAGCCAATTTGACGATCACCAACGTGAAATCTTTTTCAGATCTCACATGAAAACCAGCCCAATGCCCTGATATGTAGGTGAACAAATACAATGAAATATAGAAACGTTGGATATAAAAATACGGTTAGAAGTTCCGCAGGTGAGCTTTTTGATGATGTTTGATCGAGGGAAAAAAGGACAGGCCAGAGAGAACAGGGTCAGGAGACAAAGAGTATAACTCGGAGTTAAAAAAAAAAGAAGATATATACAGTGAGTCCAGAGGGCTAAGCTCTACCAAGCACTACACGCGTTCATTCTGCTCTTTTTCGAATATACAGTCGGTTCATATTCTCTCTTTACTTTTGCGTCCGTTCATTTTTCCCTTTTTCTCTTGTTTTCAACATTTGCCTCGTGCTCGAGAAGCCCCTCCCCGATGCTTTTCATATATTTTTCGTTTCCCGCACACGACACTATTGCAGTTACCGCGCTGCCGTTGGTGACAGTTTGCCTTCTCTTTACTCCGCGGCATATTGTGTAACGACATATCACCAGAGGAGAGTATATTATTCTTGTCATTTCGATATAAAAATATTACCAGCGAATGCATATAACGGCAAAGTGAAAAATAGGAGCTTCCTATTGAAGGGGCAGAAGAGGAGATGGCTCGTTATTGATCGGTTGTACCAGCAAATCTTGTCTCGCACTTTTGCCAGTGCGGAATAAAAAAGAAAAGAAAAAAAAAAACTCAATTGATGTATCGATACATATTTCACTATAAAAAGGACGCGTTTTTTGTTCTTTTTTCTTTGTATCGTAGTCACTTTTTACACACCTCACAAGTGTATTGTTTTAACATGGCAATTTAAAAAAAAAATGATTCCAGACATTTGTAAGCTGTTGAAATGCTCACGATGGTTGATGGAGTGAACTTTTGTTCGGAAAAAAAAGAAAGCATTATGGCGTGCCAAAGCGAAAAATGAGTCCTTGGAACTCTAAAAAATTGGATTGAACCAATTTTCATTGCCCAGTGTGTGTGTTTAAATGTTGGAAGCGAGTTGGCATGTAGATTTCTATAGAAACCTCAGCAAAGGTAAATCACTGAAAATGAAGAAAAAAATGAACAAACAAGATTGGTAAGAAAAATCCGTGCGGAAAAAAATAGGTACAGGTCCGTTTGATCGTTGAAATATTCGAAAACCGCGAAAAAACAAAGAAGAAAAAAAAAAAAAAAAGAAAAAAGATGAAAAAGGTATCGTGACATGGAAAACACACGCCAGAGCAGAGAACATGAATTTGGAAAAACAAAAAAAAAAAAAGCGAACTCCGTGGAATCCGGCGAGTGCGCGCGGGAATCTGGAGCTGCTATAGGAGGTTTATTCGAACTAGTGCAGCAACGGGATGCTGAAACTCTATTCTGGTGCGCTATATCGCTGGCAGTCGCATCGTTTGTACACGCTGCAGCGCCTACCACTATATATACTACACAATGTTAGATATCAAAGCGCGGCTTTTATTTTACGTTCGTTCAGCCCAGAGAGCCGCCTCGTTTTCACCGAGCGAAATTCCAGCCGTCTGTGTGTGCATATCTCACGTGTTAGTTTTGCCTTGTGTCCTCGTCTATATTATACAGTTATGTGCAATGGCACTGCAAGCCGATACCAACTGTACGAGACACAGAGAGAGAGAGAGAGAGAGAGAGAGAGAGAGAGAGAGAGAGCATAGATGAAATAACGAGAGAGCGAGAGTCTCCTTTTTGGGCCCAGCCACGTCGACGAGCTATAGCAATGGCTTCAAGGATACACTCGAACGAAAAGCGAAATTCGCTCGCGTGGTCCACAAGCCCAAAATCAAAAAGCTACAAACCTTTTGTGTCGCGAAGCTACGTTTGCGTTTTGAAAAAAGAAAATTGTCAAAAACAGAGAAAATACTTTTCTTCTTAATTTCAAGTTGCAGCGGCTGTGTGCTGAATTTAAAAATTAAACAGAGTGTTTCAATGTTTGATGCTGAACTTGGAGAAAAAATGATGAAGAAGATTTCACGGAAACGTTCATTTTCATAATTTTTTTTTTTTTTACTGATAATGCTGAAACTCTGATCCAAAATTTTGCATAAGACTTGAATGAAACGGGTGGTTGTGCGACACTGAATTTGGTGAGCATCGAAGAAAGAGTTCACAATTCAGAGAATCAAAAAGAAAAGAAAATCCACAAAGCTTCCTCCACGAGGAAGCCAAAATTGATGATCAACATACTCCGTCGTAGAGGTAGCTTTATAAAAATGAAAGCTTTGTCAAAGTTACAAAATAATGAGGAAGCAATTTGCAACGCTTTTATTACTTCCTAACGAAAAAAAAAAAAAAAAAACAAAAGAGAATAACACCAGGACGGGTTTGTTTGGTGTGTAAGAGTAGCTGATATAAGAGGTATTCTTGAAACGCGGAACTCGATGCAAACCACTCTACGACGTTCTTGTGTCTGCATCTCGACGCGACTAATTGCGATCTCGAGGGTGTCTGTAGGTGTACGTATACTGTTATAGTTGCAGAGCTACATATTTTCCGCGGTTATATATACGAATGAGAGATGGGGGGAGGGGGGGGGGAGAGAGCATATAAATATATATATATAGCTTAATGCTCGGAGAGTCTCGCGGGCGTCGGGACGCGCGCACCCCGACTAATATCTTGCTTATGAATCTTGCGGAGGAGAATATCCGTTGGGGCGAAGCAAGTCGAGGGCTTTTTCATTGGCAATTAGAGTACACGCTCGCGGTGGTGTGCTCTGCTCGTGGCAGGAAACGAAACGAGCAAGCTGGTAGACGTAGACATAAACGCGTGGGTGGCCGCAGTATAGGGTAGAGGCGACGCGAGAACGACCAGGGGTAAAAGCTCCACGGCCATTTCCTCTGATAATTATAAGAGTGTTAACTTGGTGGTGCATACTTATTTCCGACTTTTATTTCGACCTCACTCTTGTCACATTTTTTTTTTTTTTCTTTTTTTAACCGTCTTTCTTCCCCATAATTTTCTTCTGTTTGATCTTCTATTTCACTTCATTACTTCCACGTACAGAAAGTTTAGTTTCTGCGATTTTTTTTTTCGAGATTTTCGTGACAGGACACTCGAAATAAAATATGTGGAATATGGAATAAAATATGTAACTCTCTGAAAATATTTATTTCTTTTTTTGCGGAATTTACTGTAATACCATTTTTTGCAGCGTATTTCTGAATAATATCGCACACATCTTTGTCCGGGAGGGACAACAGAAGCGATGGAATCGCTTCTAATCGCGCACGCGACAGTTTATATGTGCACAGTGCGGGTTTGCCCAGAGTGCAAGGACACCTGAGAGCTTTACTTCATTAGGTCATTGTTAGGTTGGAATAGCACGCGGTTACAACAGCGTAGTACGTTGCTTTGTGTGTGTGTGTGTGTGTGTGTGTGTGTGTGTGTGTGTGCGCGTGGGGAAGTTCACGCGGTGGGTTGTGGCGGTCTAAAGGATCCTCAGCGGTGGCTGTACTTTTGCACTCACCCGTGGATCATAAAGTTGGACACAGTAGTCGCGAAATTTAATTAGCCACCAGCGGGGCCGCGTGTACCGTTCGCAGCAGCAGCGGCGGCAGCAGCAGCAGCAGCAGTAGCAGCAGTGACAGTGGCTGTACGTGGGAGGGGCGAGCAATTTCATTTTGCGCGAGAGTGAGATTCGCCGACTCGAGGGGTGAAGGGGAGGGGGGGGGGGGACAGCGGCGAGCAAGCTGGCAGGCCGCGAGAGTACCGCGCTCACGTGAATTATCGACGCGCGCGAGCGCCAGCGGCTCGTCGAGTTTTTTCGTTTTTCGACCAACCGACAAATCGTCGAAAAAAAAAAGTGAAAAAAAAAAAAAAAAAGAAATAGAGTACGAGCGAAAAAAGGACACACGCAGCAGGCATACACAGAGAAACTCAGCTATGGTATATACTCTGTAGGTGCACAGAGGGTTTCGTTGGGCGGCGGAGGGTCGAAACCGACCAGGTACAGTGCGAAGAGTGGGGAAAAAAAAACCCAGGAAGCGAAGAGGGACCGCTATTTCGAGCCATTTTTCTCGAGCGCACTGAAAAATTCGAGGGTACGAGAGAGAGAGAGTGAAAGAGAAAGAGAGTTGGATGTACATAGCGGCTGGACACTAGCTGAACTCACACTACTCTTCATATATATGTATATATATATATCGTACGATGTAGTCGGAGGACCGTGGTGCCGTCGTCGACTGTAGCCCTCCGATGTTCGTGGTACTTGCGCGCCGCCTGCGCGCCACAAACCGTGAGAAATCCGTTCGCGGCTGATCGAACGCTTATATTCACTACTGGCCACTTCGAATCCACGAGTACTTTTTAACCACCTTTCTCCGCACTGTTGAAAAAAAAAAAAAAAAAAAAAAAATTCCCCGCGCTTTAACAGAGTGATTACCGCGGACTTTTGATCAGTGTTGTTTGAGTTAGTGAGCAACACTTTTTAAAAAGTACGGATTCCCCACCTCAAAAGTTTACACGCATTTATCTTTGGAATGGATCGATGAATATCGATCAATTATTCAGTGATCTGTGGAGAATTATGGCAAGAATAAAATCTAATAGATGTAATTGAATTTCATTCACTTATCTTTCGAGTAAAATGGGTTTTTAATATTTGAGGTTATAAAGCAAATTAACAGCTGTTATTGGCGACACCGGTTATTGACACGATGTAGACATTATGCGACAACGCACAGGACTTTTTTTTTTTTTTATTAAACACCGCATTTTTAGCGTCAATGCCTGCGAGCCAGAAATCGTGAGGAATCTGTTTACGGCTGATCGAACACTTATATTCACTACTGACCGCTCCGAACTCACCAGCCCTTTTTAACAGCCTTTCTACCGACTGTTGTACAAATTCCCGGCGTGTTGAAAACAATTGATGTGCATTGTTGAACACTTTTGTCCGATTTCGTGTTAATAGTGAAGACTTTTTTTTTTAACAGTGTGTTACTATTCACAAAAGCGAGAGTGTTAAATTTATTCTGCTTCCACCTGAGAACTTATTATGTTCGGGACACATCGATAAAAATCAATAAACTGCCAGGCGACCTATGCAAAATTATGGCACGAATAAAATCCAGTAGATATAATTAAATTTCATTTAATTATTTTCAAGTAAAATGCGTTGACAGATTTTCAGGTTTTTGTTGTTGTTTTAACACCGAATTTTTAACAGTGCGTTTGCCGTTTCCATTTCATGTCTTACTTGAAAAAAATTCATATAAACACCTTTTTTTTTCTCATCACTATTAATAAAATAACATTAATCCAATTTATAATGAAAATACATTTATCGTAAACACCAAAATCTTCATTGAAATTTAATAATTTCTCGATCATCCGACTTGCGAATGAAAAAAAAAAAAAAAACATTTTGGAAATGACATTTTACTTTGTTAAAATTTGTAGCATGTCTAATTTCACTTGTCAAATTAATAAAATTGAATCTCAGCAAGCTCTCTGAGCTTTGTGTTTGATGAACATCCGTGCGCCGTAGTCTCTCGAGTGTAATGCTGCCTCTCTGGTGGTAAATTAAATTGTAAAGGGACTCTACATTTCCGGCTGTCCATCTCTTTTCTTCTTCTTCTTCTTCTTTTTGTTGTTTTTTTTTTGCCCGTTATTCAAGGTGGAAAAAACGACGTAAAACCGGTAAACGTCTCGAGGCGGCAGACGGTCTTATTCGGTGCATAGCTAGCCGTCAGACAGAAGTCCTTGCGCTCTGAATTAAAGCGAGCTCAGCGGCACGCGGGAGAAACCAGTGTATAAGACTTTTGGTCCGTTTGCATCAAGTACGCTCAAGATTCACTCGTTTCTTCATCCGCCGTGTCGTGGCCTCAATTAAGCAGAGACGCGAAGCGTGATCTTTTTTTTTTTTTTCTTCTTTTTTTTCTGTCGTTTTTTCGTTACACAGAAACGGAGGAACGAAACAGAGTGTGTATAGACGGTATACGGATTGCCGCAGTTGTGTGCCGGTCGGAAAACGTTGCGCGCAACGACAAAACGCAGAGCCGCAGCTCACTCGCGCGCGGCAATGTTAAACGTCGCGAGAGAAAAACAAGAAGGAAAGTATATAACTCGTCCGTATTCGGCGGGCCACCGCGCAACGGTCTCTCGCGGAACGTCCGCGAGCTTTTGCGGCTGAAAAAGAAGGAAAGAAAAGAGAGAGAGAGAGAGAGAGAAAAGAAAAAAAAAAAAAGAGAAAAGACCGAGGGGTGCTTAAAAGCTCGACAAAGTTGCATTTAAAAAGCTAATTAACTTATCCAATTACCATCTTGCTTTGGTGGCACGTCAACCCCTTTTCCGCAACTATCTCCGCTGCTGTGCACTGGCATTGAAAAACAGTGCGGTTGCGGAATAAAATAAAAATAGAGGGAGAAAGGAAAAAAAAAAATGAAAATTTATATATTAAAAAGGAGTAGTGAATTACTCTCTTACCGCGCATCGGTTATTCTATAGAAAACGAAACAAACCCCTCCCCTCCCATCTCCTTCTTCCTCCTTCGATGGAAATGAAGCGTAAAATGATATAAAATTGTAAGGACGACGAGAAGGAGAAAGACAGAGAGAGAGAGAGAGCGAGAGAGAGAGAAAGGGAGAGATATTGATCGTCCCGTCGTCTACAAGCCATCGCAAAACGAGGTCGATAAGCTTCAATGAATTATTTATAATTGCAGATCTGCGAAAACGAGATATCCCCCGACCGCTCACAAAAGGTCTCTTTTATTTCCGTAAATGCTTAAATTATACTACGAGCTTAATTACACAACGGTAATTGGATTGTAACTGAATTCGTTTGTATAATTTCGCTTTCTTTTATAATGAAAAAAAGAAAGAAAAAAGAAACGATAAAAATCAATGATACCGAATGTTATGCGCCGCGGGTGTATGAGAGAGTCGTTGGATCAATCGTGACGCGCCTCTCGTTCCAGAGCATTTCAAATCTATGTGTTTCGAAGGATCAAAAGGCATTGATAGTTTGTGATAAGGGTTTCGACGAGGGTGAAATGTCGTGTCGCCTTTGAGCGTTTATAACTGCCGGCGTAGTGTCATTCGAACAACACAAAACGGATGCAGAGTAAAGCTTTGCACACACTGGTTCGTCGTTGTTTCTGAATTTTTTTAGCAAAGCTAACGTATTTTGGATTCATCAAAAGAAAATTTCTCTGACTTATGAACTCTTTTTTCTCCATCGAAATCGATTTGAAATCGAGCTAACACGATAATTCAAAGTGAATCGTTTAAATTGTTGGAAAGCGACGTAGGAAATTTGATCGCTAGTGTTGTCGTGTAGTCACCGAAAGTAGAGGAGGAAAAAGGAATTCAGCTGAGGATGATGTACGGGAATAGCGGAGTTGGAAAAATCGTTTTGATGGTAGATAGTTGAGGGGAAATAGTGTAAAATGGTCGCCGCACTCAGCTTGTATATATACCGACGGATATTTCGTGTATTATGCAAGCCGCGCGTGTTCCACGGTCTTCCAATGCCGTTTCAGCTAAAGGCTGCGGTATTTCCGAAGCAGCGTATACTATATATTAGATGATGCTTCGGTGGCTTGCTCGGCCCACAAATTTTCCATGAGCATTATGCGCATAAAGCGGAAGAAAAATATGGGATGCGTGGTTCGTTGAGCCTCGCTTTTCGACGAATCACTTCCTTACGTCGGAATAATCTTGTATAAAAATGTATTAGCTATTCGATTATTTTATTTCAAGTTCACAATCCTATTGCGAGTGGAGATAATGCAATGTTTCCCACGTTATGGTTATCAAAGTTACGCGTTTCCCAGTTATTAAGAAAAAAAAAAAATACAAAAAATGCTGTTGGTGTGGTCTTTTGATCAGCCACTTATATTTACACTGAATGATGTTCTGGGTAAATTGATGAAAGGCATAATAAATTATTAGTAACCAAAGAATTATCGCACGAATAAAATGTTGAAAGGTAGAATTTAAATTGAACTTCACTATAATTTCAAGTAAAATATGTCGGATGATCTGGGACTGTAATGCAAATTGACAGCTATTGAACAACCCGCGTTTTCATTGACACGACGGTGAAGTTTATGGACTATGAATAATTTACACTACAGAAGTTCAGACAAAACCGATACGATGATTGCATTTAAGGCAAAGTAAAAGTAGGTAAATGCCCGCGCCCTTCTCCAAAGCACTTGGCCTCTCTTCTACTCGTAGTTACAGAGCCAATAGCTCTATCCGACCCAAGAGTAATTTCGCTTCCTCTTCCCACCTCCCTTTCCATCGCACAAATGACTGTAATGCACGCGCACTCCGAGCAAATTACCTCCTTAGGAGCGTACGATCGCGTTTCATAGTGCCGAATGATTATTTGGCCGAGTGCATCTGGCCCGCGCAACGGTATAATGACTCCAGGAAACGTCAGAGAGCTACGTTTAAACGGCTGATTCAAGTACCACCAATGAACTTGCCAGATGTTAAGATCACTCTGCGATAATTATATTATATTCACTATACGGAGTCGGATTTTTTTCTTTCTTTTTTTTTTTTTTAACAATAACCCCTGACGTGGAAAAATTGAGGTGTTCAGGATATGGAATCCTGGGAAAATCGTTTATGGAGTCTGGGCAGTCCAGAATGGAATCCAGGGCAAAAGCGATTATGGACTCTAGGCAGTCCAGAATGGAATCCAAGGCAAAATCGATTATGGAATCTGGGCAGTACCAGTCTGGAATCCAGGATAAAATCGATTATGGAGTCTGGACAGTCCAGAATGGAATTCAGGACAAATTCGATGATGGAGTCTGGGCAGTCCCAGAATGGAATCCAGGGTAAAATCGATTATGGAATCAGGACAGTTCCAGGTTGGAGTCCAAGATGGGAATCGTGTCCCATCTTGGACTCCATTTTCCAACCTGGACCATACCCAGACTCCATCGTAGACTCATCACTTTAACGCGGGTTAGAGCCGTGACTTAAGGAGAAATCAACGCCACTATATAAATGAAAAAAAAAAGAGTATCGATTGCATGTGTCACTTGGTTCAAAAGATGCTTCTCGATTTGGAAGGGTACGCTAACTGTTGGACCCTCGAGGAGGAAGATCGTGGCGAGTTGCCAGCAGATGTGAGAGGCTCGCGTTTAAATGTGCTTTGAAAAGCAGCCTTGCCAGCTGTCGGTGGGTGGACGGGGAAGAGGGAGAGGGGGGGGGGGAGGTGACTGCCAGTATATACCAGCACTGTCTGCTTGCCGCTGGCTCTTCCGACTCCCGTCTTCTTCTACCCTGCCCCCTCCCCCCTCCCCTCCCTTACACTGCGGGCTTCTTTGCTTTCCTTTCACGCAAAAGTAAATGGGGAAGCGTTCAAAGAGCAAGAATTCAAATTCGGTCCGCGTTCTTGTCTGTACACTATGTACCTGTACTAGGTATGTAAGGTACATTGGAGAGATGTTGGCCTCCACAACTGGTACATGGTATACAACTTGAACGACATCCCTAGCGAGAAGTCCCCCCCCCCCCCTCCCCCCTCATCCCCCCCCCCCCCCCCATCCAGTCCTCCGTTCGTTTCTCGTTGGCTGCGTTTAGGCGTTGAAAACGTTGCAACTGTCTGTATCGTTTCCACTTCCACCTGTACCAGAGAGAAGTAGCATCTCCTGCTGGACCTCTCTCGTGAACGTGTTTGCACGTCGCCCAAAGACGTCTCTGGTTCGTGCCGTCAAGTATTTTCCCTGCTTACATTAGACGCGAGACGAGCACGTTCTTTTATCAGATAGCTTTTGCTATCTCTGGCTTTTCTCTCCTCTACTACATGTCTCTTTGGCAGCACGCCTGTATATAACACTGTTTCTATGTACCAGCTTGGACACGATTCAAACGAGTTATATATACAACACACTATATCTCTGTCATAGAGTTCCAGTGAGTTACCATTGAAAAAAAAAAAAAAAAATAAAAAGAAAAGAAGAAATAACTTAATATATCGCATAAAATACTCATGTAGCTCAGTTTACTTTTAACGCAAGTATTTTTATTTGGTTGGTGAAATAATATTGTAATAATGATTCAGTTGGTAAAACCAATCAGACTCGATATACATTCCGGTTTGCTGTTAAAGACTCGAATGACGTGGAGAAAAATGTCAATGAAACTTTATATAATTGTTGATCAAATAAACAGTCACGTGTAGTAGTTTTCAATTGAACGATCCTCATTGCAACAGTTACCAATTATGGACATTCCGACGAGTGCACTATATTTCCCAAGTATTAAATACAGTGCAGCGTTGAATGAAATATGGGAATGGTGGGCTACAGTTTACGATACAAAAATCTGTGAACGAATGCCGGCACCAATTATTGCAACATTTTTGTATTTACGCGGTATCGGAACTTGAATGATTCGATTTTATTGTCTACACGTCAGCTGTTAAGCTGCTATGTAATCCAAAGCTCGATAATTTTTATCCTCTCAAAAAATCACAGTGAAAATATAGAATTGAAAAAACACGTTTTTTTCTTCTTCAATTCTATATCCTATATTATTATTTTTCTTCCAAACTCTTTAATAAAAATCCAAAGAAAAGAAGTACAAATTTCATTTATGATTCTTGAAAAACGTTTTCTAAATCTTCCTAAGTCTCGCGATTCAGCCTATTGAATTTTCGTCAAACAATAAAACTCACTCTTATTTTGAATAAAAATTGAAATTTCCGCATTTTTACTACATATTGTAAAAATGTTATTTATATAGAAAAAAGAGTTACGTACATGCGTCTGGGAACGAAAAAAAATTCTGCATTTCTTAATTTATCTTAACGAGCGTTCGGTCTATTGTCGGCAAATGGAAAATGTGAGGACAAGGAGAAAGAAATTCTAAGTAGCGAGCTTGCTGGCAGTAGTGTCTCTTAAAGCGTAAGTGCGAATATACTCTGGTATAGTAGGTCTTGTAGGTCGTCCAGTTTTACTACCCCTCGACGGAGCGATGTTCACCGCGCTTGGGTATCGTCGAGGTCGTAGTCATCCTTGTCGTTCTCGTACTCTTCCTACGGTTGATGCTGCTGCTGCTGCTGCTGCTGCTGCGAGGAACGACGAGGAAGGTCACTCCGGGGCCCTTTTACACCCCCAATGGCCGGTGTAAACCGAAAGGGACAAAGTCTCACCTGGACTCTCGACTCTTGAACCACCGTATCCATAGTGGCGATCCGTGCTTTTGCGATTCCCTCGGTCCTACTTTTCTCATCGAAAGCACTGACAAAAAAAAAAAGAAAAAAAAAATAACGTGAAAGAAGGGAATAAGTATAAAACAGAGATTGTATTCACAATTGTCACATTCATGACTTTATCCGGCTTCCATTCGTAGTGTCTACGAATGTCTGCTTATCTTCATGAATTTAATGATGTCGACCAGCTGCATCCTGGTCAAATGACGGTTCGTTAGCTTACGCGTTAATAACGAATTGCTACAATTATTTTAGAAATTGCAAAAAATATTTCTACCGATAAAGATGAAATAGCAGATATGTAATATTAAAGTTAAATTATTTCATATGTTCCTGATTTTATCCGGTTTTGACCAGCTGTCGAGACCCATAAATTAAAACTGGATCAAATCAGCAATATGAAATAATTTATCTTTGATAAATAGTCTAAATGGGAAATATTTACTTAGCTGCTATTTCATCTTTATTGGTAGAAAGATTTTTGCGATGTCTATGATATTTGTAGCAATCCGTTGTAACTCGAAAAAAAAAAAATGAATCCTCATTTGATCAGAATGCAGCTCCATCCTTAGTTGACATGAAACGTTTTGATTTTACATTATGTACGACATTACTTTTAGCCAGACGAGTGAGAATGCTTTTGTGCACTTCGTTCACATTAAGATAAATAAATAAAGTATAAAAAAGAGACCGTGCTCAGAATTGTCACATTCATGGCTTCGTCCGGCTTCCACTTGTAGTGTTTACGAGTGTCTACTTACCTTCATAAATTTAATTGACATGAAACGCTTTTTGATGTTATATTATATGTATGCCATTACTTTTAGCCAGACGAGTGAGAATATTTTTATGCACCTGATTAATATTATGGTAAATAAATTAAAATGCGGAATGAAGTGAATTGAAAATGTATCATTCAATGAAATGAAATAAAAATTTGATGAATAAATCTTAGAATAATTGAGTAGCAGTACATACGAGCTCGGGATATTGGATACGAAATAGCGATAGCGCTGTGTTGGTTATTGTGCATTACAACAGCTAAGCATAAATTTTAATTGAGAGACCTATTGTGTATAATCTGTATAGCGATATAGATAGCACGAGCTGATGCATCATTTTCGTGTAGATTAGAAAATTTAGGGTACGATAGCTACAGCGATAGATGCTGACGTCGCGGTCGGTAATAGTCTCGTCGGTAGACTCGGTACAGTCTCCTATCGCCCACGACCTCAATTGACCTCGTCACATGTACAAATTTTAGAAAATTTTTATTATCCAAAGTTTTATTCATGAGAATATGAAACTTCCTTATTTTTTTAAAACATTCAAAATCAATTACTTTATTCCCAAATAATTTTCATAAAGCTTGAGACAAAACCTTGCAGCACGAGTGTAGTTAAAAAAAATCAAAATTTCTCATAATTATCATAGTTATAATTACAGAAAATTATTTTTTACATAAGCATTGCAAACTTATGGTCTCTCTTCAATTTTGTTCTCCAGTTTCAAATTGCCACAATAAAGACGAAACCTCAAGCCGAAATGAGAATTATTTTTGTATATTTTGAATATTTGGCCCACCTCTTGAAAGGAAGAAAAAACGTATGTGTCGTAGGTGACTCCCATTGCCGGCATGCTCTTGAAAATGAATATCAGTCTAGCTGGTAGCAGCTTCGTTCGATACAATTTTGTATTGTGTATACGTGTGACACTTGTAAATTAACAAGTAGTGCTTTTCCTATATCGTGATAAATGTAAGTGCGATATTTTGCGATTACAATTATCGGTTTCTCCATAATTGACGGTGATAAAAAGTTCGGTGTGTGTGTGTGTAAGTCTACACGAGTCAATATACCTTTGATTTCATGGCACCACGCTTAGAATCGGTGAAATCAAGGCGAACGACACGTTACAGTTGATAGTATACCTTCGATGCGTTTGCGTGACCAGTAGCTTTGATCTTCAATACCCTCACAGACCCTTAAGCATTTATTCAGGGGTGAATGTATTTGTACGACGACGACCTCGGGCGAAGAATGGGGTGAAGATAAAGAGAGCTCTGGTCGAGCGTCTCCTATAACATATACATTATGTATACTATATATGGATAACTAATACATGTGTGTGTGTGTGAGTGTGTGTTTGTGTGTTTGTATAAAGCAAACGCGACGCGGGACAAAAGGGCCCGTCTTTTCCAATTCTATTAGGGCGGCACGCAAGGCCGTGGCACACCCTTTCGTGCTGCGTGTTCGATGACCTACACCAGCAGCTACCCTTCTAACAATTGACTGTATGAGCTCACGCGCCCTTTTCTAGCCCTTTCTTTTATACACAGAGCACACACATACACAGACACAAGTCTGATGTAGAAAACGAAGGAAACTCCTGGAAGAACGGCCGCTACTCAGATTTCACGAAACCTCTGTGTGGCTCCCGGCGCTCTCGTGTCGGAAGTCGGTTATTAAGACTTGCTCGGCTCTTGCCCCGTCGGGCCATTTATTAAGAGGGCTCACAGCTATTGTATACCGAAAGCTTTATTCATATATACCGAGATATACATGTATCCAGTCGTTAAGTAAAGCTACACGAAAGGCTCCCAAACAACCAGGCCAGTCTCATGCATATTCATTTAATATCCATTTAATCGTGTAACGCCTCTGAAACATATCTCATCCAAATCTTTACAACGAATCTTTCGATGATATCCGAATTTTTGAAAAATCGAGCTTTTATCGAGTTCGACGATTCGACCTCGGTCAGACCCACGAATCCACTCGGATTTAATCCACATTTTTTTTTTTTCATTTCATTTTTTTACATTCTTTTTTAAACATTTCATGTAATTATGATTATTTAAAACCAACGTACTGTTAGCCTCTTTTTTGGTAACGAATTTTTTTTGTTTTGTTTTTTTTTTTTTTTTTCAAACATTAGGTTGAGAAAAATTTGGTGCGTAAAAATAATAATTTCACTGCAGGCTGTTGCTTGAACAGTTTTATATATGTTAGGACTTAGGAGAATTTTTTTTTATTAAATTAAAAAAAAAAACAGTGTTGAAATATTTTTCTCAATTTCTTACTGTCTTTTTAATCGACTTTTAAAGTGTGTTGGTATTCCGGATAAGTTTTTTCTTTTTTTCAAGGACCACGATTTTATACAGATTAGGTATTTAGGTGGTGATGGAAAAATAACGCTGTAATCTTCGTTGGTCGACGTTTTCAGTCGCATGCAAGAGTATTATGTCGGTTTAACGGCGGAGAATGACCCGCGCGGTAAATGGCCCCGCGGCCGTGAATGCCTCTCCCGAAACGTACTTCCCAGGGGGATTCGAAAATTTGTGCCAACTACCGCGTCGATCGAACCTATTCTCTGTCCCTGATCGGAGCTGTCGTGCGAGCTCTTGGGAAAACGAAAAAAAAAAAAAGAAAAAAAAAAAAAATAATAATACAGACTACGCCTGACGCAATTCGATCGAAGAATTTATTTACTTTTTCACCACCCCTCGCATGTAAAACGTACATACTCCCTGTACAGAGTCCTTGAATAATCTGTATGATTGTAAAAACGTAAAACCTCGTTCTCTGCTGAAAATACAAAAAAAGAAAAAAAAAAAAACCTTTAATACCCTCAACACACATTTTTTTCTCAAACTGGATGTTATTCGGATCAATATACTGTTTTTATGGTATTTTATCTTAAATCTTCGTGAATTGCGATTAAAATAACAACTACTCCCAGCATCGATCCTTGCACCCTTAAAAATCTTTTTTTTTGTTCAACTATTTAAAAAAAAATAAATAAAAGCACACGCATACTGGAATTAATGTGGAAGATCATTAAGGCCTAGAATTTTCAATCTATGGATTTCAATTCGGTCGATCGGTTCTTGAGAAGAACAAATCTCCTGAAGAACCGATTTCTTGAGAAACGAATGATCTATACGAAAGTAAAAAAAAATGGGGAGTTATCCTCCTATAAATGTTATGAATTATTTCAGACTTTTTCTTATATATAATTTTCTATTGAATACTCATTTTTTCTTAAAGAATATTTTTGTTATTTTTTTTAAATGCATTTCGAAGATTCGAGGTGAAGATCTGTGGATCGTCGTGAAACGCACACGTCTTTTGCCCGGGGGTAGTCGGGAGTTGAAAAAAAAGAAGTTACAAAAAATATAACACCTGCCAAACCGTCTAGGATTGATGATTTACACCGGATTTTTAGCGCAATATTATGAGTTTGAAAGTAGAGTCTTGTCGAGTCAAAAAATTGACCTTTCCCAAAGTTGGTAAAACGCATTATTGTTTTTTTGTCTCCCACAAGAAGAGAGGATTTCATCGATCGTAGCGAATATATACCGAGTGTCCCATCTTATTTTGCATCGTCGTTGAGGGGGGGAGGAGAGAAGGCAGAGCACAGGGGATGGGAAACTGGAAAGAAAGACATTTTTCTAATCTCTTCGCTCCACGACTTGGTGGATAAGAGCGTGTGGGAACTGGAAAAGCGAGAGACAGGTAGGGAAAAGTTTGGGGAAAGTTGCTTTTTCCCTGGTAGCAGCAGCAGCAGCAGCAGCAGCAGCAGCGACGTTGTCTCGAGGATCCTCCCTCGGGTCGCAGTGACTAGAAAGCAGTGGATGTCAAGGGGTTCGGGGTTCGGTGGGATTGGGGGGCGGAGGAGGGGTCTTCCAGGGGAAAGAGTCGTAGAGAGCCCTGGACTAAGAGGTGGGTGAGGGAACGACGGGAGCGGGTTACGAACAGAGGCAAATATTTTATTCACGCTGTCTCTCTACTATAATACATATAAGCTTCGGGTGGCTGGGTTGCTTCACCCTCGGTGGAAGAAACTTTTAATATTTTCACCAACGATCATTGCGAGCGGATGTGTCGGCTCTCCTGCCGTATACATAGACCAACGGTGGGTACGGCATTTATTATTATTATGTTTTTTTTTTTTTTTTTTTTTTTTAATCCAAAGTATCTTTCGCTTATGCGCCCTGCTCGAAACAAACCCGCGGGCGTACTATCGACACTTTTTAATCCCGAAAATCTCATCTTCTTGGAGCGCAAAATCCACAGACTGAAAGATCGCTTGAACTCACAGTTTGGATTAAAAACTTGATTACATATCATTTATACTGTTTCATTTTATTTTTGTTCTTTTAACCTCCGTGCTTTTGGCATCTCTGTGTCGTAGCCAATAACTGCCAAAAATGCGGTATTAAATGTTACGCAATCGGTGGTTGACTTGTACAACAAAAATTCTGGTTGCCTTTTATTAGTTGGAGAAATAAAATAAAAAAAAAAAAAATGTCAATGAAATCCGTGAAGTTCGAGGGTCAGCGAACCAGGACGTGAATCCTCCTCTGGAATGTCTCAATATACGGAAACAATGTGCCGCGCCAAAATGTTTGAGAAATATGGAATAAATAAAGCATAATGTAGCATAGAAAATTCTTCTTCTTTCGAGCTTTAAACGCAAAAGCTACGATTTCTTTTTCTGACGATACGACGGATATTGCCGCAAATTTCCTTCCAACGATCCTTCAATGTACAGTGAAACTACATAGGTATAACGTCCCGGGTTAAACCAGCAGCATTGCGCGCCGAGATCTCGGGTAAATTCTACAAGCACTCTCCGCGCGACTTGGGTCATTCTCGCGAGCTTCCGAAGATAAGTCTGGTGCATATAGTGCAACACCGCCCGACTCTGCACTGTCACACACTCACACACACACACACACACCGTCTGCACTGTCGGGCGCGAATATGTCTCCTGGCTCTTTTATATATAGTATAGCTATACATATCCCACGTCGTACTGAGCCCCCATTTGTCGCGTGTCGCATCGATCCTATAACCCGGCACATACAGCGGCAAGAGCAACGTGTATTTTCCATCCAACCAACTCCCTCATGCGTCGCGCTAACCTTCCTCGTCTTCGTCCTCCGTCGTCACGTCTTTCGCTGTGTATCATTCTTAGGTGGAGAATCACGTTTCACGCGAAACATCCTTTGGCTCCACCAACACTCTACATACTTATCCCGCCGGCTAGCGCGCCGAATGACGAGAGAGAGAGAGAGAGAGAGAGAGGCAGAAAAGAGAGAGAGAGAGAGAGAGAGAGAGAGAGAGAGAGAGAGAGAGAGAGAGAGAGAGAGAGAGAGAGAGAGAGAGAGAGAGAGAGAGAGAGCTGTTATTCGCTCTACATTGCACAGCTAACTTGAGTTCGTCAGGTGGCAACTTGGCAAAACTTCGTCATAGTCCCCCTTTGTCCGACTCGCATATACACTCCCACTTTGCACAACTTCAGCAGTTTCCCTACTCTACAACCGGATAATGCTCACCGTTATATATACACACCCGTTACGCTCTCTGCTTTTCGTTCCATGATCATAAGAGTTTCGAAATATCTTCGCGAGCCATATATGTATCCGTCCATGGTTGTGCATAAACTTCTGATTCGCAGACTCTCGACTTAGGTGACGTTAAAAACCAAACAAAACATTCAGTCGGTGCAATTTATGTTTAGGTGTTATCTTAAACATTTTTTTAAAAATAATTTACCATCTCAGCACTATTTGACATCGGTACGAATTTTCGAGTGGACGTACAACGAAAAAAGAAACTCAGATTTCGTTGATTCTAAAGACAGAGGTGCATTGCATTTTTGTTGTTGTTGTGATTTTCATTTTAGGACACTCAGAGTTGTCCGAAAGGTCGAGAATCTGCTTTGTTTAGGTTGGATAGTTTGCACATAAAAAAGAGGGGTACTTAAATTTCGTCATACTGAGAGAAACAGAAAAAAGTGATGCAGACGAAGAAAGTTAGTTTTCGCGGTATAAATTTGTCTGCACACATCACGAGAGAGAGAGATGATATCATGAGACCCACACATTTTGCCGGTGCCCGGTGCTATAAGTCGCAATATAAGAAACGATAGCGTTTGTACATTTATGGAAGGACAGGGTAGCGGCGGTCATGCAGGAAAAAAGAAAAGGAATGGTTGGCTAGGTGTTTACGAGCAGGGGCCATACACGAGCCCCGGAGTCACGGCTATGTAAAACAATTTTTTATTTATAATTTAGTGGAGGTGCGCCCTGAGACGTTCTCTCCTTATGGCGGCTTGATAACGTGCACGCGAGGAAAGCTTTGTGCGAGCACGCCCGCGGCTTTGCAAAACGGCAAACGCTTCAAGAGCCTTGATACCAGAGCACTGCGCGCGGATATATGTGTACGCGACGTCTCGCGTGGTACGGAAGTACGTCGAGCTGCTTTCTTGCAAGACACACGCGCGTGTACTCTTGTAGGCACTCGGCAGAGGGTTACGTTGGAATTCTAATTAACGTTGGGTGATTGTCGAGCCAAGTGTGTGTGTGTGTGTGTGTGTGTGTGTGAGTTTGTGCGAAATGCCTTGTCTCAGCTCGCGAAAAAATTAACCGTCCAAAAATTTCATATACAAATATCATATATAAACAGTGACGGCAGGACGAAAATAATAAGAAAAAAGTGAGAATGAGTTCTTTTGTTCTTTTTTCATGTTTCAGGTAAAGTGGTAGAAGGAGTGGAGATTTTGGATTGGATTTCAATACCGAAACTACATTTTATACATAGAAGACACACGTAAAATTTCACTGCGATCCACAAGTTTTTACAAAAGTTATTGTGTTTCCGGACAGCCATCTGCCACAGACAGACAGGCAGATCGATAGGCAGAAATCAATGAATGCTTTTTTTTTAAATCTAGTATCCTCAAAACGTCTATTTCCATAAAAATCGACAAGTCCACATTCTTTTGGACTGAGATTTTTCTATTTTGAGGATATTAACGATTAATTTAAAAAAATGACAGCGTACATAACAGGTATTTAAAAATTCACGGTTATGATTTTTATTTTGATCGAATCTATGTTTTTTTTTTTTTTGGTAATAGAATTCGATGAAATGAATTTTCGTTTTTAGCCCCGTTGTGAAAGCTCTAAACACATAAGTGCGTGAAAAAAAAGAGTGTGTATGGACATTTTTTTGGCCGTTCTCTTTATCGTTGATCATTGTTCTACATCTTTGATTATAATATATTTTTTTTATGTCGTATCATTTTTTAAAGTCGCCGTATATCTTCTTCCTTTGAAACCTCATTTAAGATCTTTCCTACTTCTACCTTAAATAATGCATATATCTCCTTACGCACTCTTTGACTACACTTTTTTTTTTTTTTTCGTTTAAACTGTTTCTTTG
The DNA here is from genome assembly GCA_964016905.1 of Perithous albicinctus. NCBI lineage: Eukaryota > Metazoa > Arthropoda > Insecta > Hymenoptera > Ichneumonidae > Perithous > Perithous albicinctus. Next base: position 21,498,045 of record OZ024693.1, on the reverse strand, counting down.
CAGAACATTAAGGGTGCCATTAAGCGAAACTCTATCGTCAAAAGAGCCATGATAAATCGTGTTTTCTTTTCTACCTTTCTGCTTTCTCGTCTACTTCTCGTGGCCTCTACTACTGCTATCCGTTTGCCCCATTTCCCAACCTCGCGACCATTTTTACTCTCACAAGCTTTTTCCTTGCCTTTTTCCAGTATCTCTTTTCTGCCTTTTCCTTTAAGTCGTGGCACAGTGCGCTTCACTATAATATACATTCGCGTGTGACCCGCCTTGTCGATATCGATGCGCACTTTGTGGGGGGTATATCGAGTCAAGCCTTCTTACCACAAGTCCTATACAATTGCAGCTTCACCAAATTCTCAGAGTACATTTTTTTTACAATTTTCCAACTAAATATTTCGAGTTCGAGCTTTTCTTGTTTTCCTGCGCCAAGAATATCGACAGATTATTTTTATTTCTCAATTTATTCGATATTCAGTGAGTCGAAAGAGGCAAACGAACATTCATTGTATTTAATATTTTACAGATAAATTACAACTTAAATTACAATATTACGGGGTTTCGTATTAAAGCTATACAGGATTAAAATAAATCTACCGAATACAATGCCGCTATTCATATTCACGTGATTTTACGTTTTTTTTTTTTTTTTTTTTTTCTTTTCTATATGCCCTCGAGGATTCAGACAAAACTAAAATATGCACTTCCGAGTTGAACTCAATTGCTATAGCATTAAATCTACAACATAGAATTCCAGTTGAACTTTGTAATACCGAACCGGATGGAGCTCTCGTGGTCTACTAAAAAATGTACCCGAAGCCTACTCAACACGCTCCACTTTTATAATGCACTTTAGGACCACTCACGAGGATGATACTCCGATGAAAGCTGTAAGTTTATACGATGCAACCACATGCTGGTCTACTGTGTAAGTAAGAGGCAAGGCAAGGGCCTGTTTTCGTAGGGATAGTTGATAAGAGAGCAAGGAGGGCCTATTTTTTTTTTCTTTTTTTTTTTCGTAGGATAGTTGAGGAATCGAGGTAGAAAGACGAGAGAAGCAAAGAGTGTGGAGGTGAAAGGAGACTTTCTATAGAGTCAAGGTACCGAGCACGAACGTCATGGATACCAGAGCGATGCAGACATTGCACAGTCTCACAGCAGGGGAGACGACGATAAAAAGCAAAAAAAAAAAAAAAAAGGTAAAGAAAAGAAGCCAAAAAGTAGACTAAAAAAAAGTCTGGCTAGTCCAAGAAGGTGGAAAAGGTACGATGGCACCGAAAAGTTGCCTCAGCACGAGAAAGCCGTAGCCCGGTTGTGTGCATACAAGTAGTACGAATACGTTGCTGAGCAGACGAGCGAAACGAATCGCAACAACGTAGCGAGGAGACGCGCTACACCTCTCACTTCGCGAGTGGCAAAAGGGAAGAAGGTCTAACCCGAAGGACGTCGAGCTGTTGGCTGGCTGGCTGGGTTGGCTGACTGGCTGACTGTGCTTCGTAAGAGGGTGAAAGAGGAAGCATCTAAATGGAGATGTCTTGTATGCAGAGAGCCGTCGTCCCGTCAGAACGACTGGGCCATACAGCACGTACGGTATATACGCAATTTTAAGAGTAGAGGATCGGGCGGCAGCACTCTGTCTAAAAGACAAAAGTTTCTGAAAGAAAAATCTATCGGATGCCCTTCTGTCTTTTGCCCATACTAGTTTTTCTTTTACTGTTTCTATATGTATTTATATATCGTGCATTCCAAGTCAATTGTCGTGGTCATCGTCCTGACGCCCTCGGATTCAGTTGACCAATTTTTTAAAATATATTTTGGTCCAAAAGAGAGGATATTTTTTTTTTAGATTTTTGACATTTGTTTTACCCTATAAAATAATTTTTTTTTCATAACTTTTGAGTAAGGAATTTTGACCAGGCTTACGTTTTTGATTTTTTTCCATAAAATCTTGAACGAAAAACAAGTATTTTCATCTCAGTTCGAGAAATTATATTTTTTTTTATTTCAAGAATATTTTTTTTCTTTATTTCTGTTCTTATCGAAGTCGCTTTTTTTTCAATATTATTTTAATTATTCGATTTTTCAGCGTTTTACTATCAAAATATGAGAATTTTTTTTACCACGTTTTGTTTTTCTTTTTTTTTCCTACAAATTTTTCTCTCAAATAAACAAAAAGAAAAAGAAAAATAGAAATTATTTTCAGTCTAATCTCGAACAACTATGGAAATACTTGTTTTTAGTCCTAGATTTTATGGAAAAAATTTTCGAATTTTAAACCTGCTCGAAATTGATTTTTTACTGAAAAATTTTGGAAAATAAATTATTTTGTAGGTTAAAACAAATGATGAAAATCTGAAAAAAAATATCCTCTCCTTTTTCGGACCAAAACATGCGAAAAAAAAATTCGTGAATCCGCGGGCGTCGGAGGGCGATGATCAAGAGAGCTGACTTGGAATGCCCCATATATATAGTGAATTGAATGTATATGTATAGAATAGTATACATGTACAGGTTTCGGTTCACATCGTCTGAGCCTATATTCCTTTTCCCCTTGCCGTTCTTCGACTCTGTCGGGATCCCAGAATAAGAGCCAGACATTTCAGTCTGTTCTGGAGCGGCTTCGCATTCTTCGTCTTTTCCTTTTTTGCCTCGACTTTTACCTCGCTCTTGATCCTCGGGATCGACTGATACCCGAGGCAGCTGGCGTTTTCTTTCCAAGACGAGAGACGAGCGTTGCTCTTCACAGAATGAACGAATGGCTTCGACGCTTACCGCCGCCTATACGATGCAACGGGTGCAACGAGAAACGCATCCCTCACAGACAGACGAAAAAAAAGAAAACCTCCCACGTTTTAGGAAACACGGATCAAGATTGGTGTCAATGTTTCTTCAACTGGCCATTTTATTTCCGTGCCGATTCCGATTCAAACGTTGATGTATAAATTCAGTTGTTGAGATAAATTGTTCTATTTTATATTTCGAAACGTCAAATTAGCATCTTTCAACGTATTTCAATTTTTTCTCTTCTTTCTGTTGTGTAGTAATTTTCGCATTTTTCTTTCATTATCCACCATTTCCAAAGCTTCCTCAGTGAGGAAGTGTATATTGGAAAAATATACTTATCAATATAGGATCCTTTGTGAATTATGAAAAGCATCACTGGAAGTGGTATTTAAATATCTATAACTCTACGACAGATTGTACAATTCGGTCTCGGAGAACAAGTGTCAGAATAGTCTAAGAAATATCTGACAAGAAAAGGGGTCGATACTCTATTTTAAGCGACATTGTCGTCATTCGATTCCAGCCCCAACTTGTACCACGTATATCACATCGTACCGCACAAACACTTTTATTTCTTCTTTTTTTTTTTTTATGTATTACAACTACGTCTTCCGTCAAGCATTCGAGGATCTTTCCCTTCGATCACTTCGCATTGATCGCGAATTTATTTTTCCTTCACCATGGTAAACAAGACCAGATTGCATGCTATTGATTTTTCTGCTATGGTACAAACACTGCCCTCGGGTTACGAATTCGAGATCTAAGTCTCTGAAAAATCTGTTCCAACAGAAATACTTCTAATAAACTATAAACTGTTGAAATAACAAATTTAAATTGCTTGAAAATTCAAACAGCGAACAACAAAAATTCAAACAACGGTGAATATTTTTCATCTGTATTTCTTATTCATGAAAAGTTTCGATTCATTCATTGTCAGTTGACCTGAGTTGTGACCTGACATAGATTTTTCGAAAATTCCAAAGTTAATCCATTCACAGAAGGATGAAGAAAAAAAAAACGAGACAAACTTTATTTTAGAGAACAATTCAGTTGCCTGAATCATTCTACCTTTGAATTTCTACGTGTCTCAGGTATAATGTTGAAAATCTCATTTTCAGGTACGTTCTGGCAAAAAAGAGCCACACTGGGGAGCACCGGAGCATCGTGTCCCTTCTATCACTATGCCGAGCGCGCCGCTGCAGCAGCTCCTTGCACGAATAGTAGATTCATCTTACGAAGCAAGCGAAGGCAAGCAAGGACGTCGCCTAACCCGACACTCGTCTGCTCCTTTGCTGTGTACACATGCATATATAGTGGTATAGTAGTATATATATATATATATATGTATACTACTATTCGGCGATTCAGGTTCCCTCTACTGATATACCAAATAGGCAGAGCACTGTTTATTCGCGTAGCTAACTCGCCCTTTCCCGCACTAGGGATGAAGTTGGCTATATAGCCTCTTCTACCTCATGATGCAGTAGTTGGCCCGAGACGTTCCGAGTTTCCGAGTTGCTGTATGCGGCCCCCTCAGAACTCCTCGTCTTACCCCCACGCCTCATCTAGACAGCCAAGGCCACCGCGGGCTGCCCGCACACATACCCTCTCTGGGTACCTCATTAAGCCCGAAAGTTGCATCACGAATGCGGAGCTTTCCTTTGGGCGCACCACATAGTCGCGTCTTACGACTCCCGCCACGTCGTCATGGTCGTATTTCCTAATGTTCCTCCTGTTCGCTTTACTCTTGTTCTCTTCCTCCGTAATTTCAAGAACTGAGCAGAAGAACGAACGCTATATTCGACGCTTTATACGAATAATTTCGTAACGAGCGCGGTTGGAGTCGACAAACAACCAACGCGAGTGAATATACAGGTGTTGAAAATCCACACGTTTGGAATTATATAAATCAGACAGTCATGTCAGACATATCAGCCCTTCACTCAATTGGTGAGTCCAGTATGAGTGATTTTGGAACCCTGAAAGCAGTTGTCTTTGATGGTGCTTCGAAAAATCTGTACTAAAGTAGCAATTCCTACGAGTACATCGCTAAGGGACACACACAGACACACACACACACACACACACAGCTTGTTGTTTGGTCCAAGTTTTTTCCTTGAGGAATTGCAACTTCGCTCGCAAGTATGACATTATTCTTATACCACGCATGATTGGACGAGATACTCGGTTCGACGTTAGCCCCACGACAGTTTCAGAATGAATGAGTTGGAAAGCCACCGTTAAGTCGCGTGACACGCGAGAAACTTTGGTTTTACTCAGTCTCTCCCTTCCATTCTGCGTTCTAAGTGAGAATATCGATTGTTTTCATTCCCTCGTTCTTTTTGATCTTTTTTTCTTTTACGAAGCCAGGAGCACTAACCCTGGGATATACTTTTTACTGCACGATTCTATAGCGCGATTGGGCTTTAGTCATTTTGAGACTTCATTCCTAAATCGTTTCGAAGGAACCCGGCATAAGGTTTCTGCGTTGACGGTATAAGATATAGGGCTGAGATTGTCAGACCATCTCGTGCGATGAGGGAAACCCTGGAAAGATAGTCCTTGTAAGTGTAAATTTCGACGACGTGTTTATAGGTGAGTATGTCCAATTTAACCGATCAAATACACATCAGCTAAACAGACAATGAGAAATCTTTTGTCAAGGCACACGTACTTTTATTTATACAAAATATATTCAACGGCAAATAACGGATGATCATCGAAATGAACATAGCCAAACAGTTGCAAATGGTTCAAGCTAAAAATATATACTAAAAGTTGAAAGGTCGATCGAAATAACTGATTCGCCCCGAACACACCTCCCACGTAGCTATATCTTCCATTCCAGTTTTCAACGGTTTGGAGGTCACGGCTGATGGTCAGTCACGATTAACACTTTTCGCTGCTAGATATATATATATATCCCAGGAAAATGAACGAAGAGAGGACATATAGCCGAAAAAAGTGTAGCAGTAAACTTGAGTACAGAGAGCCCACCTCGCGCTCCTAAACGGAAGTGATATCGGTCGCTCGTATCTATCGATTTATTTTCATAGCCAGAGAGAGAGAGCCATACTCGATATATATGTCGGCTAAAGCGAGAGTCCGTTCTATCTGGACGAACAATGCGCCGCCGGTCTATTTCAGTGGCCAGCCCATACATACCTGTACGTATGTATGTTTGGTGCATATATACGTGTAGGCTTAACATTGGTGCGCGATAAGAGTGACCCACAAAAAAAAAAAAAGAAAAAAAGGAGGAAAAAACAGAAAGACCAAACTGGGGCACATTGAAAATATTTAACTTATCGATTCGGAGAACATTGAATTTTAGTGTATTGCGAACAAAAAAACAAATTCTCTTTCCAACAACGACAGACTTAGTTAGAGCTGGAATAATGCACGTGCGTTTTTTTTTTCTTCTCTTTCGACCATTTCTCTTCTGACAAGCAGTTTTTCCACCTCAAGTTTTAACAAAGTTAAACACACGTATACTACAAATGCAAGTCGTCTGAGACACCGATAGATCAACATGAATTGACACACCGGGTTCCTCATTAACGTCTGAGAAATGTCATATAAGTGGGCAGAGTTTGCCTCGGTATTTAGCAATGACGCGGTATTACGCTTACGGGAGTTCGCGAAGAGCTTTTATTGTTGCCAACAACCTACGCCATTGTCTACATTTATATGCACATGGCTAACTTTCACGTGGCTACACAGTCGCGACCTTCGAGCACGTCACATGGCGTTTGGTTGTGCAACACAAATAGAACGATGAACAGAGACACATTCACATAGATACTTCAACTCGTCCCCTTCGTCTTTCCTACTCTATTTCCTTCTTCGTTGAATACGACGACGACGATGACGATGTTGTTGACGGACCTATACAATTTTTTCTTCTTCTTTTTTTTTTCTACGAATGTGTGTCGGTGTTGTAGTATATCTTTAGTAGCAGAGTGCGGGGCTATGCGAGTAAAGGAGGAAACAGGAGAGCGGTTCATTATTGCGGAAGCGTGCCCTCTTGTCATACACGACTGACACCGAACGCTCACCCTCGGCCTATACTTTCCTCACCCTTCACGCCCTTGTTCTTCACACATATACTATTTTCCTTCGCTATAACCATCAGCAGCGCCTCCTCCCTCGCTCTTTCTTACCTTCATTCCCTAGCTCTTCTGTCTCTCTTTCGTTTTTTTTTTCTTTCTTTTTATCTTTCACCCATCCTCAACATCGTCTCATCTCACTCGTACTTTTACATAATAGATCTTTTCTTTTTATTCTCTTATTCACCATCCGTCGCATCAACATTCGCGACTCCATTCACCATTCACTGATCCATCCACGAGTAGTTCTCTCCTGCTCCGAGGGACAATTCTTTTATTTCGAGCTACTGCTACGTGTATACATCTTTTTTTCTTCAACAACTCTATGGACAACTTGCACACTACTCACATCTGGGTTTTCGTGACATTTATTCTTGATTCTCCTTTATACATCGTATACCCTAAATAACACTTTTCATTACTTTCTTAAAGTTTCAATTGTGCATACTGAAATAGAGACTGTAGTCTCAAGTGACTTTTACGTCGTAATTTTCAACATGGATTTCACTTCAATATGTGAAACGTTTTAATATCGTTAGAGTCTCATAGTTGAGACTACCTCGTAGGTATTCGAGATGGGTGACGTCGGAAATCAATACAATGCTAGAAATACAAAATTTATAATTACAAAAACAAAGAACAAAAATACCAACCATCATTTTGTGAAGCAGCAAGGCATAAAGATCCTGAGCCATCATAATCGGCTGGTAGGATAATAATACTCAAAGTAAATATTAATAAAAAAAAAAAACTGTAGCGAACCTGTGCGGGAGAGTCAGAGACAGATCTTCGTGCCAGGACTCCAGAATCCTCTTTGCGTCCTTTCGTAGCTTTTGTACATCCGTTTGGTTTCCTCATCTCTATCCTTACTTCTATCTTCTTCTTATACTTTATTCTTTTCATCTTTTTCTTTGGCTCTATCCGTCTATTTCTTTGCCTCTGTGTACTCTCTCTCTCTCCCCGTTGTTTATTCGAATCCGAGAACGGGTGGCATTTGTTTTCTCCCTGTAATATTGCCAGTTCAACTAGAAGCCTACCCGTCATCTCCTGTATTCTATCTCGGAATAGTCGAGTCTGAGAGATCTCAAGTACCCCCGAGCAACAGTTGACGAGCTCTCAAGTGCATATATTTGCGCACAGTCGGTATATTACGTTGTACTATGTACTACGTGTACGGTGTACCGTCAAAGTACATATGTACATTGCGTATTGCTATGTGTCCATTGATCTATAGAGAACCATTTATCGTTCTCGTTTTATGTGACCTGTAAAAGCATATATATATGCATTGCATACAATTCATGACAATTGACATACGGCAATACGACAACAAGCTTACACGATCAATCCAGTTAGCGATTCCTACTAAGGTGTGGTTCTGATTGTTGTCCGTGTGGAAATTTGAAGAGGGATTCTGGATAGGTCCTGCCTAGATTAGAGTTTCGTGCTAGAAGTTTTTCAATTTACGCAATTACTGAATAATACTTTAACAGGTTTTACGTACACTTGTAATTTTATAATGACATTCTTTCGATGCATGTATGTATTTCAATTCTTATTTCCACGAATATCTTCGCAGTACATTTTCGTTATTGGGAATAAAAGTGAATTTCTGGCTCGCATGGTATTTCACAATTCTCAGCACGCTCCTTCAGCTCCACCATAGCACCGCCATTGTTGCAGAAAGATCTCTTTTTTCGTCGAGACATACACACACACACACAGATACACATACATACAGAACCGATATTCGGGACGAAAAAACGTCGCGAAGAAATGAAGAACCTGATCGCACGTACGTTCTATCGCTACCGCTTCTGGTTCTTCAGTCGCGTCACATGTAACCATGATATATACTATGAGCGGACACCGCACTATACAGAGAGAGAGGAAGTGGTACGGTAGCCGAATTCTTATTTCCTTCCTTCTTCGGAATGTAGCTGAACCGTCACTAGAATGCTCTCGAGGCTTTGCACGATCGTGCCAAATGATACGTACCAGAATGAAAAAAAAAAAATAAATATATCGTACTTCGTTGTTGTTGTTATGATTATTAATAATGTTCTTTGATCCACAATCTCCAAATATGATTGCAACGACAATTCGTTATTACTCGAAACCCTTGAATGGTTAAAAAAAAAATACGATGCCATTGAGATTAATACGTGAAGATCCAGATACTCATTGAAGAGCAAAGTGGGACGAGTCTTAAGGGCTACTCAAGTGTCTGCAAGAATGGAAAATGAGTAAAGTGACCCTTGAGCAGAAGTTAACGCAGTGTAAGGAATAGCCAAACCGGTTTTAAAGCTCGAGAGAGCTATTCGGCTAATTTAGAATTGATACCCCCGCCTGGACAGTCGAAATTGGAACATCGGTAGGATTTGAATTGGGAATCAGCTAGTCGAGGTAGAATCCTGAATTATCTAACAGTGGAATGTCTCCCTCCGTCTCTATCCGTACGTATATCTTTCTCCGTCATTCAGACTGTCTCTACATACCTCGCTGCTTCCCTTTGCCCAGTGCGCTAGCGCACAGGCTTCATCCCAAAATCCTCTTGAGAATGGTACTGAGAGAAGCAGCCAGGTGCTGCTGCTGCTGCTGCTTCTGATTCCCGACTAAAATCGTCTTAATAGCTAATCCCAAGTCCAGGCTGTATTCTGTTTCTCACTCGTTATTTCGGGGCTCTATTTTAGCTATTTTCATACCATGAGCGGTATTATAGCTTCTGGCAATGGAGTATCAAAAGATTCAGTCGTCACTTGCCGAACCCTTTGGCGTATTATTTTCACAGTCGTTTTCCTCCAACATTATATTTAATAACCCTCCCATTTGCATTTTCGTAGAGTTTAAATAATTGTTCGTTAAATACAGAGTCGACTCATAAATGCCATTTGTTCAGTGTTGAACATTCTTCAAGTTATCGATGGCAGGTCTATCACGAATTACGTATATAGCTCTATCAATACCACACTCACATCTCAGCTGTCGTCGTCGACTTCCTGTTGATCTTTGACCCAGCTTCCATACAGCTTAACTTCTAACCGTGTAAATCGAGTGTAATTGACGACAAGGTCGCCCGACAACGATGAACTTTCCGACGCCCTGTTCGGAAAGGACAACCGAGAGGGGGAGAGCAAGAGAGAGAGAGAGAGAGATCGCTTGATGGAAGGTTAACGCACACTATACGTTAAATGCCAAAACCACGGTTTGGAACAGGTCACACGGTCTCCTCTCAGTACACAGTACGACACGACAAGTTGCCGGTGGGGTGGTAAACGACATGTACAAGAGGTGAGTCTGCGGGCTTGTCAGAACACCAAGCCCTGGAAACGCCAGAACCAGTAACGGCAAAACTACCGGAGAACAAGTTCACACTCTATTGCCGGGCTTTCTACCACACAAATATACACACGCCCTATCTTTGGGAGAAAGTAGCGCGATGTAGTTCCGGAGAGACTCGGTAGTTCCATGGAGGCTATACTGGAAAGAGAAAGAGAGAGAGAGAGCGTGAGAGTGAGAAAGGGATACAAAAGAGATGGAAGGCGTATCGTTACCTCGGGGGAATAGTATATAGATCGAACGTGTACAGCGACGGTAAGCGAGAAAGGAGTTTCTACGACACACGACAGAGTCAGGACTTTGGACGGCAGTCGGAAGGTCTTGGTTTGGATGTGCCACAGGACGCCCTGGTTGTCGCGAATGCGAAGGATTTAACCGCGCTAGTGTCGATTGTTTGCAAACTCGTGTGCCCCGGACCGCATCTTCACTCCCGGTTTGCCATTGCCAGAGTTTACCCCAACCGCTCTATTGTATAGCTATATTACACGACACAACAAAAAGCCCCCGTTTCCTGGGAGCGCGCGGTCTACACGACCGGGTGTTACAACTCCGATTACGTCCAAGATCCGCGCCAACTCTCTCCCTTCAACCCGGCCTTCCTCTCTGTATGGTGGTCTCTTGGGAACAACTTTCAAGGACACGCCTTACTATCTCGAGCAAACTCGTTCTATCCCATTTCCCTTGTATTTTTCGCGCAACCTTACCGGCAAACGAGCCGATGGAGAAGACCCCAAGTTCCCCAATAAACGAAGACTTTATCAGCGAAAAAGGCCACGCGTCCTCACCAAACGACTCGGTTCCATATACGCTGCAACCGTACCGAGACACCTGAGACTCGGACCGAGATGGAATTTCACGCGAAAACCACTGTTCGATCTGTGAATGCATTTTACAGAGCTGTTGCGATATCAATCGTTGTGCAAACAAGTTTATCATATGGCTTTCTTTTTTTAATTGCACTAAAACTTATGTGACAGCCATATTATATCTCGGTGATGATCACAGTTTAATAGAGAAATGTTGAAAGCTAGGAAAATTCACTTTTTCAAGCTGTGCAATGCGCTCATGCATATGCTGATATATTTTGATAAATTGGGTCGTAAATATCTCGTGTATTGGACGTCAAAATACGTACGTGACAAAGTGGGAAGAGTGCAATCTAAAATTTCGAAACACAATCATGATACTGGCTAAAACAACAAATAAACGATGTCAGTGTGACATTGTGTCGTTGGCCAATGTGCGTTCCTCGTGTTGATGCAGTTCATATATGTCCCGTGTTATATATTTTTCAACTGGTGGCATCGCGACTGCTCGACATTGTGATAGGCCAGTGAAGTCGTTGGCAAACTCGTAAGCGTTGAAGGGCGCTGTAAAAATTCGCTGTGCTCTATATCGAAATCAAAATATCTTGTATAGAATACAATACGAGTGTACTTACGTCAGTGGCAGATGTCTATATATGTTTCCTCAGTGGTTTAACCCAAGAGCCCCAAGTCTTTGCAAGAGTATATTCAGTAAAAGGTATAAAGCAAACGAAATTGTAGTTGCGGCTCTCCGCCAGCAAACCAACATCGACCTTTATATATGATGATTTGCCTTAGTGCCTGCTCGGAAATTCTTATAAAAGTAGCTTCTCTGAAGATCGCGCAATGTAAGAAAATCCGATACTCTCGATCCGATTGGAAAATGTTTTTTTTTTTTTCAATTTTTTCAATTTTTTATTATTTGATGCTTTGGCGAGACTGTTTCAGTGGTCACACAGCCAACGGCGCGGGACTATATTTTTGGTTCAATTATGGCTTTGAAATATATCGCTTATTTTGTTTTACTGAGCTTTTTGTGTGACATCCGTAGTTTATTATGATGATATTATGACTGCTCGGTCACTGTTGAGCGACAGAGAGAGAGAGAGAGAGAGAGAGAGAGAGAGAGAGAGAGAGAGAGAGAGAGAGAGAGAGAGAGAGAGAGAGAGAGAGAGAGAGAGAGCCATCAGGAAATGTTTGGAAACGGAGCTCGGTTTATCTGTAAAATCAATATCTCTGATACAACGTGAATATTTTTCATTTATTTCCCCAGCTTGAACACATCGAAATATAGTTAAAATGGAAAATAAAACGCGCGGCTTGGAAATGCCGCAGAAAAAAATGAAAAGTATTCGTAGTAAATGAGGTGTAAGACTCGTATTCACATTGAAAGCATATAATACATTGTAAAAATTGTACTGCTCTGCTTTAGCAACGTGGAAAAAAATATATGAGAATGCATATGACTTTTCGCTTATATTTGATTAATATATGGATCATTCTTTTTTTTAATTGTAAGAAATTTTTTTGTTTTTCCCTAATGTTTGTTCAATTTTATTCTAATTGTTAGGCGAATTTTTAGCGTCTTACTCTCAAAATAGAGGACATTTTTTTTGTCACATGTTTTATTTTTTTTTTCTTGCAACAAGAAATAACCTTCATTGACATTTTTAATTTTCTAAATTTGGAAAATTTTTTTTTTCTTAACTAAAAAAAAAAAAATAGAAATTATTCTCGGCCCACTATGGAACTATGATGGAAATACTATATTTTTAATCCTAGATTTAGTGGAATTTTTTTTAGAAATTTAAACTTGGTCGAAATTCAGTCTTACTCAAAAGTTATGGAAAAAAAATTATTCTATAGGGTTAAACGAGTGACAAGAATCTGAAAAAAATATCCTCTTTCTTTTTTTTACCGAAATATGCCAAAAAACATTTGTCATCTGAATCCCCCTCGGATTAGGCCGATGACCGAGTGACTTGACTTGGAATGCCCCATATATACATATTTAGCCACACATGGATATATAATCATTCCACAAATACAGAGATTTTTGAATAAAACTCAAATACGTATACTCACTATCCGGACGTTAATTATATATACATATATATATATATATATATATACAGCTTACTATATATATAGTAAGCTGCTTTCTGAATCAGCGCGCATAATGATTAGCGATTTGCTCCGAGTAAATACACATCCATGCGTGTAATCGTGTTCATAATATAGAAACGCTTTGCGTTTATCGAATAAATTACAATAAACTGCCGTGGGTCATTCCATATACAGAGATCTCACACTCTGATCCGGTGCAATATTCCAGTGCGACCGGCATCCCACCGGTCACATCGTATTGTGCTATATATATCGCGCGATCAATGCAATTTTCAATATATAGGCAACACCTGAAAACACCAAAAATACAAAGAACGATTTTGTGCCCTTCGTAATGTGAGGCTGTTCGAACGATAATTTATTCCTTTGACTTGTCGATCGGTTTTTCAATACGATTAATTGCGTCAATAGTGGGTTTGACAGTACCGCAGGCGTATTATTAATCATGTGAAAAGGGAAATAAACAATGTTGTGATAGATATACGAATTATGAAATTTAACTGGCGTTAATTCATACTTCTATCAGTATGTGGTGCATTTTTTTTTGGCATTATTTTATTTTGTTCTCCTGTGGCAGAAATTCGTAAAATATGTGCTTGAGACACAAACCCGCCAAATGGCGTAAAATTTGCTTGTCGCAGAATATTGCTCTATGAAAAAAAAAAAATTCTCAGAAAAAAAAGATTCAAGATCCGAAAATATTTAAAAATATTTATATTTTTTTAAATGTGAGAAACAAATGAGTTTATTATTTAAAAAAAAAAACTCGATCAGAATACATTTTACGTTGTCTTGTCGGTGGTTGTATTTTTTTCTATCAGAAAATATTGTTTCTTGCTTTATAGATTTTTTCGTGTTTCGAATAAACCATTATTTGCTTAAATTCGCTGACTCTATATTTTTTATTCCTTCGATGATTCAGGAGGATTTTTCTTCATAGAAAACAGTTCCTCAGGGTGCCTGGTAGAAGAAGAGAGAATAAAACAGGACTCGAGCAGCAGAAAAAAGTTTTTTTTTCGTCTTATCATCGTATACACGATAACGACCAAATACATCCTGTCGACAATGTGTAGAAAATCATGCTCTACGTATTAACATGGTTTTACACGCTATAAAACACACATATCGATTAATCCATTCGAGCTATTAAAAAAATCTTCAGCAATGATGTATTAATTATCACTAGTCTCAAGTTGATGAGAAAATAACATAAGCGTGAGTTGATATAATATCAATTTCGAAAATGTGATATCCTGATGATTAAACACCTTCGCTTCTGCACTTGAATGAAAAAGAGTGAGAGAGAGAGAGAGAGCGAGAGAGTCACGCAGCTTATTGTTGCCCCGAAAATAAATGTTACTACCGTTATCGTAGGATTTATCAACACGACAGCTTTACCCTCGTATCTGGTATACAGATTAAAACTGTGATCAACCCCGGGTCCGGGTATGTTAAGGGTCTGCGTGTTTGGGGCTTATCAGCCGCAACCCTACCCCCGCCCCCTCTCCTCCCAACCAACATCGGTGGATAACGATCGGACATTTAGTACTGCTGATAGTAACGCTAATCCGAAGTCAGGGCAAAGTGAGGGTTGCCGCACCGTGTTTATCAGATCTCGCAATTCTCGTAATGAAATCAATCATTCCCTTCACAGACGCGGTACACGTTTAATTGGATAAAATACCGGATTAAATATTTATCAACATCGTGTAATACTAAGCTAAGTATTTATTGAGAGCCCTCTGATTCTGATGGTGTAATACCCGAAAGCCCTTAAAATATTAATTATTGACTATTTTTTTTTTTTTTTTTTTTTTTTTGCGGTATGTCGTTGGTAAAACTATTTTTTTTTTCGTCAGATTTCAATAGGCAGATTTTTTATTTGGTATTCTACTGAATAAATCTGAATTATTGCAATCTTCGTGTTTATTTATATCCAATTAGTACTTTCTGTGATGAAGTAATCTCTTTTGTTACCGTTTACCGGTTATTGATCGTTAGTGTTGAAGACAAATCGCCATCGAAGTCGCGGAGAGCACGCAACGCGGCACTGTGGATTGCCACATTACGAGCTGCGAATCGATTTGTCTTTATCAGTGACGAGAGAGCAACGAGGCCGATAGGAATCCAGAATTTAGTATACACTCGATAGTGACGGTAATCTAGCGTGACTGAAGAGCGACAGAGTTGTCAGTGCAGTGGTTGCCAGTCCGCGAGTTCTTGCCAATCAAGTGATACTCGTGATTTTCGTTCAGTCCTGAAAGATTAATGAAACGATTTTTTTCTTTTTTTTTTAAGTTTAAACTTTAAGTCTAAACTTGTCTCTGACGCCAAGTTTATTTTCACATTTTATAAATTATTCTTTAACTTGGATTTGAAGAACCATTCGAAAAGTTATCGAATATTCGAAAAATTATTGAGTATTCTAAAAGATATCGAATATTCGATTCGAAGTTCGAATATTCCATTCGAAGTTCGAATATTTCATTCTAAGTTCGAATATTTCATTCTAAGTTCGAATATTTCATTCTAATTTCGAATATTCTATTCGAACTTTAAATCGAATAATTCGATTCGTTACGAATATTTGATTCGAACTTTAAATCGAATAATTCGATTCGTTACGAATATTTGATTCGAACTTTAAATCGAATAATTCCATTCGTTACGAATATTTGATTCGAACTTTAAATCGAATAATTCGATTCGTTTCGAATATTCGCACTCCCCTAATACAATACTAAGTACTGATAATTTCAAATGGTCTACTTCGAAGAATGTATCATGTAACATTGCATGGAATATAATCGTTAAACTTTATCATTTGTTTTACACACAGATAAATACATCGAATGCACTTGATTGCGTTAGTTAGAGTTGGCGCAAATGGCGTACCTATAGCAATATAGTTATAAATTGAATCAATGCGCCACGGGGTTCTCTCGCGGTCTCCAATAATAAAAATCTATATTTCGATGTCTGTAATAATAATATTGCTGTCGTTCAACTTTGCGTACAATTATACGATTGGAGATCCATTGTCCATCGATGTATTTGTTGAACGCATCCGTAGAGGTGTATAAGCTATGAAAACTGAATGCGGCACAGTGACTCTCGATGCGACGTCCCTTATTACATTGTTATTATTAATAAGCGCAGTCCGCTACGGGCACATGTATATTGTACATTGGAACATGGACCTTCGCTCCAGTTTGCGATATTGATGTTTTTCGTCATTTCGTCGCGTGCGGCGAAATTTCAATCGACAAATTCTGACGGCCGCATATTCATCGCACTCTATCTATTATTAAAACTCATTAATTACAGAGATGCGTTGTCAGACGCATGTTATTTTCACCCGGTCGCTTTTTCTCTTGGGTTTTCACGTTGATGAAACAACACAGATGTCAAACCCAAAAAATGGTGTGCAAAATTGATCGGAAATATTTCACCGAAAAATTACAGAGTTATGTTCAAAAAAAGGCTGCAAAATAGAATGTTCCAAATTGCTTCCTCATTATTTTGTATCTTTGACAGAGTTTTATTTTCACAAAGATACCTCTACGAGGAAAGTATGTTGATGAATGTTGGCTTCCTCATGGAGGAAGCTTTGAAAAAAGGGAATTAAAAGTTCTCTGAATTATGAACTTTTTGTTGGATGCTCACCAAATTCAACCGAGCATTTTTCTCCGCGTAGCTCTCGACTCATTGGTACAGAAACTTAAAACCAATTGCCTTTGTTTGTTGATGAAGAATTTTGCCGAAACATCTAACGCAATTAATTAGAGAGGTCCGGGGTAATGAGAATCAAGTCCGCATCTCCGGACGGTTCATTGGAGAGAAAGCGGACGGTAACCGGAATGATCGAATAGAATGTTATGCAACGACGAGTGCATATCCCACAGCACGTTGTGCCCTGTGCAGACAGTGCGGAGCGATTGAGAGAGAGAGAGAGAGAGAGAGAGAGAGAAGAGGGAAGGGAGGCGCGGCGTTGACCAACCGTGCGCTCAGCTAAGTACATTAAATCAGCAATCAAAAGGTCGGTTAATCGGAATGCTAGCGAAGTGGGGAAGTGAACACATCACCAAGCGGCATTAGTAGTAGTAGCAGCTGCAGCAACGTGCCGAGATTTCGCTTCCCTCCGCATCCTGATCACGCCTATTACCAGCCAGCCAGGGTCCTCACGCTAATACCGCCAGACATTAGGTTATCTCACATTGCTCCCTATTCCCCTTGTCTCTTCACCGCCGCCCCCGCCGCCTCCCCTCTCCAACCCGTTTCCAAGCCCATTCCCCGTAACAACCCCTCTGTATGTGTTCCGCTTCGGACACTGGCCAGCGGTTGGATGCAGTGATTCGGTCAAACCAACGGCTATCTCTTTGATATATTGCCCGGCGGCCGGTAGTCAGAGTCGCGTGCTCTTTTGCAGGGGACTGATCGGACGGAGATGGAAGGGAACGGCGAGGAAAACTTCACCCTCAGCGTCATCTTTTTTTACAACTTTTTTTTTCCCCCTCCCCCCCGCAGCTTTTCCTGTTCGCGTCCACTTTGGCCCATACCAGAGCTCACTTCGGTGCACCTATCTCTCGTCTTACTCGTGTTGAGCTGCCGTTGGGCGGGTTTTTCTCTCTCTCCCTCTTACTCACTCTTTCAAAAGGGAGAACAAGAGAGAGAGAGAGAGAGAGATAGAAAAAGCAACGGTAGAGGTTTCCACGCGTACCGACCAAATTCCAACCGCTCACTGGTCTCCCTATGAACTTTTCCAGCATCGCGTGTGCGATATTCCCGTAAAATCTGCGTGCTCATAGCACTCGTCTCTGTGTCCATGCTTACTTGTGTGAGAATATCGTTCTTTTTTCTTTTTTTTTCGTTATTTTACCTCGCATACGAGAGCTTCCCCAGCTCGGAGAATTTCGTTTGATAATCCAGTGAGCGTGCGCCACTGTCCACCTCCAGGGGCTAGCGCGGAGCTCTGGGACGTGGCTGCAGCTGGACTGCTTGTGTGTGCTTGTGAACGCTTCGAGCCTGGTGGTTGCCCGCCATGCATCTAAACCACCCGGTCTATGTAGTACTACTGGCCGATCGATCGCCGCTCAAAAGGATGACTCTCTACTTCGAGCTCACTCATCACACGTACTCCTATATGGTACCCCTTTCCTCTCTGCCAATACGTTTACCACTTTCGGCTTTGAGGCAAAAGTTATCCGTTAATAGCTATATGAACACACGTGGAGATCACTCTTTCCCAAACCCTCCCACCCCCCTCCCCTCGCCCCCCTTTTTTAAACCCATTTCCGTGCACATCGTCCACTCGGTCTCCACTGGCTGCGTTTAATTCTGTCCAACGAGTGTAAGCGAAGGCAAAAGATCCTCTTCGACTCGTTCACCCTTTTTTTTTTCTCTACATTTTCACAGTATTCATTCCTGTTTTCGCTCGGTTCTTGACATACATACAGTATAGACGCGCTGGGTTAAAGGAAATTGCATCGCAGGCTGCACATTATTCTTTGGAGAGAGGCTATTGAAATTTCACCAAGCGGAAAGATCAGGTTTTATATTCAACGAAAAAAAAAAACAAAACAAAAAACAAAAACAAAAATCAACAATCTTAATGAATTTCGGTGTCGTGCTAAAAAAAAATTCATTAAATTTAAGGAATGATTTAATGAACCGGTAGCAAGTTAAGTTGGTGCAACGAATTTTTTTTTTTTTCCTTCTATCTTTCATATATTTCGCAGGTATAAAGACATATGGGACGAAAAGAAGCTGAATATTGGACACTGGGTCGAACGTGAAGAAAGCGCTATCGATCCTCTCCGCGATTTTTCTTGGCTCGCCGACGCTCTTTTCATTCGTTTCTTCCTCTTTTTCTTTTTCCCCCGCCAGCTCACTCCGATAGCTTACAAGAGCTCCTACTTTTGCGTCCCGTATCAATCTGACTGACCCTCTACCCCGTACTTCGTTATCTACGATTTGTCCGTCTTGGCCTCTACTACAATTGCCACTATACCGTGTACCTTCCTTGATTCACGTATATATATATATTTATATATATACCTCACGTAGAGTGCGCCCGTAAGTTTTCACATTGACTGAATATTTTATTCGATAAACGGTCTCAGTGGAGAAACGAGGCTTCAACGGCCGAGTAGGTACGGGTAAAAGCTACAGACGTAAATACGTACCGAAGCTATAAACACACATGAGGATATATGTATATGTGTGTTACTCGCTCTAAAGGTCTATCTCACAATCTCGCTAACCACCAACGTCGGTTATATCCTGTACAGTTCACTCTGTGCACCGCAATCCTTGAGTTCCCTGATCCAGCGTGCTTTATACTCGTCTAGACTCAGGAATTGTATATATCTAACGAGTGATATTGGGATTCAATTTTTTTTATTTTATTTTTTTATTCATTCGACGATTTAATGAGATTTTGCAATCATAGACCTTGTCGTAATATGTTCTATATTATGATGTTACTACTTCCGTAATATTTCTAGAATACAGATCCGCTGGCCGAAACGATCGCGTAGAAAAGATGAGGAGTCCAGGGGTGGGATCCCTATGCTGTACTATCGTATGCTATTGTATGCTACGGTATGCTATGGTATGCTGTAGTATGCTATGGTATGCTATCGTATGCTATTGTATGCTATTGTATGCTATTGTATGCTATGGTATGCTATGGTATGCTATGGTATGCTATGCTATGTTATGCTATGCTATGCTATGGTATGCTATGGTATGCTATGGTATGCTATGCTATGTTATGCTATGCTATGCTATGGTATGCTATGGTATGCTATGGTATGCTATGCTATGCTATATATAATGAAATGCATAGTACCGACCAAGTAGAAATTGTAAAAAAAAAACTATAAAGGTAGACATCTGTGCAGTTGATTGTGTGAAATTAATGTTTACGTGGAAATTTAATGTCGAGCATTGTTCTAATTCATGGAAATCGATAGCATCGATGCTGTGTAAAACGAGTGCTTCGGTTTCTACGGCAGTATACCAGCACGCCAGAATAGTTACCACCGTGTCTGACTACACACGAGATATATCCACTGGTTCAGTGGGTACGTGACTATGGTGAACCATATGCGGTCACCATGTACCCTCCCAATATACCCTGACCTTTTTTTACCAAATTCACCTATCTCTGCTGCACGCCACGGGTTTATCTCTAATCTCCGGCAATGTTACACACACGTTTTAATTAAATCGAAATCTACTTAATTCCCTGACCTCGAAAATAAAATACAAATTTCACTTATTCTGCGCGTCACTCGTTCGATTGACCGATCGAGTTGCTTTAAAAAAATATATATATACATATACCCCGTTTTATTATATTCTACTTGAACTATACGAGAATTTTACGAGTGACGATGAGCCCGATGAAAAAATAGCCTGAATTAACGATATTTCCCCATTTTAATTAGGGTCATGAACGAAATGTCTCTTTGAATTATTACCCCAACGTTTAAAGCTTACGACGCGAATTTTTATCAACGATTACGATATCGATTATCCACTTGAATATCGACATTAATGTATAAACATCAATATTTATAACGTAATATTCGGAAGAAAAGGTGATTGCGTGCGATTTATTCGCTCGGCGAAATCATTCCGCATTTCACGCGTACCTCCCGCATTCGACATCGATCCTCCTCCCAGCTGTTACGGGCGTGTACACACCGGACGCGTCTATATCTATAACCCAGGAAGGGTATTATATTCGTTGTGCACGTAGCAAGCGTGGGCTCTCGCGCCAGTAGCTGTGCCGATGGCGGAATATAGTCACCGGTGATTCCGATCCCTTTGTCGCGATGCTTCCGGGTTGTGAGAGTCGAACTTCCGGCGCGCTCGTGTGCCCATGGCTTGCTCTCTTTTCACCAAGGCTGTTTATAGAGCTGTAAAAATGTTACGAGATTCCATCCTCGTATGCTACAAAATCCACGTCTCTCTCTCTCACATATACATATCGCCTTGATATGGGATATGTAAGTGCGTGTCTCTACTTTGGCTCCATATTCCAATTGCATACCGAATAATCTTCTTCCTCGATGTCGTTATAAGCCTTCAAGGAGAATTGAAATATTCGACGATCTCGAATATATTCCAAGTTTCAATCGAATATTCCGTAAATTCGATCATTGTAAGCTGAATAAAATTACAAATGAAATAATTAATTGGGATATGAAGTACAAAAAAAAAAAAAAAACAGGGATGTGTAATTTCGAATTAAAACGCAGGAGCAGTTAAAAGAAACGTTTCTAACACAAAAGACACCTAGTCAAATCGAGAGACTCTCGAAAGCTCGCGTAAATGAATTTGCACCGAAAGATACGGAGGGGTTGACGCGAATGTGCCGACTAACGAGAAATGCGGCGATCCAAGGCCCGAGTAAATCGAGATGAAACTGTACGCATCCCGCACGGGATATCATACAAGAGACTGCGTCAGCTCACGACGACGAGCCATCCATTCCTGAAAGCGTCAGAAATTCCTCTCGTCGCCTTCCTACCGACGCGCCGCTATATATTCTAACCCATAGTCGAGGGTACAGTAAAACGCGAACCTCAAGAGAAGCGCAGAGGCGTCCTCGCTGTCGTCGTACTTTGCGAGACGAGGACTTCGCCTCTCTGTACCACACATTGGTGAGTGGCACGACCACCCTACCGAACACAGCCAAGCACCGAGAGCGTCCTCGTGAATTTCTCTTGGCACCTTCCCCATTCGCCACTCCTTCGCCTCCTCTATCCCTCGGCTCCTTTCTATACCTATCTGTCTATCTATCTCTCCATCTCTCTCTCTCTCACACGTAGACTCACTTTCCGACGTGAATTTACGTCCCTCGAGAATTGAAATAAGGGCCGCGAGAAAAGGATTGCTGTATGCCGTTATAGCCCGCTAGCGTTAATAACTCCACCGGATTTCAAGCAGAAATCACTGAAAAAAAAAATAAAATAAAGTAAATGACGAACTGGTTCAGGGGTATCACCAGAATTACGGAATCGTACGACGTCTCGGATTTGTCAATCAAATAACTCGAGGATTTTTTTTTTTACGGCGAGCATAATTATCGTTATATTATACTTGCTCGAAGAGCTCAATGATTCGCTATTGAGCCACCCCGCATTTGTGCCAAAAAACACTAATTTCTTTACATGAGACGTTTTATGTAAAACCAAAGAAATCTATGTCCTTGAAATTTTCTGCATCTGCAAAAAATGCACTTTAGCAAGGTGTAGCGACTAAACTATTAATTTGAGAAAAAAGAAGTCTGGGGACTTTTCTTTTCCTTTTTCATTTATCTTTCATCGGATTTTTTCAAAACAATTTTTCTCGAAGTTTTGTTTTCGACCATCCGCCAAAAAATGGTGGTTTCGAAAAAATAAATAAGAAATCTACTATAAACATATGTTCGAATATTAAAGTGTGTAAGTATATGTGCTGTCACGGTACTCACGAGCATTTCTTTTTTACTCAGTACCTTTATACGTAGTCTCATCGGCAGTCGAAAAAGGTTGGAGGGAAAGGCAAAAAAAAAAAAAAAAAGTGTTGCAAGTTTAACGCGTCAGGTTACAACAAACACTCGGGTTACGCGATAAGCGTAGTTTTAATTTCTGCATTTATTTAGATATTCGAGGGTGATAGAGGCGAAGCCAGGCAGATGGCTACTGTAAGTATCCCAGGTATATGGCTTCGAGGGCTGGTGGCGGCTCTCTGTCGCTGATACTTTGGAAGCTTCCAACACCGGGAAGCGCCCACTGTACTCCTTCGGACATTTTCCACATGAGATATCCTTATCCCAACGGAATACATTATGGCTATCTCGCTAATGGTTAGAAACGATGGTTACGTTCTTTCGCTAGCTTTCCTCGCTCTCTTAACCCCCCCCTCCCCCCCCCCCCTCCCCGGCCCATTTTCCTCGTTCACTTCTTTGCACTCTTTTGCGCAAACCAACTTTTACACTTTCCTTTCGTTCTTGGAATATCCTCCACGAAGGCCATGATAAATGTCACTATCATTCGTATTCTCATATAAATTGGATGCCTATCTTTATATATAGATCTCGTATATAGCTGAAATAATCTGCGATATCTTAGGTAACTGCTTCTTCCAATACAATGCGTTTTATATAATCGCTGAGAATTGCTTCTCTTATAAAGAAAATTCTCAGTGGATTATTCAATTGTGACAAAACCTTTGCCTCAACTTAGGTAAAAAAGAAAAAAAACAATAATCGTTATTCAAGCTTTAAATATGTATTCAATTAAATTTATTTACTGCAATAAATATGATTGAGTTCATGATTGATGTTTGTAAGTTTGTCTCATTCACACGAAGTTCATTTATTTCAATCTTCATATCTCAACAAACGAGGGAGACGGATTCGTCCCATGTGTTTTCTGTTTTTTCTCTGACGCTGGAGAAACAAAAGTGGAAAAGACCGTGAAGCCCTTGTTAGGCATACGTATATACGAGAGCCAAGTTCGGTCCATCAATGCGTCGCAAATTCCTCGCTCCCTTTCATTGCTGGCAGTTTGGAGCCTGAGCCATTGTCCGACCCGCGAGTGCGAGGTCGCCTATCAAAAAGGGACGGTCTTTCGCCCTTCACCCCAAGCACCGACGACTCTGTGTAGTCGGTTTGCATGAATCGAGTGCAGCGAGAGAGGGAAAAAGAGAAAGAGAGAGAGAGAGAGAGGGAGAGCGAGAAAACGAGCGTAAAATTTACAGAAAGAACGGACTAGTGGGCAAAGAAGAGTTAGAAACAAAACAAAAGAAAAGAAAAAAAAAAAAAAAAAAAAAAAAATAGGTGAACCAGGACTCATTCCCTCAGCCACGACTACACTACTGACATGCCATCTCACTGCAGCTCACTGCTACGGCCACACCCACTGCTCATTCTATACGTGAATATATAGTCGGACAACCCCGCCAAGGAATAATCTACGTCTTTTCGCCTGTAAGCGCCCAGCAGCCCCTCTGACTTTTCCGTCCTATACCAAAGGCTCAAAATGGTCTCTCTCGCAACCAAAACTCTCACTGGACAGTCCGCGTCTTTCAGCTTTGTCAGTTCTCTTTTCTTTCTTTCTTCTCTTCGGTACCCTGCTTTTGCTTTCTCCATCTCCTGTACCGTTTTCTCTCTTTTTTTTTCCTCCACTTTACTTGGGGCACGGGAATCTCCTTTCAGCCGAACTCCCTCCTCCCTCCTCCCTTGTTAAAATACAGCCGTTACACACACCAATTTTGCTTTATATTTTCTTCTTCGCTGTTCCTTATCTTTCGAACTATCTCACTTTTCATTTTTGTATATATTACCCTTCTTTTTTTCGCTCTCTCAATTTACTTCATTCAGCTTTCACTGCGTCGTTGCTTCGCGTGAGCACGAAATTTAGACGTGTATTCGTTCTGAAATTCTCCACATGGAAGAATGATAAGAAAAAGAAGGAAAAATAGAATAAATTGTGAATTTGACGAGTGTCGAAATTTGCGTCGTTTGTCTCGTACCTCGCGTATCCGATAACGACAAAACACATCTTATATATGTACCGAATCGTATACACTTGCAGGAAATTGACTCGGCGACCCTCAAAATCACGTACCGGCGTTGAGAATATCGTGCGGATAACACGACAAAATTCCCGTTTACGAAATCACCGCCCTATGTATATGTAAACCTGCGACCCAAAACCTTTTTCCTTCTTTTCTTTTTTGTTGCTGTGTGGGTTAGCACCCCTGCTATACGCATATATATTTCTATCTATAGCTGTTACTGTTCATCGGCTTTCTCGTTTCACCCTCCTCGTTACTCGTTCTCGTTCACGCACTACCTTTATACTCACCGATCGAGTCATAAAATTCTCTTACAAATTTTATCACTCGAGCACCGTTCTCGGATATCCCGATGCGTTTCCGGATAGTATAGGTTTTCTTTTATGCCAGCCAACCGGGTCGCAATAACGGTAGGACGACTACTACACTACTGTTCGATACAACGAGATATCGAGTAAACACCGTAATCTTTTAACTCTTTTTTCTTTTTCTTTTTTTGTTGATAAAACCATGCAGAAAGTCACGGATGTAGCCACAGTGGTCTCGATGAAAATTTGTATTTCTTTCTTCCTTCAAAATTGCTCGTAGTACATATTTTTGTCAAAGTATTATCATCACTGATTCATTATTTTGCCTCGAACACTTCGCGCACTCGCATTCACCTCCTGCCTTCTTTATATATTTATACATGTAAAAATTGTCCGTGTGAGTGACCGTGAGTGTGTCTGTATCAATACCTTTTTGGCCAAGCTTTGATTATTCTGAATCCCCTTAAGAATCCGTTAACCCAAAATATTCCAAGTCCAATTGCGTCCATGTGAGTACCTATGAGTGTCCGTGAGTGTCTGTAACAGAGTGCCTGTGTGAGTATCATCTTGTTCAATCTCTGATTATTCTAAGAGTCTCCCTTAAAAATTCCCCAATCCAAAATATTCCATATCCAATTGTGTGCATGTGAGAGTCCATGTGAGTTTTCGAGCAAAAGTGTCCGTGAGTGTCCGTAATAGTGTCCGTGTGATTTTCCGATCGACATGGGCTATTATGTAGATGGATAATATTAAGATAAATTTGTACAGAAATCATGAAAATTATGCATCGAAATTTGCATCACGAAGGAGCATTAGTTATCCCTTAGTAATTTCATGCGTGTCTTGTACGTGTCCTATTGGAAGCGCACGCAAGGACAATGAACGCGCGTGTGGAGACGGTAGTAGGTACGTGAACAGGATGACAAGTGCCCCGACCCCTCCTAATATGGTAGTCCACATATGTGACCTACCTATGGATCGAGGGTTAGCGGCAACCTTGCGCAAGGTTAATTCATATAACATGCAATACTCATGCTCCCTGGAACGTAAAGCCGTATTGTTCCCTCAGCATTATTGAAGCTAAATGCTTCATATTACGTATACGTAGAAGCTAATATAGCCAGCCTCCACCAGGTTCCACCAGCTTTCGAGCTCTCGACCATATACATAACCCTGACGCATATATATATATATATATTATAGTATACATATATATATATATATATATATATATTGAGCAATATATGTACGTAAGTACCGTTGCTACGTGCGTGCCGTTGAGCCACAATTGTATCCCACCATCGGTCTGGGAGAACCGCCGTCTCGCCTCCCTCCTCCTCTCGGAGGACTCCTCTGCAGACTGGGTTGAAGCGTTGCTAAGGCTCAATCAGACGCGCATGCGGATACCCTGTGCTCCAATGACAAGCTCAATTGTACAGGTATATATTTGGCTTCAATTGTGTTTAGCACGATAGGAAATATAGCAAAACCGAATGAATAGAGTCGACCAAGTATGGGCTTCTGAGGTAGTCAAAACTTTCTACGTTTAATCATATAACTCAATGTAATTCATTAATTGGAGGAGATCTACTCGCGTAAGCGTAAAGTGCGATAAACCTCGAATATACGATACACTTATTGTACGTACGTGAATGTAAATTTATTTGAAAACTGTCTCTACTTAATATCACACAGTAATTTTCATGAATTAATGGCTCTTTTTGTCTATTCCAACGGTCCAGCTGTTGCAACAATGAAATGGTACTACAATGCGCCGGACAACACGGTATCAGCGATTATGATTTTACACGGTTTAATAAATGATACACGATATTTTCATGAATGCGAAAGCAGTATTTATCCAAATCCGATCAAATTATAACATTCTCTCATGAATGTTGCATGTGCGTAATAAATTATACATATAATTCTTGAATTTGGATAATCTATTCTTTACGTGGCGGCAGACTGTAAAAGAGATTCAAGAGGAAGCGTTGAACCAACTGAGATATACATTTGTTCGCACGTTCTTAACTGAAATATGTATATACGGGGCATTTCGAGTCAACCCACTTGGTAATCGGTCTGACTTCCTCGGATTCAGTTGATGAATTTTTTTTTTTTGGCATATTTTTTATCCAAAATAAGAGGATTTTTTTTTTCAGATATTTATCACTTGTTTTACCTTATAAAGTAATTTCTTTTTCCATAAATTTTGAGTAAAAATTAATTTCCACCAAAGCATAAATATCCGAAAATTTTCAGAATTTTTGAATTCTTGAAATTTTCTTTTTCGGACCAAAATGTGCGGACAAAAAATTCGTTAATTTCGAGGGGGTCAAACCGATGACCAATTGAGTTGACTAGGAATGGCCCATATATGTGTGTATATATAATACAATGACTCCAGTGGTGAAATATAAGGGGTTAGCCGACGCCGCGGAACGAGGCCATAATTTAACAGTCCTTCGGATGATACTTTACGACGCTCGAAGCCGCAATCTCGCTTCCCAGATCGACTTTTACGTCTACTCGTAAGAAAAACGAACTTTCTGGTTAACGATGTCGTATAAGGTGTATGCTTCGAGGGTGAAGGTGTCCGGCTCTGTGCCGCTGTTCTACTTCCGTGCTCCTACTCATCCCGACACTATTTCGAAAAGGCCTAGAACCCGTCAGCGTATCACTGCGAAAAATGTTCCGCGTGCTTTCTATACACACGTGTCATTATTGTGCAACAGGGAGGAAAAAAAAAAAACGTAAAATTTCGACGACGTATTGGCTTCTGATGATCTGCCGTGTGTAAGCTCGTAAAGGACTATTGGGACAATGAACTCTGATACGATGATGTCTCCCTAGCGATTGAATTTCGAGAGGGCAGTTTGCCCTGGTACTTATAGTCGTGAATATTCACCACTGCGTCTATGAAACCAACCCGCGTAGAAAAGATGAGGAGTCCAGGATGAAATCCAGGGCACAATGCATTGTGGAGTTTGAGAAGTCCCGGAAACTGTCCATGCACCATCCACGACTCATCGTTTTTACGTGGATAAATCCAAAAGCAACGAAACCGGTACATTAATACTGAATTAGCTTAATCAAAAGAAGACACGTTAACGAATTTTTTTTTTTTTTTTTTTTTTTCGTAGGAGATAATTAAGCACTCTACTATTCTAGCAACGCATAATGATGTAGGCGGAAAAAGTTATCACTCAGCAGAAGAAAAAAAAAAAAAAAGTGTTACGGTTGCATATGTACCTACCACCTTTTATACGGCATTCAGCAATGAGTTAGAGTGCATCGAATGTTCGGAAGCAAATAGAGTCTGGGTTTTGCGCTCGAAACAGCATCACCGATACCACTACTCGCCTTGATCACAGACTGGTTGTTGTAGTCTTTCCATGTGCAATTGAACCTGAGCTATTCCGAGCCCTGCACTTCCCAATCATTCGATTTTTTTCTTTTTTTTCTTTTTTTTTTTTTTTTTCATACCCCCATCGATGTATCGTGCAGACATAGAAGCGTAAAATGAGTGGAGTAAACGCTCGAGTGAATGAGGGACGGAGATGGAGATAGAGCGTGTTTACAACGTCGATTGAAGGGAAGCGTCGGCGTGGTGAACTGCAGTCTGATAGGTGTATATATATACTACCGTAATTGGCGAACACCCCGTACGTGCTTGCCGTCAGTTCTGCGCAAGTACTATCAGTGCTTGCTCGGGTGAGGATTGAGTGCCGGGCGGCTCGAGGAGGTGCAGCAACACCGTGAAACCATGAGTATTGGTACGTGGAGAGACCAGAGGATATGTGTGGGCTGGGGGGAGGCTTATCAGGACACCACGGCGAAACGGCGACACAGCGACACGGCACGAGTCTGATAGCGGAAACCCCGGTGCCCCTCCAAACCCCTACTCTCCTATTAGCGAACGCTCCACGGGGTTTCACTATAATCTTACTTCGAATCTCGTCAGGGTAGGTCTGGTAGGGTGTCCTTTTCCTCATCCACCAGACAGCCCCGATTTTATAGTCGAGACTACATGGATAATCTTCACTTTTAATCCCACTTGTTAAACGTGAGACATCACACAAATGTATTAAAAATGCGAATTATTTTTATGAAAAAAAAAAACAAACAAAACAAAAAAACAGAAAAGAAAGAAAAAAGCTGTTGCCAGTGAAATGTTTTATGCACTCAATATTTAACATTCGCTGCATTTTTTATTTACTCCTGCACTTTTTATATTGCTCACGCAGAGGATTGAAACAAATGTAAATCAAACAATTTCTTTCTTGTTTTTTTTTTTTCCTCCACTTTGGTTTTGCAAAAGTTTTATCGAGACTGTAACGGCGGATTCGAGTGGAGCGTTGTGTGCAGGTGTGCCAACGGTTCTTTTGTCAATTCGAATTCAAGTCTCGAAAGGCTTGGTGAGTGGGACTTTTCAACGTTCGCGTTAAAAATAAACCAAGTAATTATGGGTAGACGTAAAACAATTAATTATTCGGTGAATCGATCAGCCAAAAGTTTGTTTCCAGTCAGTCGTTCCATCTGTTCCTAAATATAGGAGAGCGGTAATGGCTTTTTGGACGAAAGGATGCCTCATTCCGTCATGAACTTTAACGATTCTACATTTGTTTGGGCCCTTTTGTCATTCCCTCTGACGTGGCTTAATTTGATTCCTATAGGTGAATCGGATTGAATCATTGATGTTTTTAGAATCACACCAATGTCCAATCAATATTTCCCATTTGTTGTCCTATTCTCGGTTCTTATATCTATTTCATCGCATTTCACACGAATTCGCGATAATGTTATGCCAGATTCTGAGACACGCTGTCCCATCCCATCTCCATGATGAATCAGTTTGGCATGAGATGAGTCAAAATGGTCTATAACAATGAAATAATGCATTGGAACGTGTCTACGTCTCTTATAACTCTTGCCTCTGGCATATACTGCTTATAGTTCTTTTCTAAATTGTTAATGATACGATAGAACGAGCAGTTGACTGCTTTTCGTCTTCAACAGCTTTGTTGAGCTCCTCTCTTTTGAATTCCTAGACTCCGAGAGTCCAAGAGTGTTAACCTTATTTTTAACATACATAACAATAGCAAATGAGATAACGTTAATTGCGATTGAGAAGGTGGGCGGCGAACCAATCGGATTTCTCGAAGGCGTGTATATTCCCGAAACCAGAGTGACAGCCAATTGTGGCGAGGTCGGAGGAATTCGAAGGAATGCCACACACAGACTCTGTCGCTAAAGCAGCAACGGTAGTACGAGAATCAAGTGAAACATCTCCATTCACACGGGGTTGGGTAGAGTACCGCTCCGACTGTTCCGTGTGCACAGTAGAACTCTCGTGCAATCAATTGTTAAACCGAGTTGACCATTGTGGTCGAACTATCTCAACTATCGCGATTCTCTACAGCTGCACTGTACCCCAGTTGTGATGGCAGCTGGTGCTGCTGCTGCTGCTGCTGCTGCTGCTGCTGCTGCTGAATTCTGGTCATTTTGTCACCCGTTGTCGAACCTGAAAATCCGAATCAATTTCTTTGTTTTCCCTTTCAATGGCGAAATCTCACTGCATAAGCATAAAACGCTGATCTGTCGATGGATCATGTAAGCCTAAAAAAAAAAACTTGAGGCTTAATTATAATTACTCAAACTTCAGCCATATTTTGGATATACTTCTGTTCTATCATGGAACTAAAATATAAGCAAAGTGATAAGTTCACAAAGTAACTAACGCTAGCTTGTTACATGTATGGGCGTTTAATTATTCTATGATTCTATATTCAAATCAGATCTACCACTGATTCTCCCGATAATGTAATGTATCGCGTTGGTGTTGCACGTGTCTTTAGATACCGGCCTCACTTATGTCGACCATTCGCGCTTTATCGACGCGTTCACTCGTACCTGTCTAGGTCAAACTAGATATTTATGGAGCACATAACTCGTTGAAACTGTAGGTATACCGTTAGAAACTTTTCCCACCGGATACCAAAGGGCTATAGTCCGATTTTGCTAATGAAGTCACACGACTCTACCAAAGGTTGATGGTAAATGTAAAGCTCACAGGTATTTATACGAAGCACAGTGAGAAGTACCGTAGCACAGATAGAATGATACAAACTCTTGAGGTGCAGGTATTCACAGCTCGTGTAGGGGAATGATGCCCATATATCTGTTGGAGTCACGTGCACATTCCTCTCGACTTTACATCAACGATAGGGTAGTCTATGACCGTGACACCCTGACACGGCGGTTCGTGCTTCTAACTTCATTTGGACGTACATACCCGCGCGAAAAAAAGGCTGCAAAGTAGAACGTTGCAAATTGCTTCCTCATTATTTTTCTATGTTTGACAATTTTTTTTCACTATCTCTACGAGGAAGTATGTTGATGAATTTTGGGTTCCTCATAGTGGAAGGTTTGTAAGAATAAAAACAATTCCAAAATTCACTGAATTATGAATTCTTCGATGGATGCTCACCAAATTGAACATGAAACAACGACCCATTCTATTTAAGTTTTATGGAAAATTTGGAAACAGCTGCTTGAGCCGAAAAATTACGAAAATGCAAATTTCTATAAGATCTTAACTACTCGAACGATTTCGCCTAAATTTAGTATTGAACTAAAACACACTCTATTTAAGTTTTATGCAAAATCTTAGGTCGGTTACTTGAACCGTTGTCGAGTTCTAGTAAATAAAATTTAAATAAAAATATTAGTCGTTTGTTTTAATTCAGTCCGATAGATCATACTTCAGATAATTTTTCTTATTTTTAAACTAATTTTTTACACTGCTTCATTGCATTTTTTTTGCGCGGATGGAAAGCCTTGCTTTATCTTTTACTCACTCGGCCTTTTGTTATATTATGTGTTACAGTAAGTGTAGTAATAAAACAGACTGTGGATCCCAATATTTCATAACGTCTCTAGAAGTATTTGTAACAAAAAGTTAAGCTTCTTTTTCTCCATAAAAAATCTATTAACAATAATGAACCTATCCTGTTCCGATAAATCTTTTTTGATCCACCTGATTATCCGGTTTATCTTTCAAGCACAACGGATTCCGAGATACTCTAAAAAAAGAGAAAACCATGACGTAGGCAGGGAGCTTTGGGACAAGATCTCGGGTAACAGGCCGGAAATCCTTCTATCCACAATTTTATGTACCTGACTAAAAGTATATAGTTCCAGAAAATTGGTATAACAATTTTGCGTGATTCTCTAAATAAAAATAAAAATAAACAATAGGGGTAGGAATTGATGCGAATGTTTTCTTCATCACCATTCGCATCAATATTTTAAACTTTAGCGAGGCGCAGGGCGGCATTTCAACGCCGTACACGTGTTAAAAATTTTCGACGTAAATTGTGCAATTTTTTTTTCTCTTCCTTAATGAAGGGTAACGCGTGCTTTTACGCTGTTTCAAAAAATCCGGATTTGTGCCGACGTATAAACATCAGTGGCATCAACATATTATTTATATATATGCAGATGCGGAACGGCGGTGTAACGGTGATTTCCCGTGTACGGACCAGTTCTATGTGGTTCTCAGTAAATTTTTCCGATTTCCCGAGTTGTGATTTTCGCGCATTTGTTTTTTTGCTCTCTTTTTTCTTTTCTATTTTTTTTTTCTCCGTTGGCTTTCATCCCACCGAAACTCTCAGGGCAGTGTCACCGACGGTGGTTCCAAGTCCCGTACATACAGTGGCATCAGTTTGCCACGTTCTCGGCGGCGTGCAACCGAAACGGTGGTTGAAAGGGCGAGGGGAAGGGTGGTTGGAGCGGCTGAGCGCGCTTACCCCTTTCCCCGCATTAAACATTCAAAGGGGCCGTAAAAAAGAAGATGCATTTGCATCCCGCATTGCGACTACGGGCCGCGCCACGGAAAAACATAAATAATTCAAAAGTTTTTATGCACCCGGACCAGGCTGAAAGCAGGGGTTGGGTATGAAACGTGGACGGGCGTCGAGAATCGAGGGGACTGAGCAAAACGCGAGTAGTAGTTGGACGTTGGCGAAGGCAAAAGAGAAGCAAGAGTAGAGCAGGAGGTGCGAAGACCCGATAGAGCTGACGAACTACGGTGAGGGAAAACGTGGAAAGCTCCGTTG
Organism: Perithous albicinctus; assembly: GCA_964016905.1. Lineage (NCBI taxonomy): Eukaryota > Metazoa > Arthropoda > Insecta > Hymenoptera > Ichneumonidae > Perithous > Perithous albicinctus. The sequence continues at coordinate 21,464,878 of OZ024693.1, read as the reverse complement.
CTCGGAATGGAATTGTAAAACGACGTAAAGAGATCCGACAGCCGTGGGATAGATGCACTTGGCTGCATTTTTTCGTTTGCCAAATTGTCAAATATCAGATGTTCCATACCAAATCAGTATACAGTGATGTACGGTATACATATGAAACGAAAATCTGGATGAATCTTTGACGGTTTCTCGGATTAGATTCCTTATGAAAAACGTTGCTTTAACGGGTTTTATACCAACTGACGATTAAATGTTACGCGTGTAAAGTTTCTGCGTAATTGGAATTTATTGGCAGTCTGAAAAAAAAAAAAATCTTGTGTTCTTCGGGACGTAATAACGTAAAAGAAGTAATTATATTTTTAGCTTATCATACATCAAATATCATGTAAAATGTTGTAAGGGAATTTTCAAAGATTTTAAGAGATTAAATGAGCCATATGAATATAAACAATCCATAGCCGGCGGAAGGATGAAGGTTTTAGTTCGAAATTGTCCCACCAGACGGCAATAACCAGATCTGATTACACGACACGAATTGTACACTCAATACCCCGGATATAGTTTACAGGGCGGCTGATCGATTCTCTTGAATTCAGCCGCAAGAGACTACAATCCAGCTTTTCCGTCAGCACGGAGTCTGGTACCCGAATAGACTCCAGAGCGGACAACCGCGGCATACCAAGATGCAATTATCACCCCTCCGACACAGAATATGCCGGGCAGTTTTGGAATATCTTCCGCTTTGAATGTGGGATAGTCCCGTTTGGAGTTATTCTGAATGCCCCCTCCCCCCGCAACGATTCGATTCCACTAGTCAGACAAGTCGCGCACGGCAGTGGTCGCCGCGAGGAATTCACTGAAAGTTTTAACTACGCGCGAGTACCGGGTCGTAGAAAATAGTTTTCGGCCGATAGCCGGCCACCGGCATCCCAGTAATAACCGGCGAACATTACTAATTTCCCTGTAAGACTCATCTGAGTACTTGCCAATATATGTATATATATATATAGCAATATCGCTTGGAATGAGCGCAGGAATTATTAGAGAAGAATTTGGACAAACAAAGTTAGTGGGAAATTCGAGAATGAAAATTATGCGTTTAAAGAGGCACTCTTCTCAATAGCCTTGCAGCCCGACCGTCGAAAACCATGTGACTGAATGTGAGTGAAATAGGCGAAAATGCAATTGGATATACAATGTTAAAAATATAGTTTTTTTTTTTGTTAAGGATCATCCTAGTTTATATACGCGACACGTCGTCAAAGATCGTCGTCGCCTAGTTCGTTATACAGAATTCACGTCGGTTACCCTCTTTAATTTTTTTTTTTTTTTCCCCATACAAAGGATCGAACTGGCGCCCCATCCCCTAGATAGCTGTGGACGCTATACAACCCCTCCAGTTTGCATAAAGTGAGCTTTTAATATACGCAAATGAAGTTATGCTCCGGAACTAATCATATTTGCATGTGGAACAGCAATCTCCTTTGAGTTCTGGCTTGGACTTATTAACGTGCAACTCAGTCGCGAGAAAATTTTATGACGAGGCTGACGGTAATAGGGCCACCGTCATTCACTATCTGCATCCCACAACTCCATTTAAATCTCATACACGATTATTCGCAATCATTCGCTAACGCAATTTCACGCCGGGTGATATAGTGTCTTATCTACCTCCTGTTTTTTTTTTTCTTCTATTCCCTTTATCACTACACATATTGAATTCAGACAAGAAATATCTATTGTAAGCAAGATTTTCGAGTGATTGCACAAGAATCCATTGTTTATCCGCCTCACTCGAATATAAGTAGGTGAACAAAATAATCTCTTTTGAAATACCCATTTTCAGTCGGGTACATTGACGTTCTCAAATTAATTTATACCGCCATGTATTATTTACATACAAATCCTTGAAATATTTCAAGTATCTATCGACAGAGTAAATGGGTCGATGCTTGTGAGGACCAAAGGTGTCTTGTTCATTATGGATATCGTTATCGGAAGTAACACGTTGGTATCGCGTCAAGAAGGCGTCCTGTTATTAAAGTCTTTGCTGTCGATGTCAGTAGAATTATAGTTGTCATTATGTATCGGCTGTCGTACTCACGAATGCAGCCAACGGTCTTGTAGCGAGATTGGTACTATGATAGGCTTCAATTGTGCTCTATATTTTATTGCTACTCACATCAACATATGGATCGCTCGGTCAAAGCAACTATACCTCGTTGTGAAGCATTTATTTACATTTCTATGCTATGTTTGCTACTCGTATTGATTTGACCGAATTATTGATATTACCTAATAATTGCTATTTATTACCTAAGCTAATTGCTAGTTAATCTGTTCCTAGGGTTATTTCCCCTGATTATACTTGCATCGAGTTCATCATTGTGTGCTTCCGTAAACTAAGCAACCGTATCTTTTTTCTTTTCAAGAACACGATCCGTATAATAGACAGTAAATGAATTTTAAAAAAATTAACCAAAACAAGTTTAACACGCAGTATTTTATACTAACAATACTAACCAACTAACAATGTGATTCTCTGTTTGACTTGCAGACGGGATGTCGACGATTGCCAATGCGACCAGGATGCAACTGTTCTCGAGTGGCAAAAATTAGTTGAAAAGCCGATACACAAGCAGTGGTGGACAGACAGTTTGAAGAAATCAGCTCGGCTGGTGCCCCGTGAAAGCGTCGAAGTTCCAAAGAAGTAGAACGAGAGCAATAAAGATTCCGCGCGATCATGCCAATTGGGAAAAATGCGGAGGACGGGGAACGGACTAAAGTTGGATCTGACGGAGAATACGCCAGGTAGCTCGTCGAGCGTGTCGAGGCTGCCGAATTTGGTTGAGCATGCGGAGAGTTGTCATCAGGCAACGACGACCGTGACTGGTGAAAATTTGAGTAGCAAATTGCCAAACGTAGTCGAGGGCTCGATGGACTATGGTAGCGAGCGAAGGTCCTCCCGTTACCTGGAGTACGAGCCAAAGAGCAACTTCCAGGACGGCCAGACGACATCGAACAGCTATGCTGGTGGTGATGATGTCGGTTACGGTAATGATGGTAGACCGGCCTATTCGAGTCGAAGCTTCGACAGAAAAGCACCGAGCGCAGCCAATTACGAAAGAGAGAATCTCGACAGATACGACAGTAGCAGAATATACCCGGAGGAAGGTCATCTGAGATACGACAGAAGAACGGAACGAAGTTATCAAGAATCGGATTTGGACGCGCCATACGAGAGAAGCGAGACCTCGAAGTTGAGGGGATACAGCCAGGATATACAGGAGGGTGGAAGAAGATACTCTCGTGATTTAACGGATTACGATTACGCCGCGCGTTACGCAGAGGAGACCCTAAAGCTGGAGCCAAAAAAGTCCGATTCGTCGCATCAACATCACGCGACTTCCAAGATTTACGAGCCAGTTGTCAGCTCGAAGGGCTACGATTCCGGGATTAAGACGAGAGACTCCTCGTACGAGCTTGGCTCTTTTTCGAATCAACCGTCACAGCAGCAGGAAATTGGAACACGAAAGTATGAGAGCAAGTATCACTCGGTCGGTAAGGTGTATGGTACATTGCCGAGGTACGAGTCATCGAACAACAAGACGTACGACACGAGTTACGATGCATCTGCCACCGGTGGCAGATCGTTTGATCCGAAATACGGTGATTCGAGTTACGAGGTCGCTACAACGGGGATCAAAGGTTTCGAGTCATCGGCCTCGAAATACGATCTCACGACATCCAAGAGTTACGAGAGATCCAAGTACGAACCGGTGTCCAGATATCAGGAACCGCCATCGTCCAAGTCGTACGAACAGACGCTGAAAATCGGCGAGATGAGCACGACGGGCGGTGGAGCACAGCAAGGATCTTCGGCTTATCCGAGAAAGCAAAATCAAGACGCTCGCGATTCCGGGGCTGCAGCTACAAGCTCATCGGAGAAGACCAATGGCTACAGGAAAAACAACTTCGAGGCTTACGGTGTTTACTCCGATCCCGAAGACGACCATGGCTTTCGAGCTAATAAAAAAGCGCCCCAGTACACGTACAAAGGTGTGGTCGTAAATGTGAGCGGTGAGTCGGCCGTCGTTGATCAGAAACGAGCCAAGCAAGGCAGACAGACCGAAGTCCCGAGTAGCCCTTGGTGCCGACCTACCATTCTCCTACTACTGCTCGTACTTCTTGTCGTCATATTTGTTTTCGTCGCTGGAATACTCCTCTACTTTAATTGTAAGTATACCAGCTACTAATCAATCTATCTATAAACAGTTTGTTATTTGATAGTCCATTTTTTCCCTTGACGCTTCTCACTTTCTTAATATCATTCTTCATCGCGGTGTTTCCGCCGTTTAAACTCAAATACTTCCAATGACTAATCTGCCGAAAATTCTAGCTGTAATTACGGCTACGTGCAAGCTCATTAAGTACCACTTACCAGCTAGTTACTAATTTCTTCGGTATATTTGACGGTGAGAAGAATTTGTCCACTTCTTCCTCACGTTTTTTTGTATTCCTCTGCTTCTGCTGCTGCTACTGCTGCCGCTCGTTCTAATTTTCTTCGAGTCTCGAGGGCTGTCGTCGTTCATCGGTCCAGGCACGTAGCGACCGCAAAGATCGCTCAGCGAGAATGAGTATATATAGGTTTTACAACAGCCGCAAGGCTGAAACGCCAGTAATGACTCTTGATACCAATTATTTATCCGTGTGTTCATTGCACTCACCCGATGGCTAACCCCGGGCCTTAAACATGGCCACTACGAGAAAACGGATGGGCTACGAGGCTAGAACCTTATCAACGAACGGACACAACGGAGGGCTATACGGCGTTGACACGTGCCGACGATACGTTAGCCCGCAGACGTAACTGTCTCCTCTTGCAGTTTTATGTGTCGAATTTGACATGCCGGGCACGTAGGGACTTGCCACTAGCGAAACTCTTCGACTGGAATTACAATGTGTTCCGTAAAGAGAACGAGAGGGATACCCGGCTGGAAAACCCGAAATTACGAAAGAGACACAATCACCATGACAAAGCTTTACCAGTGGTGGAAGAGCTTAAACAAGGCAAAGTAAAAGACGAAGGATAATAATAAACCAAAGATTTTTCAACGAATCCCCGTCTCGTTCCTCCAAGCACGCATATCTTCTCGTGTCTCAAGAAAATTGCAGATTGCGACAAAGAATTGTGAAAACCTTTGATTCACAAAATCAAACATATTTTATCGAAAATTACATAGAACGCGGTAGGCTACTTTCCGTGGAATCGAATTTTCACTTGATGCCTTGGTGACTGTGTAAATAGTAGTGGATAAATTTAACAACACGTCAAAAGTGTCACAGGATGCCGTGTCGAAAAACATTCGGGATATCCGTGACGTTGCGCTTCCGTGCGTGAAAGCGAGATATTTAAGACGAGTTTATGAAATGCGTTCTTATTTTTTCTTTTTTTACCTTCCGTCTTTACTTTTCCTTATTTCAGGAGCGTTTCTCACCAAGAATATAAATCATCCGATTTCCTTTTTTTCACGGCTCTGAAATTGCGAATCCTCACTTTCCAAACTTTGATCTATCCCACGTTTTCGCTTATATATTATCCTATTCGAGTTTGGAATAGCACGCTTCAAGAGCTACCGAAAGATCATCCCTCTTGTAGAGATCGACGTGTCGCTATACAGAAGATCACTCGGGCCAGGACGTGTCGTTGAAGGCCATCGCGGTCTTATCGCTCGTCTACCTACTGAATATTATTAATCCACCACTCCGTGACTCGATGCCGTGCATCCCTGTTTTACACTCCGTTTTCCGAAGATTTGCTCATCGTAACTTCGTCTACTTATATACTTACAATCCTATTGACATGTGCAATCTTGATATACTTAACAGACCGTTCAACTGCAATCCCATCACGAGACTAGCAGCAACAATTTTAGACTTCATAATATAAAGACTGAAATTGAAAATCTGAGATGTTGAATTTCTCATGCACGTCGACAGGAGCATTTGAGCAATTCTCTGTTGGTGTTGTTTTCTTTTTGTTTCGGTCAAGTTTCGCCCAAACCATTAGCAATCACCCGGGACATTGTCTCGATCGCCGAGGGCAACACATTTGCCGGCTAGATCATTTGGACTCGTTCCTTCAGCATCCGTGCGAAAGTTACCCTCTGGACAAGAGCCTTACTGGAAAATGATGAAAGGGCAGAGCATCCGTCCAACTGTCTTTGGATAATCGTTTTTAATGCATTACTATATTCTGCCTAAATAACGCCGGGAAAATGACAGTAGGCGTCGAGGATTAAAATTGACCCAGCTATGTATTGTCGAAGGTGTGCCTGCTCCAGAAAATCGAGCAGAGTCAGTAACCGGTGAACGAATGAAAACAAGAGACTGTGAGAGAAAACAAGTATATGGCGAAGGTAAGATGAAGCGATAAAGGGGGCGAGAGAAGGCTGCCGGCACCCGACTTGGGCAGTTCAAAGGTAGAGAAAAGGGCGAGTATAGGCAGACTGGTTTGGCCTGGGCTCGTCCTTCCACACCGTGCATCTCTTCTTTTCGCGTGTAAGAGAAAAGGAAAAGGGAGTTTCAGGGGATTTATCGGTGTTAGACTTATTAACTCTCGAGTGAAGTTAACATTAATCTCGGGGGCGAACTCTGCTCGGAGAAGCCGAGCAATGCCAAACCTCGCCCTCAATCGACGGTATACCGTTCTAGCTTCGTTCTCGGCGCCCCCTGCCTCGACAGTCACACGATCTCTCACTTGCTCACTTCTTCGTTGGTATACTTTCATCTGCCTCACCTTCTGCACAGCCCCGGGTTGGCCACGTTGCTTCCTTCGGAGCTTGGTCTACACGCATACACCTTTACCCTTTACCCTTACACTCTTTCGACGAATAAGCTATCCTCTCCGGCTTTCCTCTCTTCCACTTCTCGTTTTCTCACCAGCTCGTGGGAAGGAGACGAGGCAGTTTTGCCCTGTACGTATTCTCACTCAAGACCCTCCTTCTCTCGCGGATGGTTTAATTAACGACGGATAATTTATTTGGAAAATTTCACTTTACTCTCGGATAAGCCAAGTAGCAGTGAGAGAGACGGAAAACTTGGCACAGCCGCACACCGATTAGTCTTCAATCTTTATCTCTGTCTTTAGCTTTCCTTCCGACTCCTCATTCACGCTTTTGCAACGAGTAAAAGCGAGCCTGGGAAAAGATACGATTTACAGGGCCCTCCATATAGTCACACCTTAAACAAACTCGAGGCTTCTTCTGTAAAATCTTGTCCTTCTCCATAATCAAGCCTCATTATTCTGTCGAGATACAATTATTAATTACAAAAGTTTTGTAGATGCACAACTTGTAATCTTGAATGATTTATCAACATTTCATCACCATTCTATTACAATTTATAAACTTGTCGTTAAATTCATTTTAAATGGTTTTTGGTCCGTTCTGACATCATGTTATTGTGTCATTTTGCTATTCCATATTTAATAAATAAATAAATAAATAAATATATCGTTCATATCACTAAATATTGTAATAATGGAAACAACAAATTGGAAATGTTTTTATTTTTTGTAAAAACGTGTTACCATGTGAAAAAAAAAATCAGAAAAAAATTGTTTGATTCAAATGAATGACTACCTTTTTTTATAAAAATATTTTTCAAATGCCTCGGTTTTTAATCATTAAATTTTTGTTTTCGTGTAATTCTGTTAGTTTTCAGGGCAAAGAATCACAAATCGAGGATCGACTTTAAAAAAAAAAATGTACGGAAATTTTACTTGTATCCCGTACTTTTGTCACGTGTTAACTTTCCGTTTGTGTGTTCAAACTTAGACGAGACACTGTGACTATAGACGTATATGTTATATATATATATATACACATGTAGTCGAGTCTAAAGATCAGAGTTAGCCGGGGGCACAGTTGGTACTGCTCGCAATTTCCCGGTGCACAGAGTCTGGGTGTGCGGTGCGCACGAAACGTTTACCAACGCCAGCGGGCGGGTGGACAACAAATTTCAGAGTTACCAAACTGTAGTGTACTGTAGTGTGCAGTCGAGAGTGCGAGCGCGAAACGAACGAGAGTGAGCCAGGAGCTGAAGTAGCAAGAGGGTTAACGGGGGAAGGCCGAGGGTAGAGGTAGCTTGAAAACGAGTTACGTTTCTCGCGCAGGAAAGGTGCGAAGTACCTGCAAGCAATTAAACCGTTACCTGAAGATCCAATTTTGCTCAAGTAGTCTCGGCCGCGGATTTTCGTCATCATCCCTCAGTTTCTCACACTCATTTCTATTCCTCGAGTGCCCCCTCCCCCTCCCCCATTAAGTTCCTGCACTGCGCGCGTTTTGATGCTTCAAAGTTTAACTTCGATATATCAAAATGAAAATAAGAGCCGACTTATATAATCTCTTAATTCACGGTTAAAATTGCCGTAATTGCAATTGATTTGTGGAAATAATTTGTTTAATCACTTTTGAAGTATAGGGCACAAATCAGAAATTCTGGGTAATCCTCGATTGTCGATATATATTAATATGTTACGATGTATATTTGTAAGTATTCTTTTTTATAACATCAGCAGTCGAACAAGTGAGATATTTTTGAATAAATATCAGCGATTTTCTTCTCTATTTTCTTAAGAGGCATCAATTGCTTGAACTGAGAAAATGAGTGATAAAAATATGAAAGTTTTTCAATTTGTTGTCTTGTCGGTTGGAGTATACTTAGCTTGTTAATCCTCGTAAAGGCTGGCAATGCACAAACGCAAAGAGGTCGGTGAACCTCTTCTGCAAGTTCGCATCTGCAGCATTGCAGGTGCTCTGGTCCGTATTCCTAGCTCTCTCTTTCTATGAGAATGAGGGCGAAAAGGAGAATCGCAGAAACGCTCATAAAGGCAGATGCGGACACGTGCCTTACATACTAAATTCTTGTATGTTGCGCCACCGGAACCCTTACTGGTTAGATATAAGTGTATTCCGCCGAGGCTGGTTCTACTCCGTTGCCGGGCGCACTACGCGAGTTCCTAATTTTGCGTCGAGACCTGCCTGCCAGTCCGCCTGCCAGACCTCCTCCCGACAGCAACGCTGCCACCGTTGCGCTGCATTTTCCACATCAGCGACCCACCAGCTAACGTTTAGGGCTTTAAGAAAACTCTCTTTTCCGGGGAAAACTACTCCACCGTTTTCTCTGCTTTTTCTCCCTAAATTCTACATGTTTACACCGGTCACGCCTTGCATTATTACGTATTTCTCGCCAAAACGATGATGATACGTCGCATCGTCCACTCAATCGCAGCGCAACGAACAACTAGCGGTGATTATGCTAATACAGAAGTTCAACTAGTGCTGGAAGTTAATGCCGTGCAAACAGGAATTTCCATGTTCAGGGAAGAAAGAGATTCGAAGAAATAGCGACTGGAAAATAAAAACGCAGACACGCATCCCGAATTGTACGCAACATTCAGCTGAGTAAACTTGACGTAAATAGTAGAAATAAATAATTAATGTAATTGTTACCAAAAAACATAGCTATTTTAATTCAACTAATTGATATTAGAAAAGTTAAGTCAGCCAAAGCATAATCACAATAATTATCGGTTTGTGACGGGCGCGTCTGGCGTCTTAACGACAACGCCGTTGTACTGCAAACTTCAGCGCCTAATAACGCAGCGCTTCCACGACGCCTTGTTAGCGTTGAAACGAGCGTAGAAGGTGAAACTAGCTTCCACTGCGAAGTTAACGATTAGAGTTTCCGTGAGTTTCGTATTACGCGACGGTAGGAACGCCGCGAGAGCTTTTCCTTTTCATCCTATTCCTTCCCCCCCCCCACCCATGTTCATCGTCGTGTTTCAACTTTCGGCCCCCGCTTTTCCACCCGACATCCACTTCTCGATAACGAAAGCCAATCGATCAGGGAAACTCGTACAGAGTGACTTGCAATCCCTCCAGTCTCGTAAATGTACGGTCTGCATTCCTCGATTCCTAGCGACTTCCGCTATTGAATAATTTCAACACACTTCGTGTGCCAGACTGCAATCTCCGTTTCTACCTTCCTTCACTGTTCATGTGTTCTTTTAGGAATTAGATTCTCGCTCAAAACATGTATTTTTACCATATCATTTGCCATAATAATATCAACCAGCGCAGAATAAACTAGTTTGGGATGGAGTCCCGAATAGAATCTGGGATGGAACACTAGATGGACTCCGGGTAGTTCTGGCGGGAATGCTGAATGGATTCTCGAATGGACTTCGGCATTTGAGACAACTCCGAAGTCCGTTCTGGTCTCCGTCCGGGACTTTTTCCAGAACTCTATTCGGGAATCCATATGAGACTCCGTTAGGGACTTTGTTCATGGCCGTTCAGGAATCTCGACAGGTTTGAAAATCTCCAGCACGGATGGCCATACATCGTATGGGATGAGGAAATATAAAAAAAAAAAGTTGGAATGTTAAAGCTGCATAAAGTTACCCTATGTGAGGGTAACTTTAGGGAGGGAGTTGTGAAAATATCGCAATATACCGCAGAAACAGTAGCTGCACTACTTATGTCTATAACTCCCATAGATTGATTCGCAATTCGGAATAGGTGCCAAAGAAATGGATGTCTCCAATAAGAAATTCAATTTAGTTTGGTCGACGCTGCGGAGGTAAGAAATCTTACGCATTCACGTCACGTTGCCGCGGTCAATCCGGTGTGAACGGGCGAGAGTTGCGAGCACGAGTAAGCTCAGCCCGATAACACCCTAATGAGAATAAACCCTCCCTTCGACTGCAAGAAGTTCTCCCTTGGCGGAGGAAGTCCGCGGTCCATCCGGCGTTCCCTAATATCGTCCCTTTTCTGTGCCAGCTTCTGCTCAACGCCAATAAAAGAAATCACGGTTAATCCGTCGCGGAGTCCCCCGCCCCCACACCCGCTCCCGAAGGATTCAATATTATCCGTGACTATCGCACGTGTTTACTGCCTTTACTTCCCACTACTTTTTTTTTTTCACTGTGACGCAGTTAATCACAGTTGATTTTAAGCTTTAACATTTCTATAATTTGTTTTATTTTCCCAAAATAAAAAAAAAAGCTATAATGATCGAAAACAAAGTGAAGGACGTTCTAAAACAATACAAAGATCGTTCCCAAAATCCAATACGAAATTCCTAAAACGGGTTTGAATTTCGTATCTGGCAAGGAAATGATTTTGAATTCTTAGCTGTAAAATTTATAGATATACGTTGTACCAGAGTTATTGATCCGAGATATAACTATGGAAGTTATCTCACTTATTGGTATTGTGATAGCCAATAACTTGGTTAGTTTGATCCATTGATCGTCTGTTTCTTTTTTCATGTGGTGTCGTTCGCCTAAATAAAAATGTTCTCTGCGTTAAAATATTCCATAATCAAACTTTGTCCTGTGCTTGCGTAACAACGAAGGGTGTTATTCACCGGTATACACCGTTGTTTGTACGACGAGGGTTGATGATAGTAAGGGTTCAAGTGAGACAACACGTGTATACCATGTGTGCCGAGAAAAGGTTTTGGCGAGAGCTTGGTTCTGTCCGTGAAAGGGTTTTCGACGCGATATCGGCATGTACGAGTTTCCGCAGAGGCGGCCTGCATACATATCGCTGATTTGGCAGCGCCGAGTGGCTTAAACGGGCTCCGGAGTCGCGCCTAAGTTCTCGCGTACGTACACACATATACTTTCAACGTCTCGTCATGGTCTATGTACAATGTATGTCGCAATGAACACGGTCTGCATTTCATGGCGCATATCGATGGCTTGTACCAGAAACAAAAGAAAAAAAACCTAACTGCCAACATGTTAGCTTCCTCAAATCCTTCGTGTAAACTATATGGGGTATTCCATGCCAATTGGACCTGGGTCTCTGTCCCTCAAGCTCGCCGATCCGGTCCACGATTTCTTAAATAATTGTTCTGACTCTAAAAGGTGTACAGAATTTTTTTCTTATATTCAAAAAACAGTGTATTCATAAATCCATTATATCTGTTTAACAAATTGTAAATATCGATTGCAGCAGGCGCGTCAATCACAGGCAAAGCGTGAATTATTGAAGTGAAGAAAAAAACGTCACCGGTGAAATGAGGAAAGAGACGAGGTGATAGAACGAGAGAGGGCTGCAATTAATGAAGGCCTGTCATTAAAGGTACTTGAGCAAAGAGTGAGCTGTATTGGCGGTACAATCGAACCCCGCTCCATATATTCACGGACATCGCTCTTTCGAGAAGTTGATTACGGAAAGTTCTAACGCTCTCTTGTGCTCGCGGGGCTTCCGCGAGCGAACGCGGTCTCTTATAGCCGTGACAGGGCTAGGCGCCCCGGTGCATTATCGGTGTGAGAAGGCAGTGAGTGGAGGGTAGTGGCAAACCCGGCTTCTCTCGGCTTGCCATCATTCTGAGCTTTCGCGCGAGCAACCAAAAGTCCGACAGCGTGTCTGACGCGGCGCTTCGGCATTGAGCCACCCAAACCTTACTACCATCACCGACGCCACCGCCGCTACCACAACCACCACCACCACCACCACTACCATTCTCCATCGTACGTACAGATCGGTGGTGGGGCCCCGCGCCGTCCTTCGTACCCAAAACTTGCAATTATTTTCCACGTCATGTACGCCTGGCCGCCGGTGCAGGTGAACGGGTCTCTTCATTAGAGAGAATTCGGCGCGATCTCACTCTCGCTTGAGCGTCGTGTGTTCCGAATAATTATTCCAAGTTTCAACGGGTTACACTGGCTCAATCTGATGTCTTATTAGTCCCTGGAACGAAGAATATCCAGGCATCGAGGTCTCTATTAATTACGTGGGCATTTTTATACCTATACCGTGCATAACCAGAGCTAATTTTAATAGACACTTTTGGCTCGGTCATTTATAGAAATCTTCTTCTGAATATTTCCGGAATATGGAAAGAACGAACATTCTCTTCGGTGGTGGTGATCAACGGCGATTAGTTAATTATGCTTGGAGAACGTTATTATGTGTTTTTCAATATTCCTTTAATATTCAATGGAATTACTCTCTGTAAAAAGAATCGTACGTTTTTTTTTTTTTTAAGCAGTGAGAAGTTTTCCATTAATTTGACTCTGGAAAGTTATTCATCGTCATTTATAACCTAAGGCAACATAGTACAGTTAATATTTTTCTACCCAACACTGAAGTTGTACACTTGTAAAACGGATGACATAACCCGTTTTGAAATTAATCGTATGGAAATTGATTGTTACTATCACATTTGGAAGCAATATTGGAAACGTGAAAAAATAAGCATAGCAGCATGTGGAGACGTTAAATTTATTTCAAGGTTCTATTAAACGTGTGTATATATACCTACTACCAATTATACTAATCACTAATTCCTTTTTCTATTTCAGACATGTCCTACAAGCCACGCCATCCCGTAGTCGAGGGTAAGTCCTTCCTCGTTTCCTATTGTCGCGCTATACTCGCGCTATATTATAGACACTTGGCTCTTCATAATCTCTATTTGCAGTAACCCGGGCTCTCTAATTCAATTACAATCGAGATAATGTATAGCATTCCGCGCGATTATCCATGCCTGAGTAAGCAGTAGGTACGTGCGAAAGACGACAATTTACCACACGATTCCTGAAACCAGCCACTCGTGCCACTCCCTCTCTTCCCGTGTATACGTAAGCACTCATGAAACAGACGAATACCTTTTCGCGCTAACAAATTTGACTGTTTATGTGTTTTCTCTCATCTTGATACTGTGCGACACCGAAGTAGCAATTGATAGTATCTAAATTATCCGGGAGATGAGGCAAAAAGCTTGTGGTTCGAAATTTTTAAGAAACTCATGAGAAGTTGATGATCAATAAAAAAAAATGAAACAAAAATCACCAAACAGGAGAGCCACGTAAAACTTGAAGAAAAAAAAAGTATTTTGACAATGTCATAAAATAGAAAGATATATCAATAGCGGTTCCTCCACGTGTAAAAAGAAAAAAAATATATACATATATATATATGTGATCCGTCACGAAGCAACGCGCTCGATGATGAGATTGCTCGAGTGAATATACCCAGCATGAGCTTATTTAATGCAGCTTATTATTATATCGGCGAGTATATAGCCAACGAGGTTGCCTTCTCTCTCCTCGAGTCCCCTTCTATAGCAACTTTCAAGTTTTTCCGCTAGTGAATTTATTTCCCCCGATCATAAATTTTATATCGAGCGAGTAGTAAACCCCAGCATCGCTGCGAAGTTGTAGCCGGTAACGAGGACAGAGGAAATCCACAGGAAATCCAATATACGCCACGAAGCAAAGACCTTCCGTGTCAGACTATTTTCAGAAGTCCAACAAAGTCAAGATTCAGATCGTTGAACGATATATATGTATAGTCGCTGTAACTGGCAGCAGTGGTCACAGAATCGGTGCGTAACTTCGGCGGTTTCCTAAGTTAAATACTAGCAAAGGGTCAAAGGAAGTAGATGCGCAAAAACTTGGCGTAGACATACGATGGAATTTAAAGAAAAATTAAATTGAAGCAGTATTTTTGAACATTTTGTTTGCTTTATTTACCGGCAGGTCGACTGTCGCAGGCGGTATGGAAAAGTTAGTGAATCAGTGAAATGCGACGTTCTTGATGTTAATGAAATATATCGAAATTTACTGGGTCTTTTAATTTTCCGCAAGTGAGTATGAGTTTTTTATTTCGGTGGTTTTGCCCCGGGGCAGATTTTTTCCGGGGAAATCGACGAAGCTTAATTAAGTAATTATTATTATAAACAACCACAGCCTAACAATGAATACCATAAGAGTTATCATTTGTTTTATTCGTTAATCTACTCCGCACAAATGGCGCTAACATGTAGCATGTATTTGTGTTACTACGGCAACGGCTGACAGGTGCCCTGGCGAGCTCGCCTACTCTTCGTTTGCAGACAGCAAACACAGCCGGAGGCTTCGATGATGTTCAGCAAGAAATTTCCATCCGTCTAATTTGTGAGAATGGCCAATTTTCAGCTGGGCAATTGGGTATTATAATACCTGCGGGAAATACTCTGTGAAACAGGTTGCGAAATCCCCGTCTAAGCGTTGGCGAAGCCACGTTTACCGAGCTATATAGGGCATTAAGCATCAGAGCGAACTATACACGATGGT
Organism: Perithous albicinctus; assembly: GCA_964016905.1. Taxonomy (NCBI): domain Eukaryota; kingdom Metazoa; phylum Arthropoda; class Insecta; order Hymenoptera; family Ichneumonidae; genus Perithous; species Perithous albicinctus. Next base: position 21,449,751 of record OZ024693.1, on the reverse strand, counting down.
TTGACCGTAGAACGTCGAAAGCTCGAAATTGTTAGCTCTACAACACCCCTCTCTGTTCGATCGACCCGATCCTCAACTGACGTATTTTCATTCGCTAAAAGGGCTACTGCGCGTTTCGTCCGAACCTCCCCCCCCCCCCCCCCCCCCCCCCCGGCCCATTGTTTTATCTCCGAAAGGTAGCTGTGGTACGGAGCTTTAGCCTTTTACCCAGTGACGCGTATACGTGCTTTGTGCTTTAGCAATGTCATTTTGTCGAAGGCAAAATAGTGGGGCAGACTGGGATGTCTTTGAGCGTGAGTCGAGGATTTCGCAACGCTAAACTCTGCACAGTATTCGCACTGGATTCAGCCGATAGTGGCAAGCTTATACGGTGTTGTGCGCGATGCGTGCACAGGTTTCCGCTGCTTCCGCACACACGTGACGAACGTTGCGGGCGGCTGTGTACCGCCCGAAACTATCGTGCGAGAGCTTTCAAATCACGACGACTCTATACCGACGAGGTAACCAGTTACCGTCAGTACAGTTCTCGCTGTGTTCATCGATGCAACAGAGTGAACAAGCGGAAAACTATTTGAGGGAGCGGCGGCATTGATTCAACTTCCGGATGTGGTGTAGCTCTCGCAAAGGGAGATTACCAGCTGGTCCTGAATATTCAATGTACATATGGGGGACGCACATATGAATGAAAAGTATTGGCGGGCGGTGATCGACTGCAAAAATCAGTAACAAAAGTAGCGCTCGGCCGGAGCCGAATAATAGGGCCATTTGCGCGTGACGAATAAATGAAAAAGCGGTTTAACTTGGATAAAATTGATCCGGCAAATTGTTCGATTCGATTTTTAAACCTCGTCGCCTCTTACATAATGGATGGGAACTCGAGATTTGCGAATTCCGACGATTTTTCCCTGACGTTAAACTCATAAAAGCACCAACGGGAAATAAATGTAAGACTTTTGTTTTCTTTAGATTTTTATGTTACTATTTGCACATTAAACATTTGTCGTTTCCAAAATTTAACTTTTCTTTCAAACACTCCTGTAGGGGACATTCAACTTATCCACAATAAAAATAAAAATTATCCTCGTCGCATTATTAAGACGGTCAGTATTGTTGCGTCCAAGACGTGCTCCGCAGGTGACAAAAGAAATTGGAGATTATCCTAGAAAAAAATATTACACTCTCACGATGGGCTGGTAGTTATGATCTGCGGCATATGATAGTAGCGGTGAGTTGGAAAAAAGTGGGGTATAGGTTGGCAACAGTGAGATATGCAAGATTCTCGTGGTACAGACGGCGTCAGAAGGGACAGACGAGGAGAAATAGGGAAAGAGTGAGGAATGAGAGGCAAAGAAGAGCGGCGGTTGAGTATATGGATGCAGAAGGGGATGCAGGATGTGCAAAGAAGATCATACAGGACGCCATGAAAGAGGTTCGTACGTGTGTGTACATCCAGAAAGTTGCTTCAGGCATGGCAGCTCGCTTCGTCGTCGCCGTCGTCGTCGTCGTCGTCGTCGTTCCCGGAAAGCAATTTCTCCGTAGCGGCGCAAGGCACCAACCTTATCGTACCTACACACATAACCGACAACCAGATGGTATTGTGCTTCTACTGTAAGTCAGCGGGCGGGCGCGTATCGAGCTGGGCGTATACCTTCAGTAAAAAGGACCGCAATTTCTTTGAGGGATACGCACCGCAGTTCTGTATGTCGTGTAAACGCTATTGCCCCGTCGCAGTAGAAAAGTACGAGCGGAGGAATTGAAAAAAAAAAGATTTTTTTTTTTTTTTAATAAAAATAAGAATATGTATATTCGATTGCACTGTGCTGTTGGTTTATAGTGCAGCACGATACGTATGCAAAAACGTATGGAAATTCTTGAATTAAATTCTTCGTCAACTTTTACAATCTCGTATAACACGTCGTATGAAAGTGAAACAATTTTGTAGTCCGAATGACTACGTTATTTGTCTTCTCGTAGAGATCATTATCTAGAATATTATCGAAGCAGGGTGAATCCGTTCATTCTTGGTTGAGAATTGTTATCACACACAATTTTCTTATTTATTTGAAGACCTATAATGTGACGTTTAATGTATATTTTTCTCCCAATCTTTTTGTTCTAGTTAGAAGTGGAACTTGGAACCGAGGGACAGTCCAAGTCAGTTTCGCAGCACTGGACTTGTTTATTAATGTCTCAAGCGTCTCGCTGCCACCCTCATCTTATTTCGCGTACTACATATTCCTTTTTTTTTTTTTGCTTTTTACATTTTTTTACGCTCGATTAAGAGCGTTTAAATGAGTAGATTAGAGGTACATTAACTTGGCTGAAAGCACGGTGCGCGAGGGCAGCTCCATTGGCCAAGGGGGAGAGGGGGGGGGGGGGGGGGGTGAATGACTTGATGGGGACGGGCGAGGTTATAGGCGGGTGGCGGCAACCAGGACGCTTTAACTCTTGCAGTCGGGTCGGTGTGACTGAGACATGGTTCCCTGGAGACCGCAACGGCCGAGATTTACGAACTTCGCTCGCGTGTATCACGTGTACCGAGAGCAACGGCGTATATATTCCCCCAGGCACTAGAAAACCGTGCCCGCGCCACCAACCAGTAGAAACGATGGTTCAACCGTTGGCTTCTTAGACTCTCGGCTTGAGCGACTGCACACATTTTCCCTTTATGCCTGGAACCACTATCACAAAACAAGCCATTTTCCATGGGCTCTCTTTCGAAGAGCCATAAAAGTGACGAGAAATCGTTACAAATCTCCGGTAATACTAACATATCTTGGCCATGTCTATACGTTTTCTTTTTTTCATTTTTTCAATGTAAACATCTACAGACCAGTCAGAGTCGCGTAGACAAGTAATCTTTGTGTGTGTGCGTTTTTTTTTCATTACCGATGTTGTCGAGCAAAACGAATCGTTAGATCATGAAATCCCGCATAAATATGTCCGGTTGTTTACGAAAAATCGGAACGACGACGGAAAGAACTGGTGGCGTCGTGCCGCAGAGAGATGCCTGTAGATCGGTATATCCGCCGAGAACTTGTTTCCGCTAACAGAATGCTCAAGAGTAGTCGTTATATAAGAGCCGATAAGTCGAGAGAGCGCTTCCGCGGGCGCCATTACCGGCTCATGTACCGAGGTCTGCTCTGGCCGACTGCTTGCTGTCCCGGGTTAAATCTTTCATCTATTGTATGTGTATATATGTGTATGGGGCATTTCAAGTCGACTCACTTGATCATCGGCCTGACCTCCTCGGATTCAGTGGACGATTTTTTTTTTGCATATTTCGGTCCAAAAAAAGAGGATTTTTTGTTCAGATTTTTATCACTGGTTTTAGCCTAAAAAATATTGGCTTTTTCCATAACTTTTGAGTAACAATTAATTTCAACCAGGTTTAAAATTCTGAATTTTTTTTGTTTCCATAACTTTTGAGAAAAAATTAATTTCGGCCAGGTTTAAAATTCTGAATTTTTTTTTCCATAAAATCTAGGACTAAAAACAAGTATTTCCATCGTAGTTACCACGACTTTTTTTTTTTTTTTTTTACTAGAAGCACTATTATTGAAATTTTTAATTTTCAAAATTAAGAAAAAAAAACATTTTTTCTTAAAATTAAAAAAAAAAGAAATTGTTCTTGGCCCACTCTCGAATTATAATGTAAATACTTGTTTTTAGTCCTAAACCAGGTCGAAATTCATTTTTACATTATTTCAATTCATTTTTTTCATTATTTTGTAGGGTAAAACAAGCGATAAAAATCTGAAAAAAACATTCCAAGTCAACTCACCAAGTGTATTGACTTGGAATGCCCCGTATAATATATATATACACGTAGGTTCTCACCGGTAGCGTTGAATGCGTTCATCATGGCGCTAATACCCACTGATGGTGGTAGCACGGACGATATACATCCGGCTACTCGCGCTATCTGCCATCCATAGATTAAACGATTTCTGAAGTCTGGTCCTCAGAGTCATTGGCATAGTTGCATCTCTTCTTTTTTTCTGCAATATATTTCGTTGAACCTTAATACACTGTTGAGTGTACATATATATATATACATATATATACATACGATAAACAGAAAGCAGTTTCCATCTGAAAGCCTGTTGCAGTAGCACAAATAGCGACTGTACAGGTAGAGTGCCGCATCATCCTTCGGAAACAAACAGCGGTGGCTAGAGCCGATACCCCGAAGCGGTTCCGCTTCGCTTCGGGTCGAGTATCGGCGATTGCGAGAGGACGTGGGTGGCGCGGGGTTGGGGAGAGGGCGGGCATCGTTGTGAGCTGCTATTCTCGATCTGCATGCACGCTTGATTGCGACTCAATACCGGGATTTCACTCGCTCCCCGATATGACCTCATATACCCTACCAACCTATCTTGCGGGGCGTTCTATACACCCATCGCTGCACTTCCCGCCAACAATGCCGCATTACGTCCGTTTAATCGATGATAAATCGTTCGGCGATATACGCGGCGGCGGCGGCGGCGGAGGCGGTGGTGGCCGTGTGCCTACCTCCGTTTTCCTACCTTCACTCGCCAGTTCGATCTATCTACCTACAACGATTCTCGCTAACTCTTGTACTCGGTTGCTGCTAGTCGCTGTATACTAGTGGCGCATCCAAAGCCGATACAACCGCGACTATGGAACGCCGATTTCGTGGTACCATATAGTCTTCCGTTACAGCGATATAGAGTTCTCTCAATATATTCTACACGAAGCTGCATTTGTAAATTGTCTACACTCGTCACGGCAGAATTGTTCTAAAACCACCAATGCGACATAAACCATCCTCTGCTATACGTTTCGACGTAGAATACACGATTCAAATCGATCAGAAGTTTATCTGCATTGCTAAAAAACAGAACAAAAAATCCGGTGACAAAAATCTACCATACGTGGTGTCTGTAAATTCCGCACTGTGTCAGCGACAGGTGTGTGCAACACGTCTGGTGTCAATTTCCATCATCAACCTCAAAACCTTTGACATATTTCACTTTTGAAAGTAAATTGACGAAATTTATGGCGATATTTGTGGAAATTCGTTGGTGCCATAATTACAAAAATTGACGGCGAAAAGTTTATTTTCATCTCTTTTGAACTCGAAATTTTTTATTTCATCGACGACTGGAATCGCGACATATTTTTTCATTTTTCGAATTTCAACGCGAGCTAACGCCAGATATACTCTTCACCGCAAGTTTCTTCTCACCACTTACGTATTATCCAAAACATATATATATATATTTTTTTTTATCGCATCAACATTACGTCGCTTCAAACTGTACAATAATTAATCGTACAATCGATGTATCTGCACATATACTCCGCTGGACAAAATAATACAGGTGTGTGTTCGAATCGCGAATAGGTTGTACAAGTGCCGGTCGATGGCAAACAAACACTGACAGAGGAATCGAAGGGGAGGATGTGCACTTCCGGTCGTCCCTGCACGTAACGTTGCAAATAGCCAGTAGCTTCCAACAGTATATATACAGTAACGGTGTTAGGGAGGAGGTCACTGTAGAGACTGATTTACGTGCTGGATTTATGAAGACCGTTCGGTTTTCTAGGCCGTATTTCACTCGAGTTACCTTTTTTTTTTTTTTTTTTTCATTCACCTACGCGATACACGATCAGTAGTGCATTTTTTCGAATCTTTTAGTCTCTGGATACTATATATATATATTCTCGAGTACCGAAAATCACTATAAAAACGAACGTGAAATGTGTCAATGTCGCTTCAACCCGGAAGAATCTCTCTCACCTTTTTTTTCTTTTTCTTTTTTTCTCATAAAACGACATTCGAAAATTGTTGCGGCTATTTTGAAGCCAAGCTAAAAAACGTATATAACGCAATAGCTATTTGCTGGGAAGTTGTCAAGATTATATTCATGACTGACAGAACTTTTACGAGATCAGATAAAACAAGCTAGCCGACGAATATGTCTTCTGTACATATGGGCTATAACTATAATAGTACCAACTCTAAATCGTCCTTTTCGTTTACGCAAACATGTGATGCACGCTTATACTGTATATATGTATATATATATATATACAGCAGGATCTACGTTACGTTTCAGGATTATTTCAGCGACACGTCAGACGCTGGATTCCCCGTGGGCGCCCGAGTGGTTACACTCGGCGTCGGGTCAGCCCCTAAGTGGAACGTATCGGGCTCTAAGTAGTAGTAGAATGCCTCGACGGTAGGGTCGGACAGAGACCGCACGCCACCACCGCAGCAAGCCCGTCCTCGCTACTTTCTCTCTCTCTCTCTTTCTCTCGCGCTATATCGTTCCTTTCCTTTCTCGCCAACCCCGTTTCGTAACTAGTCGGTTTTACTCACTGCTGTGCCATAACTTACTTAACGCGAATTGTACTTCAGTGCGCCATTCCCAAAGGAAGAGCCAGTGAAAAGAAGAAAAAAAAAAGAAAACAAAAACAAAAAAACGAATAAGTAACAAAATGGTGGAGCAAACTCACTCGCGCTCGAACGTACGGTAAAATTTGGAAGCGCTTACGCAAGAATAGCAAACAAGTTTTGCACTAGACACATTAAATGGTTTACAGCAGAGTACGTATTACGAAAATTTATATGAAAACACCGGCAGAGAGAAGCATAGAATTCGAGAGCTTACACACGTTTTATTTAAAATTAGAATTACCTTTAGTAACATTTGTTTTTCGAGCAAAGTCTCGAAAAAAAAAGAAAAGAATGCACGCAAACAAAGCTTCCTCTGTGACGAAGTAATAGATAAAAATAAATAAAAGAACCCTGAAGGATTCTCTATTAACGAGTTCAACAACCGTTCAAATTGTGAGATACAAACGAAATAGTTGGGATATGGAGACGTGCGAGAGACCGAATGAAAGAACGTCGGGCAAAACTGGAGTAAGGATAAACGGGAATTGGCGCGAGAATGGCAAAGGAAGAAGAGCTTTGGCAAAAAGGAGTGGTAGCATTTGAAGCTTCCAGCAGCCTCTCTGTGTCCTGGACATACGCAAGTTCGATCTGACCGAAAGGAGAGTTTCATGCTTCCTCGGGTCAATGTGTGTTTGTGTGAATGTACGGTCATAAGGGCATGATGCGTCCTCGAACGAGTGAGTGAGATAGAGAGATAGGTGTATGTAAATTGGAGAGAAAAAAAAAGAAAAAAAAAAAAAAAAGACCAAGAGTGAGAAAGTGAGTAGTAGCGTGGAATGGGAAATAGGGGAAAAGTTGGTTGGGTATACTGTCGGCTCATGGACAAAAACAGGGTGTCCCGGCAGAGTGCTCAACTTGGACAAAGGAAGACCCGAGCGGCCTGTAGACAAAAGCTTAATCTTCGTTTTTTGTAGAGTTTAACTCCCGTTTTCGCCCCCCCCCCCCCGCCCCTCCTCCTCCTCCTCCGCCTCCACCCTTTTCCCCAACCTGAACCCTCACGATCCTTTATCTTTCTCTCTTCCTCTCTCGGTCTCTCTGTTGAGCCATCCTACCGACCCTCCTCTGTGGTGACTACCTTCAAACCCAAAAGGTGCTAACACCTTTGCGCTACTCAAAACGACGCCGTGAGCTTTTATACAACGTGTACGTTTTCTCTTCCGCCTGCGGGGCTTTCGTGTCGTTTCTCGCAATATCATTACGATCTCTCAACGCTCTTTCTTGCAACGATTTTCTTCCTGTGTTTTGCTTACATTGTCCTCGACAAGTGGCCTCTCCCTCCCGAAGTCGATGCTATCACTTGGACGTGCAATTATGTTTATACCGGTGAAAAAGCAACAATTACGTGGCTCTAAATAATAACTGTAATAATTGTGTATGTTTAAAGCCAAGCGTTGCCGCCCATGCGATACATTTGCCCTATTGAAGACCCTCTAAATTATAATTTGAGTTGAAGATTGCGTTGCGATTCAAGCAATCTTTAAAAAAACAAGGTACCCTTAATTTTTTCCACATTTTACTTTTAATCATTATTAACCGGCTTGTTTTTATTTTTGCAACTTTTGCATTAAATTACACAGTTTTACGTGGAAAATCCATGAAACCGACTAACGTCAAGAAAAATATAAAACTAATATCTCAGAAGAAATACTTTGAGACAGTTGTTGTATCTCCAATTTTGAGGACAATTTAACCCGCACGATCTTTCCGATTTGTCCAACAAATGTAAGACCTTTGAGGTCTGTATTTTTTTTTCAGGTCAGTCAGGCTACAGATGTTTCTACCCCGCACAGTGACTAACGCGTTCAGCGCAATCCCCATATTCCCCTACCGCAACGTTCGTCCAAATGTGTCCTTCAGGGATTGATCGTGCCATTGGGTTTAATCCCAAAAGGCTTATTATATACTTGGCGACAAAATACACCCGTGACTTAGTGGATCGCTCGATGGAATGGATTAATAAGATTCGTTAACGAAATTTATTCCTACATAAAGTAGATTTTTCTCGAAACGCAAGAAATTATTTGACACGGCTTTAATGTGTCTGATACTTAGTGATTTACTTTTTTTTAAAAATTCATTTGGGCACTAAGTCGAAATATAATTAATTTAATGGGCGTCTTATCAATATCAATGGCACTATAATATTGACGTATATTCCGTGGGTATATAACAGCGTGTTAGCCTGGCAGTTTGTAACTCCCAAAGGACTAAACGGTTATGTTCCGTAGGCGTTCGCTTGTGCAAAGTCTTGTCGTGTCGTAGCCGCTCGCATCCCAACGAAGAGCAACCCGGCAATTAATTTACAACCTGCAGCACGTTTCCGGTGCTCGTCCTGCGGTGTTAAGTTTAAGTTGGCCCGCGCCATAAGTACATTGTATTTGACTTTATAATGTACAGCTGGTTCCCCTCCTCACTCTCTGTATATGTCTCTCTTTCTCCTTACCTTTAACCTCGAACGCGGGAGAGAAAGAGAGAGAGAGAGAGAGAGAGAGCGACGACAGAGGCGCCTTACGTATGTTAATACGTTAAGCCTGATATGCACATGCGACTCTCGGAGAAAACCCGGCTTGCGGGTCATTGTGGTGAGAATTAACATACCGCAATGAGCTTTATATACAAGAGAATCGGCTGCGATGTTTTAAGTTATGAAAGAGATACATGTTGCGGCATATTAGTATGTTGTAATACATTTAATTGGAGGGATATTTGGGTCATATAATAGATTTTCAATGTGGAAAATGTTTTAAAACAGGTAAATACGAATAATGAGAAAATAGATCGACGGAGGAAAAAAAAGGTGGCACTCAATTTTTGCGCGAGAGGGTTTCACTGAAGATATTTACATTTTTTCTTTTATACTGTAGTTTTATTAAGTGGGATGGTTGCCACGCCATCGGTAAATCATTAATTATTAACGTTAATTTATTAATTACCGGACTTATTAAAGTCATTAAACATTAATTCAATGACTTTTGATGTACTTCAGTTGATTTACAATGTAGGGAAGAGTGCGAAAAGCTATGTGATGTAACATCGGTTAGTCTGCAGCTCTAAAGCTGTAACTGGAACGCACATTTTTTTTTTCCGTGACGGAGGATTTTTGCAAGTTCGAAAATAAATATTTGGCCGTTGGCCTCATGTTCGTTTACATTATCTGTCTGATTTAGAACTTTACCGGTGACAATGTCCCGAGATCGCCGAACGAGACTGTGTCTAAATATAGTATACATGAAAGTGTTGGCCATAAAATATTAATCAGCGCAGCGGACTTTCGTATGCGTGTTAATTAATCATCAAGTGTAAAGACTGATAATCGCGAGAAAAAGAAGGGAGGTAGAATGAGGAACCAGTGCACCTCTCGGCGAGGATAATATTGCGGATAAGATCGAGAAGATTAATTAACGTTGCGCCTGTGTAAACTCATCAGCGGGCAAGGAGAAGAGTGGTACGTCCTGCTGCGATTAGGATAATCGCAGACACGGCAAAGGCTCTGAGTTATGGCTTATTTCGGTGTATCCTAAGTGCCACGTGGCCTATATAAAGAGTCTGCATAATCGCTTTTACCTGTACCTACCTTTTTGTACGTATTTCGAATTCAAATGACTATCTATTCTACGGATTGGTAACAAAACTGTCAGCCAGTGCGGAGCCGGGACATTATTCAGGATCCATTTGGATTCTAAGTCCACCAGCCCATTTAGGGAGGTACATTACGTTTTCATGACATTTTGACGCAACCGTTTCGACGCGAGTATTTCGACGTAAAACATTTTGACGTCCGGACTTTTCGGCGCGGTCGTTCCGCTTCCCGACCGTTTTTCTAAGTAGAAAAAGAAGACGATCTAACCTAACTTAACCTAAGCTAAAGAACTCGCATTGAAAAACGGCGACGCCGAAAAGTCTTGCGGCAAAACGATCGAGCCCAAACGGTCGCGGCAAAATCGTCCTGCATCATCTTGCACGCTAGCCGCTCTTCCTAAATTCTTTTGTGAAAGATATATTGTAATTTGTGAGCCAAATGACTCCATTTACACGATGGAAATAATATTCGGCTTGGGCGACGCTAATCTTCAAAAAGTGTAGTGTTGCAGTAGTCCGTAAACTTGATCGGTAGCTATATAGATTTGCCGGTACTCATATACCATAACTCCGCAGTCCGCGGGGTCCGTCGAGTACACACAATCTCGGCCAACGGCGGACTACACACTCCCACGTATATACGTACACGTAAGAGTCAAGTTGCAAGCCAGAAATTAGTGGTGTTGCGCAAAGCATTTAAAAGATAAAAGCAAACTTTTCCCATTAATAGGCGAGTGGTGGAGTGGCGAGTGGTGCGGGTAGGGCACCGTGAGCGACCTGCCAGTCGGTAACACTCACCCGTCGACTGAAAGCCAACCCAGCCAGCCAGCCACTAGCCGACTCAATTGCAGTTGAGGTCCCTGTAATTATTTCCAAAGTTTTTGAGTGCACGGCGCCCGCTCTCTGCTAGTTACGCGAGCGTGACAATTCGAATCTTCGCCCGAATAATCCGCCGTGCTTACGTAATCTTTATAAATTGCGCATTGCACACGCTATTGATCTTCAAGGTACAGCGAAGTCATGTGAATTGTCCAATTTTTATATTTGGAACTAGTGCAACTACACGAGTTAATCTCTTGGAATAGTTAATTGAACCTTCGAAAATTGTAGAAGCACGTTACAAAATTCAGCACTTATTTGACTAGTGTCAAGGGCTCCAACATTCTTAAAAGACAGCTGAAAAGTAGTTTAATTCGTAACAGTGAATTCTATGAATTTTGCACAACAGTCGTAGAACTCTCGTACGAGAAATTCGGCTGAATTTCGTCGAAGCATCATTCCGGCTGGCATTAGAATTGAATGTCAAGTGACGCAGTGACGTACATCGCGGATGTAATAGAGGTAACCATTTGCATCGTCGAGCTCGTGCATTTATATTATTCGTAATGGAGTATGGATCCACCGAGCGGATTTCGGCTATTTTTGGCAATTTCATGCTATTCAACGTTACGCATAATAGGATGAATCGAAGTTGAGGTTGGTCTGCGCATAGATTGCCGGGGGGACTCTCTCGTATTTCGAAAGATAAATTATGTATTGCTGGTGTGCCGCGGCTTTTGCAGAGATTGTTGGCGTTTGCCAGGGCGGTTCGAAGGGCGCGAACGGGGAAAGCTGGAAATATGCTGGTAAAATTCGGCAGTTGGGTTCGTTCTCGTATAATTATCGCATCGGTTCGTGTTCCACCGCCGGACTTGGTACGCCCGAATCCACGCAGTCACGTTTTTAATTAAACTACTTAATAATTATCCGGCGGCAGATGTATGAATTAAACGAGTGCATGTGTGTGTGTGTGTGTGTGCGAATGCGCGCGGTCGCTCACGTTTATCGAGCGTGTTCGTGATTAATTTGAAAGTAGCGGTGATGACGTGGTTTCGTCGAATTCTATTGTTAATTCGAAGCCAAACGCAGTAAGTTGAAAATTAGCTCGTATTTCTATACCTATCAATTTTCATATTCATCATCGATTAGAAAATTAATGTTGAAGATTTTCGTTCTAGCGCCAATGTCAACAATTCGAAAATTTGAACCGCAAACTTGCTCACGAATTCAAGCTTAAGTTCCAGCTTCTTTTTTTTGTCTGATTTGGTGTATCAGCTGGAAGCACTGAACCTGATTTTTAGAAGTTTTTTGGGAACATCTTCTTTTTTTTTTTTTTTTTTGATTAGCTGGATTGATATGGAATGCCTCATATAGGTTTTATATTCTATATAGTTTCCTGAGGCTAAACCGGGGAGCGATTTCTCCAAGCGCCGTATTCCACCATACGGCATCCGGGCCACAGAACTGTCGGCCGTACCAGCCTCCGAAGATTAGGGGTGCGATAAAGGTATCACGTTTATCCGTATCCACTCGGTGCTAGCCACGACCGAGACCGATTTCCCCAGGCTCAATTTCCGCGACGAGCTTCCCCACGAGATCACTAAAAATTTGTCATACACTGGTGTATACATATTCATGATACGCGCCTGTTATTAACATGTACATTGCACAAACGCATTGGGATCGATGTTGACAAATTGCTTTTCATCTAACTCTCATCCCAAATATAAATGTTGATAAATCGAGGTTCGCGAGAACTTTTAAAAAATATAACTTCGCGCGACACGGCTCCCTGAAGATCAGCAATCACATATCATTCTTATGATTTTTTCCATTTTGCTTACTCATAGAGTGGATGATTAGTTTTCGTGAAAAAAAGGGAATAATCGAGATTTTTTGTTCCAGTGCTGGAAATGATGTGAAATGTAAAAAAAAAGAAATGTCGTTTTGAATTTTTTTTTTTCGATGTTTCTCTGTGTGTGTGGAGGAGCCATTGTTACTCTTTCATTGTTGCAAATTTAATTGGATCTGGAGTTCTCCTATCAACATTTTTTTAGTTTCACTTTTTTTAATGCTTGAACAAATTTCGAGGAATCTCGTTAAAACTTTAACAGAATCGACAATGCGATTTGGAAATTACGACATTAAAAAAAAAAAAAAGAAATGTACTAGAATCATTCATCAACCAAATAATGAATTTACGGATAAATTTTTCGTTTTTCTTTCTCGTAATTTAGACTTATTTTCCGTGTTAACCTCTGCGTAAAAAAAGTCTCCGGCTGCGGCTGGCCTGGCAAATCAGTTTGGTCATTCTTTTTTTATCGGTTTCCTCTCCCAGCGCGTAATCATCTCGAGTCCTTATAAAATAAAAGGTGGACAGACAATCCAACTTTAGGTTGTGATGTTTTAGGGAATTAGGCAAATTCCCACTGTTTAATTCAATTTCCCCACTGTTTAATTTAATTTCCCACTGTTTAATTGTACTGAATAATTTTAACACACTCATTTGTCTGAATTTAATACTGGTAAAAAAAACGTCCATACCAATCGTCTTTAACACGCTGAATTTTGAGCAACGGGAAGTAGGAGATCTCAGACAGAGATGAAATTACGTGGGTCCGGGCTATATTTTGTAGAAGTAATAATATCCGACAGACGGAAATAAAATTATTCGTCTGGAAAGATTATTATCGATATTTCGTGAAGCGCATTAAATAAGAAGAAATGAAAGATTCCCGACCGGCGAGTATCCACGGTAGCGGCACTGGATATTGGGAATAAGATGTATGTCCTCTTCTTTCGCGATATTTCAATTAATCTATAACTGTCTAATTTACATTGGAAAAATGCACATTTACATTTTAATGCAAAATGTCATAAAATTTGAACCGCTCGACGGATTTACGTGAATAATAGTTCGTATATGTGAAACAAATTTAAATTTGCAAAAAAATTTAACCATATTCTTTTTTCTTCGTGATAGCAATTTTTTCTCAACCACTTCTTTCTCGACGTTTTGGACCATCCTGAGTGGCTCGAGATAGAAATTAAAAAGAGAAAAAAAATGTCAGGAAAAGAAAATCCATGAGGAAGAAAAAATAGTTTTGTACAGTCGAAATATGTAATGAAAGACTTGAAAAATTTCGAAAAGATTCATTTTATTAAAGCCCATTAAAAAATCGCAAATATTAGCATTTTTTTGTCAACACTCTCATTCCAGTTCCTCCGTTAAGAGGGCAAAAAGCTGCGTCGCGGTAACGTCACTGAGTAGACGATGCTTACTGCATATCAGGAAGTCTCTACATGCATATGTAGATGATGTTTCAAGGGCAGTAGGAGGAGTTATTATACAAATAAGAATGTAGAGTCACTCGGGCTTTGTATACGCATAATAGTGTATATATGTATATAAATATATATATATATATATATATATATAGTACACGGTACACTGGTAGATACCGTCGGGTAAGACAATTTCACTTCATCAGAAATGCATAAAGTCAACGTGGGGTTGCGCGCCGAGAGGGTGCCGAGGGTGCTGAGGGGCCAAGTTCCGACGGTTGGGGAACGTATAATATATTCGGCTGCAATAATAGAGTCACTTGGAAAGTAGCATTACCCGCTGGCTGTGCAGTAGTGGTGCAGTGTGTCTCGTAGACTCCTGGCATAGAGACGAGGACGGAGAGAGGGAGAAATATCGTATAGAAACGACAGTTTGCACCTGCTAAATATAATAATGCTTGGAGCGCTCGTTCTCGTCTGTCTTTACACGCTATATAATAAAGAACCATTCCGAGATATCCTCGGCACTGACGACGAGCAATAACAGGGTGTGGATGTGTGTGATACATGCATGGGAATTGGGAGGTCAAACTCAATTTGCTAACAATGAGAGATAATCACGGTATTAATTTTTTTTTGTTCTCACTGCAGAAAGTATTAGTGCTTGATGTTTTATCATTTGCTGAAAAAATTTGACGTTCTAAAAAAATTTTTAAAACGTGTTTCAACTAATGTTTTTGTCATTTTTTTTTTTTTATATTTAGCTAAAAATCATGAGTTAATCAAATTTTCAGCTAGAAAAATCACATTGTTGGCTTCCCCTCAAAAGAAAAATCGTTAAAGTAGTATATACAGATCAACGTGCTTGGGGTATTTCTAAACGAAGATACAAGCCGGTGTTAACCGCGCGCGGAAAAGGCGTCTAAGAGAGAGAGAGAGAGAAAGAGAGAGTTGTGTGTGTGCCCGCGTCGCCTTGTGGACCGGAAAATTTTCAAGTAGCAATGCTCGAGCTTGCGGTCCGACACAGAAAAGACCGCGCTCGTACCTATTGTTCGTAGGTTAACAAAAGGATCGACCCCGAGAGCCGCGCGCGGCCGTAGACGATTATTCGCCGTTTACCGGCTTCCGGAAAAAGAGACAAGAGGCGCGCAGCCCCCAGCACACCCGACCGGCGACCACACTGGACAAAAATAAAAAGCCAACTGAATTTAGGTATAAAATATAGTAGTAACCACACCACCTAGGTGGTTTTAAATGAAATCTATATAAAGACGAATACACTCGGTGACCAAAAGACAAAAGGCAATAAGTTTAAACATTTTCTCACTTTTTTTTCATATAAAAAGAAGAATATTTGTGCAGTGGGGGGGGGCTTCGCCTCTGGACCCCACAAGGGGCTTCTCCTCTGGACCCCACAAGGGGCTTCGCCTCTGGACCCCACAAGGGGCTTCGCCCCTGGACCCTACAAGGGGCTTTGCCTCTGGACCCCACAAGGGCCTTCGCCCCAGGACCCCACAAGGGGCTTTGCCCCGGGACCCCACAAGAAGCTTTGCTCCTGGGACCCCACAAGGGGCTTTGCCCCAGGACTCCGCAAAAGTATTGTAAGCAACACCGGCGCAGCAGATTTTTTAAGTCACGCACTAGTAACATAAAGTACCATTTATTTTCGATCTAACTGGTTATGAAGTTACTTTTGTACAATAAAAAGAAAGATCACCCAAAGGAGAGTTCGAAATAATAATGTTTAGAGGTGACTCACGCAATTTGTAATTTCCCCTTTAAATAACGTGGGAGATACGTTTTTGCGTATATAGACTTTTCTACCGTCTTCATGACAATTGTAATGAGTAATTTCACAACACGTCTCTATAGAAAATTTAACGCTCTACAAAAAAAAGGCCCTTGGCAAAAAATTCCTAGATCAAATCATTTGAAAGTTATTAACCTTCAAAGGTATATTTATATAAAAATTTTACCGTTTTTATCACAAAATCTCTTCAAACTTTTTATCTATAGAGCATTTTCAATTCTCAACTCTCTCGACTCTTGAGAAGATAATTTATCAATGTCATAGATTGCAATTTGTAGGCGTATTAAAAAAGATGTTACATAATAACTTATCAAATGGGAATTTACAAATTACGTGAGCCAACTCTAAATATTATTATTCAGAACTCTCATTAAGTAAGTTTTCTCTTTTTTTTTTTGCACCAAAGTATAATTTCTCAACCAGTTAGTTGGGCAAAAAAATATATAACGTTTTTTTGTAGTTTTTTTCCATGTTCTGTAATAAAACAGCGAGGAAGGTCTGACTTGTCCGATTAAAAATCCTTCCGTTGATTTGTTTTTTTTTTTTTAAATTTTTTTTTATTCTTTTGTTGTTACGTGAAATGCATATTTCGAAATATATGAATTTCACGATAACGAGATGAAATATACACCAACCAAGAGGATTTTCTTCTTCCTTATTGATCGAGCGGTTTGTTATAGCTGAACATATACGCGGTAATTATTATTTCAATTACGTGTTGAAAAGGTCCAAGTTAACCATTGTGGACACAGGCGTCAAACTCAAATGCTTCCCATTAGCCTTGATAGAGTCGTTAGTCAAATATTTGCAGATACAAACGAATCGATAACGCCCGATTGCCCGTGGATGCATTCGCGTCAGTCGGTTTGCTATTCAGATGAGCCCCGCGTGCCTGGATGCTCGTTTTCCTCGTACAATAATAGTTTCAGAGAGTTTGCCCCCCCCCCCCCCCCCCGCTTTGAAATTTCGAAGAGAATGTCGCGCGAAGAAAACGAATTATCGAATCGTGTTGACGATGTTAATTGTTCAATCCATCGAAATACCATTTATATGTGCTTATTAATTTCGAGTAAAATAGTCACGACGAGCGTTCTTACCACTTCGATTATGAATACGATGATTAAAAAATATTTCGACATACCGGAAAAGCGTTCGTACGTTCATGCCGAAGGTATAATTTCGAGATTAGGGAAAATAAAAAGCATCTTTCTCCGGATCTCTCTTTCTGCTCTTTTTTTCTCTCCTGCCATTTGTTCTACGCTTCATATCCCGGAGACGAAGAGCCTTGGGTCTCGTAACGATTTTTTATCTAAACGTTTCCAGTGCTCGCACTGCTAGAGTGGTGGGAGTGGGGATTGTCTAGCTTGCGGATGCTGGTTGGCCTCGGGAAACCGGCAAAAACTGCAAATTATTACCTCCACCACCGAAGCACGTACGTACGTTACCTACATCGGTTACTGCCCGGCGGCTGTCGGTATTCTCCTCGTTTAACCGCGAGGAGGAGCGACGAGGCCAGTGACCTCCATATCCCATCCTAACACCTATTATATAACTTCCGGTCAACTCGTTCCCCATGCATCACGCAGCCTTCCAAGGTCAAACTTTCCAGACGACTGCACTACGGATGTTTATCCTAGAAATCACAATGTCATTCGGATATGCCTTCGCTTTGTTTCTCCTTTTATTTCGCGTTGTTTTAACGCCAGATTATACTGTTTTGTCGAATAACAGCCACATTTACATCTCTAACAGATACAAATTTACCGAATTGCAACTCTACCGGAAAGTGAAACTTCGCTTAAATTCTACGGTAATATAAATCTACCGGATTTGATAATAATTAACAATTCTAACAGAAAGCAAGTCTCCTCCTAAACTCTACCGTTATACTATACCAGAAGTCAATTCTACCGGAATATAAATCTACCGGAATTCAACTCTACCGGAATTTAAATCTACCGGAGTACAAGTGTACCGGAATGTAAATCTAACGGATTTCAACTCTACCGGAATTTAAATCTACCGGATTACAACTGTACTGGAATTAAACCCTACCGGAATATAAATCTACCGGAATTCAACTCCACCGGAGTACAAATGTACCGGAATTAAACTCTACCGGAATGTAAATCAGCCGGAATTCAACTCTACCGGAATTTAAATTTACCGGAGTACAACTGTACCGGAATTAAACTCTCCCGGAATATAAATCGACCGGAATTCAACTCTACCGGACTATAGATCTAACAGAATTCAACTCCACCGGAATATACATCTACCGGAACACAATGCTAAACGAATGCAACTTCACTATGAATACAATTCTACCGGAATAGGACTCAACCGAAATACAACTCTACCTGAATGCAATTCTACAGGGACAAGGTAGTTAAAAAATAGAATTTCGCGAGCTAAGTTAGTCCGATATAAACGAAAATGGATAATATATAAACTGGCACACGAGTGAAATCTTTTTTGGATAACTCTCGCGTGCAGCCCTACCGGCAAATGTCTTTTGTTTTCTCTGTTCGTTTCGGTTGACTGACAGGGGACAAGTGTGGATAGCAACTGTTATATCTGATGCCGTCAGTACGGTTTTCCAAGGTATAAAACGTTGAAACTCCGGACGAGCTGTTGCAAGAGTGGCATCGTGGCACACAAAAGCGGCGGTGATTCGATATAACACGAAGTCGATACGATGCTTCAACCCCGGCGTGAAAAAAGAAAAAAAAAAAAAAAAAAAAAAAAAAAAAAGTCATTCGATAAAGGTTATACGTATCTCGAGTTTCACGTCGGAGCTTTCGGGGAAACAGTGGCAGCGCGATAGTACTGCTGGGAAAAGTGAAGGAGCACGAGTAAGGGAAAGTAAAAGAAAGCGAAATCAACGGTTTTTGTATCAATACACGATACTGGCGGGAATTTCTTTGGGATACACAGACATATGTTTAAACGTATCAAGGATACTCGATTTAACCTAAACCCCATTTTTATTACACTATTAGAAAAATCTTTACAAATTCATGATATCGATTGTCGATAGTTGTATCTTATCATTCCTCGTGTTGAGCTTAAAATTTCGCATACTTTTCCAACACATTTGAAGTCCATAGAGGGTATCCACTTTTTGAACTCAAAGGAGTACGTTAAACGCGCTCAAGACTCAAAAACCGAGTATTTTACACTCTTCTCTGTCCCTTCCGGGGAAAAAGTCGTGGATGTATAGAAAGAATATTGCGCGATCGCTCGGAATCTCGAAAAATACTCCTATGGGACTCTCGAATACGACGCTCAATCGAATGGGCTCACGCGAATAACCTAACGAAACGATCCGATGGGGAGAGAAAAACGAGAGAAAAAGTTCTCATCGTCGCGTCGCATATAAGAATAAAAATAAAATAAAAAAAAAAAAAAAAGATAGGACAAAACTGTGATAGAAAAGAAGTCTCGCGGTAGGGTGATTCGGTTAAAAAATAAAATCCAACCGCGGAATGAACGAAACACCGATGACTCGGTTGGATTGGGAAATCTCGGTTCTCCCTGGTGCAAAGGCATAACCACCAATCCAACACTGCCAACTATTCTTATATATATATATATGTATATGTGTACAGTGGCATCGCACTGTGTGACTGTCTTGCGACTAGTTTGCAGCCTCTAGCGACTTTGCAAACGAGACAAAGCTCCTCTCCTATATATAGACTCGCTAAAGGTATCCTTTTATTTCGCGGATATTCGAGAAACCCCCAACGACAGACACCGAGTCAATGTAATCGAATCGTGAGGGATTCGAGTGACTCAATCAGCGGATTGAGCGCCTTTCGACCGATAGAATAGACAAATAGATATATATAGCGGCGAAAAATCTTGCCGATTTTTTGTTTCGTCGTTTGTTCTCAAGTTGGTAACGTCGACTAGTCGAAAGTTTGTAGATCCATGGATTGTCGCTATAGACAAGCGGATCCTCTGAGCCAAATGAATGATTGACTGAGTTTATTTAGCTCCAACTGAATTTACGAATTTTAAATCTATTTTCCCTTTATTCTACGACGTACTTTGCTATATTTATTTTTAGCTCACTTAATTGACTTCGTAGAATTCTCGCTCTTATCATTGTCTGTTTGTCTCGTTCGTTCTCATTATTTTCGGACGCTTAATGCCGAATTCAGGTTATTTTAAAAATATTCAATTGGTCTTAAAAATTCGCTAATTTTTTTACAGATTTTTTCATGCGAGTTTACCAAAGAAAAAATTATGGAAAATGAACTTAAGAGAAATGAGATTTTGATCTTTAACATCATTAATTTCTTCTTTTCCGAAAAACCAACAAAAAAAGTAACTGTTTATAAATAAAGTTATTTAAAAAAAAACGTGTTTTCTCTTTTTCAAAATACATTTCGGAAAAAAATTGTCTAAATTATTGAAAAGAGTGTCGGATAAAAAAAAAATTACAGCCCGAATCCTCCACATTTATTCTACCTGTGATTGAGTATCAATGACGTATTAATTTCTCTCCATACTAATATTTCCCTCCATCAAATATGGAAAAATCATTTAAACACACATTCAATTCTTCATGTATATAAATTTACTGGCTCATTTATTGATTTGCGGTTCGCATATAGTGCGGGTAGGTAAATAACTGATGCACTTCAGAAGTTTAAACCCAATATATATATACAAATATATATATATATACTCAGCCCTATCCTGCTCTAGCCCGCCATAGCACGCTCGCTCATTTTTTTTTTCTTCTCTCTCTCTTAAAATTTATTCCTCCAAGTCTAGCAGTTGATTGATCTATGCCATGAGAACAATGAACGTAAAAGACATTCAATTTTTCATCGCTTCCCTCAACTATGTATTTCCAACTGGTGCACTTACGAACATGTACATGGAAAAGTATACGTCTCCCCCTACCTCTCTTTCTATATTTATGTACGTACCATACGTCCGCTCATCTCGGAGTTTCTTTCCACGATATCTAGAATACATGTTTCGTTATATACCGCAAAGCTCGTCGTCTCTATCTAAACGTATATAGCGTAGTATATATGTAATATCTTACCGCCATCTCTGTATAGGACAATCGAGCTGGCTGCGGTTAAATGACACACCAAGGCCCTAATTTTTTTAAATCACCATGAGACCCCCATTCGGAGCCTGATCCTCCAAAGTCCCTGTAAGGCCACCATTTAGGGTCTCACTTTTCAAACCCCCCATAAAGACCCTTTCAATGCCTGATTTTTTTAAATTCCTGTAAGGCATCCTTCGAGAGCCTGATTTTTCTGAGGGCTCATCCAACGCCTGACTTTTGAAGTCCCCACAAAAAGCCTCATTCAAGGGCCTGATTTTATAACTTCCCCCTCCAAGGCCCTCATTTTTCTAAGTCCCCATAAGAACCACCTTTAATGGCCTGATTCATTCAATGACAATTTTTTTTTCTAATCCTGTGGTGCGACCAAAAGACAGGGGTTAACAAATTTTGTCTTTCACGTCATCGTCCCTGTCCCTCTCACTTTTCATTTTCATGTTTCACCGCATAGATCTACCAAAGT
The DNA here is from genome assembly GCA_964016905.1 of Perithous albicinctus. Lineage (NCBI taxonomy): Eukaryota > Metazoa > Arthropoda > Insecta > Hymenoptera > Ichneumonidae > Perithous > Perithous albicinctus. The sequence goes on along the minus strand of OZ024693.1, from coordinate 21,428,276 downwards.
AATTGGAATCTTGAAAATTTACGTTGCATCATCTTGTGATCCACCCGAAACGTCTTATGGTGTACTTTTTACATATGACTTTTACCGGAGATATGCTAGTTGGACATTCAACGAAGCGTGTCGTCTTTGGAGAAATGGCTTCGTGCCGTCCCATTTGTTATGCCGATGGAGTAGCAGAACGGGCTCGAAGACGCCCCACATGAGAGCCAAACAACGTCTTCGTTTCGAGATATTTGTTTCCTCGCTCGCCAGTCAACGATAAATCCACCCCCTCCCCCCCCCCCCCCCAACCCAACCCCGCCACCCACCCACAAACCCTTCCTCCCACACTACAATCCACCCCACTCCTTTGTTTATCCACTTGTTTTCCAATCGATGTGTAGGGGTTTTGCGCGCTGAAGCATCCCACTGCATTTACGTCGCTGCATACTCTCTCAGGGCGTGCGCTTGGATTATTATTTTTGGCAAATTGGAAGCTCAACTCGAGCACAGCGGAACGCGCTATTGTTGCAACAGCACGAACGAGCGAGCCAGTAAAATTGTTGACACCTGTCGGAATGTGCTAGACCGATGTCGATATACATCTTTTGTGCATATATACAGTGTAATATATGAATTATTATATTATATTTCGGTATTGGATCATTCCGTAGGAAACCTAGAATATATAACGTTCAATCGGCGGCATATATTATTTCCATACTTATCAATTTGTAAATATGCCACTTGTAATAACACCCATTTACATAAATACACCTTTATGAATGTATGGGGCATTCCACCTGGTTTCGAGTTGAGTCTGAACCTTGACCCTTCCGATTGGGTCCTCAATTCGTTATATCATTGACAACATTTTTTTTTAAAACACCAATTTAAAAAAAGAATTACACCTTTTTAATTAAATCTTTTTACGAAATCTGAAAAAATTCTGAAAAGACTTTTTTTTTTGGAAAATAAAAATGTTTCGGTATAAGAAGTGCAAAAAAATGTCAAAACGAATAAATTTTATGGTGGTCGATGCGACGTTAAGATCTTTCCACGTAAATTCCAACGCTTCTTGAAAAATATCGAGTTTTCCCCCAACGATGAAAAACCCTCGGATTTGTTGCTAAAAAAAAAAAGGAAAAAGTAAAGGCAGAGGAAGCGTACAAATCCATAGGTTAGCGATCCCCCGTTTTTTTTATCCTCTTGTGACGCGTCTTTCTCTCAACCACCAGCTTCGTGTTTCCATTTCGCGAGTGAGACTGGAATCGAGGTGAAAGAGACGAAAAGAACTCCGAAAAAGCGATCGCTGGGTTTGTACACGTCGCGGCTGGGATAAAGGCGTGTTTTCCGACGATCGACGGAACACGATTTGTTGGAGCGAAAAGGAGCCCTCTCCTCTTAGTCGTATATTTTCCGCATCGACAGATGAAAATTTCTCCATTTTTTTCTTCTTCTTTTTTCTTCCACGCTCGCATTTTATGTTACACGACGAGGGAGTTAAGAAAAAATGTTTCAGATACACAACGAATTTGGAAGGAATTTCTAACGTAAAGACAACTATCAAAAAAAATCTATTTTTTATGTGTATTTTTCATTATTTAAATGTTAATGCCTCGTTCACCGATTAACAAATAACACAAATTTTAAGGATCACCTAAAAGCGTATGAATAATCTTGTAATAAACTACAATTCGCTGAATTACATTCAGAACACAATGAATTGAACGATTACATAATTTGCTTTATTTATCATTTGTTTTTGTTACAGGTAAGGATCTAAATTTCGCCAGTAATAACGCGGGTGAGTGTTATTCTCTAACCATTTAATAACTTTTCGTGCAAAGTGTGTTGCACCGTTTTTATTTACTCAATAATCGTATATTACGGAGATACAAGTTCGGTAAAAATTGTTCGGACGAGTGTGAGAGTTAAGAAAAAATTTCTCCAACGAGTATTGTACAAAATTTTACTTTCATTTTCGCACCGAGTGAAGTAAATGTTTTTGCTTTTTTTTTTTTAAACTAACGATTGTAGAAAATTTGTACTTTAATTTCATTGGAATTGTATGAATTGATTCATTCCAATATGCTTGATTTGCTTACCACATAAAAATGATGAGTCCAGGATGGATTCTGAGCAGTTTCCATCCAGGAAACCAGATTCCATCCTGGACTCCACATGTTTTCTACGCGGATTGTTAAAAATAAATGAAGTAAAAATAATGTAGCATAAGAAACGACAGCAAAGTGGACGTGCTATCGGTGTGTCTGATTCCTGATGAAAATGAAATTGGGGAAACGAAATGGAATGGAAATAAGGCAAATTAAGAGGATATATACGGACAAGTCTGAAGAAGTCATACAATTGGAAATCAGTAAGAGAGAGTACAGAAAGGTAGATATTAAAGTTAACGCTTGCTCCTGTTTTGATAAGCAGAATTGTTGCACACGATTGAGAGAAAATGCAAGATTCTTGTATGACATTATCTATATCGGGCGTGGGGTTTTCCACTTGCCTCTTGCAAGCTCTCTCATCCCCGCCAGTATACCTCGAAAAGGGATGACGGTTAGATAAGGGCAGCAAATTGCAGGCAATCCGGCTGATTAGGCTCCGTCGAAGTAATCCGAGAGATACTTGGGTGGGATACGCTTGGTTTGGGGCTGGAACTGTCAAATCCCGGGTTTCTAGTCGTGTAAGTATATCGGTCGAAGAAAAGGAAACGAGACTGCCGGAGATACGCTTTCTGAGAGAGACTCCTCCTCGTCGTCGTCGTCGTCGTCGTCGTCGTCTCGGAAATTTCGTTTGCCGAACGAGAAAGAGGTGGATATATCGAGATTGAGGTAAAAGAGCGCGAGGCAGCGATTGAGGGTATGGGAACCAAGAGAATGAGGGAAGTAGAACTCACTGAGGCGAACGGCCGCGAAGCTGTAGCTATTTCCCGCAAGCTAAGAGATTAGGAGTCCGGGGGCTTCCACCTCACGAGTACCGACTACATTTCCACTTTCACTCCACCAAAGAAGAACGCCTGTAAACCTCTCTCTTTCGTACGAAATTGGTATTCCATCTCTCTGGGACCGAAGCTGAATTCTGTACTGTTTATACGGCTCGTACGTTTAGCCCGAGCACTATTGCTATTTTGCTACACTCTGCTGAATAGTACCGATACTGTTCTATATTCAGTGCCAATAATAGTGCTAACTGAGATCGACATTCTATGGTGAATAGGAACACCGAATGAAACAGTCTCAAAATGTCGATTAGTGTTCACTTTATAGTCCTGTAGTTATGTGGTACATATGGGCGATTCCGTATGAATTCGCGTCTGGATCTGAAATCCCTCGACTTTGACAATTCACAGTTTTTTAATATAATTGTTGTGACTCCAAATAAAAATATATTTTTCTTCAAAAAATCATAAGTCCATGAAATAGTATTTTAAAAGATGTAAGAAAAAAAGAAAAATATGCCTTTTACAATCAAAATAATGATATGAAAAATCGTGAACCAGATCGGAGAGGTCAAGGGTCATACTGAGGTTGAATTTGTATGGAATGCCCTATATACCCGTGACGTATATCATAATGCTTGTATCTCGGAAATTGGCCAGACAAGTCCGTTGACGGAAATGCTCTCTTTTGGTCCCGGATATAATACATATACATGTATGTATGTTACTGTCAAGAGTCGAGGACAACGAGCACGCGCATTCGTACCTAAGTACGTATATTTACGTATAGAGTGATACCGCTTGAGAGATGAAATAATGTTGGCCGTGCAAGCTCGGGTGCGAGCCTCTACGATTCTACGCCATACAGCACGCCGTTGCATTCAGACAATTGTTGCAATACTTCATTTTCTTTTTCTCTTGAAAGCCATGCAGTTTAAGTTATTTATAATGGCAGAGCTTTTTCAATTTACATTTGAAAATATGAGCAGTCGAGATGGAAAACAGCATCGGGGAGCATAAACGAGGTTCACACGCCACGTATATTTTTATTAATATTTTAGATGTGCGTAAATTAACAACGCAGATCATTTATTGTGCAGCACATATTATATTTGTAATAAGATATTCTATCCGAATTTTTTTATTAAAAGAACATTTTTTTAAAATCGACAAAAATCAATAATCAGACCAAAGACAGAAATGTCTTCATTTTCACCATTTTTTTTTTTGTTTGTTTTTTCTTGAAGTTTCAACAAGAATCTGGTGAAAATATAGAATATTTTTAAAAAAATTTGTAAATGAATTTCTGTACTGAAAATAGTCAGCCATGAGCAGGTCTTCATGTTGGTTTCCTACATACATGTTAACGTATATATCGAGATCTACGTGTGCGGGAAGATCGCTGTTCTCCGCAATCTCTCTATAGAGTCTAATGGAAACGAGGTACCAATTAGAGCACGCCCAGAACATTGCCAATAGAGTATACTAGATCGAATGTACGTCGAGTAATCCGAGTGTCGCTTGTATCGATTGTACAAATTGGTATAGTAAACAAAAAGAGTCTGAAACTACTATAGAAATTCGTGTTATTTTATTTCTAACGTTTATTTTATTTCTAACATTTCCATTTGTTCTTTGTATTTCATAATCAACGATAAGAGTGTCTCTGTGTGTCTCTGGACTACAAAAAGGACTCATTAATTTGTCGCTTTAATTTCATTTTAAGTTGTGAGAATTTTTGAAAAATTATATAGCTAAACAGAATATGAATTTTATTGAAAATTCGCCATGCTTATGAAAAGTTAGAAAGAAGATTTTGTGGGTATAGAAAAAAAAAGAAAAAAAAAAATTACTCGTGATTCGTGAGAGTAACAGTCAGTTGATTTGCGTTAATAGCTTGCAGGCGTGAAATAATAATTTCGTGCTTTTAACTCCACGATCTCTCTGGTCCTTATCCAGCGTCCCGCCGCGGGTTAATTCATTTGGCGTCGACGACAATCAAGCTTCGGGGTTGTAGTTTCTCGTAGTACAGTTTCGAGTTTCATTGCCGGGTGTATTCGCGGTTACACCGTAGCTTTGGTGTACCTCTCTCTCTCTCTCTTTCTCTCGCTCTGTGCTCTCTGCGACGAATGAGGATTCGGGAGAGCAGAGTTCTCGAGAGGAATTACTCAGACCACTCGAGTGTCAGAGAGCTACCTCGCACGATTTCACTGACGAATCCGATTAATGCGCGGCAGCCGGCTGCCAGCAGGTATAGAGCTCGTAATACTCACGTGAGACTCTCAATCGGCTCACGGAATCTTTGTTGCCTCTTCGTCAGGTCTCGTGTCGAAACAATGTCCTATGCGTGCTTATTTTTGGCGTCTCTGTAACAATCATCATGAATAAAAACCACCTGAGTGAAAAAACAAAATGTAGACTGTTAAAAATATTTGCAATTTTCAATTCAATTTTTACATTAATATTTCGATTTTTCGATGTATTTAATAATTAATAGGAGCGGGTGTTTTTTTTACACTGACACTCACGGACACCCATAGACCCTTACAGTCACTCACGGACACTCATGGACCCTCACAGTCACTCACGGACACTCATAGATCCTCACAGTCACTCACAGATACTCACACGGCCACTAACAGTCACTCACAGACACTTACGGACACTCACACGGACACTTAGGGACACTCAGAGCACTCACAGTATTTTCAAAATTTGCACTACAAATTCACAGCTTTGATTACTCGTATAATTCCGGCTGTAATTAACCGCATACAAAAGCAGCCCTTTTTGACATCAATGTGGGATACGTTAAGTTTATGCTCATTTTCTAGGATCGAACAAATAAGTTCGCTCGTTGAAATGGGCTTTTCGAAAAGTGCACACACTCACACATACACACACCAACCGCTATTTTCCAAGCAGAATAATTTCGGTTGTCGAACCATATATTTCACGGCCTCCGGGCCAACTCCATCCATTTTCGTATGCATGCAATTGTTGCTATTATTATTGTTACGCACTTCCAGAATCGAAGCCTGAGGCCAAAATGCCGTAGCATGAAAATCAAATACCTATTACACCAGAACGTGCTCAAATTCGTATTCGGCGAATAACTGATGTAGGACTTGGATTTTACCAATCAAAATAATAATACGTAATTAAATATCTAAATCGTTAATCCTGAAATTTCCTACAATTTGATTATCAGCTCCAATTCGATCATCATTACATTGTAATGCATATCATTGTAAATCCTGTCGATATTATTTTTTTTTTATCACAAATTCTCACATATCTTTCTGTCACTTTATCGCTAGTCGAATGTTCGAGCAAGATATCGAAAAAAACGATCTGAATAATCGATTCGTCAGGGAATTCGATTTTTTTTTTCTCAAATAAAAAATTAGATTGCTCCATGCCTGATATTAGAGATTCAAGGATACAGAATGTATGGAAGTGGTATATAGAGAGAGGCGCGGGACTCGAACGCTATCGGGAAAACGATTCTTTCTAATTCGCTGAAGCACGAGACATCGACTTACAGTTAATTTTCCAGTAAATAAACTCGCGCGTGAGTCGAACGCGGACGCCCCTCTGCGAGATGCTTGTATCAGTACTTACACCGATGGCCCATAGCAAGCATGTACATATAAGAAAAGCTGCCCTCTCTGGCGGCTTGCCTGGGCTTCCCTCTATGCTTTTCCTGCTCTTCGTGTGCGCTCCTCCTCGCGTTACTGCTCCCTAGAAATCGATAGTCCATTATACCGGCTTAAGTTGCCCGATTTATATGTACGCTCCGCCTTCCTCCCTAGCTGATGCACATATACTCTATGTACCCCCGTGATGCCAGTAACGTCTCGTCGTGTCATCTCGAGAATTGGTGAGCGTCCGATATACCCGCCTCTCTGCGTCCTCCTTCGCTTACAGACCATTCACCAGGGCTTCATGACATTTTTCTTTCTTTCTTTTTAACTGGCGGATTTACGTCGAGGACTTGTTTTGCCAAAATCGTAGCGCAAATCGACGTCGATTGGAATAATTCTGAGAGAAAATTGTATAGATTTAAAAATTAAAAAACACGTATTTTAGTTTTGTCCAACAAACTGGTTGAGAAGTTATAATTTTTCTACAACTTCTTATTGCCATGCTCATTTTTTTTCTTTTTTTTTTTAATTGAATCGTTTACTTACTTAGGGGTCACGAAAATTCCCTATAAATTAATCAAATAATACGAAGAGAATTGTTGATACCTCACTCAAAGGTACTTCGACTCTTACTTCTTATTCTCATCGTGAAAGCTTCCCTTTCCATCACGTTTATTTATGCATTTCGATTTGGTCCTTGGAAAGGGATATTCAATAAGAGCCCGACATAATAGGGCAAACTTTCCATTGTCGCTCGAAGCTCCGGCTGTGTTTCGTCTTTCAAGAGATTACGTTCTTGCTGAAATGTCGAGGCGCTCGAGACTCCGCGTTCTATCCGCGATGACATTAATATACGCTTAGTGCAATGCATATTACTGAATCAACATAAATACGCTATTATGATTGTTTAATACATTTACCAGCGTTATCAATAACGCGCTGTGTACTGATTTCGCGATATGCATTCTAGACAGACTAAACTTGCTGTGTTGCAATGAATCACGAAGGATTAAAACGCAGACTCGAATTTGTTCAACAACAGGAGTAAGTCGTAATTAAATTTTTTGCCTTCGCCAAGATTCTAATACGAATGTTTTTCCAATGAAAAATTAGTACAAAACGTAGTGTCTTTTTTTTTTTTGCTTTACAGCAAGTTGAATTTTTGCGCAACAGGAAGAGTCTTTTTATACTCTTTTTGAATTCCCTGTACTTTTGTTGACACATTAAGCCCACGACAGGAAGCAGTCAGTTAGGCAATCTCCTAATTTTGCAATCAATCAACGCTAATTAAATGTCGAATAACGCGACGAGTCCTCTGTGGGATAGAGGCCGCGATATATTCAGCCTCGAAAATTTACAGAACAGCAACTGATCCTCAATCTGCATGGACTCGTTAAAATCATTTCCCGAATCATCAATCACTTATCCATTAGCAATGTCAAAGGACTAACACCTCATCGATATTCAGGTTTGCAGATTTTTCAGAGTGCGTATTTTTTTCACACCCGATTACTTCACGCGACATTAAATCCAAGGAAACAATATCCTTCCGAAATTTTCGCTGGAATTTTCGGGCTTTCGTTTTAAACCCATCTGTCTGTTTTTTAATATGTGTTACCAAATTATTGGAAAATACATTTTTTTTTTTTGTAAAATAAAAGACATATTGTGCATCAAAATCGATAAATTTGTATATTCAAGTTTAAGAATTTTGGACAAAGTACATTTTGGTTAAATTTGCAACTTATATTTGAGGCATTCCCGGCCAACTCAGTAAGCGTTGAACCCTTCCAATTTGATCCATCATTTTTTTACTCTATTCTATATGCTCGAAATAGTAGTTATAATTTTTCTTCGATTTTTTTTAGGCAAACTTTTTTTTTTCTCATGAATCTTTTAATTTAAATTTTCCGACCCAATTTGACAATCGATCGGTCGAATTCTCATTCACGGAATAGTCCGGTTGCGCCGTTATTAAGCTACGCCGAAAGAGAGAGGTAGAGAGAGAGAGAGTTCGGCATAACTATTGATTCCATCTGTTATTTTATGAGACCAAAACCAAGCGTTAAGTTCAGCCTGTCGTCGGTGAGGCGACCCACGCACAGATTATGTCGATGGATGACGAAATTATCGTCACTGCTGGCCGTGCTCTTCGCCATAAAACGTAGAAGCAAAAGCACTCTCGTTAAAACTAAAACACTTAAAATATAGAGTTGCTCGAAACGCCTTGTCCGCGGAGTCGAGAAATTTCGCTCTATAGTATATATATATATATATTCATCGTATTATATCCTTCTGACATACAGTCTCACACATAAATATAATATGTAACGTAATTCCGCACGTCGAAGGCACATTATAAAGTGACTTGGAGATTTTTTCGCGCTTTATAATCACTCGGTTGTGATGTCGTTCGAAGAATCGATAGTTTTGATTAACCTCAGCATCGCGGAAATCCCAATTTTGGACCACTTTAGATTGGGCAAGCTCGTCTCAGCGAAATACAAATATTGGCACCCTTATTTTCAACAAGATATACACGACTACACGAGATTCGGAGCTCTGCAAATGTATCAATCATATACCCAGGTTAAAATGTGGAACCTCCAAATAACCACCGTTGACTTTCAATCGGGTAATAAATGTGCAATTTTCTGAGGGTTTTCACATTCGGCTGATCCTAAATTTAGGGTAAACGGAGGTTCCAAATTTCAACTCGTGATACTTGCTTATTTTCAATCCATAACTCCACTAATCAAGTGTACATAACTACTTTATTTGAAAAACCTTGAATTTTTATTTTTTTAAGTTTAAACTTTCGTCTCTGTATCAAAATTGTTGCGTCAACAGGAGTAGAATTATACATTTGTCGCGAATTTTTGTTTTTCTAAACTTTCCTCGTGACAATGATGGTGCTAAAACCAAATGGTCTTACAAGAGATAAGATTAAGGGCACGCTAATTTATACCCTCTAGTGTGCATTGTGTCTCCAGGGTAAAGCATTAAATGAAATAGCGAAGGAATGGAAAATAGAAGGAAAGAGAATTAAGGAAGTACCAAGAGACATTGAAGTTGGTAGAGTGCAACGCATCGTACTTCCATTTCACCTCTGGTTACACGAAAGTAGTCCGGACAATTTTATCGCGAAACTTGTTGTTTGCAACGCCTACAGTTTATACGAATTCGCAAAGCAGAGAACGCACTATGGAGGTTTTGTTTTCGTCGCCGAGAAGATACTGCGTCTAGCTTTGTTTCGTGTACATGCATTACAGCAGCCAAGTAGATCATACCAGAGGTTGAAAAACAACAAAAAAACTGTATATTCTCGTTATCTGTAGTGATAACTGTGAGAAAACAAAAGTCTTTTGAAATAAAACAATTTTCACGTAGATTTGTCATACTCGTTGTGGATAAATAAGACGATAGAGCTGCACAAATATATTGCATATATTTGTTCAGTGAAAATATAGCGCACGATCCATAATATATTAATATAATATGGCGGACGCTCGGTGGTTTTTCGTACAATCTTGTATAATTATGAAAAAAAAAAATAAGTTAATGTCACTTCGCCAAAGACCAAGTCGACGTGGCCGCGGGACGCGCTGTCAGTTTTGTGCGGCCATACTGCACCGTCTCTTAAACTTTTACGAGTTTTAAAACTCTTGAATTTTAACTCTCTCGCCAAGAGATAGTGGCCCGGTCAGAGTAGGGAACCGTCGGGAAGAGGTTCCAGGATGCTTCCTGGTATTTCTATAGATAGCAGCACCGGATGCAAGCTCGTCGTCCTGCGGACAATGGCTACGTGTGGCATCAACCCTGCGCGTTCGCATTCTTACTCCTATCCGACGGCATACGCCCGTCGATAATAATACCTAACGTCCAATTAGCATTATTAACTCGACAATGCTAATACTTTTAATAAAAAAAAAAAGAGAGACTCTTTCCGGTAAAATTCAACCTAGATCGAGACCAAGTTTTTTTTTTAGAGCCTGCTGTGACCAGGAAAATCTAATCAGTGGCTGCTCATCTTTTATATTACTGTTCGCTTGGAGGGTCTTTTTTTTATAAATGATGCTCCATGGTTAAAATATATAAAAGTTCCTGATGAGTTAATACCGAGGAGTATACATATTTAGAAGGTCCAAAAAAAGCATTCATTAATTTCTGTCTGTGTGTGGCTGTCCGAAAGCACAATAACTTTTGTAAAAACTAATGAACCGCAATGAAATTTCATGTGTGTCTTCTATGTATAAAATGTAGTTTTGGTATTGAAATCCAATCGAAAATCTCCACTCCTTCCGACGCTTAACCTGAAGCAAGAAAAAAGAAAAAACTGATTTTTAATAATATCATTTCGTGTGACTTAAATGTTGAATTTAATTCGGAATTTCCAACAGCAATATAATTAAAATGAGAAACCCATTTATATCTTCTTTTCCATTAGGGTGTCCCACTAAATGTGAAAAATTCCTCAACGAATTGTGCATATAATACGTGCACTACTGTTGCCTCAACGATAAATATCTCGATATTCCTACCCACTTGAATCGAATTGTGCAGCTCTTTGCATAATTGGTGACTGACTAGACAGGGTGAAAGTGATAGCGATGCTCAATATGTATACCAGCACTAACGCATCCTGTCTCACGGAGTTTCCATCGTCATCGGGAGATGAAGAAAACGACGTATAGGTATATATTCTCAGCCTGGCTGTGCTTTGTCTCAACATCCAAGCTCTCTCGACCGGAGGTTTGTTTACGTAGTATGTCAAGACGGATAAGCCGCAGCGATAGTTTGCTTTAGTTCGTCGTCGTCGTCGTCGTCGCCTCGCGCACACTAAGCCCGACAAGGCATCAACCGCGCCTCTCACTCTACGCCACGTCCTCGTCCTCGTCGTCTTAACTTATCACCACCAACATATATCTAACCCAAAACCCAACCCAATTGTCTTACAGCCCGGCGTCATTCGATCAGCATATGCTATGCCAAATTCTAGCGGAAAACGCCCATCTTTAAGTTTACTTATGACGTGCCTGACTTCATATCGGTGCATTGTCCTGAATGAACCGAATTGAGAATAATTAGTAAGGTTTCCTTATTCCCTGAAGTATAGGGTACAAAGTATTTATGTGAAGAATACAATGTTACGTTTGATGTTTGATTAAAAGAAGAAGAAGAAAAAACATGTACCTTCTCTGCTTCCTGGAAATGCCACGGTATAGGTATTCAACAAGTGTAATCAGTCACGACAGCTTTTATCGTGGTACAGTTTCTACCACGAGAGTACTGTATCGCATTGCGCAGTTTCTACTTAACCTGTCCCAGAATGAATACAGGAAACAAGTTAAATTCGCAGATGGTGCTTGTGGGAATGCACGGCGAGTTCGCGCGCGCGCCCAGCTCTGACGGAGCTGTATCTCGAATCTGTGGGTTTTATTTGAATATATGGTGTATTCACACACACTTAAACACGTGTACCAGCCATGTCATAGAGTCGATGTGTACATGTATATATAAAGCAGATACGGCGGAAAAGCATGGTGATATGTTTCTACAGGAAATCCTCAGGTCGCTTATTATACTCCACGAGTTGAGGATTGTCACAGCGCGTTTCTACGACGTATGTACGGTACCCACCGTAGGATACCTCGGAGACAGAGGTCGAGGGGATGACACGAAGGGGTGTGACCCCAGAGGTCCACCTGCCAATTTGCATGCATTAAATAGGAGGTACAATTTCGCGTCCTGAGCTCCTATATACGTATATGGCACGTCTATGTACACGCCCAGACTTGAAAGCTCTGGACGCCTGCGGCCACCGCTATTCTACGCTTTAAAACAGGACTCCACTTTCCTCGTTCAGCCAGCAGCAACAACACTTCCATACATGCATTCCTCTCATTTCTCTAGAGGGGACTACGGAACACAGAGATTGTAAAGTCCTCAGCTACCGACCTCCCCCCCCCTGCGACTTTCAACATTTTTCTTTCCTTCTTTTTTGTTTTCTATTCTCGAGGATTGATGTAGCTCCCAACATCGTTTTTCCAGCGAAAATATGTTCGCGACAACACGACGAGTGAATTCATTTATATAAGCATAAGAAAACTTTTATTCAATCTGACTAAAAGCTTTAAATTTAACACTTCGTCGTTACAATCATATTTAGCAATGCCAATATTCAGCACCCCCGCCTCTCAGGTCCTGATTTTTATAAGTCCCTTCATGAGTGTCTCCCCATGAGTGTCTGTGAGTATCCCGCGTAGAAAAGATCAGGCATTCAGAATGGAACCTGGGCAGTACCGGATGGATTTTGGGGAATCCAGGATGGAGTCAAAGATGAACAGTGGGGATCAAAACCCATTCTCCGACCTGAATTTCCCAGACTTCATCTCGGAGTTATTATTACATATTGTGAGTGAGGAAATTTGTTAAAGCAGGCTAATTATAGTTAGCAGCAAATTCCGAGCTAAAACATTCGTCAGCCTTTGTTTTGGTCTGCTGGCTGTTGGAGGAAATAAAAACAGTACAGTATCATTTTAACTTAGACAAGAGGGCTTCCTCTTGTCTAAGTATGATGTGAAAGAATATTGAAACTAGCATCTCATCAAGAGGCGCCGGCATACGTGTCTCCGAGAAGTAATTATCTTGCGCGCAACGTCATCGAAAAATAAAATCAGTCTACCAGCGATACAGTTGCGAAGGGTCGAGAGTGTTAGTGGTGTAAGATGTCCCACTTCGCAATTGCTAGGACGGTCGATCTTGCGACTTGTAACTTGACGGCTTCAGCATAGAACAAGTACCCTCTCGACAGCCCTGCACTCTTTGTCCCTGCTCTCTATCGCGTTGCAGAGTCAAGAAGTGGCATGCGCGGCTGAAACTATGCGCTTCTTGTCTCACCTTCACTGTAGACCAGTCAAGAGAAAAGAGCCCTTCCAGTATCCTTATGGCATGCAAATATTGACTACCGACGCCAAGGGAAACAACTGCAACGTCCGCTCCACCAACCTACACTTATTTCTATCCCCTAATACCCTACAATCAACCGATAACTTATCACACCGTTTGAACAAAATGTCCATCTTCGTTGACGACGAAATTTCGATTTAAAAACTCCATGCGCCAAATTTTTCATAACACTACTTCATATAACCGCATGGATTCATGTAAAATATTTCTGTTGACAAATCGGCATATATATTTTTGCAATGAAAAATATCAGACGAAAAATACTAATTTTACAAATATTTATTCTACTGTTTATACAATAATACATATACCGCGAGGTTGATGAAATTCCAGAGGTGCTGAGAACAAATGGCAGAGCGCTGCTAGCCTGCTGATCGCTCGTGCGTGCTAGCTTTGTAAATTGACAATCCATCGATTTTCCAGGACGACGTTTATAGCATTCATTGAGTACAGGAGAGTGGTTGAAATGGTGAGTTTACTCAATGTTGGTCAAATCACTGACACGTACCATCTGCCTGTAGTCCAAAATCGTACTATATATATGACACTGACAGAGGTATTTAATTAACAGCCTTCAACACAATTTATCCGCTCGAAGGCAGGTTTCACAATTGTCGCGTGTCGCAAGCCCCTTCGCCTTGTCCCCTATAAAACAATATCGAGCGTATGAATAGTCCAAGAAAAAACAAACAAAAAAAAGGTAAAATCTCTGTTTTATTCGTCAATGACGCATATGACGAGCGTACAGATTGTTACACGGTTTCAACCACGCTTCTTGATCTTAGGTTACGAGAAGATAAGGTGGAAATAGCCCTGGTGGTGGGGTACTCGACTGGGGGTCTTCGACCTTTACTTGATTTGCACCCTTCCTCAGCAGCTTGCAGCCAGCCACCCTCTCTTCCGTTGCGTCCCATGGCCCCGTAGTAGTTCGAACCCTCGAGAGTTCAAACCCAGTAGAGCGCCATTCTGGCGGAAGATTTGCCTCATCTCCTCGTCTCTCCATCTCTCGCCCTCTGCCACCGAAACTGGGACGGGCGTTTCTGGTTCAACCAACCGTTACGAATTGGAACAAGTTCGAAAATTCCAAGACCGTGGTGTCTGGCAAATAATCTACCCAGTATCCAAAGATCTTTGATCGTCAAACTCGGGTACATTGACTCAATCCAATGGATGTTATCGGAGGTCGCACCAAGTATATATAACGTGACCTGGGAAGTTCTTACATACTCTTACGATCAATTCGTACTACACTTATACATCAGGCTTTTGAGGAGGAATGTAAAGACACGGGGCTACGATCAATGTCCATTTCTGTAAGAATCAATTACAAGAGTCATCGAAACACAGCGCTGATGGACGTGGAAAAAGGCTTTGGTACAAGTTGCCAACTTATTGGTAGAACCAACCCAACTTTTGGATAATGATCAACTATACTTGGTTGGTAACCAATTAGTCGACCGTCTCATTGTCGCAACGAGTTTAGCAGCTGGTCTAGAAAGTGATCTCGATTATCCTCATTGATTTTCAAATATGCAAATGATTTTTCGCCCTTTCCTCGATCGCAACAGCTCTCAATTCTGCGTACAGTACACATGTGGGCGATCATCAAAATACGATAATCCGCCGGAAGTATTCCACGAAAGATAAAACGATTGAAATAATGTATATCCCTTGTACGATATCGTACAACGCCACATATAGCTTCATTATTTGTGAGTTAGCCAAAGAATATATATTTTCGCGAGTTGCGGAAGCACGCACGCTGAAGCTCGAGAATTATTTTCTATAGCCTGCGAAACGATAATCGATTATCCTCCGGTTCTCTCGCGTTGGGCTCCGGCGCTTTCTCGTCTGGTTTGTACGCGCGACTGGGGCAGATGCAGCTTTCCCAAATGCTTTCCCCTCCAAGAATGGGCAACTTCGAGCAGCGAAAAGCCTCCGCTGCTATAGCTGACTTTGTGAGCTCTCAGAAGCAAATAAACAGTTATTATTTTTTTTACGATAACACCGGAGGCTCTGGCTGGCGTTGGTAAAAGTGGGGAAAAAAAAAAAGAACAGTGCAAAGGCGGCTGTAGAGAAGCCAGAACCCCGACGCGTTCATAAACGTCATCGTTTAGTCATGTTGAATTTACGGGAGCAGCAATATCGAGTCGCTTTTGTATGATACCATCGCTCTCGTCCAATATTCCCGCATCTCGGTATTATCTGCATAGAGCTGTAAATGCTGCAGCGCGCTCATGCTTCTCTGAACTTTGCGCAACGTACAACATTCTATAATACCCATTAATAAATTCGATTCGGCGTTTATGAACTCTCGTTCAAGCAACCTTTTCCGTATTAGCGTCCTTTTCCTTTTTTTTTTCTTTCAGCATCAACCCCATCGCCAAGCTCGACCTCTCATCCACTATCCGGCGATCAAATATTTCTCATCGATACTCAGAAAAAAAAGTGCTTAAAAAATGTAAAAAAAGAATTGGAGAAAAAAGTCTGAGACATCGCTGCCAGACCGTGATAGAGATGTCATAGAGTGTCCCATAGATATTTGAGAGAGATGTTTCTTTTTATTTATAAGATAAGCGATATATCGATTCTGTAGACCGATTTCTCTGAAATAAATCGACGTAAAACAATGACAATATGAAATTTCGATGAAACTTTTGTACGTCGTATCCAGTGAAATCGTCTCCGAGTGGCGATACAATATATTGCGTTAACAGAATCCGAGAGACCGATTGATAGTGCAATACCTCAGAGGTAATTCTAATATCGACAGTGTGTAAACGATATTGCGCTCGTAAACAGCTCTGCTCGATGTTGTATCTCTCGGATTTACAAAAGTCGTCTTGTATTTCAATGCAGTTCGTCATGAAAGCATACAGAGGACAGAACAGTTTTAATCGATTCTCATTGATCGACGTAATGCAATTTATAACGAAAAAAAATTGTAAGATTTCGTTGATCTAAAATAAACACTCGCATCATTGTCGAAAAATTGTCGAAGACTACTAATTATAATTTGAACACACAGCTTTCCAAGCATTTCCTTCTTGTGCTATATTAGAAAGTTTGGAATATCCAAAATTTAATGTTACGAGAATGATAATTCAAAGTATGTGCATGCACCAGAGCAACATTAAAACAATGAGAAAGTATTATTTACGGGAATTATACTCCGCGAACTATAACTGGATTGTCTATATGGGGATTTTGTATGAGAGTTAGATTTGGGAGAACAGCACGATTATTAGACCGACAATTAGCACGATGACGAGCAGACATTCGCATATGAGAATTATTAACTCGAGAGTTTTGAGAGCCGACTCGGATAAAGATTAGCTGAGCTGGCACGGTGTGCTCTATTATATATCCCACTATCGTAGAAAATGTAGTACTTCGAAATAGAGAGTTTAATTGCAGAGAGGGGCATTCGAACAGTCGACGTAACGATCAGTTTTACTCGTTTTATCAGAATAGTCATTTAATATCGTTCAGCTTAATATGAGGTATTTCTCTGTCGATTCAGCCACCTTTTTGTTCACCCCATCGGATTTTTTTTTTTCTTCTCTAGTCACATTTTAATACTACTTGGGAGTATTTCTCGTGTAAATGTTCGAAAAGTTATCGAATATTCGAAAAAAAAATCTCGAATATTCGGAAAGTTGATCGATTCGAAGTTCGAATATTCTATGTGAAGTTCGAATATTCGAAATCGTCGAATATTCTATGTGAAGTTCGAATATTCGAAATCGTCGAATATTCGATTCGAACTTTAAAACGAATAATTCGATTCGAACTTCAAAGCGAATAATTCGATTCGAACTTCAAAACGGATAATTCGATTCGAACTTCAAAACGGATAATTCGATTCGAGCTTCAAAACGAATAATTCGATTCGAACTTCAAAACAAATAATTCGATTCGATTCGAACTTCGAAACGAATAATTCGATTCGATACCGAATACTCGATACTTTCGAACATTCGCAGAGCCCTAGTATTAACATACATAAAAGGTTAGCTTGATAAAAAAAAAAGTGTTTCCAAACATGTAACAACCATTAATCGCGTATACATCGTTACGTATACATGCGTATACATCGTTTAATCTGGATTAAATAATGTGGATGCACACTTAAAAAGTTGTCCGCCTAATTCTTCGGGACTTGATATAATAGTCTCTTCTACTCTCTCGTACCATTTTACCGAGAAAAACAAAAAAAGTGAATATTCTCCAGGAGAAGTTTGCGGCTCATTTCCGCGGAGTATATTTATCGTTGAAAGAGAAATTGAATTCGCGCGAGGTGAGCGCATGGTAGAAAGAGTAAGTTAAAAGGTCGCACCGAATTTTCGCTGACGTAATAAAGAGCGTATTACGCGCGCTCAGTCCCCCCCCCCATCCCCTCCCATCCCCTCCCCTCCGCCGGTGGCTGTATATATGTATAGCTATAACCCACCGAACTCTAAGTGGATTATTCACACGGAATACGAACGAGCAAGTAGAGAGTCTATACAATAGCAAAGTGCGCGAAAGGGCTTGTCCTTAACAGCTATAGCGCTGGACTTATTTTCCTTAATCTACATAGCTACGCATTTACTTTGTCAATAATATTTAATATTAATCCAAAATGACGATCTTTCAATTAACAAATTATAATCGTAGAGTGGGGTCACCATTTCCAGCTGTAAACTTGCCGCAGCTCGTCCACAATAGTACCGGCTATTGGATTATGCAAATTCACGCAAATACATTAGGGGGTCTATGAAGGCTGTATTGGGTCAACGTTATTGGCGTTCCCATTTATCGGCTAATCAAACGCTTCAGTTACTGCCCCGGCGAACAATAACAGTTCTTCGATACTATACGTCTGTGCTGTGTTCTATACATTAGCGAGATTCGAATGTAACTCTCCAGTGAATTCTTGGCGTTGAAAAGCTCGAAATTTAAGCGAATATTAGTGATGGATCAAGTTAATTGTATTATAGCCTCGATTACAAATGTGACTTTCTCAGGAACACACAATTTATTTCTCTCCTTCTCTTTTACTTCCTTCACTCCGATTACAAAGAGGCTTTTCATGTTCAGATTTAAATGTTAACTCATCCACAGACACTGCATACATATACGGACGATTCGTTTCGACCGTCCTACTTGTCATTGCCATGACATTTAATTAAACTTACCGACTCAATATTCATTTGACGATAATTAATATGGGGGTTTCGATGACGGCACGAGGAACGAAAAAAAAAAAAAAGAAACGCCTCGATATCGGACTCGGTAAATATCCGCAGGGGTCTAATCAAATTACCCCCGGCTTGTCTTACAAAATATATATATATATATATATCTCGATATCTGTATAGATAAGACAATCCAATCGTGATAAAACTTTTTTTCCCCGCTGTACACCGTTTAATTATACTTCTTCAACAACAATAATAATAATTATAATAATATTTTCTTTTTACAAGTTATATGAGAAGCCGCTGCGTTCCAACTCGAACTCGTCGAGCAAGCTTAATATATCACAGTCGCGGAAAGCCCGTAATAAACCCAGCGGTATGACGTTTTCCTTTAACGTCGTCATTATGAATTTTATTACGCCCATTAGTAAGTTGTAGGACCGCTTTTGTTAGCTATATCTATAGCAGAACGCCAGATCGCTCGATCGTAACACTCATTATTATACTATCGAGTGAAATTACTCGAGGATTTGCCACTACGAAACATATAGTCGTCTATATGCAATATATATCTATATATATATATATATATATATATATAGCATGGAATATAGCCATTTAGAAACGCAACCGCTTCGGTAAATAAATAACAATGATGTAACGTC
Organism: Perithous albicinctus; assembly: GCA_964016905.1. Classification (NCBI taxonomy): domain Eukaryota; kingdom Metazoa; phylum Arthropoda; class Insecta; order Hymenoptera; family Ichneumonidae; genus Perithous; species Perithous albicinctus. The sequence continues at coordinate 21,408,880 of OZ024693.1, read as the reverse complement.
GTAAAAAGTGAAGCCTTAGTAAAATGGATAAAGGATTCCTTTGATGAAGAATTAATTGCGACTGAGGATGAGGGCGTGTGTTTGCGGAGTAACGGGCTGAAACTCTGCCTATATATCGTCATCTTTAACTCCAATTTCGTCTCGCGTTTTATTACGTTTCACATTGTTTCCTTCATGCGGAAGGTTCTTGTAATTCTACCTTCCTTGTTCTCTTGCTTCCTGTTTGGCAATGTCGCGGATTTCCACCCCCCCTTCGCCCCCACCCTCCCCAAACTCGTAATACAACCAACATGCTATTCTCAGAGAGAGATCCCGGGAGCCTTGGATCATAATTATCTGCGAATGGTTTGGAACTGCCGGTGGGTTGTTTGCGCGCGTCGAGAAACTCCCGTAGTTTAGAACGCGAGTAACGTCGGCTATGTGTATACGCGGTATGTATTGTATAATATTACTCGTGCAGCACGAGCAGAAGACTAAATACACGAAAGGCATAAAGCATCTTATGGTCTTACATGCACTAAATTCTAATAAATACGTCCTATCAAACGTGTGGCTTTGCTGGAAATTTCAATCGAGAAATACTAGGATTTTTGTCATTTCTGCAACAACATTTAGTGACGTAATGGTTATTTTGGCTCGAACTCTTTGAACCCTAACTCACCTGAGACCACCTTCAGCCTTGATTTTTTTTTAAGTCCTCTTAGCAGACATCCCTCGACTCCAATTATTCTAAGTAAGTCTTAGTCACCCCCCAGGCCTGTGGATGATTGGAGTGTCTGTGAGTGTTTGTGAGTGTCTGTAAGTGTCCATGTGAGAGCCCAAGGAATCACAAACACCTATTAATACATCGCAGATTCTTCAACCATTTGAAACCATAGCAAATTCAAACGTGTGTGCCATATAAAATAACTTCCTGATCCGCCAATTGAAACACACAGCTTGTTCTACTTGACGATTTTTCGACTCCATCCAAAAGCGCCGTTCTACAGTACTTGTTAAAAGTTAAACTCGACCGCGAACCGAGAAAAGTACACGTGTATACATTGTAGTTACCGCACGATAACCTGCCTCTCAATGATATTTCAAGCGTGTACATCACACCACTCAACACGTTACTTTAACACACTCACCTTTCCGTTATGACCCCCTCTAAGACGCGCACTGTCATAAAACAAAAAAGTTACGACTAGTGTACTTGAGAGACGAGTGACAGAGGATCTAAGAAGGCCGGAATGGCAAGGTGCATGAGAAAGTGCGCGGGTAAGGGAAGAAGAAAAGACGAAAAAAAAAAAAGAGAAAGAAAAAAAAAACGTTGTACCGACACGCGCTTTCAAAATGAGGGTTCACGATGGCCAGACGCTATGCTTCGGCTTCAGAGTGCTCGGGGCGCGGTATTCTACGACGACGACCATGTCTTGGCCTTAATAATTTTTTTTTTTTTTTTTTTTCTTCCACCCCCTCCTCGTTGCTCACTCCCTTGTGCTACAATTTCCTTTTACTTCTACCTTCTTCCACGACTTGCCATATACGTTATTAAAGTTGCAAGCGGCCCCCGCGCACTATACACCCTCAGCTCCACTGATGATCCTCAAGTCGTAACCGTACGTCGACCCTCGTTGTCCAAGACAACGGTACTCTTGTACTTCGCAACTGTACCAACGAGGAAGGCACAAGAAGAACGAATTAACTAACCCGGGATATAGAGAGAAATAGCGTAAACGACGTCGACAGGGCGCATGAGAAACGGCGCATCGGGAGGGCAACATTTGTCGAGGGCCTCGATAAAACGCGTTACGCTATATACCACGCTTTATATTCCAACATTTACCGTGTCCCCTCTGGACTTAATATTTTCCCGAGATTTTCTGCCACGATTGTTTGACGAGAGACAACAGTATCGCATATTAAGTTGAAAGTACTACACTGTAAAAACCTCGTAAGCTTATAATAAAGTATACAAACATGTATATATATATGTGCCTGAAATAGAACACCTGTTGATAGTTAACGATTAATTATGCAATGTTAATGTAGCGTATGACATGAAAATTCATGACTCTTGCTTGTGCATATATAGCGCCACGTGAAGGTCGCGCTAAAAAAACGCGTGAAACAAGCAAGTACACTTGCATCGGAACAAGTATTCATACAATTAAATAAAGGAATATTTCTTCAATTAAGCGGACTAATTAACTGCTGATTTGTTTGATTCTGACGAGAATTTCTCTGATTTTAGTCGCATTGATTGATCAGATTGAAACTTGTGGAAAAGATGAAAAGTGTATCCAAGTTAAATGAGGTGTGATCTTGTAAACGTCATCGTTAAGGATAAATGTAATGTTGAAGTCGATGACCATCCGGACTTACTTTCACTACGCACCAATAATAATTATCATTGTTGTTGACAAAATTCAATTATAAAATTGCAAATACTTGGTGGAATAGATTAATTCTCATAGCTATTCATTGCATGAAAATTCAGAGTGAGTTCAGTCGATAAAAGTTTCGCTTAAGCCGAGGGGGAGAGAGAGAGAGAGAGAGAGAGAGAGAGAGAGACAGAGGCACTCTCACGCAATTCTCCAAGCGCGGTCTTAATATTATTACGACGTGTTTCCCGCGCATCCCCCGCACACTGTTATAATTATGAACGCGCGGTTGGTGGTGGCGGCTCCTGGCCCGGTTTCGAGCAACCTGAGAGCCAACCTCGCCTTCCAACGCTATATACATACCGACCCTGAATTACTACGAATGAAGTCCTTAATCTTAATAAACCTCAAGTCATTGCTTCTCGCTCTTACATCGTGGCCTTCCATTCGCCCTGAGATCCTTCCCGCACCACAGCTATCTACGGAGCACCGGCAACGCCACCGGAGCTCACTTCCTCTATGTACAAACTCCCGGTTTCACTCATACCCCAGTTCATTTCCATGTAGCCCACACTGGTTGCAATCCTGAGCTCGCGGAATTTTCAACCCAACGTTCTTTGCGCAATTTTCCATCGTCCATTATATTTGAAATATAATTAGAGTCGCGGCATGACTTCGGAAATATCATTTGCACCTTGTAATATCAATAGTTGACACGACGGAGAGAGACTTAATCGTATACGGAGTTTTTGAGAGCTATCGACAACTGGTTTGATCGTCGCCTTGTTCAATTTCATCGAGCATACATGGCCAGTTCTCAGAGATACACCTAGAATCCAATTTAATAAAAATCGTAAATTTCTGTCTTGGCATTTCTACGCAGCGTCTTACAAATGGTCTCGAGCGGAATCTCTTAATATTGCTGACAGATCCAATGGCACATACATGTATCTATTTTACGGAAATGTTATCTGGATCCTGGAGAAGCGAGAGCGACGAGCTCGTAGCAAAACCTGTAAACCCTACTGTGAACGTTCTTGCATGCGCGCTCGACAAACCAGAGGCGTTATCTTATATCTACAGCAATATGCTTAGTGCATACGTTATATGTCTACATATTTAAGATTAACGTTACAGCTAGGCTAATTGTTGTTTTGTCTATTCAACGCATCGCAACGTCCCAATTACGTTCAAAGTTCAAACGCACTCCGCTCGATAAACACACCGAAATGGTATAAAAAAAAAAAAAAAGAAAAAATGGGGTCGCATCCTTTCCGGCTCGACGATCAAATGATGGACATGACAATTTCGCCCAAGCAAAATAGGTGGATCGTTAAATGGAGACGCCTGAAGCTATAATATGTCATACGTCGTTCCTCACAATTTGCCTTTCTCATAAATTAATCTAAATCTCTCTTCTTCTTCGCCTTCTTCTCCTTTTTTTTTTTTACCTCCCTCCCTCAAAACTTCGTCTTCATGGCACGCGACGTTGGCGTTTCATCAGGGATGCCTTATAACATACCGGAAAAGCTCACTATATATACCTCCTTTACTCTCCCTTTCGCCCCTCGTTCATCCAACCCGAGAGCCATGCTACGGTTGGTTCGCCGAGTTACCCGGAGGTAGAATTACGTCGAAATATTGTCAGGCCTGTCTCTCAAGCTTTCTCTCGCTTTTCCAACGGTGCTCCGAGCTACGGGAACCTGGAAAATATTCGTGGAAGCCGGTATTTCGAGTTTACGAGACTGAAATTCTCTTGCGAACGGGGGTTCGCATCACTCCTTCGCGTCTCTCCATCCAGGAGTGTATGTGTGTGTCTCGGAAAGATGAAAATATGTGTGCAGAAGTAAACAACCGCGCCGAGCGAGATCTTCCTCCGCATTGGCGTTGTAATACTATATTCCTATATATAGTTATAGAAATGAAGAAAAAAAGAAATGGACAAAAAAATGATCTACGCCAGGAGAAATTCAGCTTTTCCGCAAGTGCACCGAAAATAGATGAAAAAATCTAGATATCTCAATTAGAGGAGAGCAGCGTGAAATGATGGGCGACAGAAGGCGGGGAAAAGAGATTTCCTAGAGGTTTCTCGGTTTAGACCTGCTAAATCGAGAAAGTAGCACTCACGGCGGTGCATCGCCGGGCAAATAACGGCGGTCCGTATAAGACGCGGGCGCTCGGGCGATCTACCTCGATTAACTCTAACGGTGATTGAAGAAGCGGCCATGATAGCCTTGGGAACATGTTTATTACTCGATTTGGAAGATGATGACGATGGTGCGCGAGTGGAAACGATAAAAACAGGATGGTTGCCCCGATATATACGGTAGAGCTAATAAAAATTCTTTCAACCGTTTTGCGGCGTATGTCATTCGAAACCGATCGGCGATTAACAGGTGCTTCCGTTGATTCGCTCCAATTATGTAGTGTCTGGATATAAGAATAAGATTTCTTTAAAGTTATAACAACTTCCAAGGATTAAACATATGTGACAAATTAGCAACGTCAACGCGAGGCCAAGCCCTTTCATCCTCTGGACGTTTGATCCCTGATACGAATCCTCGAAACAGATTGTAACATCAAAGTGATATGTTGAAATCCTCGAATCAAGACCGTGTATACACGAAGAGGCAATATTCCTCCTTGACTGGACGAGCCAAGCCGGGTCTGAGTGGCGCATGAACGCGAGCTTAGATTATCCAGTTAATAGACCACTCTATAATTGAATCGCATTCCGTGATCCAATCCACTTGGTTCTATGTCTATCTGATTATTAAGATGATTACCAAGGACAATTAATGCTTCGCTGATAATATTACGCTGTAGCTTTACTGTTGCCAATCTCGATCTAAGGTGTAATCTCCTCTGTATGCCCAAACGGTGGGTATTACTTTCGAAATGTTAATTCAACGACTCTCTCTATTTCTCACTTTGAAGCATCGTGATGCTGATAATGAAGACAATTAAATAGCCAAAGAGGGATGCGAAAAGTGGTGCGGAAAAAAAATTAAAAAATGTCATGCGTTCAGTCATCGAGTGGACGAAGGGTACGAAGAGGCTGGCTGATGAGCAACTGAAAGGAAAGGAACAAGGCCGACTTGGCGGAGTCCAGGCGCAACCGAATTGATTTTCAACGAAGCGGCCGTGCAGAGAGGCCAAGTGCCATAAGACGATATAACCTCTGGTTCTGTGTCTATGTACTTACGGTGCGCACAGACTCAAGACCGCTTGCAGTCTGTACAAAGGTAAATTCCATTATCCGGTTAAGTGGGTTACTTCTCGCTGAGTGGTTTCAAAGCACTATGAGTGAGGTATAGAGAAGATATATAGAGAAGAGCGAGAGAATTTAATGTGCCAACTTGTGAGACGGGGACAGGTACAGCCATGACGACCATCAGGGACCTTGGTTACCAGCCATGCACTCTGCAAGTTAATTGCGACAGAAAATTAATCACTCTCTGCGCTACGCTCTCGTTTCCTTTCCCTCTCAATCTAAATCGATGACTTCATGTGCATGTGATTGATTGACACTGTACTCTCTCTCTCTCACTCTCTCTCTCTTTCTCTCAATATGCACATGTCTATCGGAAGCATATCCGAACTGTATTAACTGATACTGAATCACTAATGATCAAGAGGTATCCGGCGTTACTATGAGCCTCTGTACGATTCAGGCGCAACGTGTCATAGATCGCCCTGCCAGCATCCCGAAGTTCCGCGCAAAAAAGAAACAATTATATTTGTATTTCGCCACGGGATGCAAATTGTGTATTAATCTTTGTAGTACGAGAGCCTCCTGTGGATTATCATTTTTGAAAGCTGAATTCCGAGGAAAAAGGAAATGGCCTAAGTGAATTTGAGAAAGAGAAAAAAAAGCGAACATACGAAAGTTACGTATACATTCTATCGGTGTTTTGTGATCACGTAGTAACCAATGTCCCGCTGCCACGGGACGACACCAGCCAGACTAGTACAGAGTCCTCAAAGTTCCCCAAGGATTTTCGGGCTTTCTGCAGCAGATGCCGTGTAGACCAATGGCGATTGTCGGGAGAGGCGACAGCGCCGAGAGGATCTCTGATCCATTGCGGTAAAAGTAAAACGGTGGCTACACACGAGGAGTATCGGTCCCTCGAGAGGCGCGGACAATCCGATAAACCCCTTACAATACCTCCTTCCCGCTTCGGTAAAAACAACAGTCATCGTCGTCCAACTTTTCAACACACAAACGAATATAAGTGAAAAAAAAAAAAAAAAAGAAAAACAAAAAAAGATCCAATGTACTAAATCCAGTAGGATATCCATAATTTTGATTAATTTCTCTTGTTTTCCAGAATCGCAATGAATGCCGATGTGTAAAAGACACGACTGGGTATCCTATAGCGTTGAACGTTTCTCACGCGCACTTGGCTTATGACAGATGACGATCCTTGAACGAATCTCCGTCATCACAGCGGAGCCAACAGCTGCAGTTGCATAACCCTTCTGAATCGAGGACACAACGAGCCGATATGTATTTCTGCATAGGACAGGCCCGTCATCGCGTCATCGGTTCTCGAATTTCGACAGGACCGAATCTCGAAATGCGGGCCCGTGTATAGCGCACGCCTGGCGATAGCGAAGCTCTCTCGGTATAGTCTAGTATATACTACTGCAAACTACCTAGAGGCCGATGAGTTCCCCATTGAAGCTCTCGAGTCTGTCCCCTCTGTCTCACTCAGTCTCTATCTCTGTGTTTTGTCCTCACTCTATCACGATAGATAGAACACCCGAGTCACTCGACAAAGCGTCGCACTCCGATCGTACACACGAACGCAGCGATCGAGCGCGCGCTCACCCACACCGTTGGATCCCCGGCGCCAGTAAACGTCAGGTGCACGACTCTACCGAATGACGGAGTGCCGGCAATACAATTCTAGAAGGGACGTTCACGCGGACTCCTCGCTACCTCTATAGCCCTCTCTTTACCCACTGCCTACCCCTTTCTGTCCTTGGTATCCCTGTCGAGGGTGGATGCCCTCTCGGAGCTCTCGCGATCCTATAGGCCTCGAGTGTTCTCCATTATTTTGTACTTTCGCATCGAATCGACGACACACTCGTGCGATTCGCGTTCCCAAAGGACTCGAAAAAAAAAAAAAAACAAAAAAACAAAAAAAAAAGCGAATAATGGAGACAATGGAGGAAAAACTTTTCTCTAATTGGCACTGTTGTATCCCGCATATTCTATTAATTATGATTCCATCTCTGGTATTATTCAAAAGTATCTATCGATGATACCTGTGTTTGTTATACTCATAATTTTTGGAAATTACAGCGAGTAACCAAGCTCCATATTTTTTGATTGTGTGATATCACATCTATTGTCATGTTATCCACTGCGAGTATATCCCTCTGTATTACAAAAATGGCCAACTTTATATCGCTCCCCCACCGATTCCATGAACTCGACTTATGATACTTATCCAATGATATGCCTTTAAGCCCAGTACATAATATTAGGGAAACGCACGTTGAGTATACATCTCGTAGATCGTTTGGTCCAAGCTATTCTTCCATTATGATACTCGATCTATTGTCTCGCGTTGATCGCCGCCACACCCTGACTATCAACGCAGCCCCCCTCCTCCCCCCCCCCCCCCATCACCAATGAATATCCCGACTGGCGTCGAACGAAGCTCAATCCATCCAGCAACAGCCTTGTCTCTAGAGACCCGTCGTTGTCAATTTCTTCGGCGACCTCGTCACTCGACAGCACTTGATACGCTTCGTGTCGGTGACAAACAGAGCTCTCGCACGGACGCTCCTCCAGCTCGTCAATCGACAAGCCATCGCCAGAGAGAGAGAGAGAGAGAGAGAGAGTGAGAGACAGGAGTAGTAGTGCATTTTATTCCGTCACACTCGGGCGTGGTCCAGTCCACCACGAGTCAATTCCGCTAGAGACTAATTCAATTCCCATCCCAGCGTCCCGAAACACCTGACAAACGTGTTTCATCAAACCATCACCTCTATTCATAATTATAATCTGCACCATGTAAATTCATTAACTTGAAAAATAATCGATCTTCACCTTCGCGTTCCTTGTGTTTAGAATTTTTTCTTCACGCAATTGCATTTTTTTTTTTTTTTTTTTCATTGCATTAGATATTGAGACAGGATGTTGTATCAATTTATCGCATGAATAACGTTCTTAATTTCAGCCTAATAATGCACTTAAGACCCGATTTTAGATATACGTTATATCTATAAATAATATGATCTCGTAAATATCGAATCTTGGCCTATAGCTCTCGCTTGTTAACTAAATTATTACACGACTCGATTGTAACCTGATTGCGAATTGATGCGAAACGATTCTTCCTAATTATCCCTTCCTTGTTCTTCGACTCGAGTCGTCCTTCTTCGTCGCAGGATCGATCCTTGAGGACACATTGAGTCCGACAACGTAGTCACCGATAAGGAGTGAGCGTTGCTCGCTGCTTATCGGTGCTCGAAAGGATAAAAGTCTCGAGAAGAAAGAAAAATCCAGCCGAGATATGTACAGCTGGCGGAAGCTTTTATGCCAGCTCGTAGCAAAAGTAAAGTTTCCACCCTTTGTTTTATTGGCGAGAGAGCCGAGGTTTCTTCAACGACCGACTGAATATCAAATGCAATTTAATTAACTTCGCTGGGATAATCAATCGACTCTGTTATCTCCCGTCGTCGACAGTTAATTTCTTTTCTAGCCGAAGAACTCTAAATATATACCAGATGCGATAAAAAGTATCTTTAATAGAATATTGGCGAGCTGTGAGGATGGAACGATTTCTTTTTCTGTACAAGGAAAAAAATAAGCGACAAACGCCCTGGATTAGGGCGAAAGTAAAACAAATTATTGACATTTTTTTCGTACTCTTCGATTGACAGAAAACAAACAAATGTATATAAATATCTGAAAATAATTCATTTCTGACTGAGACCTTAATAGAAAATCGGTCACGTCGACGAGTGTGCTTGTATTCTTGATATACGTGTCGACCAGACACGCTGTTACGGAAATTGTGCTCGCGAGATCACGATACGTCTGATAGTAATATTCTAGTATAATTAAAAAACATGAGCAGCACTTTCGCGACAAATTATAGTCGCGTTGAAGAAATGTTCATTGATCGTTATCTTGCGCCTCTCAATTCTCTAAATTGGATATACAATTGAGAAAGGTTTTAATGTAAATTATTTGCATCAGCCTTGCATTACGAACATGAGAATATAGAGGAGTTTATTAACCGATAGTAGCTCACTGACACATATGTCTTTTGCGGAATACAGTAGAGACTGTATGAGGGCCGTTGGTGTGCGAGCACCCTCATATGCATACAAGGACGATGATAAGGCAAGCTACCCGAGAGCTTGCAGTGTGCATGCGTTGGTTAACCGGAGAATGCAGCCTCAAGTGCGGAGGTGCGGTGCGTTAACCGCGTATCCGCATATATACACGGAATAGCCGTGAGGCGATCGCTCACGGAGATTGCGGCCTAATTATCGTTAATGAGATTTTGCAGATTGATATTTGGGGAGCATTGAGGGCTACCAGCAAGCATAAACAGCTTTCATGTCAAGTGTCCGGCTTGTATCGAAGTGTTTCTCCTTGTTCGTTTATTTTTCTTCTTTGAACGAGACTGGACAACAACAACAAAAATGCCCTGCAAAAAGGGGCCCCTGTCGAAGTTCGCCTGGAGGAAAAAAATCTACGAAGCTAACAGCAGCGTTTCCGGATCTTAGCTCCTTAATACCTCGTTAATTGTTCGTTTTACATATAGCAGCCCAGGTTAAGAGAGAGGGAAAGAGAGACATATGTTTTTACATCAAAGTAGAGAAAGATATGAAATATAGAATATGACATAGGGGCAAAAACATAGAGGGATGATGATCCCTTTGGTAGTTGGTGCTATCGCACGGCACAGATCTCTATTCAAAGAAATATCCCAAGTGCTGAGTTAGCTCTTGCAATCCCGTAGCCAGTACGCGGGCGTAGGGCGCTATACTTCGCGTTCGTAACACCCCTATATCTGATCCGGGTAGGCCCCGAGGTTCAAGTTTGAGCGTCGCTCGCGCCGTTCTGTCGACCCGACCTTAACGAAATTCTCGCCGCCCACCGACGTTGCTGTTCGCCGTCTTACACGACGAAGAAATCCGATAACTCAAAATTTTTCGCTTTCTCTCTTTTTTTTCTTTCTCTTACGTACGTATATAATTCACAATCTTGAACCGTATTACAGTGTTCCATTTCTTTTTCACCAAGCATCCGCAAAAAAATATTTGTAAATCATAGATAAGAAAAAAAAATTCATTTTTTTTTTAATTCATGAATAGCGAACTGTTGCAGCGATTATTCAGCAAAACGCATCACATACAAACAATATAAACAATAGTAAATATTTAAAAAAAAATAAAAATAAAAATAATGGCAGAAAAAAATGGGCCACCCTAACGCCGTAAATTGTAAAATCTCTGTTCCGACGGTATAGCTGAGAAGTACGCTTATTGAAAAGGAGACATGACATGAAAGTTATGAAAGGTCCTTGACTATATACATTTCTATTTATATATTCTGCATTTATCCGCTGAAAGGTTCTTCGTATTCAAAAGCCGAACTGTGTTCTCCAGCATTTTCATTAAATTGAGCACGTCTTTGGTTGCGGTGTATATATATATATATATATATATATTGTTATATATATAGAGCCCACACAGCAGCAATATAAACGACGAGAAATACGCCTCCCACTATTTAATCCCATGCGCTCGCGAGCAGTCGTATAGCGGTATATATACCGGGTAAGCTGGTAGTTGGTGGCAGGTAGACGGTAGCCGCGCTAGCCGGTAGCTGAAGAGAGAAGAGAGAGGCGAAATAACAGCTCGAAACGGATAAATCGGAAGCAGTATTGGAGGCTACGTACAGAGAAAGAGAGAGAGAGATGGAGTACAGAAGGAGGCACAAGCCGTATATATCGCGGCGTGCCCCTATAGCCCTAGGGCACGTGCACGTTCGCCTCGTCACTACCGCGCTCCCGTCGGAAACAGGCACTTCGATTATCCGAACGTTAAAATTCAACGCGCGGCCGAGCGTCGATGCCGGCGGTATGCTGGAATACCTTCAACCCCCAACGCCCCCGCTCTTTCGCCGTTTTTCCTCTATCTCACCTCGCCCTCCCCCCTTTTCATAGCCTCCCAGTTCTTTTGCCAAAGTTCAAAATGTCGAGTGAGCTCCGGTTCAGCATCAACAAGTACGTCAGGGCAAAACCATCTTTTTTTTGCCCTTTACAGCTTCGAAGAATTAAAAAATAAATCCATGTGCCCTCTTTTTCAATCTTACGCTAGGATCTACATTCAATAGCACTGTTGCTAAGTTTATTTCACTTCTTTTTCGTATTTTTCGCTATATCCCGATGGCTGCCATCAAGTTGGATGAATATATATTTATATATGTATGTTTATATATGTGTGTGGGTGTATACTGTCCATTTTTAGAATTCTATTTGCGGTTGTAAGCGATTTTTCGGGCAGTGAAATATATTGACTGGGTGCAGATGGTATCGTAAATTAATGGAGACCACCGAATCCAATCAATCGAGTATTCAGTCGACTGAATTTACGCTATTTTACGATATATATATATATTCGAATGCTCATCCGCGCGCTCTTTCAACTACGGTAAAACGTATTACGTAGCTGAATTAGAACAGAAGTTTTTAATAAAAAAATCTTTCGTAATTGCCGGACGTTTCAGCAGCCACCAGTCTCGGCATCGTATGCTTCAATTTCTCTATCCGCGAAAGCACACACTTGTAAAATCAACTCAATTCACCGATATACAACATTGAAAACAAATGCAGACAAACGCCAATATCTCGCATGTATATGAATTTTTCTGGTAGACGCGAAATGTCTTTTAAGCGCTTTAATTGTATTTTCAATAATACAACAAAAGCTTCAATGCGTTGCTGTTTATAACTGAAGGGGAGGAAGTCGGGTGAAACAGTTTTAAAAAAAAGAAGAAAAAAAATTCCTCCAATTCATAATTCAATTAATAATTTATTGCAGGCTTTTATGATGCGCCTCATTAATTTAATGTTGAGAATTTTAATATATCAGCTTATAAATAATATAACAGTTATATTTTCAAAACTCGATAATTCGACGGATACGTGAAATATGAAGCACGCAAATTTCTCGTTGCTTTTTAACTCATATTAATCTCTGTATAAATACGGTTAAGACCGCAGAAAATTACAAACTAATCGAGAGGGTCCAATTGAAAAGCCGGGCTGGCTTGTAAAATATGCCAAAAAACATGGTTTAGAAATAGTTCGCTTTTAAAAAACATCGAGGTAAAATATTTGTCTCACTTCATTTTCCGGAGTCTCGCGTATGCGAATCGTCCTGTCACTATACATATACTACGTCTTCATCTCAGGCTCGGGAAATAAGCGCATGCCCGAAGCTTCACCGAAGCCCGGAAGCAAACAAAGCACGAAATAGACTGTGTACACCGGATGCTGCTCGAACCGTAACTCGAAAGGCAACGATCGATTTCGCGGAGAGTCTCGGAGACGAAAAGCCCATCGTGAGCGAGAGAGAAAGAGAGAGAGAGAGTGGAGAGATGAAGCGAGGCGTGCCGTTCACCAGTCTTTCGAGCAAAAGCCTTGCCATACAACTGTAGATGCTTCTGCTTTCTGGCTGATACTCTAGCTACTGGTTAAAGGTAGTGTTGGTGTGGCTTTTACCCCTCTCGACTCCAGCCTGAGCCGGCATTCGAGTATCGTCGTCGTCGTCGTAGTCGTTGGCGTCTTCGCTCTCAATACTTCCGTCACAGAACGTCCCTGTCCCATCTTGTTGTTCGCTTCCATGTCTTCTCTTTCGCTCCATACACACACACATATATATACATATTTTTTCGTTTGTTTTAAATAGTCGTCAGGTCGAACCTTGCTTAATCATTTTTGTTGATTCGCCATTCACAAAGCTTCCTCTATGAGGGAAGCCAAAATGAAACAACATACTTTATCATAGAAGAGGGTCCTGTGTAGGAGCATAAAAATGAGGAATCAAAATGCAAGCTTTGGCTTTGCAGCCCTTTTTTCTTTTTACACTGTTTCGTTACAATGATTTGTGTTTCTTTCAACACGAACATAAATTAATTGGTAATTCGAAAGAATTGAATTGATAAAGAAAACAATGGAGGGTCGACAATGCGGTTAAGCAAAAGACAGCCGATAAAAGACAAAAGTTGGAATACGCGTATTCCTGCGAACGAGTTGGTAAATGTGATTGCGCCACTCTGAAATAGGAAAATAAAACTGCGAGAGCTGCACCAAGGAAAAAGAACGACAGAAACGGAAGTCACTGTGGTGGTAAAGTGGAACACCTCATTGGGGAGATCGTTTGTTACCACTACCGTCGAGAAGATAAAATGAAAAAAATTGGCTTTTATGCAGACGGAGAAGGGTACCTATAAGAAGAAAAGTCGAGGGTAAGGAAGGAGAAGAAAAAAAAAAAAAAAAGAAAAGATGCGAACGCAAAAGAGAGACAGCGAGCCATAGAGAAGAGACCATAAACGAGATAGGAGGCGGAAGGCTCGTGCAGAATATGTATAAAAAAAAAATGAAGAAGAAGAAGAAGAAGAAGAAAGGTTGACGAGAGACGGGGCAAGAGGGTGAAAGAAAAGGAAGAAAGCATTTCTCGTCGTTTATCGGCCAAGGTAGTGGCCGTTTCTCTCTCAGCTTATATATCTATAAGAACGCGAGGAGTAGAACACACCCGGACTTGGCGCCAGCTTTTCATCCCAACAGAGGACACGATCATTTCGTCGAGTTCTCTTTCTATTCTTCTTTTTGTCACATCCCTTTTTTTTTCTAATAAAACGAACGCGCTACAGATGAAGACGCGCGCGCAAATGCACTTGAGAAAATAAATATATGCGTATCCGTTGATTGCTTACAATCATTTAAAAAAAAACATTTTGGCTTCTTTTTTTCCGAGAGAAAAATAAGCACGAAGAAATAGTTTTTCAGCCGCATCGATTTGGCGCGGATTGCCGCATATGCACCCCAAAAGTCAGCTAAAAAACTTTAACGCTTTGCCTCGATGGTGACAGCCAAAAAGTCATTAAACAAAATGCGCATCCAGCGTACTCTAAAAATTATTCTAGTTTTATTCGCGTGATCGTTACAAGCGCAGCCTTACACTTGGGTTGCATTGTTACTTTTGTCCGTTACGAACGAGTCTCACTGTAGGTTAAAACAACAAAAAAAAAAAAAAAGGAAAGGAAAAGTGGAAGGAAAAAAAGTGGAAAAAAATGAACAAAGGAAAGGAAGAGGTGGAAAGCACGATGCTGACGTTAAATTAGAGAAATTCACCGAGGGAATATCGCGCCGTATTATGACATAGACGGGACGGCCTCTTCGGTGAAAGGCGAACCTGTGGCGCGTGTGGCGCGCGTGGCAACGAGGTCCCGTGCACTCTCTCACGCACACGCGAGTCCGCGTGCACAGAACGTAGTAGTAGCAGCAGCAGCAGTAGTAGTAGTATTAGTAGTATACGCTCAATGTTCCTCGCGGATTTCTCGGACACAATAGGCCTCCGTGCATAATAATGGAGTAGGTTCAGGTTTGGCTATGGCAGGATAGACGAGACGAGGGAAGATGCATGTTGGCCAATGCCGAGGCAAGCCACGTCGAGCGAAGGCGAATCAGACGGTTAATTACCCCTAGCAAATTAAGTGGAAACGGTCTGATTAGTGGTTCCTGTCGGCTCGCTGATATGGTATATATGTTCTCCAGCTAGAAATCGAATGCTGCACCGGAGAGGACAAACTTCAATTACTGAAACTTATACTCGCGGGTGCTTAATGCATTCTTCCCAAACCGTGTCATTCAAATTTTGTCCATTCATTTTTATCACAGATTTCTTTACTTTGTTTTATATTTATTTAAAAAAAAAAAGAATTATAATTTTTTTTTCCTTTTTACACTTTGGGCACTTTTGAATCAGAATTGGTAGGCGATAAAGCACTTGCGATAGTTTGAAAGAAAAATCGACAATACGCATCGCGTAAAAGGACTTCATGGTTGGTGGATTTCTTACAATTATAAACATTTGTTTCTATTATATCCTACAAAATGCCCTTGCGTATTCAAATGAATACGTATGCTTCGTCTTCGTGTTCTCGTTTTTGCCTTAATTCTTGCCTTATTCCTCTTCGGAAAGGGCTCGTCGGAGTTTCACGACGTCTCGTTGCATCGCCCATCTCGGTTAATCCCAGCTCAGAATATAATCCTTAATCGTGCGGACTGCTTTAACATTGCTAAACATTGTCTTAACCCAAGAAGCGATGACGGTAAAAATGTTGATGTATTATTCATTTTATTTAATTCTAGTCCTTGATGACATTTCTGATGAAAGAGTTTTGCAGTGGACATTTTATTTTACACGTTAAAATTTCGCGGTGTTGAGTATGTTTTTATACGTTTTATTTTTCAAACTAATCGTATTAAGGACACTTTGACAATCATGCGATTCGCGTATATCAAGATTACAAAAATGGTATGTTCACGATTTCAAAGAGAAAACGCGAGGATATAGGTTAATAGATTTTCGTTGATCGTTAGCCAGCTCTAACAATGATTCATATACTTTCCTCTATACAATTTCTCCGTCGTTTCTCACTCACACTTGGCTGGCATTCGCCCTTTCCCCACGGCTATCTCGCGTATAGGTGTGCTCCAGATACGGACTCACTTGATCGCCGAACTGTTGCTAATTGAGTTTCGTCCCTTTCCCGGCCTCGTGCCCCGTGTATTGTAGCCATTACAGCTCAGGAGTTGCAGCGGATATCGTCTTGTCCGACTCGAACGGACCACTACTACTGCGGCCGCTGACGCCACTGGCCGCCACGTGTGCGATACAACCACGGCATCCAAACTCGACTCTCTCTCTCTCTTTCTCTCTCTCTCGCTGTGTGTGCATCGCGCTTGGCCGCGCGTATTACACGGGACGAAATCGTCGACCCTTCTCGGGCTAACGCAAATAAATTGCTGCGAAATCGAATTACCGGGACACGCTTGATTTGTGCTTTCGCTAATTCAGAAACACTCGAGTATCGTAGATAAATATGAGAGCACCCCTTATTTCTATAGATATAGAGATTTATATTTTATCTTTCTATATCATAAAAATATTGCGGCGTCGTGTAGAACTGGAGTCATTAGACTTTTCAAAGAACCCCATGAGACCCCCATTCCGGGGCCTGATTTTTCAAAGTAACCCATGAGACATCCATTCCGAGGCCTGATTTTTCAAAGTACACCATGAGACATCCATTCCGGGGCCGGATTTTTTAAAGTCCCCCATGAGACCTCCATTCCGGCCTAATTTTTTGCGCCCATGAAACCTACTTCCAGGGCCTGATTTATCTTTATTCTCCCATAACAAATCCCTCCCAGGACCTAATTTTGATTATTCTAAATCTTCCATGATCCACTTTCTCTAAAGAATAGGACAAATTTACAAAATTGGAAAAAAGAAAACTCCGAAAGGAAAATTAACAATTATCGTGACACGGGGATTGTCGCACCAAAAATGCAGGCGCGATAATGTGTCAAGCTTGTTCGATGACATTTTCATCTTTTTTCTTTTTATTCGTTTGACAGCTGAACCCGTGTATTTCGTTACTTTCCAATCAACTTGAATAATCTAGCGAAGAGAGAGAGAGACTACAGATCGGCACGAATGATTGCTGTTAGATGTGATGGTTTTAGGCCAGCGGTCCACGATATGGGGACCAGTCTCTCATTGAACAAAAGCAAATAATGGCGCCGGCCGCAACGTGCAGAGGTCCGGTGCTTGACCGAGAGCACCTTCACTCCAGTGTGTTAGCTTTGTATTTACCGAGAGACCAGCGGGTAAATTAGAACACTCGGCTACGTCTCGGGCTGTTCTCGGTTCTCAGGCTCACGCCTCCGCTGTACCTTACCTCTGGCTAGCCACAAACTCGGCTTGTGAACCACCCCGCAAAGTCCCAACGAGTTACCCAATTTATACCTACCTGCTCTGTATTCTTCACAGACCCACAACGTATTTAGACGTAAAATATTCTCAAAGCAGTGTCATCACGGCATTCCAAACAGTCGTATGAACTTTTCAAAAATGTGCTCATGAAAATCTACACCAGGACAGTGTCAATTTTTCATTGTAGATCAAAACCCACCAATCGTTAGTGATATTAAAGGCGGTGTAAGACAGAGAGATGTGCCAAAAATCGGTAATTGAAAACAAATGTAATTTAATTAAAAAATTACCTCTGAGTAATTGCAATTTCATAAATTCCTACCGATAATCCCTCGCAGCGTTATCAGTAAATTAACGACAAGCCGATCGGCTGAAAATATGAGAGAATAATAGTGAGTGTAATTGCGGTTGGGAAAAGATTGTAGACGCTGGATTATGTGAGGATTCGCCAGTGGACGAATAAGAAAATACGAGTGAAACACTTGGAGCTGAAGAAATTATAAAACTTTTGTGGAAGGATCAATTTATTAAGCCTCCGAGATACGCGGAGAGTCGGACTCGGCGCACAGTAGTCCCTCGGTATATACTTTACCCTCGGTCTTTTTCCCTAATTTTTCTTACTCACCGGAGCGGGGATATAAGTAATTGCGAAGCAGCCACCCACCGTCACCATCACCACCATCGTACAAGACGGATCATGACGGATGAGTGTCGCAAATGGCCAAGTAAGAAGCGACGAAAGGCATCTCCGCTACGAGATTACCAGTGGCATCGGTGGAACTAGCATTGCTAGTGCGGCTAAGACGCGACATCCTTCGTAGCTCGTTAGTAATTGATGGAGAAATCCAGACCCGCGGTAGGTGAAATTAAATTGCATTATGGGTCGTCGAGAAGAATTTCAAAAGTAAAGATGCAATGTCAAAACTTTGCGCATTGCTTCGATATTATTTATCGAATTTTTACCTCCACCAGAAAGTATCGTTGATCAATTTTGGAATTTTTTTTTAATGAAGACAAATCTTCCTCTATGAGGAAGCAAAAATATGAGGAAAAAAAAAGATGTGTGATATATCGAAAAGTTTGCGAATCGAGGGAGGACAGCATCCGGTTAAACTAATCTTTAAGACACATAGTCCACTGAAAGGGTAATTTTAAGTTGACTCTGTTCGGCGTAGTAAATTTATATGCTGTAAAGTGAACTTTATATAAGTAAATTCAGTCTAAGGTCTGACCAATCCGGAACTCTTCTACTTGGATCTCTTTTTTTTTTCTCCCCTAGTGTGCATCGTCCGCTTACTTGCTTCGTTTATCATTTCCCAAGTGGTAATTCGTACTTTCCGTTCCGAGCGTTGAGCAAATTTAAACTTTAACATTCTTCTTATTTCCTGTGTAGCTTCGTTTTCACATGATTCAACCAGTTGAAATTGACATTACGTAGGGTCTGAAAAATTCCAACAAATTATAAAACTTTTGTCTCTAGAGACTGCAACATTGAAGATGACACATTAAAGTAATGAAATCGCGATAATTAAAATCAAAGAGTCAAGATACTATTGTACTCTGTGACGAAAGATTTTCTAAAAATTTTAAGATCACCGTCGAGAGATCCTTCATTTTCACGTATCACATTGATGTTCACTCAAATTCCACTATTTGTCTCAGATAAAAGAAAAAAAAAATTACGTTGAACTTCGCACATTGCTTCGTCATTAATTTCGAATTTTCGCAAAGCCAACTCTGCGAGGAAGCTTATTTATCAATTTTGGCTTCCTCGCAGAGAAAGCATTGTCAAAAATCGATCAATGATTGAAAATCGAATAATTAATTCATGAACAATGTAATTTTAACGTACATTTTTTTTATTAGCTCGATTGTCCCAGCTTGAAAAGCGGACAAATTCAGCGAACAATTTTTCTTTTCTTTTTTGTTATTGCTGCTGTTGTAACTTTGATTGACCCAACACACGATTTATCCTGGAATTTGTCCAAGTATCTCTCTGCTTGCGTACAACTTTTCCGCATATCTTGAGAAAAGAGACACGAGTATAGTCCATTCGTGGAAATCTCCTAGCTGCCGGTTGTACGTACGTCCTCATCCAGGAGTAATAAACGGTAAACGTGCTTTTAAAATGATCGTAAAAATGAGGAGATACACAAAGTATGGGTTATGCCCTCGTTAAACGTTCGTGCGAAATGTGCTTGGGTAAAAACTCCGCGGGCTCTTGGCACAAGCCTTCCGTCTCTACCCCGCCTACAGTTAGTAGTACTCCAGCTTTATTTTCCACCTTGGTATAAACCTCCGTGGCGTTTGTAAATACTTGGGATTCCAACACTCTCACCAGAAAAAGGGAATAGTACTCAGCCAGCCGGGACCGACAACAATCGAGTCCACGTTGAGAAGGGTTAGTACACAGAAAGTGAAGAAAAGCGCGTGTAAAGTTTTCGTAAACTAGCAGGCGAGAACTTTTGGCATTCGTATAGATATAACGTGTGTGTGTATATATAGTATAAACGCGTCACACGTTATTCTACTCGCGATATCTCACCCTTCATGTTTCATCACACTCATCGAATGTTCTGTCTATTTTTCACGTTCACTATCCGATTGGATTTCTATCCCAGTTTGATACAATTTCGGCTTGAATCTAGATCTCGTGTCTAACGATATATATATTTTTTTTTTCTTTTTTTTTTTTTTTCTTTAATCTCTTTTCCATACTGAAAATCAATCCATTCACGTTGGATACCATTTCATTCTCGTGTGCTTTTAATAACTTGCTGTGGACACACTGTTATCCTTGCATAGCAAAAGATTGGCTTTTAAAATGTTCTGTAACTAAAGTCCAAAGGTAGTTGGGTGTGCAATAAAAATGGTCTAACTAGTTTCCTGCGATAACTTCCTGTCTGACACGGTAGAAAAAAAAAAAAAAAAAAAAAAAAAAAACGTAAATGATGAAATCTTTACTGCTGAAGCTTTGTCGTGTAACACAAAAAATGCCTGCAAAGTGGAACTTTGCAAATTGCTTCCTCGTTATTTTGTATCTTTGACAAAGCTGCTTCTTTTTTTTTTTAGAATGCTTCCTCTATGAGGAAGCAAAATTAATCTTGAGATAATTAAACATTTCAGAAAAAGGGGGTTATAATAAATCCGTCATTTGCATCTCTGTATGTGCGTGAGAGCTTGGGGGCGGGACCATGCCTGCAAGGGACTTGCAGATAAAGCGATTATAAATAAAGGACCCTTTGACGGATCGTGCTAAATTCTTCACCTATAGAAAATACACACGTATCGCGCTTTTTTCGGTCGCAATTAGTGTTGCTATCATTGCTATGGAAAAAATATTAATAGGGAATTTTAATTTCTTGAAAAATCTTTCGAGTAATTCGACTAAATTATTTACGCAAAAATTTAATTACAACCAATGACGATCATCTATTGAATTTGAATAGAATCGATCACTTGATTAAAAAATTAAGACTTCTTAAGTATGTTACTATTTTAAGTATGTCGACATTAGAATCTGAAAAATTTTCTTTTCATTCACGAAAACCTAGTTTCCTCTACGAGAAAGCGAAAAAAAAAAAAAAAAAAAAAAAAAACACTAAATAATAGAGATCGATCGTGTCTGATAACTGAATAAATTATCATGCTTTCGGCATCGATTGGCTTGTCTATCGGAGCTTCGCTATTGGAATATGTATCGTACACGGTAAACACTACATATGTATATATACACAGAGAGAACTGGAATTCTCTGTAGGGGCGTTAAATTAAAACTGACGTTTGCGCGAGATATACGTCTGACGTAGAGCCTGGGTAGAATGAATTATGTAGGTATCGCAGTAAATTCAACGAGTGGACGTGGAGAGACGCGTGGTGGTTATTCCGTTCGAGCTCTACTCGACATTGACGATCCCAACACTCGAAACATACACTCCCTTTCGACATCACGAATATTCCTTTTATTCAATATATGGCAATCACTTAAAAGCCCCTTTATTGCGATTTATTATATCTTTTATTATTATTATTATTTTTTTTTTTACGTCATTTTATTGCATGTTGAGTAAAATCAACTAAGAATAAATAAAAGTCTTTCATTCTGGTGAACTCTTAAAAGTAGTTCACGATTCGCTTATTCACAAATATGTTGCGACGCACAGAAATCAATATTGTTATCGAACTTTACTTTTACCTTAAACACAAAAAAGAAGTGGCCTAGTTGATAAAGAATAGCACATAAAAAAAAAAAAAGAAGGACAAGGAAATAATGTGCGTGAACTCATTTGACTTCAGAAGCTAACGCCTCTCGGACGATCGAATTACTCGAGCTCTGGAGCGTTGACCTCTCTTACTCGTGTGTAAAAGAAAAGTCGAGAGTAAGCTCCACCATATATGAACGGAGTTTGACCACTTAGGCTACTCCGACCCGTCCATTTTACCGGAACGCAGTAAAATGCGGGTGACTCTGTGCGTTCTACGATACTCAAGTGTAAGCTAGCTTTTGCTCGCAGGGTGTGCTTGTATATATGTGTACCGCCCTCGCTGTTGTAAACTACGTGAAATATTGCTCGAGGCTCGTATAGCGCTGATTACATCAGGTGCTTTGCAAGAAGCTGAGTTAACCCCGTTTGTAACGTATGCCATGATCAACCGGAAAAACAATGGGGTACGGGGACTTACCGTACTATATACAAGTCGAGATTGGCCATCAGTTTGATATATGTCTTCATAGTTCAAGCAAACTATCGTAATTTTCAATCTTGATATAATAAATATACAATGTCAATAGCTTGAGCTTTTAACTGTTCGGGCTAACTTTTTATTCGCAACGAACAGTTGAAAGTAATTATACAGAGTTAAAGCTCTCTCTTTATCAGAAATATATCTCGCCGATGCCGTGTCGCAGAATTCCCTGATTACACAGAATTCCGGGTTTACCCAGAATTCTCGGTTTACCCAGAATTACCGCATTACACAGAATTCCCTGATTACCCAGAATTCCCCGAATATCCAGAATTCCCTGATTACCCAGAATTTCCCTGATTACTCAGAATTCGCTGGTTACCCAGAATTCTCGGATTCCCAGAATTCCCGGTTTACCCGGAATTCACGGTTTACCCAGAATTCCGGATTACTCAGAATTCCGGTTTACCCAGAATTCTGGATTACTCAGAATTCCGGTTTACCCAGAATTCCGGATTACTCAGAATTCCGGTTTACCCAGAATTCCGGATCACTCAGAATTCCGGTTTACCCAGAATTCACGGTTTACCCAGAACTCACGGTTTACCCAGAATTCTCGGTTTACCCAGAATTACCGGATTACCCAGAATTTCGGATTACTCGGAATTCCGGTTTACCCAGAATTCATGATTACCCAAAATTCCCTGACTACCCGAAAGTCCCAGATTGTCCATAATTCCCTGATTATCCAGAATTCCCATATTACCCAGAATTCTCGGATGCCATAGCAACAGTTGCCATAACAACCATTTTAAAAAGTTGGCAGGCTAAGCGCGGATTTCCCTTTCAGAAATGATAAGCTATATGTTAAAGTTGAATTATATATTCTTTCGCGAATTCAACTGGTCGGCTCTATTAATGATTGTATAACAGACAGATTATCCTCGCGAGCACATTTTCTCAATGATCGACCGTGTTGCCAGCACGACTCTGGCACACGTTCAAGACCGCAAGATTGCCCGGATGAGATGAAAAAGAAGAGGAATAAAATACGTGACGCGATTTACAAACCAATTTCGCGAAACTCGACGACTAAAAGTTGACGAATTTCCGTATATTTATAGTTGGATGCTGTAATCAGTTCACACGACTGGTTAAAAGCTAATGAAAAGGCCTGAACCATAAAAATGTAAAAAGGAAACAATTAATTAATCCTGATATATTTGTTCATGTTACAGAACCATGCGAGAAGACGTATTGCGCGTGGGGTGCGATATGCGTCGTATCGGAAAACGGCGGAGCCAAATGTCAGTGTCCCGTTGAGTGTCCTTCGAGTCCTGAACCAGTTTGCGGTTCGGACAACGTGACATACATAAACCAGTGTCAACTGCGAGAGGCTAGCTGCCAGAGGCGGAAGAACACCAGAGTTAAGCATCAGGGTGCTTGCGGTGAGTACGTCACTGTCGTCCCTCGTTAAAGCCCTTTGCAAAGATTTAACCGACAACGAGAGGGGCTATCTTTGTAATTTTCGTTTCACTGCATTCTGTCCCTTGCATATTCTTATCCAGTCTTATCAGAGAGAGCTCTGACAATATTCTGCAATGATTTTGCCTTACTCGGTAAATTAAAAAAAAAAATAAGGAAATTTCTTTTGTTTTCTCACGAAAGCACAAAGCTTTCTCTATGAGGGAGCGAAATCTGTAGATAAAGAAAATCGAGGGTGTGCTTTGTGTCGTGCGAGTGATTTGAGGCTTTTGTTTGTTTCATCAAATATAGGGGAATCTCTCTTATCTGGACAGCTAGCGCATTTTATTTTATTTTATTATTTTTTTTTTTTTACATGCTGTCTTGTTTAGTAGAGTGTGACGACAACGAGTAGGAAACACCCGAAGTACGCGATCGATAAAATTTCACAATCCTCCCCCACTCGTACTCGGGCATACGGACAAACGAACGCCTAGCTACGAACTCTCCGAGTGTGCGTTACCGTCGTCGAGCGGCAATAAAAATCGAGAAGCAATAAACGTCGTTCCGGGCATCAGCTACTCTAGACACGACGGCTTCGAGGGTCGCGTTTCGGTCTTCTTCGAGTGCGTCGTTCGTTCAAGCATTCTCATCGTCGTAAAATACGTAAGTATATATCGGCTTTAGATATACCAAGTGTGGTAGGAGATGAAGTGAACAAAACTGTCCAACACGGTAAGAGATGTGACGCGCTTGCGATATGCGTTAAGGTCAATAAAAAACGATTCGTCGCGATCCGATTCCGCGAGACTCTATCTTTTAGGCCTATCTTCCCCATGTATTTGGCTTTTATCATAATCGTCAATTGACTCATTCTTAATCTTGATCGTCGCAACGTGCCGAAATTTCAACTGGAATCCGGTTGGAGCCTGAATTTTCCTCACTCACATTTGGGCTATCGGTCAGTCTCAAATTGGACTCGGAAACATTGGGACGTAACGCGCTTGTTAACTGGATTCCGATCACGATACTCAACTAGATGACAAACGGAATCTCGGACTGAATCTCAAACACAAACCCGGACTGGATCCCTAACGGGTATTGTACGGGATATCACTGGTTTATCTCAGTCGAACTTGGCATCTAACTAATTGTTCTAGTAATCAACAGTGTGAAGTTGTACTAGAAACGAAAAATCTAAAGTATTTATTACACAATGGTCAATTACCGATACACTGGTCGAAGACTGAAACACTCCATTCGTATTCCAAGTAGGACACGACGGAATATTGTTTAACGTCGATAAACAGGACACGTTCCGGAATCCATTGGGATTCCGACTGGGACTATCCTCTTTTAGGGGTACCCTAGTGAATCTTGACCAACGAGAATCTGGAATAATCACAGCAAAACCAAACGCAAGATTTCAGGAGCTATTCGAATTGCAAGTAGAATTTATCCAATTGGGACCAAATTCACCAAAAACCCGGACAGGTTCCGATCGGAATTTTGTCACCGAATTTTAATTACCCGTTTAGAACCTATTTCGCGCTCCGTCAATTCCATTCAACTTACGCAATTGAATTTTCCGACATGATAATATCAAGCTTTTTATCATGTTATTTATTTTTGTTTTCTTGAATATCCCAATAACAGGATCTATATATGATTATGTACTGCTGGACGAATGGTTGGTACGGCAGCTCAAATAGTTTAAGTGTTATAGCAACGAAGCTTTGATACGCCATGTGGAAGGAAAAGAGTAGTGAGAACTTGTTGGCACGCCGTTAAAAACCAGGGAGAGACGGTCTCGCGGAAAAACGCGCACTTGCCGTGTCTAAGAGGGATAAAAGGGGTGGAAAAGAGCGAGAAAGGTAGAACGTACCGAAGCGTGCCGGGCCATAAACGATAACGGGTGAATTTTACGAGTCGTCCCATCACGGCTTGTGTGGCGGCCGCATTGCGCAAGATCTCGACGAAAAGTACGAATTCTAAGCTTTTCACAGCAACTTATGCGAGGGTGACTCCGAGATGGAAAGAGAGAGAGAGAGAGAGAGAGGGCTCAAGTGCCACCGGATGCTCGAAAAATCCTTCCGGCATCGTAAAAAAAAATTAGGGCTAATTTTTTTTTGACGGCAGGAAGATAGATGAAAAATTCAGGTGCACCGTCAATGAAAATAATAAAAAAGAATAAACGACCCTTAAAAAATGTGTATATATAGATCTGGTACGAGCAGGTGCAAATGATAACTCGCACGATTTTATATATATATATTTTTTTTTACGTTTCCGTTAAAACTAATTTTTGGCCCTTTTACTCAAACCTTACTTAGTCTTAGAATATTCGACTTTAATTCGTGATATACACAACTTACAACAATTGTCCCGATAATACTTATTGACAATTGATTTAATACGACGATACAAGTTAAAGACCGATGGGTGATTTTTGTGGTGAGTGGAAATTCAAGCAAAAGTGCAATAAATTGATAATTAATTACGGAGAGAAAAAAAAATGAGTAAGATACGTTCGTCCGATTTTAAAAGCGAACACACATATTGCATCGATTTGCGGAATCCACGGATGATATCAAAGTATATTTTGCAAATTGGAACAATCTTTATTTTATCGATACGAAAAAAACAACCGTTGGGAGATTGAAGCATAAATATATAAATAAATGAAAAAGGATTAATAAAAAAAAGAAACCCGGAAAGTTGTAAAGTTTGGGGAGGAAGAAATGAAGGGGAAAAAATGTTGCACGTACGTATATAGAAGTCTTTCGATGTGGTTTGGTATAAGATACGTGCATGATTGTCCTACACTTTGGCATCAATATGTACGGCGTGTACGCTGCAGCCAGCATAGCATCAGCGGTATATATAGATGCCACGTGAGCTCCGCGTACAGGGAAGAAAAAAAAAAAAAGAAAGAAAAAACGCGGTGGTGGATAAGGTTGGGAAGAAATCCCAGTGGAAGCTCGGGGTGAAGGGAAGGACGCGACTCCCCCTTAATTCGAAAATGAACGGTCCGTACGTTTGGTACTGTGTATATCGTACGTGTATTGTATATTCGTACACGTACGCTAGCAACGATCCATTGCGCATTCACTCGGCTCTGGAGAGCTTGGCAGCCACCCGAGTGTAAATATCGAGGATAACGTTGCGGCATTGCCGATGCTCCTACACTCACAATCATTTTGTCACCGATGACGAAAGAGCCAATGCCTAGAAAATTTGTGGATAATTTGGTAAATAATGAGCCCGGGGTCCGGGGACATTTGGAACATCCGCGGTACAAGAAGAACGAAAAATTGTGCTCAGATAAAAGATGAGCGCAATTTTAATCGGGCATTAAAACTGCTGCGTGTAATTTTGGCTCTAGAAAAAAAAAAAAAAAGAAAAAATAAGTGGACGGTCGGTGGGAATAAGAGTATAGCGGGAAACGCGAAGCCAAGAGAATAGATGAAAAGGAGCTGGGAAGGGAGTGAGGCATATAGCCACTGTAGTCCAGACCGATACCACGATACCACAGCGCAGAACCGCACCAAGATCCTTTTTGGGGTGAGCGAGCGAGCGAGCTTCTGGCGCCGGAGGCTATCCCTCGGCCATGAATTAACCAAAGCGTGATACCGGAGCTGCTAGATTTCCCTCCAAGTCTGAACGTTAACGCTTGCTCGCTGCCTCGAAAACGTGTGCTGCACCAAAATTCGCGACGTTCCTTGATCTTTTATTCAGAGTAACACAGAGTGTTTGCCAATATCTCGTATATTTATCGCCTATTAAAATTACCGAGGGAGGGCCATAAAGTGCGATTTCTTAGGCGCTTTTCACCATGCATTTAGCGTCTATGGACCGAGACGAAGAAAAGCTTAACAACGCTAAATGTCGATATCGTCATTATTACGGAATATAATAAATCTATTTTCTTCTTCTAAAAAAAAAATATATATATATACATCTCAGCTGCAGACCATTTTAGTTAGACAATTACGCTAGCGCAATAGTTTGCAAACGAATGTTAATTAAAACGCAATGATCTATAATTGATCCATGAGCAGGATAGAAACGATTTTTGGCTTCGAATCGTTAGTCACTTATTTTGTATTCACGAAAAATCGACAATATGCGCTTTGCTACATCTTACAAAAAAAAAAAAGAAAAGAAAAAGCTTTGGAATACTTGATATTTATAAATGCGTACACGAGGATCAGAACGGAAATTCAAGCCGGGAGAATCCGTATAAAAGATGGACCGTAGTGCAGGAGCGTACTCGAGACTGGGATGCTGAACAAAACAACGGAATTCACGATGATGCTGTATTCATACGAGCGTCGGGCTCTATACCGCCGTCCACAATTCGTACAATAAGAATAGTAAGGCCGTGGAATTGTCCGAACGTTCATCGAAACAATGAGAGGGCTACTAGCGCCCGCAAACGTCCGCTGCTCCCTTTTTCACCGTTAAATAGCTCTCGGCGGTGTGTTTACTCGTCACGATTTATCGCACATCCTACCGGTAGCTCATCGCCGCTTTGTAAATTAAACGCACGTGCGGTAAAACACGCACCGACAATAACAATCGAAGCACCTTTATCCCGAAAATACTATAAATACAAATTGGTACTCTGAAAAGCCCATAGATAATGATTTTCATGGTGTCACTATACCGATATGACAATTCAACGCGTGATCCCACAATGGGCCTTGTAAATTGATTAACGTGCTTTTTCTGTCATGGCACGTACATTCGAATTTCCGTCCATTTTTGCTCTCTCATGGAGGAAGCTTTTTTTTCGTGAAAATTAATTTCTTTCTTTTTTTTTGTCATCAGTCTACAATTTCCAATATGTAACATTGGTAAATTCTTGTCAACAGCCGATTTGTTGACAATTGAATGGTCTACCGAAAAATAATCCTGAGAAATGTTGTGAACAAACTAATAGCTTTGACGTAATAGTTGAAAAACAGTAAAATTTTATTCTTTTAAATAGACATCATTGTTATAGAATTTCAGATTAACGATGGATCTATAATATTTTTGTGTGCTTTAAAATTTTACTCTGCGTTGATTCATTAGACGTTAGTGCGCAATGATATTTTGTCATTATTTTATTTAAATACACGGTGATATATTTTTTTTTTTCTTTTCCTTTGTACTTTTGACAAAAAAAAGTCGTCTTCGTTTTAAATATGTTCAGGCAGTACTCCGCTGCAGAGAGACTAGTATTACATACATAAAGACACTTGGGCGTTTCATGCACGTATTGCGAATGCGCTGTTAATGCACGGACGAGGATGAATGGAGTGTGCTAAGTTTGCGTTGCTACACTGCCGTCTCGGTGAAAAGCTCTCGCGATAAGAGGTGCTATTTCCGTGATGATCTACAGCTCTTTCTTCTTGGGGCGCCACCACCACCTTTCTACCTCTGTCCCCGTGTCTCGTTCCACGCTCTTCCCCCCCGGTGCTTTTTGACGGTAACGCTCTACACCCGAGATTCGAATCCTCGGGTCTTTCTTTTTTTTTTCTTTCTTTCTTCCTTTCTGTTTTTTTCCTCGGCTATCTTTACTTTTCATACTCAACCTTATGTAAGCCTCGGACGACGAATTGTATTGCAAAAGCGAAAATATAAGAATAGAGACAGAGATCTCCATAATTTAGCCATATATAAAATCGAAATATCATTTTGCGTGTGGCGTTCGTAAAAGAAAAAATGATGAATCGCCGAGAATTTAAGATATATACCGCGCTGCATCCTCGACTCGTTGCCTCCTAGTATCAATCGTCACGGAATAAATCAGAGAAGCAATATTTTTACGAACTATAGCCGATCCATATTTTGTCACTTGATCAATACAAATTCTTTCCATGTCTTTCTCTCTTTCTGTCCTCTTTTCATTCTTCTTTTTCACGAAAACATAGCTTACTCTATGAGAAAGTAATACAAATAGAATTCATGTGAACCGTGAATAAAACATATACGGTAGGTCGTGTACGTCAACCATTTTGAGCCACACAGCTGGCTCAAAATGGTCGTCACTTGAGCATCGGTCCATGAATTTTGTTCATCATCATAGCCGTAACGCATTCTATGGTCACGTTTTCTTTTTTTTCTTTTTGCAAATAATCCATCTGCCCTCCCATGTTTGTCCCGAGCGCAGCCATCATTATCGTTCTCCGAGAGTGTCTCAGGGGTCTAATAGAGAACTTTGCGCCGCGATATGCTGCTACAACATGGTAAAGTAGTATAGAAACAACGCTTAATCGAGGCATTTAGCCCAAGCACACCAAGTGTATTGCCACCAACCGAATAGGCCACGAATGGCATGCTGCGATTTGAAACTATGGTTGTATCGCACGATTTCAATTGACTTTTCCGACGGGAAGTTCGCCGATAATTGTACGAACCTCTGGAGTTTCCGAATTGGAAGTAGGGTATTTCAGTGTCGTGTCTTGACTGGATAGAAACCGCCGACGAAGATACCGTCGTCGTCGTCGTCGTCGTCGTCGTCGTTGTCGTCGTCGTTGTCGTCTTGGTGATGGTAACTTGCTTGCCACAGGATACACCGGCGAATGACGGGTACACTTAGCGAGACATATACTCACAGCGCGTCTCCTCCAGCACTGCAGCCATCTCCCATTCGTGCCTTCTACCTTGAACCTTCTGGTTTGCTGGCTTCGAAGCAGGTATCTTCGATGAGACTCTAGGCGAGCAGTTCTCCCTTCGCGCTCTAATGGAGACCAACTAAAAGCCCGCAACTAATTTAAGCAATTCGGAGGGAGGCATGCGGGGGGGGGGCGCTAAAGCTGTATATAGTACAGACATCAAGCTGGATACTGCAGTGACTAACATCAGTGCAGGATAGGGTCTACTTCGATTCGCATCAAAGACGCTAAAGCTATAATCAACTTAATCGAACACAATCTTCTCGAGCTTCTCCCAGTTAATTGCATTCGTAGGTAAAAGGGCGCGCTCAGCCAGCTATAATTTCGTTAGGGTATCGCTTCCGACTTGGTTTGCGCGATAACCCCAGAAGATTATTAAATAAGATATAATTTATTCATTGGGTTAGTGCTCAAATATTATACGACGACAGTATTATTAGTAGCGTCTAATTGACGACTATTTTATCAACATACGTCAGAAATTCGAATACCCAAATTTTGAACTACACTGTGATTGCCTCGTACATTTAGTTTCAGTATTTAACCGGTTGTACTGATGAGCACAAAAAAGAGCGGCTCTTGTATACATATAGCGTGACATATGTGTGGAACAGATGGAGAGAAATCTTTCTCAGTAGTTTTCTGTCGTTTAGATATGTCCTGAAGTTTTGTTGTCGTCGAGATTAAAGGTGTCCACGCGAGAGAACGGCGTATACGAGAGTTTTCCAGGGTCAGGGAGATAAACGCCATTCCCTTCCAAGCTCTAACTGTCTGATGGGAGTAAAACGCACACACATGCCGACACGAGTATAGAAAGAGCAGGAGCAGCAGCAGCAGCAGCAGCAGCAGCAGCAGCAGCAGCAAGCCAAGGATTTCGCGTCCCATGCAAGAAGGTGGCTCACGGCTGTCCGTGACACCAGCAACCGAACAAGAGCGCACTTTGCTTCCTTCCTTCGTGATTCCTCGCATACATCTTCATTCCTCGGAAAGAGGGCGAAGGAAAGCGCTCTGTCGTTTTCCTCTCTTCCCCTTCGTCGTCTTGGGACAGCGGCAGACATTCCGCCTAGATCTCACTGAGCTCGCATCCACACTGACACACACACATACACACGTACAAACATACACACGTACACACGTATTTCTTCCACCAAAGTGGAGCCAGCTCGTAGCTAGCTAGAACGATGCTGGAAGGCCCGCACCGCGAAAATATTTGTGAAACGTATAAATTTCCTCTGAGAACACCAAAGTGCTGCACCCCTACGCTAAACCGAGCGTGCTCGCTCGGAAAGAAACTAAATATACAAGCTAGGCACACGAAATACGGTAATAAATAGCACAGGGGTTACCACCGTGATTCAGCTACAGCACGCCGGATGAAATCAAATTTTCTGCTTCTTGAAGAATTCGTTTGTCTTTTTTTTTGTTTTTTTGTTTTACTTCGATAATGAAGGGATACCATCGAGAATTAAGATGCAAAGACTCTGCTTTCGAGATTTTAATGCCAACCTATTTACAATTTAAGAGTAGCAAGCCCATCGCTTAGCTCTCTGTCATCTCTATTACTGTAGAACATAAACGAAAATTAATTGAAGAATCCGCGCGTCGGGAGTAAAAGCACCTGCGCCCCTGCACCTGGAAGTGATACATCGTGTGTACAACTTCCTGTTACAAGTAGCGTGTCGCACGTAAGCGTTACAACCCAAACCAACACACAGATAGGCGTGTCACGTGATCGCATCGCGCGGGTACGGTTCGTTGCACCGCGACACATGTCAGAGATTCAGTCGCGAGTAATCATGTATTACGTACACTATAATACACGAGATAAGCTTTTGAATCTCGTATTTCTCGGACAAATTGTGCTTGAATCTCGGATTCAAAGTACAATTCTTATTTCCTTCGTGTGATTTGCTTCAGTGACTGAAAAATTAGAAGCATCATCAGCATCAATACAGTCGTCAACTGATATTTTAGTACCAATTTACGTTTCAAACGAGGATAGCATTGCGGAAAATGTCAATACCTACTTCTCGCGTTGAGCGACCAGAGTGCACTGTGCGTGTGAATTGGAGTTTTCTTCGTGCCGCAAAATCGAAAGAGGGTGTGAAGGAAAAAGTAAAAAAA
Source organism: Perithous albicinctus (assembly GCA_964016905.1). Lineage (NCBI taxonomy): Eukaryota > Metazoa > Arthropoda > Insecta > Hymenoptera > Ichneumonidae > Perithous > Perithous albicinctus. The sequence goes on along the minus strand of OZ024693.1, from coordinate 21,376,533 downwards.
AAAAGGGAAAAACCAGAGAATCGGAAAGGGGTAAAGAACGAGAGAAATGAATAATGCGCCGTCCACGGTAAAATTTTCGACAAATTTCGGTACGAACGTCTTAATCCATTCTTTAACTGGGAACTTTCAATAAGTCTCGTGAGTTATGCCTCCTCGTAACGACTTTTTCTCGCCAATTTTTCTCCGTGCCTCTGAAACTACCGTCTCCCTTCTGTATACTTACATCTTTCTTTTCACTACCTTTGACTCTACTTTCTTTTCGCCCTTTGGCCAACACTTTTGTTCCTCTATCACGCTTGGCCTCATAACTTCGCCCTTTTTCACCTATCTTCTCGCTTCCTTTTTCTCCCACACACATTTATATCCCTTTCAGAGCCCAGAATTTTTTTTCAGAACCCATATAAGGACACCACCCCAGTGTACATGTATCGTATATTGCATATTGAATCGTCGATAGCGATGACATGTATGACATGATGACATGTAATTATATCTGAAAAATGTTTGAACATACGTTCACATTCATACACACAATACAGACACATTAAAAAATCATTAACGTTCATTGTCGCAGATGTTCAAAGGTTTTTTGCGGATTTTCCAATCAAGTTGGTGCATTTAATGGTAAAACGCGAGGTACCGAGGGTTTATGATCCGAAAAATCCGGTGGTAGTCTGGCACGCAGATTTTTTTTATTGTAAACTGACCGTTAGGGTTTTTACCTACCTGCGTGCTACGCCAACCCTTAAAAATTTTCCCTTTCTATTTTATACCCTCAAAAGAGGGTATTGTTTGGAGATCGTCGCAACAGCGGGAAGACTATCGCGAATCTAAGGTACACAAATGGTACTCGATGCTTATCAGTAAGTCAATTTAGTAAAACCTTTGCTCCCAATTCCATTATACACTTGATTCGTATACAGTTAATAAAACGAAAAAAAAAAATTATAGGCTAAAGCACCTTAAGGCCAGAAGGCGCCAAACTAAAATTCAACACTTGACACAGTTTGCTTAACGCAACTATACAATTTCGCTCGGTTCGGAAATTGCGACAGTTTATACGAGTTTGTCGACAATGTAGAAAACCATAGAAACCGTCTCTCTATACGACTGAACGTTAGCTCGAGAGAATAGAGTCGCGTGTCGGTTGTGATTTGTGTTTTAGCGAGTATACATATAACGTGTCTATATGAATACTACGTATTACGTTTCCCTTAAGGGTCTTTCGTTTCCTCGTTGTTTCGCCCCGCTCCCGATTGCACGTGTCATTATACAGCAAACAGGGCTCCAACAATCTCGCTAACAATGCATCTTTCACGATCCTTTTACGTGTTTCAAATATTCATAAAGTCTGTTGCGAAACATCTACAAATGTAAACTCAAGACCGATACAATTGAATACACATTGTATACAGGAACACATAAACGTTTAACATTCAAACTGAAAGTTTCATATTTCCATGATGATTTTCTACTCTCGCGTTACTGGCGAATACACTTCAATCTTTCGAGTATTGCGTATTTACCTCTTTTAAAATATTGTGTTCGTATGTAATAATGCAGAGCAGAGCTACTTTTTAAGGGTACCGAGGAAAGCCAGAAATTTTATTTTCTGGCTCACTCTGCTGACTTTTTGTTTTATTTTTTAATGAAAAAAAAATGAAGGACATTTTCTTCGACTTCAGATACTCCATCGGTTGTCGAAAGAATGCGTTCATGTACTTGCTGCACACCCGTTATATATAACCATAATATGGTAGATGGTTTGGTACAGAGCAATACTAAGTATGCATGGTCGGGCTTCGAAAGACGGGGAATGAGGAGTTAGAAACTGAGAGTCTGTACGCGTTTCGACTTCCACCTTAGCTTCGTAACTAGTTGGCCGGGCGCCATGCATAGAGAGGCTCACGCTAATAAGTGTACCCCCGCGCTTAACGTGGGCTAATATTCTACTGGCTGACAAATGCTTTAATACCTGCCATCGCCAATATCCTCCTTTCACTTCGCTCTGTTACTTCTTGTACAACTACAATTGCCACGAGTTCCACTCGTCTCCATATATGCATGTTAGGGGTTATCGAGACAAAGCTTGAGAGAGACTAAGCAAAAACGCCTTCAGATCCTTACAAATCTAAATGCTTGTTAAGAACAACCAAAAATGTCATTATGCCACTTGCCTCAAAAATTATAATTCTACAACTTCTTTTAAATCCAGAGTAAAAAAAACAGTGCTGCTATTTTAGATAGCCTGAAGTACGGTTCTCACCTCAAAAAATTAAGTCCATTTATTTTCGTGATAAATAGATGAAAGTGAAGAAAATTGCATAGCAATCAATGCAGAATTATGGCACAAATGAATTCGAGAAAAGAGAAATGACATTTTATTCATTTATTTTCAAGTAAAATGTGTTTAAATTCTTTGTTTTGAGGTTATAAAGCCAAAAAAAGGTGATTTTTAACTGTAAATAATATTTAATAAAATATGCTATATTATTTAGAATAAGAATTCGCTACACTGTCTGCCGCTAGATTAAAAGAATATAAAGAAGAAGAAAAAAAAGTCCTTTGATAACTACATACCAAGAAAAATGTCGAATTTCCCATTCTTTATTCTTTGCCACGATGTCGTCTATCTAGTGGCTGATACTCTGCTGGTTAGTTGCTAGCGGCCAGTGTCTTTGTATCTTCGGGCTCTCTTAAAAAGTTTCGTTCCTCACTTACTCCCTCTCTCTCTCGGCGGTTAGGTGAGGGTAAAAGGGGGCACAAGGACACGACAAAACCACACCGAGGATCATAGCCCGGGCCACTCGGAACTTAGACTTGGCATGAGCTAACGAAAAAACCTTATCTTCTGTGACCCGGCGGCTTCGTTTTTTTTTCTTCTTTTTTCTTTTTTTTCTTCTTACTTCCTTTATTTTCAAGCTTTTTTTACCCTTGAAGTAGTTGGTGGGCCGTTGGCCCGCCCACGCAACTATCACCCCTACAACCTCTTGCGCGCTCTTACGCCCCTCTTCTGTCCCAGTGCGCAGACCGGGCCACTTTAACTCGGAAACTAATTACAGTCGAGCCGTAAGAGAGTTTTTGCAACTCCCCGGGCTTGGACGCGTTTCTCTCTAACTTCTCCTGTCTTTCTTTCTTCACCCCAGCCTCCTTGACGCCCCACCCGCCCCCTCCCACCGTCAACTCCATCTTCTTATTTCTTGTACACCTATTTCGGAGCCTCGCTCACCCTGTCATTAGAGAACCACCCTCTGATATTCCTAAATATTCGATTCGACCAGTGACAAAATCACTTTGTAAACTAAAATTACAATTTATGTACCGCAACAAAAATGAATTATTAGAGAGAGAGAGAGAGAGAAGGTAGAGAGCGAATTTCGAAACTTCGCTCTCTTTAGAATTAAAAAATTCTGTTAAATGCCTGAAATAATTATTTGTTTCATTTTCGACAGAGCGAACAGAGTACTCTTTTTTTTTTATGTAGTCTCTTTTAGCAATGAAAAAGTTTTAAGTCCAGGGATCAAGTATAATGACGAGCTGATAAAAAAAGAATCTGCTATTAACTTGTCGTCGTAATCAGGGCGTTGTTGGTTGGGCAGTGTTCGAGGAAAGAAGTAGAAGAAGCAGGCTGGGGTGGGAGAGGGAGAAGAAAAATGGCCGAGTGACTAGGAAAAAAAGTAGGTTCCTGCAGCATGAAACAGTGCAAAAGAAGAAGAAGGAGAAGAAGAAAAAAAAACAGCAAAGGTGATGTGGATGGGGATAAGAGAAGCCGGGAAGAGGGGACTGGTACGTCGTAAGACCACTCGAGGAAGCGTCGTTCGAGGCCGGGAGACAGGGGCGGTAGGGATAACAAAAGCTCTGTAATTTCAAAAGCGCAAAAAGTGCCACATCCCTCTGTGACACGCAATTATTCCGCCCCCTTGTTGTTTTCCTCGAAGAAGGGTGAGAACTCTGCTGTTTCCCGACAATATTTCATCGGTGTGCAGATTTTTCAGGTGTGACACCAGATTAACTGCCGTTCCTCCTTAAAATTAATGCTTAAATTCGTCGAAATTAAATCAGTTACCTTTCCACAAATTGCTATTTTACATCTGTAATTAAAGTTTAATTGTGAGCTTAACGATTCTGTGATATATTAATATATGCACCTTTTAAGAAATGTGAAATTCGCCAATCTTGCCTGACATTTCATTGAAAATGTCTTTAGCTCAAAAAGAATATCAATAGCCGTGTCAGAGAATTATGGTCGCTAGATGGCAACGAGAATTCTGGGTAATAATATTTTTATAACACAGTGAGATATACATTTTTACAATAAATATCTGGCTCTTGAAACTAACAAAGGCATTCCTATTTTACACATATCATAGGTTTCCATACTAAAGTATAAGTAATTAATTTATAAATTTGGAATATGTCAAGATAAAAGTTGACTTTATATCGTTGCAGTTAAACTTGAAATAATATTGAGCCTCTCGATTTTCCATTGCAATATCAAACTCACTCATGTGATCCGCGAATCGTGGGGCTGCTATTAAAAAAAAGAAAAGAAAAAAAAAAAAAAAAAAGAAGAAAGAAGTTGAGTCGACTGCGGATCTGCTCGGTGAGCAGTCACCGGAGAATATATCCCTGAGAGTGGGTCATTCTTCTTCGAACGGTGAACGACGGTGCTCGAGATTTTTTTTCCAGAGTTTCATAGTCGGCGGAAGGTAACGGGCTCTGCACTCTGCGGCAGAGCCTCGGGTTTCCCCAAGTCTTTATCTTGAGCGTGTACGGTGGCACGAACGGAAAACCGGAAAAGGAAGGATCACGAGACGGACGTTACGGTGGCTCATTGTTCGCGAACGTTAGAGAGGTACCGGCCAGGCTGGGAGAAGAAGGGAAACCGCGTCCGGAAGAGGAGGTCCTTCTTCCTTCCTTTCCAGCATTCCTCGCAGGAGCTTTCCTCAAATCGAACTTTATTCTCGTAGTCGGTGACGGATCGAAGCGAACGACTCACCTCTCGAAAGCCAGAACATTTCCTTGATCGGTCTCCATAGTGCACTCGACTACATCCATGAAACCCATGTGCTCACCACTTTATTTTACCGAGGGTTCCGCAGACAAAAACAAAACTAAATAAATCGAATGATATTTTAAATCGCGGTAAATCTCGAGAAATCCTTCGGTAAAAAGTATGGCGAGTATAGCTTTCAGACTTTTTGCGATTATTACCTGATAAAAAGAGAGAGAACTGTCCAATAATCGAAGGTACCCTTTTTTAGTCTTCTTTTTAGTCTGTCTATTCTCAGGACTGTCGTTGAGATGAATGAGATACACTATTAAAAAACCACGCTGCGGTGGGGTCACCGTTGAGAATGTTTCTGTTGGTGTTACACATTGTAGTGTTAATTTATTCCCATGTCGATTTCCTCTATCAGCCATTGACACGACTTTTTTCTTATGCTACGTTCAGTGATGAACAGCTAACTCACAACCGCGGTTGTTGACTTTTATAGACACCGTCCTTATATAGATTTCGAAACCGCACTTTTTACAACAGTGAACGAAAACACCAAGCGCATTATTTATACGTCCCAGAATGACGACGTCTACATGTGAACCAGCTGGTATGGTCAACAATAGAGGAAAGTCAAGCCACAGGGACTGCGCGATATCGTTTAGCGATTCCGCAAAATAGTCAGCAACATTGTCGATGCCTTGACTCACTCCCGTTACCAATGACAAACGGACTTAGGGGAACGACTACATGGCGGACTCCGAGATAGAATTTCGCCCGGAAACGTGCATTCTCCCATGCAACCGATACGCCGTCGCAGGATGTTTAACCGTGATAGGATGCGTTCAATGTTCCGAAAGGCTATCCATCTCGATACCACACCTAGTCGATACGTATAGTGGTGTGCCCGACAAACCATTTACCCTCTCGTATATGTAACCTGGGATGAAACCATTCTAGCTTACGCGCTATTCCCACATTGGTACATGCACAACCGCTTATACCCACCTTCGATGGAACGATTCTCGTGCGTTCACATGTCTGTCCCTGAATATCCGTTTATCACCACGCGCTTTTGTGCGCTCTTCTCTTATCGTAGATGTACTACTCCTGCACCAATAAAAACCGATCGTTTCGTCTGCGAAGCGCCATCAAAGATTCAACCTCCGTCGCAGGACCCACTAAGAGGTATATGACAAGTGCGGAGGAACGAACCATAAAACGATTCAGTCCGAGAGAGACAAGCCTTGTCGTAAAACAATGAAATATATATAGGTACTTGGGACATTAGAGCTTGTCTATGGATGTTCTTTGGATGTAATGCCGATTTGAATTTACATTGACTTAAGGTGTAAAACATTTTCACCGCTTGGAAATCCTTTTCGCCCTGTACGTAATCCTGGATCAGCTTCTTTAGAGCCGGATCAATATCGATTAACCGAATAACGATGATTGCTGTTTTATAGAAACATAGATGATTTGAAATTGCATTTAACCTTTGTTGCAACACCAACAGTCAATCCCCCGTAGAAATGATGAGTCCAGTTTGGAGTTTGAGTAATCCATGGTGGGGAATGTGATTTGATCCAATCCCATTGCCCTTCGTGGATTCCATCTTGAACTGTCCGGACTCCATCCTGGATTGCCCAGACTCGACAATGAACTCTGCCCTAGATTCCATCCTGGAATCCTCATCTTTTCTACAGGGGACGCCCGATGATTTACTCCAAGCTTGCACTAAAAACGTTAAGAAGGTCGTAATCCGAACGAGCACGTTCTGGATCGTGACTCTATAGGATTCTCGTGAGCAACACTAAACAGTTGGAAATTCAAGTAATAATTTTACTGGTCGTTCGAATCGGACAAAGTTTCTGGGTAGTTGAAGGCAGTTGAAGCTCGCGGAAACGTGTCAAACATGCGAATGAGAAATAAGCGAGTAACTCACAAAGACCGAAGAGGCTTTTTTTCCCTTTTTTTTTTTTTTTTTGCTACTGCAATGTGTTACACTCAAGGTACAAAGGTGTAAAACCAGTGAGTGCATGTAACTTGCTAAAAGTCTCTCGTTCTCGAAAAAGCAAGTAAAAGAGCAACCCGACGAGCCCTACTTTTTTTTACCACTACATAGATGCTGAAAAGTATAAGAAAGGTGGAAACAGAAGTGTTATTATGTCGACGTGATGTGGCCTCGAAACGGTCGGGAACACACTACCCAGGTTCAGGAAAGTTAAAGAAGGAAAAGTGTTCCCCCATCTCTCCTATCCTGAGCACTCTCATGAGGGGACGGGACTCTGTTAGGTTGGGATTTAATCGTCGGTGTAAATGGTCGGTCACTGCGTGGATTAACGCAGGCTTGTAGGGCTCTATCTGTGCCACGTGCACCAGCTAACCGCGCCAGTTCTGGTATGTTTTCACTGCACTGTTGGGAAGCTCATGAAGACCGCGGCATGGATAACCCGATGGGAGCTTAATTAACCACGGAAATGTTTCGTTGCCGAGCCACTCGTCAAATTCGTTCTATCTTGCGATACCCTATACTCGTAATCTCGTTGAACTATGGTTATCGACTCGATGATGTCCGATTGAAAGTGGAGTAAGAGGAACAGAGAGAGAGCGAGGGAGAGAGAAAGTAAATTGCCCTTCCGCTACAACCAGACATATAGAGGGTTGCTTCAGAAAGGACGTTATCGGAAACTTCGTTAAATGCGCTACTGCTGGTGAAACTACTACTGCTATTACTGTATCACTCAACCCTCCAAGTTTTTCCTCTGATCATGATTATGATTTTTGTTTTCGGTCGGGATAACACGCTATATTGTGTAAGCATAAGTCTATTGTACAGAAAACCATTGAATCGCCTGGATCATTAATGAATTTCAAAAGATATGAAATTGAATATTGGAAACAAGGAACACTGATTGCAACGTCGTGCCAGGAACACCATAGCCTCCCCATTATTTTCTACCTTGCAAAATGTTTCCGCTATGACGGAAGCCAAAATTGATCGACATACTTCCTTGTTAGAGGAAACTTTGTGCAAGATGAAAAATAATTAAACAAAAAAAATTCAAGGTTTCGTGTCATATTGGCTCCTCTATGAGCGACAAGTACAAGTTTTAATCTCCTCCATGAAAATTCAATATAATCTTATATGCTCCATTGGAATGTGAAAAAAAAAAATGTCATTCACATCTTGAGGCCGAAGCAATAGAAACTTGATGAAAAATCGAAAATCAAGAAACCGAAGAAATATTGCTTGAGACTTCAAGCGAAAATAGCAGTTATATCAAAGCTTTGAAACAAAAAGTGTCTGGAAGATCCAGAGTAGCCTTTGATAATTTGTTCTGCAGAACTTGACGTACGTTCCCCATATAAAGTAGGTGAAAACGTGTGGAAGGAGTACGTGATACTGCCGCTCTGTTCCGCGACAAGAGACATGTATATACCGGAGAGGGATAGAGAATATCCGAGATTTGTGCTGAAAGGGTGGTATGTAGTGGACGGACTGCCGCGAACACTAAATTTCCCGTCCAATTTCGATGTACACGACTGGCGCTGTGTTCGCGGAGCGCGCGCGTCGTACCGGAGGCGTGCTGCAGTTTACCGAACGATGGATCCTCCGCTCCTACTGATATACCTCGCTATCCTATACACTAAACGATGCTTACTACACTATTCGATACTCGACGATACTAGACTGTGAAATCGTATGCGATACCGCACTCCAATAGATATGCTACAGTTATTGGCAGTTTAAAAGACTTTAGCGAATTCGTCACAAAAATCTTGAAAAATTAGTGGGTTTTTTTTTTGCAGTGAACTTTATAATACAGTCGAAGGGAAAAAAAATTGAAAAATACGAGGGTTTTAGCCAGTTCGAATTGGTACGGAATGACTCATATATAAGTCGAAAAAACAATAATTCGTCTTTAAGAAGAAATAAAACGTACATACATGTATTTGAATTGATTTCTGCAAGGATATTTTGAGAGATTTGGCAGTAATACGATTGAGTAACATTCGATGTCGAGTGAATTAAAACCTCCAAGACGATATCGTTATTGTCCTCGTCCCAACAGGTTGTAGGACAACAGGAAAATCTGCGGGTTAGTTGGGTAAACGGTCGGTTAAACGTAAATGCGTGACGAGCAAGGTGTTGATCACCGAGAACCGAGACCATGGACAAGAGAGAACGACGAATAAAGACGACGTCGAAAGCTTCCGTAAAGTTTATACGAATCCCAGTTTCTCGACATCTTTGTGCCGCGCCCGCTCGCAAGTTCGAGAGGAGCTGTAACATTCTTCCGCAATAAGAGAGCTCTGCGGTAAAGCCGCCCGGTGTGTAAAGAATCTCCGGAGCGTTAGGCCGTTGGACGTTGCCATTGCCGTGTGACAGAGAAGTTGTAATCCGTCTCGAGAACGAGGACAATTCAGGAGTTGTCCTTCTCCCGGCAACTTTCTCGCTGAACTTCCGGCGCTGCCGGTCCGAACTGGTGCGGCACACGAGAGAGAGAGAGAGAGAGAGAGAGAGAGAGAGAGAGAGAGAGAGAGAGAGAGAGAGAGAGAGAGCCAAGGCACTGAGGCCGAGTGGTGAGGTAGGAGCTGAGGGGAGAACTAGGCGAGACCAGGAAGAGAGTTACTTAGAATTGCCACGGGCTTTTGTCTCCACAGTTGGTAATACTCGCGCGTCCATCCTGTGGCATCGGTACCGCGAGAGACTATATATATATATAGGAAAGTACTCTCTGTTCGCAACGCTCGCATGCGAGCTGTCGCGGTACAAAGTAATTGCGGGAACGCGGTACAGACTGGAGGATGAATTCAGGTGAGGCGAGCGGAGAAATTGAGTAGCAGAGCGAGTTTTGACTCCCTGCAGGCTATTTGGGAAATTTCCATCGACTATATAAGCCGAATGAACAAGTTGTAAACGGTATAGATGCGACGGCTCCGAACTGTGGTTGTGAGATTCAATCACTCAATCCACGGTAAAAGCTTTGTTATCTTCTTTCTCTTAGAAGAAGATTTATTTTCGTGACATTCTTTTTTTTTTTTTTATTTTCATTTCAGAACTCTCAGAATGGTCCAAATTGGACCATTCTGAGGTTCACACATTGGAAGACACATTCCAAAATTGGAAAAAAAAATGTCAGCAGCGATAAACATATTGGCGCATTAAATCTCGAATATATATATTACGATTACGTGAACGAGAGTGAACGAATTGAAACTGAAGGCTCGAGAAGCAAGAGAAATATGTCTGTGAAAAATGAGCGGTAAAGAGAATTGTGTCTCACTGACCGGAAAAATTCCCTCGATTTTTCCGTCCGTTGTAGAAAAGAGCTCTTCTTATACCTGATATATTTTCCATGTGCCATGGAGAACCGCAACCTCGGGACAAGCTATTTTTGCCACGATGCTGCTTTGAAAATTTTTAGGGATGCGCAAAAGCCGAAGAACGCGTTGCCCGAGGCTAGTAGACTCTGTCGATTGGATGACCGAGAAACAGACGCGAAAATCTATGGTCCTCTAGTAGGCTGACATGTATTCGTTGCGAATATACATTTACCCCCAAAGGACTCCATTCCTTTGGTGTAAAAATTAATAAGAATTATTCAAATATTGGTCCTGAAATGATGGATCTATTGCGCATTCGTTTGCATATCGTTAACGTAATTTTGCGTTCGATTAACTGGAAAATCCATTCCGAACTATGCTGACGATTACATTCAGAATTAATGAAGAACCAGTGGATCATTTTCAGTGACTCGTTTAATAAAATATGAGACCTGATGCGTGGCTCGTCACAACCTGTCACGCGCACATATCCCAATATGAGTAAACCATGTGACACGTGACAATCATGCTGACAATAACACGTTTACGACCAACTCAGGTTCTGTTCCCTGTAATATGGATATAATTGGAATACCATCAGCTAGTGTAGTATTACGGCTGTTTAGTACTCCCTTACCATCGATTGATACTCAGTTGTAAAGCGTCGATTACCATCCGAGTTAGAATTGAAAGGGGGTGATCATTTTGTTTAATTATTTTTTTAAATTTAATGACGAATTGAAAAACGAATTCTAGCGAGATTGAAGAAGCGAGACGGTACGACAATTCACGAGATTGATAAAGGCATAAAGGAGATGAAATATATGAGGCATTCCTGGCGAACTCGGTAAGCGTTCAAACCCTTCCAATTCACTCAATATTTTTTTTCGCATTTCTTCACTAAAAACTTTTTTTCTTCGCGAATTCTTTTAATCAAAATTCTTAGCAACAATTTCAAAATTTGTAATCATTCTTGAGAGTCCTCTCATTGGATATTAACATTTTTGAGATTTCATCCCAGAATAAGAAAGACCTTTGCGTGGATTTTCATAAGCGATCTTTTCGAAAAAAAATTGAATAGTGAAAAATATTCTGGAACTAACAGGGTTGAACGCTTACGGAGTTGGCCAGGAATACCTCGTATGGTCTTGGCTTGTTTCCTTTATTCTGCCAGAGATGAGACTCGAGCGAGTGCTCGTCGCTCGAACGTACCAACGGCACCCGGCATCGGGTTAATTGGACGCACGCTCGTGAACACATATACTATACCGTAGTTATATATATATATATATATATGGCTTTTGGACGTCGAGTCCTCGGTCTGTCTCTATTTCTCACAAACCTCTTGCCATTCACGTACTATGTGAAAAACGATATATACACACACACACACATATATATATATATATATATATATGACGGGAGAATGTGGGGTTGATGGCAGTGTCGGCGTCATCCCTGTGGCTAGCGGAATAGGCGGAATAGGCGGAATAGGCAGCGCACCAGCACCACCGCAGAGCAGCATCCGTAGCATCAGGCCGTGTGCCACACGGTCTGCTCTCATTCTGTTTTCCGCGTCGTCGGAAAATCAATATCGGAGGGTCGCAGCGCCTCTCGGGGGTCGTACGCCAAAGACGTGTCTCAGTGCCACGAAAATACGTGAAGCGAAAAGCCCCGGTGGCCAAAGGGTAGCGCCCGCGCGATATCAAAAAAAAAATCTGAGGGTTGAAAAAAGAGAGAGAGAGAGATATATATATATACATATATATGTATGTATAAAGTACCCCAGGACAATACGTCGTCGACGCTCGGAAAAATCGGGCATTTTCTAGTCTCCCGTTGTATAACAACGCGTTTGAAATCGTGTGCTTTGTATGTGTGAGGTCGCGCGAGCGGAAATCGCACGTACGGAAGATACGCGAAGGGGTCGAAGAAGCTGGACAACGAAACGCAACGGCGGCGCGGAACAACAACCCCATCTGCTCTGTGTGTCACGGTAGTAAGAACCGCGACAGAGTCACCTGCTGTGTTTGCTGCAACCCACCTTTTCCTCTTCTCCCTCACTCTCACACCTCGTGGAGTCGAGACGCCATTTTGAAAGACCGCTGCGACCTCTGTCGCTGAAATTGCTCTGTCTGTCACGTGTTTCGACAATCACCGGGCGCACAGTTTGCAAAAAAAAGAAAAAACAGGAATCCTTGGATGTAACTTTTTTTGGTGGACATTTTTTTTAGAAAATTCAAAAGAAAAATATAAATTTTGTTACGCATCAGTTCACATTTTCGACGCTGCTAATCGGCGTTCATTTTGTCCTGGTTTCTTTGTGCACCTAGATTTTTCGTCTACATTTTTTTTTTTTTTTGCAACAGTTGGAATTTATTGGATGGTCCACTCGGTGATTGTGAAATTCAGGAAAGCTTTAAGATGGCAAATGTTTCTTTTTTTTGCTAATTGTCTTTGAAATATTTTCTTAAGACTTCTTTTGTACGATCTGCTGATTGACCATTTGTTGGATGAAAAGGACTTGGAAAGAAGATTAAAAAAATTAATTGTTGCGGAAGAGATTTTTTTGCCAACTCTCATTGGGTTGAAACACTTATTCAAATCGAAGTAACGCTGGCGAATGTGAGTGCGGAGAATGGTGTTATTAAATATGAATATTCATCAAAGAATCGTATATTGAAAAAAAAAAAAGCGTATTGTCGTACATAGAGTTCGATAACAATTTCCGGTGACTCCGAGCTAAGAATGTCAGTCCTGTAACGACGTGGAATAATACCGCGACGTCCGAGGACAAAGAGCTCACTGTAATACGTAGTCGGAAATGGTGGAGTCACACGTATGCAGATACGAGTATGGCCAAAGCTTTGAATTCAAGTGTACTCTCAAAGTGTGTCACCAGCAGCCATATCATTATCATAGAGAATCTTGGTCTTTTCTAGCTTCAATTACTCAGTCAATCCAACGTTTTTCTCATTTCTATTAGAAGATAAAAAGAGATGAAAAAAATCCTGCGGATACTTTTTTCCTTTTCTTTGTGAGAAGGCAAATCCGCGGGTGTCTGATTTTTTTTCCTCATAGAGGGTTTGTGAAAAATCGAAATCAATGAGGAAACAATGTGCAAAGTTCTACTTTACAATTTTATTTATTTAGTTGTAATTGCTTGCTCTTGTAAAAATGGATATCACGCCGATATTCCGGTTATTCGTTGGGTCGAATGTGTCTTAAAATGTAACTCTACCAATTCACTAATAATACCAGTGATTCGATAAATGCTTCATGAGTTCTGCATATCAAGATTGATTTTATTTTAAGCACTCCTGATGCTATCGAAGTGCGGTTAAGGGTCGACCAATAATTTTTCTCTTTTTTATTTTTTCTTCATAATGATCTGGTAATTAAGTATATTAACGACAAATGCACTTGGAATTTTGTGTGGTGCAATATTTTATATTTCAAATGGATTGATTAAATTCGTAATTGATGGAGTAGCTATCCATACGACAAATTCCGAGTTTCGAGGCATTCGATGCGAATCATTCGTGCCCGATGAAAGATTCAATTAAATCGAGAGGAGTAACGCGTAAGTGGATCTGCGGTCCCCGTTAATCAGCAGAGTGAAGCACTCCGAGGACGAAAAAGAGAAAAACGAAAAAAAAAAAAAAAACGTTGACGAGAACATTCGCGTTTCATTCGAGACAGCATCGCACCCCTAGAGCACCTCCATCCAGTTGGAAATACAAAGTGATGTATCGGAGTAAAAGAAATAATGGGAAAGAGAACGGAGGAATATGGAGCAACCGAATAATGGACAAAAACAGTACGGTGACATATATGAAAGCAAAGAACTACGTGGATTCAATAAAAATGATTAATTGCTTGGCTATTTAGTATAATTATGTCTTTCATGCTGGCTCGAAAACTCGACAATGCAATTCAATAGTCATCGTCAATGGTCTGTTCTCGTTGTTTGTATTCAATGGTGTTTTATTTAACATTTATACAAAAGTTGACATTTTCATGAACGAGAGAAGTAAAGCTTTAATTACTCCATCCGTGTGAGTGTTTAAAATAATTCAGCGATTTCCGAGAAAGCTCAAGGGTGAGTCTGTTAAAATTATTTGGCTCCCACCTGAAATTTTTTTATGCATTTATTTTCGGTATAAGTCGATGAAAATCAATCAATTCTTAACAGTGAATGCAGCACTATGGCACGAATCAATAATCATTAATATCCATAAATTTCAATGACCCGTTTTCGAGTTAAAGGCATCGAAAGTTTTTGAGGTTATAATGCAGATTGACAACAGCTGTTGAACACCGGCCATTGAACTTTCGACCCAGTGTCGACTTAATCAGTGCTGTCAGTAACACTTTTAACACACAAAAGAGCGTGTCAAAGAGACAAAAAAGAACTGGCAGCGGTGGGATTCGAACCCACGCCTCCGAAGAGACTGGTGCCTTAAACCAGCGCCTTAGACCGCTCGGCCACGCTACCATTTATATTCGTCGAATCGTTCCGTATTCAGATATATTTACACATTAATAAATTTAAAAAAAATAAAATAAAATAATGTAATTTCCTCGAAATCAATTATATCTTCAATTTAAATAATGTTTGGAATAGTCGTTGGTGTTTAAAATGATGCACCTCTCGTCCGCTGAACCTAAAAGAAAAATATTGCACCTCGAGTTTCTCGCGTGATCCGCTTTTGCTTCGCTATACTTGTTACGAGATGAGAAGACTGTGGAAAGGAAACACTCTTCGGAAGGCGCGTGCCTCTACGCGAGAAAAAAAAAAAAACAGTAAGGGTGCGCTAAGCATGCAGATGAAAAATGTAACCACTCACCAAGCGGATGGTGTGGCTCTGCCATTTTCTCACGTCTCTGACCTACACCGTCCAGACGAATCACTGTCTGACGGAACAAACGAGCTCAACATTTTATTTTCCAACCTGATGGAGATTCGCCAGTTGGGGATGCGGGTGGTAATATATACGTATATTTCCCCACGGTCTGTCGTAATGGATGGCCGACATAATGTCACGACCAAAAATGTCCCCAAATCAAAATATCCCCGGTGAAAATGTCCCACGTAAAATATCACCTTAATAAGTGTCCCCGAGAAAATGTAACTGTTCTAAAGAATCGTAAAAAGCAGTTTTGTCTCCCAGTGGGGGCCGGCCCCAAACATTTCGCGGGGGCTGCGCCCCCCAAATCAGAATATCCCCTGAAAAAATGTCCCAGATAAAATATCACCTTATTAAGTGTCCCCGAGAAAATGTAACTGTTCTAAAGAACCTAAAAAGCAGTTTTGTCTCTCAGTGGGGGCTGACCCCAACCATTCCGCGGGGGCTGCGCCCCCCGAATCAAAATATCCCCTGAAAAAATGCCCAACGTAAAATATCACCTTAATAAGAGTCCCCGAGAAAATGTAACTGTTCTAAAGAACCTAAAAAGCAGTTTTGTCTCCCAGTGGGGGCTGGCCCCAACCATTCCGCGGGGGCTGCGCCCCCCGAATCAAAATATCCCCTGAAAAAATGTCCCACGTAAAATATCACCTTAATAAGAGTCCCCGAGAAAATGTAACTGTTCTAAAGAACCTAAAAAGCAGTTTTGTCTCTCAGTGGGGGCTGGCCCCAAACATCCCGCGGGGGCGACGCCCCCCGAATCAAAATATCCCCTGAAAAAATGTCCCACATAAAATATCACCTTAATAAGTGTCCCCGAAAAAATGTAACTGTGCTAAAGAACCTGAAAAGCAGTTTTGTCTCCCAGTGGGGGCTAGCCCCAACCTTCCCGCGGGGGCGGCGCCCCCTGCACCCCGCCGTCCAACTATGAGATTTTTAGGGGAACCCCCCCCCTTCACCCCCTTCAAAACGGAGTGGGGGGCGCTGCAACCCACGATTATAAAGAATTTTTCCACATTTAAAAATTACGGTACTCGACATATTTCTCTTTAAAAAATCATAAGTCCGACGGAAAAATTTGAAAAATCCTAAAAAAACGTCCGAGTGTCGTTTAGAGTCAGTATAATAATATAAAAAATCGTAAGGCAGATCGGAGAGGTCGGGAATCAGATCCACAGGTCGAATTGGTATGGAATGCCCTATATATACAGTCGCGTAATAAAACTGATGATGCGGTAGAATTTTACAGCCCTGGTGTTTCAAGTAAAGTGATAACAAGAACGAACGGACATAACCTTGAGATAAGTAGTTGCGAGAGAGAACAGTGAGTGGTTGAGGATCTTCCAGTAAGACAGACCGTTTGACTTTAAAAGTGAGGGACCAAGGGGAGAATAACGATAAGACAGGAGAGGACGACCAAGGGATAACTCGTAATGGCTGTTGTAGACACGAACGATATCACCTCTATACTCCGCGCAACTCCTCAACTTGTTGAGGTCAAACCTGCCGTTACGTCATTATCCGGAGCTGCGTTCAAGTGCTCGGAAATTTAACGGGTGAACGGGGGTCAAAAGCATCGTTTGCCGCGCGCATATGGAAGACACTGGCACTTTGTGCTTTAGAACGGTTCAACGTTCCTCTAATTTCGTCGACGGTATGGACTAATTGTTTTATCTACACGGATAATTAAAAGACCGTGTTCTGACTAGCTTGAACCCACGGATTACGACAATTCACTATATTCAGTGAGTATATCCAGGAGGCATGTTCAGCGATCTCAAATACCATGGAATATCAATTTCTATAAGAATCCGATAGTTTTTTTAAATTTCAAACGGCCATTTTGTAACCGACATGTTGATTTTTGAAATTTTGATATCATATTTGGATCCAGAGAATTGGAAAACCATAGAATATGAATTTTTACAAAAATCCGATATTTTTAGTCATTTCTGTCGGCCATTTTGGGTCCGCCATTTTGAATTTTGAAATTATATGATATTTGGAACCAGCGATCTCAAATAGCATAGAATATCAATTTCCATAAAAATCCGACGTTTTAAAAAATTCCAAACGGCCATTTTGGATCCGCCATTTTGAATTTTGAAATTCTGATATCATATTTCGATTCAGCGATCACAAAATCATGGAGTATCAATTTTAATACAAAAACGATGTTTTTTTTTAAACTTCTTTAAATTTAAATGAAAGAATATGAATTTTCATAAAAATCTGACATTTTTAAACATTTCTAACGGCCATATTGAATCCACCATTTTGATTTTTGAAATTCTGATATATTTGGTTTCAGCGATTACAAAACCATAGAATATCACTTGTCATAAAATTCCGACATTTTGTTAAACTTTAGTCGGCCATTTTGGAGACGCCATGTTGATTTTTGAAATTCTGATATATTTCGATCCAGCGAATTCAAAGAGCATAGAATTTTCTTAAAAATTCGAAATATTTATTTTCCCTGGTATTGTTTGAAAAAAAAAAAGAAAAACACAATTCGACGAATAGTGTAAAGTACGAAATTGCATATTTTAACCGATCATAGTCGGTAAAAAAAAAATCTACTCCAGCATTCCCTTAACACGCTAGATTTTGAACAATGTAAATTTACGAACCCAGAGCGACAACTGACAAAACAATCGCTCAAGTCGTTGAGATATTCAAGAGTCGTAATCGAGCTTAGTACAATAGGTGATGATGGAAAATGATGCTTTGGATTTCTTGACTCTCGGTCTCTCCGCATGTCTGTCCGGTTATCTCACTGGCATTCAAGCAGTTTTCTATACGTATAGTTAGTTTGGGTTCTCGGCTGTACCTTTCGAAGAGTCGCGTAAAGGAACCGTTGATGCGATGTCCTTAAATCCATAATAGTAACCAAGTTCCTATTGTTAAATGAGAATGGATTAGCTCTTGCAGCCATTAACAATTGTAGTAAACGTCCTTGTTCTTTATTTTTATACTCGTTATATACGTTTTTCTTTTTCTTCCCCTTTTCAAGAACGTTTTTCTGCAATTGTTAGCACTCCAAGCACTCCCCTGAACCACTCGACTAATTGACTTCTTCTCATTCTTCCTTTCTTTCATCAGCACTGATAATACAAACTCACGAATCGAGACTAAGAAGTACTATTCAAAAAGATCGTATTGAAAAACGTTGTATTCACTCGATTCATTCGGTAATAAACCTTGAAAATATTTTCTCATGGAGATACTATTTGACTCTGAGAGAATTTATTCTCGATTAAATTTGATTTTTCACAAACTGTCTTCTATGAGGAAGCAAAAATTAATAAATAAACTTTTGTGATAAATAAAAATTAATTAGATTCCACTTCAAATCGTCATAATTTATGTTTTTTAAATATGTTGAAGCGCATTTCTTGGAGCTCTCAGAGAGTGACAAGAGATTAAAAGTGAAATAAAGATTTCGGGTGACATGACACGAGATTGAAATTGAAATGAAAAATGATAGTGAGATTTTGATGTTGTCGCTGGAACATAGAAAGAAATAACGTGTATGATGCAGCCAAAGTGAAGGCGATTAAAGGTGGCCCATAAAAAGCATTGAATAAAATCGATATCCCTATGCCATGACGCGTTTTCCCTGCATTTCCGCGCTCAACAATGTGAGCCCGGAATGTGGGCATCAGGCTCTCGCAGCGGGGCTTTCCCGTCCGGTCATCGAGAATGAGCGATCCCGCGATTTCGCGATCGCCCCATCGTCCATCATTCGGATTCTGTGCAAACTGCCCCCTTCCTGGACCAATATTCACACAAGTATATTTTCGTAATATCACTGCAATATCGCGGATATTACGATTATCAGTTGAAAATAAATATTTCAAAAGGATTCAAATTTATGGAATTCCATAGATTTTAACACTGATATTGCGCTCCTCATTTAAGATATTACCCGTCAATATTTTTCTTTAATAAATCATAAATTCGCCAAATGAATTTGTAAAAATGTAAAAAAGAAAAATCTCAGTGACTCTTACAGTCAGAATAATGGTATTAAATACGTTGTGAACCAGTTCGAATTGGTATGGAATTCTCCATATACATTTATTTAAAGCTTTTGCAGTCAACCCGATTTTGTTCAAACATGATCAAAGCAATACACCTTTGTAAAAAAAAAAAAAAAAAAAAAAAAAAACCCCTTCATGAAAAAGATGAAAAAGAAAATCTATTGTCGTCTCTACTTGATGTTTCACAAGCACAGCGTACATATTTATAACACGAAAGAGGGGGGATGGTGATATTAATCACATTGCGAAAGTTACATCCTCCAATGAGCGAGAGAGCGAGAACTCGCTTGCGTGTTGTGCGTGTCTTTGATGATTCCAGAAAAACTTGATAAATTATTCACGAAGCTGCATATTATTTCTTTTAGCCCTTTACGGATATTCGCGAACCTTGGCAAAGTCAGGAACTTTGCAAAAAAGAACAACAAAAAAATGTTCTCCAGATTTAATCCGGACACGCTTGTATGATCAGGGCTAATTACATAATTTCAGGCTGTTGAAATTTGAAACGCCGACACACTTGAGCGCCTAAGTATATGCCTTTAAGACATATGATTATTTAGCGGTTGATTTTGAAGACTGAGTTAAAGAAATATATGTTAAAGAGATATATGGTTGGGCTTTACCCGGAGAATTGTGAAACGGATTGAAAACTGCTGAATCTGCGCTGCACGCGCGGATAGCAAAATTACAGAATAGGGAAGAGAATAAGGTGCTGAGAATTTGTTGAATCCTCGCGACTATTCGCGTGAGGATATATAAATCAGCAGAAATAGGAATATTCACATGTGATCGAAAAAATCAGCGTCTAGATCTTTTCTTCTAGATTTTTTTTTTTTTCATAAAACGATATTTGCTTTTGTCAAAGATACAAAATAATGAGGAAGCTATTTTTTATTCAATTAATCGTTATACATTTTTTTTGCTACATTAAGCGAGACCTTTTTAAGCCAAATCCATGGATAGTTTTTTTCTTTCTTTTCTCATTAAAATCTGTGGAAAGAATTTTTTCCATCTTAGTATACTTGATTGACTTGACTGTACCGCAAGGACTGTACCTCAAACCCTTGTCAACCTGCGTCCGTTTCCAATAATACCCCAAGTCCATCCGAGCAAGAAACTGTAACGTTGCGCGATTCAAACTTCACCTCTAATGAGACTAATTTGACACGTCTTCCTGGCAGTCCGTGGCTACTTGGAAGAAGAGCCAAGACATTGTCGCGGGCTCTCATCACCGTCTGAAAGTCCCAATCCCCAGGCAGACTAATACTTCAAACACTTGGTTCTCTGACCTAAAAATATAACTACTGTATCTTTAAACACATACTCTCTGACCTGTACCGATTCCAAGAGATTATATAAAAAGCAACATTATAAACGAATTTTTTCTGTCTTTAAAAAAAAAATTGCCAAATCTGTAAAGTATCCAAAAACCGAAACTAATATCATTTATTTCTCAGTCTTTCCTCGCAATGTTTTTTTTTTAAAGCTCAAAAATATTGACATCTAATACAGGATTTATTGAGAAAAATTTCAAATTTTTTAATTCGGGCAAAAAGATTTAATTAAAAAAATGCATGAAAATTAAAGTATCAGTAAAAAAATATCGAGAAAAAAAAAATTAAAAGTCATTTTTTTTTTTCGAGCATACAGAATAGTATAAAATATTATCAGTGTTGAACGCTCACTGAGTTGGCCTGGAATACCGCATATATTTTATTTTTAGTCAATTAATTGAACAATATGCCGTTGATTCATTATAAATGCCCTCGGTTAATATTATTTTTATTTTATAACGCGCTCCATTAATATTGAATTTTCTCGGGGCAATTAAGCGTCAAACAAGTTATGTTAATTATCGATTTTTAATCAAACTCCTCTACTATTCTGTGGATGCCCGAACGGGAACATTTCTCGATCGCTTGTGTTGAAGCACAACACGAAGAGGAGCCGTATGAAATTGCAGATGAAAAAAAAAAAAAAAAAAAAAGAAGAGAAAAAGGAAAAGAATATAAATGGGAAAAAATAACAACAGCGCAAGTGGCAACGGTAATGCGGTGTGCAGTTGGTGGACGATCATAAATTATCCGGAAGCAGAAACAACGTTTCGACAGTCGTGGGGAGGGGGGGGGGGGGGGGGGTGGATCGGACAAAAAGTGGCAAAATGGATTATTAATTACGATATCATGTTGCACGTTTACACGTTACGAGAACGCATGGCCGCGATCTTTCGGGCGACAGATTTTGTACGTGCTGGAAAATCCTTCATCGTTGTATTTTACGATTGTTCGGATCTGTGCCTCTCAATATTTTCGAATAATGATTTTTCGTAATTTCAGTCCTTCAATTATGGACTATGAAAATCATTGTTTTTTAAATATTATTATGACAATAGACGTTTTGAGGTCCTAGATTCCGAAAAAAAAGCATTCATTCGTTTCTTGTCTGTCTCTGTCTGTCTGTCTGTCTGTCCGAAAACACAATAACTTTTGTAAAAACTTGTGAACCGCAGTGAAATTTTACATGTGTCTTCTGTGTATAAAATGTCGTTTTGGTATTGAAACCCAATCGAAAATCTCCACTCCTTCGGACACTTTACCTGAAACATGAAAAAAGAACAAAGGAAATAACTGTTTTTGACATTTCATTCATATTTCACGACAGACAATTGGAATTGATAACTACAAAAAAAAATGCAACGCACACATTTTCAAGATTTATAAATAAATTTGTGTCTATGACACAAAATAACTAGATAATAATAGCGTGACTCGAATTACGAGGGTTGAGTAAGTCACGAGCGATTAACGCCATCCGCATTTTCTTTGTCGCAATATACAGTCGGTGCGACAAATGAGTGTCGCTGGCCTTATCATCAGAAGCATGAATAAAAAATAATGAGACATTAATCAAGAGGAATGGAATGTTTAAAGACGAAAAGCTCAAGAGGAAGAACGTCTGTTCAGGATAATACGTGATCGGTTGGTGTAGCCAAGTGCAGTAGTCCTCCAGGGATCGTTGCCTGCCACTTAATGGTTACGTCCAACCGCTAATCTACCTTACCACCGGCTGCAACCCCGCGAGGCCGAGGGTGGTTAGCCCCAGCTCTCTCTCTCTCTCTCTCTCACTCTCTCTCTCGGTTCCGACAACTACTAATTATTCTTTCGCCTGACCTAGCCGCGCTTAAGTCCAACCCACCGTGTGCAGCGAGTAAACGCATCAGCCAAACTCGCTTATCCTCTTCGTACATCGTGCAACCTCACGCACTTTTTTATTCCCTTGTTTCTAGCTCGTATTTAACCTCCATCAAGCTTACCTAGCTTACCAGCACATACGTATTTCCTAAAATTAATTTATGCCGAATTAAAAATATCGCCAATATTATGAATTTGACTCGAAATTAGCAATTTATTTTAGTAAATCCATTTTATGGACTTAATTCAAGTCGACGCTATCATCACATTTTTCTACTTATGAATTATTGGAATCAAAAAATTTGCATTTCCTTGTTGTGGACTTTTAACCACTTTGACTTTTTTTAATCATGTTTAATTCGCACAAGTGAGTGTGTTAAAATTTCGCTCCCACCTCGAAACTTTATACGTATTTATTTTCGTGATTAATCGATGAAAATCAATAAATTCTCGGTATAACAATGCAGAATTATGGCACGAATAAAATCCAAAAGATACAATTGAATTTCGTTTAATTAGTTTCAAGTAAAATGAGTCGACATTTTTTTTTTGAGGTTATCAATGCCAATTGTAGACCAGCTGTGACATACTGCCCATTGAACATGATGTGGGAATTTATGGGCACTACAATATAAGGTCAATTTCTGTCATCGGATTTTTAACAGTGTACTGAAATACGGAAATTCCAAATTCAGCAGATATTTCAAAACGATTAATCAACACATAAAATCAAAATAGATTTTTGCCAATTTTTTAATTCTCTGCACTCACGTCGAATACCTAGGAGAGGTACATCGCAGCTTCGATTTAATAGCATACAGAGTAAGGTTGATAATACTATAACACAAAAAAAGAAACATTAACAAACCTCCACCATTGTTAGCAGAAAATCGGTAGTTACGAATAATATCGACGCAAAGACATTGAAAATGTTCGTGCTGCTGGCTCTAAGTGCGACGACTCTCTGTGTAACCCAGGGATGCTACATTTTTCCAAAAGGTATTCACGCTCGTCTCACTTTAACCATTTCTTTTTTTTCATTTTCTCTCCATTGTTGTTACCAAGTATTTAACGTTACAACACATTTTTAATCAGCTTTTCCGATTGACCCAACCGAGTCTTTTTTCTCATTGAACAAACGTGTGAGCGAAAAAAAAGTCAAATAAAAAAGCCCCTCTTTAATCGTCACAAAATGTTGCTAACAGCGAAGTAGTCAATTACTCTTAATTCAACAATAAAAGACTTTCGAATGAAGAACTTTCACCAAAGTTCGGATTAATGCATTTTTGTATTTATCTTCCGTTTTGTCGTGTTACAGAGCTCAAGGACCCGTGCGATAAACTCAACTGCTCTCAGGGCTCGCAGTGCGTCCGCAGCAGAGACGGAACCGAGGCCAAGTGCGAGTGTCTCGAGACATGCCCCAGTCTCGGGAATCACGAAGGCTCGGGTCCTGTCTGTGGCACAGACGGGCTTGATTATCCAACAGTCTGCGACCTCAACAGATCTGCCTGTGCCCGAAGCGTCAACGTCAGTGTCGCCTTTCGCGGACAATGCGGTGAGTTCATTTTTTTTACCCTCACTAAAAATTCTTGTAAGCTTTGATTTTTGACAGTATATCAAAATATAAACTTATAATTATTGTTATTATTATTATTATTATTATTATTATTAGCGAATTTATAAATTGTAGGAAAAAAATATAGAAGAAGAATACAATTATCGTTGAAAGACAAAAATATTTAAGGAAGGTATCCGATGATGCGACGTTAAAAATAAAATATAATCGTTATTTGTTATACACGTATTAGATGACAGTGTGCATGAGTATATTCTGCACTATGAATTTTCAATATTATTAGAATTGCTTAACACATGAATATGGCGATGAAGATAAAAGAAAATTGGGGCAGTGTGTAGAATCATTAGAAAAATAGTGTGTGTGTGTGTGTGTGTGTGTGTTTTTTTTTCTTTTTCTTTTTTGCCAGGAATTGTTTTATTTCGATTAGTTGAATCAACATCATGGAAGAATAAGCGCAGTTCCGGTGTTCTCCCGCTCGATTAGGCCTTTCATTGTCGGTGCACACAGTGGATGGCCCATTAGCTGATTAAATTTATATCTTCAAGTCGAAAAGGCTTTTTGTAAAATATTATCGTCATAAATGGCAATCTGCAATGTATCGGGAATTCTACGAATGAATTATCTTTTAGTTATATGTAGAAATTTAATTATGTTTCCATGTGAAGAAGAGTAAAAAAAAAAAAAGAAAAGAAAAACAGATATTGTCTATGTCTGATCAACGTGAAAATCACGCCACTGGAAAAATCCTGAAACTTATGAAAGTCATGACAAAAGTCAAGCATAAATTTGCGATCATCCCTGTTGGTTGACTTTCCATGTTGATCCAACAATATAGACAACTTCTTATTTTCTTTCCCAAGCGAATGGCTTATTTGCCGTTGTCCAATCGATAAACAAATATCATGTCATTGTACATTGTAATTTTAGTAATAAATTTTTGACTTGGAATGAAAATATTTTCGGATAACAGCTGCCCGTGTTTGCGTGGAATGAGCATTACATGCTATAGATAATACATACACGCAATGCTCCGCAATGTCCGTATACAAGATCCCCTGGTAGTTTGCGCAGAAGCGTTTAATCGTGTACTTTATTGAGAGTACAGTAGCCTACCTATTCACGGGAATTTAATGCCAACAATTTTGCCGCCTCCTTCGCCGGATACACGAGAGGCTAGCACACCCTACCCCTATCGCAGTGTGTTCATCCTAGGTTGAGTACGGCGTGGCTTTCCGCGACTCCAACGGAATAGTAAACTATATAACGTGGATCAAGTTACGTGCACACCGAATATTCTTGCATGTCTGATGTATGACCAAGCTGAACAAAAAAGAGACAAAAGCGTTTGTTGAAATCACGAAAATTAACGAAATTTCACAAAGTTTGTCTGACGATTTTTTTTCATGAAGGTCACATGGAGGGTCACATGGAGGCTTAGATAAATCGGGCCTTGAGAGAATTGTCCCATAGAGGACTTAGAAAAATCAGGCCCTGTCTGTTGAATTGAAACCTGTCCGTCCAATTGAAACCTTTCGAAAGCGATGAATTTTCAATCAGAATTTCGTCCATTTCATCGGTTTCCATCAGTTTTAATCGGAAACTCTAAACAGGTTGGGAAAAGGGTCTCCCATGGGAGACTTAGAAAAATCAGGCCCTGTGCCTTGAACAAATGATCCCATTAAAACTAATTGAAAGAACAAAAATCCGATGGAAACCTTTTGAAACCGATGAATTTTCAATCTGAATTTCGTCCATTTCATCAATTTCCATCAGTTTTAATCGGAAACTCTAAACAGGTTGGGAAAAGGGTCTCCCATGGGAGACTTGAAAAAATCAAGCGCTGTTGAAAGCTGACGCCCCTGTCCTACCCAGCGTCGGTGTTGTCGAAATGCTTCTATAATACAGAACGAGAAAAAGTAATTTGAGCATATTGAAGCGAATTCAAAAGAATGCAACACAATAATGTTGAGTAACAGTCGTAAGTAGAAGGAGCAGGGAACAGGGCTGTTGAAGGAGGTGGAATAGAGCGCAGGTTCCAGCCAGGACATCGTTGTGGAATTGAGCTTAAAGGTGAATATATATATATATACGCGGTACAACGAGGGACGATAACAAGTTGAAATCGGCGCTAGCGTGTCCCACGCTCCTCCCATCGTTCGCCTAGGCGGACAATGATAAATTAGCGGTACGAATAGCGTGGCGAGATCGGGGTACAGGTATTAGGTAGAGGGTGCGAGAGAGTTAGTACAGCGGTGTACCGGGTACTTTGGTAGTCGTAGAGAACAGAGACTAGACCTCCAACACGCGCCCATAGAACGCTATAGGCTGGTATTATATATTCCGGTTGGTAGTGATGGTGGTGGTGGTGGTACTGCTGCTTTGGTGCACCATGAACGTATACCACCAACGGTGAATAAGTGGAGTTTCGTTGATGCCCGGAGATGTTGGAACACGATTGGAACTATAATTAAATGAGAATATAGGTATATGTAAACATAGAGATCGACCCGCTAATTATACAGCATACGTTCGGTGACCACACCGCCTATAGAACTGACCCCTGGGTCCGATTGTTAGTCAACCTTTTGCCTTTGACTCCGTGTCGTGAGGCACTCTAACTCAAAATATTATTATTCGGAGTTAGGGCAATTTAAGAAAGACAAATGCAGGCACAACTCCACGGATTAATATAACTATGAAGGTGAATTGGTGAAGTCGCAGGAGCATTACGCTCTGTGATGGTGAAATAGGAACGGATGGGTCAAACTGTTTGATTCAGATTGATCGAAATAGTTCGCATGTATGGTTGAGAAAAAAAAGAATCAATGTCAATATATTATGCGCTGTTACGATTGCTACAATGGCATATCCCATCATTTTCACTGTGTCGCAGGTTTAATGAAATCTTACTGTTGAATCCTCTCGTTGATAGCTTATCATATGTTTTACTATCATTTGTAGAACCAACATTGAAGATTTACTAAAACTCATTCGTAAGATTGGGCATCTTTGCCTGCGTCTACTGGGGGATGGTAGCGCGCTTTGATGAGAAGCAACGAGGATAAACTAAGCGAACCCAACCTTCTTATCCCCGGGTTGTTTGCCAGCATCATAGTCGTCTTGTTCGTAATTTCACTAGTTTCCTCATGATGGCGCGGCCAACCTTTCACTCATTTCAGGCAGAGGCTGTCTCTCTCTCTGTCTCTCTCCCTCTTTCTCTCTCTCTCTCTCTATCCAACCGGGTTTACACTAAGGGATGATGTAGAGGGACAAGGCATCTCAAGCCCCGCGAGAGAGCGCAGTACAAACTCACCAGAGGTTTAATCAACCGAGTCGTAAAGACAAATGTTTGATCAGACGCAAGGCACCAGCGAGAGAGAGAGAGAGAGAGAGAGAGAGAGAGAGAGAGAGAGAGAGAGAGAGAGAGAGAGAGAGAGAGAGAGAAAGTGGGAGAGTGTGCCAGAGAGAAAACGGTATTTACTTAGGATTAGGAGACTCGGGGAGAAACGATATGGTTACGAAGCGAACGGTAATCGCGACTGGCGATGGTTAACAAAAAAGGTCTGGTTAAATATGTCGATCTTGTAACGCAATCGATGTGTTTTTGGTCATAACGGAATTCGCTTTTAAGCATTCGATTGCATTTTATGCAATCCACTTCGGCTTCAATATGCGCGGCATTCGCTCGGTTGAACAAGTTGCTTGTATATAACCGAGACAAATATTTCTAATATACCAATTGGACTTGGGACTGACCCTCGAATTTGGAAATCTGGTCCACGATTTTTTTTAGATAAGCTCCGAATTATAAAGGGATTCACTCGGTTGAAAAAGTTGCTTGTATATAACCGAGACAAATATTTCTAATATACCAATTGGACTTGGGACTGACCCTCGAATTTGAAAATCTGGTCCACGATTTTTTGAAATAAGCCCCAAATTATAAAGGCATGTAAAAACAGTCGGGAGAAAAATCGTGTCAAGTTCCAGATGTAGTCTCGGGGAGTATTCTTTGTCAGAGATACGAAACAATATATTGTTCTACCATTGTTTTCATAGACGCTTCCAGTAGACGTTCTTCTACTAATAACAGCTTCACCAGCAATGGCTACTGTTTTATATCATTTTTATGCTTTTTTTCTATTTTTATTTATTTCATTGTTCTTATTTTTTTATTTTTTTTCTTCGTCTCTCGTATACGTCTATATGAGAATTTCTCGATCGGCTTTCCTGAATATAACGAGAAAATAGTTTTCTCACCCGAGCAAAAATTTTCATTTGCCGCGTCTTATGTTCGCGTCCAACGGAGCATTTTTGCCGAGAATCGTGTCCGAGCGCTCAAACGGAAGTGGTGTGCCAGGGTACCAATTGTTTCATGCTCCAGTGTCTCGAGATAAGGGCCCCCCTACAGAAGAAAAATCGGGGGGGAAGGGGGGGGTGGTGGTATATCACGCTTCGAAAAATGATGAGCTCGAGTATATTCTCAAAGCTGTCTTTTTGCCGAATCGTGAGATACCGTCTTTTTTTCTCTCTCTTTCTTTCTGTGCATGCAAGTATATTTATGGACTAAGTTATAGGCGTTATATTTTCTTCGCCTTGGCATTCTAACGCCGTCGTGTCTCCTGATACAGCGAAATACGGAGTTTGCACCTTAAACTAACGTGTCTACTAGGGTGGTTAAAAAAAAAATCGATTATTTTTGCCAATTTCGATTTTTTGATTTTTTCGATTTTTTTTTTTTTTGCTCTCAATGTAGAAAGTATTAGTACTCGATGGAACTTGTAATTTGTTAAAAATTCTGAAGCTCTAAAAAATGTTAAAAGCTGCTTCGATTAATGTTTTTCATAATCATGAGATAAACAATTGTTTAACAGCAAAAAGTCAAATGTGAGAAAAAAAAGAAAATAAAATTGAGTGCTTAGTAATGTCAATGATATGAAAAATTGCGAACTCAATCGGAAGGGTTAAGGGTCAGAACCGGGTCAAAACCACATGGAATGTCCCATACGTACATACATACTTAAAGTATAGAAGCGAGAAAGATGCAACGATATGCGTCTACTTTTGAATTCATATCGTGTCGAGAGATACGCCCTCTTTGGCTGACATGTTGAAAAGTTCATTCAAAGCAAAGTTAAAGGCGTATTCGAGCGAAATATTCACCGATTTACAGTAGAGCCATTTTTATTTATTCATTTTCTATAAAATTTCCTATAATTTTGTTAAAGTCTCAGAACTACAGTCAGTCATGTACTAAGATTTAAAAAAAAAAAATTGTTTCTACTTTAAATAGCGTCAAAACACTAATAAAATATTTGTATTTAATTCGTAATTTGATTTCAATAAAAATAAATGTTATTATCATTATCCATTGCAAGATACATATTACAGTGACGTTAATGCAACTCACCGTTTCGATATGAGATACACAGGCATCTATATACCTGTATATACCAGAGATAGACAGACTTGGATATACATTATGCTATATAGATTTGGAAGTGGGTTAGTGCGAGCTGTATATCAACCGGAAGCACCGGAGCCAGCCCCTGTTAACATGAAACCAGTCACTCTCTCCTCCCTGCTGGGCTGCATTCCTTATGTGTCTGGCATTAACACATACCTCCTGACAATTTCGCACACATAGAGCCAACTTGAACTCGTGATATGCGTTTCATCCCCCTATCGTAGTTACCATCCGGATTAGTGACGACTCATGCCGAATCGGAAGTGGCAAGACCCTCTTGAGGCAACAACCCGGGGTTTTGCATATATCTCGTTTCGGATTTCGCGCCCTCTCGGATTGCCTGAACATGTCTTTTGGCCTTCCGGACAATTTGTTAATTTTGGTGAAGATCCTCAGCTTTTTGGTAGACGATTGGTGTAGATTTTTCAGCCAGTGTTGGTTGGTAACATTTTTTTTTTTTTTTTTACGTTGAAATTCACAGCAGTTAATGCGTTGAAGATTATTTGGCTCCCACCTCAAAACTTTTAATCCATTTATTTCCGGGTTCACGTGGATGAAGAAGAATAAATTTTTGTCAGACGATGCAGCATCGTGGCAGAAACGAAAAATCATTATATACCCGTGAATATCGTTTACCCATTTCAAGTAAAATGGGTATGAAGGTTTTGAGGTTATAATGCTAATTGATATCAGCTGTTTAACACCGGCCATTTTGACATCGCGTTTGAATTCTGATGAACTATAAGTCTCCACTTCGTGTATTCTAATGCAATTTTTTTCGAATAACCATGGAATGATTTTTAAAAAATCTTACCCTCCACCTTTTCAGGTGTCTCGGTTCGTCTTTGCGGAAAAATAAAAATGAATTTAGTGAATCTGTATGTATTTAGATAATCCTTGAATTTTGTAGATTTTATAAAAGCTCCCGCTGCCAAGTTGCTTTCTTGCTTGGGTTTTGCTTTTTTCCCTTTCGTTTTTTTTTTTTTGTTTCGGTATGCAGTCCGTCTGTTACACAGCCCGGTGATGAAAAGAAAGCCGCGCGCGTTAGGGTAATGTCGCGTAAAGTTATCGCGAAACGGCTGTGTTGGCTCGCATTTCGGTTGGCTTATCATCAAGGGAAGCGAAAAAAAAAAAAAAAAAAAAAAAGAAGAGAAAGAAAGAGGAGGTGAAAATTCCATTAGCCAAATTATCGGCAGCATTGAGTTCTGCTTTTTTACTAGAAGCCAGTTTTCTATACATACCGAGGCTGTCTTGACGACTGTCGATACGAAAGAGTCGCTCGAAAATTCACCGTAGAGGTATAAGAACGTAAGAAGGGTGAGCGCGCGCGAAAGGAGTAGCGGCAACTTTTGCCACTGGATCCCCGGAGTTTAATCGCTCCACTGGACTGTGTAACTGAAGCTAGCACGAGAGAAACACCTCTGCACACCAGTGGTAAAAGAATCTTGATGTCGGTGCTCTTCCATCGGAAGTTGCCTCGTCAGAGAAACGCGGCCAGCCGAGACCTCGTCCATAAACGAAAAACCGAAAAGCAAGCTTCTACCTTCTTTATATCAAGTTTAAAGAGGGCCGAGTCAACAAAAAAAGAAAAAAAAAAAGAAGAGTTTTTTTAGAGACTTCTATTTTTGATCTCATTTGCGAATTGGAACGAAGAACTTTTCTATCAATGTTGAAATCAATCTGGTTAACCGAGTCTTCTGTAAACGAGATTACCTTTTTTTTTTTTTGTAAACAAAGAATTTGCAAGGAAATTTTAATTAAGCGAAGAATTTGCAAAGAATTTGCAAAGAATATTTAATTAAACGAAGAATTTGCAAAGAATATTTAATTAAACAAAGAATTTTTTCCCAGGTCGTAAAAGAATGAGGGTAACGGGGGTCATGTGACAAACATTCTTTTTTTTTTGTTTCGTCTGTATACTCTGGACACTTTTGAACGAGAACCAGTAGGTCAAATATTACCAAATAATTCTCACTTGTGCTTGAGATTAGTTCTTCCGGGATGAGTGTAACGATTTGCGATAGAGGTAAAATTGAAGCAGGGCCATAGGTTTGAAATTTAATTAATCTTCAGTTTTAATTAATTTACTCTTTCTTTTCAATCAATTTTAATGAAATTAATTCTTTAAAAAAAATCTATCAACAAATTTTGCCCTAATTTATTAAAACACATTTTTTTTTTTGCTTAATTCAATTAATTTATTAATCAAAAAATAAAAGTAAAATCAGCTTTTTCTCAATCACTCGACTAACAGGGAATTAAAAAATCGAAGAAAACAATATAAAAACAAAGAACTGTTTCTAAAAAAAAACATCAAATCGTTTTTATTTTAAATTATAAACTATTATTATTTTTCTATTATAAATTTGTGAATATTGCCTGAAACATTGTATAAAAGATATTTAAAATTAAAAGAGCTGATATTATTTATATTTTTTAGGGAAATATATGAGCTCGTTTTGTCTGTACGAGGGCTCTCGAGTGTCAGTAGATGAAGTAGAGGCGAATATACATTTCCGAGTTAGCCATCAACATGTTTTCATTAGTATTAAACACGTGGGCCTGTGTGCTTCTACTCCGATGTTTGCAGATCCTTGCGGGAGCGTCGAGTGTTCGGAGCCGGAAGTTTGCCAGCTGGACTCGTCCCGGCAGCCGGCCTGTCGCTGTGGCGAGCAGTGCGGCCTCGAGTTTTCACCGGTCTGCGGAAGCGACGGTAAAACTTACTCCAACGAGTGCAGCCTCAGACAGGAAGCTTGCAGATCCAGATTGCCTCTCAGGAAAATCTACACCGGTGCCTGCAGTTCTGGTTAGTATTACCAAACACTCTCTTCCACCCCCTAAAGCCCCCAGCCCCCCTTCTCACATTTTTCTTCTTTTTTTTTTCAAACCGTTTTTCACCTTCATCCAAAACTCCCGAGGTAAATGTCGAGAAAGTATTTGCAGAAGACTAATCAATGCTGAATCAACGGTGTACGGATAAAATTTCGTTTCACAATTTCAACACTCAATTATGAATAAGCCACGTTTCAGGCATAAAGACAGGCTAAGAATTTTTCATATCATGAGACGATTAATTTTCATTCATGAGAGAAAAAAAAAAATAAACTTTTACGTCTTCGACTTGTCAAGAATTTGTACTTGAACCTGAAAAAAAATGATACATTTTGTATTCTGGCCTGTTTTTGTATAAAATTGACAAAAGATTTAAAGAAAAAAAAAATCAATGACATAATGAATTTAAAAAAAGAATTATTCTCAAGCTTTATTTGCAATGAAAAAATATATGTTCGATTTCAAGGTAGCAATCAGCACTGATATTCTTTTTTTGTTCTTCGCTTTTGTTCCAAAATTATAGGAACAAATCCTTGCGACGATGCACAGTGCAGTTCGCTCCAACAATGCGTAATTGATCGATATGGTATCGCTAAATGCGAGTGCGGTCCGGAATGTGAACCAGTTATGAGACCGGTGTGCGCAAGAGGAGGAACAACTTACACCTCGCTCTGCGAACTCAAGTTGCAGGCCTGCCTCACGAAAACTAATATCGAACTCGCCTACACCGGAAACTGTGGATCACGGGGACCCTGCTCCGAAAAGGTTTGTACTCATTTTTTTTTTTCTTCTTTTTATAAACGCAAAATAAAAAGTGTGGAAGTGTGGAGCTTTGAATTTCAATTTTTCAAACCACACACACAATTATCCAGACACTTTTCCAAACCACTTTTTTAGACTATTTATTGTCCTAACGTAACAAAAAAAAATCACGAAAACAAAGCCTCGTTTCTAAGAGCTAAAAAAAAAAAACAAAAAATAACATATTCTTATTAATTGGACACGGTTGTTACGGCAATGCTAAAAGGAGCACTCTAGCAGGTGCTCCCCTGTTCGATGAATATTATCGTCCCGATGACTCTGAGATCAAGTGAATTTTCAAGTATCGCGGATAGAGCGAGTCTGTCTCAAGAGTTTTGCAGGAGGCACGAAGGGTGTGTTGCTTGTTCGCTTGCACTCGTTTGAGAACGAGAGTGTGCCGGTGGATCTGCAGAAAGCTGGTGTGCAACCTAACGATGAGCTTCTCTGTGCTCCCGGAAAAGCGACTTCGCTTTAACCCTCCAACGTGCTGGGCCCAGGCTCTTCATTATCGAGAGGTGCTCCGGCGAGACGTGGATGAAATAATGAGACTCGATAGTCCCGGGGAAATCGAATCCGAATGCAAAATGAGAGCCGCTCGGACCGGCGTCCCCGGAGCTGAGGTATTTCCGAGAGCCAGTACTCGTGATTTCTCGACCTCTAACCCTCGGCAGCCACACCAGCTTCCTCGACTATCGTGATTTATTCGTCTCGATTTACTCGCCTGGCCAACACATTGTAAATTCACTTGGCCTATAGCCGACATCGTTATGTCGACCGAGACTAAAGGCTAAACATTCTTTTTTCTCTCCTATTTTCTTTTATTTTTTCTTTTCTTTTTTTTTTCATCAAACTCGATTTTATAACAAGTTCGACGATAGATAGGTATACATACTTTCTTCATTCTTATACTCATTCGACAAGAGCTTTTCCAATTTCGAGAATTAGTAATTCGCAATGTCGACAAATCTTTTATACAGCCCACGAAATTTCAAGATGAGTTGTTAATATTATCAGAAGCTCACCTCGAAATTTAAAATTCATTTATTTTCGTAATGAATCGACGATAGTCATTAAATTTTCAGCAGGCAATGCAGCATCGTGGCACGAATTAAAAAATCATCAATAACAGTAAATTTAATTTGCCTATTTTCAAGTGAAATGCTTTAAAAGTTTTGAGGTTATACCGAATTAAAACCAGCTGTTGAACACCGGCCATTGACACATTCTCGACTTCATAAATATTACATAGGATTAATTACTTAAAAAAAAACATGACAAAAGAACGATGTAATATCGATCAACAGAAGCAAATTTTTAACACTCGCTTATGTTAAAATTATCGGCCGCTCACCTCGAAATTTAAAATTCATTTATTTTCGTAATGAATCGACGAAAGTCATTAAATTTTCAGCAGGCAATGCAGCATCGTGGCACGAATTAAAAAATCATCAATAACAGTAAATTTAATTTGCCTATTTTCAAGTGAAATGCGTTAAAAGTTTTGAGGTTATACCGAATTCAAACCAGCTGTTGAACACCGGCCATTCTCGACTTTATAAATATCGACGATTAATTGCTTTTTAAAAAAACATGACAAACAATGCAGCATTGATCAACAGAAGCAATTTTTTGGAAAACAGAGATTGAACCTCATCAACCATAATCATATAAATAATCATATTAAAAAAAAAATCGTAAAATTTGTGAAAAATCTTGCTTTGAATAATTTGAGCTCGAGCAATGTACCACATTCAACGATAATGCCTGCAACTCGTTAGTCATTTTTCTTTCTTTTTTTTTGTATTTATGTTAATAATGAATATGCTCATGGGAAATGTACAAATTCGGGTGGAACTGGAGTGAATATTTCGAGTATTCTTCCAAATGAAGCGCACTCGCGATTATTTTCAATCAACCAACAGCTGAGTGTATATGTGCCTGAGTATATATTTTCATCATACTCGGCGATAAAATTTAAAAAAATAAATAAATAAATAAAAATATGAAGAATTCTACTCGAAAAATATCTCACCAGACATTCTTACGAGTTCGCGAACATGAATTAAAAAATATTAGAACCCCTTTGGTCATCCGTGCATGGCGAATAAACGCATGGTCGTTCACCCTCCAACCCCCTCCCCCCAACCCCCACAACCCCACCCTCAGCTCACCCCTCGAGCGCTCATCGTCGTCGTGAAATCACCGAGTTCGGATTCGTCGTACCGTGAATATATTTGGGAACGTCGACTGGGACTGTACGGCATGATTTAACCGACTCGCGGCTTTCGATGAATGTATCCAAGTGGAATGCTGCCGGTAACGTACAAAGAGGCAACGGGAGAAGAGAGGCGCAAAACGCAAGTTCGAGTGCAAATACACACGCAAGGAGAACGAAACAACGTATTAATTTCAAAACGACGCGATGTTACCAGCTATGCGTGAGAATTCACAAGAGAGATCCAACATTTATTTCATTCGTCTATTCATGACAAATGTACAACTCGTAGCTACTACTAAAATTACGATTTTTTCGATTTTTCTGTATTTCTTTCTATTTTTTAATATGTCTGTTGTTGTTGTTGAAAAAAGATCGAGAAATAAATAAGTATGAAAAATTAAATGAATTAAAATTATTTGAAATTAAAGATTAATAAATTAATTAACTTGTGTTGTTAAATTATTTTAATAAATTACGGAGAATCTATCAACAAATTTAAAATCAAAATCATTCAAATTATTTAAAATAAATAATTAATATAAATTCCAGAAAAAAGGTTTTTCGGATTTTTTTTCGATTTTTAAATCGTGCTCAATAATTTGTTTTAAAAAATCGTAGATAATTAAAAATGTGTAAACATTTTCTTTTTTTTTTGTTAATTAGTGTTTTTAGAGCTTTCTCAATGATATGAAAAATTGCGGATCCAATCGTAAGTGTCAAAGGTCAGTTTCACGTCGAAACCATGTGAAATGACCCATATATTCTATGTATATATATATATTTTTTTTTTTTTACTTGGACAGCTTGAGAATTTATCCTGGAAATTGTTGTAATTTATGGACATATCAATGCACATTTCTCCATCCACCTTGCACACTCGCAAAAGCCCCTTTAAAGATATCGTGGTCGATTTTTATGCTGTTCACAGATCTGCCAATGGGGAGCAATTTGCGCTGAGAACGGTAATACCGCGACCTGCGAATGCCCTACGTGCTCCGTGGAATTTCATCCGGTTTGCGGTGACGACGGTATCAGTTATGGGAACGAGTGCAAACTCAGACTCGAGGCTTGTCAGCATCATCGAGAAATTCGAATCCTCTATCAAGGACTTTGCAGTGAGTATAATACCAAAAAAAAAAAAAAAAAAAAAAAAAAAAAATAGTAGAACCTCGCAAATTGCTTTCACATTATTTGACACTGGTTTACAAAATCTTTCCTCTATTCTGAAGTCAAATAGAAGAATTCTAGCTGTGTCAAAATTGAATAAATTTAGTCGAGAACCGTTTTCGAGATTTAAATTAAAAAAAAAAAGATATTGTTTCCAAAAAAAAATGGGTGCATTGAATTTTTAGTTTTCATTAAAAATAAAAATAAAGAGAACCTTTAATTGCCTTTAGAGAAAATTTTCATTAATTCAATGCCACACTATATTTCCATTCAATTCGAGATAATTTTTAAAAAATTGAATTGCCCTGGAGATGTAAAAATTTGATATGATGCATATTTCACTATAGGGGACTTTCATTCCTTCAGCAAACGCGATGAGTTGTTACCCTAAGTCATGCATGCTGCATATGCATGCACCACTCATTCGCCGTACTAGGCTCGGTTGCTGGGTCGTCGTTGAATCCACCGAAAAAGCGAAAAGCACCACAAGTCCGAGGCAACGTCTCGCCAGAGACTAAACCGTGTACAAACTACCAACTATAAATACTGTAGAGCCACAACCCTCCGGAGATTCCTGTCGGGTTTCAATGAATTCTAAAGATATATAATTTCTCGACTACCATTTCGACTGTCTACCGAGTTTTTTCTGCTATTTCGTTTTTTCTACATTTTTTCAAGAAGGGCCGTCTTGCTTTTTGAGGACATTCTGTCCAAATTCATTTTTTTCCTGAAGAGCAATGCTTTTTAAGGGCATTTCGTAAAAATCCTTCTTCCCAAAATTTCTATAATGGCTTAGCGTCTTGTATACGTCGAAATAATTCAACCCCGATTTTTTTTACATTGTAGATGGCTGCGAGAATAAGAAATGCGAGAATTACGGCAAATGCGAGAGTGACAGTTCCGGTGAGGCAAAATGCGTATGTCCGGACAATTGCGATGAGTCGGTAAGTTTTCTCGAATATATTAATGTAAACTTAAATTTTAGCATAATATATTGTAATACACATTTACATACAATTTTTCAGCGACCAGGAAAACTGGCTCCAAAATTGTTCATTTACCGCAAGAATTCATTACAACAAATGTTATCGAAAATTCAATTAAATTTATTATTTTCTTTCATTGTGGACAGAATAATTTTTTTTTTTTTTTGAAATATTGCAATTAAAAAAGTATCGTAAATATTAACTCGAGAAAAATAATCGCAAAGCGAATATATGCTTTTGAAAGCTTTATTGGAAATCGATAATAATATTGGTACCGTATGTATTGAATCTGATAGCAGTTGTGTTTAAAATGACTGCGAGTTTCCAATTACAGCAGTAAAATTTTCAATATTTCTATCACATTGGGAGAAATATTTTTGTCTTACGAGCAATAATTTATCTTCAATATTTATTTTCATTTGTGGTAATTATTCATTGAATTAAAATTCATTTCAAGTATTATTGAAATAACGATATTCTCGATTCCGTGTATAACATCGAAACAACGAATCCATTGCTTAATCCTTAATTATTAGTAAAAAAGAAAAAAAAAAAAAAAAAAAAAAAGAGATCCAATTCAGCTAAGATAATTTTTGCTATAGAAATAGTGATACCGCGACTCGTTGGCCTGTGTATAATTTGCGGTGAAAGCGCGGATAGCCGCGACAAGCCAGTAGCCGCTGTCTCAAATTTCAATTAGAACTAATGGAGCCCAACTCGTAGCATACAAGCTACCGAATGGTGAACGTACCGAGATCGTTGATCCACTTATCTTTCGTCCCTACTTGCAATTATTATTATTAAACCTTACCTGGAATACGGAATTCACGCGGAAAAAGAAAAGCCTCGACAATTGTATGTGACAGAAATGATATTTTTAATAAATTTATGAGATGATATGAAAAAAAAAAAATAAATCCACCGAAAATTTGCAGTTCAAAGTGCTGGATATTTTCATCCCTTTTTGAGAAGCAGATTCCCTCGACTGCGATCTATTTTGAGAAAACGATATTAAACAAGCCTGGAAAGTAGAAGCTTGCAAATTGCTTCCTCATTATTTTACTTTTTAAAAAATATTGACATGTATGTATAAGTAGAACTTTGTAAATTGTTTTCTCTACAAAGCTTCCACTGTGACGAAGCACATTTATCTACTTTAGCTTCTTTTAGATTTTAGCAAAAACCTCTATGAGGAAGGAAAAAGAAAAAATAATTCTCCGAAGCTCCGAAATTTGTTCGTGACCGAAAATTTTGTTATTTCAGACCAAGGACAATGAGGCCGACACTAAGGTCTGTGGTACCGATGGTGTAACTTATATCAGTGAATGCGCTATGAAGAAATCTTCGTGCACCTCGCAAAATCACGTTGCCGTGAATTATAGAGGTGACTGCGGTAAGTCGTGATTTATTTTCGTCTCTCTATCTCTCATCCAAGTCTTTCAATTAATGACATTGAGAATATAGAAGAAAAATTTGAGTAATTTTTGTGTACAAGCGAAAAAAAAAATGAGTGCACCAAGAAGAAAACTTACGACTTTCGCTAAAATACACACAGATTGCAGAAATTACATCAAATTATCGATGCAATTTATTCTGCTCAACGATACGAAAAAAAAAAAAAAACACACACACACACACACACACAAATGATGCAATCGATACTTTCAGAACTTTGCGCTAACGTAGAATGCGAGCACGGCTCACGTTGCGTAGCGGGTAATTGCATTTGCCCGGAGAGCTGTCCCGAGAATTCGGGTGAAACGGTTTGCGGAAGTGACGCGAAAACTTATCGCTCCGAGTGCGAGTTACAGCGTGCAGCATGCGACAGAGATCCAAAACTTCCGGCTCTTCATGTTATCTTCTACGGTGAATGCGGAGAGAAATTCGCTGTTGCCGCGTTGAGTAAGTTTTAAGGATATTTTTCAATTTCATTTAAAATTTGTCTGATCATAAAATTCCGATTCAATTGACCGGATTTAATTTTTCAGTTACGAACATTCGTTTTCTTATTTTCCGCATGTTAAAAAAAATATATTGGGCGAATTAAAAAATCAGGCCCATTTGAAACTGATTCCCTATCCTACACGCCGGCTGTTAAATATTTTTATAATATTGAAAGAGATAACTGAGCCCAGTTGACTAATCATCAAAAAGACGTGAATGATCGTAGTGATTTATTTCACCAGCGTAACTAATAGTTTAGCAAATGTCTGAGCCACAGAAATAAGGAAGTGAGGATAAAGCAATATAGAATAAAAATAAAAAGCTAAGCCCGATAGGATTGTTCGTGTGTTCCTTGTGTCTCGCTAACTTTTTGAGAACCGTGCCAAAGAGCTTTGCACTAACAACCCTGGGTTTCCTTGGGGAGGGTCATCTAACGCATTAACCAACGTTGCTCTCGCCTCTCGTCACAGCGACCATGTCGACACCGGCGGTAACACGGCTTCCAACTACCATCGCCGAGGTGACCAGCACTCAGGAGCGCGAAGCCTGTAAGGACATTCACTGTGACTTCGAGGCAACCTGCGAGCTCGGACCCGATAAGTATCCCAGATGTAGTTGCAAATTTGATTGCGGCTCGGTGCCACCCGAGAATGCAATACCAGTCTGTGGCAGTGATCTCAAGACTTATCCCTCGATATGCGCCATGAAAATGGAGGCATGCCAGAGACAGCAGGAACTTAGACTGAGACCATTGGAGCTGTGTCAAGGTTCGATGAGGTCCTTTAATCAAGCATGAAAATAATAAAATTGACGGACGTTCCGTAGGCGACGTAGTTCTAATAAACCTCTGTAATCATTCGAAGCTTTTTCTATCGCATTACTCTGAAGATCGTTAACAAAACCATTGAACGCGGCTTTTCGGCTCTGGATCACTTTTATCATGGGACGCAGAAGAGTATTTTTCGACGACCATTTTTCAGCTCTGTTTTGCCGTTTCGTTTTTTCGCGATTTTTAGTGTCGATTAAATACAGAGAAATTCGTCAAGCCTGGTTTTCCCTTGTAACTGTAATAATCGGCGGTAAATTTATATTCGAAATTTAAAAAAATTGCGTTACCAATACAGGCATGGAGGTGAAACCGTGTAACGGCGATGCACCACTGACAGATACCGATGGCAAGGAATACGACTGCGGAAGTGGTCCCAATAGACGTGACTGTCCCAGCAATACTTACTGCCATCAGACAACACGCTTTGCTCGTTGCTGCAAGAAAGGTCGCGGTATATCACATAACATCAATGTTTTAATATCAATTGTCATTTTTGAGAGATTGCTCAATGACTTTTTTCTCGGCGTCCTTTCAGTTCAAGGAATACAAGTAAGCAAGTGCTCGGATTCCTGGCACGGCTGTTGTCCGGATGGCAAGACTGCGGCTCTTGGCCCAGACGGCGCCGGTTGTCCGAGCTTGTGCAATTGCAATCGTTTGGGTAGCATTTCGGACACTTGCAATCCTGAAACCGGAGAGTGCGAGTGCAAACCCGGCGTTGGTGGACTTAAATGCGATAGATGCATGCCCGGCTACTGGGGTCTTCCGAAAATCAGCAAAGGTCATCAGGGATGCATACGTAAGTCGGCCGGGGCGGAAGGCCTGGAGGGGTGACTTCACCAAAACGCACTTGTTCGCACCTAACTCTTTGAGTAATCCCGCGTGAAAATGATGAATCCTGGATGGAACCTGGGCAGTCCTGGATGGAGTCTAGGTAGTTCAGGATCAGGAATGGAATCTGATACGATCCCAATGTCCATCTTCGACTCCATCCTGGACTGCCCAGACTCCATAATGGATTCTGTCCTGGATTCCATTCTGGACTCCTCATATTTTCTACGCAATGACTGGATTTTACAACAAATTTCAAATTATTATTGATATCGAATGCCTTCAGTTTGAAGTTTTCATCACATCCCGATTAATTCGCTCTCGGTTGCATGCGTTTCAGGGATTATTTTCGTGTACCAGAGATACATTTATCCTCAATTTTTTCACGATATTGTTTATACAGCTTGTGGCTGCTCCCTCTTCGGCTCGGTGAGGGAAGATTGCGAGCAGATGTCTGGCCGCTGTGTGTGCAAACCTGAGATTCAAGGCCACAAGTGCACCATATGCACGGATCACAACAAGATATTGACATCGACAGGATGCTACGCAGGTAAACCCGCGGAAACGTATTTCACTCATACTCGAATTACATAAATTGCTGTGGACCTTTCAACGTGTTTTTGAATTATTTAGTGTGTCGTAACACTTTTTACAGTGTTGAATTCACACAGATAAGCGCGCTAAAATTATCTCGCTCATCCCCCCTCGAAACTTTTAATCCATTTATATCCGGGATAAGTACATGAAAATTAATAAATTATTAACAGTCAGTGCAGCATCATGGCACGAGTAAATAAAAGCCATTAAATTCAGTGAATTTCATTTAATTGGCTTCAAATATAATGTATGAAAAGTTTTAAGGTTATAATGCACATTGACGACAGCTGTTAAAAATCGGCCATTGACACTGCGCGAATTTTATGAACACCGAGTTTATTTTTATCGCCGAATTCTTAACAGAATTACACATGTCGCCCAATAACATTGAACGTAGAACTTTAAAATAAGCCCTAAATTAGGGTTGTTCATTACCAATTTCAATTTTTTTTTTTGCAACATTTTTAAAAAATAGAAATTTCAAATTAACAAGTTAATACAAATTTATTAAATTAACAAAATAATGTCGAAAATCAAATTAATCTTACTAAATATTTACTGGTCTCCACTAAATTTTTAAGAAAAGAAAAAAGTCCATTTTTTCAATATCTGACATGGCTCCTTCAATTAGCAGATTAAAATTTTAATAAAAATCAACCCTCCCCTACTGTATCACATATTTCAAGCCAACAAACCATCTCACGAATAGTAAATAAATTCTAATATGTATGTTTAATGATTTTTAGCCGATACCAGCCCGTCAATAGCTATAAACTGCAATACGTTGGAGTGTTACTCGGGCGGTCAATGTTCCGAGATCGGTGGTCCTCATTGCGTCTGTCCGTCTGCTTGCCCGACGGACCTTCCGTCAGTACCAGTTTGCGGAAGCGACGGACAGACGTACGACAACGAGTGCGAGCTACGACTCTATGCCTGTCGTCATCAGGCTGATGTCGTGACACAAGCCTTTGGTCACTGCAGAGGTGGGTTTACCGAGCGTTCACCTTACATTCCGCTTTACATTCTGCGCTATTAAAAAAAAAAAAAAAAAACCAAAAAAAAGCCAAAAAAAAAAAAGGAGGACAGGAAAATATCCAGCAGCGGCATCAAACAGCAGACAGGAAACAGCGGCATCAGCTAGCGATCGCTGAACTGGACTTTTTCAAGCGACTGTAGAAAAGAGCCTCGACAAAGTTTAATCGGTACCTTCACCGCGTTAACTAAATTCACCCCACCAAGAAATAATTGATTGTACCGTGTCAAGAGTCAAGCGCTTCCACTTCTATACTAAATACTAATACGATAATAAGTCGTGTCAGGCCTATCTTACGCCTTTTGCCACGTAGGTACTACTTTCACGCTCTAGTCTCTTATACCCTGCCTGTAACTTAAATATTGTATATGAGAAAAATAGTACATTATAAACTCGAATTTAAGACAGGAAGAATATGATATCAATGATCGTATTTGTTGCTTGTCATGTTATAATGTCAAAATATTTTCGACAAAATATCCCAAAACGCAAAATATTAATGCAAATAAAATTCGGTTATTCTAAAAATCAAAAATATTCGGCAAAATAATTTTCAAAAATGGTCGTAAAAACGCAAAAAGAAGAGAACAATAAAACAAAACAGCTGAAACATATATTGGTGAATATTTTCGTTCAATAATATTTTGCATTAGTATTATGTCGTGGAAAAAAAAAAAACGTTCACCTC
Organism: Perithous albicinctus; assembly: GCA_964016905.1. Classification (NCBI taxonomy): domain Eukaryota; kingdom Metazoa; phylum Arthropoda; class Insecta; order Hymenoptera; family Ichneumonidae; genus Perithous; species Perithous albicinctus. The sequence continues at coordinate 21,333,087 of OZ024693.1, read as the reverse complement.
GGATATTTTATTACGAATATTTTGGTTGATTTGGATTATTATTGCCATTAGGGTTAATTCAGACGTGTGTCACCGAACTTTGTCTCGTTAAGACAATCACCGAGATAACACCCCCACACACACACACACACACACACACACAGAAACAATCAATTGTATTTCAACGAGGAGATAATAAAACTCTTGAAGTTTTTACCTAACATACATATTTTTCTCTGTAATCTGTGTGACTGGTTTTTATATCCCTTACAAAATGAATTAGTGAATAAATATATTAGTGGGAATCGTAGCGGTGAATTTGGTTGCTTTTTCTGATACACATATAACCGGAAAGCAATGCTGACCACTCGCCTTTCGGGGATAAAGCGTATAACGCCGTAGGTAAATCGTTGAAAGTTCACGACGTTAGCTCAAAGAAGATGGTCGTCAAAGGACGGTCTTAAGTAAATCACTGGGGTTCTTGGGTCGGTGAACTGGAAGTCGCGGAGTCTTCAAAAGAAACCGGCTCGTCTTTCTATCTATCTCTCTCTTACTGGGGCAACCCTTCGAGCTGGACACTGAATCATTTATGTTCCTTTAAGTATCATCAAGACTCGCTCTTTGCTGACGTTTCACTTTTCCAAAGAACAAACTATATACTTCGGTGGACACCACTCTTGGGATTGGAAATTTTAGTGATTGACCGAAAGTCACTCAAACTTTCTATAGTTTTTGACCATTTCTTCTTCTTCCTCTTCCTCTCTGGCGAACAAATATTTCTCTGACAATTCGTCCGACAAAACTCTAACCGGATTGTTTCAGTAACTTTCAGAGATTTTACCTACATTTTTTTCTTTTTTTTTCAAAGTCTCTCTGATATTTCCTGAAAATCTTGGCAATTTTCTTCGCACAAACTTCAGCAGTTACAATTCTAACAGAGAAATTCAGACAGTGTTTTCTATTTAAAAAATTTAAATTTATTATAGAAATTAATGTACATCTATTTGTTCGTTCTACCTTTTATTTGATTTTCAAAAGAAATAAATTCTAAGCTCGAAATGTAATTCACCATGAAAAAGGGTAACTGTGGTTGTACTTTGGTTGGCTATTATGTTAAACTAATCTTCGATAAGACGTAAATTACGTGCAACAATACAAGAGTTCGCTCCAACAAGACTGACAAGAAAATTTACGTCGTTTTCGTAACTCCGATTAGCGAATTGTCGTCGGAAAAGTTTTCTTCTCCGGGACAGGAGACTCGTCGAAGCAACAAAGCGCTCGTGAAAAAGTTAGGAAATCACTTGGCTACTTGGTTGCTGTGCAAAGTCGGGCACCGAGCCGATGGATGAAGGGACTGAGGGGAGAGTTGCCCTACCCTCTATGGAAAAATCGCCCGGGTTTGAAATCTATTAAACTTAACCGGCCATTTCTTATGTTCGATTGCAAGAGCGACAGAGGCAAAAAGCCTGGTGCGTCTCTCAGCTTCTTTGGCCCAACGCGGGGCCTCAAGTCAATCTCTTAAAAAGTTTTGTTCCAAGACTTTTGAACCGAGAGGGCCACGTCTCTACCCCTCTGCAAGTTAAATACAAATTAGATTACGTTGCGAGAGCAGTAACAGCGAATTCGCGGAGGCTGGCCAACAAGAAACTGCAGAAATGTTGCGGAAAGAGTGACACGGAACTTTTAACATTCAGAATCCAAGTTTCTTTTTTTTTTTTTTTTCTTCGCCCGAGACCCGAACAAACCCGATACGATTTTTTTTTTCGCTCGTTGTATCGACTATTTCAGGCTTATTTAGGGGGCTGAGAGAGGGAGAGAGAGAAAAAAAATATTGGGGATCTGGAGAGAGAGTCAAAATCCATGATAAGTAGAAAATCTGTCGGACAGTGGCATCTTGAGGGACGCCGAGTCGTTCAAAAAACGTATCTTTTCACTTTAGGGTCTACTTTTTTTTTTCATATCGAGGAAAAGTCTTGAAATAACTCTATTCTTTTAAGATAAACCCGAAGGATTTTTTTCAAACTGGACAAATCGGTTGAGTCAACCGGTTGCATCAAAACCAGGCTCAGGCTTTTTTTTTAAATATTCTATCCGTGATCCAGAGAAAATTAATCGTAGGATTGGCCTCAGCTTACATTTTCTATAAATTAATTGGAACGATTTTTTTTTTAAGTTCACACTTTAAGACATCTGTGTCTCTAAAGCCAACTTTATTTTCACATTTTATAAAATATTCTATAACTTCTCTTTAAGAGCCACAAATTTTTTTTTCTCAATTCTATCGATCAATTTTCAGCTGATTAAATTTGAAAATTAACACCTTAATGTGACAGACTTTAGTCAATGTAGGAACGATAAAATAGAACGAGGGGGACATTACGGTTTATTGCAAAAATTCGACCTGTCCGCAGTGCACTTGACAGTGTGTAAATAATGCATGACGTAATTTGTGAAGAAGCGAAGGAGAAAAAAAAAAAGGTGGATGCCCCGAGGCACAGAGAAACGCCAAAGCTCCGTGTCTTCCTCATCGCCCGACGGCTATCTATTTCGCCATAAAAGATAAAAAATAAAAAAAAAAAAAAAAAAAAAAGGCTCTAGAAAATGTTTTCCTTCTAAGCCCGTCTTCTCGTATTCCAGAGGAGGTACCTTTGATCTCGTAACGCCCCAATGACTATAATCACTGTGATCCGAGAGGGAACGAGAAGCGAGAGTCAAACAGATGGCAGAATTTCGAATAAACGACCGTCAGTGTTTCTTACGAATAAAATGACAAGAATGGTCATTGATTCTGTCCAATATTTTTTCAATTATTTGTCAATTATTCGAAACTCCAGAGAAATCAAAGAGCCACGTTAATTTTATGATCATCCGCATATCCGAGTTATTTATTTTCGTTGTTGCTGCTCATCGAGACTCATCTTTCGTGTCGCTACAATTATATATTGGATTTACTTGGTTGTCTCGATTATTTTCGTAGGATCAGAAAAAAAAGATTGATTGTTAGTCGATTTTTGGCATTCGGATTGGATGATATCAACTAAATTCCTACGTATTTGGATTCTCCAAGAGATCAATCAATCAAGATCCAACAATTTTCATGTGCGATCATGGAGTTGGATTTACGGATTGGTTTTAAAAAAAGGAAAACCCACCAGTCTCCAATCATGACCCAACAAAATCCACGGTTGGTTCTACGAAAATCTACAAAATTCTAATCCTCGATCCTACCTGTTGTCTCTTCAGCTATGCAAAATATTTCGAAATCCAGTAGGTTTTCGCAAAAATCAAACCGTTGTGTAATGCTTCGGTATTTCATTTTGCCAGTTGAAAATGGGTTTAGTGGATGATTCTTCAAGTACACGAGGAACACCTAGAAGGATCTCATGGAAATTTGATTGGAAACCAGTTCAAAAAGCTTCCATTAGACTTCGTGGATTAGCCAGGCAATAAATTGACGATTTGTCATGAAGAGTTTTTGTCATAGATTGAAAACAAGCCCTCGATTGTACTTTGTAAGCTTCTTGTTAGCCAGTCTATTAGGTACGCGATAATTGTAAGTTAAATTGAATTGAATGGATCATAAGAGACTAGAAGAAAAATACTACCTTGGGCAAAAATGGCAGAATTCACTAGGCTTATAAGACTCATAATCCTCGCTGACATGCCAATTGGAGAACAACAAATTAAAGGGTAAATTAATATACATTCCAGACGATCCAATGGTGAACACAGATTTTCCTGCAAAGAGATACACCGCGGTCCAGTACACGCAGCCAGCCGCAGCAATATCCCCATTGTCGAAATCAACGAGACATCTCTTAGGACCTGAACCCGATGCTCGTTACTATTACACTCATCGCGCTCAGCAAGAGCCCATAACCATTGATCGTGATAATCTCAAGCACGGTAATATAACATCTAAATCATTCTAGCTCGGCTTTATCATTCAGTACATTCTAAAGTGTAATAGAAGAATAAGAAGAAAAAAAAAAAAAAAAAAAAAAAAAAACATTCAAGTCAATCCGATTTATGAAACTCCTGTATCCGCAGGAGTTGCAGCAGCTTCTCGGCCAACACCAGCTACGATAAGAGTCGTCACGGCGCTTCTCGGTGATCTGTGCAACGAAAATAAGGACTGCACGATACCAAATAGCGAATGTGACAACGGTGGCTGCATATGCTCCGAAGGATTTTCCGAGACGAGCGACAGACAGGAATGTTTTGGTAAATATTTGCTCGGAAAGCGATGAAAACGTGAGAAAATCGAATAGTGGAATAGTGATGCAGAGCATCGATTTTTTTTCTTCATTAAATTTCATTTTTTATTAAACCACCTCTAGAAGGAAGTTTATCTAGTCATTTTGGATTACTCGTAGAGGAAGCTTTGAGAAAAATGATATTTAATCAGGAAGCAATGTGCAAAGACTTTGCATCATTTTCTTTTTTTCTTTTTTTGCAAAATCTACATTCCAACATTTATTAAACAATTAAGGTGAATTTTTCGAGCAACAACAGCTGTTAATCAATAGTATAAATTTATTTTGCAGCAAACTACGAGCCAGTCACGCCCGTTGAAGAATTCCAAGCCTGTCTCTCCTATCCCTGTCACATGTCGTCGACTTGTATCGATTTACCAAGTTCAACATTTGTCTGCATATGTCGGCCAAATTATACCGGTCTACTCTGCGACGAAGAGCTAAACAAAAGGGACTACGAGATTCCCTCGTTCGATGGCAAAAGTTACGTTAGAATGGCCCGACTAAAGGCGTATCACAAATTTAATATTGAATTGGAGTTCAAAACGTACGCTGACAATGGAATTATATTGTACAATCAACAGAAGAACGATGGAACTGGAGACTTTGTTTCGCTGGCTATTGTCAATGGGTACATATTGGGAAATAAAAAATATTCGAATGCAACAAAAAACAAATATAACAAACCTATTGATATTGTCTGGTATTTTTCTTTTTTCTTCAGATTTGTTCAATTCAAATACAATCTTGGAAACGGTCCTGTAGTACTGACATCACTGGAGAAAGTAACGATGAAGAACTTTCATCGAATCGTCGCAAAGAGGTACCACAAAGATGGGGTGTTGATATTCAACGACGGCGATGATATAGCCGGTCAGAGTCAAGGAATGCTCAAGTCTTTGGATCTCAATCAAGACACTTTTATCGGAAACGTACCAACGAATTACAGCAGGTAATAAATTCTCAGTAATTTTTAATCAAAAAACCCCTATTTTCACATTTCTTCAGGATGTTGGTAAGTTGAAGAAAAAATGTCTGAAATAAAAGGATCTAAAAAAATTCCTACGTTTTTTCTTCAACCAGACGAGCATCCTGAATAAATTTCGCGACGTTTTGTCGACATGAAAAATTGGGCTGGCCGGCTTGACTTGTTTTACCTCATATACGAAAAATATTTCTTCCTCAGGGTATACGAAAATATTGGAACGAGTCAAGGTCTTCTCGGGTGCATTCGTAAACTAAAGATCGATCGTGTTGCGATTGATCTTCATATCGGCAAAGACAAGGATGTCTTCGAGACGTATCGAGTGAAGGAATGTCGTGAGAATGCTTGTGCCAATTTGCCATGTCAAAACGGGGCAACATGCCAGCCAATATTCGAGGAAGATTTGTGCAATGGTCGGGAGTGTCGTCGAGCCAGCGCGAAGAAACCGAAAGGCAAGAGAAAAAACAATAATCACAAGAGCAACAATAGCGGCAATGTGAATATCGTGAGATGCAAAGGTTCTCACTGTACGGCTATCGAGGAAAATAGTAATAATAATAACGGCAAAAGATCCAAGAGAAAGAACAACGGCTCGAGATCCTCGAGAATGCGATGCGACGCGCTTGGCACTGGCAACTGTGATTACGATTACGATCTCGATTACGAGGCCAATTACGGAAATGAAAATTACGGCTCGACGAAGCACGAGTCACCGGGATACAAGTGCATCTGTCCACCGCAATACACCGGTAAAAATTGCCAAGAATCATTGGATCCGTGCATTGGGGCACCCTGTCAGGGTGGTGCAACCTGCGACATATTGCCACAGGGTGGCTATGTCTGCAAGTGCCCACCTGGCAGGACTGGGGAACATTGCGAAATTCGTGAGTATTCGTAATCGTCAATTTCTTTTTGTATCATCGCAATTTTCGTCTACAATAATAGCGAGAAAATCTTTTTTTCTCATAATCATATTGCTCTGAAAATGACGTAATTGGGGAAAATTTCAAGGCAATAAAAATGTTCGATAAATATTTTCACCAGGACAATTATCCTCGTTGAAAATTCAATATTATTTCTATTTTATATCTCATATTTTACAGTCGACTCGGAGCTCAAGGAGCTGCTGATACCAAAATTAACGGGTGACGGTTTCTTGGAGTTGCCCTGCCTCGAAGGTGTCGCAAAAGCCTTCTCCATTGAGCTATGGTTTCTCACACGATCGACCGACGGTCTACTTATTTACAACGGACAATTGAACAACGGACGCGGTGATTTCATAAGTCTGAATATCGTTAGCGGAAAATTACAATTTCGCTTTAATTTGGGTAGCGGTATTGCGAATATCACGTCACCGGATCCGGTGACACTCGACACGTGGCACTGCGTAAGATTAAGCAGACTCGGAAGAGAGGGGCTTCTGCAGTTGAACGACGGTACTATTGCCAGAGGATTTTCCGGCAATCCACTTACCGAGCTCAATCTTGAGATGCCACTCTACGTTGGGGGTGTCAAGTACGTTTTCCTATATTATTTTTCAGTCTGTATACACGCGTTGTCCTATCAATTCAGATATTTGAGAATCGGAGCTGAGAAACTCACGATGACAGAGCCGAGCTCTTCAAGTTTGGATATTAATCTACCGACTAACTGGGTATCATTTATCACACACTACATATATATATCTATGTATTTTGGCTTCTTGTTCAGACACTGGCGCGAAGTTCATCGACTCGCCGAAGCTTGGACGGGGCTCGTCGGAGCTATTCAACGATTGATGGTCAACGGGAAGACTTATCAGAATCTTGCAGTCAACGTAACTCAACACAACACCGAGATCTACGATGGGTTGCCTTGTCCCAGCAATGAAAATCCCTGCCACAACGGCGGTGTCTGTCTGCCGTTGCTCAACAGCTATCTTTGCAAATGTGCCAGCGGCTATAATGGGCTTCACTGCGAATTCTGTATGTTTCAATCCAGGCATTAATTTACTTCGAGATTATTAGGATTAGGCTTTGTCAAAATTAATCCTGTATCGTTTTGTATATAAGATTGTCTTGGCCAGCGAGAATTCGACTCTGATTGCTTCCAATTCGCACCATCATTTTTTTTGCACTATTCTATATGCTGGAAAAAAAACTTACATTTTTTTTGTAGATTTTTTTTTTACAGAAACTCTTCTTTATCATTATCTTTTTAATTTTTATTTGCAGTCATGGGCTACGATGTTTCTGGCGGTGAAATATCCGAGAGACCGGTACGCTTCGATGGCGAAAATTTCTTGCAGTTCAAGCATCGCTACGGCAGAAGGTCAGTGAATTTTATTTTTTTTTTTATTTACTCGATTTTTAATTTATGGAATATAATACTATTTCGTGAAATATCAATGCCATCTCTTTAGCGCTAACACTACACTCGCTACTAACACTACCCCCGCTGAGTACTTTGACGAAAGCTATCCTGACTACGAATTTCAAGAGGATATTGAGTTGGACTATGAAAACTACGACTACGCGGAGTAAGTTCGTCCTAAAATCCTGTCCATTTAGTGATCCGGCATTGTTGGCACATTTTTATCAGCGCCTTAAGGGCGAGAAAAATTTGTGGATTATTTGAAAACAATGTATACGTTTGATTTATAAAATAAAGAATTTTTTGCTAGGCAGCAGATGTACGCAGCTAATGCGGATCACCTCTACAACAATTTTATTTCGTTCGTCACACTCTGGACAGTTTTGAAAGAGTACCAAAGGACCAAATATTCTCAAATAATTCTCATTTGTGCTTGAGATTAGTCTTTCCAGTATGAGTGTAGCAATTTGCGATAGAGATCAAATTGAAGCAAAACCGCAGGCTCGAATGTTTCGTTAAAAAAATAATTTTCGGTTTAAAACGTGAAATAATTGTTGTGGGTGACCCTCATTACCAGCACGTATTTTCATTCCAGTAGGAAAATTCTTTAGTTAATAAATCAATCGTACAAATAATTTTTTTCAAATAATTTGATCTAATTCCCATCCCTCAATCGATATCTCTTATATATATAATTTGTTACTTTTTAACGTGTCACACAAAATGTGAATTAAAAAAAAAATAAATAAAGATTGATTGTTTCGACAGACGGAGAGGGCAGCAATCTAACAAGTTCGAACTGAGGATACGAACGATTCATCCCGAAGGACTGATAGCTTGGATCGGTAGAGGGAAGATCGAACACCTCGTACTTTCACTCCACGAGGGTCACGTTCTTCTCACTTACAAGAGCAAGAATCAAGAAATTTCGCTGAAAAGCAGGGTAACTATAATCCACGCAAAAGTATTATTTTTGTTTCTAGTGATCCGAGTCAGTCCCAAAAGGTTCTTTTTATCATAACGTCTACTTTGTTCCTCAGTAAAATTATTTTTTTTAAACCTTTTTTTAACAACCTCCCAGATTAATCCAATGTATATCTCAAAATGGTCCTTCTTCTAAAACAGGAAAAAATCGACGACGGCGTGTTCCATCACATTAAAGCATTTCGAAGACGAAGAGCAACGATTATCCAGGTGGACGATGAACCACCAGTGAAGATGACCACGGACACGACGCTTCTAATGACAAACGGAAAGCTTTTCGTCGGTGGTAAACCCGGTCATCGTGGTATCAAGGGTTGCGTTACCGATTTTATCGTCGACAAACGAAGATTACCATTGACAAGGCGAAAAATAAATTTCTGTCACGACAACGACGTATGATACCAAGTCGATCATCCCACGGATTTAACGCCGGGGATGTCGTACCAATCATCATCATCATCATCATCATCATCATCATCAACACCACGCACATTGAGCTTATCGGCTGTCCAGCGAAGCATTGCCAATGTTACCAGTTAACCAGAAATTCTTCGTACTTGATAAATTTTCGGTTTGAAACAACTTTTACGAAAAAAAAAAAGAAAAAAAAAAAACCGACATAAGTGTATCTTCGTCATCGAAATCTTAACCATAATAATCGTTTTCGTCGATATGTTAATTAAGAAAAAGGAAAGAGAAAAAAAAAACGAAAAAACATTGAATATTTCTCGCCGCTTTACGTATTAAGGGTACGACGGTAAACTCTTGTGTTAAATAAATATATATAACCGAGTTCGTCGAGTCATTTAACGATATATTAATCGTGACAATCGGTGAGATGTATTTAAATAAAAAGGAAAAAAGGAAAATTAAGAAAACGAGAAAACTGCAAAAAGGACATCGTACGGAGCTTTAGGCTGAACATGGTCACAACGAAATGAGGATGAATAGCTCAAGTGTGATGAAAAATATGTAATACTCACGAACCGAAACGAAAAGAAAGAAAAAAAAAAAAAAAAAAAGCTCGACTGCTGAGTTTTCATCCAAGGACAATAATATATTTTTAAGTGAAAAAAGAAGAAGAAAAAAAAAAGGCGCGATTGAACATCGCGTTATGTAATACGTATACGTGTACGACGGAAATTTTCAAGTGTAAGAGAATCCACGAGTTGCGATATCAGAGACTCTTTTTAGTGCGATAAAAGCAGCAAAGAACTAGCGCGTAAAAAAAAGAAAAAACAATATTTAAAAAAATTGTCTTAAATAAACCGCGAGAGCTAACCATAAGCTATTAAACGCACCTAAAACGTTATTCATATAATACCAAGACTGACTAATACGGACAAAGTTCATGAAAGAAGAAATAAATTTAAATTAAATATAATAGTAATAATAATAAGTATTATTATTATTATTATTATTATTATTATTATGTAATGATAATAATGAAATCGGTGTTATGTTTGAGTGTACGGTAGAGAGATTTAACATTGTGGACTTTCAGATAGATATGTATTTTAAAGAACCGTTGATTTATGCCAGTAGACCACATTGTTTAAGGTAGGAGAAGCTTTTTATAAATGCGCAAAGAAATATAGAGATTATATACATAATGACATAATTATGATTAAGAAAAAAAAAATATATATATATATACATAATGAATATTACATTCCATGTAATGGACAATTCGAATGATAATTAGATTTAAGCCGTAAGAGAGAGAAAAAAAAAGAAAATCTTTGCGACGACAAAGAGAGATTATACTCGTTGATTATACCGACTTGTGTGTCCAGCAGCCCCATAATTTAGCGAATGAAGAATGTCGGAGCGCACGTGTTAAAAAAAAAGAATATTCGTATCGCCGCCCCCACCCCCTGAGTAAAAATGAAAATTATAAAAAAAAAAAAAAAGGAAACGCTAAATATTCTGGAGATTAGCTGAGGATAAAATACTTATTTACAGGTTTTCATCGATAGTATTATCTCGTGAGTGGTGAGGCATATTATTATGGCACCGGTGTGAAAATAACTGCTAAATCGATATTATACTCCATGTAAATCGTACAATGCGAGACTCAAGTACAATATCTTGTTCACAGTGTGAATAATCATTTTTTGGCTCTGGCTTTTTAAATCAAGGTATTTCGGAGCTGGTGTATTTATATGTGTGTTCTCGTTGCAACGAAAATTGCCCACTTTGATATGTATATTTGTATTCACCGTGTAAAAACAAAATTTACTTTATTCGTCGATAAATTTGTATCATTTTTTCGAGTGGTTTTCTTTTTTTTTTTTTTGTTTATGAAAACGATTCGCAAAAATGGTTAACTATTTTTTTTTTTTTTTTTTTTTTTTAATAGGCTCTATAAACGATTAAGGTCGGGCTTTTGGTACAAGTCAATAGAGGACTGAGATGAAGAAAATTGAAAAAATACTGTGTCAATGTTTTGAAGCTTGGACGCAAAATCGACCAGAGCTTGCTTCTGTTTTTTTTTTTTTTTTTTTTGAACACTAAAAAATCAAAAATTTCTTTTATAACCCAAATCATAATTTTTTCAACTAAAAAAAACAATCGTTTTAGGAAAACTTGAAAAAATTCAATTTTCTTTTTGAAAGATATTCGAAAAAAAATAGAAGCAAGAACCCGGCCTACTTTTCCAAGTTTAAAATCATTGATAACTGACGCAGAATTATTGAGAATTTTTTTTTTTTCAGATTTTTAAATAACATCGAACAAATATGTTGGTTTAAAGTAATCATAGGAATATCCAAATTTTTTCGTTTAAAAATCTAGTAAAAATTCTAGTTGTGCCTCTTAGAGTGTAGAAGCGATGACTAAAAAAAAAAAAAAAAAAAAAACGTGTGGATCAAATCCGTCAGATCGAGGGTCAGCTTTTTCTTAATGTAAATAATTTCGAGAAACAAATATAAATCTCGTTCGTTTTCATCGATTTACAGGACTCTTATGAAAGATATTTGACTAAAAAGCATCGACCTCCTTAAAGCGATTCAAACCATTTTTTTTTCTTTTTAAATCATAGCTCTCGATTGACTTGTCTGTATACCGAAAGGAATACCTTAATCCAACGAAAACAATTGTACGGAAGAACTCCTCGCGATTGATGTTCCGTAACATATCGTATTGACAATGTAAAAAAAAAAAAAAAACAAAACCTCCAGATCCTGATATACAAAATTGTGGGAGTTCCACTTTTTGTTAGATATACAAATAAGAAAATTATATTCACGGAATCGGAACACCGTTACGAACATACGGACTTGATAATTATATCCTTATTGGGTTTTATCCGTTAACATATCAATTCAATGTCGAAACGTGTGTTGTACGTGGGTTTCATCAGAGCCTCCTAATTTTTTTTTTTTATAACATATATGTTACGTTGATATCTTTGCGTTTGATGAACGCAGACTGAATGATCGGTATGTGTACGTGTAATAGCAAATATCGAATTTTCTGAGCAAAATACAGCGGTTCCACAGAGTCCGACTCTACTCATCACCGACATCGACTCTACGCCATTAACTCTACACGTCATCGACTCTACACCACCATCTATAACACCACTAACTCTGCACACGACTGACTCTACACCGTCAACTCTACCTATCACCGACTCTACACATCGCCGACTCTACACCACCGACTCTACATCGCTAACTCTACACATCACCGACTCTACACGTCGCCGACTCTACACCACCGACTCTACATCGCTAACTCTACACATCACCGACTCTACACATCGTCGACTCTACACCGCTAACTCTACACATCACCGACTCTACACCGCTGACTCTACACCACCAACTCTACATCGCTAACTCTACACATCACCGACTCTACACCACCAACTCTACACATCACCGACTCTACACCACCAACTCTACACCGCTAACTCTACACATCACCGACTCTACATCGCTGACTCTACACCACCAACTCTACGCCGCTAACTCTACACATCACCGACTCTACACCGCTGACTCTACACGAGAGAGTTGGGGCATGTGTAGAATTGTTGCTGTGTAGAGACGAGCATTTGTGTAGAGTCGGATTCTGTAGAAACCACTTATTGGCTTATTTTCTGTCTCGTGTCAGAAGAAAATCACACGATACAATTGTTTTCTACTTTGAAAAAAAAAGAAAAGAAAAAAAAAAAAAAAAAAAGTGTTGCGTTAAATAACGCGAATATGCTTCGTGGAGATGCAAAAAAAATGCCCATACCAGTTAGTAATCTAGATTACGTTAAGTTAGTTGACAAGAGAACTCTTGACTAGCGTAGAATAATAGTTATCTATATTATCGCGAATGCGTGTTATCTCGATGTAGATATTACAGAGAGAATCTTCAAAAATCATTTGAAGAAATTCGAGATAACAAAAACACGACGATCAATCATCGTACTCAATGGGATGCATGTGTAACACAATTCGAAAAAAAAAAAAAAAAACAAACAAAAAAAAGCAAAATGTTATAATTGCCAGGAGTGACACACATAATAATTATTTGCGTAACAATGTTTGTTCTCTCGTTGCGAAAAAAAAAAAAAAAAAAATCTTCACTGGCTCTCTCGATTGTGCATCGTATACACACGCAGAGTGGCAAGAGTGTAACACGGGATTTAGTTTTGGGCGAACGAAAAATAATCTCACATATCCAATAAACACAGGAGTATTCGACTTTTATTCATGATGCATATCGAGTCAAAACTGATCGTTTAACTTTACGGCCAGTAAACATTTGTGTGTACCAATCGACTGTGAAATAATGAAAAAAAAAAAAAAAAAAAAAGAAAAAAAACGAATGAAATGTAATAAGGGAAATATGTTACTTTTATTGATGTAACGAAAAATGCTTACCTTCGATCTTCCGACAATGTGAAAACCTCTCACCGCTTCCAAATGACATTTGTACTATTTTTTTTTTGTTTTTTTTTTTTTTTTCTATATTGTAAATCTCTGTAGAATCGATAAAAAAAAATTCTCATCCACGAAATTTATACTAGAAAAAACTTAAATTATACGTATTAATTTTATTCTTAATTTACAACAGCGACTGAATTTACAAACTTTTTGAAAAAATTCTACACGACGATTGGAATCTCTCACAGTTGAGTTTGTCTGAATATAAAATTGATATAAAATTAAAAATACAAAAAATATTGAACTATATGGAAGACGGTAAAAAGTACTTTCGCGCTCTGTTACTCCTGCATAATTTACTAACGACCAAGAAGAAAATTTATTTTTCATATAAAGTGATTAACGGTGCTGCCCCTGTCGCCTGATAATAATAAAATAAAATTATGTGCTTATGGAAATTTGCAACTGTATTTAAAAAAGAAAAAATAACACTCGAGAACCACAAAACGATCAAACATTTTTTGTAAGTGTTTTTTTTTTTTTAATCTTTATTGGAATAAAGATTTTTGTTAAATTTTTTTATTTTATCACAGAATTTATTAAAGTAAAAAAAAACAGAATAAAAAAAAAAATTCTACTCATGTGGTACTATGAATAAATTTGCAAGATTTCATAAATTTAATTGCAAGACAATTTAATTGTTATCATTATCACGCGACTCAGCAATCTTAAATCTGTAAGAAGAAAAATATTCTAATACCGATATTTCGATGAATTCAAATTTTTCTCACCATTAGTTTTATTTATAATCATAATTGTTTATTATATCACTCGAAATGTATTTTGAAAATTCTCGCACATGGTCGATAAACAGTCAAAAGCGTGCTAATTATCTGATGAATCGACTAACGAATACTGCCAATTTAGAAACACACAACAAGAGATCAGCGTAGCCTATATACGCTTTACCATTAAAAAAAAAAAAAAACAAGCTTTTGGACTTGTAAGAATCTTGTCAAATGAATTCTATAATTTTATTTAAATTTTATTATTATTATTATTATTATTATTGTTATTATTATAGCCCCCCCTCTGGTTGTAAGATTCTGAAATACGCATTGAAACTTATTATTTTTACGCTATTTCTTACGTTGTCGTATGAAAGAATCTTACGCACGGGGGCTTCTATCCTAATTAGTTTTGTACCTTGATACTGTCATGTATATGCTGTGTGACTGTAAAACAATCGAACTTATTGAAGCTAATGTTTAACGAAATGCGCGTTGTAAAGTGGACTGTATATAAATATATAAATTATGCGATTAACTCCCAAGTATTACCTCTTGAATTTCCATTTCATCTTCCCGCGCTTGATCGCGACCCGTGCGCCAAGCCAAGTGCTGCCACGCGCGGCGAAATGTTGCATTTTTTGCTGGACTTCTCTCGTATCGTCCTACAGAGGGCCGTGAATTATTACGATGAATTTTTTTGATCCAATAATTTCGATGTTGGGAATAAGTTATTTTTCTTATTAATTGCATAACAATATCATTTAATCGTAACGCGACAGTAAATTGGAGGAGTTTTTTGATGAAATCTTTACGCAATATTTTTCTGTTCTTGGAGGAAAAGATTATGACACTTGATTCGTTTTTTAATCTCAGCGAGTGCGAGAAAAGGAGATAGATCTAATTTTGCGTGATTCAGAATTCTTCCGTTGTCGATATTTTTCATGGAAAATTAAAAAAAAAAAAAACTATAAAGTCGCCCTGCACAATCGGTAGACAGAGAGAACAAATTTCTCATCTTTTATTCACAAGATCAATCGGGGACGGAAAAAATCGCATTACAGTTTTCGTTACCGACCGAGCGTGATTTCACATCGTGGATCTTAAGATCACGAGTATCACTGCAATACTTCCAAGGTAAAGTCGCATATCAATAGTCGCGAGATTTTTACACCTAAATGACGAACAAATCTCCCGACTATGATATGCCAATGGTTTTTAATTGTTATACCATTTTTTCCTTACCCATATTGTTTATCAACTAAGCACCTTTTTTCAGTCGGGAATTTTGTTTTCATTTTTGTAAAATTATTTTTTCCAACGTAAAGTAGGAGTGGCATCTATAGAACCCATATAAAAATTATCGGAGTCGAATTTTTTTTTTTTTTTTTTTTTTTTTTTTTTTTTTTTTTTTTCAAAAATTATAGTGAACCAACTTTAGGTCACTTTTTTTTTTACATATTCCGACGCTTTTCATTACGCTCCTAATTTAATATAACCCAGAATGTGCAGAACCCAATCAGAAAATATGGCAGAGTCGGCGAAACATATTTGTAGGGTAAATTGTATAAAAAAAAAAAAAAATAGTGACCCAATTAATAAAGAATGTCTCATATATATATATGCCACGCCTCTTCGCGTTCATCAATCCTCTGGCCGATGACCGGAACATGAATCTACTTTCCACGTACTTCAGTTGTAAAAAGTAGTCATATATGTACACGCATATTACCGCTATTTGGCCGACACTCTCGACACCCTAATTGAAATTACCCGAAAAAAGCAAAACTCTGCAATCTCATTGGCTGTGATATTTCTGCGTAGCCAATAATCCATCGTATTTCCGTTAGAGACTCCCCTTTAACTGTAATATATCGAATATGTACGTTCAGCAAAAATAAACTCGATTGTCTCGAATTACAGGCTCGCATATATCGTTATCACTCGGGCTGTCGTCCAGATTTCGGTTGTCCTCCGTCCCGAGCTCTCTTGTTCCTCCCCAATTTCACGATTTATTTACACGTAATAAAAATAATAAAATAGGAAATACTTGTTTCTTGACGATTCCGAGAATTGCGTTATTGACGAAATATGTCGAGCGAAAGCGTTAAAACGGTGAGAATAATTTATTTTTTAACTGACAAAAATATTCACGCAAACTCGATACATTTTGTTTTAACTGTGTTCTTTGTCACGGCTTTCCCGCAGGACACTTCGAACAATCTCGTTTTTCATTTTAATAATCATTGCTTTTTTTGTTGTTGCTGTTTTTTTTCTTCGCTTTCGACAGTTCGCCAGTTTGGAGACTCCTGGCTATGTTGGATTTGCCAATTTGCCGAATCAGGTACACAGAAAATCGGTGAAAAAGGGCTTTGAATTTACGCTTATGGTCGTCGGCGAATCGGGACTTGGAAAATCGACACTCGTCAACAGCCTTTTTCTCACCGATTTGTATCCGGAGAGAATAATTCCCGACGCTGTTGGTGAGAATAACGCGAAAGATTCCACAAAACGCTCATTGAAAATCTATCCCAAAAGATGCTTTTTTAAAAAGAGATTTTTCTTTTTTTTTTTTTACAGAAAAAACCAATCAAACTGTAAAATTAGATGCCTCGACTGTTGAAATCGAGGAGAGAGGAGTCAAGCTTAGATTGACCGTCGTCGATACTCCCGGCTATGGAGACGCCATTGATAATACCGATAGTTTTAGAGCAATCATCCAATATATCGACGATCAGTTCGAAAGGTTCCTTCGAGACGAGAGCGGCTTAAACAGGAGAAACATTGTGGACAATAGGATACACTGTTGCTTCTACTTTATTTCTCCGTTCGGTCATGGGTATGCTGATTATTATTTATAATAAACATCAATAATTTATTCCTTTTTTTTTTTTTTTGCTAACTCATAGAAGAAGCTTTGTTTTTGTGAAAAACAAAATTTTTCGCGATTTTTATCTCAGTATACTCAGAATGGTCCAAAACTTTGAGAAAAATTGGTCTAGAAAAAAAGTCTGTGTGTGTGTGTGTTCATTAAATTTGGCACGCAAGTAGAGCAGTAACTCCTATTTAATTGGTGTGATTTTTACCAAAATGTATCCATATATACAGATTTTATAGAATTTTTTATTTTTCGAAAATACGTGATCGCTCTCACTTTCGTAAAAGTTCGACGATTTAGCTAAATAGTTCTTCATAACTGAAAACAGTTTCAATGTCGTTTGGTATTGAATTTGCCTCGAATCGGTTGAGTTATTCAAAAATAATGAATATTTACATTTTTATTTTATTTTTATTTTTACATACTATAACTCGAGAACGATTCAAGCAACTGATCTAAATTTTTGCATATAAAACTTAAACAGTGTGTCAATGTTTGATGCTGAAGTTGGAAAAAAAAAAAATGATAAACTATTTGGATAAATAAAATTTGGTACATGCATGTTGCAGCTTGAAGCCACTTGACATTGAGTTCATGAAGCAATTACACAATAAAGTGAACATCGTGCCAGTTATCGCGAAAGCCGACGTTCTTACCAAGAAGGAAGTGCTCCGTTTGAAGAAACGCGTTATGGATGAAATCGAGGGTAACGGCATAAAGATCTATCCGTTGCCGGATTGCGATAGCGACGAGGATGAGGATTACAAGGAACAAGTGAGGCAACTGAAGGAGGCCGTTCCATTTGCCGTGTGCGGAGCGAATACTCTACTCGAAGTAAAAGGGCGCAAGGTTCGCGGTCGTCTTTACCCGTGGGGTGTTGTCGAGGTCGAGAATCCAGATCATTGCGATTTCATCAAACTCAGGACTATGCTCATGTAGGTCAAGTTTCACAATCGGTTGAAAGTCGATTACAGAACACGCCATCCTTTTTTTTTTGTCTCGGAAAATACGCGATGAACTTTTGTTCAACAATTTTTTTCTCGTAAATACGCCCCTTTGGTTTTTATCGGACAATATAAAGCTATCAATAGATTTTTAATGTCTTTAATTTATCGGTATTTACAGTACGCACATGCAGGATCTACAAGAAGTAACGCAAGAGGTTCACTACGAGAATTATCGTAGCGAAAGATTGGCAAAAAAGGGCGCGCCGGTACCGCCGCGTCGTCAAATGTACGTAAATACTATCGATTATCGCTTATCGAGCATTGGTTCGTATTGTTATTATTATTCATTGATAATAATTTATTTTTCTGTTATCATATTTCACTACAAATTGTTCATTATTTCTTCTTTTATATATATACATATTCTTTTATTTTTTTAATTTCTATTATATTCTGAGCAACGAGATCGAATTTTCGAATAAATCTTTAAATTCTTGGCTTATTCATTGAATTGCACAGGGTTGTCGAGGCCAAAGACACGGGTGTCGTATCGGAGAAAGATCGTATTCTTCAGGAGAAGGACGCGGAATTGCGACGCATGCAGGAGATGTTGGCTGCAATGCAGGCGCAGATGCAGCAACAGCATCCTTAACCGCGCTAAAGCAATCTCGCCAAATGCGGTCACGGGTCACGGGGAATCGAAGAAAAATTTGTATTCTTCTTGCCAGGTGCCAAAAAAAAAAAAAAAAAAAAAACAGAAAAGAAAGAAAAAAAGAAAATGATAAACTTTAAATACTACACTGATTAGTATTCGATGAAAGAGGCCCCCTCGCCTCAACGGGGTTTTTGAGCTGCTTTGCCATGAATGTCAATCAACTCGTACGTAGAAGAGTTACGCAACATTTTTGTTACCGGCTAAAAAGCTCAGCCGACATGTACTTACGGATACGTAGATTCGTGATATGTTTTTTATACAATACAGTATTTTTAAAAGAAAAGATCTGAAGAAATGCCAATGCCGGAAAGTACAGATGGCGAAAAGGAATTTTTTTTTTTTTTTTTTTTCGAAATCTCAAATAAGGAGATTTTACACGCGTGTGGACGACTAAGCGATTGGAACTGGAATCGCATCTGTTAAATCTAAAACCTCGCCAATCATTGACCCTCAAAACACCACGATTGGCAAATTCGAAACGCAAGCAATGAGACAAAAATATTTTGCTTCCTATAAGCTCTTATCATCTGCTCAGATTTTTTTACGACCTAATTTAATTTAGTTTATAAAAAAAACATTTCAAAGATATTTACGGAAATTAACACTATTGTCCTGTGAAGCCCCGACGCGGTGTTTGAGGGTTGATATATAAAACCGTCGAAGTGCCTTGCATCTCTATTTCACTCACAGCGCCTGAAAGATTTACAACGAATTTTCTCGAACGATACAGGCTTTTAAAACTAGCACGAAATATGTATATAGAATTAAATGCATATCCTCCGATCAGTCATGCAATCGAGCGTAAAGCATTCCTAATTTTCACAGTATCTCATTTCTTTTCAACATAACAAGATCGTGAAACGCCATTTTATACGTATAAGACAAAGTCTGTTTTTTTTTTTGTGCAATTGGTTTGTCTACTTTTTTTCGATTCTAAATTACAATAAAATAGATCTTCCTACGTCTCAAATCTCTCAACGCTTCCAATATACAATTATCGAGGGCATAATTTAGCTTAAGGTTCGCTCATTAGTTGGCGAATTACTTGAAAAGAAAGAAAAAAAAACCAACATTTTTTTTCCGCTGTGATATGGCAGTGGTTTCGTAAATACAAATAATTACTGTCGTTTTTTATTTGTCGAGCGATTGAGACTCACATTCGCCACGTGATTGCAATCATTTCAGTGTTCGCGCGTTTTTTTTCTACCAAGAAACTATATTAAGAACCTCTTTTTTTTACCTATGTAACTTTTTCTATTATTTTTCTAAGGTCTTATCTCAAATAATATTTTGATAAATAATGTATTATAGATAAATAATGGAGAATCGATAGAGCAGGATAAGTGTAAGGACATTTTAACTAGAATATGTCTGTTTAAATAAGTATTTCACGATTTGCAATTCGCATTCATGTACTGATTTTTTTGTAACACTTTTTTACAACAATAATTATATTATACCGGCTATCTAATTTACGTTTTTTATTTACTTTTTTTTTTATTTGTGCATATAGTAGTCTATCGCCGTGGAGAAGGCGGCGAAACCTGCCGCACCAATTATACCTGCCTTTATTCCTCCTAAGAAAAAAAAAAAAAGTTGATTGCATATCAATTTATGTTATAAATTTAATGCACAATTAGATACTTGGAATATTCAGATTCAGTAAATTCGTATTTAAGAGGCTTTCTCCGTCAGCCACCTTTTTCTGAACCTCTCAGATATTTCTTGTAACTTAGATTTTTAATTAATACACAGCGCAGTTAAACAGCGTTTCTAGTATTCCTTTACTCTTTCTGAGACTCTTTTCAAGATTTCAGCGACCCTTTTGAAGGCTTCTTCCAAGACTATCTTTTTTTTTTGCGGGCATTATTTTTCCATATTTTAACACACGTTTCGGATTAAATTTTCAAATGCTCCGCCATATGCAATAATAAATACGGGCAATATTTTATTGCATAAAAAAAATAATTCGTGCATTTTAGTTTTTGAGATTGAGACTAAAAAGAAAAAATATTTTTTTTAATGGATTTAAAATCCTGACAGAAAAAAGTTATTGAAAGCAGCCTCGAGTCTGACTAATCATGAGAAATATCAGAGAATCAGTAAAAAGTGGTACGATGTACGGAGATAATAGATAAATGGATGATGAAATTTTCAAACCTCTGAGACCGATTAAGCCGCCTGTTAAACCGCCGGCGTATGTACCATTCTTCCAATCGGTTTTCCCTCTATACTAAAAAAAGAAAAATGCGATTGTAACAACTATTATAAGAAAAAAAAAAAAAGACTAATATTTCCATACCGATTCGATGGTGCATTCGATACCCGAGAAAACACATCCAATAACTGCAAAATTTTTGGCATAAGAAACAGTGGTGGTCTTCATTTCTCTAAAGACCTCTCTGGCTGTTTGCTGTTTCTCAACAGCTGCTACATTGGGATTAACGCTGGAGGAGAACAAGCCTATCGCTGCACCCAGGCCAAATCCTGAAATTATTTTTTTTTAATTTAATTACTGAAAATTCGGAGAATATGAGATATGACGTTTTATGGAAGAAATAATGGATAATACATTTTGTGATAAAAACAATAAATATAATTTTTATCATGGAGGCAATAAAAATTAATTTTGTGATGGAAAAAATAAATAATAAATTTTACAATAGAAAAAAATATATATAGATTTTTATCGTAGAAGGAATAAAAATAAAATTTGGGATTAAAACAGTTAATATCATTTTTGTGATGGAAACTATAAAAATAAATTTTGCACTGGAAACAATAAATCGTAAATTTTGCGATAAAAGCAATAAAAATAAATTTTGTGATTGAAACAATGAATTTGTGATAAAAACATTAAATATAATTTTTGCGACGGTAACAACAAATAAAAATTTCAATAATAATAAAGTAACATTAAAACAAAAAATCAACAAATATATTCATAAACATTGAAAAATGCTTTGTTTATCAATATATTTGTTATCGAGTGAGCTCTTACCTATAACGCAAGCCATTATGCTTTTGAAAGCGCAACTTTCTACTGCGGATTCAATTGCTTTCTCCTCGTTGGTCTTTATCTTGGTAGGACTGAGCATCGTTGGTATAATAACATTTTCTCGATATCGTTGCTGCGATCCTACCAAATATACCGCCATTTTATCCCATTCCGAATCGGTCATGAATACTTTTTTTCGACCCTCCGTAACCGGAACCTGCGGCGGTTTCGGTGGCTCAAAGGACATCATTTTTGTTAAAGCTGTAAATTCAGTGCCTCGATTCCAAAATATCCGAATTCAAACGTACAGACAAACATACGTTTGTTATCGAATAAAAAAACATTGTGAATCGTCGAAAAAAAGAAAGCAAAACTATGCCCAGTTTTTCTGTAATTCGCGACGATTCGTAGAAAAATATTTTCGATACATCGACGATTTCTCAATTCGTTGAATTTTTCGAATTTAAAACAAAATTATAGGTTATGTAACGTATAACCTAAAAAAATCTTAACGATATTTTTCGATGTAGGAAATATTGACTTAATAAACTATCATTGGGAATAGAAATTTAAGAACCGCTATCACGTTTATTATTATCTAACTTCAATAATCAACAATATTTTCAATTTTTTAAATTCAATTATCCATCGCGATTACTGTCGGCGTCGACTAGCAGACTGAAGCACGTTTGCATGAAATGATTCCCCCTCCACCTCGCAGTAACCACAATATTCTCCTTGATTCTGATTGGCTACAGCTGACCAACCGTCAAACATAACCTTCAAATACAAGTAACAAAACACAGCGGATAATACACAGTGCAAGTGGTTTCATTTTCTGTTTTGTCTCACATTTTGTATCAAACAATCCACCGTGAAATAATCTTAATACTTATCGATTACTGCGATGAGCGAGTTGGATGTGTATCCTTAATTAAACGATAAATCGTTTTAACACTATTCAAAATAATCTTTCGATGTTTCAACGTGTACATGCAAAACAATTGAATCCTTAACGATATAACACACAGGAACGTCTCGATACCTTTTCCAACGGCGAGAGAAGCCGAAATTGCCTATAACGTGTTGAGAGTCGACAGCGAACCGAAAAGAAGTGGTGTCACTAAAGTTTTGTCGTTAGAAAACAATCTTTTGAAAGTGTAAATTTTTTTTCTTTTCTTAGAAAAAAAAAATTTGACCATTTTACGGAAATAATCGATTTTTTTTTTTTCAGACATTTCGCTGGTGAAGAGCCTCGTAAAGTTCGAGTCGGACTGACTTCGTTCTTCGAAAATCTGATACTCGTCACCGAAGCGATGGAAAAATTTGGACCACCATCACCAGCGTACAACTTCTATTAAGAGTTCAGTCGAGATATTTTAGATTTTTAATTGCATCGAATAGATTCTGTTTGGCGAAAGAAGAGTAAAAATCATAATGTCCGAACACACACCTGCGCCGTACAGGCCAAGATCTGTTTACGGCTACGCACTGTATATAGGATCGAATATGCTCTTTGTTTTGTATCTGATATGGGCTGCTGTGCCTGAAGACTTTTTGCACGAAAAATTGGGTCTCACATATTGGCCGCTCAAGTATTGGGCTGTGGCAATACCGATATGGGCACTCACCGCCGTTGCCGTTTTCGTATTTATCATTTATCCGGCGATAAACATGCTGATGACACCCGATATCGACGATATCAGGACGATCAGGGATCAATATTCGTTGGATAGAATGGACGAGGTACCTGGAGGTATTCCACCCGTTTCCGATATTCCCATTACGAAAGTCTGTCGAAAATTGTATTTACCAGCGAGAAATAAAAAGTCTGTTGATTAACGGTTTTGACAAATTTTTCTCGCAGTTGCCAATTAATTTCGTAGTCGTAAGGCGTCGAATTTGTAGTGCCAAGTTTGAATTTTAATTGATATTTTTAATAGGATTTTATATACAAGCTTTTGGAAATTATTTTAAAAAATGCGTTTTTTTTAATCATATTTTGGTCTTTAATGCCTTTTTCAATATAGAAGCAAGCTTAAAGTGAGCGTGAAAAAAAAATTGGTTCTGTCGAAAATATTGCTTATAAATCCAAACAAAAAATACGCGTTTTTTTTTCTCTTTTTTTAATTACATCCCGAAAAAAAAAAAAAAAGAAAATTTATTGGAGTAGATCAGAGACCACGAAAATTTCAGGGAGAATGCCTTCTATGTAAGGAACTAGCGACATTATTTGTTTTCTTTACTGTAACATTACATAATTAAAATCCGTGTTCAATTGTACAGTTTTTTTTTATACTAAAAGAATCCAAAATCGTACACGGTCAAAAAACGTTGACATTCAAAATTACCGCCACAGCTTGCCCGGTACGATGGCGCATGCGCTGTACGGCATAGCTAGTATTGACCAATCATAGCGCGAATAAAACGGCTTGAAAAATAGCTCGAACGTGCGATTATCGATTGTCCTGTCTCTTTAACAAATCTATGTGATTGGTTGATTGGTCAACACGTGGATTTGCGATTGCTGATCAAAATTCCCGTGGATATAAGCTTTTAGTGCAGAACACAGTTGTGTACAGCATAACCTCCTAAAAGTGAACAAAATCGCATTTTATTCATTAATATTTACCCAAAAAAAAGGCAAGATTTCGCAGACAATTGCTTTGACAAAAGGGCCTTTAATTTTTTTTAATGACCATTGCATTGTCAAATATGCTGCCAATGGAAAGTCGGCTAAACATCCCAAAGTTCCTGAAACTATATAAACAAATGTTTAAATCCTTATTATTGTTTTCAGATTGATTAAACACACAAAAGACTCGTTCGAGAAGGAATGATCAGAAAATCAAGATGAGCTCACGAAAATTCGCGCCTGGCAGCGCCAAAGATACAGACTCCAAGGAGAACGATGTCAGGCTATCGATTAAAGTTGCAGATAGGCCAACATTTATTTTAAAAACCAGGGAAGGCGAAAATCGCGCTGTCTCACCAAATCAGCGCAATGGAACCAAGTATTGCAATTTTTTCATATATTCTACTTGAAATTTTGTAGAATATTTGTAAATCATTGTGAATTTTTTATTCATTTTCAGAAAAGAATCTGAGAGCCAATCAAATGTGTCTACAAAAACTTTGGAACGTATGTACTTGTACAATATTCAATTTTATTATTATTATTATTATTGTTATTATTATTACTCAAAAAAACATAATATTCATAAACTTAATAGTCTTAATTTTTTGTCATTTAATTGGCAATTTTCTAATTGCAAACGGAGCACACAATCCAAATTTCAGCAAAAAATTAAGTTTTTATGAATTGCAGTTTATTTTTCAATGTTAAAAATTTTTTTTCTTCACACAAGTTTTTGTTTTAACTCACATTTTTAGTAAAAAAAAAAAAAAAAAAAAAGTTTAAAAACGTTAAATAACATTGATGTAAAATTCTCAAAGTAATTAATGCATATTAACTTGAAAATTTGTCAATTTGAATTGAATAATTGCAGCACGAAAATTGGTACCGACTTGCGTCAACATGCCTGGTTGTATAAAATTCATGGACGAAAGTATGCAACTGTGTGAGAGTCCTCTGGACCATTTGTACGATCAACAGGACTTTCTGGTGGTTGGATTTTTGGGACCTCAAGGTGTCGGAAAATCGACAATCGCGTCTCTTCTGACGTCGAATTATGCGTTAGTATTTCTGGATAGAAAAAATTCATGAAGGTAGTTACTTTTCGTACAGTCAATTCAATTGGATGATGAGATTTAAAAAAAAATATATATTTTACACAGTTTTAAAAGAGGCTAAAAAAAAAAAAAATGGATCGTAAAAATATGCACGTCGATTTATTGGCGTAGAGTTATTTTTCTCTAAATTCATTTTTATAATTTTTTTCGACGTTAAGCAGAAAAAAACTTTAAATCAGATCGACCTTAGTTTAAACCAGTTTCTCCTTTTCAAATGTTTACGAATAATTTTTGTAATTTTACTTTTTCGATTGTCTTGACTGTACTGAAAAAGGACTGCATTTAAAAAAAACAACAACAACAAAGAACACGTCGTTATTTTCCTGATTTTGCGTAACGTTGCGCAAAAAATGTCTTTAGGGCCAATATTTTCGCAGCCCAAGGCCTGTCGCATCACGAAAGCGGGGCTAACTGCACCAGCGGTATTGACTTTTATGTAACGAAAAATCGAGTGATTTATCTGGACACGCAGCCAATACTCTCGGCTTCGGTAATCGATCACTCGGCTTCGTTCGAGCAGAAGAAAAATACAAGCGATTTTACAAATATCGACACCAATTTGGAGCTTCAGTCGTTGCAGTTTGCCGCATTTTTGTTTTCGGTTTGTCACGTCATTATATTTGTTCAAGATTGGTTCGTTGATCCAAATCTAGTGAGGTAAATAAAAAAAGAAAAATATTAACTTAAAGCCACTGAAATTTGGGGGATAATAAAATTTTACTGCAATTCCGCAGATTTCTACAAACTGCCGAAATGTTGAAACCCTCTTCGACGACAAATATGGACCAAGGCTATGTAGAATATTATCCGCATATTCTGTTTTTGCACAACAAAGCGGAGTTGCACGACTTTTTACCGAGTACACTGGAAACGATGAGAGTAAATAGAATTTGTAATTTTTTTCTATCTTCACTCTACATCATTCTTTACATTCTTTGCATTATTTTATTTTTTTTCATTTACAGGATTTTTATGGCAAAGCATTTGCTACATCAAGACTGCAGACACACAGCGGTTTACACATGAACACAAGTTCCGTCGATTTGGATTTCAACTTATTTTTAATTCCAGTGATAAAGTCGGACGGTATGAGAAACTAAATTTCGATAAAATCGACAAAGTAGTTCAAATTTTATAGAATCTTGCATTTACGTAATTTAAAAAAAAAAAAAAAAAAAAGGCTGTGACTCGAGAACAGTTCAAGCGACTAATCTAAATTTTTGGATAAAACTTAAATACAGTGCCTCAATGTCTTATACTGAATTTGAAAAAAATCGATGAAGTAGCTCATATTTTTTAGAAACTTGCCATCTTCGTAATTTTTTTTTTTTTTTTTCGTTTGATACTGAATTTGATGAGGATCCAACAATGACGTCATGATTCAGACAATTATTATTATTATTATTTTTTACAAAGGTTCCTTCGTGTGGAAGCAAAAATTTCAAATTCCAAAGTCTTACTTTGCAGCCTCGTTTTTTTGTTCACTCGCGTTTTTCACCCGTTTTAGACGATCCAGCGAGATGGGCGGATGAGAAATTGGAAATGGATGAAAAGTCACGAAGTGAATTGATCGATGAATTGCGAATGAAGATTCACGGTGTTTCACGGAATCCGATGACTCCGTCGAGTCTTACGGAGAAGAATTGGTGAGCAAAGTGCAGATTAATCAATTGACAATACGCAAAGCGACGAAAACATTAGATTCTTTTTTAAATTATCTCATCAATTGTTTATTGTTTGACAAATAATAATTCTGCAGGTACCACTACGTCTCCAAAGTAATGGAGGCCATAAAGAAAAGTCATCTTTCATTGGAATACGGAAGGCTCATGCCATGAAACGGCATTTAGTACCGTAAATAATGGCATTGGACAGAAAATCCGCTTAAAAGCGTCGGTTACATCAGGTGATGAACGCCAATCAATAGATTTTGCGTCTCTCGTGCCAAAAGGCTCTTTTTTTTTTTTTAAGGAGCTCCTGTCGAAACTACATATTTGAACTTAATTACTTATTATTATTATTTATACATTACCTATGCAGGATTGAACGCAAATTTTGAAAAAATAATCCTACCGGGTATTCGAAAGAACAATTGCAATTTAGACAAAGCCGAATTAAGCGATCTACAATGTGTTATCGATTACACACATAAATACACGCGTAAAAAAAAGTCAAGTGTGCAAATATATGAAAACAATTTCTGCAAGTGAGCTAGATTTCTAATACTTAATATCTACACAGACATGTTCATTCCTAATGTGACCAATTTGCAAAAAAAAAAAAAAGTTTTCATCGATTTACAGATGTTTTATGATAGATAGTCAATTAACATGTGTCGACAGGACCTCCTTAAATGCCTATCTGCTTTGAAAATCGGAAAATACATCGCACAGATTTCAAATACAAATTAGTCTTTTGATTTCGTAGATATATGCGTTAAATGAAAAAAAAAAAAAATTTACTATCGCGCCCTTTTGGCACTTGTAACGACACACCTACGCGACATCAAGTAATAAGCGTAAATTGACTTTGCTTTACATTCGCACACACTTACATATTCACACGCGAAAACGTGTTCCTACATTGTTACGTCGATAGATCTTTTCATCAATACGGGGACACACCGAAGACTTTGGCTCAAATTACTTTTTACATATTTGGGATTGATGGTAAGAGTTAAGTCAAAGTTCCATAAAGCTATATTTTTTTCAAAATTGGAATTTCATTTCTTTTTAAGTTTGCCACAGATATGTAAAAGAAAAGAGCAAAATTCAAAACAATCGCGGCAATTCGTTTTGATTGACTGTTTTGTAGTACGAAATGATTGTGAAACAATAATGGGCGCTAGTCAGAAAAAAATCATGAAGACATTTTTTTTTATTTGTGATAAAATCGCAGTGACAATTCATCAGTTTTAAGAAAAATTTGATACAAATTTTCGAAAAAAAAAAATTGAGAATTCTTTTTTTATTTGTAAATGTTTGAATAACCGGTTTACTTGAAAATTTGTGACAAAGGGGAAAAAGCCATAAACTTACGGTGAGCTGTCTCCATAAATTGAATAATAATAGTTATTTAGATGCTTTACATTCTTTTCTTTACACTTTTGATCATTACAGCCAGAATTTTTTTTTTTTTAAATCTGCAAACAAAACGTTGGTTTATTTTTCTTTAGCGAGTGACTTTACAACATAATCAAAGAAAAAAGCAAAAATTACAAAACACAAGGATTTTAGTTAAATCGAATTGGCATGAAATGCCCCATATATTCCACAAAAAAAAAATCTTAATATTTTCTATTACAATACCAGCAATCAAACAAATGAGATATTCCTCAATGAAAATCCCAATTTTCATCCATCTCCCTCCCCTTAATCGCTTAAAGTCTACGGACAAAAAGATCTATCAACAAAAAAAAAAAAAAAAAAAAATTTGTTGAATGTTCTAAAACTAAGAATAATCCTCCTGTTCGCTGTCCGCTTGTTGCATCGAAGCCATTTGCGCCACAGCTTGCAACTGTTGCCATTGCTGTTGTTCGGCGACCGCTTGTTCTTCTCTGGCCTTTGCGAATAATTCCTGCTGTTGTCTCAGCAATTCCTCCTCCGGTATTCCCAAATTTTCCAATCTCGTGCTCTGCCTTCTTCTCTTGGCTGCGACGGCTTTGCAGTCTCTGAGTACGGCTTCGGCTTCGGCGCTGTAATCACCAAAGCCCAATTTCTCCAATGCCTGAAGTATGTGTTCGGCGTTGATGGTCTTCTTTTGTTGTTGATTGCAGATCTCGTTGGCCTCGGACGACAGCAGATGAATGAATTCGGTGCAGCAATTGAGTATAAGCTCGCGCGACTCGTTCGCCACTCGTACGTGAGGCAAAATTTCTTTAATCATCTTGTTGATCGACGCGCGAGGCAACGTAAGCTCGTCGTCCTCCGTCGGCGACATCGCCGCCGAGGCCATTTTTCTTCTGTAAATATACGATGTTATGATTTTTTTCTTTTTTTTTTTTTTTTGTATCTGTTACGGAAATTTATATCGCAAGTTCACAGGAAATATAAAGTTTCGATTTTGTAAACCCACTCTTTTGTTGTTGTTGTCTTTTCTAAAGATGTTTTGTAATTTTGTACACAGGTTAATAATAACAATAATAATAATAGTTGTAATCGATATTCGAGCGATCGATGATTGGAGGTTAGAGGATGGATTATCCGCAACTTTTGTACGCTTTTATTGATGTAATATTCTCAAATATCCGAGGTTCGAACAGCTGTTTTCGCCGTTTTTGTTATGATGTTTTTCTTCGGACGTGTGTTTCGATAAATCGAAACTCGATCTAGCGATCCCGCGAAACTGCGTGTATTTTAAGATGTGAAGATGACCGGTTATTTTACCGGTGTTCTTACTGATTCGTGGGACACCACTTGAAAAATTACCGAGACTCGGTAAAACAGATTTACCCGCCATTTTTTGTAATTTGAATTTAAAGAGAAAGAAGAAAAATTTAAGAATCCTGTGGAAATTAATGATAGATTGCATTGGACACTTTTAGTCTCGATGAAAAATATCATTTTGAGTATAGGCGACGTTTATGTCAATTAATTAAACGACATTTTTATTTTGAAACTGTTTTTTTTGATGACCGGTATTTTTTTTTGTTGCAGTAATTTTACTCAAATAAATTAAAAAAAAAAAAAAAAACATTCTTAATGTAAATTGTCATAAAAATGTTGTGAATAGTTTCACAAGACGCGATTTCAAGAAAAAAAAAAGTTTGTCATATTATGGTTTGAAATTTTTTTTTATGCATGATTTTTGAAAAAATATAGTTTCAATAAATTTGGATTGAAATGTCTGAAAAAAATTTTAAAAATCTTGTATTGTATACAAAAATTTATTGTTTTTTTAAAAATTTTTTCCATGTTTTTTATTATTATTGAAAAAAGGCCGAAAAAATAGAAGAAATGACCGGATTACTTCGACTCGGTAACCAAATTTTTTTAGTTTTCAAAAAAGGTATTTCAGAATTGTAAAAAAAATCGTAGATAATTAAGTGTAATTTTCTTTTTTTTAATTCTAGCGTTATGTTAATCATATAAAAAATTGCGGACCCAATCAAAAGGTTCTAAGGTCAGACGCGAGTGGTCTCATAAATATTTATGATTAATATGAATAATTTCGTAAAATAATCCAGGTAATTTTACTCGATTTACAGAACTTATTAAACTCTCAATAAACAACAACAAAGCAACAAATTAAAAGCATTATTGTCAAATTAGAAAAATTCAATTTTATTAAAGCCCTCGTAAGATTTACACACAAATCGTTGGCATAGTTTAACGTGTTCGAACGAATTTCCATAAAGCAATAAATTCCAATGTTCGTCAATCTAATATTTTCGTCTCTTGATGATATCCGGTTTCCAGTTAACAGGATGACTCTCCTCGGTCGCATTTTCGTCCTCCTTGTACATCTTGATAGTCTTATCGGCTTCGGTGGTGATAAAACGTGTCCCGGACATGTCGTAAGTGATGCTGAAGACACCAGCTTCGCTGTCCATAGAGCCAGGTTGAACGGGCGCTTGTAGTCGTTGAAAATTGTATCCAGTTCGCCAATCGTAGAGATTCATGGTTCCGTTATCGGCGCCCGATACCAATACGCCGTCGGTATTAACGCCCAAACAATTAACAATTGAATTGTGTCCCGACAAATTCTGTACGAATTTGCCCTCCGGACATTTCCATTGTTTGATATTATCGGGCGATGCCGATGCAAACATATATATCGTTGGATGAAAAACAACAGCCCTAACGCTTTTTTTATGATTCGTCAGAGTAGCTCGAGATCTACCAGCAATTAAGTCCCACAAGCGTATCGTACAATCGTGACTACCGGTTACAATTTGCGGCTCGGCATTTTGGCAAATAACACTGGCTACGGTATTCGTGTGTCCCACAAGCGTATGAACATTCGCCTTTGTCCTCATATCCCAAACTCTCGCGGTGGCGTCACGTCCAGCAGTCACGAGAATATCGAGATTAGGATGTAGAGCCATTGAATAAACAGCGGACAAATGTCCGTGATAGTGTCTTATCACTTTGTTGTACTCCAAATCCCAACATTTTACCTGGCGATCCTCGCCGCATGAGAAAAGATAAGGATGCCTGTGAGAAAACGCCAAACCTCTCACTGTGCTGATATGACCGGTAAGCGAGACTTTGAGTTTGCCCGTCGCAAGATCCCAAACTTTAATAACTCTGTCGGCGGAACCAGTGGCGAACCACTCGTTTCCAGGCTCGACTGCGCAGCATCTTACCCAACCGAGATGGCCGCTTATCACTCTGTACAGTTTCCAAGGAGCATGCCACTTCGGCTTTGCTATGGAATGCGACTTTTTGTGCGCCATTACCATCGAATTGGTAGTCGTTGCCGCCGGTACAACAGCGGATGTGGTTACGCTGCTGACGCTTGTGTGATTGTAAGGTACGACCGATGTGCTGTTTACGTTGTTTGCGCCAAAAGCTTCGTCGCCCGGTGGCGGAGGATCCGAATTCTCATTGTCGTCTCGCGTTCTTACGTTGTTGTTGTGCTTTACGAGATCGAGAATCGGGCCGTAAAAGTCTTTGGCTTTAACGGATTTCTTTATCTTCTCTAGAGAATCCTCCAGGGTTGGAAGATTGCCTTGATCCGTTATAAACATGTCGTGGGTTCTTTTTAACGAACGAAACACCAGTGTGTGAACCGAGTGTCTTTGAACTTCCATTTTTTATTTTTTTTTAATAATTCGGGGCAACAATGTTTTCTAACTTACTTATTTTTACAATCCGTCTGAGCGTTGCCGAACGTCTTTTTTCGGTTTCGACGCTATTTTTGAGGTTAAGTGTTGAATGCACAGTCGTACAGATGATGCTTACTGTCGATTATTTTTTTATTTAGACGTCAATTTGAATGAACATCTTTTAACATTTGTTGTGTGTTACAGTTTTCTCGTTCTTTCAGCACATTTTACTTCTTTTTTTTTAGTTGAATATAAATTAGAGAATTATCACGCGTGCTTCTGCTATTGTTGCTACTGACGTCTGCGACGCTACTGTGCTCACTCGGTGGTTTTTAGGGGTTGCGCTATCGATTAATCGAAGTATCGATATTTTGTGTAGAAACTAATCGATTTTAGCACAAGAAGCGTAAGATTTTTAGAAAACCTTATTTAGTACTCTAAAAGACATAACTAATGTTAGACATCCTTAAACTTTAATAAATAAAAATCTAGAATTCGTTCTCGAAGTTTTAAACATGTTACTAAAATTGCAAATCGAAATTAACAGAGAGAAACATGAAAACGAAGTCTTTATTTATATTTAATAAGTTCAGGATGTCTAAACGATTATAAATAATAATAATAATAATTATTTTTTTAAATGTTCCCACGATTAATGCTTCATATATCGTCAATAGTAAAAAAAAAATATATCGAATTTTCGAAAAAACTTTTTTGTGGAGAAATGTGTGTTTCGATCACTTTATTTTCTAAAAAAAAACTATGACTTATAAGTTATGCCTATAATGTTAGAAATTACGAAGTGACGATTTTAGCAAAGCGGATAAACTCGTCTATTAATCCAAGAGCGCGCGTATTATGCGCATCAAGATATATTGTATTACTCTTGAGCGTCTCGAAGATACATATCTTTTTCTTAAAAAAAAAATCTCATTCTTATCTGTTCGTTATCGTCAATACGTTTGGTTCTCGTCCTCCACACGGCTGCTTCACGTACAAATAGATAAAGTCGAGCTACTTGTGAGTGACTCTCTCGTGTAGAATTCGCGATTCCTCAATAAAATGTCGATTTTATATAAAATAATACAATAAACCATTGAAACTATAATGAAAAAAAAAGTGCAAATAAAAGGACTAAATTGTGTATAATCAGCGAGTAGAAAAAAAAACACAATTTTTAATGTCCTTCCGTGATTTCGTTGAGAATTTCTTTTTTTTTTTACCAGTCGTGGAAAAATAATTTTCGATATTGAAAATGAAATGTTCGCGGAAGGAAAAATTATTTATTGGAAAATCAGTGCTATTTGTTTAGTTGTTCTTCTCGTGACAGAGACACCCTCGAGTATCTCAATTTCCGGTGTAGCTAGTAATTTAACTGCAACGGTATTCGAGGATACGACATTCGTCGAGAAGGACGAAGGACATGGTCCTCTTAAATTGAACATTACCTGGCAACCACCAATCAATAGTCGAAAACCTACGTCCTACAGGTAACTAATAACAGATTAACTTTTTCTCTCGACACATATGCGTGTAGATTATTATCTTTACCTCTATTTCTTCCTTGTTTTGAAGTTTTCCACATGTTCTGTATATAATATTGAATTTAAGGTTGAACATGAGATTGAAAATTTTGTTTTTTTTTTAGTTTGAACTTAGGATCAAACTTAAGTTTGAACTTCAAATTGAACATCAAATTGAACTTTAAATTGAACTTTAAATTGGACTTTAAATTGGACTTAAGTTTGAACTTTAAAGTTAACTTAAGACTGAACTTAAGTTTGAACTTAAAATTGAACTAAAAGTCGAATTTCAAATTGAACTTAACATCGAACTTAAAATTGAACTTAAGTTTGAACTTAAAATTGAACTTAAAATTGAACTTAAGTTTGAACTTAAAATTGAACTTAAGTTTGAACTTAAAATTGAACTTATGTTTGAACTTAAGTTTGAACTTCAAATTGAACTGAAGTTTGAACTTCAAATTGAACTTAAGTTTGAACTTGAAATTGAACCGAAGTTCGAACTTGAAATTGAACTTAAGATCAAACTTTAAATTGACCTTAAATTCGAACTTTAATGTGAACTTAAAATCAAACTTCAAATTGAACTTAAAACCGAACTTTAAGTTGACCTTGAGTTTAAACTTGAGGTTGAACTTAAAATCAAACTTTAGATTTATCTTAAGTTTGAACTTTAAATTGAACTTCAAATTGAACTTAAGTTCGAACTTTAAGTTGACGTTGAGTTTGAACTTTATTTTGAACTTGAGGTTGAACTTAAAATGAAACTTTGGATTCATTAAGTTTGAACTTTAAATTGAACTTAAGATCGAATTTTAGATTGAACTTAAAATTTGCAATAAATTTCTGTGTAATTTTGGTTGTACAGAGAACTTTCTTGAATATCTTTTTTTTTTTTTTTAAAGTGCAAACAATAATTCTGTTTATCGTAGGTGTTTTGTAATAAAAGGTATGTCGAGTAAAATATTCGATAAATAAATTGTGAAATTAAGTGGTCGAGCGTTATCAGCTAGAAGATACTCAAACACGATAATTCGATTGGGGATCTATACGATCGCCTTCGACACAATAAACATACTTGCAGCGTTCTGATAACATCGCTGCAGAAACATGACGATGCAAATGAAAACTCGTGTCCCGAGGAAACTTTATTTCACACAACCTGGGATCGAAATCGTAGCTGGGCCGTTTTACCAGAAAATCAATTTCTTTCCGATGCCCCGGAACTTAGCATTCGGCCAACGTGCTCATATACCATTCAGGTCTTCGCTAATCCACGAAGCAATCCAAAGCTCAAAGCACCGGAGGTTTGTTGTTTTCCATAAAAATCATAAGATATTTAATAATCTCTATGTCGAATATAATATACACATATGAAGTAAAATTACAATATTTTATTTTACTAAATATTTCGGATAATTACGAAATTTAATTATTACAATTAAATTAATTGTAAATTATATTTAATTTAATTATGACAATTAAATTAATTGTAAATTATATTTAATTTAATTATTACAATTAAATTAATTGCAAATTATATTTAATTTAATTATTACAATTAAATTAATTGTAAATTATATTTAATTTTATTGAACTTATTAAATTAATTCTGTTAATTCACAATTAATCTAATTCACCAGCTGATGAATAATATTTTCGGCAATAAAAATTTGCAAATATTCTTAACACTCTCAATAACAGAATAAAAATTTTCGAAAATAAGCACTGTAATTTTCCAGTAGAAATTGTTAACTATTGTGCTGTTACAGATAATATTGACCGTTCCGGAGTGCGTAGGCCGATGGTGCGGTTGCGAGAACGCTCAACGATATTTGCCGGTACCGGAAGTACATATTCTCTCCCAAGATTCGCAGCACATTGGTATTGAATGGAAAGCTTCGCCTGTCCAAGCGGCAGTAAATTCTTACGTCATAAGGTTCGTAATCGTTACGTATCAAAACATGAAGAATAAAGCCAAACTACAAAAAATATCAATGGAGAATGTTAGTAACTTTACTCGTCCACTAAATACAATTTAAGTGGATTTACAAAAATAAATAAATAAATAAATAAATAAATAAATATTGGTTTCAGCTTTGGAGTACCATTTCTGTTGTCGAACAGTCGTCTACCAGTTTACAATATTACCAAGATCGCAAACGTAACTTCAACAGTTTCCTCCTATCTGTGGTCCATTAATAATACCGATTTGGATATTACATCAGGCGGCAAGATGTTGGTAGCTGCACAAGATATAGTCGGATGTTTAGGGACACCGGGAACTACATTGGTGAATGCACCGATCGAAGCATTGGCTTCTGTACAGCATTCCGTTCACGTAAGTCTGCTCCGATTAATAATTCTTCTGCTCTGCAATAAAATTTTTCAATATTAACCACAAATTCAATGTATTCGTAATATGATCATCAAATATATAACAATAAATGTAATTTTCACAAATTTATCAAATATTTCTATCCACGTAAGTCTGCTCTGATTAATAATATTTCTTTTGCTCCGAAATCAATTTTTTAGCATCTACACAAGAATTAATGAAAATATTAATGAAAATATTTTTCTTTTTTTTTTTAGAATTAGAAATCAAATATGCATTTTTATTTGCCCTCTTTTAAAAAATAATATGTTTGACAAAATTCAATGAACAAAAAAAATAACATTATACCTGAGCGAAGATTGTCGCTTAAAAATTAAATTAATGTTAAATATTAGTTTGTCGTTTCCTGGAATACTAACAGTTATTGGTAATTAAAGTTTCAGTGGCTGGTGTGGATTTGTCTGGTCGGTTTATCGATGCTACTTCTCGCTGCAGCTATCAGTCTTCTGTACGTTCGAAATCAGAAAAAGTACGCTTTGATATGGGGAAACCAGACAACGTCGCGGTAAAACAAAAAATTTCAGCTATTCTTGAAAAACATACACATTTCTTTCTCTCGAAATCTGAAAATTAAAAGCTTTTATCAGTAAAAGAAATATGCACTTTTTAATACTAGTCTTAATTAAAAGTTCACCAAGATGAAGATTTTTATTATTTATTTATTTTATTTAATAAATTTAATGAAAAAATTTAAATTCAAAGATTTAATAAAAACGAAAAATGTGCAGATACAAAAAATTCTAAATATTATGGAATTAAACTCACATTTATTTAATGCAATCTATGAAAATCATTGAAAACAAAAATGTTCAACACACTATAAGCTAAAAAAATTATGAAAAATCGTAAAATTTACAATTCGTAGATTGCAGGAAATAAAATAATCATAAGGTATTTTTAATACTTGCGGTAATATTCGATATAATTTAGGATTCAAGGTCTGATTGGTCTATCGAGGCTGCGATCACAGTGGGCAGATTCAACGTTGAGAGAGCGCAATGTTCTTTATGTAGAACAAGAAGTACAGGTGATAAATATGATCTTTCCAATTTGCGTTGCATAGAACGAAGATTTTTCGAACTAAATTTCAATTTGGATTCGCTCGCACAGGATGCAATTAATCGCGGGATTGCGGATCAGTTCGAAGTATCCTACAAGAGATTAAAGTTCATTCGTGAATTGGGTAAAGGTCAGTTTGGCAGAGTGTATCTTGGAACACTCGAGGGCTATCGGGATTCTTTGGTGGCTATCAAGATGTCAAATTCACCTGATCCCAGCAACGAGCCACAAGTGAGACAAGAATTTTTAGCTGAAATCGAGACAATGAAGAACGCCGGTCATCATCCGCATCTCGTGCAGCTCGTTGCAACTTGCACCTTGCCCGAAAAGCCAATTTGCCTGATTTTGGAGTATCTCGAAGGCGGTGATTTACTCGCACATCTTCATCGACTCAGAGACTGCTTGGCCGGCGACGACGATGCTCCCGATTCTGGCGTTTCTTCAGCTCGGAGCCAAAGACCCAGTTTGTCTGAAAGTATATGATTTATCAACTGTTAATAATGTTTCGAATATTAATTGTACTTTTGGGTGGAATTTTTGAATTTTTTAAAATAAAATTATACGGTCAGGCGGGATGGAAGCAAAACGGCCAATATGACTGAAAATTTAAAAAAGGAGGGGGAGGGGGGGCAAAATGGGCATTGTCTTAAATTTTGTAAAAACGACTTCTCTCAAATTTTTATATTTCTTACATAAGGAAATTGCGAAAAATAAGTAAAATTCTTCATGAAAAAATCCAACAGAAAATTACAGAAATAATTTTTTTTAAATTAGTTATTTTAGTTTTTTTTTTTTTTTTTTTTTTTTTTTAAGTTAATATAGCTAATTTATTTGTTTATTA
The DNA here is from genome assembly GCA_964016905.1 of Perithous albicinctus. Lineage (NCBI taxonomy): Eukaryota > Metazoa > Arthropoda > Insecta > Hymenoptera > Ichneumonidae > Perithous > Perithous albicinctus. The sequence continues at coordinate 21,294,976 of OZ024693.1, read as the reverse complement.
ACAAAAATGATTTAACGATTCAGCTGTGTACACGACAGTCGACAATCAGTCACCAACCATGATCGCATTTCCCGATTATCCAACCAAGATGCCCTTTAACGATGATGCGAAACAAAACGGATATGTGAATATTACCGGGGACGACTCCACCGATGTGTCTGACGGATGCAACGATGCTGACCGATATCGCTTTACCTCGTTCGCTTTGGATATCGCGAGAGGAATGAAGCATCTCGAGTCAAGGGGTATTATTCACAGAGATCTTGCTGCTAGAAATATTTTACTCAGCGCTGATATGACACTCAAAGTACGTACTTGAGCAGTATTTAATACTAGTTATTCATTATGATGTAAATTTTGTAAATTTTGTAAATTTTGTAAATTTTGTAAATTTCGCAAATTTTGTAAATTTCGCAAATTTTGTAAATTTCGCAAATTTTGTAAATTTCGCAAATTTTGTAAATTTCGCAAATTTTGTAAATTTCGCAAATTTTGTAAATTTCGCAAATTTTGTAAATTTCGCAAATTTTGTAAATTTCGCAAATTTTGTAAATTCTGTAAATTTCGCAAATTTTGTAAGTTTCGCAAATTTTGTAAGTTTTGTAAGTTTCGTAAATTTTGTAAATTTCGTAAATTTTGTAAATTTTGTAAATTTTGTAAATTTTGTAAATTTTGTAAATTTTGTAAATTTTGTAAATTTTGTAAATTTTGTAAATTTTGTAAATTTTGTAAATGTCGCAAATTTTGTAAATTTCGCAAATTTTGTAAATTTCGCAAATTTCGCAAATTTTGTAAATTTTGTAAATTTCGCAAATTTTGTAAATTTCGCAAATTTTGTAAATTTCGCAAATTTTGTAAATTTCGCAAATTTTGTAAATTTCGCAAATTTTGTAAATTTCGCAAATTTTGTAAATTTCGCAAATTTTGTAAATTTCGCAAATTGTGTAAATTTCGCAAATTTTGTAAATTTCGCAAATTTTGTAAATTTCGCAAATTTCGCAAATGTTGTAAATTTCGCAAATGTTGTAAATTTCGCAAATTTTGTAAGTTTTGCAAATTTTGTAAATTTTGTAAATTTTGACAAAATTACAATATTTAAATTTTTTGTAATTTTAGAGTAGTTTTTCATGCGTTAGTTTTTTTTTAAGATTTCGGATTTCGGTCTTTCACGAAACGACGGTGTCTACATAATCGGGAAGAGCGAGGGTGTACGTCGACTTCCGGTCCGATGGATGGCGCCGGAGGCTCTTCGAGATCGTGCGTTCACGTCAAAAAGCGATGTCTGGTCTTATGCGATCGTTCTTTGGGAAATCGGTACGCTCGGTGCTTTTCCCTATTACGATATTCGGGACGATCAGGTGTTGCGTCATGTTCTACGCGACGAAGGACGTCTGCAGAAGCCAAACAGCGTCTCTATCGAGCTCTACGAAATAATGCGTTCCTGCTGGGCATCACGTGCCGAAAATAGGCCAAGCTTCGGACAAATCGTTCGGCGATTATTGGCTCTCGGTGAACCGTCCAAAATATTCAACGCTACGAGTAATCCCTGTTACTCTCTGCTTCCGACATTGCCAATGGAGGACAATGCAATTTCTGCCAACTAAAACGCCGCCCTTGAAGGGATAAAAGTAGATAAGAATCGCCGATATTTAAATTCTTATGATTCATTCGAATTTGTATGTTTTCATTGATCAAGAATAATTTATATCCGACGTTATGCAGCTCTCAGACACAGACGCTTTTTTTGTAAACTTATTTATTTACTACTGGTCGACCTCTCTGTTTTTTTTTTATTATTGAATAAAGTACAACGTATAAGACAGACTTATTGCAGTTTTATTTAATTGAACTAAAAAATGAGCCATCAATGTGTGCACTTTAAACTATCGTTTTCTCAGACAGTTTGGTGGTTGATATTTTATTGGGAAGTATATGAAGAAAGACTTGTGAACAATGTGAAAATTACTTAAAAAATTGTAATGATTTTACAATATTTTCTGAAACATCATACTTTTTTTTCAGACATCTTGATGTTTGGGAAAGTACGAAACATTGTCAGAAAATATGAAAATTAATTAAAAATTTATTTTTAATTTTTTTCAGAATACTAAATTCCTCTGTTCATAAATTGTGGGTAAAATGGGGAAAAAAATATCATTTAAAAAAATAGTGAAAAAATGAGAAAAAATATAATTTCGAAAAATGGGAATAGTACCAAAAAAATATAACTTCATAAATTTAAAAAAAAAAAAAATCTATCAACCCTGCTAAATAGTGAAATCAGAATTTCCGAAGAAAAACATCTGAAAAACACTGGAGAATTCAGGAGAGCATCGAAGAAAAGGCATATATATATTTTGCCAAAATATAGACAAGAGCTTGATTCACGAAAGCTCCGATTTGCTCAGTTTTCCTCCGTTTAGCTCAGCCAGTTTTCGAGGTACCTTCGAAGAGGGCTAGATTATTTGTGACGGTGGGATGGGATGGATGGGTTAGAGGGGCAGGAGGGGGTCTAATGCGACATGCGCGAGCATGACAAGAAGCACATGCCTCTGAGAGGATATATCGCGGGTGTTTGGTGTCCCTGCGCGCAAACGGCTCTGAAGCACCGTGTGATGGCGCTCCTGCGAGCAACCCCCTAAAATCCGAGGGTTACCACCTCTCCGTGGGCCGTCGCGCCGTGGGGTGGTTCGTGGAAAGCTCGCGGCTACCCGATCGAAACCCTTCCCCAGTTGTAGCGCCGACCACGGCACGAAGTTGCGTAGTTTATTAAAGGCACACACTGTATAAAATAGACGCACGTTTGTATTAAATTATCGTAGTTAAATAAATTAATATTATTAATTCAGCACCTTACTACTACAACCCATTCCTTCGTAAATAAATTTGAAAAAAGAAAAAAAAAAAAAAAAAAAAAAAAATCTAATAAAACGAAAAAAAAAGATAAATAACAAAGCAAAAAAAAACTAATAACAAAAAAGAAAAAAAAAAAATGCCGCGCCAACAAGCCGACTGGAGAAAAATCGTATTCGTATATATTTTACAATTATTTTCATGTAAGTTTTGACTCTTAATTATATATATATCTGTCGTATCTCGATATTTATTGTATAGTGTGAACGTCGCATATATCACCACCGCATATACACTTGTAGAACTTAGAAGTAGTCCCTGATAAACACCAGAGAACCTTCTACGATTCGCCGAGGGGGTCTGATGACGAAAAAAGGACCGAGCCCCTATATACATACGCACAACACACATTTACGTATAACACATAAGGTATATATATTATGCATGTATATATGTATATGCAAACACACACACACACACGAGCATTTTTGGAATTTTTTACTTGTGGTAATTTAACGCACTGATTGGAAAGATTACGATTATCGAGGAATTACAATAGTGAATACTGTTAGTTTTTAACCCTAAAAATTGCATTCTGAACGAAAAACTCACGTATTTACAAAAAGTGCCTTTCAATTGTAGAGCTTGTAACAAAATTTTCAATTAAGAATTCCTGATTTAAAAGAACAAAAACAAACAATTTTGTTTTTTTTTTTTTTTCGATCATTGAAAAATATTAATTACAGTAAAAGTTGCGCAACTTCTGAAATTCAGAGGTAGGTGGCATTACACACAGCAATGCCACCTACCTTTTTTTTTTGGATTTTTTTTTTTTGTAATCCTAAAAACGTACACTAGGTGTCCTATACCCGGGCACTTTTAATCGAAAAACATGTATTTCCAACAACAACTAAAACGACTTTCAACTACACGATTTTTAACAAAATCTTGAATTTTAATTGCTGCATCGTTATTTTTTTTTTATTAAAGATATTAATTATAACCGTAAAAATTGTAACTTCCAGAAGCCTCAGTGTTTGGATTCCAGAAGTGTAACGTGTGGGATTAAAAACCTATTTATTTATTTCTTTTAAATCGCTTTAAAAATTTGTATTAAAATTTCTGCCAAAATGATCGAATTCCTCTAATTTTAAAGAACAATTTTGATTTTGAATTACTAAAAAATATTAATTACAGTAAGAATGGCAACTTCTGGAAGCCAGGCAATTTCTTAGTGATTTTGTTCTAAATCTAAAAATGCACACTAGGTGTCGTATATGCCGGGGATTTTAAACGAAAAATACGTATTTCCAAAAAAAAGCGCCAATTACGTATTTTGTAACAAAATTTGGAACAGCTATTGCTACCACATTACCGAATTTCTCATTTTAAAAAACAATTTCGATTTTATTTCTTATTAAAAAATATTAAGTACCGTAAAAATTGCAACATCCGGAAGCCTCGGTGATTGGATTCCAGAAGTATATATATAGTGTCAAAAATCTATGTATTTATATGTTTTTAAAATTTTGAGGGAACGTAATTTAAGCAGTTTCGACCAATTTTGGGAAGACGACATAACATGAAAAAAAAAAATAAATGCAAAGAATTTATACATTTAGAATGCCCCAGAAACATATTGGCACACTTTAGAAAAGTTGCAGTAGTTATTTATAGACTATATTATGACGTAGAATATGTAGACTGTATAATATGTCAGCCGAGAGAAAGAGAGAGAGAGAGAGCTTTTGCACCGTTGCAATTATTAATGCTTCGTGTGCTTTTCTGCTGGGCGTGTTGCTCGATTAATTTCCTGAGAATCCGGGACGCACAGTGTGCATGTGTCATCTATAGATATATATATATTTACAATGTTATACAGCGCGTGTAAGGTGAATTAACCTAGCTTCTGTTAATCGTTGGGGAGGTTTTTTTCCCTCGATAAACATAGCTTTGCAGGTATCATGAGAGGATCTATATATTCTTTGGGTAATAATATGATGTTTGTGAGTTAGCAGTTGTTGGTTATTTTATTTTGCTCTTCTGTTCGAGAGCGATGAGAAGAGGACATATGCGTTTGCCGCTTTTGCTGGGCTGATCGATACAGTTACGCCTCCCAGCAACAGGGTATATAACGCCCGCGTGCGTTCTATAGTCATACTAAAGCTGTCAACCACACCAAAATGTATCGACATTTTTCTGGATATGTATCGACTACGACACCATCCCGACAAAGCTCATTTATTATCGATCGTCATCACTTACTTCTCGAATATTATTTATTATTGAGGCGAATCGATTACTCTTCCTAAGATATTACATTTTTTATATGTTTTAGGTCTAAAAATGAAAAAGTTAAATGATAATAATAATAATAATAATAATAATAATAATAATAATAATAATAATAATAATAAAATCGACGAATCGTATTATTTTTAAAATACAGAAACGTAAAGTTGAGTCTGCACGAATTTTCATTGTAGGATTTATAGATGCCTAAAATCCAAGATTAGAAGTACCAAACATATAAATTTGCATATTTTAAGGGGAGGGCAAGTCGGGTCATGCACACATTCACGGATATTGAGACTAATATATATACCTATTACTAAAAAATATGTACGGTCGACCTATAAAACAAAGGTATTTTTTTTTGTCCAGGAAGGAAAAGCATGCGGGCAATGTGGGTCACCTACAACTATTTTTTGTTTGTTTTCTCACTCTGCATATTTTTGAAGGAGAATCAGTAGGACAAATATTTCTAAATAATTGTTGGTTACGTTTGATCACGTGATTTTTTGGAATTATTGCAGATTTTTTTCAAAATGTTGAGATTTTGCTTGAATAAACTCAAATTAGGTTTTTTATTGATGGTTATTTAACGTTCATTATGACATGAAATGCATGTATGGGGCATTCCATGTCAATTCGATCTGGCTAAAATTCTCGTATTTCTTATTTTTTTGTCATCGAATTTGATTTCATTTTAATTGACATGGAATGCCCCATATATATATTGGAAAAAATCGAAAAAAATGTAAAAGTCATGAGTAGCATACAAAAATGTTCTAGCATTTTTTGGCATCGAATTTGAATTCATTTGAATTGACATGGAATGCCCCATATATATATATTGGAAAAATTCGAAAAAAATGTAAAAGTCATGAGTAGCATACAAAAATGTTCTAGCATTTTTTGGCATCGAATTTGAATTCATTTGAATTTACATGGAATGGCCCATATATACATTGGAAAGTTTAGAAAAAAAATATGTAAAAGTCATGTAAATTTACCATTTTTCAAATTTTTACCATTTTTTTGTTGTTGTTTTAAAAAGGTCGAAAAAAATAGAATGAGTCGCCGAATCATCTATGCTCCGTTACCAAAATTTGTTATTTTCCCAAAAAGATTCTTCAGAATTTTTGCAGATTTTTAAAATGTGTCGTTCGATAATTTTGTTTTAAAAATCGCAGATAATTAAAAATGTCTAATTTTTTGTTTTTTTTTATTAATCTTTTTAGAGTTATGTAAAAAGTGTAAAAACTTTAATTGAAACCAGGTGAAATGCCCCATATATATATATATTACAGATGTTAACTTAAATGAACTGAATTTATTAGGCATGTTTGCTCTCAAAATTATGCTTCCACCTAAATAACCAAAAGCTCCTTTTATGCTAACTTTAAACACGCTGTGGAATCGTCGAAAGCCTATTTTTTGACTTCTCAAATTAGTTGGAATTGTTTCGCAGATGTGACTCAAGCGGAACACGTTGTGCAGCTCATTGCACCGAGTTACGTCAAGTATAACAATTCGGCGACGCTTACCTGCAAGCATAATGTCGCGCCGGATGATCTTCACAAGATTGAATTTTTAAAGGACGACAAGAAGATTCTTCAATATGTAAGGGGCCGGACGGATCCATTGCAGAAAACACCCCTCCCCGGGGTGGACTTTGAGGTATATATCAACTGTTACGTCCTGTGGCTATTTTCACTAATACAAGTGATTATTATCTTATTCTTTCAAGCATTTTTCTCTCACGATTATATATTTTTAATCCGACGCCAAAAGGAAACATTCCAGACATTTGCTTCCTAAAAAAACTCTCAAGTTCTGCTAATACATATTCGGTGTGCAATATCGCGTTTCAGTCTTTCCATTTTTCTGTACCTTTTGCCGACCGCACGTATTCGTCGTATTCCATAAATTAGCCGAAAACGATTTCTGAAAAAAAAAAAAAAAAGAATTACTACAAAGTGTATCGTAAATTCTAGGCTTTTAAAATAATGTCCTAATTATTCCGTATTTCGAAAATTAGGAATTTTAATATAAAAGTTTTTGTGATTTTATCTCACTTGTGAAGTAAATTTAATTTGCCAGCTGAAGAATTACATTTTCGGTATCATTAAAATTTCCAAATATTTTGAGCAAAAGAGTCATTGAGTCAATTTTTCATGCCAACAAAACATCCTCAAATTTATTCTGCACGTTGGTCTGGTTGAAGAAAAAACGTAGGAATTTTTTCAAATTTTTTTATTGCATGTTCTAGCTATTCAAAATTTCTGAAAATAATCATTGTTTATTTTTTAATGCCAATACTACAGCTGGCAAAAAAAATCTGAAAAAATTTCTACGTTTTTTTCTTCAACTAGACCAACATCCTGAAGAAATACGAGGACGTTATGTTGAAATGAAAAATTGAGGTGGCCGACTTGATGTGTTTTGCCCCATATATTTAAACACTTTTTTACGTTCATGGAGTGCATTCATAAAAAAAAATATCAGCTCAAATTCTTCAGATTTTAAAATTATATGGATGGTGAAAAATGACGAGATGAACGTAGAGTCGTGATCAAACCGATTCATCATTGGGCAGTGCAACTGAAATTATGAGAATCGGAGGAAATTGCGCTGAGCACGTTCTAAAAAAAATCGATGATGGCTTTGCGCAAATGGAGACCAGATAGCTCTGAATTCGAGGTGTGTGGGCGAACTAACGCGGTATATATAGTGCAACAAAGCAAGTCTATTGTCAAAATCGTGGGCTAAACGCTTCTCGTATACCCGAGAGTCTTAAGCGACTTTAATAGCAGCAGTGAAATTGGAGGAAGAGTCCAAAATAACGCCAAGGTCCACATATTGAGCAGAAATTATTGAGTCGGATTTAAAACAGCCGCATTTATCGATTCCTTAATATTTAAAAAAATCTATAACAATCAATATATATGAGACATATTAGTGATTGCTTAAGCCTTCCTTAAAGAGTGAATCCTCATTATTAAAGCTGTATTTTTTTGTTTCAATTACTCACGTCTTGTTAGCGCAACATGTGTAATTCTATTGTGCGAAATCCAGACAGTTAAAAAAAAAAAAAAATTCTTATTACTATTTCAGCCTTCGCAGGATGGCACAACAATCACACTGAACAAGGTCCGTTTCGCTGCGACTGGTTCATACCTATGTGTGGTTGTCACCGCCACACCATCGATATTTACTAAGGGTTCGAACACGGCGAAGTTACAGGTGATAGGTGCGTCAGTTACTCCGTTACTCTGTAAAAGAAGAGAAAAAAAATTGTATCATTTTTTGCATAAACAGCATTCTGTGATTTCTAATTAAAATAACACGGTAAAATAATTTATTTTACCATGAACATACTTATGCGATCATAAATTGAATGTTTCACTTTTTTTTAAACGTATTTAAATATTAGTTTTCTCACTAAATTTAACGAAAGAATTCAAAAGTGTTGATTTAGAAATTACACTCCTTTTATTTTTGCCGAATTTGGTGGAAAGATATTTTTTAAATGTTTTTTGGAAAAAAGTTAAAACATGCAGTTGATTGTAACACAGTTGCCTGACCTTAAAAAAACTGTGGGTTTAATGATAACATTTACATTTTGATAGTTAATTTCTCACTGTCAAATTGTAAATCGTGATGGAAAAAAAAAAAAAAATTAAAATAGGTTGTTTTTTAAGCTGACTGTTAATGGCTTCTCTTATCTACTTGTAATTTTTTTAGTACCTCAGTCGGACAATCCGCATATAACTTTTAAGGAGGCTGTTTACAAAACGGGAGAGACACTAGAGGCGACTTGCTCCTCAGCTCCCGCTCATCCAGTTCCTCATCTGACTTGGTTCATTAACGGAAACGAGGTAAATCGATTTTAGAATAAATTTTACATTACGTTACATTGGAAGCATTTTTACATAAACCGATGTATTCATTTTTTTAAATGCGAAATTCAAATTTACAGTTACTTTTATATGAAATATTTCGAAAATTTTGAAATATGAAAATAAAATATTGGTAATTTTACTATTTACTAAATTTTATTATATGGGACAAAACATATCAAGTCTAGTTGAAGAAAAAACGTAGGAATCTTTTCAGCCTTTTTTATTGCATATTCCAACCATTGAAAATCGCTGAAAATAATCATTGTTTATTTTTTAATGCCAATACTACAGTTGGCAAATCATAACATCAAATTTTGGATTTTCAGCGCACTTTCCAACATTTTTTGTAAAATTCTGCGATTTTATTTTATGCTATTTTTCAATCAAATAAATTTGCCACTTTTTTTCCTCTGAAACGGCATTTCTGATTTAGTTGAAATTTTCACATCCTGAATAAATTTGAGGACATTTTTTTGACATGAAAAATTGGGGTTGCCGACTTTACGTGTTTTGCCTCATATATTATGTAATAAAATTTCCATTTAATGGATATATAATACGAGCGATTTTTAGGCGGATATATCGCTGATCGCGCCCTTTCCGCACCGTTATCATGACGGTAATCTTATGTCAGCTACCTCTAAGCTGTCAATAGCGGTGACTGAACTTCACGCTGGTGAAAACGGCCGTCTGGAGATACGCTGTCAATCAACTATACCTAGCTTCGTGAGCCATCATGAGCAATACGCTGATATTAGATCAAAGACTGTGGCAGGTAATGGAAATTTTTTTTTTTTTTTTCGATTTAATTAATTTCGAAAAATTTCGAAAAAATAAATAGGATTGCATTTATTGACATTGCCAAATAGCCATCGGCACATCGGCCATTTTATTCCGGATTTTAGATTTTTTTTTTTTTTGTGGGAAACAAACCATCAAAATCCGAGGGGATGAAAATTCATAGGCTGTAAATTTGACGTGGAACGCCCTATATTAAAAATAATGATAGCTTAAATAGCATGTAAATTAAAATGTTGTTTAAACAGACGATTTCTCACATGAATCTTCAAACCGATATAACTTTGAGAATATTAAGTATTTTTTTTTTTGGTGCAAAGAAAAAAAAAGTTAAACATAGTGTATCGAATGGTAATATTTACCAAATCTATGAGAAACCCGAATTGGTGAAAATACTTGTAAAACATTGCACTTGTTGTTTCAGTGAAAATCTCCGTGGTGCTATCATCGGCGTCTGGTTTAGCCGCAAGTTTTGCATCACTGGCTATGGCGTGCATACTACATGCGATCCACCCAATAATTCCTTAATAAAAGTCAATTGCTATAGAGTAAATAACGTGTATTATAACGTCATATTGTAAGCCGCAAAAGAATAAAAGACCAAACAATCATGCGGACGATTATTACCTTCAATAAAATGAGCGTAATTTTGCTCGTCTCACGATTTGCGCGAGTAATGAGATTCTGCTGTGAAAGTGTTATTGATTATCCGAAAATTTTGACTTCAAATATTTGAAGCTCCGATTTTTAAGCAACCACTTTGAGTCCTCGATCACAATGAAAATTCCTTCATGAGACCACAGAAAAATTCTTTGATTTAGTCCTTAAGTGACAGATAAATTCCATATCTATCGATTAATTGGAACAAAAAATATAACACTGAAAATTACTTTTTTTTAAGCTCACTTGTTCCCTTTAAAATTAAATTCTTAAATTAAATTCTTTCTTATTCGATAATGCAGGTCGCATTGTGTTGATTGTTTAGCTGATCGCGAGGGTAAAAATACACTAAGCTCGCGCAGGCAAAAATGAATAATACAAAGAATACCCAGTATTTAAATAATTTATAACAATTAGTTTAAACTTATGCGTTATTGGAATATTAGAGACTGCCGATTTCCTTGAATCTTTTGAGTTTCTCCGGAAACTGATCTTTAAAGAGCACCGGATCAGCACGAAATTCAACCGACTGCAGTGGCATGCTTTTATAAATTTCGGAGAAACGATTGATGCACTGCGTCCGTTCTACCATGTGTGTCGAGTCCGCTGAGAGCATTTCCGTATTTGTGCATTCTGGACAGCGAAATTTCTTTTTTGGAGTAACCTGGAAAAAAAAGATTTTTTTTTTTTCATTAATTGTGCCAAATGACAATTTCTTTTTTTTTTCATTACCTTTATTGGAGCTTTTCCTGTGACATTAGCTACTAAAAAATTCATAGCAATGTCCTCACAATTCATATGATCATCGACCCAAGATTTTATGTCTCCCGGCATTGCTGTTGTGTACATATAACTCCAGAACTGAAATTTAATTTTTAGTATCAAACGATAAATGCGACTTCAAGCAGCAAATTGTAAAATAATAAACGAACGTAGAAAGACAAGAAGCAGAGGTAACCTTTTTCGGGAGATTCCAAACGGTGATTAATAGATGATCGAGGATTCGGGTTTCGAGGATTTAGGGAGATCCGAAGGATTATGCGGAGCCGCTTATCAGATGGAGATTCTTTTTCTCAGATCACGCTTGCACGCGCAAAATAATCTTTTACCTTATGATGAAAAGCAGCGCCCGTCAGTACCATGGATATGCGATTTTTCCACTCGCTTTCATACCTCCAACAATTTGTCTCATTATCCCACGTGTGGGTGCGTGACGGGAAGCCAACAATTCGATCAGGAAATTCTCTCCACACCTAAAATAAGTAAATATGCCGAAAGAGGTAAAACAAAGAAGTGCAACGTAGAACTTTGCACATTGCTTCCTTATTATTTGCAATTTTTACAAGGCTATTTATATGAGAAAATACGTTTATCTTATTTTAGCTTCCTCCTAGAAGAAGTTTTGTAAAAAAATAGAAACAAATTTTCGTCTTTTTGCATTTCATTCAATTTAAAATCGAATAAACTCCGAAGAGGTGTTACGATTAGGTGTACACGAAATGCAAAGTTACAAAGTACCGATATACCTCGTATGCAAATTCCACTTCATCCACAGTGAGCATAATAATATCGTCATCGATTGACAATATGGCTTCTGTTTCGATTTCATCGTATGGATAAAAACGATTTGAAAGTTTGTTCTGCTTTGTTTGAATAACCTTCAAGGGTTTTGTTACTTTGGGCCATCTGGAAGCTTTAATAATAAATTAATTTATTTGTAAATATAAAATTAATTTATGTATGTTTAAGACAAAAATTAGGTATTCGAGGTCACGTTATTAAACGACTTTTCTCAGTGCTAACACAATCACAGCTCGATGTTCGAGTCTCAAGTTCCTTCGTTTTACGTAAATACACGAGAAACATGCATTTTGAACGACGTGTCAAAGTCAATCAGAACGAAAATTAGCGTCAACATCAATCTTGAGAAAACGACTATTCTGTCTGCTGCGCAAAAATCCATCTTAGCTTAATTTATTCAAATTACGAAATTGCCTTACGATGCGGTGGATCCTTGTGTTGATTATTCCAAATAACCAAAACTTTCGACAAACTTGGAACTTTGGCCAATTTTGTGATTAGCGAAAACAGCAACTCCTGTCGATCGTACGTTAAGATAACAGCGGTAAAACCGCGGATCTTTGGTGCTGTCACGGGTGCGAAAAGCGGCGAATTTCGACCCTGTATGAGAGAAAAATTCTACATTAGCTTTGTAGCAGATTGAGACACGAAAAAAATATTTCGAGTTTTTTTACTTTAAAAGGAAATTTCTCATCGAGAATCGAGTTTTTCCTTTTACTACAATTAAAGAGTGTGACTTACTGCACGCCGCGGTAGATTCCAATGAGCGTAGTCTCTCGCTAAATGAGGAAATACTCGATCTTCCATTATTTCAAGCGTCATTTCTGTAATCTTTTGCATTGACTTGAAGTATTTATCAAATAACCAGACGCAATTGCTTTGCATTTCGGTTATTCTTCTTTGCGATATTTTCTTTAGCGTTGGTATAACCGTTAGTATATCAACCTCGCGTACGAATACCGCGGCTCTGGGGAAACAGAATAATTTAATTTTTTTTTCACGATTATTAAGTAGTAGTAAAAGTGATTTATTGGTCTCCGGTTATAGATTTTCATGCGTTAACTTATTTTAGAATACAATTATGGAGGTCAATAAGCCATTGTCCGGGTTATTTCTGACTGTGTTTTTTTTTTTTTAACTTTAATAACATTATGTCAATTTTTCTATTTTATTTTGCGATGGATATAATTTTATATAAAAGCGAAAAAAAATAATAAAAAAAAATGTAAATAATCAAATAGATGTATTTATGCTAGGAGAAAGCCTATAATTAAAAAAAAAAGATAATTGTAGGATATTTATATTGACGTAGGATTATTCTGCTTAACTATTAAATCCAATAAATATATATAATAAATAATATTTCATTTACATGCAGATTTTCGTGAAATTAGAAAAGATCTTCACCTCATCCAGTCGATAAATCCATGAAAAGGCATTACTAGCGAATCCGACAAGACAACAGGAATGCAACCCGCTGCAAGTGCTTCCAAAAGGGCGCTTTGTCCTAGCCGTGCTCCACGTATTACAAGGCAAAATGTTGCGCTCTGAAAGCAATAATTTAAACAGCGAGTAATATGATTACCGTCTCCGATTACTAATTCAGAAGTTCTTCTTTCTTTTATTTAATTTATTTACTATTTATAGAATTAATGACATTTTTGCACCTGCAACACGTCAACATATTTGTAGACATTCTGTCCCGTGCATCGCACTGAACTATTCATTGGATTGTACTGCAAACAAGGCCCGAGTATGAGTAAATCATTGGGATACGTCGCTCTTACTTCCATCAAATCCTGCTCAAACGCTCCGTTAACATTTATTTGCGTTGACACCGCAAACCAGCTCCTATTCAATTGAATAATTAAGGCGGATATTTCGGGCTTCTACCCTATCGCCTATATCATTTTCTTTACGTTACGATAAAGCATGCGAAAACGATTTTATTTGATTAATTGTGTTAGTAATATTACCTAGAATGGGATAAATTCGCTTTAATTTGCATCATTAATGGACTGTAGACTGGTATACTTATGTCGAAACCCGATCTGTACGTTAACGACGAAAAACCAGCACCAGCGATCATTGCTTTGCCCAAAGATACGTCGAGCACTGTACTGTAGTCCGGAACGCTTCCAGGTATCATGTTGAATATTAAGTGATTTTCGCCGTTGTTCCAACTGCAAAAATATCAAAATTAAATGTAGATTTTTAAACGGCATTTTGTCGAAAAAAATTCACTCTAAAATGAATTACATGATGCGTACAACGTTTTTTTGTTGATTTTTCTAAACAAAAAAAAATGATATCACTTTAAAGAACGAAATATAGTTCTTCAAAAAAGTCCATTTTTGTTGTTGTTTTTAACTAACATAAAAATTCTGTTGATAATTTTTCTAAACAATGTAATTATACCCAAACTTACAATTCAAGCTCTTTTAAGGCCTGCGACACATGTTGAAGTTTCAGTCTATTTTGATTCAATGTATCGATAGACGGAATAAGAATGCAAGCTTGTTGCGGATTGGATGTATAAAATTTGCTGGAAACAATAGCTTGGAGAATCTCATAAAATTCTCTCGTCATTTGAGCATTTACAGGCTTGCCGAACCTGTCGACGTAGTTAACAGGCGGATAGACGTAAACCAGTAGTTTGTTGCCTTGACTGCCGCACCTGTATACATTGAAACAGCCAAAAAAAGTGCACGAAGAGTTTGTCGCACCGGCTTCGGGCAACTCGGCTGGCAAAATTTTCGTTGGAAACGTATTAACGTTATCCAATATCAGCGGATGATACACGATGTCTTGTTGCGTATTGCCAATTTTGAAAATTTCGTAACCAATGACAAAAGCGAGAAACACGAAGACAATAGTCACGACAATTGTGCAGGAGTGTCGATAGCTGTGAGAATTGTGATTTGATTTTCTGACGATTCTCGTGAAAAGCGTTTTCGACGCTATTCGCGACGCGTAATCGCAGATTACTTTTAGATTCATCCTGGTTATCCTGAAAAATAAAAAAAGCACAGTAAGATCGTCGTAACGACGACGCGTAAAAAGTGGAAAAAAAAGAAAAAAAAAAAAAGCAATGTAACTTTTGTGTCATTTCAAAAGTTAACGCTATTTCTTGTACCTTTTTCCGTCTCGTTAATTCCAAAAATTCATTTCGGATATATGTTTTTAATCTTTTTCTTTTTTTTTTTTCTTAATCACGTCAAGTTTTTGTATACATTTTTCGTATGTAGAAGGTTATGTTTGACTTTGACTTTGACACTTGACCAATGGCCAATATTCTCGTATTTTCGTGGTTATCATTATTATATAGCGGTTATTTTCAGTGATGTTAAATGACGGTCACTTTCATCATGCGTCACTTGACAAAAACGTCTATATAAGATATATAAAATAGCGACGTATATTTTCGTCACGATTTTTTTCCCCTTTCAGTAAAAAAAGAAAAAAAAAAAACACGTCTAAAAAATGTATGAAATGAATTTTGTCATTTTCTAAAAACTCGGTCATATGACGATTCACGTGACGCGTCACTAACCACTTTTTACATCGCTGCGGCTACGGTGTATGTGATTTGTTGACTGTATAATAATTGACAGCAGGCAGTGGCAATCGTGTGTCTTGGCGAGTCAATAGCCCAAAAAAGGAGAAAAAAAAAGAGACGATCAGGACTGTATGGTCGATAGCAGCATAAAACATAAGATAACATCAGAAATAAGGTACATTTTCATGTGTTTATGATACAGACAGAGATGAGTGTGCAATCAAACAAGAAGAATTTCATAGTTACGATTTTATGAATTTAGTGGAACGTGAAAAAGAAAAAAAGTGACAGCTTAGTCTGTAAGTGAAGAAAAGATTTAAGTTAGGAATAACCGAAGTCAAGCCGACGTAGGAAAAATAACATTTACTTCATCTTGAAATTTGCTTTTAGGTTAGCTATGGCTTTTTCTAAGCCTTTTCTTTGATTATGTACTTTTCTCCTGGCAATATAGCGATTCTACAGAATCCGACTCTACACCACCAACTTTACATACTCCTCGAATCTACACAACAGCAAATCTCTACAATGCTCAATTCTACACAACAGTGACTCTACACTGCAACTCTACACAACAGTGACTCTACACTGCAACTCTACACAACAGTGACTCTACACTGCAACTCTACACAACAGTGACTCTACACTGCAACTCTACACAACAGTGACTCTACACTGCAACTCTACACAATGCTCAACTCTACACTGCAACTCTACACAATGCTCGACTCTACACTGTGACTCTACACAATGCTCGACTCTACACTGTGACTCTACACAATGCTCGACTCTACACATAAACTCTACACAACAACTCTACACAATGCTTGACTTTACACAGCAACTCTACACTACAGTGACTCTACACAATGATTGACTCTACAGAACAGTGACTCTATAAAACACCAGCTCTACACAGTGCTCACAACAAAAATCTTCAATGCAAAACTCTACACAGACAAAACTCTCGACGGTAGAATTCTACACAGTCAATGTACAGTTCTATCATGAAGAGTTTTGTTTGTGTAGAGTTTACCATGGTGAACTTTGTTCACAATAGTTTTGTCTATAATATGTCTTTTGTGTATCTACGTTTGAGGAACTTATAATTTCAGAATGATGGCAGTTCCGATAAGCGAGATTTGCGAAAATACCAAGCTCGCCAGAGAAATGGCATTAACAGGTAATTATGATACATCCGGAGTTTATTATCAAGGAGTCGTTCAGCAAATTCATCAATTGCTGGCCAGTATTGCGGATGCAACAAGAAAAGCGAAATGGCAATTGGTGCAGCATCAAATTGTTGAAGAATTTGAGAAAGTGAAAGCAACATCAAATACCCTGCAACTTTTTAAAGTTGACTCTCACAGCGAAAGATTAATTGGTAAAATATATTTTTATTGTTATTATTAGCATAAGCACTTTTATTGTCTAGTGTTGCTGTGTTTTATGTTTTTTTTTTTTTTTTTTTTTTTTTTATATATCACTTACATTGTTTTTTAAGTATGTTTTTAATTTACGTAAAAATGTGTTTGTTCCGTTTAACAAACAAATATATATATATCAGAGATTAGAGATAATTTAGATTAGCAGAAGGGTCATAAAAAGGATTATTCTACTTTTAGGGTCTTCTTCTTGTTTATCGTTCGAAGAGCCAACGCGCGATCCTACATTATGGTCATGCGGAAATCCAGGCGCTACTTGGAGTCAACCTGTGCCACGTGATCCGGATGTATGGCCTCCGCTAGGACCGCTAGAACAAAAGTATTTCTCTCCCAAGAAATTATAATTATTCAAATAATACTTTGTATTGTGACATTTGTAATTCATTTGCAAAAAAAAAACGTGTTTTCGTTTTATTTAGGACTACAAAGCCTCAAAAATATCAACACAAGTCCCAAGCTCGTCCAGGTATAAAAAGGGCATCGACGGGAAAAAAGCCAGATTCTAAAACAACCTCCAGAAAGGAAGAAAAGAAAAGTTCAAAACGAGGTGACGATGTCATAAAGGTATACAATTTTTTTTTTTTTTTTTCACGGTCTGATCTGATATAAATGTTCCTGAACCTGCAAAAAAGAAAAACATTAAATAATTTTTAGGAAAAATCCGAAGCAGAAAGGACGGATGTTGAAGTGGAGGATCGGAAATTTGAACCATCTGGAAACGATCGAGATTTAGTGGATTTATTGGGTAAAATTGAAATAATTAATATGAAGTTTCGGAACCTTCAGGTTTCAGTCATCGTATTTGTCGCAATTTTAAATCAGCTATTAATCGAATACTATCATAATTTGCAGAAAGAGACATTGTACAAAAAAATCCAAATATTCGCTGGGATGACATAGCCGATCTTCATGAAGCTAAACGTTTATTGGAGGAGGCTGTGGTACTGCCAATGTGGATGCCAGACTTTTTCAAAGTATGTTAAGTAAAAATTTGTATTTTTTTCTTGTTTTTTTTTTAAAGATGAGCGATTGCAACTATTGAAAAGATTAATTTTTTGGCGATTAGCGGTCCTGTTTTTTTTTTCTACCCTTTGCTTTAACACTTACGTCAAATTAAAGATATTTTCAACCGCAAAAACCGGTTGAAAAAGTGTTTGTATTTTTTTTTTGAACAATGTTATGTGCTGCATTGACTAAAAAAAAAATTGTTCTTCTTTTTTTTTGCTATTTTTAAGGGAATACGCCGCCCTTGGAAAGGCGTGCTCATGGTAGGGCCACCTGGTACCGGCAAAACCATGTTAGCTAAAGCTGTTGCTACCGAATGCGGGACAACATTTTTCAACGTATCATCGTCCACATTGACGTCTAAATACAGAGGCGAGTCGGAAAAGCTCGTTCGACTCTTGTTCGAAATGGCGAGTAAACATCCAATATTTTTCATTTAATTCCCGAATGTTGAAATTTAGGAATTAAACGGAACGTTTGCGATAATAATTGATTTTATACTTACGGCGTTCACATTTTAATCGTATTTTCAATGAATTGTGTTTTTCTATTTTTTTTGCAGGCCAGATTCTACGCACCCAGCACGATTTTTATCGATGAAATCGATTCTTTGTGCTCCAGACGAGGATCCGAATCGGAGCACGAAGCCTCGAGAAGAGTGAAATCCGAATTACTCGTGCAAATGGACGGAATAAGCTCCAACAGGTATTTTACGATTCACATACTTTGCATTGCACATGTTTCCTTTTTTTTTTTTGCTTATTACTTGAATTTCGATCATCTTGTTGACACAGCGATGATCCGAGTAAAGTCGTCATGGTTCTCGCTGCTACGAATTTTCCATGGGACATCGACGAAGCTCTACGAAGACGTTTGGAGAAGCGAATTTACATTCCTCTGCCGAACCGTAAGTTTCGCAAATCGCTTGTTTTCATAATTCGAAAGAATACGAAATTACAAAAAACTGCTTTTTTTTTTCAAAATTAATTAACACAACGAAGTCGAGATTTTTTCGTTGTAAGGTGAATTTTTTCTGGTATTTCGTTCTTTTGAATTCTGTGATTCTACCGATTTTCATACATTCTGTGTTTTTATACAAAATAAAAATTGTGTTTTGATTAATGTCAGCATTCAGTCAATGAACTTTTTTTTAAATTTTCTTTAATAAAAAATCCGTTGATTGCAGGCAAAGGACGAGAAGCACTGCTAAAAATAAATCTCCGGGAAGTGAAAGTAGATTCGTCGGTCAATCTATCGGATGTCGCAAGAAAACTTCAAGGATACTCCGGGGCTGATATTACGAATGTTTGCAGGCAAGTTGCACGATAAATTAGGGAGCACTTAGAAAGAGTAAAAAAAAATGTCGCCTTCAATTTTATATATATTCTTTACGTAAAAAAAATAAAAAAATAAATAAAAAACAATCCAGAAAATATCAAGAATGTCTGTTTCATTGAACTGGAATTTGATTTAAAGTTCTTTTAACAATAGATCGAGCGATAAAATGAGATATTAATATTTTTTTCTGTGCTCACAGAGACGCATCTATGATGTCGATGCGCCGAAAAATCGCGGGTTTAAAACCCGATCAAATAAGACAGTTACCGAAAGAGGAGTTGGATCTGCCAGTATCGGCTGACGATTTTCACGAGGCTATCGACAGATGCAACAAAAGTGTTTCGCAGGAAGATCTGGAGAAGTATGAGAAGTGGATGAGCGAATTCGGATCGTCGTGATATTTCTTCCAAGTAACGAACTACTTTTAGTTATGAATTTACATTCTATAATCGTTATGCGTTCGATTTTTCGAAACTAGCTTGTAAGATTTATGTTTATCAAAGATTTCCAACTGTTTCCTTTTTTTTATATTTGGTGTTAAATACGATTTTCAGGTCATAGGGAGACTAACATTTTTTTTTTTTTTTAATAATTCAAATTATAGGCAAATAATTGATGAATGTTATTGATAATGATTAAATATAAATTTCAATGTATCACAATTTGGAAAAAAAAAAATAGAAGAATGAAAAAAGGCAATTTTTACAAAAATGAGACAAAAATTAATAATATGTAAAATATATTTTACGAAAGTGAAGAAAAACAAAATATACTTATTAACACCATTTTACAATGATTTTCTTTTTGTATGACTAATGTGTTTTATTACACATCTCCGATGAAGAGTGGTTTTTCAGGAGCATTATTGTACGTTTTTAAGTTTAGACGTAACATTTGATAGATATTTCAATGATTAAGAAGGTCGTCTGTGACGATCGCAATTTAAACGTTCAACGATTTCGATAATTGGAAATTATCAATTCAAGCCCCGAGATTTCGTTATGCAAAATTATCGAAGCTCATTAAAATATTAAAAAAAAAAAAAAAGAAAATATTCAGAAGCAGTTCAGTAATAGTATGCAATGATTATCCAGTTTTTACGCGTGACCCGTCGTGTTCGAGGGGTTTCGACTATATTTAGAAATAAAAACGCCGTTTTATCAATTTATTCCTTTGCATTTCATAGAACCCTCATTAGTGACAAAGTATCAGAATGACTAGCTGTTTTAGTCATTACGCCGCAAGAGATGCAGAATAAAAATGTATATTACTATGTCTTGTTGAGAATCACACGTGAATAATTCATATTTTTCATCTGATATTCTTCTTCGGATGAATACGACGCAGTTGATCGAATTGACCTTTTACCATCTCCCAATGGCTGTACCTGTCTACTCCGATGCCAAATTCGTCGCATGTTTTCTTGTACGCAGATTGACAAAGAGGTAAATATGCATGATCAACGCTAGGCAAAAGATGATGAAGGCTGTGAGACCCGAAATTTGTCAGAGTAAGGAAATGGTTGTCATCGATAATTCTTCTGTCCCGTACGGCATCCAGTTCCAGAAGTCCCCAGTCCATGTTGTCACTGTTAAAAAAAAATAAGAAGAATATTAGCAATTCTTATTATTCATATATATGCTCAAACACATTGTGCATATCAATATTTGGACTTTCAACGCAAAACTCTTTATGAGACTCTGAGTCTTTAAGAGACTTTAAATCTTAAAAATAAGTGATCTATGATTCCACGCATATACGAAATTTCTGTTACACCTTGTAAAAGGACACAAGCAGATCTTTCTGCGTATATTTAAAGAAACAATTTAAACAAATACGTGATATACATTTCTCATAAAAATTATACCGATAGATGTCGCCGTCGTGGAAGATATCCGGATGGTGATGAGCCGCAGTCACACCAATGAAGTTGAAGAGCAGACTGCTGATACCGATGATAATCAACCACACTCCAAGAGCTTGTGATAAACTTGGCGCGACAAGGAACATCGCCGAGGGAATGATCAGAGGCACGACATCGCGGAACTCTATTTTCTTGCAGACTATCGCTGAATAGTATCTGGAATAATTTGTATATTAGCATTCTTTGCAGATGTTATTTCAAAATCTGCAAAAAAAAAAGCACGGATTAATTCGTAACTACATCGTAAAATTAAACGCACGCGTTTTTTTTTTTCTAGCGTTCAGCTTTTGGAAGTACGAGAGGTCGAGAAAGTTTCACAAATTTGAATGAAGACGCAATTATTTGTGGGTTGAAAATGTAAAATTACCTTCTAACAGCTTGCGCATAGAATGCCAACGTCCAAGCTAAAGGACTATACAGAGTGGATAAGAATCGTGGAACAAATGATTTTCTCGTGGGAAGCCACTGAAGATACGGCTCGAATATATAGATCTCGTAATCCCAAAGTGTGTTTGGATACATGTGATGACTCAATACGTGAGTTATTCGCCATTCTTTCGAAGACATCAGACTAATGTCAAAGTAGTACATGCGGAAATTGTCACGCATGTGAAAGTAATTGTGGCCTGATACGGTTGTCCAAGTTACAAAGGTACCTGAAATATTGCCGAAAATTCAAATTGAAGGATTAATCTTCAACGCGATTCGTCAGCGACGGAAATATCAATAAAATCTTGATCATGAATTTATAAAATATTCTTATTAAAAATTTAGGTCTATCATCTTCAGTTCACATGTTTTTAAATATTGGTTTCAAAATCAGGAGAAAAAGATTGATTTGAATTTATTTTGAAAAAATCGTGACTAAATCGTTATGGAAATTCAAAAGTTCTTCATTTTTCTATTAGGCAAATTGAATATCTTTAGTTTATTATTACGATTTGTAACATTTCATACCAGCGATAAGAATTGCGAGCCATGATTGCGTTGACGCAGCCAAGAGACACGTGACGAGGGTCATTGTTATTAAGAAATCGGCAGTCATATTCGATCTTTTCGAAGGCTTGTGATAATTCACATTTTGCAGAGCCTCTAATGCACGCTGCTTGAATTTCTTGTAGAAATGCTCTTTGTTAAATGTCAATGGCACTGTCCTGGCAGTTTTCGCCTCCCTCACGAAAAATTTCGGCAACAAGTTTTCCGCTCTGTCCGAGAGATGATGAGACTTAAAAAAAAAAAAAAAAAATTAAATTTGTTACATATTTCATTTTTTACATTTTTCACATATTTAAGAGGCTTCAATAATTTGGATAATTTTTCATAAATAAAAATTAGCAAACATAAAAAATTACGAATCTTTTCCCTTCAAAATACTTTAAAAAAAAAAAATTTTAATATAATTGACTTATGAAATAGAATGAAATTTTTTTTAGCCAGAATTCCTCATATTATTTTTCGGATTGCTGTTGAAAATCTTACCTCGAATGCTTCGGTAATATCTGTTCCTTTTGTAAGTTCAATCCATTCACTGCCACCAGGATGGGAATACGCCCAATTTTCGAGATCGTAAAGACGATTGCCAATACGCCAAAGTCCCTCAGCGCCGTCGATGAGTCTTCTTGAATCCAAGAAGCGTTTTCCACTTGGTATCTTGTCTTTCCGACCGGGAAATGAAGCAAGACCTGGCAGAGTACTTTTACGTTCCGCCATTCTCAATTTATGATTTTCAATTTGAGGAAATCGAGAACTAAAAGAAAAGAAGAAAATAATATCGTCATTTATAAATGTACGTGTTTATTTTAAAATGACCAGAATCATGTTCACCTGAAGCCGGTTCTACCGGTTTAGCAAAATGCGTTGTGCAGCAACGCGACATGAACTTCTATATTGTCCTGTTTTATATCACGATCAATAATTAAACGAGTGAATGAATAATTCATTCACTCGTTCGGTTTTTATAAGGTTTTCAATTTTTTTAAAAAACAAATTCATTTTGCTCTAACTCACGTAAAATCTCACCAAATGAACTTCATTTTTTTACAGGTGAAAGGCAATATTAAGCACTGCTACGTACCAAATTTGGTGATGATCGGTAAAGCTGTTCGAATTTTATGTGAGTTTTGAATTTTAAAAAAATTAATGTTTTGTTGCTCACAAATTTTACACAAAGCTTCCTCTATGAGGGAGCTAAAAAATTGATAAATAAGCTTCCTCATAGAGGTGGCTTTGTGAAAAATCGGTATTTAAGGAGGAAGCAATGTGCAAAGTTCTACTTTCCAGTCTTTTTTTCCTTTAGTGTTTGATATATATTGCAATGTACTGACCACAAAATTTTGAGGTGTTTCAGTTGAGACCACTCTGGACCACTTATTCACTTAATCTGAAATGTGGGCTTCACTAGTCGTAGTTAAAAGCTGTAATTAAAAGAGATGTCACGCATATACAAGTGACGATAATGTGTGTAACGTCATGGAAAGTATAACAGGTTTGCTTTGATGTGGGATGCCCCTTATGTCGAAGTAGATTCTGATAAAACACGACCTTTGATGCTTTATATACTCTTCGCAAAAGTTGCTCTGACATACGACAATGCATGATCGAGCATATATTTAACCCTGGTTATATGTTTAACACTTTCTTCCTCGTATTACTAAATCATCCTCCTTAAGCAATTTTTATTAATCGCGCATTTTTGTCCGATGATTTTACAACGATTTTTCGTTAAATTAAGACTGAGGAATTTTTTGTTTTCTGGCTTCAACGAAATATTTATTTTACATAGTAATTTCGTTGAATTTTTGATAATCAAAGTCAAAACTACAGCTTGTAATTTTTTTTATCAGCTACGTTTTTTTTTTACTTATTTATTCAAGCTCGTTTCTTCAATTTAAAAAAAAATGAGTTTGATGCAAATTTCTTAGAGAATAAATTGGAATAAATTAGTGTAATAATGAAATAAAAAATACTTTTCTGTCAACATAAAATTCCTTAAAAAAAAGTATTATATGCATAATTTTTTGGCCATAAAAAATATTGGGAGTGATGCTATAAAAAAAAAGTAACTTTGTTATCTAAAATTAAAAAAAAACGCTTTATGTTAAGATAATAAAAAATTGATACCGCATTGCGATATCCAATATATATATATTTTTTTAGGATTAATATTCGAATAAAAAATTTCTTTTTTACGCAATTAATGTCGAATATTTCGAAAATATTTTCATTATTGTGAAAATATTTCGAGCGCCTATCTCTTTTGGCTTAACATAAATATTAAATACTTTCCAAAGGTGTTGTGAAATCATTAAAATTGGTTTTCAGCTTATCGACCATTGGTGTTTCATCAGTCTCGATAATATGAGTTCAATAGCACAGTTTACCGAGGAAAGGTCAGAACGACGACCTGAAGAATTGTCAATTGCCGCGAAGATTATTAAATTCGATTTGATTATTTTTTTTATCCTTCTCAGCAACACTAAAATTCAAATTTTTAACTATAACACACTGTACGAAAATTAGACAATTTAAAAACCGTCGAACCTTTAGTATCTCTCGAATAATTCGACCAATTCTTTTTTGTTATCGAAACGATGCTCTGTCACATTGTATTTTTCGTATCACGAGCTGAAGCACAGTATTACAGTTTTGCGATTGTGAAGCTGGCATGAGCGATGTTTTATTATATACACTATCAGCCGGTGCAAACCAGTACTAAAGTTCGAAGACCACTTGGGCCGGGTATTAAACCTGATATTACCCCGTTCAACCGTGTTAAAAGACAAATTATATACCATGGATTTATCAGTGACCAATATATTGACAATGTTTCATTATAATTAAAATATTCTCACCGTTTTTTGTTTAGTGGAATATTGCAAAAGATTTATGGATTTTTATGTGATATCTAAAGCAACTGTTAAGCATCAAGTAAATTCATGTTCTAAATTGATGTACACTTGATATACATTTTTAAAATATTTTAAGCGATCATCGCAAATTAACGGGCCGAAAAAGAGCTGATTTTCGTGATTTTTTTTTTCGATGATTAAAGTTACGCTGATCAATCTGATGTTTTAAATGTCAAATCACAGCATTCATGAAGAACAGAAAATACATTTTTAAACGCTTATTTTTCTATTTAGATGTCTTTTTTAACGTTTGAAAATGTCTTCGAAAAAAGAGAAATTGCGAAAATAAGCCATTTTTCGGTTTCTGTTACACTGGGATGATTCCTTGTGCACTTCTTTTTTTTCATCTTTATTTTTGGTTGCATTTCTCCCCATCTTCAGGCAATGCGCCTATTACAGGCTCGGCCCGGATCAGTAACCAGACTCCCATGCGGCCGAAACCGACTTCCCCGTCTATATCGCATTTGCCATAGCATTTCTATCATGAATATAGGAAAACTGCAGAAAACCTGTGCCGACATAGGCGTTCTCGAGTTCGTTTCACTCGATTCTTAATTTTTTTTTTACAGGAATAATTTTGATTTCATAAATGACTTCTTTGATGTAATTGGAAAGAATCAGGACAACGGAAACGTTGTCCTGATTTGCGATTTATTCGTGGAAAAAAGGATATATGAATGTATAAAATCTATTAACAAACTTAGTTCCGTTCAATGATGAAGAGCCTTGTGTGTGTGTTTTTTTTATTGACAATTACAAGTTTGCATCTGTGATTACTTTATTGATTTAAAATATTCCAGGAATGCATCGTTTTATTTTTCTGAATGAGTCATCTTGAATGAACGCACTGCGGCATTATGAAATAGTCTTAAGAACGCTCTCGAAAAAAGTAGTCAATGATTGCGGTGGAGTGGTGGATGGGGGGGAAGGGCGGGGACGGGAGGGGAGATTTTACAAAAAATAATCTGCCTGTGGCTTTTTACTAGGTATCCCTCTGCTCTCTTGTGGCGCCGCTTCGAAAATCGTAAAGTCTCGTTGAAGATGCTCGTTAAGTTCCAATATTGCGGCTACGTTGCCACATCTGAAAGAAATACATATGACTGACTAACTGCAAATTACATTTCGACAATCTTGAATATATGGATCGGTGATAAATCCGTTTTTTTTTTTTAAATAAAAAGTGTCGCTGTCCTTCGTTATTATATTTAAATTTATGTACTTCCAAGTCAAGTGAGCTGAATTAAATTTTTTTTTTTTTTTTGTATTAAAAGGTAAAATGAGATTTAAATGGTTAGATCTCTTTTTCCATCAAATAAATACATGAATGCCGAAATTGAATTTGAAAAACTTACCTATAGCAGTAATTAGGTGCCGACCAGACAGTCAATACAGTCTCGTTGAAGTGCCATTTGTATCCTTCCATTACCAATTGATGAGCTCGGCATATCATGTCTATATCATTGGCTGAATTGAATTGGGCGACGACATCACTACCAAACAGATATCCCGCGCCTCTCGGTGAAACTCCCCATCCTTGAGTGTCCTCTGGATCTGACCATAGGAGATCGCACATAGGACCGTCATGGGGCACCTGAAGGGCGTAATTTAAAAATTGTTTTACCCAATAAAACCCTCGATAAATTGAAAACAGAGGGAAAAAATTTAATATAATTACGGCGAGGTTTAATTTTTTTGATTTTTATTTGATATACAATTACCTCTTGTTTTCTGTCTATCGTTCGTATTTGATCGAGTGTTTGAATGCTGGGAGATAGACCGCCGTGTACGCAGAAAATCTTGCCATCGATTATAGCAGAAAGTGATAGGTAATCAAAAATTTCTGTGCAATACCGCCAAACTGTGATACTCCCGTATTTGCGTAGACATTCGTCGTAAAAACCGTAAACTTGAGTGATTTGTCTCGATTCATGGTTACCCCGTATCAACGTAATTCGGTCTGGATAGCGAACCTAACGAGAGAAAGAAAAAAAAAACAAACATATACATTCAATAAACATACGTAATTTTCAATTTCATGGCGCTACGTTTAATTTCTTTACTAATTTATTACCTTCAATGCTAGAAGTAGAAGAAACGTTTCGACACTGTAAAATCCTCTGTCCACGAAATCTCCCATAAAGAGATAATTTGTTTCCGGA
Source organism: Perithous albicinctus (assembly GCA_964016905.1). Lineage (NCBI taxonomy): Eukaryota > Metazoa > Arthropoda > Insecta > Hymenoptera > Ichneumonidae > Perithous > Perithous albicinctus. Next base: position 21,267,561 of record OZ024693.1, on the reverse strand, counting down.
ACATCGCCGCCCACTTTGAATAATTCCTTGAGATCGTAAAATTGGCCGTGAATATCGCCGCAAACCTGTAAAATTAAACATATTTGTGCAATGAATAATATGCAATAAAATTCTTCAACTAGACCAACATCCCGAAGAAATATGAGCACGTTTTGTGGACATGAAAAATTGGGGTGGCCGACTTGACATGTTTTACCCCAAAGATAATTGAGATATATTTACGGTAACAGGTGAATCTATTCGTTGGACATTGCTTTCTTCTATGAGGATCTCTCGAGCCTTGGCGCAAAGAGCCTTGACCTCGGCTTCTTTGATGATTTCACATTTCTTTAGTTGCTCAATCTGCCGATCCAAATCGCTGGAATCCGTCATTGTATCCAATCCTCCTATAATAATAATTATTGCACTATATTGTACAGAAATATTACGATTCTATTGCTAAAGTAGAATTTTTTTTTATTAAATATCAAAAGACAAGCTATGTTCAAGTTTCCTCTGTTGTTTAATTCTAATTGTAACAGCTTAATTAATCTTAATCTAAATTTAGTAAAAAAAAAATCCTTTAACTTGATGAAAAAAAAAAAAAAAAAAATGTAATTTCTTTCCCATATTTTGAGTAAAAATGAAAAATATACATTATTCTCTATATAAACTATGATGAAAATACTTGTTTTTAGTCCCCGATTTTATGTGAAAAAATTTCAAAAATTTAAATCCGGTCAAAATTCATTTTTCATCCAAATTTATGAACAAAAGAAAAACTATTTTATAGGATAAAACTCATGATAAAAATGTGGGAAAAAAAAATCACCGATGACCAAGCGAGTTGAGTTGGAATGCCCCGTATACTTAATTAAACCACGCGACAAGACTAAAGTAAACAACAGGCTATTAATTTGGCCTCAAATTGTTTGTACAGCTTTGAACGCTAACATAAAAAAAATAAAACCATCTTATTTTGCTTGGATAGCCAAAAAAATGTTTGGTCATTATTGATAGATACAATAAATTGCGTAATGGTCACAAATCGATAATAAATTCCTATCTCCGTTGACGATAATATCGAATGAAAATATTATTTAAAAACGACGATAATTCGTATTCCTGAAAAATCGAGAAAATTAGATGCATTTTTTTAGGTTATGTTTTTCGTCAGAAGCTGAAGCGAAACGATAAGAATACAAAGCGAATTATAATTGAGGATAAATGTGAGGTTATTCGAAAAAAAAAAAAAAAATGCGTCCGTATTTTGCCGGTAATTTATAGCACTGCGTTAAAAAGAAAGCGTAAAATCAGGCTTTCGCTGGTAATAAGAATTTTTGGCGTAGGTCGATAGAATTGTTTTCATTAGAGTCAGTTTTGTTAAATTGAATATGATGTGAAAAACATACGTGCAGAGAGTCGAAAACCGCCAATCCCGATTTTTACCTAAACCTTTTGACTTTACTTGGGCCAGCCACTTTTATTTTTCTTTTTTAGTTAAAAGTTGTTGGTGCACATATATATATATATATGTGTGTATATACAGATCCTTAATCTCGACACGAACGCGAAAATCACAACGGCATAACCACCTTCGTCTACGCGTGCCTCTTGTCGGTGAGACTGCGCAACGTAGTCACGTGACTTCGGATATTGTGAGAGGCATGTTAGAGGTTTTCATTTCCTACTCATCTCTGTGTTCATAAGTTCATCTCTGTGAGTGGTTAGTACTTTTATTTTAGGTGGTGGCAAGCGTGGCCGGATAATTTTACTGTATTTTTAGTGGTTTTTGAGAACACTTGAAAAAGGGCTGATTTTTCGTACATATATTTTCCCGCCATTTTTTAAATTTAAGGTGAAAAACACGTGAAAAAAGCTCAGTCGGTAACAAAAACTGTACTCATGGTTAGTATCTTTATTTTAGTGGTGACAAGCGTGGCCGGATAATTTTACTGTATTTTTACTGTTTTTTGAGAATACTTGAAAAAATCACCGATTTTTCATACACAGATTTCCCGAAATTTTTAAAATTTAAGGTGAAAAACACGTCAAAAAAGCTCAGTCGGTAACAAAAACTGTTTATCAGTTCTTCTCAAAGGCTGTATATATAATTCGCGAAAAAAACGACAACAGCCAACTGGGGAATCGTCATGCTGAGTTCACCGTTTTTTTGTGTTTGTCTAAAAAATCAATCAGCTGTAAGAAAACCGGCAAACATTTCCTTGGTTACAATTTAAAATTCCCGCGGAAAAGCACTAGAAGATATAGACAGATGCGCAAAAGATACGCGCAGTAGCACCAATTAGAAAAACCGCGCCAAAATTGAAAAACTCGAAACTAGTAATTTTTTTATCCTTCCGGAAATAACCATAAACAAACAACCGTTGGGTTCATCCGGTCAAACACAAAAAAAAAAACATTTTTTTTCGTTGCTCAAAATTTATTCATGCATTTCTATGATTTCACTGATACCATTAAAACAAACTTTTATACACCATATACTCAATATTAAAACAATTCGCAAACAAGAATATGTAAATTAAAAATTTGGAAATCTTATAATAATTATTATTATTATTATTCTTATTATTATTATTATTATTATTATTATTATTACTGTAAGATTTCCAATTTTTTTATTTACATATTTAACATATTTAAATAATAATAATAATAATAATTATTATTATTATTAATAATAAAATCTAGATGCCTATAAAACTTGTATGTACAATGAGACAACAATTTTTTGACGGAAAAAAAAAAGAACCAATAGGCGAGTTGAAAAAAAAAAGAAGAGGGATCTCATAATTATTCGGCTCTTTTAGTTGGTTATACACCTCGAGCTCTTTCCCCCTCCTAGCGATAAATCTCAAGCAATGAGGAACAACTATGTATACCGGGCTGTAGATCCCACACACTACTTTATTATAGCCGGGCGTTGGCACCGTTAGCTGGCACACGTGTAGCAGCGCGCCGTCGGCTATCTTGTATACTCGCGTCAAGATCTATCTACCCCTCATGTTGGATTCACTATATATATAAAGCCCACACGTTTTTTACGACAGCCACAGCGCGACAATCACTCGACGACTATTATAAAGTTAAAGGCTTCGCTTCACCGACAAGTCACTACCGTTAAGCACCTTCAACTGGTCAGCTGCTCTTAAATGTGAGTAAATGAAAGAAACATTTTTTCGTTCGTCGTAATTTGCAAATCAGTGAAGTTCACATAAATTGTGTGTTTTAATATTATAATCATTGTTAAAAGAAAAAAAAAAGCGAGAAATTTCCATTACGAAGTAATTCACGCGATTAGAGCAATTTAGAGCATATTTGACAATGACTGAAAGATATGTCATCATCCTACTAATTTGCATCATACTTTTTTATTTTATTTAACGGATTCATTCTTTACGACATTTTAAATTTAACGTGGCGTAAGAATTTGAAAATTCTGGATTATTTAACTAAAAATATATATGTAGCTATATTTAGTGTATAATTAAATGTAATTTGCGTCAATGTACAAAATTGCTTGGACTAATGATCAGAGTTTACTGATTGAAACAATGAAACAACTTTTTTTAACAAACTAAACAATTGACACGTAAAATTCAAGGGATGGAAGTTTCGTGTTAATTTTTATTAAATTGTGCAATATTGCGCAGCATCAGGTAACTACAGCACTTGGAATTTGGCAAAATGACAACACAATTTTCTGTATGTTAGATCTTTTTTCATTTTTTTTCTTTCAGATTTTATAGCTGTTTGCAGAAAGGAGATATGTTTTTTTTCATTATACCGTCAGCCAATTATTCATAATATTCAAATATATTAATAGAGAATTTTTTACAATAATTTTCACTCATCTTAGCTTCAAATCTTGTTTTTTTGTACTTTTTTTTTTTAGTGAAAAATGTACTTTTTTCCATTTTTGGTTTGAACTGATTTATTCGCTCAAAACAAACAATTTTTCTAAAATAATTTTCACAGATCTTAATAGCTTCAAATCTTTTTTTTTATTTTTTTTTTTTAAGTGAAAAAAATACTTGTTTCAATTTCTAGCTTGAACTGATTTAATTGCTCAAAGGAGACAATTTTCTAAAATAATTTTTAGAAATCTTAGCTTGAAATCTCTTTTTATCAACTTCTTTTCAGTCCAAAAAAAAAAAAGAAAAAACTTTTTTCAAGGTCTATTCTAAACAGATTTATTTTTCAAATACTTTGTTCTGATAAACATTTTTATTTAAAAATTATCCTGTCCTGTTAAACCAGGAAAATTATTAAACATAAACTTAAAAAAAAAAAAACTTGCCTCCAATATAAAAATATCCTAGTTGCATTACCAAGATTGCACAAATTGCTAATCAGAGAAAAAAAAAATTTACTGATTGAAATATATAATTCAGCAATCTATATACATAAATACTAAACACTTAGAAACACATATTTTATTCATGGTACAAATAGTCTTGAGCGCATTTTCAAATTATTATTCCAATTATGTAGAATTATGTATTCCTAACATATTCGCTCATTTGACTTTTAATTCTGTGTGTATTTCATTTGACATTCAATTTGTTGTCCAATTGTAATATGAAAATGTGCTTCAATTATCCTAATGTACTGTTTTTAATGTTCTAATGCGAAAGTTGAAATCTATCGTTTAAACTGCTAAAAAGCACTAATCACTAAAAATATGTAAAACCAATTTTACATATTTTTAATTATCAACGATTTTTTTGAATTATCGAACGACACATTTTACAAAATTTGAAAAAAATTCTGAAAAACCTTTTTTCGAAAATAAAAATTGTTTATAATCGAGCCAAAGTGGATTTTTTGTTGTTGTTGTTGTTGAAAAAAGACTGAAAAAAAAAATAGAAAAAAAACACTATCACTAAAAATATGTAAAAGAAATTTTGCACATTTTTAATTATCAACGATTTTTTCGAATTATCGAACGACACATTTTACAAAATTTGAAAAAATTCTGAAAAACCTTTTTTCGAAAATAAAAATTGTTTATAATCGAGCCAAAGTGGATTTTTGTTGTTGAAAAAAGTCCGAAAAAAAATTTATATAAAAATAAAAAAAGGATTTCAGAATTTTTTTCAGATTTTTAAAATGTCTTTCAGATAATTTGTTTTAAAAAATTCGTAGATAGTGAAAAATGTGTACATTTTTTTTTTTTTTTTTTTTTTAAATTCTTTTTAGAGTTATGTCAATCGTATGAAAAATTGCAGATTCAATCAGAAGGATCAAGGTTGAAATCAGGTGAAATATTGTCCACATATCGTTCAAATTTATTATACCAGTTTATGCATAAATATTTGCAGTTTGGGAAAATAAAATTTATAGGAACTTGCCAACAGTTGCGATTAGTACAATGAGTGCAAGAAGGATAGCTTTTTTTTTGTTATTTTCACGCATATTTCCTTCTACTCAGTTACGGGAAAAAGTGAGGTGTCATGCTCTGTGGAAATACAAGCCGCAGAGGATGACGATGCCCTTTTATCCTGACAAACACAAAGGAAAAAGGTAGAATCTTACACATTTTGCTTCCTCATTTAATGTTCGAATTTTTACAGTTACCTGTATGAGGAACTATATTGATGAATTTTGGCTTTCTCATTGTCGAAACTTTGTGCATCATGGTAAAATGATCAGGAAACTACTTTGTAAATTTTTCTTTTTCTTTTTTTTTTTAAAGACAATACTTCAGCATTTTTGACAAAATTTCACTCGAAAGTTGTAACAAAAATTTTAATACACATTTTCGGTACAATTTTACATGAAAATTGTATATTAAATCCACCTGTTTTATACATTACAAAAAAAGCTTCACTGCTAAAAATATTAGCAAACTTTTTTTTTCCGAAATTTTTATTTAAGGGATATTAAAATTTTCATATAAAATTGCAAACTTTTATATTAAACTTCCTAATTTTCCAATTGTTTATCATTAATTACTCTGTAATTTTACATCTCATTTACTGTATTATTTTTCATACACAAATTTATGTAAAAAAAAAATGTTTCCTGTATTTGTAATGGAAAAGTTTATAGCAAAAAAAAAATGGTAACAACGCGGAAATAAAAGCCGCAGAGGATATGAAGCTGTACTTTTATTCCAATATTCAACTATTTCGAGGAAAATGCGGAAACTGCATTTTTAATAAATTATTTCACCTTACAGAGCGAGAATGACTTCCTTTATTGTGGATTTTCATTGAACTCAGAATCAGAATAACATTTTGATGACCATGAGAATAAAGCTCTCCGGACAAAAGCTTCTCATCTTTAACACGCGATAAAAGGCGCAATATCGTCAACAAGCAATATGTGACTCTTAGGAGAATTAAGTACTTGACCGTTTATCGTCTTGTTAGCCGCATGCCTCGAGTTAAACACGAGATTCCATCTGCGGCCTCTGTGCATATTGTCGCAAGACACTCGACGGTTACCCATCAAATCACTGACCTGTGATCCCATATCAACGCTTTTGCTTTTTAACAAAAGAAACTTACTTTTTATTTTATTTTTTTTTTTCTTAATCATGTTTTCGTATTTTATTGATACAAAATTCGATTTAAATCATATCACGTATTTTTTTTCAGTCACATTCAATACATTGGCTCATAGCTTGAGCAAATAACACATATTTTGCGGAATATTTTGATAACAATATTGTTGTACAGCTTTTTGTCCAATATGTTTGTTTCCAATCATTTTTTTTTATTGTTTCTTTAAAAAAAAAAAATTTATGAAATATGTAGTTTTGAAAAAAATAGGCATTTGGATATAGAAAGAAAATAAAAATGAATGAAATAATAGATATCGAAAAAAAACTGGGACATGGAAATTAATTATAATAATTTTTTGTAAAAAAAATTAATGAAAGATGTAGTTTTAAAAAATATAGGCATTTGGATATAAAAAGAAAATAAAAATGAATAAAATAATAGATATTGAAAAAAACGGGCTAATTAATTATAATAATTTTTAACAATAATTTTAAACAATATTAACATTGGTTACATTCACTAGAAAATGAATTATTGATCGATAAGTTGAAGAGCGTGTGAACGTGACTGATATTTATAAGAAGAAACCTTCAAATGGGTATCATCATTTTATCAAAGTATTTTTTTGATTTTTTTCTATTAATTTGATTGTCGTAATACCGATTACAGTCACAAGGCCTGTACGCTTATTATTGTCTGATAACAGAAACGCCTGTCTTATAATACATTTAACAAAAATTGATATTAAATGTCGAACTCTTGAGTTAAACATTTTTAAAAAGGTCTTACAAAACAGATGCGATAACAATTTATTGATATTGTTGATACTTTTTTTTAAAGCTCCGAACAATGCCGACCAATACTGAAGAAGGATTTGCAACGAAAGCTATACATGCTGGTCAAGACCCTTTGCAATGGAGTCATTGTGCAGTTGTACCACCCCTGGTAATGTCCACTACATTTTATCAGGATGCACCAGCTAAGCACAGAGTAAGTATAAATTTCTATCAAATAAAAATTTAAAAAAAGGCTGCAAAGTAGAACTTTGCAAATTGCTTCCTCATTATTTTGTATCTTTGACGATACTATTTGGATGTCAACTTTGAGAATAATAGAAATATGTACTCTGAAATGTTAGCCTTTAACTACAAAAACAAAAAAAAAACAAAAAAAACACCGAACATCCATTTGGAATTTAGAAACAATTTTTTGTTTGTTAAACCCCTAAATTAAAAACGAAAAACGCTTAAATTGTATTTTTGTTTCTTTTTTTAGGGTTTCGAATACGGCAGAAGTGGCAATCCAACGCGTAACGTGTTGGAAACCTGTTTGGCTGCGTTAGAAAACGGAAAACACGGATTCGCTTTCGCTTCCGGACTCGGAGCGACCACAGCTCTGACATCGTTACTCAACGCAGGTGATCACCTTGTTTGCGGTGACGATGTCTACGGTGGAACGAATCGATATTTCCGACAATGTGCCTCAAGAAACGGCGTTGAAGTTACATTTGTAGACGCTACAAGTGTCGATAATGTCATCAAAGCCGTGGGACCTACCACTAAGGTAGACACTACGGATTAATTTTACTTGTTTTTTTTTTTACAGACTATCTGTTTAAACCAAGTCAATAATATTGCGGTTAAATATTTGTTTAGATGGTATGGCTGGAGTCTCCGACGAATCCGTTGCTAAAATTGGTCGACATCAAGGCTGTGTCCGAGGCTTTGAAGGCTTCACGCCCGGATATTATTATTGTAGTTGATAATACCTTTTTGACCTGCTATTTTCAGGTACACACTTAAATTTCCTTTTTTTTTAAATTCATTTTGTCGCGCCAAAAAAAAAACATTTTGTAGCGCCTAAATTAATACTAAATTAATCTTGTATTTTGTGTAATTCAGCGACCATTGGAGCTCGGTGCTGACATCGTTATGTACTCTCTGACAAAATACATGAATGGTCATTCCGACATTATAATGGGCGCCGCGATAACCCGAAACGATGAATTAGCGAAAAAATTGCGTTTCATTCAAAACGGTAAATCTAATATCTTCCGCAATACTCGAGAAAAATAATTTTTCATGTTTTTTTTTTCACACTGAAAATAATGTTTTATCGTCGTTTTCAGCGCTGGGTATTGTACCATCTCCGTTCGACTGCATGCAGGTTAATAGAAGTTTGAAAACGTTAGAAGTCCGAATGCAACAGCATATGAAAAACGGTTTGGCGGTTGCCAAGTTCCTTGAAGCTCATCCTCAGGTCGAGAGAGTCTTTCATCCACGTAAGAAATTTACACATTTTTATGACTGATTTATGGTTTATTCATATTAAAAAAAAATAATAATAAAAAAAAACTCTTTTGCAGTTCTTCCGTCGCATCCTCAACACGCACTCGCTCTCAAACAAACAAACGGACACAGCGGAATGATTGCGTTTTATCACAAGGGAGACTCTTTCAAGTTCTTGAAATCCCTGAAATTATTCACCCTCGCGGAATCACTCGGGGGATATGAATCGCTTGCCGAATTACCGTAAATTTCATATTTTAAAAAATTAGAAAAAAAAAAACACGGAAATTTCTCATATTCGTTAATTTATAATAAATCGAAATTTTGAGAAATACAAAAAATTACACAGAAATTACACAGAGGAAACTCTGTGTATTCATTTTAAATTGTTTTCTTAAGTTTATTTTAAAATCTTTGATCGTTTCACGGCAATTAATAAGAATTATTATTACAGATCCGTAATGACACACGCATCGGTACCTCCCGAAGACAGAGAGGTACTAGGAATTTCCGATCAACTTGTACGATTGTCAGTTGGATTGGAGTCCGAGCAAGATTTAATCGCAGATCTGGATCATGCACTCAAATTATCTTACAAATGAGAAGTAGGTGTAATTTTTTTCCCCGTACCGCTTTTCTAACAGTTTCACAACATTTGCAGTATTTTGACATGTAAATATCGATTTTTTTTCTTCACGAAAACAAAACTTCCTCTATGAGGAAGCAAAATGGTAAAATATGATCTGCGGTAAAAATTAAATTGCTCTAAAGGCTAACGTGACAAAATCACCAGTTTTGAAAGAAAGTATTGTAAATAAAACTTTAACAAAGTGTATCGTGTTTATTTATTGTACATACAAAAAAAAATAACGGCTAACTTTAATTAAAATTCTAATTTTCTAACTACCAAGCGTTCGACAAAATAGAAAATCATTTTCGTATTGTATTTACCGGAAACTTTTCGTGGATTATCAATACTTATATATTTTCACGATTTTATGTTTCAGGCAATATCCAGGCCAATTGGTATTTACAGCTACGTATTGTCCGTCATTGAAAAAAAAAAAACAAAAAAAAATGGACTTTGTTTCATTCAAAGTATTCAGCAACAATAACCGAATTTCTGACAAACTCGTTGTTTAGATATAATTTGCCTTTAAACTAAATAACCTATAAACTAGGTTGAAATTAATTTTTGTACAGCAATAGATGTTCCAATAAAAACTTGTTTCCTCGTAAATAATAATGTGAACTTGAATTCTCTGTATCTCATTTTTTATTTTTATTTTTTTTTATTCATTTTTTATAAATAAAACTTTTTATAAATCTGGGGTAAAAAAAGAAGGAAAACTAAGAATTCTATGCATTTTTTAATCCGATAATAATGAGGAAACTTTCATAAATATCATCATAAATCTTTTGTTTAGTAAATATTCGTTCTATATTTAATATTGAAAAATCTTGAATTCTCTCAATAAGGTCTCAGGATTTTGTAAGACACAGAAAAAGAATAATCAAATGCAACCCATTCGTCTGTATTAATTTTTAATGTTAAAAAAAGTATTCATTGTAAGTTTAACTTTGAATTAAATTTCACTTTCAACATTTTCGCTTTGTCGTACTCTTGTGCTCGATTGTACAGTAGGACACCAGCAATTACACAGCAAGTCCCAAGGGCCGATAATCCCGTGACTTGATTGTCGAATAAGAATACCGATAGCCAAATAAGAAACGCCCTTTTAGCTGTATTAGCAACACTGGAACCAAGAAAAAAATATTATGAAATCGAGTGAAGTAAACAGCGTTGGAAAATGAGATCGTTGCCCGAATTTGCATCCATTGCATGCCGGAAAGCAAATTCTATGTTTATTAATGGCTTTCTAGGCGAACATGGATCTGATTTTCACACATTCGGTGTTCTTCCTGAGGAGATCCTTTCAATGAACGCTAATTAACTGACTATCTATAATAAAAGATCTATAAATCGCTAAAAACTGAGTGGATTTTTATGAAATTATTCGCGTTAAGAAAAAATATGCAGAATTTCGACAGATAAAAGGACCTCCTTAAGGGTTTATCACGCCAGCCCCTAAACGGGCCAATATTTGGAAATTAATTTTGGAAAAACTGGAACAGCAATATTATTAAGTTTTTTGACATGTATTTAAAGAATGTGTGTAAAAAATGTTATTTAAAAATACAAACATTTTCATAAAAATGTAACATTTTTCGCGAATCTCACAACTTCGCGAACTGCGAGTAAATTTCGTTTTTACGTGCGCGTGCAAATTCTTACTTCGCTCCAAAATTTAAAAAAATTTAACAGCAGGACAATCCGTTAATCATGCACCTAATACGAAAATGTATTGCGTATTTCTGGCATACCTGTGAGTGACAGGACTGATATAATCCATAAGTACATAAGCTGTGATGCTCTGAAAGTGGAAGAAGACTCCATTGAGTAGGAGCGCCGAAAGAAGCCTAAAACTGAAGGAGTGTTGAAGCGTCGGAAAATCGACCAACAGTATCGAGACTGGGATTTGCACCACCACCGATGCTAAACTTGTATAAAATTGGAGTTCGGCGGGTCTGAAAAATAATTGAAAAAAAAAAAACACAATTTTAAGAAACCAATATTGTCGACAATTTTATTTTATTTTTATAAGAAAAAATTAAAACAGCAGAATTCGGACGAAAAGAAAAACAATATTTACGTGTATTTAAAATTGTCTCCGCTGATCAACATTTTTGAGTAAACATTCTGCATACACTCGGTAACGTTAGTGGCCATTGCAGCGACGAAACCCCTAAAGTCAAAACTTAACTCATTTGCAGAACAAAGAGCCAGTCCACCCATCACTGGGATGAGCGATAAATTTACATACAACCCAGTGTATTCACCTAAAATAAGAAAATATTCAGTATAGTGAGCATTTTCCACTTTTTTTCTTTCAAAAATGGTAAAAGTACTCAAAAGCGAAAAATACGAAAGTATTTGCACTTTCGTGATTTTCGTTTTTTTAACCATTTGGAGCCGATTTACGAGAAAAAAAAAATGTCCCACCTAATAAATATCTGCTAATGAGAACAGTGAATAACGGTGCACTGCTCTTTATAGTCTCTGTGAAGCTAACAGCAACATAATTCAATGCTACCAGACCGAGTACCACAGTCGCAAATCTGGTGCAACCGACGAGCATCATATGCTTGTAAAAACCCGGTGGCCTTATCAATCTTGTGCTAGCTTTGTACATCCCGCAGGGAAAGTACATTTGGATAAAACCGCATATCGCCGTCATCAACATTTGACACGCACCTGAAACAATAAATAAACAATGTTGCATAAAATTCTTTGAACACAAGGAAGAAAAGGAATAATCACAGATAAATATATATGGGGCATTCCGATTGGATTTGCAATTTTTCATATGATTATTATAACTCTAAAAAGCATTAGTTACAAAAAAAAAAAAAATTTCACATTTTTAATTGTCTATGATTTTTCAAAACCAAATTATTGAACACATTTTGAAAATCTGAAAAAATTCTCATCTTTTTTTTTTTTTTTTTTCTTGCCTTTTTTCAACAACAAAACAACACACATTTCTATTGAAAAAAAAACCATATAAAAATTGTGGTAGATAGAATTTTTTTTATACCCAGAATCGTAGGATCTCCTTCCATGTAAGACAGAATGTACTTGTTGAGAAAGAGCGTACAGCCGCTGAAGAAGTACCATAATGTTAAAAATAAGAGTGCTCTGGAATTGAGCAAACCGTCCTTCTTGTCAGATCCAATCAGTACTATCTCTTCTCTTATTCTTGGGGCGTGATACTTGACTCGATGGTCGTAAGGAAACGGCGACGCTGTTTCAGGTGGTTGCACATAATTAGCGCTTGTTGGATTAATATTTTTATCCATGATCATCCATGCAAAGATCTCAATGAAAATTCACGGAAATACAAGACTGTGACACTTTTTTATCCATAATCGTCGCGTGTCATTTCAGCAACATTTCGCACTATTATTATGATGATTTCACTTGATGTTTTTTTTTCAATTGCAACGGAAGAATTTGCAATTTCAAGGAGAAATGTTTTAAAGAAAAAACGTAATTTTTGTAATTTTAGAAAAATTCACGCAGCTTCTGGATACTTTCTAATGATTAAATATTTAAAAATACGGCAAGTTTCGGAAAGTACGAGTCCCAACGAACTTTGGAGCTTAGAGCATTTGCTTTGCTAAGATTTTCGCGAGCGATTAGAGGGGTTACGATTATCAGCAATTACTGGAATTCCAGCTATTCGCAGTTTTAACTTATTTATGAAAAATGTTATCACCACTCTGACATGTAAAACTTGGCGCATCACATCACATGGCGCCGGTGTTGTCGCGAGCAAAAAAGTGTGTACAAGACTGTTATCGCAGCGAGCACAATATACCTGATTACCAAGTGTTGATAAGAAATACCAGTGACTTGTCTCTGTCGGTAAAACAGCTCTCCAATTTTTGTCTGGAATTATTGATTTCAGGCAAAGGAAAATTTTGATTTAATATTAAAGTTCAGTTTCGATAAAAATTCTAAGTGTTCGAATTTTTCAAATAATTCAAATAATTTAGAGTTCGAATTTTTCAAATAATTCGAGTAATTTGGAGTCCGATTTTTCCAAATAATTCGAATTATTTAGAGTTCAGTGTTCAAATAATTTGAATAATTTAGAGTTCGAATTTTTCAAATAATTCGAGTAATTTAAATAGTTCGAATTTTTCAAATAATTCAAATAATTTAAAGAGTTCGAATTTTTCAAATAATTCGAATAATTTAAGGTTCGAATTTTTCAAATAATTCGAATAATTTAAAGTTCGAATTTTTCAAATAATTCGAATAATTTAAAGTTCGAATTTTTCAAATAATTCGAATAATTTAAAATTTGAATTTTTCAAATAATTTGAAGAGTTCGAATTTTTCAAATAATTCGAATAATTTAAAGTTCGAATTTTTCAAATAATTCGAATAATTTAAAGTTCGAATTTTTCAAATAATTCGAATAATTTAAACAGCAATTCACAAAGTCCCCAAGTATTCATGTCGGGATATTTCTAGATACATTTTTTTGGATAGGTGCTTTTAAATTTCTGGACACGATACTGGATTCAATGGTAACAATTGAAATAAACGAAAACTTCTATTTATTCACACTAGAATAATTTAACCACTATTTCATGTACACCTCTATTTCTAGCTCGCTTTTTTGACATGATGTTTGAGTTAAAGTGTATGGGGCATTTTTAATTACAAGGTCGAACACCAGTTTTTAAGTCAGTTGTTCTATCGTATTTTGTACATACTTCAACAGCAATCTCACTCGATTGTTTTTTTTTTCTTCGTACAGCTTATGAATAATTATCTTTATTTTATAAAACAATGATATTTTGTTCCGCTCGAGCTGGTCCACCCAAAAAATTACAGCTTTATTCGACCCGATACCTCACCAAACTATAACTTTACACAAAATTCAACAAAAAGTGAATAAAATAGAAAAAAATAAATAAATAAAAAGATGGCTAATTCCAATGAATGATCGTTTCTTCGATATATTGGTAGTGCCGAAAACGAATTATACAAAAAAAAATCATGAAAATACCAGCTATAAAATTAAGTGTGTATTTGATAGAAAAAAAAAGAAAAATATCGCGATGAAAAATTGAAAATTTCATGATTTTGTTGTCAAAAAAATGATCGCTTTGACTTGAATGTTCGTGTACTACGTTATATACATCTAGAATATAACTATCAACAATTTCACTATCTTCCCGTCTTCGCTGTAAGCTTGAAAAACGACAGCTATGAAGATAAAAATAAGCTGCTACATTTATACAGTATTATTTATATATGAAATACAAAAATATCGTTTTTTTTTTTTTATTATTAAATTTACGAGAAAAAAAAACTTACGAAAGTCATTTCGTCAAAATTTCAAAGGCACTTTGAATGTTGCTCGATAAACCTACACCGACCTGACCAGAAATCCGCAAGAAAAAAAAATCGTAAATTCACGATTTTCGGTGTGAAATTATAATTTACCATATATTGTTAATATTCATAAACGATGATCGAAGCTGGATTTATCAAAATTCTATTTTTTTTTTTCATTGCAAACGGAATGATTCGAATTATCAATCGTAGACATAATTTACGAGCGGTTAACAATCTTTTATATTGAGTGTAGAAAAAAATAAAACCACAATTTTATTTAGTACAGCCAATAATCGTCGTCAAGAAATTTTTTCGTTGGAATCCAGTCTCATAATTTTTCTTTTTTTGCTTTTCTAGGACAAATGAAGTGGCGATATTGAAAACTTGTAACTTAAACTAATAATTGTTTCAATATCGAAGTACAAAATAAACGTTTTTTTTTTTTTTTTTTTATAAGAAACCGAGTGTCAAGAAACTGAGAGCGATTGCGATAACATGAACGCCGATTATCGTCGGCGATGCGCTGTTTACACGGCCGAACGATCGATCAGCTCGAACTTTCGCTAATAACGTATCACAAGGAGTCACTCTCTTTATGTAGTTGAACAGCGAGTCGACGATATTTCCGGGCGTTGGATCGCTGCACGTCTCCAACTCTCTGACGATGCAATGCTGAAGTTTGTCGATGTCGCTGCGAGCGCAAAATTATATTGTTAACGTCAGGGAAGTAAGAAAATTTGGCATTCCTTGCATCGAAACATAAGTTCAAAAAACTCACGTGCATTCCTTAGTGTCGAGTAAGAGCAACGGAACCTTTTCAAAGCCACCGACGGACGAAGGCAAACCTTCCGACGGAACATAACTTCCAAATGTGCTGTTGACACAATCCTGAATTACGCTTTGCTTCGATGAAAAACATTCCGGACCACCGGCGGCAATGAATACTAAAATAAAGAAAAAAATATTTTGTAAAATTAGTCGTCCGAGTTTGAAATTTTTGTTTTTATTGGAGTTTTTTTTCACGAAGAATTTAACAAAGATTAAATCATTTTATATAATTTTGAATTCTTCCGGAAATTTTCGACATATGAAAAAATTGACGAAGCCTTATTTTTATGTTTTCTACTTTTTATGTCTTTTTCCTAATTAAAAAAAAATGTATTTGTTATCGAAAATTCTTCTCTTTGCCTAAGAACGTATATAAGTTTTTAATTGATAAAAAAAAATATATGCATTGAAAAAAGAAGGTAAAAAAAATGGTCAAATATTTGTAAAAATGATTAAAAAAAAAAAGGCAAATTGTTACTAACGAGCAATGCGATCGCCGTCTTTGTAGCAAACGAAGCTGAGAAGAGAGTCAGTGATGTTGCGCATAAGTCGAATATTTTGACGTTCAGCATCGGTGAAACAGGGTTCCACCGAGTTGGTGAATTTTCGTACGCAACCTTGAAGAATCGGGCTCTTGTTACAATATTTTTTGAACACAGTATCGAGATCACCGGTTTTCTTAGCCGGTTCCATTTCTTCCTGAAGTTGGGTCACATTGACAAGACTCTTGACACAAACTTCGACGTCCTTGGTTGCATTCTCAGCGCTTGCATAGGCATTGGGTCCACCATTTCTCTCGCATTTTTGTTTGAACGCAGTTTTCGCTTCTTCTACCGGCAATGCGGAAACATTGAAGTTCGGTATGTTCGCCGCATCAGAGGCCATCTTCAAGACATCGTCTGCGGATGGCATATTTTCCATCTGCCCATAAGAGCCACATATTAAAGCTGGAAAAAAGAAAAAATACAATTTTCTGTGTTAATATTCATTAAAAAAAACGAGCAAAATATTTTGTCACAAATTTTCGGATATTTATTTATTTACTTATGTTTTTAATATATTTATTCTTTCATTCTTCTTATTATTCTTATAAATTCTATTCTATTATTTAAAAAATTATTTTCTTTCACAGACAAAAATAAATAAATAGATAAAAAAAAATTGAAACCTTATTCATTGATAGAGTATTTTTTGTTCAAAGAATGGAATCTCTGTATTTAGATTTAACAAAGAATGCATTGTTATAAGCTTACTATTGTCAGCGTCCGGTAAATTATGTATATGTACGAACGATATTGCTCATATAACGAAATGCGTATGTAAATTGCGAGATGAGTGGGTACGGAGGATTGCTTAAGAATTCCTTACATGATAGATGAGCAAGAAGTAGAGGAAAATCACGACAACAAAAAAGGAATCATAATGCACTCAACGACACTGATAGTGCGCAGAGCTTCGATGATCCCACGAGTTAATAAAGCAGTATTTAGTGCTGCTATTGCTAGAATTGGTTAGCACTTAACCGTACATCGGCACCGACCAGTGACGCCAAAACGATTTTTTTTCTTCTGAGACATTTATGTCTGCACTGAATACACAATAAAGAAATAAAAAAACAACTAATGTATTCAACACTAAATTGGGTATAATTAATATACATTTTTGTTGTCGAGACGCTATTTTTATTTATATTTTATTTGTAATATATAATGTGTCTCGATAATTAGGCATTTTACTTTCAAAGTTTTGTAAATTTTGGGGACTTAAAAAAATTAGGTCCTGGAAGAGGATCTCATGAATTTAATAATCCAGAATTTTTGATAATCCGAGAATTCTGGGTAATCAGGAATTTCTGGATATTCCAAAATTGCTCTACGCGAGGATGCCAACATATATTTTTTTTAATAAAGAGAGATAGAATTATAAAGTATTAATTTATATTTTATCAATAAATTGCAGCATTTTTGAATTATCCTTTTCTTTTCTTCAATTTTCTCACATAATTACAGCAGTTTTCAGTAGATTTTTAGTTTGATATATTTTTATTACATTTATTTTACACAAATAATAGAAATAATAACGAATAACGTATAAATTGCCATCCGAGTATAAAGATCATTCGTCATTTCATTTACAATGAGCGAAGAACAAAATCGTGAAAATGGTTTTTTTTTTCAGTACGACGATAAAAAATATCCGTCTTCGCGTTAAAAATAATTACGATCAATTTTTTGAAAAAAGTTTAACTTTTTTAACGGTTGTTTTTTTGTTGCTAAAAATTTAAAAAAATAAAATATCTGATAACTTTTATAATTTCGTGTTACATTGTTTTTGGTTTCTAATCCTATTACCGGCCGAACACGTAAACCGATTTTCCTTGCAAACTTCGATGGCTTCTGTTTTCATACATAACTTTTATATAATCGTCGGAATATCTGTTGAGCCGATCTAGAAAACGTATTTCTCGTCACTTCTCGAAAACGCTATTAAACGCTCCGAGTGTTAATACTTTCTTGTAGAATATACAGCAGAGTTCATTGGGTTAATAATAATAATAAACAGCCGATTGATGTACAATCAAAGCTATGTAAGGCGTCTTTCACACACAGAGTCGACATTATGCCTTCAATAAATATTATTGACGTCAAGAGTCCTGTTCACAGACACCTTTCATATTTGTTTGAAAAAAAAAAAAAAAAAAAATCATCGATAGAGAATTCCATCACTACATTTACGGTCAGCTATTTTTTTCTCGTTAAATCATGATAAGGGCTCTCAAATCTACTTATTCTGGGAAATCATGTATTCCGCAAAGTCATGTAAATCGCAAAAAAAAAAATCTCCATCAGAAAGCAATTTACGATTTTTTTCCCACCGCGAAAAGTCGACGTTTAAAAAAAAATTAAATACAGATATTTTAGATTAAGTGAAATCCGATATAGATTTGTTCTGATAACACAAAGCGATAAAAAAAAGGAATTTTTTTTTTTAAATTTAGATCGATTTGACGTCGAATAGCCCATAGTAGAAATTAAAGTTAATTCTCCGGCGTATTTGGCGGCAATAGCAACCGTTTGTGCATTAAAACCAGAGCGTGATTAAATTTTCCTAACAGCGCTGAGAAAACAGGGTTTTAGATATTTCGACAAAAAAAAACTCCCCCAGCAGATAATCACATTTTCAAGAAAAAAAAAAGTGCAGCAAAGATATATAACGGATTTTTGTACTTCGGTCAAGACGAAGGAGAGAGAGATAGAGAGCGATCGCGTGCTGACTAAGATAGCGCACAGTCAGGTTATCATAATAAACTTTGGACTTACCAAGATTGGCCACGATTAAAATGGCCGCTGAATGAAGCATTTTTGTCTTTGTGTTGTTCTGCGTTGTTCGATAATTCATAGAAAACCGCCTTGGCCACTTTTCTCACTTAACCTAGCTTGCTGGAACAAAAGATTTGAAAGAAAAAAAAAAAGAAAAAAAAAACCAGTGATTTCCGTTGAGTTAGAAATATGAGCGTAAAGAATGTGTTTAGAGGGGTGCGAGAGAGAGAGAGAGAGGGATAGAGAGTGTGTGAGAAAGAGGATCCAAAGTCGAGGAAGATTTTATTCACAACAGCTCTTTTGTACAATGGATGGATATTTTGTGTATATAAAAACGACTGTCGTCGGTCGTTTCGTTTCCTTGACAGTCGAGACTCTGTCGCCACACGCCGGTTTTTCAAATCACTTAATGTGCACAAATGCACATACACGGACGTTCACGCACGCACACGCACATGCGCACGCTAAAAAAAAAGCGTGGACCACTAGGAACGAGTGATATTAAACAAACAAAAAATTACCTTCGACCTTCGCGTTTATTCGGTGTAAAAAATGTCGAGACTAGACGGTGATGAGACGTATTTGAATTATTTTCTATTCTTTCATCCGCACGTAACATCGAACACGTGAGGACTGGCTTTGGAGTCGAGGTTGTCAGCTCGTTTATATGGTGCCATAACCTCGCGTCGAAACCCCCTCCGACATAACCACTGTATAATACAAACGCCGCTCATATACAAACTCACGAAACGTACGTTGCTCGTATTACGAAGTCGACGGAAGCAGCCTGTAGTTGCTACTTGTTGATATGAGAAACATTTAAACGTCCGTTACAAGCAGGAGATACTTGATTAAAATATATATGATACGAAAATGCTGGAGATATTTTGTGCGGATTTGTTGATGTTGCTTATCCACTACGTATTTTTTTTTTTTTTTTTACGCATATGGAGAAAAAGGATTATTATTATTGTTTTTGTTGTTGTAATTTTAGGGTGTAAAAAATAATCCGATAAGTACGGAAAGTTCAAAAGTATGAGTTTAAAACAATAGGCATATTGTTATTATAGTATACAAATGTGGGGTTTCAGATATTTATTTTAGAGGATAATATATGATTCCAGTTTTTGATTATAAATAATTCAGGTTGACACTGGATAAATATTTTCAAACATTACACTGGAATTATAAATAATTCAGGTTGATACTGGAACATTTTTTCAAACATTACTGGAATTATAAATATTTCAGATTGACACTGGAAAAAAATTTCCAAACATTACTGGAATTACAAGTAATTCAGATTGGACATTTTTTTAAATATTACTGGAATTATAAATAATTCAGGTTGATCACTGGAATTTTTTTTCAAACATTACTGGAATTATGAGTAATTCAGATTGACACTGAATTTCTTTT
This sequence comes from Perithous albicinctus, assembly GCA_964016905.1. NCBI lineage: Eukaryota > Metazoa > Arthropoda > Insecta > Hymenoptera > Ichneumonidae > Perithous > Perithous albicinctus. The sequence continues at coordinate 21,247,217 of OZ024693.1, read as the reverse complement.
TCCAACATTACTTGGAATTACAAATAATTCAGGTTCATACTGGAATTTTTTTTTTCAAACATTACTTGGAATTATAAATAATTCAGATTGACATTGGAAATTTTTTTCAACATTACTTGGAATTACAAATAATTGTGGTTGATACTGGAAAATTTTTTCAAACATTACTGGAATTATAAGTAATTCAAATTGACGCTAGAAAATTTTTTCCAAACATCACTTGAATTACAAATAATTCAGATTGATACTGAAAATTTCTTTCAAACATTACTGGAATTATAAGTAATTCAGATCAACACTGGAAAAATTTCTAAACATTACTGGAATTACAAAAAATGCAGATTGGACAAAATTTCAAATATTACTGGAATTATAAATACTTCATACTGACACTGGACATTTTTTCAAACAATACTGGAACAATATCGTGGTCATTCCAGTACTGTGAATATTTTTTACACTTTTTTTTTTCTCGTAATTTGTACATTTTAGTAACGTCAGTAATCAGCGTATTGGCATTAATAAAATTATAAAATATATTAAACGGTCCTAAAATAATTTGTATCTTTTTCTCCGTCGACTATATTGAGGGCTGGAAAATATCCAATTGACGATTCCTCCATTTTTCCTTGACTTTGCGTATTAATTTGTCGAAACAAACAAAACACGAGCATCGGTGGTTCAGTGGTAGAATGCTCGCCTGCCACGCGGGCGGCCCGGGTTCGATTCCCGGCCGATGCAAAGTAATTTTTTGTCAAAAAAATACTCGTTTTCTCCTTAAAATCACGAAAAAAGCTTATCTATGCAATTCGATTTTTTTCTTAATCGTCAAAAATGAAATTTTCGTCTCAAATGGAAAAAAAATTTACCTGGTCAAATAATTACTACAACTGGTGAACTTTTATTGAACATTGAAAATTGAATGAACTTTTTGAAGATCAATTCTCTCTATTTTTATAATCGTAAAAAAAAAAAGAACAGTAAATAATTTCATATCGATGAATAATTGAGCAAAAATAATGTTCTGTATTTATTTTTTTGTCGCTAAATCCATCGATGAAAATTCTGAATTATAGGCTTCTAATATTTTAGACTGTCTACGATGTGAAAATTTGTGAGAATTTTTTTAGCCCCCATCGTACAATAGGAATGAGACGAGGCTGACTCGACCTGGAATGCCTGATATATTATTAATATAAGAATATAATTATTAATTATAATTTATAAGACCTGCTAATAAACGTGAACGAGCCTGCATAAAAAAAAAAAATGTAATTTACAGATTCTGTAAGAAAAATGTTTAGGATCTGAAAAAGTTTCAACACGATAATATTTGCTAGGAGATTATTGATTTATTATCACATAATAAAACATCCCATTGGAGCATGTTTAGTGGTAGCAACTTTTTTTTTTTTTTTTTTTTTTTTTTTTTAAAGATTAATAAACACGTGTACCCAAATCGGTAAAGACCAATCCAAAGGAAAATTGGATTAAAATGCGTGTGCGATTAATCGCCTATTTATAATAAAATTAACGGGCGTCACACGTGCGCTCGTTTTTTTTTTTTTTTTTTTTTTTTTTTTTACTGTTTTTAAATACATATATTTGTAGCATGAGTTTTGATATTGGAAAACGTGGAAGTGATGCCTATTTCAATCGATAAGATGAATATTAAGTTCGGAACCGAATGTATATGCGGTTACAAATCTTCAGAGTTTGTAAGCATTTCGAATCATCAGATCGAAGTAAGCATCGTGATCGATACTTGCGCTGATAGCGCTGTAATAGTTCATGAATTCTTCCTCAGTTACCTTTTAAAAAAATAAGAGAATACATCGATTTGGTAATACAGATTTACAGGCTTGAGATTATTGTGTTAAGTGATCGAGAACTTACAATTCCATCTTTCGTACTTTCTTGCTCAAAATTTCCAAGAAATTTTTTCATTATATTGTCCTCGCTCTCCTCGCCGCTGATGTAACGAGGGTGACATTTTACGTTGTAAACCCCGCGGAGATCTGCTACTGTGATTTCGCCATCCCCGGTTTTGTCCATTTTTTGAAAGGCCTGTTGAACTACCTTCTTTCGGCTTTCCGACATTGGAGGCTTGAAATTATTTTACAGAAATTCGTACAATGAAAAAAAAAAATCTTCAAAGATAAAGTTCTTTTTTTTTTTTTCAAAATTTAAACTTTGAAAGATGCTGTAAAAATGTATTATCTGATTATGAGTAATTCATTAATTTAACTGGAATTTATTCATCTTGGGATTTATTAATTCATCTAAATTTCATTAATTGAACAGAAATTTGTTAATTTGCTAATTTTTTAAATATAACTCACTCGAACAGCAGTTATGAATTCGGTAAGATCTATTCCACCGCTACCATCAGTGTCGAGTTTCGTAAAAATTTCGGCGACTTCATCGTCGCTTATATCAAGACCAGATTCGTGAAGTCCTTCCAGTAGTTCCTCCTGGCTCAACTGTTTGTTTCCATCGTCATCCATACGTCGGAAAATTCTGTCGAAATCATACATTCCGGATTAAGGATATTAACGCACAAAAGTTTCATAACAATTCCAGGTATTTCGCAAAAAAAAAAAAAAAAAATCCGAAAGAAATCAGAGTCATTGAAGAAATTGCATTTTTTCCAATAATGATAGTACCAATGCGTTATTAATAATCACCATCCACATATGATTATTTTTTAAAGAATTTTTCCTTCAGAATCTTTTCCTTCTCCTTGTACTTAAGCTTTTCCCAAGGAATTGCGTATTAATTGTCAGATATCGACACATCTTTTAATTAACGCTAAATTGGCGAAAATTACTTTTGTATCTCAAGACATCGATTCTTGTATTCTTGTATTTTAGCAAATAAAGAATATTTGAAATATTTTTTTTTTTGGGATTTTAAGAATAACTTTCGAGTTTTCGATTTTTAATTATTCATCTTTTTTTACAAGAGTTTAAATGTTGAAACAAATTGTCTTGTGTACAGTTGATATTGTATAGTGTCGAGCATTGCGTGGAGTATCTATTGCATGGAGTTGCTACTGCGTGGAATTGCTATTGCGTGGAGTTGCAATTGCGTGGAGTTGCTACTGCGTGGAATTGCTATTGCGTGGAGTTGCAATTGCGTGGAATTGCTATTGCGTGGAGTTGCTATTGCGTGGAGTTGCTATAGCGTGGAGTTGCTATTGCGTGGAATTGCTATAGCGTGGAATTGCTATTGCGTGTAGTTTCTATTGCGTGGAGTTGCTATTGCGTGGAGTTGCTCTATTGCGTGGAATTGCTATTGCGTGGAATTGCTATTGCGTGGAGTTGCTACTGCGTGGAGTTGCTCTATTGCGTGAATTGCTATTGCGTGGAGTTGCTATGCGTGGAATTGCTATTCCGTGAATTGCTATTGCGTGGAGTTGCTATGCGTGGAATTGCTATTCCGTGGAGTTGCTATTGCGTGGAATTGCTCTATTGCGTGGAGTTGCTCTATTGCGTGGAATTGCTATTGCGTGGAATTGCTATTGCGTGGAGTTGCTACTGCGTGGAGTTGCTCTATTGCGTGAATTGCTATTGCGTGGAGTTGCTATGCGTGGAATTGCTATTCCGTGAATTGCTATTGCGTGGAGTTGCTATGCGTGGAATTGCTATTCCGTGGAGTTGCTATTGCGTGGAATTGCTATTGCGTGTAGTTGCTATTGCGTGGAATTGCTATTGCGTGGAGTTGATATTGCGTGGAGTTGATATTGCGTGGAATTGCTATTGTGTGGAATTGCTATTGCGTGGAGTTGCTACTGTGTAGGGTTGCTATTGCCTAGAGTAGAGTATTGTGTAGAGTTGTTATTGTCTAGAACTGCTGTGTTGGCAAGTTTAATATATGAGGAATAGAATGTTCGGGAATAAAAATTGAGAAAATATTTTGAACAGTGGATATCTCACCGGGCTAAACCAAGAATACCGTTAGCTCCACGGGCGAGGCAGAGCAAACGTAGTTTATCGATAACGTCCGTTGTTCCGTGTATAGCACGCTGGGCCTTATTAATCATCTCAGCTTCCTGCCTTGTCGTTGCGCTTTGCGGTCTATTAAACATTGTATCTGAAAGAAGGATTATTGCATTGTCACGTAACCATCTGGCCTTGGTGACGCACAATTCACGAGTTACCTGTATCCTTATATTTATGTGTAATATGTGCGAGACGCATTCGCTAAAATGACACATTGGCAAAACCATGAGTTCACCAGTCTAATGTTGTAATAAAAATCTAGGCACAGCTTGCGATTCTACCAGATACATTTTTTTTCTTTTTATTTTGTGGCTATTTATGAACATACAATTTATGACAAGAAAATGTAATTATTTTGTAAGAGGAATTTTTCGTTAAATAGCGTAAAAAAGAATAGAATCGTTGTTGGTGACCCCCATTACCCGCAGGCTTTTGTCAACTGGCAAAAAAATTTCAGTTGGATAGATCAATTTTAGTACTTATTTAAAAATATAATTATAGCACCTCTTAAGTAAATCTTTAAATATCCATAAATTGAACCCTTAAGAATTATATACTCAGTTATAATTTAGATGACAAACGTATGATTAGAACACAACTCTAAAATATGCGGTCTATAGATAAGCTGAAAAATGGGTGGGACGATAATTGCTATACTACATTTATAGTCTGGATAAATGTATAAGGGAACTCAGTCAGAAATAGATGTTTAAATATTTTGCTGTAAAAGTTTCCATAACAGGTATAGAACATTTTTTTTTTTTTTTTTTTTTTACATAAATGTGTATATCAAATATAATGTGTCGGATAAAAAATGATAATACTTTATGGAAAATAGGAAGTTTTATATAAAATTTAATATATACCAGTTGATAAGTGAAATGTTTGGTAATAAAAATTTTGCTAATATTCTTTTGATAGCACAAAAAAGAAAACTTTTATTTTTTGATTGCGATAAACGTATCTTCGATCAGTTTAGATTTATTAATTGTGCACTGGAACTATTGAATAGTAACAGAAAAAAAAAATAATGTTTATTAAAGTAAAAAATGGTTCAGAGAAAAATTAGATCGAATAAAAAATGATCTAGTCGAAGCATAAAGAATTGCTTAGAGTTTTGCATTTTATTTCTATGATTATGATTTTGAAACGAAAATTTTAGCAAAAAAATCAGTGATTAATAATTGAAACTGTTTTATGGATTTTCCTGGCATTGATTTGGAAAGTGAAGAAAAAAAATCTTATCATTGAGAAAAACACCAACAGGTACTAAACTCAGTCAATAATCTTTTATTGGGGTTAAATGGATTCTATAGTTGTAAGTATTTGTCATTGAACTGCCTGTATATATGCTCCAACCGATATATACATATATATTTTTTGACCGTGAATGATAAAGTCCCGATGATCGATCCGTGCAATACGAACGTTATGCTGTGAAGAGCTCAGCCGAATGAGACATTGAATGTAATATTTATTTCACTTCACCTCCACAGCCGATAAATCTACATGAAAATTTGTCATTTCTTTATATTGAGAAAGAGAAAGAATCGAAAAAAAATAAAAAATGTTTTAATTTTTAAGAAACTGACCTTATTAGCTAAATTTTTTTTTTTAAACTCCAAAATTAAGATAGTTAAATATAAATACTTTGTTAAGCTATAATTATAATTTATGGCTTTGAGAAAATAACAAGTTACGTAGGATTTTTTCGTTTTTTTTTTCATTCTCTGGACGATTTTTCGGAAACAAAAAAATGTCTACTTAAAAAAAAAGACAACATTTAAGAATTTCTTCATTTTTTTTTATCTCTACACGAAGATTTTTTTAAATTTTTTTTGAAAACCCAAAATTAAGGTAGTTTGTCTTATATCAATATTTTGTCAAGCCATTAACTTCTAAATTATAACTTCGAAAAAAAAACCAATATTTTCAAAAAAATCGCGACAGGAAGATTTTTTTCAATTTTTTTTCTAAACCCAAAATTAAGGTAGTTTCCCTTATATCAATATTTCGTTTTTTTTTTTAATTAAAAAAAAACAACCTAATACGTAGGATTTCTTCGATTTTTTAATTCTCCACGTGAAGATTTTTCGAAGAAAAAAAACGTAACTTAAATGTATTCTTATATAGAGTATATATATATATATATATATAAAGTACTCACTGTAATTTTTTAAAGATAATATAGTAAGTATAGTTTTTTAAAGATAATAGTACGTGACCGCGAACACTTTTTGGTATAAACCTTTTCAGAAAAGTGGTATAACACTGTTCTTTGATAACACTTTTGAAAATATGCTTTATTTTTCGTAAAAATATAATATATTTATAAAGCATATATACGGAGATAATATGATGATAAGTCGCGGCAAAGAAGACCTGGCGGCAAATGACAATGTAGGTGGGTTTGTTGGGCACGGCTAAATAATTAACTATAGCGACACCGGTAGACTATACCGTTATTGCTATATATATATATCGATAGATAGGCACATGTACAGTCTGGTCGTGAACAAAACATCCAATAATACTCTTGCTTTAGAGGCATTTATACCTGTTCATCAACGCGTGCGTGTTTCACGACTACCACACATGTAATGTATCATAAGAGATAGCAAAAAAGAAAAAAAAAAAAAAAAACAACACGTAGTGGAGCTAACACGTTAAAACTGGCATTGCCAACGTATCCATAACGACACCGGTGTCACAACATGTAGATATCGCGTATTCCCATTCACGTATATGAACAAACATTCAACCGGTTTATTTTATTTGCAATCGATAAAAGTTCTACCGATTATCTTTGCCGATCAATAAAATAGACGCATTATGTTTAGGACTGTTGGGGTTCCGTCCTACCTCTCGACGATTATTGCATCGGACTGTATAATTTTTGTATTTTTTACATTTCAGCTTTTTCCACAATAGTTCTAAATTTTTGAGCTGCAAGGCTTCGTTCAGGTTTTCTTGAAAATCATTTTATGTTGAACACTAGATTGCAATAACAAACATTTAGGTCCAACTCACATTGTTTGTTACTTTTTATTTTGATGCTATATCGAGCTATATTTGCATATAAAATTTTGCTGGTTTTTGAGTTTGGTGATATTGAAAATTTGGGTCAATTTTAGAGGATATTTATGTGAGGAAAAAAAAGTCGATGCGTGTTTGTTTTTGGCATAGAAACATCGTATTTTTACGGTTATGGTGATTGTTGTTTTTGTTGGTTTATCATTTTGTAAAACCGTCTAGAGATAATTTAAGTTTTAGCTAAGCTTAGATTTAAGTTTTAGAATGTACAAGTTTGCTTTAGTTACTAAATAACTTTGATCACTCTATTTTCATTATTTTTAGGATGAGTAATTGTCTGTTCTTTTGTGGCATCATATAATTTTCATCAAAAGGATTATATATGTCATATTAAAGAGACTGCTTGTTATGTATTTTTTTTTCTCGGTCAACATTAACATAGTCGGGAATAATAAAAATGTTAGGAATTACAAAATCTTATTTTTGGTCATTTTAATTGACGATATCGTGATCGTCGAAACGTTATTATTATTTATATATTTATGAGTAAATTGTAAAGACGCGACGACGCCTGCAGTGAGAGATCCAACGGCGCAACCAATCAGAGGCGTGTATGAAGCGGCCAATAGTAGCATCACGATGGAGTTGGTTAGGCAAAATGAAAAAAGGGGGCAGCACGGAGAAAGTATTGGTAACTCCGTATTTTTCCGCGGGAACTTCGAATCGTAACTAACGATGTTCTTCCTGAATTCGCATTGTTAAAGCATCTTGGAATATTGAAAGGAAATTCAATAAAATATTAACGAGATCCGTTCAAGTTAAACGTCGTGATCTCTTTTATTCTTTTTCATTTCGCTTCTTGAAGTGTATTCGCTGCTCTCATTGGCGCAATTTCAACCAATCACACCCGCGTTCAGAAGAAACAAGGAGCATTCTCAATTCTCACACTGTGTCGCTCGAGCGAGGAAAAGACCAGTCGTCTTAATTTTAAGTGTCAATGGCTTGACTTAATTATAAACTCCAAAGTCTAAAATAAACATAACATTAATGACATGGCAATCAAGATAATATTTAAATATGTATTCGAATATTATTTCTCAACTAATATTTGTAGTATTATAATTAATAATAATTATCTGGGAAAGGTTAATTCAAACACTAATTGTTATTATAAAAGAAAAAATTTCTTTTAGTTAATAATTAAAGTCTACATTCTCGAAATTTAAGATTTAAATAAACCACGTGAGCCCTCTGTGAGCAGACGCCAGAATTATGATACGAAGCTTTCTTTTTAGCGCCAAGGTTTCACAATTCTGCCACTAGCCAACCTCACGAAACAACCAATCATGAGATCGTTACGCTAGCTAGTCACGAATTCTTATTTACCAATCGCGAGACTGAAGACCACCGGTAATTTATATGGTCAAATAACCGCAGCTGCATTATGTCTGAGAGGACATTAGTAATCAAATATATCTACAGAAAAAAATAGTTATTACGATAATTTGGTAATTTAACCACTGCGGTTAAATAATTAATGTACTCTAAAGAATATAGTTATATTACAAATAAAACTTGTTATATCACGTCTGGAATGAAAAATTTATCGGTAAAGTGACCGCCGCGTTTCTAGTTACTTTGGTCAATAACGTGTTGCCAGCCTCCGAAAAACAAAATTCAAATTTGTGAAAATCATAATAGCAGATCGATGATAGATTTTTCAAAAAATATGCAGATAGCTGACAAGATCCTAGTTCGATAACAAATCGAGTTTTATTGAAACGTGTCTAATAACAAATCTCACAGATAATAATGTATTTAAATAAATAAAATGATGAACGGTTAAATGCAATAAATGCCAGTGGTTATTTAACCAAGATAAATATTCGGTTATTTATCGCTTTTCATTATTCACTCAGCTTAAAAAATCCTTGGTTATTCTACCAATAGGAAAAAACCAAAAAAATGATAATAGTGAATCCATCTGAATAAATAAATGACCATTAATGAGAACATTGGCGACTCTCGAGTGATGACAAAAATATCACATCTCTAGTGTCTTCTTGAAAAAAAAAAAAAAAAAAAACCAAAGGTAGAGAAGTGAAGAAGAAAAAGCGTCGAATTGATCGAAGGTTTGCAAAGTCGGTTGTCGAACAATTTTCATACACAGGAGATGGTTGCGCGCTAGTGTTCCCGTGTGGCCTATAGTGGCTATAGGCTGGCTATAGAGGCGCTACCCCCCAGAAACACTACCCCCACCCTCGGGCCAACCGAGAGCTCCCCTAGCTAGTGCAAATCTCGGCTGATGCATGTTTTCTTGAGGAATCCTTTCCCGAAAAACGACGCGACAATCGACGGATTTTGTTATCAAGTGCATAAGACCCGTGAGTGAAAAAAAAAGAAGATTATCGTTAATTACTATTGTTCAGCCAAAGTTTACCCGCTGTATTATCATAATTATAAGCGGTTTGTGGTAAAAAGAAAAAGTAAAAAAAAAAAAAGCGAATTGAAGGAAAGACGGGGCGGGGGCGGAGGGAGAAAAGTCACAAAAGAAACTGTGTGGAAACTTGTGGTGAAGGCGCTCCCGGGAAGGGTGATGGCCCCCTTCGTGCCGACAGCGTCTCTCACAAAAGATCTCAGAGCGCGTTTTTCCTTTTTTTTTTTCGCCTAGGCGAGGCTTCGTCGCGTGTACACGCCGCCGCCGCGGCGGCTTCCTCCTGTTTGGCTAACCTGTCTATACGATTCTTCGCGACACGTGATTTCTATGCGGATAGGACGCCGTTTCATCAGTGTACACATTGGGCCCATACACGCTTCGAAACATCCGATTTGATTTTTTGTTGTTTTTTTTCTTCTTTTTTCGATGTGTTTTTTTGTCTTTCTTTTTTTTTTTTTTGTTGTTTTCTCTTTTTAAAATTTCAACACTTTCGCTGTGTTCGTCTCGAGAGTTTATTTATTTTCTCGAGAGCTTTTTCACGACCTTCCCCGATGGATCTTCATCGCTAAATTGAACCGGGACGCGCGACCGGAGCGCACATATATATAACGACGTATCACGCTTCGTTTGTTAACAATGTACGCTTGATTGTGCCGAGGCTTTACAATGTTCTTTCCTTCTTTATTCATTATACACGCGTTATTAATCACCTTATAAACGACCAATCCCACGCATTCGATTCACGAACTTTTTGCCGCTTGTATTGTTTAATCTTTTTCGCTTTTCGGAGGGCCGCGACAGCCATATTGTAAAATTGCTTTATTGGCCCACTATGTTATAACGATCGAGCGTGTATTTCCCGCCTCCGAAAACGATACGACGATCTCTTTTCTTTATTTCTCTTTGCTTTTTTTTTTCTTACTTTTTTCTCTCACGCTTTTTTCCGCCATTGCACGATTTTTTTGGGATATGCATTTTTCGAACATTCTTTTTTATTATTATTATTATTTTTTTTTGTTTGTTACAGACGGAATAGAATAAAAGTCGTTTGTCACGGAGAGACATTCGCCACAAGCTTGGCATTGAAAAACAACTCGCAGACAGGCCACAAACTTTTTATAAGTTATACGACACAAAATAGGTACATATGTGTTATGATTGGTCTATTAGTTTTATATTATGCAAATAGTCGACACAAAAACTACGAATGTTTCGCAAAAATATATCTGTTTCACGTTGGCAAATGATAAATGAAAATATTTTGTCTTTTAACCTGACGCAGAATTTAAACAAACACAGTTTTAGGATATTTTAACAATATTTTCAAATATTTATATGATCAGGTAAATTTTTTATAGAAAAAAAAAACATTGCTGTAAAATAGAGTATTTTTTAAAATTCTTTAGATTTTGGAGTAACAGAGAATGTATACTTGTTAACACTTGTTAGTTTTGATAAATTTGCTTTGGATTTCGTTAACAGTTTTTCATTTTGAGCTTCAAAATGTTGCATTACAAGTTTTATTTTTCGTATAAAACAAGCAAGGAGTGAATTCCATAAAGTATGAATATTGAGAAATAAAATTTAGCTCCAGTTTTCATTTGATGAGTTTTAGAGGCTTTTTTAAAATTAATATATTCTAGTTTGTGCTCATATTTATGGAGGAATTTTTTTTTTTTGTATATTCGGAGCATAAATCATTTTCTTCTATTGAACGAACAGAAAAAGTTTAAAAATATTGGGAGTGTTATGTTCTAAAATATACATGTTATGTTCACATGTATATTTTACTTGCCATTTTATGTATAAATGCACCCAATCATTTACATTTTTTTTTTAATGCTGAGAATTGTTTAAACAGTCAGTAAAAATAAGTAAATTTATGAAATAGAAAGAAAACGATTTTTGTCCAAAGAAGCAATTTTCAGAGTATTTCTTCTTTCATTAATTGCTACGAATTCTTAATCAAAGCAATTTGATTCTACTTATCACTAATTCTTAGTCTCAATTTTTTTTTTTCTGCAAAAAACCTAAAGTCACGTACTACGTATTTACGAATTTTTGGCGATGAAAAATTCTGTTTTCATGTATTGTCTTTTTTTTTTTCATGTACTTGTAATATCACAAAAGAAAATCATTTTAAATCGTCGTTTGGAAAAAATTCACACGCCAAGAGATAGATTTTTTTTTTCACGAGAATATAAGAAATGTGTTTCTTTTTCTTTGTCAACAGATTAATAGCTGAGCATTGAAGAGAGAGAAAAAAACGGAACATGGATACCGCAAGTAACTTGCCTACTGCAGGCAGCTACCCCGGCGGCGTCAGACAACAATTTTGCGTATCATGGAATTCGCATCAATCAAACATGCACAGCGCTTTTCCAAAGCTCCTGAGTTCCGAGCAATTCGTCGATGTTACATTGGCCTGCGACGGCGGTTCTATAAAATGCCATAAAGTCGTTCTATCGGCGTGCAGCGATTATCTGGAGCGTCTGCTTCTGGAAATTCCCTGCACACATCCCATTATATTTTTGAGGGATATGCGGATGTGGGAATTACAAGCGTTGGTGGAGTTTATGTATCGCGGTGAGGTCTACGTCGAGCAGCAACAACTCGCAAAGCTGATGCAAGCCGCCGAAGCTTTGCAGGTAAATTATGTTTTAAAAAAAAATTAGAACCTTGCGAATTGCTTCCTCATTTAGTAGCTTTGACAAAAACTTTTTTTCTTTTTTTACAAAGCTAACTTCTGTGAGGAAGTATGTTGATTAATTTTGAGTTATGAATATATTTGACTGAAATATTTCACACAAATGGAGTAACATTGAATCATGATTACTGTTGAACTTGCCAAGAATCCATCGAGTCGTTTCATTTTAATGACAATTTCGATTTTTTTTTTCCGTCAGTAAACATTGTAACTTTTGTTAATTCTGAGCTATCTGACTGTAAACTATGTTAATTCACGATAATTGATCGTCAACGATGAATTTTGTCCAAGGAATGGATGCTGTGTTTGGTAAATATTGATTTTGCTCCGGAAAAAATGAAAACATTCGCGAAAAAAAAGTGTAAGTTTTTGTTTTGTTCGATTTGTATGGTATTTGGATCATAAGTGGATTTTTCTAGAATAATGTTAACGGTACAAATCTGATGGTATTTTGAATTTTTGCCTGAAATTTACTACATTCTTCTTATTTTTTATTTATGGAATATCCTTAAATTTCATCATTTAAGAATTGACAGCCTAAGAATGTTTATCTTTTTAAACATTTTTTTTTGTCAAAAATTTCATTACAAGGCCACTAAAAACATTTCAACAAGTGCTTTAATTCTTCTGGTTAGCAAATAAATGCAATAATGATAATAATAATGCAGGTTCGTGGATTATCGAGTCAGGGTCGTGACAACAATCAAAGTGAAAATGCATTGCAAAGCAGCACTTCAAGCGCGCCGACAACACCGACTCTGCCGTCAAAACATGCATCATCGAGTTTTAAAGATGACGAACCGGCGAGTCTTGAAATCAGCGATTCCAGTTTTGTAGAGCCAGAAATAGTGTCGCCAGAAGCGACGCTCAATCCTTCAACTCAATCGACACCATCCGGTGATTCACAATCGGGCAATTCGTCAAATTTTATGAATATCGAGCACACGGAAGCTCTGCAACATTTGGAAAAAGCATTGAGCGCTTGTGAGGCCACATTAACGGAGACACAAGGCTCGGTAAAGGTCGAGCCTGATGAGCAGTTTAGCCAGCAACAACAGCAGCAAGACTGCAAACCTTATTCCATCAGTGTCGTACAGCCAAACAGTAATTGCAGTCCTAGCAGTCCCTTTCCAGCTATCGAAGGTAAAATTTATATTTTATTAAATTCAATCGAGCGCATGCAATTTTTAGTCTTAAGGCTGAGGGAGTCGGATCAAAAACGCCGATATTCATTGAAGAATATATATTTTTTATTGGTGGTATTATGAGAGAAAATCTATGGGGCATTCCACCTGGTTTCGATCTGGGTCTGACCCTTGACCCTTTTTTCTCGTAGAGGAAGCTTTGTTTTCGTGATAAATTTTTTTTTCGAGATTTTCATAAAAATGATAAATTGTCATTTATTTAAAGAATAACTCTCGAAAAAATTAATTTATACTAGCTTTAAAAAAACCTCAGAATTTTTTTTTTTTTTTAAATGAGGTTAAAATGTCTTGTATGAGGAGAAAATAAATTAAGTGATGTATTTAAATCTCCTTAGGATACCAGAGGCGCCAGCGGCGTTCGGAACACGAGTTGAAACAGGCGTCGGATTTGGTTGCGCGCGGTATGACCTTCCAAGTGGCCTCGGAAAAATACAAGATCCCAATAAGCACGATTCGATTCTACATGGCACGAAAAGGTATTCTACAGAGGCGAAAACGTGGCCGTGGCTCGAGCAATCTCGGCGTAAACAGTCAACCAGGAAGCCCGGCAAGTCCGCCCTATCACATGATGAATTATCGCCTCCCCGAGAGCCTCAATTCGAGCCTACAATAGTTTAAACGGTATGATCGTGAGGCAACAGCAGCCCCGAAGGAGATATATAGTTCGTGTTAAAACAGTACAGTCGACACTACCTAATAGAGAGAGAAAAAAACAAAGAAAAGAAAAGAAGCGTTCGCTCCGATTACTTCCCTCATCGATATACAATTTCCGCAGAAGTCGATGATTTTATGGCCGATCGTTAAAATACAAAAAAAAAAAAAAGAAAAAAAACGTACACGAATGTACGGGTGGGCTATTTTGCCTAGACAGTTTAAATCGCGTCGAATATTCGCCGTTGTTCGGGTTTACGATTAAATATCCCCCGCGTAAACACGCGGCAAATCGTTTCGACACAATAAACGATTGCGAGTTAACTGAGTGCGTTAGAGTCGCAGTATTAGTACGAGACAGTTTCACCTCGAAAAAAAGCAAAAAGAAAAAAAAACAAAAAAAAAAAAAAAATATTATAAATAGTGTATAAAAATGGTTTAACACACACAATTCGATTATCGAGACAGATCGACGGATTCCTACAATCCAAATATACCCCTGCGAATATTGTAGAAAACAAAAAACAAGCAACAAAAAAGAATCAAGAAAACCGATAATTCGGTTTAAATCGTCGATGCGACGTCTATAGTTGATCTGTGTCAGCGTGTTTACCGAAACCCCGCGCCCTCACCCCCCCCCCCCCCCCTCTGCCCCCCCAATACTCGGATTATCGTAATGAAAATCCGACTATTTTAAGACTCGAAAATGACGGACGAAATTTTTTCATGTTTTCGGGACACTTCTCCAAAGCCCTTTCGTGACAACCTACGAAAAATATTTTTTTTACCGTTTCCACTGAGCCTAGCGAGATCTCGGTTTGCCCTACAAAAGTATAAATGATCATCAGGTTAATGGCATTTTGAAATTTGTTTTTTTTTTTTTTGTTGATTTGAAATTCACGTGAGACTTTTTTTCAAATAGCAAAAAAAAAAATAATTAGGAATCGTTTTAAAAACGACGAAAATATTCATCTTTCGTCGGAAATTTACGATTTTCATATTTATTTATCATATTCCTCGACAACAATATTCATTTTCATACTTCATATTGAGAGAAATATGCATATTTCAAGCAAAAAAAATATATATATATTAATATTTAATCATTGTTCAAGCAGCTTCAAGATAATCGGATGATTTTGAATGTCGCGTTACGATAAAATATTCCCAGAAACGCGAGGCACAATCGTTTGACGCAATAACGATTGCGCGTTAACTGAGTGCGCTAGAGTCGCGGAATTGATACGAGACAGTTTGAAAAAAAAAAAAAAAATTATAAATAGTGTATAAAAATGGTTTAACACACACAATTGGATTATTGAGACAGATCGACGGATTCCTATTATCCAAATATATCCCCCGCGAATAATGTAAAACCGATAATTCGGTTTAAATCGTCGATGCGACGTCTAGTTGATCTATGTCAGCGTGTTTAAACCCCTCCCTCCCCCCCTCTTTCATCACAAATAATCGGAAGATCTTAATGAAAATCCGATTATCTTAAAACTCGAAAAATGACGAACGAATATCTCAAGTTTTCGGAACGCTTTCCAAGCCCGTTCGAGGACAAACCTACGGAAAATATTTTTTTTTACTGTTTTCACTGAACCTAGCAAGATCTCGGTTGCCCTATAAAAATATAAATGATCATCAGGTTAACAGCATTCTGGACGTTTTTTTTTTTTTTTTTTTTTTTCGTTTTGAAATTCTCGTGACACTTTTTTCAAATAGCAAAAAAAGAAAAAAAAAAAATCTCGAAAAATGTCCAGTTTTCGCCGGAAACTGACGATTTTCTTATTTATTTATCATAACTCCTCGCCCCATATTCATCGTTATAGTTCATATTCAGAGAAATATGCATATTTCAGACAAGGAAAAAAAATATATTAATATTTAATCATTGTTCAATCGGCTTCCAAAAATGATCGGATGATATTGTCTCAATATTTGAAGTTATCGAAAAATCAGACAGCAATTAATTAATTTAAAAATCCAATTTCAATATGAAAAGCAATTCATCGAATTAATTTTTTTCTTGTTTTTTTTTTTTTTTTTAATATTAATCGAAAAGCATTTACAGCATTCGACTGAGACTCACAAATAAAAATATTTAAAAAAATGAAAGTATTGTCATCCTGATGACCATTTCTTTTTTTCGAGCCGTTTTTACAGTAGGACGTCCGGTTTAAATCTCTTAAGGCTAAGCAGCTTTAAATTTGATAGTTACATCGAAAGATGCATAGTAATTACTACGACGTAGATTGTGTTATGCTTTTTCATGTTAGTGTGTAAAAAGGATGCGCCTAGGTGATCAGAAGATATCTGCTTCGCATTAGAACAAAAGACGATAAAAAAAAAAAGAAGAAAAAAAAATACCTTGATACAAAGAAATAAGAGATGAACGTTGCAAGGTTTTGTGAAACTACCGACGACACCCCGGTTACACGAATCATTGAAACATTCGGTGTACAGCCTTTGTTAAATAGTGATCAGATGAAGTCATATTTTTCCATGCAATGCAATAATTGTATCATAATTATTTACAGTGAATCGAGTATAGAGAAAGTCAGACGACAAAAAAGAAAAAAAAGTGTGTGCAGATAGTATAGATTACTGATTATTATACCGACTAATGATCCGATTTTTTAAGCTTTCGTTAAACTACGGTCGTGGTTCCGTAAAACGAGCCACCATTGACAGAATTATCACGGTCTAATCTCTCTCTCTCTCTCTCTCTCTCTCTCTCTCTCTCTGCTTTCTGCTGTATCGATCACTGTTTTTGTATACGCAGCGATACGCAATGTTGTAACTGACGAGGGTTTTTTTTTACCATCATTTACCGCGCTAGTATTTCTGACAACCAATGAACAAATACAATTTAGTTATCTAGCGATCATGGGCGACTCTTTTTTTTTTTTGTTCGTAAACTTAAGGGTAAATTTTCGTTTTTAGCACAGAAAAAATGTGATTTTTTTGTTGTTTAACTGTATGCAGTTGATATTTTGAAATGTTGCTGTTTA
This sequence comes from Perithous albicinctus, assembly GCA_964016905.1. Taxonomy (NCBI): domain Eukaryota; kingdom Metazoa; phylum Arthropoda; class Insecta; order Hymenoptera; family Ichneumonidae; genus Perithous; species Perithous albicinctus. The sequence continues at coordinate 21,230,160 of OZ024693.1, read as the reverse complement.
AATTTCGAGGTGATATAGACGCCACGGTTTCTTAAAGAGAGAGAAGGGGGAAAAAAACGATGTATATTTTAAGTGCTAAAAATGGAAATTGACTCTTAAAGAGTGGGGGTTCCACGGCTCGTTGTTGCTTCGACGTAAATATTTTAGAGAGAAAAAAAAGTAAAAAATAAATTTAAAGAAAACCCCAGTAATAGCGTGCCTCTTGTAACGACGCACGGTTCAAACATTAACACGTATAAAGTGCGAGAAAACGAGTAGCCAAGCGAGTTTTAGCTTTACTCAATTCATTCGGATTAGGCCACTCGGAAGGCGAATCCGTATTTAATTTCATAATCGCTAAAAAGGATTCGCCTGTCGAGTGGCGAGTTATTTTGTAGATAGATTTTGACAAAACGGAGGAACGAAAGTTAGCCGATCCTCGAATTTAATTCGCAAAAGTTTTTTCTTTTTTAAAAGCAGCTCCTCGAGCTACAATAATTGAATTATCTCGGAAAAGGGTTGTAACGTTTAGGGCTATCTCCGAATTGGTTTATTTTTTTAACGACGATCGGGATGCGACTCTTACACACTGTAAAGTAGCAAAACTGCAACATACAATTTTCCGTAATTTTTGTTTTCATCGAATGCTACCGAAAGACCCTCGGTACAACAAATATTTTACTTTTTCTTTCGCGTTTTCGCAATAAGGAGGAACAATGGGAAAACAATGAAACAAACAAAAAACACCTTAACAATACAATACAATACAGATGATCCGTAGATTTTTGTAGGCTGGGCGAACAAAGAGATTATGCCATAATTCAAAATTGCTCGAAAATAAATGACGAAACACATTTTAGAATGTAGGGAAAAATTATATTTTTCAAGCTTCATCTTTTAATTTTCGGTTTGCGAGAGCTCGACAAACCTGATATCGGGTTGGTACGAAAAGACCCGTGACGTAATTTTTTTTTTGTTGCGAAAGGGAAAAAAAAATAAAAAAGAAACAATGGTATATTTACAGTGACTTCGATCGGTCAATTGTTTGCTAATTAGCTGCCAGGTAGAGTCTGAAAAGCTGATGCAAGTTCTGAAAATCACTGCGGTAAATATAGCTATGTGCTATAGTGTCTTCGGTGAAAGCGATTACGACGAAGGATCTGAATTAACAAATTTTTTTTTTTTTTTAAACAACAACAACAACAAAAACGGCAGATTGATCGTCCGTCGTCACTGTCGGTACATGAAAGAAAACCCCGGAGCCATCGACATTCATAAAATTCCACGATCAAAACTTAAGTAAGCTTCCCTTAGAGATCCAAGTATTTTCGTTTGATTGTAGCTAAAATACGTCGTGTTTTAAGGATATATTACGTTTAATTTTAAGGGCATGTAAGATGTGTTAGCGATCATGCTTCTAATTAGTGATTTAGGACAGCGCTATAACAATAATTATCATAACTACAATTAATGATCATAAGGCATTTACTAAGTGCAGAGTATTTCTTAATAAAACTAATTCTGAAACCAATCGCGCTTTAATGGGGCTATTCAATTACCTCGATTAATGTATTCTTTTTTCCAACTGTAGGATAACTCTTACATATGAATCTCGATACAATTTTCATTTTAAGCATGCGATAATGATTCTGATGATTTTTTTTAAATTTATTTATTTTCTTTTTTTAGGAAAAACTGCGTGAAATATGCCTGTGGATTTATTGGCATAAACTGAATTATTTTTCTGTAAATTCATTGTTATCATTTTTTTTTTCCTACATAAATTAGGAACTCTTTGATCCACTTAGTTTCTCCTTTAAAACTTGTATATTATAAACAATTTTTGAAATCTCTGTTTTGGATTTACTTGATAATTATGACTATTTTGCGAAATATTCTAACTGTAATAATAATTATTATTTATTGAGGCTCTAGGAACATCGTTTCTTGAGAGCCAACACAATATAATATGGCACATATTAAAGAATAAATAAGCAAATATAAACGAACTTAAAAAAAAAAAAAAAAAAATTAACCGACGCTATACACTACAGAAGCGCATCACGGCCTTCCTCCTCCATCAAAAACCGATGACGCAAGCTACAAAAAAGCTTCCAGCGGAGGAGCATCCGCCACTGCTCGATGCAACAAGTTCCAAAACTTCGACCAACGATAAACGACCTCACGAACGTAGTGGCCCGAAAGGAGAAGAATGCAAAGCGAGTCAGTACGTAAAGCAACACGTCCTGACTGTATTGGCACAGGATTTCCCGTAGTTTCCCTGTGTCCACTGGCGAATGCGATACAGTAGGGGGAATCGATATTTACTACTTAGTTGAAATAATCGAATTATTGTTTGAAATTATTTTTACCAAGTAGAAATAATCGAATTATTGTATCCTCTAAGCAAAGCGTATTTTTAACAATATTTAATAAGGTTTTAGGGGGTAAGTCGGCTACGGACGTAGCCTGTGGGAGATTTGAAGGAATTGGGGGATGAAGGAAATAGGTGGAGTTGGGGACAGTAATAGGGGTAGAACCCCGTACGGTGAAATAGCTATAAAAAAATAATGAGCCGCAATATAAAAGTAGAATCTATTTAAAAAAAAAACGACAACCCACTATTTATCTTTTTCGTCTTAATATATAAGTGCAATCGGCAGTGGAAACCCGACGATCCAAGTTAACGTTTCTTCACTAGTTGAGCAGTCTGCCAAGATTGACGTAAGCTACGGTATTGAGGCTGCTATTTCGAGAACTCGAAAGGATAGACCATTGTCGCTCTCAACAAATAAGATTGTAAGAGACATTGGTGATGTAGGTATCGAAGTATATTCATGATGCAACATAGTGAAATCAGTTGACAATACCTTTATACGTGTCCTATAAATTATTCCAAGTTAATTGGCTGTAGAAGCAGTTTTGATGGATTAATAATTAAAATGGCGTTTTAACTGATGGGATTTAGAATCCATTTATTCAAACTGTAAATCGTACTCGTGGTACGAAGGTACAAAATTACGTATCGTCGGTATTACATTAAATCAGATCAAGTTATTAACTACGCTATAACCGAAATAAAAGTTTTTGCGTTTTACTTGCTCCGGTTTCTGCCCTTATTGGTGTTGTTAGGTAGAATTTGTGAGTTTTTTAATTTACACTTTTTTAAAAAAAAAATTTTTAACTGTTTAGCCTAACTTTGACTTCGGTACAAACGTACGCAATGGTAACACGAGATTCGGATAACGTTGAGAATAAACATCGATCCTCACGTAGGTGCGAATAATACTATGAAGTTATTCAGTTGAGCTGCGCTTATCGATAACACAAGTAAGAGCAACTGAATATTTATCAGACTTTTAAGAGCGTACCACAATATTATTTAACCGAGTTAAAATATCAGATGGATTAAATGTAAAAATCGGACAGCAAAAAATGAAGCACAGCTCATTCGTTACAAAGTATTTGATTCATTGAAATCTGTGCGTATAATGGACTCGAATTCAAAGGCTCTAGAAGGTCCCGAATTGTTATTTTTCGGTGACGAAGATTCATTTAACCACAAAAAAACTGAAGTTCCCATCGTTTTGCTACATTTGGAGAACACACATCGATCATTGTTTAAAACCTTGTCGTGTGATTAATTTACATATCGAGTCTACGCTTCGTGTGCGACTCTTATAATGCGTTTAATAATGGAACATAATGGTCTTCCTGACCTTTATCGCTCTCCTGGAATGTTTATCTTCATTCTTCCGGGTTGGAAGAAGAAATCGGTTCTGAAAACGGGCAATTTTCGGATACGCGGGTAAATTTGAAATCATTCGGATGTAATCCAATGTAGATGAGTGAAAATATCAATTTTTGTGATATACGCACAGAAAAATCTCTCCCTTTTTGCAGAGAATTTGTAGAACGACATATGCACGAGCCGACTTTAGTAGCATATTTTGCTCTCAGATAGTCACATTTTATCAGACAGTTGCTAATTATTGGACCTACCGAATTCACGTATTCGACAGATGCACGATTCGGACGTGTCTTACGTGATATAATTTCATCATTCAAACCCGAGAGGTCAGGTTCGATTGATGACAATGAGCGATTTTTATCGTTACATCATTTCTCGTCCTAATACGAGCATTACTGGTCAAATAATAGGCAGCAATGTGGTAGAGTTATTGCAGTAGTTGGCGGATTAACCCGGACACTACTATCCAATTAAAATGAAGAGTCCTTATTGGAATATACGTATAGTTAAAAAAAGATCAAAGATCGAAAATCGGATGTTTTCTTGAGATTCATGGCTGTTGTAATGAAGCTTCGTGAGCCCGTTAGTTCGAAAAGCTAGTATAAGTCGTATAAAAGATATCGATGCAACGATTGGGGAAGTTGAAGCCTTCGGACAACTTTTGGTAACTTTGTACCGCACATTTTTCGGACTATAAGCCTCGCTTGATGTGTCAACGGCAAAGGTTTTCTCGCTGCCTCCATAACTAATGCTCTTTGAGCGTCTGTCAGGCTGCTAGATCTTTTGATCATACAAGGATCAAAGCTCTCGGCGGCTTCGAGCAAAGCTCTCAATAGTATTGGTTTGTTCGCTGTATTTTGTAGAGAGTTTAGAATTCCGTGAGGATCTCTAAATTGGGTTTTTATCACCACTCTCGCGCCGTATTTGAGCAAAAGCGCCACTATTTCGACCGATGGATTCACATTCGAAGCGACGTACTCCGCTAGAACTGGCCGTAGTGCCGGACCTTCGTCACTTCGGATCACGAGATTTGGATCAGCTCCTCGTTCCAGTAGCATGCACAGGATTTGTAATCTGTTTGGTATGTTGTCAGCACAGGCTACATGAAGGGGCGAGCCTATTATCGGTGATGTTGCATTTACGTTTGCACCTGGAATTTCAAAGTGATTCGTCAATTAAAATGAATTTGGAATTACAAAGAAGAAAAAAAAAAGTCATTCTGATGTAATGCGAAACAGGAGTGAATAATTTATTTGAACAGCACGTAATCATTGTGTATGTGTTAGTATATAAGGAGATGTTATGCATTATCGGTATCCGAGCCAAATTCCATTACCTGCTTGTAAAAGCATTTCGATGATCGACGGATCACCCTTTAGTATAGCCAAGTCCAAGGCCGTTGGTTTTTGATACTCGGGGCCAAGGTCCAATCTGGCTCCCTGCTTCAATAAAAGATTGATGACCGTTGGATCACCTCCGAGAATCGCGTAATGCAGCACTGTCCGATAGTCATGTCTGGCGTCAGCCATTGCATTCACATCCGCGCCATAGCTCAACAGCAGCAACACTGATGATATGCCCTGCAGTTTTTAGTTTTGAAAAAACTGTTTTTGCATTCGCATAAAAAAAATGCCAATAATCATCTATTGGATGTTAGTTTATGTCCGAGACTTTTAAGATGGGGAACATCTTTGATGGCACAAAGACCAATAATTCCTTTCTCGAATTATCGATGACATTTTTTTGTATTCTACATTTAGTGTGAAAAGCAAAGTTGTATATTTTATTTTTCAAAAAATGACGAATTTCTTACTTGAGGCAGGCGGGCTGCTTTCATGAGCGGTGTAAGACCTGCTCGGTCTCGCGTATTGGGTTGTGCGCCAAACGTAAGGAGCAGTTCCATGCAATCTAGGTCCAAGGGCGAAACCAAGTTGATCTCAGAACCAAAGAAGTACCTTTTATTCGCATTAGCGCCAGCTTCCAGAAGTGTCTTCGCGACATCTATGTGGCGATTTCGCAATGCAAGTCTCAGTGGCTCGTCGCACAGCATCGTTCTACATCCAAATACGTATTATTATCATTATTTTGTCACGTGAATTTTTTTTTACATTTCAGTACGATCGATCTATAACAAATTGAAAGAATTCAAAATTTCCTTATCGATTTTTTTTAGTTCAAAATTTCATCGTCTCCAAATTTGCTTTGCAAAAAAACTAAATTTTAATTTTTTTTTTAATTTACCGAAAATTTATACCTGACAGTATTCAAGGGCGTCGATCGGAGATTAAATTTTTTGAAAATTTCAAAATGGTGGATTCAACATGGCTGACCAAAAATACAGGAGAGATTCCATTTTGAATATTTTTTCTTGATCATGTTTTTGGTATCTCGAATATTGAATATAACCAACCTGGGAAAAAGCTCAGTTGTGTCCTGTCGGTGATCGACCTTGGCGCCATATTTCAGAAGTAGCTTAACCAGATCGAGGTAGCCATGCTCGGCCGCCAAATGTAACGCAGAATATCCGCATTCGTCGGCTGCGTCGATGTCAGCGCCCCTCACGAGAAGCAGCTGAGCCGCGTCTGTGTACTTCTGCCATACAGCGTAATGAAGTGGCTTTAAACCCTGTGTCACCGATGCATTGGGCTTAGCACCGCAAGCAAGCAGAATTCGTATCTCGTCCAGGGGTTGCATACGAATTATCGAATCGGCCAGCTCCCGCTGCAACGGGTTGGCGATGCACTCTGCCGGCATCTAGAGTATTCATTGCGAAAGAAGAATTGTTGCATCATTAGGCATTTCGTGTATAGGGTTTGCCAGTTTTTTTTTTTTTTTATTCTACAGCTACAATGAAAGTTTTCAATTTAAAGTCATAACAACCGTTTAATCGGTAATTAGGGAAAGTACGAATAATCTGGATTTTAAAAAAATCACAAACATTAATTTCTTAGAATTATCCAAAAAGTATTGACTCGAATTTAAGAAAATTATCTATTATATTATCATTATTATTGAAAAGAAAAATGATTTTATTGAAAATTTATGAAACGATAAATGACTGGCTTTTTTATGTAGAAAAAAAAATAGATTCATCGATATAAAATATATATGTATATAGTTGGCACGGATCTATAATATTGCGCTAGATGAAATCCACAGCGAATAAGTAACCGACATGTGTCGCGTTCGGTAAATCTAATTCCGTGTTGATCCTTGATCCGTGGTCAATCAGGGAATGATGTCTCGTTTCAAAAATAATCAGCGAATCATGTTTCGGAACTTTTGCCAAAGCCAGAAGCTCGAGTACGACGCAGTTCTCAGTTGCGACGATCCACAAAAAGGAACTGAGAATGGCGCAGTGAATATCGCAAGCTCACGGGACAACACGCACGTTACGACGTGAAAACAGTATATTTGCCACTGCTCTGTGAATATCACGGATAAAGAATCGACCTATCGATTAGTTCGATTTGAAAAATAAATCTGACAATCCAGCTGAATATTACAAGATTAGACATCAGGGTACTTCATGTTAAACATTTTTTTTTTCTTTACAAGTATGCATTAAAAGAAAAAGAAAAAATCGAGTTGCATTATAAATTAACGTGGCTGCAGTGTCAAATGATCTTGAGACGAATTGCAACATTCTAGGTGCGTCACAAAAAAATTACACTATCAAAACAAAAGTGTCCAACAATGCTGAGCATAAAAATGCACAATTTCAAGTCCGTTTTGTGAATAATCATTACTAAAATCCACTTTTATTTGCTGAGCTCAAGCATGGCTTTGAAGATTCACAAAAAAAAAAAGCACCGAAGTTGTTTTGACGAATTTCGAAGATCGATTTCCAATTTCTTCGATGAATATATTCGGAATCGTTCATCTCTCTCTCTCGGTAGTCCGGTCACACTTGTTCTCGAAAAAAAAAGAAAACAAAGAAAAAAAAAAAAAAAACAAAATAAAGTTTTCGCGCATCTCGTCTTTGTTTACTTACGTCAAATATCGTACGGTGTTCCAACATGTAGAAACGATCTTATGAACTGACGTTTTGGTCGGTGGCCCGGTCGTATTTAAAGCATTAGACGACGCGATTTGTCCAAAAATAACACAAAGGGATGTTGCGCGAGGAAGCGACGAGAGGAGAGGGAGAAGCTAACCTGGTGTGTGATGTTTGTGAGCAGCAACACGAGAGGAGCTTGCGCATCGTACCGAGACTCAACGAAACTACGCAACTTTCTCGTTTAGCGGAGAGTAACCTGACGGACGTCACCCTCTCTGAACGACGATTAGGAAAATAGAGAGGAGGATGAAGAGTTCAGAATAGCGCGTGTGTGGCTTTGAAAATCTTAAGTGTGGCTTGCAATAACCGTCAAATTTGCAGCCCCCTCCCCCCTCTTCCATTATATTTACAATGTTTATTGCTTGCATACATTATATCGCTGCAAAACAGTCGTGTTTGCGGCCATTAATCAAGAGCCAGTGATGGGAAGCAGCAGGAAGCGAACGGTTTTCACTATTTTCTTGTTACGTTTTTTCTCATAATTTCTACATCCTCTTTTTTCGATATTATTTACTCTTAATGGATAAGGAAAAATAAAAGAATACAATTTGTAGGGTCATGATAAAAGATATGTATAAAACATATGTAGCCACGTTTAGTACACAAAGTAAACAAAAAAAAGCCCGAAATTAAGCGAGTAAATTTCGGAATAAGTAGTATCGATATAATTTTTCAAGAAAAACAGTTTTTTTTGTCGGCTTAAATACGTGAATTATTCGTATAATAATTAAATAATCATAGTCGGGACGTTTCTGTTATTTATTATTTAGAAATAATAAATAATAGAATTATTATTATTATTTACTATTATAATAATATTATAAATATATATCTATTATTATTATTATTATTTATCATTTTCCAATTAAAAAAAAAATGTATCCAATTTGTTTATTGATTAAACTAATTCTTTCAGTCGAGGTTTTTTTTAGAATGCAAAATTAGTTAATTTTCAGAAATGTTATAGAGGACGAGTATTCAATAAATTATTACATTGGTTAAACATCATTAAATTTTCCCAATTGTCCGGTAAAGCATTGTGTTAGCCACGTGACTTCCGCAGTGAAGGAACAACGAACGCGACGCAGTGCACATGTGTGTGTGTGACACGTGAATTTTCCAAGCGTGTGATTGTTGCTACCGGCGCCAAGTGCGTTTCCTCGATTGAGATCGCACACGTCCGTTAGTGCGTAAATACATTAGCAACGCGTCACAGGGATTTCCCTTGCCTTCGAGCCAAATCTCGATTCAACTCTTTCTTCCACAAAACCCTTCTACGTTTGCTCTTTCCGGGTTTTCATCGTGAACACGCGCGCCCACTTTTCTGTTTAACTCGTAGAGATGTCAAAGCTACATGTGTGCGTATGTGTATATAACATCGCGACTGCCAGTCTATTCGGTCGGATCTACAATGTGCGCATCGCAACGGGGAGGCAAAAGACCTTGCACGAGGTCGCTCAATGTTTTGCGCTAAAAGCAGCGTTTGCGTTTTACACTGAACAGAGAGCTTCCATTAATTTTCAGGTCTGTTTATTTTTCTTTTTTATTTTTCATAAATCATTTTACGTTCATATTATTTTCTTCAAATGCGCACTTTAGTTTTCTGCTCGTATTTTGGCTATGGCTCGACGATACATTTTTTTTAGGCAGAAAAAAGTATACGTACACTTATACGAAAATGTACAAAGCGGAGCAGAATTGGAGCTGTTTTCAAAGATAAAGACACACTGGATTTGGGAAAAAAAATTGGCACAGGTGTATCTTTTTCACGGTCTGATTTTTCTAAGTCCCAATGAGGCCCCTTCCAGGGTCTGACTTTTCTAAGTCCCAATAAGGCCCCTTTCCAGGGCCTGATTTTTCCAAGCCCCAATAAGGCCCCTTCCAGGGCTCGATTTCCTTAAGTCCCAATAAGGCCCCTTCCAGGGCCCGATTTTTCCAAGTCCCAATAAGGCCCCTTCCAGGGCCTGATTTTTCGAAAGCCCTCATGAAACTCGCCTCTAACGTATAAAAGAAATTTACAAAATTTACAGTATATATAACGTAAAATATATCTCTCAAGTTTTCGTAGAAATGCTGATAAGCAATAAACTTAGGTAATCCATTATAAAAATATGCGTTATACCTATTTTGTATCTACATAAATATATATTTTTCGAGTTTCATTGTTGCCGCGACGTTTGAAATTGCAACGCAAGAGACACACGCACACACAGTGTCTGTGACATTCTTGACACCTGCGCACTCGAATTATCGACTGCGCTTTACTTTTGCATTTCCCGGGCGGTATATACCTGCTGATTCGCTGCTGTCTGTATAGTGCATAATAAAATCAACTACTCTTTTGCGGTACATCAGTGCGCATGCGTGTAGAGATACAGAGAGACCTCCGTGGTCTCCGGTTTGTGGTGGAACATGGCGGCTGGTGTTTTGCGAACTGTTTTACGAAAATCCACCGGATTCTCAAATGACGGGAGAATTCTCCTACAAAATGGAGGTCCACTGCATCTCACCAAGTTAGTCTCACAACATTTAACAACCAATAATTTTCTAATTAACATATTACGTTATGTAATACCAATCTAACCTCTATCGTCATTTTCACTGTATTGTATATACATCGCACTTGTCGACAGAAATTACTATATTGCAAGACGATGTTATCATTCAGAGCCATTAAACCGAGACACCTTGATGACATTTTTTTTTTCTTGTCATTCCGAATGTTCTACTTTGTTCCAGCATCTATTGTCGATGATACTTTCACAGATATGTCTCCTCAATTTTTTTAACATTATCTGATAAAAATTTCTAAACAGCCTGTACCTACTTTTTAATGTTTTTAACATGTTTTCTTGAACGAACCATTTTTTTGGACATCTGTGCAATAGATTTTACTAAAACTTGGTACATATCTTCGCATTAATCTTCGTATCTCAATATGAATACTTATTATTATTATTATTACTACTATTATTATTATTGTTATTATTGTTATTATTGTTATTATTATTATTATTATTATTATTATTATAAAATCACTGATTTAAGTATAAATAATTAATGCATGTAAAATGACTTGGAAAAAATGAAAATTAAATGATTTAATCTTGTTTGTAGTCAGCAAAGGACAGCCACTTGGTATCCCGACGCAGAATTTCTTAAATTCTACAATGGCCCGGTGCTTTATCCTGCGGACGGTGTTAAATGGTCCATGCCGCCGATATTAACGCCGACGGTAATTGAGAAAAATATAAAAAACACTAGGATCAACTTTGGGCCTCAGCATCCAGCTGCTCATGGAGTGCTGCGTCTGGTATTGGAATTGGAGGGCGAACTTGTTAAAGCTGCGGATCCTCACATTGGTCTGTTGCACAGAGGCACGGAAAAGCTCATAGAATACAAGACTTATATGCAGGCTCTGCCGTACTTTGATAGGCTTGATTATGTATCAATGATGTGCAACGAACAATGTTTTTCATTGGCCATCGAAAAGCTTCTGAACATCCAAGTACCGATTCGCGCAAAGTACATACGCAGTGAGTAGAGATGTCCATTTTATTTGTTTTAGAGAAGAGAAAGTTTTTCACTCTGACCTTTTTTTTTTCTTTGGTTTTTTCTTTTTTTTTCGAAAATCGTTTGGTATTCATTTAACTGTGGCTCATAAATTTTCCATCAACTTCAAATAATTATGTTTGTCTGTAAAGTCAAATGCTAAGGTCACTGAAATGACGCTATTATTATTATTATTTCCAATAACATTTTTTGTAAAATTCTCTATTAATTGATATGTTTATAATTGTCAAATTGTCGTTTTCTTAATAGCACTCTTTGGCGAAATGACACGAATTCTGAATCATATTATGGGAATTGGAACGCACGCTCTGGACGTAGGCGCTCTTACGCCTTTTTTCTGGCTCTTTGAGGAACGCGAGAAACTTATGGAGTTTTACGAGCGCGTAAGCGGTGCTCGTATGCACGCCGCTTATGTACGACCGGGTGGAGTTTCCCTCGATATGCCTCTTGGTTTGATGGACGATATTCACGAATGGGCATCCAAGTACGCGGAGAGACTCGACGAGGTCGAGGATCTTCTTACGGAGAACAGAATCTGGAAGCATCGTACCATTGATATCGGGGTTGTAAAATCGGAAGACGCGATTAATTGGGGCTTTAGCGGTGTTATGCTACGAGGCTCCGGTATTAAATGGGATTTGAGAAAAACAGCGCCTTACGACGCTTACGATCTTGTTGATTTTGATGTGCCGATTGGTGTCAATGGAGATTGTTACGACAGGTAAAAGTCGTTTCGATTGTGTTTCTACGAATTTTTCTATTTAATTTTGTTGCTCATTAATTGGTAACATTTACGTTTTTTTTTTTTTTTTAGATATTTATGCCGCATGGAGGAGATGCGACAGTCTCTGCGCATAATAATTCAGTGCCTGAATCAAATGCCAGCCGGTGAAGTTAAAACCGACGACAATAAAATTGTGCCACCGAGTCGTGAGGAGATGAAGACAAGCATGGAGGCACTTATTCACCATTTCAAGCTCTTCAGTCAGGGTTTCCAAGTACCACCGGGCTCGACGTACACGGCAATCGAGGCGCCTAAAGGCGAGTTTGGCGTTTATCTCGTCAGCGACGGCAGCAGCAAACCGTATCGTTGTAAAATCAAGGCGCCCGGTTTCCCTCATCTTGCTGCACTTCAGACTATGGGACCGGGACACATGCTCGCTGATATAGTAGCCATTATCGGTACGCTCGATGTCGTATTCGGTGAGATTGATCGATAGAAAAAAAAATAAAAAATAAAGAAATATTATTTATATTTATTGTTCTGGTCATTAAACTGTCCGGGGACAATTTCACGAGTCTTGTATATTATAGCGATGGGATCAGTTGTAGAAAAGAAGAAAACTCAATGGTGAAATATATTAAATGAATTTCTTCCACCTATTCACTATTTCTTTACATATATATTGATTATATACCAAAATGCTTCCCGACTATTTGTTTATTTTGTTGATTTCTGTGAACTTTTTTTTTATTCAGTGGCCGGAATATTGATATACTGATTCAATATAGACAGCCAAATAGGCTGAGAAACATACAAAATTAAATGAAATTAAACGGTATGATAATGTGCAGTAGATTTCAAGAGTAAACGATGAAAGGATATTTATTCACGAGACAGATTAGTACCCATATCATGTCAGTTCGAAGGAGAAAAATGAAATAAACTGGAGTGAGTGACGATCGATGTTATTAACTAAAGAAAATCACGTATCGCTCCGCTCGGTGACTAATACAATAATATAACTTTTCGTTTTAACACAGTTTGTGTAAAGCAGAGTAGATGAAAAGACGTTCACGGAGCATCACGCGCACTGCAACTTAACTGTCTAGACTCCTAATGAAATTCGAGAAAAGTGAGGCGAAAAATTGTGTGAATTGAGCAGCCTCATTGCCGGTTGCTAATAGTCTCGATTGAGGCTCATTGAAACCATAATTTGTCCGATGACGCTGGATGTAAAAAGGTACATGAACATTTTGTTATCCTTTCCTATGCCCATGTCAGAAGTGCTATGGCGAATGCGATATAGAGGTGGAAGTTGGATGCGGCGACATGGAAGTCTGGTTACTGAAACAGCGTTATTGAAACGCCGGCCTTGTAATAGGCGGATTGCCTGCAGATGGGGGGAAATGCAACTAAAATAGAAAATTATCATGTCACAAGATTCAACTATTATTGTGATTTATATTTTATAACTGCAGGAATTTATTCATTAATACGATTTAATTGTTTCATAATAAGAAGAAAAAAAATTATATTCTCATTATCTTTAATAACAATATTTTTAGCAGGATTAGGGGCTAATTTTGAATTTGATTTTTAAAAAAGGATTGCTTTGTCAATTTTAAGTCAATCAGGTCTAATAATTTTCTAAATTTTATTAAAATGAATATTATTTTGAGATTTTAAATTGAGAATATATTTTTTCGAAGATGTATGTTGTTGTCATATTTTAAACACATATTTTAACACAGTATAGATTTAGTGGTTTAAATATGAGAAACCCAACCGAATTTCTATTTTTTTTATAAGTATTTTATTGCATTCATAATTTCTGCACTAATTTCAATACATCTGAATGCATTTTAAAAAGCGTTAAATTCTACGAAAGAAAAAACAACTGATTAAACTTTAGCTTCGATCCTTTTTCGTTTAATCGGTAAATATATAAATTCTAAAGTAACTTTTGAAAAATAATCGGAGCTGTTCAGGATTCTATTTAAATATACGAATGTTTCACACGTAAGTAAAAATATATACAATTATTTAAGATTGGATTATTGGGTTCGAGGTAACTTTTGAAAAGTAATTCTGGCGTTCGTGGAAATAAAAGAAGAAAAAGATGTTACCACGGAAATCGTGATCCACTGCAGTTTTGCATTGAGGAAAAATACACTTAATATATAAAAGAGATGATCGTACGATATATTTGTTACGCAAGCCAGTTTTTCATTGTTAAGCGGTGGCGCAAAAATGCTTTATTAAATCCAAAGGTGAACGCAGAAGTCGTATAAAAAAAATGTCAATTTACAATGATAATCGTAATTGCAACGAAGGAGGTAAATGCAACTTTGCTATAAAACACAAGCTTAGTAGTAATTGTAAGCTTTTCTCTCGGTGGCGACTGCGATAATATTACGGTCTGCGAAGGCGGCCTATGCAATAAGTTTTTTGTAAGATTTTTTGCTCACCGTGTTTGTAAACGTAGTTTCGAGGGAAAAAAACGTATTATCAGTAAGAAAAAAAGTAGACTACACAGAGATAACTACGAGAATTATTTTCATTATTTATAAATTTTTTGCCCGACACAACATAGAGAGATAAAATTAATTAGGGGTCGATGTTTCATGATCCTGACCAGCTTCGATAATAATTTTCATTTTGAAAAAATGTATCCCTGTTATTGCGAACAATTGTTCACGTAATGATGTAAAAACGTATAAATTACGTAAATTGGTTACTTAGTTTCATACAGCGATCAAGATAACAATTGTCAATTTTAAACATACATTGTGAACAGGTCATATATTTTATTTTAAAAGAGTCTAAAAATATACTGAATCTTGAATCGTATCAATAAATAACAATATTTGAATAAACATGGATCGATACGTTTCAGACAAATAGTTGTAATTTACAAAAAAGAAAAAGAGATTTTAACGCACACATTTTTCTGAGCCTCTTTTTCTCGACGGTTTTGACCGTGACATGAAAATCTCGAAAAAAAAGCAAAATAAAAGTCGCCTGCTTATTATAAAACTAAAAAGAAATGTAATTATTGTTATTTTTAAAAATAATGATAAATATTGAAAATTGCAAGCGCATCAGTAGCGATACATCATCCAGACGTAATGAACGCGACATTGGCAGATGATTCGTACTCACTCAGCATTTTAATTCTAGTCACATTTCTTAATGCTTGCGCAATGTCTATTACATTATCGAGGTGGCATGCCCGCGATCATATTACCGCACGCTGCATGTGTACCTCAAAAACATGTTGCGTATGTACATGAGTATTGGTGAATAAGCATGTTTTTGAATCATTTAAAAATTCTCGCTCAAACAGGGAGACGAAAAGGGGATGAAATAAAAATGTGAAAAAATTAGGGCCATTTGAAGTCGTTTTGACGGGCTTCAACATGAAATTTTAAGCGACCACCCTAAAATGCGTCAATATTCGCAAATGCGCGAGTAAAATTTTATATTCGATTTTTCTAAGACATTTTATCGTGAGAACAAACGTTCTTCGTCCAGTTATGCATTTGATTTATATAACTCGTCGACCAGCAGAGGCATTTAGCTTTTACGACTTTATTGCTCTAAATTGGGTACCTCTTTTCAATGCAAATTGCGTACTTAAAATTTTCTCGTGGCTTGGAATGTGGTTTTACATGCTCCAGAATTTTAAATTCATTTAACGAAAATGACTTTCAGTAAAAAAAAAAAAAATGTTTACAAATAAAAGAACAAAACGTTATAGTTTTATTTTTTTATATGTAGTTTTTTTTTTAACGAAAGATCCTTTTTTTATTTATTTCAATCAAAATGTTTGATTATGAATGTTTAAAGCACAATAGTTTTTTCTCAAATAATTCGTAGATTTATTCCAAAACGTATTTTTTTATTTTTTTATTTTATGATCAAGATTTTGTATATTTATTAAAAAAAAATTAAAATACGAATCTTTCGCAAAGCGCGAAAATTGTTTTGTCCTGCAACCAAAAAAAAGGTACATAAAAGTAGAGCTGTTGTTTGACGGAAACACTTTTGTTTTTTATGCTCTAACGGAAGAAGAACACAATACGTGGTCGAAAATTATTAATAACGCTAATGGGATTTTAATGGTGCCACGGTTCAACTGTCATTAGTGTCATTAGTATTCCAGCGTTCTGATATCCGAATAGAGCTAGATGGACGAATGAACAGTTTACCTACAGGAGCGTTCTGATTGCGGCTATACGCATATCGCATAGCAATTTACCATGACGTCGTGGCTCGAATTAATAATTAAGGGGGTCCTGTCGTTACGGTCCCAGAAAGTACGTATTATAATATGGAAATTTATTTATTCAAAGGATCAAAGAGCAACCGATGATTAATTGATGATAAGATAGGCTTCGAAAAAAAAAAAAAAAATTATCGGTTTTTCCCAAAAGATAATATATGTTATTTCGACAAGTCATGTGATCGCCAAACCGTGAAAGTCATGGGCTCTTGATGGGTGCCAGCTCACTTTAATCGTTCTGCGAGATTATTTATGTACATTTTCGTTCATTATCGTCGATTAAAAGAGTAATTTGGGAATTTTGTCGTTTTAGATATTGCAAATTAATTATTAACGTAAATTTGTCAGTACACGTCAAGGAAATGAGGACACGATGCTTTGCGCTATCAATTTTTAAAAATTAATTGACCTGAAAAGGCACGGTCGATTTAAAAATGGTAGAATGAAAATATTTCTAAAGGAAGCAAGTTCCTTGTGTCAATATTAAAAGCTATTATTCTTAAAGGGTTTACCTCTTCGCTTGGTGCTCCTACAAGAAATTAGATTGTTACACATTAAATTTGAGATCTTTGAGCTGAATGTTAATATTCAATTCAGAATTTGATTTGAATATTTAAGAAAAAAAGGAAGTATTTGAATATTTATGATTTCTTCGAATATTCTTGAATCATTCGAATATTCATGAATTATTCGAATATTTATGAATTCTTCGAATATTCATGAATTGTTCAAATGTTCATGGATTAATCGAATATTAGTAAATTATTTAAATATTCATGAATTCTTCGAATATTCTTGAATCATTCAAATATTCATAAATTATTGAAATATTCATGAATTGTTGAAATGTTCATGGATTAATCGAATATTTATGAATTTTTTCGAACATTCATGATTTTTAAAATAAATATTCATGAAATGCTCGAATTATTCAACATTCATTATTTAACAAAGTCATCATCGTCTCTCTGGGCGTCGATGATGACTTTCATACTCGAAGTGTCCTTTGAGACCAGCGTATAGTAGCAGACCGTGAATGTTGCAAGGTTCCACGATTACGAAGTTTACGCCGTCGAATGAATTGTTGAAGCCTTCAACAATGATAACGGATACATATATATTCTGAACGGGCAATCCGGTTAGAAAATTCGATGAAGCTTCCACTCTGCCAATTGAATGACGATCGTATTATATTATGCAATGCGTTACAAGAGACCAAGCCAAGGCTTTCTTGACTTGCGTTTCGTTTCCTATTATGTATGTTAGTTCCGAGAGACGACAGTCAAGGCATACACATATCACGACACAAAACAGTGGCTCACTGCATTTCTATTTTTATTTCTTAATATAAATATATATTAAACAAAAATATATTTTTCGATTGTAGACAAAAATCTTAATACAAAGTTGAAACCCATCATTGAAAAAGAAACACACTTTTCTACATATTTATATTTTTCATGGTCATCGTTTTCATATAATTATTATTTGGTGGATTTAATTGGCTCGCAGAGATCAAAGGATCTATACTTGATCGATCTCATTCTACTATATAGCACATTTTTTTTTGCTCTCATCACCAGAGGCTCGCGTGTTTGTCTTGTCCGGGTGTCTATAAAATGACTATAACTCGGTCATTACAATTAACGCCAGTCTCTCTGATGAGACAAAAGTCACATGGCATTTATCTGTCGTGTCAGAGACTCGCAGTAATAAGGCTATAATTTCACATATTATAGAGGTAACAATTTTTCCATAGTCATGAAAACAAATGGCGATAGTTTTGTTAAATCACGAAAAAAGCGTCACTAAATCGCATATCAAACACACACAGACATACGCAATAATTACAAAACTTTACACTTCGCTAATACTCGCTAATTTCAACATATAGTGTGAGAGGTGTATCGGATAATAACTGGTTGACGCGTTATTGCACCTGGTGCAACGTAAAAATGTATATCCCGTTTTGATTGTAACGATTATATAATTTTGTTACGTATATTTTGCTGTATTGAATATATACTATATATATATATAGAGAAAAGATATATGAAACGCTTTACTTTCACGCTTATTTTCATATACGTACTCTCTCTTTCAACGACGGCGCAGAAAATCTGCAGTTTATACATATATCTATGTAATGATCATCAAGCTACATAATTTTAGAGATTAATATTCCAGCATATAGGGCATTCCATACCAATTCGACGTGGGTCTTTTGACCCTTTCTATTGGATCCGTAATTTTTTATCCGATTGACATAACTCTAAAAAAGCATTACTTTTTTTTATATATTTTTCTACACATTTTTAATTGTGTACGATTTTTCTAAACAAATTGTCGAGAGACACTTTTGAAAAATCATTTATTTTCGAAGGCTTTTCAGAATTCTTTTTTTTTCAGATTTAGATAAAGTGTCGTTCGATAATTTGTTTTAAAATATTGTACATAATGAAAAATGTGTAAAAAACAAGATTAATGCTTTTTAGAATTAAGTGAAACGTATAAAAAATTGCGGACCCATTCGGGAGGGTCAAGAGTTGAGACCTTGATGTCGAAACTGTTTACAAAAAAGATCAATTATTTTTCAAACAATCTAGCATATAATGCCAATATTCAATAACTAATTTTACTGAAATTTATAGCATATATATGCTTCGTTTTGGAGCCACCTGTTACATAAGTTTTGATAATTTCTTCCATGCTTTCTAATATCTATGACTCTGTGACCTGATGTTAGCGCCTACGTCTAGACAACGTTTCCCATGCTGTGATCCTTTCGTAGCTTCTGAATAAATGATTTTTTTATTATTTGCTGTAATCTCCAAATAAAAGAAATTTAATTATTGAAAAATAGAACGAAAAGTATTATATACACTATTATTTATTTATATGGATTGTAAATTTCATTTACATAAATTTGATTATTGAAAAACATAATTATAATTATTTTCCTTCGTACGTAGGTATTTAAATTATATGTGGTAACAGGTTCATTAGTGACGATAATATCGCTATGAAATTAGATAGCTATCCTTACCGTTTGCGGTAGGCTTTTCACATAATAGAAACTTCATTGTCTCTATACCATAATTTGCGTTAAAATAGCTGAAGAAATTCCGTTTTTACAGTATTTTCTGTATCCATATTTTGGAATTTATAATAAAATATATTGATAACCATTGCGGGTCAGTGTACTATATCGGAGTTACGAGCAAAACCGGCTTTTACCTTCCTGACGGAAGAAATCATTCTCCGAAAGCAATATTATATTTACCTCCATGCAGATTGCGTCACGGTTTAACGGGAATTTTTCGAGTGTATTCAAGCTTTGCATAAATAACGAGTAAAGATTCGTTGTTTGCGAATAGTTCGGGAATAACCGACACGACGTCCAATTTTCAAGTAACCGGTTTTTTTTTATATCACAACGGATCAAAAATTAGGATAAAAAAATAATGAAAGTTTGAATCTAAAATTTTTTATCTTGGTAACACTTTTGAGGATTTTACATTCACAGAAGTGAGTGCTTTCAAATATTTGATCTCCCACCTGAAAATTTTAAATGTATTTATTTTCGAAATAAATGCACAAAAGTCAATAAATTTTTGGCAGTCAATACAGCTTTGTGGCACGAATAAAAAATCATCAATGCCAGTGAATTTCACTTATCTGTTTTCGAGTAAAATGCGTTGAAAGCTTTTGACGTCACAATGCAAATTAACACCAGCTGTTGAACGTCGCGGCGGCCATTTTGGACTTTATGAACAGTTCTGTTCTTCCGTTAGATACGACATTTGAATTAACTTGCAAAAAAAAAAAAGTTACGACCAGCTCGATTATTCCCCGCAGCATAAAAAAGTGCTTTTATTAAAAATATCTGTTTATGAGGTTTTACGAATAATTATTAATCGGTATTCATTGAAAAAGCAATCCTAAAACGGTAAATCTAAAAATAATCAATGAAAAGCACATTGATAGAGAAATATATATACGAAGTAAAAAAAGAAAAATGAAGAATGGTCATAGCGAATGCGTCATTAATAAGCACGGAAATGAAGTGGGAGGAATCGGCTAATTCGATGAATTGGAAGGAGCGAGAGAGAGGGAGCGAGGCAGAGAGACTTTTGCACCGAGAAGGAGGAGCTGGCGAGTAAAACCCTCCACGGCTTTGCTCAGGAGAAAAGGCAGGAAGGCAGTCAGGGCAAAGAAGGCAGAGTATGCGAAGCGGGTATATAGGCGCATTCAGGTGGGGGCAATAATAAATCGTTCACCTGAGCCGCGAGCTCGCGCGCCTGCGAGCGAGAGGGCCAAAGCGCGCACCTTAGTGCCGGGCCCGACATCGTACCGACCGTTTCCTCTCGCGTCTACGGCTAATAGTTTCTTTTTTCCAACCCGGTGGATAGCCGAACAACAAAATTCAACTTTGTGCCGTAAACTCTCAGGAAAAAAAAAAGAAAAAAAGAAAAAAAAAAACGGAGACGATCGGCAAACGTCACTGAAGATCAAGAAAAAAAAGAAAAACAAAAAAAAAAAACAAACACATCATTGGGGAACGGTAATCTGACGGATGACAAAAGGTTCAAAATCAGGATCTCGATTGGATTGAAAAAAAAAAACCAACTGGTGGAACTCTTCGTGGAAGATTCAAATCTCTTATTTCTCGGAAGGAAGAAAGCATACAAAAAAATCGGCGGGACCAGAGTTTCGATCTTTGAAAGCATCCGTTTTGTGGTGTGTCCCAATTTATCATCGGACTCTTGGCGTTAATGGCACTTGACAAGATATAGTGTAGAAAAAAAAAAGCAAAAAGTTTGAGAGTATTTGTAAGGCTTTTTAAACCGTGGGGGGCGCCTTCTTCAAGTATAACTTACGTAGGAAACGTGCGTTCGTTTGCTCCGTTCGTTCGTCACCGTTGTGGCGGCATACTTGGAGCTGGAGACTTTCTCCTGCTCGATGTCTCTCTTGGCTTCGTGAATGTGGCCGCAAGAATCGTAACGTTTAACCGCGAACATTTGCGCCTTCGTACAATAATTCCGGTTCTTCGTCGTCGAGAATTTTAAACAAGGTGCTCAGAGAATTTTTCGTTTTTTCTTTTCATGTACTCTGAAAAATTGGAAAATTCGCGTTTTTTTTTGGCTCTACTGATACTCTGTTTCTGATCATTCAACAGGCAAATGTAAAGGAGACAAGATTGTTTTTTTTTTTTTTCGCATCGAGAGATCCATCGGGAAGAGGATTGGAGTGATTGATTAATATTTATTGTGGATAAGCTGAGAAGATGAGGGTTCATCGTGGAATTTTTGCCAAGCTTCAAGGTGGATTCTTACGGCGATGGTGTAAGTAAAACTTTGATGAATAATTGAGTTCTTCCGTTGAAAAATATTGCTTTTAATCATTGGCTTAAGTGTAACGGATGCGTTCGATACGTTTTATTTTTTTGTTTCTTTTTCTTCTTCGCATCAGTCCGGAGCGGATATCTTAGATGGCAAGTCGTGCGTGACTTCCTTTCGGCTATGTTAGGATCTGTTAATTTTACTTCTTCATAGAGGAATCTATGTTTTTGTGAATAGAGAAAAAAAATTTGTGATTTTAATTAATTTAATTTTTAACCGGAGACCGGATGTGTGTATGTGACGAAAAGGACGTTAAGAGGAAAACTGCTGCAATTTTTGGTCGATCGAGATGAAACTTTGCACGCGATTCGAGTTACCACTAAAATTCTTTGGTATTGAATTTACCTCGAATCGGTTGAGGGATTCAAAAGTTATGAATTTTTATTTTTATTTTTGAATATTTTTTTTTTTAATTCTATAGCTCGACAACGGTTCAAACAACTGATCTAAATTTTTGGATATAAAGCTTAAATAGAGTGTGTCAATGTTTGATGCTGAACTTGAAAAAAATTGACAAAGCAGTTAAGATTTTATAGAAATTTCCATTTTCGTAATTTTTTTTCTGGAACTGCTGTAACTCGAGAACAGCTTAAGGAGGTGATCCAAAATGTTGCATAAATCTTTGATAGAATGGGACGTTGTTTGATACTGAATTTGGTGAGCATCCAACAAAGAGTTCATAATGCAGAGAATTTTTGTTTTTTTTTTGCAAAGCTTCCTCTATGAAGAAGCTAAAATTGATCAACATTCTTCCTCGTAGCTCTTAAAAAAAAAAGCTTTGTCAAAGATACAAAATAATGAGGAAGCAATTTGCAAAGCTCAATTTTGCAGCCTTTTTTTTCGTATTACTGTCCTGTAATTTTACATTGCAGATCTATATTAAATTTAATATACCATTTTTGTTATTAATAAAAAAAAAATCTGTTAAATTTTTTTTTAAACAGACTGATGATTCGAGAGGATCTTCCAAATTGGAAGATCCCCTCGAATCAACTCGAATCAATCAAAAGTTCAAAGTTACAATATCGAATCCTTTCTACCAACTTTTCCAGGTTATTCGTGCAGTTAATTGTATCGATCCACGTAATATATTCCAATGTCACACGTTGAAGTCTATTGAGAATCTCTCTGCTGCAGTCTCGCACAAGAGGATTGTCGACCTCGTTAACCATATAATCACGTAGAAGGCTATTTTTTTTTTTTTTTTAAATAAAGAGTAAAACCATTTTTCATCTTACCATGTGACATTAGCTCGACGTTAGATTGTAATTATTTCATTCGTTTCATAAGATATTCGATTCATTCATCATCATAGATTTTCGATAAGATTTACATTTTAGAAAATAATGCATAATTATTTTGAATTTTTAGAATGTTTTAACTATGTTGACAATGAAATTTCGTTTAAAATTTTATTTAATAATGAACATAGCAATTAATAAAACGGCCTAGTTTGAGATTATTTACTCAAAATCTCGACATGTATATGAAGAAATTTGAAAAAATTAAAACAATACTAATTATCATTATTACTGATAATCACATTATGAACCATTCTCAAAAATGATTCACGACTAGAACTTGAAATATATTTTTATAAAAATCATTGCTCATAGATCCGTGAGTGTAAAACAGTGATGGAATCACTTCAGGAAAAGGAAACGATGAGAATCACAATTTGAACCAATTTTGTGGTTTTTGTTTTTACACTTAATAATTAAAAATACAAATTCTCTTATCAAATGATTCACGCGCAAATTTATCATTTCCGCATGACGAATACGAAGTTTTACAGAAATGATATATTTACATACAAGTATTTTTAACAGACTGCGTATATTCGGAAAAAGGAAAAGTGAAGATAATCGACAGCTATGACCGGAACTTCTGGTTTTCCATATCATCATTTAAAACAACAACAAAAAAATCTTTTTTTACAACGCATTTTTTCTACGCATCCAGATGAAGGGTCTCGATTACTGCGATGAGTATAACAGAGTTTCTTCTGCAAGGAAAAGGCATGGAATTTAAAAAAATGCTTTCGCATCAGCTGGCATAAAATGCAGATTTTTAGTGGACACCTATATAAGTGTCAGAGGGTCAGTTTGCTGCACGTGGACCAGTACCACGAGGTTTCGCCGACCGAAACGACCTCGCGCGTCACGGTTCGTCTTGTCTCGTTGCGGGATCTACCAGACATGCGCAGTGACGTCGGGCCTGTAATACGCAGGCTTTTAACTTCCTTGCACCGGTACTATATTCCCAGTATATGAGCAATGTCTATTGCTCCTGTAAATGGATTTTATAGCTGGATATGCACTTTGGTGGATACATAGCTGATCATGAGATAGTATAAGCGAATGTGCACTCTGTACAGCAGTCAAGGGAATAGAATACATAAAATCGGTGTCCCACCAACGCGAGATACTGGAAACGGACGCACATAATCCGCCAGCGAGATCTCAAACACTGGTGTACACGTAACCTGACCACTGGCTCTCGTGGCGAATCGAGCGAGACTCTCTTTTTTTTTTCTCTCTCTCTCTCTCTTGCGAGCCTCTGTCCGTGCGTACATACCCGAGGCATCCACTTGCATGCAGAGCGCTCGATTACAATTGTGCTCAAACACGATATAGTATCACTGTTAAAACTGTTTTGCTATAAGCTTCTGTTACAGGTATGCGTACTGTTACAAGAAAAAAAAGACTACTGGAAATTTACAGTATAAAATTGGAAGTCTTTTTTTTTATTCATAATTTTATGTGTTCAAATTATTAATGAAGAGAAAATGTAAAGTTACAGTACTGCGTAGGACATTTTTGACTTCTCATGGGGGACTTAGAAAAATCAGACCCTGGAAGGGAGTGTCTCATGTGGGACTTAGAAAAATCAGGCCCAGGAAGGTGGTGTCTCATGTGGGACTTAGAAAAATCAGGCCCTGGAAGGAGGGCTTCATGGAGGAATTAAAAAAATCAGGCCCTGGAAGGGTGTCTCATGCAGAATTCAAAAAAACCAGGCCCTGGAAGGAGGGCTTCATAGAGGACTTAGAAAAATCAGGCCCTGGAAGGGGGTGTCTCATGGGAACTTAGAAAAATCGGATCCTGGAAGGAGGGCTTCATGGGGGATTTAGAAAAATCAGGCCCTGGAAGGGAGGTGTCATGAAAGTTTTAGAAAAATCAGGCCCTGGGAGGGGGATCTTACTACTGGGGATGAACTACTCAACCGAATCATGTAAATTTTCATACCGTATACAGTACATTCGAATGTTTTTTTTTTTAACATTTTATAAAAATGGGCATTAATTTTATAAAAATTAATGCGAGAGCGATTGAGTTTGGCCGGAATCAATGAAATACTTCAGATATTATAGAAAATCAGAATATCACAATTTTCAACAAAGAGAGAATTAACAATAAAATCTCGAAAATAAATTCTTTCCTCTATTTTTCTTTTAAATCTGACAAACTTTCACATTCGGATTGCAACCGTTGTGAATGAGTAATGGAAGACTTTGCCGCTATCATGCCGTAACTTAAATTGATCAACGAACCGCGCACATATATTGTTATGACTAGTTACGAATACTACGTGGACGATTTTGCTAACCGGATATACAGGAAAGTCGACATTTTTTTTTTTCATGGGCTTTATTACAATCACGACGATACACGAAATTTTTCGTTGCATACAAAACGCACGTAAATAACAATGTGATAAAAAAACCTGCCTGCCTCACATTATGCATTTTTCGAATCTTGGAAGGAATGTTAAAATTAATGTAACGTGAAGAAGCGCTTTCCAAAGGATTCGAAAAATTTTCATGCAGCACAAAATATTCCATTTTTTATTCTCGTCATTATGGCAATAATAATAAAAATTACAAAAATCAAAACGTTCCAAATTACCAAATAAAATACCATTTTTTTCTCTTTCTTTTTTTTTTTTGATGACTCTGATCCACCTGATGTGGAAGTCACGATATGTATACATCTTGAAACATTCACCGTCTGATGTTTACATAAGGTTGAAAGGTTTTCGTACCAGATATCGATGCACGTGCTCGGTAAACGTTATACTTTTAACATCAGACTTTTGTGCAGCGAGTGCGATGAACCAGTATTGTAAAAATGAGGGCAATGAAAAAAAAAAGAAAAGAAAAAATCGGTTACGAACATTTTTTTTATTTATTTACTATTAAATTAAATATATGGAAAATTTTCGTGCGAAATATGAATTGCCCAATTGGAATTAAACTTTCACCATTTACCTCGTGAGATAATAAAATTCAGCGTAATTTTATTAACATACATTGGACACTTCGTGTTATTTTGACATAACAAAAAATATCCTTAGCACATTTTCTACCGGATAATGGATATTTGATGCTTTCATCATTGTCCTTGATCGGAAAATCGAGGAATCATCATTTTATCATTTACGGTAGAAATTAGAGCTTATCAATTGGCTTCCAAAGTGATCGGTAGGCTGGAAGTGGGTCTACAAACTCGGTCACGCGTTCTTCAATGCTTCTTTAGCTGTTAACTCACATTTCCTTCGCTGCCTCTCATTCACGCGAGACACGAAACCGTTCCACACAATCCTATAGTTTCACCATTTCGAAATACGCAACTTTGACAATGGATTTTCAAGCGATTGTATCGAAGGAAATTCGACTTTTGTTGGTCGTTGTTTTTCGTAATTCTATTTTCAAATATTGTCAACGATTTCTATGAAAAACAAGATTTTACAATTTTTTTGTCAATTAAATTTCATAATTTACGACATTTGAATTGACAAATAAAATTTGAAAAATCAGAAAATAAACAAATATTACATTTTAACGAATTAAATTTCATAATTTACAAATAATAAAATTTTTTTAAATTTAGAAATAAAAAAAACTGAACGAAATTTTTTTTTCGTCCAAATTTCTGTTGCAATAATAAATATTTTATTTTCCATAAATTTCTCGATGGAAGCCTCCCTCTTAATGTGGACTAATAAATTGTCACCATTCCTCTCTGCTTTCGACACTGCGTTGAAGCGTGATCGACGTCAGACAGTATTACAAGTCGAAGTATAACGAGTAAGCTGAAGCATACCAAAGTCAGCTTAAACGTAAAAACGACATGTATATACACAGCGTATAACAGGTAGAGTGTATAAGTTAACGAAGTCGAGGCGTAAGTACGCGTTCGAACGCGGCTTTGACTGCCAGTTTCAAAACCGTTCCCTCCACGTTATGTTACCCAGTCAGCAGAGACACGAGAACGAAACTTTCTATCTATAAGCGATTCCTCGCTTGACCAAACTGCAATAGCTTCGCGGTGCTAGTGACCTGCACAGCGACAAGTCGCCTCGTTGACTTTTCATCAAAGGAAATTATTTCAATTTTCCATCGTTTCGTCATCGTTAAGAAAGATTGCTCGATGATTGATTTTGAGAAATTTCGACGGATCCGATATTTAAACATTTCATTATTTAACGCATGAATTTATTTTTTGTCGACAAAAAAAAAGCTTCAAGAAAATTAAAAAGTAATCTTGAGTTTTTTTTTTTGAAAAAAAAAAAGGATGAAAGCTCAAAAATCTTGATTTGTAATACAGAATTTTTGAGAGAAATTGGAAAATTTTTTTAATTGCTGCAAATCATTTTTTTTTACTAAAAAGAAATGAGTGAAAAAAAAGTTTCAGTAAGAAATCTAAAAATAATGAAACGTGTTTTTTCTTTTTTTTTGAGCATATAGTGATTATGGAGCAAACTGGAAGGGATCTGGGTTGAATGCCTTGCTGAGATCGTCAGGGATACCTCGTGTATATGGGGCGAAACACTTCAAGTCGACCACCCCAATTTTTCATGCCAACAAAACGTCCTGACATTTCTTCAGGATGTTGATCTAGTTGAAGAAAAAAACGTAGGAATTTTTTCACATTTTTTAATTGCATATCGATGTTTCATCGTTCCATCGAAATTGCTGCCGATCTCGCAAATTTTTTCTAACATTCTAGATGCTTCAAAGAGCAAAACGTGAAAATGACAGCTAAATCGAAAAAGCTGTTTCGGAGGTAAAAAAAGTGGCAACTTTATTCAATCGAAAAGTATCATAAAATAAAATCGGAGAATTTGGCAAAAAATCTTGTTGGAAAGTACGGAGAAAATGGAAAATTTCAAGTGGTTATGATTTTTTGTGTGAGCCGTAGTATTGGCGTTAAAAAATGAACAATGATTCAGAAATTTTTAATAGCTGAAATATGCAATAAAAAATCGGTAAAAAATTCCTACATTTTTTCTTCAAACAGACCAAACATCCTGAATAAATTTCAGGACGTTTTGTGGAGATGAAAAATTGGGGTGGTCGGCTTTACGTGTTTTGCCTCATATTCAAAAAAATAATTATTGCTGCAGATTGGTTTTTGGACCACTTCCAACTGGTCGCTGTAATTCACGCCGGACGAATTGTCGTTGAAACCAGTCAATGCTGTAATAAATCTATACATGAAATAGCTGAATGGTGGCAAAAGACACAAAACGGAAAATCAATAATGAATATTAGAATAGATGTGGCAAAAAGAGCCTGATGGTCATTGGATTGGTGTGTGTGTGTGTGTGTGTGTGTACGTGTGAAACACACCAGCCAGGAGAGTCGTTCGCCCGGTACCAAAGCAACTGTGCATGATGACCTGTGCGTGGACGGTTGCGGCGGTGTATAGCGACGACAACACCAGCAGCAACAGCACCAGGAGAGCCACTATGGTGCAAGTTCCACTAGGCGAGAGGTGGTATATACGATCAAACACGCGGCATTCCATCCTCGGCCATTCCCGTGTGAGCCAGACGAACTTGTCGCTTGGTGTGTGTGCTACTGGCTCTTCCAGTTTTCCTGAAACACTCTGTTAAAGAGTCTTTCGAAAATTATTTATTTTTATTTATTTATTTATTTATTTATTTTTATTTATTTATTTATAAATATAAATATAATAAATAAATAAAGAAAAAATGACCTGAAATAATTTTGGGTCTACGTGGAACAACAATCTTGATAATTTTTATTGACAATGTACTGTTAAGTACAATGTGTACGTTTATGATGTAAAATATTGCAGTACTTGTATTACGAAATATTCCAAAAATTTTTTTAGAATAAAATTACAGCAGTGGTAAATCGAAAATTTTCATATAATTTTACATTGCATTTGTATATTACATTTAATATAACAGTTTATGAATAAAAATTAATTTCTACTGCAAATTTTCAGTGAATTTTTGTTTTCGTCTGAAGTGAAGTAATCAATCTCATTTGAATTATCTGATGTCGGAACACTTAGGTCGAAAATTTATTTATGGCGAATATACTCCGTATGGCTTTTATTTCATCTACCAGACTCAATTCGGGCAATTAAAAATAGGAGTTCGCATAACTTTTATTAGTACTTCTACAAGAGAGTGGCTTATCGTAAAAATAAATCTTGGTGGTCTTTTGTTCAACCACCGAAAATTAAAAAAAAAATGTATGGTCGTCATCAATTTTTCACTCTACATTAAAATCTTACAAGTCCATCTGAGATTGAAATAATACAATATTCTCTTCCACATTTTTATTTATTTATTAACTAAATTTTGAATATGGAATTCTATTAGGAATTAAGATTTTGTTTCCTGGCATTCTGCAAGAAAAATATTTTATATTTTATATTTTATATTTTATATTTTATATTTTATATTTTATATTTTATATTTTATATTTTATATTTTATATTTTATATTTTATATTTTATATTTTATATTTTATATTTTATATTTTATATTTTATATTTTATATTTTATATTTTATATTTTATATTTTATATTTTATATTTTATATTTTATATTTTATATTTTATATTTTATATTTTATATTTTATATTTTATATTTTATATTTTATATTTTATATTTTATATTTTATATTTTATATTTTATATTTTATATTTTATATTTTATATTTTATATTTTATATTTTATATTTTATATTTTATATTTTATATTTTATATTTTATATTTTATATTTTATATTTTATACTTTATATTTTATATTTTATATTTTATATTTTATATTTTATATTTTATATTTCATATTTCATATTTCATATTTCATATTTTATATTTTATATTTTATATTTCATATTTCATATTTTATATTTTATATTTTATATTTCATATTTCATATTTTATATTTTATATTTTATATTTTATATTTTATATTTTATATTTTATATTATTTTAAACACCTCTCGAATTATAGCTTCGAGAGGTGTTTAAAAGTTGGTAAATCCTTGAACGGTCGTGTGTTGTGCTGAAATTAGGAGGTGAGGTTTATATTTGACTTGCAGATATTGCCCCTTCATTCTCGGTTTCTTGGCAGTCTCTATACGACAACCTGTGATCTTAGGCCTCCTCTGACAACCTGTGATTCCTTCCATATGACTCGCAGTATAGGCCAATGACATTATAAGTGTGTAGACGCTCCGGTCTCTTGTTCATTCACCGTTAGGCGAGTGTCCCAATCTCCCGATGTCATATACGCTTCAGTCGAGTCACACTTGTGCGTTCTATTATCACTTGCAACTGCATTTGTCTTATCGTAACCCGTATTTTTATGCCTGTGGAACGCAGAACCCTGCAAGTTTATCATGGACCCTTAAATACGTGGAAGGCAAAACTCGAACCATGAATCAAATGTATTTTTCTGTCTTCTTGCATATATTATGTATGGGGCATTCCAGGTCAACTCACTTGCTCATCATCATCATCAAAAAAAAAAAAATAAAATTTTTTTATATTTTGGTCCAAAAAAGAGGATATTTTCTTTGCAGACTTTTATCACATGTTTTATCGTGTAAAATAATTTTTTTTTGCCATAACTTTTGAGTAAAAATGAATTTCGACGAGGTTCGAAATTCGGAAATTTTTATTATACAATTTTGGACGAAATTCAAATATTTTTATGGTCGTTCGAAAGTGGGCTGAGAATAATTTCAATTTTTTTTTTAATTTAAGAAAGAAAAAAATCCAAATTTTGTAAATTAAGGATTTTAATAATAGTTTCTTGCAAGGAAAATAAAACGTGGGGTGAGAAAAAAATTTCCCATGTTTTGAGAGCAAAATGATGAAGATTCGCCCATTTTTTTGGAAATACTCTTTTAATCATTTTTTTTTATTCGAATCATTTTTATTTTAATTGTATTTGAGGTACGAATTTGTATATTGTGAAATTTTAATTTCGGTTAAAAAAAGAAAATTTCCCATATTTTGAGAATAAAATGCTGAAAATTCGCCCATTTTTTTGGAAATACTCATTTAATCATTTTTTAAAATTCTATTTGAGGTGCAAATTTGTATACTGTGAAATTTAAATTTCGGTTAAAAAAGGAAAATTTCCCATATTTTGAGAATAAAATGCTGAAAATTCGCCCATTTTCTTGGAAATACTAATTTAATAATTTTTTTTAATTCGAATAATTTTGTTTAAATTCTATTTGAGATGCAAATTTGTATATTGTGAAATTTAAATTTCGGTTAAAAAAAGAAAATTTCCCATATTTTGAGAACAAAATGCTGAAAATTCGCCCATTTTTTTGGAAATACTAATTTAATCATTTTTTTTATCAGAATAATTTTTTAAAAACTCTGTTTGAGCCACGAATTTGTATATTGTGAAATTTAAATTTCGCTTGTACAAAACAAATTGCAAATATTTATTTAAAAATTTTTTTTTTTTTTTTTCAACCATTTAAGATCTTTTATCGATTCAGTGTATCTAGAATATTTTGCTAATATTAGGTTGGTTTTATGCACACTTGATTGTTACAAGAGATATAGCGTGCAAGCGTAACTCTAATGTACCAGCGACGCAACGAGGGTTTCTAAAGGCATGCTCTCGTCGTCGTTGTCCCCCTTACAGCTTTCCTGTCTTACTCTTGCAAAACTTTCTGTCGTAATTCTCGCAGCATCTACGATCTAGTAACTAGGTATATCGTATAGTTAATGTAAGTGCTCTCCTCTCGAAGCTAGTGCGTTTACGAAATTAAATAAAACCGTCTGTTATGAATATTTATCTCGGGAAAAAAATCTCATTTTCTTTTGTACATCTTATATTTTCTTTTTAAAAATTTTTAAAAGTAATTGAAAAATTTGTGTCTTGAAAAATTGGGGGTGAATTTAAAGATTGAATTTGTGAGTGAAATGTTTGAGTTTATTTGAATTTAAGTGAAAAATATTGGAAAAAGAAAAATCGACATCATTGGAAGATAAAAAGGACATTTTATTTGAATTATAATAATGTGAAAAAATTATCAATAAATCAGTAAAAAAATTGTTTGATAATCGATAGAAATTTATTGTTATTATTATTCAAAATCAATGTGCTCGTTATCTTCAATCACAGATTTTTTTTTTTTTTGTAATAAAACTTTTGTTGGACTAAATAAAATATTTAAAATGAGAATCAAGTGAATAAAAGTGATATTTATGATACAATTTATTGTCGTTTAAATATGAGTTAAAAAAATAAGTGAAGCAGGAACTTGGGTGGAAACGTTACTTTATTACTTCAATGCTTTAGATGTTGCAGCCAGTTGTGAATTTTCTAAGTCAATTACAAAGTCAGAGTGTAGAAAATGACTCGACATAGCGTTTACAGTTTTTTATTTTCTTTTTTTTTTTTTTTTTTTCGTAATATCTGCTCATAGCTTCTGCAGCCAGTCAAGAGAACATCCATTGACTATAAGTTATGCAGATATCCATGTATCTGCTACTCGTCTAACCACTTCTGGATGTACACGGGACATTTCTTACCGATTCGAACTGGGTCTGAAGTCAGTTTTTTTTAAATATTTGATACAAATATATGATTATTTAAGAATAAAAAAAATTGTTAGCCCAAATTTAAAATTCGGAAAAAATTCTCATAATTCCTGTATCACAATATTTTTAAGCTTGAACCCAAAGTGGACCGGACACTGCTTCAATTTTTTATTTACGAATTTGTATTCAAAGAACTTCGGAGAATTTTTTAACATTTTTTGAAAGCATTCTTTTTTATTTGTAATTTTTTTTTCTATTAAAAAAATCGGAAAAAAATCTCAAAAGTCCTGCATCAGATATCAATATTTTTAAGCTTGAACCCAAAGTGGGCCGGACACTGCTTCTATTTTTTATTTACGAATTTGTATTCAAAGAACTTCGGAGAATTTTTTAACATTTTTTGAAAGCATTCTTTTTTATTTGTAATTTTTTTTCTATTAAAAAAATTGCTTTGAAAAAATCGAAAAAAACTCTCCAAAGTCCTTAGAATAAAAATTCGTAAATAAAAAAAAGAAGCAGTGTCAGTGTCACACTTTGAGTCAAAGCTAGACAAAAACATTGCTTATCAGACACAGAGACTTGAGCATTTTTTTTCAGATTTTTCAATCCGAGCTACCAATTTTTTATTTTTAAATAATCATAATTATATTAAATATTTTTTTAAAAATCTAATAAAAATTCTCTTTGCCTCTTAGAATTGGAGGATTAAAATAAAAAGATGTGTGATGAGATCCGAGAGGCTGAGGCCTCTGAATTCAGGTTGAATCGGTATGGAATGCCCCATAGGTAGACACGTGGCGTTAAAGAGAGAAAAAAAGAGAGAGAGAGGACAAAAGTCGTACGAGCTCATCAGGAGTCGCTTCCAAACGGATATGACGTCCAGAAACTTTGCAGAACTATTAGACGTCGTTTCCTCTTCGTCTTGCTCGTGCGTGAATATAATCACTCGCGAAATCATATATACCTCTTTATTTTATCCGGTCAAGATTGAGCACGAAAAAAAAAGATGAAATAAAAAAAAATAAAAAATAAAATGATTTCGGTCTTTCGGCCATTCCTGTCACGTTTGTTTGTCGTGCAATACCAGTTTTGGTTTGGACTTTCGCCCGTGCTCGGAAGAAAGAAATATTTATTGTACACTATAAGAGACCCGCAGTATGGTCAGCTCGATGCTACCTTTCGCTTTTCTGTATTTTGCCCTATAGTGTCCTCACTCTTGACAAATTTTATTTTATATCGATAAAAAAAAATGCATCAAGAAAATTGGAAATTAAAACAAAACAATAGAAAAAAAGAAAATTCATTTTTTGTTCGAAAAAAAAAAATGGTTTAAAACAAACCCATATGTTTTTTTATTTTTTATTAATTTTTTTTTTTTTAATATTTATTTAATACTTGTTAGTGATATTAAAAAAAAATGTAACAATAATTACTGCGAATAATAATAATTGATTCCAAATTGATTAAAAATGACTCAGTATAATTGATATTAAATTTTTGATTTTAATTTCTACCTGTAAATTGAAATGAGTAAATTTTTTAATAATTTTTTTGGTCAACACTGAGGCGAACTATATGTTAATGATTCGAGTTTGGCGAGGGATTGAGTTAATTGAAGTTGAGAAAAGCGGATTCTTATTGTATACAATGGTTTTCTGAGCTTCCGAGACGCGGAGCCGCTCGGTTTTTCGTTCCCTCTCTTTTTCATCCTCCGACGATTTATTCTTTAATTTTAGAAAGCGTCTACCAGATCGTGCAACTTGCTCTTTTAGCTGGTGCGCGATGCCCGCAAAGTTCTCATTTGCTCTCTCACGAAAGTGTATTCACGCATTGTCAAAACGTTACAATATTATCGCGGTACGTCCGTGGGAATGGATTTTGCCGTATAGAGTGAGAACGGGAACACGGAAAGTGACGTTTCCTATACAAACGCCGTTGTTCTGCGATATATACGTAATCCTCGTTCTTATCTCTTTATATTTTATGCTGATATTTTTACAAATATAATTAGTATTATATACGAAGGATTTTGTTTAAACGCTGCTAAAAAGGGGAACAAAGAATTGCCGGGTGTGCGAATGTTCGAAAATATCGAATTATTCGAGTCGAAGTTCGAATCGGATATTCGGTAAATTCGGATGTTACAAAATTATCGAATATTCAAATCCATCGAATATTCGAAAAACGAATATTCAAATCCATCGAATATTCGAAATACGAATATTCAAATCCATCGAATATTCGAAAATCGAATATTCAAGTCCATCGAATATTCAAATCCATCGAATATTCGAAAATTGAATATTCAAATCCATCGATTATTCAAATCCATCGAATATTCGAAATACGAATATTCAAATCCATCGAATATTCAAATCCATCGAATATTCGAAATACGAATATTCAAATCCATCGAATATTTGAAATACGAATATTGAAATCCATCGAATATTCAAATCCATCGAATATTCAAATCCATCGAATATTCAAATCCATCGAATAGTCAAATCCATCGAATATTCAAATCCATCGAATATTCAAATCCATCGAATAGTCAAATCCATCGAATACTCAAATCCATCGAATACTCAAATCCATCGTATATTCAAATCCATCGAATATTCAAATCCATCGAATATTCGAATCCATCGAATATTCAAATCCATCGAATATTCAAATTCATCGAATATTCAAATCCATCAAATATTCAAATCCATCGAATATTCAAATCCATCGAATATTCAAATCCATCGAATATTCAAGTCCATCGAAAATTCAAATCCATCGAATATTCAAATTCATCGAATATTCAAATTCATCGAATATTCAAATCCAGCGAATATTCAAATCCATCGAATATTCAAATCCATCGAATATTCAAATCCATCGAATATTCAAATCCATCGAATATTCAAATCCAGCGAATATTCAAATCCATCGAATATTCAAATCCATCGAATATTCGAATCCATCGAATCGATAAGCATTCCCACATTTTGGATTTTGTGCGTGTGCATTTGCAATTAAAACTAGGAGAAAATTTATTTCTGTGTGTGTCTCGCGTGGTTGCCGCGATAGTACACACAAAGTTACATTTTATGAGAGACTGGAGAGTTCCTTGTTGATAGCAAGGACAACCAGCTTCTGTTAGCTATCAATGTTTCTCCTTGAACACGGATAACTTCCATCGTACATCGTCCGTTCATTCGACATTCGAACGACCCTGTGGCGTGCTCGATAATCGTTAAAGATCGATTTCACAAAAAAAAAAAGACATGTATAATGAATGCCAAATCGAAAGACGGGTTTTGATCCTCTCGACAGGTTTAATCAACCCGACGTGATGAAAAGTATCATTTTGATCATATGAAGAAAAAAGGAAACACGTGGATTTGCAACTTTCAATCTAGCGTCTAGCAACATTTCAGAATATTTTTTGCTTACAATTTAAAACCCACTACTTATACTTTTAATCGGATTTATTCGATGTAAGAAGTTGAAACATTTTTTAGCATTATTATTGTTACTATTATTATTGTTGTTCGTATTTTTGAAAATTTATCGAAAAATGTACTCAAAAAGCTGTTTGGAAATTTCATCTGGTGGCTGTCTAGTCCCGACCTAGATTTACTGGTTACAGTCTAGCAACTGACCAGTAAAACTGTCCAGTCGCTAGATAGCTTTTCTGTCTAAATCCTAGATAAGATTTTAAAAAACCCATTCGTTGGGCGTCAATATACATCGAATCGCGTATTTTTTGGTTCATAAAACGCATCAATCACGAATTTTGGCTTGGTAATAGAAAAAACATTGCCAATGAAATCAACAGCCGAATGAGGTGCAATAAACGCTGTGGCTCACCACACGAGTACAGCAGAAATGCCGATCGCGTATCGCAACATTTCAATTTGCCACTTTGTGCACTAGCTCATCGCACCATACAGACGTTGCCGAACAAACCGCGTGATGACGTAATTTCGAATCAATTATGCCGGACACCATGCCGTTAGCATTGGACCGCTGACGCGACCTTACGAATTCCTGAGCACATATAGGTACGCGGTTTACAACGTTCATGTCCCGAGGCCTCTATGATCGTTTTACAAATCTTCGGACACTTTGGAAATTCAACCTTCGAGACATTGAGACACATCAATTTTTAGATCTTATTTTTAATTTAATTTTGTCTTATTTTCAATTTAATTCAATTTTGTCTTATTTTCAATTTAATTCAATTTAATTCAATTTGGTTTTATTTTCGATTTATTTTTTATTTAATTTTTTTCAATTTAATTCAATTTGGTTTATTTTCAATTTAATTCAATTTGGTTTTATTTTCAATTTAATTCAATTTGGTTTTATTTTCAATTTAATTCAATTTGGTTTTATTTTCAATTTTCTTTCAATTTATTTTTAATTTAATTTTTTTCAATTTAATTTAATTTGATTTTATTTTCAATTTAATTTAATTTCGTCTTATTTTCAATTTAATTCAATTTGGTTTTATTTTTATTTTAATTCTTTTCAATTTAATTTAATTTGGTTTTATTTTCAATTCAATTCAATTTGGTTTTATTTTCAATTTAATTCAATTTTGTCTTATTTTCAATTTAATTCAATTTGGAATTATTTTCAATGTAATTTTAAATTCTAGAAAATACAAACTTTAGAGATTTGAAAAAAAAAAAAATTGTCTGTTGCTGTTTTCGATTAGTAAAAATGTTCTTTTTGTTGAAAAAAGGCCGGCAAAAAATGAGAAGAAATCCCACTTGGGCTCGTATGCCAAAAAAAAAGAATTATTTTTCAATCAAGTTTTTACAGAACTTTTTTTTTCAGATTTAAAAAATGTGTCGTTTCGATAATTTTTCTTTTAAACAAATAAATGTCTATGTTGATATCGGAGACAAATAAGTAGGTGCAGAGATCATTGTAGGCGCATCGGTGACGTGCAGACTCCAACTGTCAACATACAGTTGAACTTGAATTTAAATATACGTACGTTCTGGCTTCAGAACGACAGGACTGGATTTTTATTCATGTATACCGCCTAAAGCGATTTCTCTCAGATGTTTTCTAAGCACTCGATGAGAACGTCGTTCGCTAACAATTATTGTCGGAACATTGTAATGAGCAAAAAAATACGTTTTTAAACGATTGATAACCAATCAAGGTAATTATATGCGTCATCATAGTACAAAAAAAAAAAATTGCTGTCGTATCAAGCAGTAAGGATTTTCCATACGTACTGTTGAGTCATTTTACAAACCAACATGTGATACAAAAAAAAATTGTAACTATGTGCTAATCAAAGTAAATATAGTGTTCGTTTTAAAATTAATTTTTTTTTTGCTGCAGAAAGTATAATTTAATACCAAAAATAACATTTTTCAATTTTTTTTTTACAGTCCTTTTAGCTACTGATTTGATGCATAAAGATTTTTTTTTTCACGAATTTATGAAACTGAAATTTTTGTATCCCAAAAATCATGTGAGCAAAAATTTATAAAAAATTCTGGTTAAAAAAATGCAATTAAGGTGCAAATAAATTAGGAGATTATACAAAAACAAATTGAAACCTACAATTGTGTCTGTTGGGTTGAAAAAAAAGATGAGCTTTCGAATTTTTAGATCCATTTTTGGATGAATCGATTTTCGACTTTATGGCCTTTTAGCTAAAAAAGATATTCAGCGATTTCTTCGAGATGTGCGATGCCTATTTTCGTGGGTTTTTCGTAAATTGGAAATCGTATCTTATATAACAAGTGGAAAAATAACAGTGACTCATATTTAATCGGAGTGAAGAGATTTTTTTGTTGTTACACTGTTAATCCGGTTCGACGGAAGAGCGGCTCGTTGTGAAGCCTCGTGTCCGTCGCTTCGTTAGCGCTCACAGGTGAACTCTGTATAATAATTATAATAATCGCTGTTCTTTTTCTTGCATTTGCCAATCTTGACGCTGTTGGCTGTCGCATTTTCTTTGCTACTATAATCTCTCCGCCAGCAGTCGTCTTACAGGTTTAGATTAATAAATATACGTAGTTAAATTCAATAATTAAAGAAAAACCGGTCATATAAATAACGAACAGGTTAAATATGCAATTATGCAAGATATGGTAAAATTACTTCCATCTACGTTATTCTGGTATTACAGTTTTATTTGTAAAATTGTAAATTAATAAAAATAAGAAGAATTAAAAAATCAAGAATAATTTATTTGTTGAATATTTGTTAAGAAATTAATGCATAGAAACATTGTAAAAATGCTTGAAAAAATTATAGTACTTTTTTTTTTTTTAAGTTTTTGTTGCTTTAAATAAAATTTCAAAATTTTCCTTCTAATTTTCGGATTTTTTTTTCCGAACTATTTGAAACTTGTTCGTTTGTGTCCGAAAGATGAAATTGAGATATTGAATTCGAAGCATCAAAACTGCACGATTTGCGAGTGATTTACAAACGGTTAATATGTATAACGATTCGAGAGGTGAAGTGAAAGCGCGCGCGCGCGCGCGCGATTGTAAAGTGAAAACGAATTCGGGAACGCATCCTCTCCGAGCTGCTTCGTACCTGTTCGTACTGCGCCGAGGCTCTGTCTAATATCGCGCGGGAAAAATCAACGCGGCACTTAGGGCTGCGATACAATGAAACGAATAACAGGTTACGACTTTAGTGAGACGTTGATCGAATCGTACGCCCGGAAATGTACTGTAATTTATTTCCCTGTGAACTTTATATCGTGAATTCTTCCGTTGGCACGATTGCCAAACAGTCTTTTGACATGTTCTGTAACACACGTTTAAAAAAGTCCGGTTATAAAAGTCAATCCTAAGCGCGGAGTTCGTAAAGACGCCACTGTGTCAAAATGGCCGCTCCTCAACAGCTGGTGTTACTTTGCGTTTAGGCGCCAAAACCTTGTTACTTGTTTTACTCGGAAACAAATGTATGAATTTCGCGGAAATTTGTGGATTATGTTCGTGCCACTATTCTTCATTGATTGGCCAAAAATTATTGATTTTTGTCGTCTCACTTCGGAAACAAATGGGTTTAAAAATTTGAAGTGGGAGACGAATAATTGTGTTATCTACTTTTTGCGTAAATATTACACACGGATATTCATTTTTCGTTCGTTTCGAAATAATAAAAATGAATTGTTAAGATTCTTATTTTGAAATTGATTTAAACATTCATTTTTACTTCAAAATCTTATCCTAAATAAATGAATAATGTAATAAACTGGAAAATTTCAAGTCCTTCAATGCTCACAAAAATTTTCACCCACACTTGAGTATACTTGATATACGAAAAAAAAGTCTAAATAATTCAATTGAATCATTTAAAGTCGAATAAAATTTTCGGTAATTTGCAAATATTTTTGGATTTTTTTTAGAAAAATCAAGAAATTGCTTAAAAATGATTAATTTCATTTTCGTATACAAAATCATTTTAGATTCTTTACATATTTCAGTAGCACCCTTCTCATCATTTATTAAGCACCTTTATTCGATGATAATGAGAATATATGAAGCCGTGAACATTCCAGCTCGTGACGTCGTGACTGTTTCAATCAACTTTCACTTGTCAAGGTCGTTTTAGATGTCTGGAGCAAATGTTATATTAACAAATTCATGAATCTCGCGATCTTGCGCCTCTCTGTTATATATTTGATATGCATCACATGACGAGTAAGAAATTACTACTCAATATTTATCATATAATCATGAGAAATTGTTATCTATACCTAGCAATCAAAATGGAAGGATGTAAAAAAAAAAGAAAAAAAAAAAATTGCCTCTAATACTAGTTTACAAAAAGAAACCAATTATAACGTTCTGTTGACCTTCAAACCTGAACTCTTTGGACGACAGTGATTTCTCTGCGTCGAATAATTCATGCTACAAATTGTTCATTTTTCCCATTAACATTACTCATTACTGAGAAAATTTAACATTCCTATACAAAGCTTTTAATGAACCAATGACTCGTTTAATTACAGGTCAGAAAAAATGTTTAACAACCTTTCGAGGAAACAAACACGACTCATTCGATCTTATAGCACTTTTTTTATTAGCGTCATTGTGATTATTTCGGAAATTTATTCTGCTCCCTGATAAATGTAATTCCAAAGCAGAGATAACAAGAAAATTGCAAAAAGTGTCAGAAAAGAAATTTTAAAAAAATGTAAATATTTTCTTTTTTGCAGAGGAATTGATTTTATGAAATTTTCTTTTTTAGATTTTCATGCCAGGACACTCGGAATGGTTCAAAACACCAAGAAAAGCGGTTTAGAAAAAAATGTTGAAATTTTCATAATTTTTGTTTTGTTTTTTTTTTATAACTCGAGAACTGTTGATATTTAACAATTTTTTTATGAGGAAGAAAAATATTAAATTTCGTTTTCTGATTTTTAAAAAATTTTCTTCTTACTTCTGCTTTTGAATCAGATTTATCAGAGAGCAGAATAAATTTCCTAAATGATGACAATAATTGCTAATAAAAAAGTGATGTAAGATGGAGTGAGTTGTGTTTGTGCTTGCTTGAAAGGTTGTTAAAGTTTTTTTTAAAACCTGTATTTAAACGAGGCTCAATAAAAGCTATTTGTCTAACAATGTTACAGATGCAAATTTGCAGATTTTTCTTTAAGTACGTGACGAGATATCGTGAATCGTGTAACATTAGCACAAATGGTATATATATATATCGCAATTAACCGCGAAACATGAGCGTGAAATGTATAAAGCGGAAAAATGGGGAAAAGCGATGTATAGAGTGCAGTTTGTATGTACGCACTTCCGGAAAAATAAGAAGGCGTGTTTGATGCCGTTGTTAGAAAGCGATGCTCGCAATAATAAGCACCGAGTAGTGTCTTTAATATGCGTAGCTAACTTTTTCAACAATGCTGATTAATTTTTCTTTTTTTTCTTCATTTGTTTTTTTTTTTTTACACTTGTAATATTTTCCGCATTAATTCTCAAGACTTTCAAATTTTTCCTTTTTTTCTTATACTCGCAATATTTTCCGCATTAATTCTCAAGACTTTCAAATTTTTTCTTTTTTTTTATACTCGCAATATTTTTCGCATTAATTCTCAAGACTTTCAATTTTTTTTTTTATACTCGCAATATTTTTCGCATTAATTCTCAACACTTTCAAATTTTTTATTTTTTTTTATACTTGTAATGTTTTTCGGATTAATTCTCAACACTTTCAAATTTTTTATTTTTTTTTATACTTGTAATGTTTTTCGGATTAATTCTCAACACTTTCAAATTTTTCCTTTTTTTCTTATACTCGCAATATTTTCCGCATTAATTTTCAACACTTCCAAATTTTTTCATTTTTTTTTCTTATACTTGTTATATTTTTCGCATTAATTCTCAACACTTTCAAATATTTTCTTTTTTTTTCATTCTTTTTTTCCGCATTAATTCTCGACACTCAACATTTTTTCTTTTTTCCCGTTGATTTTTGTTTCTCTGTTCGGCCTCGGTGTTTATGGAAATTTGTTTTTTTTTTTTTTGTTGATAAAATCGTCTTTATCTCGACTTTTGACTTTTGATTTTGTCAGTAATGTAAATAAATAAAAAGTTGCCGTTCAAGGCGAAGAATTCTTCGATGGGAATATTGAGGCAAAAAGAGAAATCATATAGCAAAACTGCATAATTTTGCATATTAATTTATTACCATCGTGAATATCTCGATATGTGTGCAATTTTTTTTTCCTTGCTTAATAACGAGACCGAAGTGACTGAGAATTCACAAAAAAAGAAAATTGCATTTTTGTTACTTGTTCGCAACTATTAATTAGCTCTGGACGGAAAAAGTATTGATTTAAAAAAAGAATAAAAATAACTAACTATTTTTTATTTTTTCTATTATTATTATTATTATTATTAATATTATCAGAGAATAATAATAAAAGTAAAAAAATATTTTCCAAGTTATTTTAATTTTTTTAAAATCAATAGTACTATTATTATTAAATAATCATAATAATAATAAAAAAAATAAAAAATGTATTTGTGTGTGAAAATATGTTTAGGATTTATGCGAATCGCCTTTGCAGCGAGAAATCAGAACATAACGATTCTACCGAAACGACTCTGGACCGCTCGCGTGTCAATTTCGTTTATTAATCAAAAGAGTCATCGCTGTGTATCAGTATTCACTGAATATACGAAAAAAAAAAAAAAAAAAAAAAGTAAAATTCCACTGTGTAAATTTGAAGAGAGTCGACGAGCCATTTACCACCCTGCCCATACGTTAAGTCTTTATTAAATATTGACTTGCCTGAAAGAAAAGAATTAATATCACTTTTTGGAAGCACTCAAATATTTGAGTTTGCAATTAAAAATTATTTACCCTGTCAATTTTTTAAAAAACAAAATTTAAGTGTCAAAATCCTTTTAATACTTTATCGGAGGGACAACGACCTGTGAATCAATTTTTTTTTTATAAAAAAAAGAAGAAAATTAAAAAAAAAAAAATTTTAATTAAAAAAAAAAAAAAAAATGTAGATAAATTGAATTTTTCAATTTCCAATATTCACAATATATTAGTAAAAAATATAACGATATTTTAAATATGAATTTATATATTTTTTATATTTAATTTTGAAAATTACACTTGCTGAATTTAATGCCTCATATTTGATATTTATTTTTAGGCAGAGCCCTCAAATTCGACAGAACGAATTTTTCTTACTGTTCGATTTTGGCTGACATTCGATGATTCGAAGTTCCTTGCACCTCGATTGGATGTTTTAAAATTCGAGAGCTCCAAATTCACGAAGGTCAATGCCGAATTTATTTGAGCCAGAGTTGCCTATGGTTGTGTATATGTACTCTCGGTAGGAGAAGTACCAGGGTACAAGGATAACAAGAACAGAAGATCACCTTCACCTATGACAATCCTCGGACTTTTGTAGATTGCCACAGAGCATATATAAGTCTTGTCGAGACGATAAAGCCATTCAAGGAATGATACTGTATTTAATCCCCGAGGTTACCACATTATAGCAAATTACACATCACATGGTTGATGATGGTCACGCTACTCAATTACATATGCATATGGGCCATTCCACGCGAAATCAATTTTATATTGCTTGACTATTATTAATATCCAATATTTAATTAAGGTAATTCTAAAGCAATAAAAAAAAAAA
Organism: Perithous albicinctus; assembly: GCA_964016905.1. Classification (NCBI taxonomy): domain Eukaryota; kingdom Metazoa; phylum Arthropoda; class Insecta; order Hymenoptera; family Ichneumonidae; genus Perithous; species Perithous albicinctus. Next base: position 21,186,385 of record OZ024693.1, on the reverse strand, counting down.
TTACTCGACAAGGAATTTGAATTTCTATCGAAATATAAATCCCTCGCTTTTTATTTTTCACATTTTTTTTGGAAATATTAGTTTGATTTATATAAAATGCATTTCGCACAAAATTTAAAAAATTTCATTACGTTTTTTTTAGAATTTATTTTAATTTTTTTTAAATTTGGTTTATATTTAATGCATTTCGCACAAATTTTTTTTAAATTTCTTTTCGTTTCATTTTTTTTAAATTAATTTTTCTTTTTTATTTAATTACATTTTTTATTTGTTTGTACATTTAAACATTTTTGTTATTCTTTTCAATTTGATCTCGAAGAATTTCGTGTAAATTTTTGTCGCTTTTTATTTTTCACGTTTTTTTGGAAATATTTCTGCGTCACGTGTCTTCGCTAAAATTCTAAATTACATAGTTTGATTTATATAAAATGCATTTCGCACAAAATTTAAAAAATTTCATTACGTTTTTTTTAGAATTTATTTTAATTTTTTTTTATTTGGTTTATATTTAATGCATTTCGCACAACATTTTTTTTTATTTCTTTTCATTTCGTTTTTTAGAATCTATTTTAATATTTTTTTTTAAATTTAATTTATATAAAATGCATTGGGCACAAAGTTTTTTTTTATTGCTTTCAATTTCATTTTTTTAAAACTAATTTTTGTTTTTTATTTAATTAAATTTTGTATTTGTTTCTACATTTAAACATTTTCATTATTCTTTTCAATTTAATCTCGAAGAATTTCGTGTAAATCTTCGAGGCAAGCTGATTAAAAATTAAAACAAAAGTGTCTCGATAAATCACGTTGATGGAAATGCTTCCTTCATCGGGAATATATATATATGTGCGTCAATGCGCGGAGATTCGATTTCTCACATATCACACCGAAGTGCGTGATTCACACAGAAGCTGTTAAGTAATGTGTAATTATATGTGAGTAGTCGCTGCCAGGAATTAGTGGCACGCCAGCCACTCGTATGTTTCAATTATAAGTGTTGCATTTTACACCTATAAATTGTCGGCGGAATTGCTGCTTTGTCATAAATGAAAAAATTGCCATTCGTAAATTGTCGCAACTGTATAGTAACGAGTGATAAAAAAAAAAAAAAAAAATTTGTCCGGGAAAACAAATTATTTTGCAGTATATTTAATTATTAAATTATTATTTTGCAATATATTATATTAATATTAATATTAATATTAAGGGCAGGGATTTCGGTGAATTTTAGGGATATTAAAAAAAAATATACCATTTTTCTATCGAAGAAAGAATTTTTTTTTGCCAGGTGAGATAAACCTACGGGTAATGAGGGTCACCTGCAATAATTTTTAATTTTTTTTTTTCAAGCTTTAAAGAAACGTTTTTTCTTCGATCGTAAATTTTGGTAAATTTTTGGTAAAAAAAAGAGTCTATGGGGCATTTCATGCAAATTCGACAAAAATTATTTAAACAATTTGTTACAATTATTTTTTTTTATTTAACATGATTTATTTCCCTACAAATTAAAAAAAATATAAACGAATTTTCCTTTTTTTTTATATTTTCAGGGGCAGCCGTCGCAATCGGAGTTATATTGCTAATACTCGCAGTTGTGTTGGCGGTGTTCTTCCCAAAAGTCGTTAATGTAATAGTGAATAAAGAAGTGGCCCTAAGGGCAGGTGGACGAACCTTCGGCTGGTGGAAAGCTCCACCAGTGTCGCCTCACATGCACGTCTACATCTACAATGTCACGAATGCTGATGAGTTTCTTAATAATGGCGAAAAACCGGCGCTGCAAGAACTTGGCCCTTACGTTTATGTTCAACGATGGGAGAAGGTTCACATTACATTCAACGGGAACGACACTGTCAGCTATAAGCAACGAAAAGAATTTGTCTTCTCTCCCGTAAGAAATTTTTTGTTTTTCAAACAATTATAACAAATATTATTATTTAATACTTAAATTTAAAATTTTGATAAAAATTAAGAATTTTTTTTTAATAATTATAACAAAGTTTATTATTCAATATTTAAATTAAGAATTTTGAAAAAAAATTAGATTTTTTTTTTCAATAATTATAACAAAGTTTATTATTTAATATTTAAATTAACAATTTAAAAAAAAATTTGTTTTTTTAGAAATAATTATAACAAAGTTTATTATTTAATATTTAAATTTAAAATTTTGGTAAAAATTAAGAATTTTTTTTTTCAATAATTATAACGAAGTATAATTTAATATTCAAATTTAAAATTTTGATAAAAATTAAGAATTTTTTTTTAATAATTATAACAAAGTTTATTATTTAATATTTAAATTTAAAATTTTGATAAAAATTAAGAATTTTTTTTTCAATAATTATAACAAAGTTTATTATTTAATATTTAAATTAACAATTTTGAAAAAAAAATTGATTTTTTAGAAATAATTATAACAAAGTTTATTATTTAATATTTAAATTAACAATTTTGAAAAAAAAATTGATTTTTTAAAAATAATTATAACAAAGTTTATTATTTAATATTTAAATTAACAATTTAAAAAAAAATTTAGATTTTTTTTTCAATAATTATAACAAAGTTTATTATTTAATATTTAAATTTTTAAAAAATGTTTAACTTTCAAATTTACTTGGAATATTTATTAATTTGTGGAAAATTTCATCTAAATTTTGCTATATTTTCATACTTTGTGAAACATTGAAACATGTTGAAACATGTTGAAACATTTTTAAATGACTTTTTTTTAGTTTCGATGACAAACTTGTTTTTTTTTTTTTCTCTGCAAAGATAAACATATTTTTTTTTATTACTGATTATAGTAAGGATAAAATCTGTGACGTATGAAAGAAATGGAAAGATTTATACTGTTGAAGCAAAACAGGATGTCGTATTACAATCATTCTCAGGATTGTTTACAGCAAACATTCTTCATTCCTGAGTTGTACGCCTCGAGCGACAAATTTCATGTGTCCGTTTAAAGCTGAGAAATACATAGAATGTAAAATTGATAAAAAATCATGAATTTAGAATGAGAAATAAATAAAAATCGAGGATTTATAAATATTCGTGATTTTTCTTGCTGTAAATTGAAACACACATTACGATGATTTTTCACTGAAAATTTCTATTAATCACTAATTGACCATCCGGGTTATTTGCATATCAGTTGTGGCAACGCTTCGTCAACTCAAGTAAACGATTAATGATCATCTGTTGTGTGATAAACAACTCAACGTTGTCATTCGCATGTGCCACTTTTGCCTTGTTTAGCTTTAATGTTTGCATTATCATTTCCTGGATTTATGTTTTTATGCTTCATTTTTTTTTCTTCATTTTTCAAGTAACATCAATTTTATAGCATATTTAAATGAAATGAAATCCGACGATGAATCTCGAATAACAAATTTTCAATATTTTCCTTGATGGACAACGATTGTTTTGAATTACAAAAAAGAAAAAAAAAATTATTGTTGAAAAGCTGTCCTAAATAATGTTTGAAAAAGCTGCACATTTCCATAGATTATTTCTTCACCAAAAATCATCGAAATTTTCGGTTTTCACAAAAAAAAATGTAACAAAATTTCAAAGAAAAAAAAATCAAAGCTCAACAAGTCCGAGTCCTTTTTACGCTCTGAAAAAATTGCAAATTTAATGTACCAAAAGTAAAATAAAAAAAAAAACACAGAAATTGTATATTTTTTTTTTAAATTTCAGGAGCTTTCAGCTGGATCCGAGGATGATCTCGTGGTGGTACCAAATGTGCCAATGTTATCGGCTACAAGTCAGTCCCGACATGCTGCGCGTTTTCTGAGGCTGGCAATGGCCTCAATAATGGACATACTCAAAATTAAACCTTTCGTCGAGGTTTCGGTTGGACAGTTGCTTTGGGGCTACGAGGATCCTCTCCTCAAGCTTGCAAAAGACGTTGTGCCTAAGGAACAAAAATTGCCGTACGATCAGTTTGGCCTGCTCTACGGGAAAAATGGCACAGCAGCCGACAATTACACCGTGTTCACCGGACAATCCGACATCACCAAGTACGGAATGATGGAGAAGTGGAACGGCAAAAGTGGACTTGGCCACTGGACGACACCGAGCTGCGACAGCATTATGGGCAGTGACGGAAGCATTTTTCCACCCCACATTACCAAGAACACCGTTCTCAAGGTCTTTGACAAGGATCTTTGCAGAGCTTTGCCTCTTGTCTTCAAGGTTTGTAAAAAAAAATAAAATAAAAAAAAAAAAGGTGGTAGTCTTTATATCTAATCTGGTATATTAATGATTAAATTAAAAATTTTTTCTTCATTTAATAACTGGATAAAAGGTTTGAATTCAAATTATGAAATTTAATCATATAAATTGCATTGAATTCTGTGATAATTATTAAGATTAGGGAATTTTGCGAATTTCGTATAAAAGTACTTTAATTTTGCTTTCTAATTTTTCGAAAAAATACCGTGATCGGTTTAAATTTTGTAGAAGTTCGGCTATTTAGCTAAGTAGTTCTTCATGACTGAAGACAGGTAATTAAATATTTGGCTATTTGGTAAATTAATAATTTTGGCTTCCTCATTTTGTCATTCCTCACCTCAAGACTTTTGTGAAAAATGAGATTTAATGAGGAAGCAACGTGCAAAGTTCCACTCCGTTTTTTTTTAAATTTAAATAACTAAAAAAGTAAAAAAATGTAAATTATGAAATAAAATACTATGAACTCCATAAAATTATACGAAAATTATTTAAAATTCGGGAATTTTGCGAATTTCATATAAAGGTACTGTTAATTTTTGGAATTATCCAAACATCCGAAAATGTTATTGAAACATTTTTTAACAGCATAATTATGCCGAGTATCATATTTATCTCAAATTACGTGATTTTATCCGTTAAAATTTTTTTTTTAATTTCTAAGATTTGAGATTTTGATGCAAATCGACTGGAAAAATATATTGCCCACCGTTAACACCGTTCGGGTGTTAATTGTTGAACACCTGATTGTTTTTTTTCATAAAACTGCAAGAGCATAACAGCGGAGCTTTCCTCGATTGCCAAACGGAGTCATTTCTAAAAGTGTTTGTTATTTATAGTAATCTTCGTTGCAATGATGCTATGTGACAAAGGTTGCGAGAAATGAACAGGTGCCGTTGATGCGACAATGAATCAAGAGAAGCGGGCGGTAGGTTGCCGGGTCGAATTTAAAGACCGCGCTTGGCCTAGTTTTTTAGTTAGTCTTTATAGTTAAGGCGTTATAGTCTTGATATCCATCTACCCACGTCGAGCTGCGTAACTGTCGTATTATATTTATCACACACTTTACCTATCTTATAATACGTACTTCCGTTGATTGCTCGAGTCTCTAAATTCTTCCTATAAATTGATAATGCAAAAGATTAGCTTGTTGCAATTTTGTAATTAAATGTTTTTTTTTTTTTTTTAAATGCAACTGGACGATTTAAGATGAAATTAAAGGGTCGAAGAATCGGTTCAAAATTAGTGATGCTCATTTAGGAATATTTCATATGTTTGTTTATTATTATTATTTTTTAATATTGGTGTAATTTTTTAAGAATTTTTGTATATTGGTATTTAAGTAAAAAAAAATAATTGAAAGAATCATTTTTTGAGAATATTTTGAGAAATTGTGTTGGAAGTAAAAAATTTTTTATTTTTTATAAAAATAATATGACTTGTTAATCGTATTAATTATTTAATTATTAATGTCATGCTTATTTGTGTTCAGGAGGAGGTGATGACATCTGGCGGAGTTCCCGGATACCGATTTGTACCGCCAAAGGACGTCTTCGCGTCACCCGATAAAGTCGCGGCGCAACAATGCTTTTGCCCGGAAGGGCCGCCTTGCGCACCGGAGGGAACCTTCAATGCATCGCTTTGCCAATACGACTCACCTATTCTAATAAGTTTCCCTCACTTTTTCAGAGGTAAGATCTTAGTGCTACTAACATTTTTTCTCTTTTTTAATAATATTAATCGGTAAACAGTTAAATATTAATTGTTATATGTACAGCGGACCCCGCGTTGCGAGAGGCTGTAACCGGAGTGTCACCGCCAGAGGAAGATAAGCATCAACTTTTCATTGACGTACAACCTACGATGGGAACTGCCTTGCGAGCACGTGCCCGCATTCAAATAAACCTCGCGGTTAGCCAAGTCCGGGACATCAAACAGGTGGCCTCGTTCCCCGACATCGTCTTCCCGATCATGTGGTTCGAAGACGTAAGTTGTCCCATGATCCGATTTTTCCCATGTTCCGATTTTTCCCATGATCCGATTTTTCCCATGATCCGATTTTTCCTATGATCCGATTTTTCCCATGATCCGATTTTTCCCATGATCCAATTTTTCCCATGATCCGATTTTTCCCATGATCCGATTTTTCCCATGATCCGATTTTTCCCATGATCCGATTTTTCCCATGACCCGATTTTTCCCATGATCCGATTTTTCCCATGATCCGATTTTTCCCATGACCCGATTTTTCCCATGATCCGATTTTTCCCATGATCCGATTTTCCCCATGATCCGATTTTTCCCATGATCCGATTTCTCCCATGATCCTAATGGCCCCACTATCCGACTTCTCCCATGATCCTAATGGCCCCATGATCCGACTTTTCCCATAATCCGACTTGCCCCATAATCTAACTTGCCCCATAATCCAACTTGCCCCATAATCCGACTTATCCCATGATCCGACTTATCCCATGATCCGACTTGCCCCACGATCCGACTTGCTCTATGAATCGACTTTCCCCTTGATCCGAATTGCCCCTTGATCCGATTTGGCCCATGATCCGAATTGCCCTATAATCCGACTTCTCCCATGATCCGAATTGCCCCATAATCGGTCTTATCCCATGATCCTAATGGCCCCATGATCCGACTTGCCCCATGATCCGACTTGCCCCATGATCCGAACTTGCTTCGGTCTCCTTTACTGCTCGATGGTAAAAGATAATTAATACACAACATTGAATTTGTAGGGTATCGATGAACTTCCAAGCCAAGTGACCTCATTGCTCAAGATGGCGGTGGATGTTCCTCCGATAGCTCACGCCGCGGTTTCCGGCGCTTTGGGGGCCATTGGTATAATAATTCTAATCGGAGCGCTAATGTGCTTAGCGCGCGCGGCAAAGCGTCAAGAGAAGCTTCATCTGAGCAATCCCCTGCCTTCGAATGTCACGAACAACAAGGGCAATCTCAATCCGGCCTTCCAACCTCCTCCAAAGTACTAAAAAAAAAATCTATCGTATATTCGAATAGAGGCAAATTGTGACGAAAAAAAAAGAAGAAAAGATCTAAAATGGAGGAAGAAACCTTCCTTCTTTGAAGAAACAAAAACGATCAAACAAGTTTCGATACGCCGGTGTCCTCTTGCAATATATTATTGATACTCTTCTTAATGTCTGTTGCATCGAAACGACACTCGCATGTTTTTTTTTGTTGGCATAAAACAGACAAGCCAAGAAGGTATTGTCAGCTGTCGAAAGCTCCATTAGTTGGTTTGTTAATTTGAAAGAGATTCTTAGTACTTTATTTTTTTTTTTTTTTTTTTTTTTTCCTAAGAATAAAAAGAAAAAAGATACCCGCGATCGCACATTGGTGGAGGGCAAAATGAGAAACAGAAATCTTGGTACGACTCAAAAGTCTACTTGAGATTATTATTGTTTTTTTTATACGTCCATCGAAAAAAAAAAAAAAAAAAAAAAAAAAAAAAAAAAAAAACACTTACAAATCAGTTTATATGCTGTTATAAACGCAGTGTCAGGTGTCTCAATAAATACGGTAGTAAAGTAGGTTCGGGCATTGGGTCACTGATCTACATTTTGAAAAGAATAATCTAGAAACCCAAGACAGAGGAATACGAATGAAAAGTGAAGATTGTTATTTTTGTTATTTCTTTTTTTTTTTTTTTTTTTTTTAAATCAAGGTGAATAATCGTAAAGCCGACACTTATCGGACTGGCGTCTCGATAAGTCGCACGGCATTATTGTAATGACAAGCTAATTATAATGCGACCAAAAGCTCGATGAGAGAGAGAGAACATCGTCATTCTCTTTTAGTACAATGACATCAAAATTGTCTTTGAAATTTTTGGATATCTATATAACAACGCTCAATACGTGCAATTTCTATGTGTTAAGGGAACTAATTAAGAATATTGAAAAAGAGGAGAAAGAAGAAGAAACAAAAAAAGTCGTATTCAAGGGAATGGCCTGTAAAAGTTAATTATTTTAAATCTGTTAGGATTGTGTGCATCAAATTGCAGCTTGACATTTATTTTTTGTTTCTCGTAATAAAAAAAAAAATATTGTTATACCGTATGAACGGCATTCGGAGTTTTAACGGCTTTGGCTGTAATCTTTTTTTTTCCTTTTTTTTTTGTGTCTCGTACATAGAGCGTTTTTGTAATTGATCTTTTCTGATCCGTCCAAGGTGTGTGGATCTGGACCAAGTTCTAATTGCCCTTTTTGTAAGATTAAATCTACGAGTTTAGAAATTAATAGAAAACGCGAATACCAACTATTTGGAAGGGCATTTTTATGTCGATCGTGTCTTTTGAGAGATAAAATTGTGAAAAAAAGAAGCGTGTGTTAGATCTTGGCCTGGAAAAGAAAAAAAAATATCCCAACCTCTCGAATATTGTAATTATATATAATTCAATGTACCATTCTACATTATTCTCCTGTGTATAGGTTTTATTATTATTATTATTATTAGCAACGACCCCCTTAGAAACTACTGAAACGTACACTTTAGGTAAAAAAAAAAGAAGAAAAATACTTTTTGTACAATAATAAAAATCAAAAGATGCCAAATATTCGTGTGTAACAAAAAAATTCATAACGCAATTTTGTCTTTCAGCTGAACTTTAGTTTTGTGTTCACTTGATTATTTATTTTAATACGAAAATTGGAACATTTGTTTTGCTTCACATCAGGAATTTTTAAATCCACTTTTTTTTTTCTTTTTTAAATCTTAAATTTGTAATCAGCGTTTGAAGCTGAATTTGAAAATAAATTTTGTAATCAAAGTTTCAACCGAAGCTCGAAATTCTTTTTGCGATTTTATGATTTTGCTTGAAAAATCTTTTGGATCTGCTTTTTACCAATGAAACATTGAAACGTGATTGCAAAAAAAATGTTATATATTGCAAAAGTGATATAAAAGTTTTGAATGAAAAGAAAAAAAAAATATGCTCAAGCATTTGTAAATTTACAGAGCATTTCATTGAGCTTCTCGGAAGTCAAGCAGCTCTCCCATCGACATAGTCTTCCGATAGAGCCAAAGGTTATCGATTCGGAAACAGAAAATCAAATGAAAAATATATAAAATCGCGCGTATTTACACGATAAGAAACTTACGGTCATCAATGAAATTTCCCACCTAATCCGATTGATTTCCAACCAACTGACATAACGCTGAGGCAATATCGGGCTATCGTGTATATATATCGTACAGTTCAACAGATTGTAATTTATCGCAGAGTTCGCCTCGGGTGTGATTAGTCGATTCAATGTTAAATACTCATGAATAAATTTTTTTTCTATATTTTTTTATTCTCGTTAAACGCACTGTCGGCTAATCGGGATACATTTATGGCGTTATGTCGATTAGGTATTTTTTTTTTTTTTTTTTTTTAAAGGAATCTTAAATCCTAAGATTGATAATAAAAATACTTTGAGAGCTCATATTGAAATGGCAAAAAAAAAAAACTTGCAGATTTCTGCTCACTTTTATTATGTATGACTTTACATAATTCGAGGCAATAAAATTTCTTCGAGCAACAAATTGCAAATAAGTGCTAAGAGTGCTTTTCATACACGTGTCTGCAGTATATATTGATTTTCTCAATAAATATGCTAATCTCGTGCTTAAAAAAAAAAATTGCAAGTTATCGTATTCCTCAAAAACATTCGATAAAGCTGAAGTCTCTTAGCATAAAAACGGGTCACTTATTAGTGGATCGGACGGAGATTAAAACACTTATAGGGCGCGAACTCGCAGAATGTGGCTTTATGGAATGAAAATTTTACAATCAAGTCTCTACTTTAGTGAAAACTAAATTGAAAATTTTGTTATTTTAACAGAAACATTTTTTTTTCCACAAAAGTGCACAAAAATGTTCTGTTAATAGTCTCTAGTTTTATAGGATTTTTTTTTTTTTTTTTCATTTTACGAAATATTTTATGTGAAATATGTGCAATTTTTCTTTTGCATAATATTTATTTTCAAAAAATGTGTAGCTTCTGATTTTGCATAAAAATATTGCTGTTATTAGCGAAATTAACAAAAATCTTTAGTTTTCAATTTTAATATGATAAATTTGTAGTATAAGAAAAAAAAACTGCCAAATTAATTTTTACAAAATTTACCAAAAGTGGCAATTTCGTTTTACACAAGATTCTTGATTTTGTACAATTTTGTTTTTTAATAATTTTCATTTATTTGGGAGAACCTTTTTTTCTGCTGCAAAAAATTAAATCTGCGACGTTCTATCAGCGATAAATATTTATCGCGACACCTTTTATTGGGTTGCATAAATAAATCAAAGCTTACGTAGATCTAGTAACCAATCTGTAGACGCCACCAATTACTCGGACTATACCGATAACTTTTCATGGTAGAGGCTACAGATAGAGACTTCAGCCTCATCTTATATTCTTATCGTAAAACATGACTCGAGAAATAAGCATGTTATTCACACTGATTGCTCAAGTGTATTATCAAAACTGTTAGCTCTTAAAAAAAAGACCCCCCCCCCCCCCCTCCATTTACAATTGGGGATCTTATGAATCCCCTTAATAACAAATATGGCGTCGTTACGTCAAAAAAAAAAAAAAAAAATAAGGATCCAAAGGACCTGCTTTGGTTCGATTCTATTACTAAGATCTTAAAATAACACGAGATTACAGTAATATTCTTGTGTGTTTCTAATATTAATTTCCACTTGATTAAAAAATAAATATAAATTTTTCTTTGCATCCTAGAAATATAAAAATGCAATATAAGGCTACGAATTAAAAAAATCGTACAGTTTTGACGATCTTAAAGCTTTAAATCTCTCACAAATTGATTTATAACAAGAAATGTAATATTTGATCTTTTTTTAAATAAGATTATTGACAAATTATTTTTAAATTATATTATAAATAGAAATTCCGGCAAAAGTAAAAAACAAAAAATGTCGATCATTCTCAAAAGCGGAAAAAAAAATTCTACAAAATTTCAGGCGTCTTCCTTGGATCGTTAGTTGCAATTCAAAACCTGTTAATTCTTTGATTTTGCTTACGATAAAATAAAAAAAAATATATATACACTGTTTAAAAAATCTACATAGAAATTACAAGTACCTTGTTGAGAATTTTTTTAAATCATAAACTGTATAAAACAAATTAAAAACTTCTGTAAACGTTAAAAAAAGGAAAAAACGTAGCTATAAAAAAATTAACATTGCTTCTTTTTTTCATAAAAATAAAATATTTCTATAAATATTCTAGTGTTAATTAAAAAAAAAAAAAAATTCTGCCAGGTTTGAATCTGATTCTTGCGTCAGCGTGTATTAATTTATAAGCTCGTTGAATCACGCGGTGCTCTGACCAAAATGTGGAAAATCCATCTTTCAGGTCAACACACAAATATCACTGGTACTTATCAGCCTAATTAGTCGCAGTAAAAAAAAAAATCTCACTGTTATCTTCACTGAAGACATCGATTTTGATTATAGACACTCACACACTCGGTCCTCTCTCTAGAAAACCGCGTGTACAGTTTCTCACTTGAGCATCCAAATTGCGCTACATATGGAAAAGAGAATACCAACGAGGCTCGCCCACTGCATACTGGCTTCAAACGCACCGGCGGTGAAGTACGCTTGATGAAACAGACTCAACAGTGAATCAGGCATCTTATCGATTGCGACCTCGATCCACACGAGTGGAAGTATCGTGCCATCCTTGATTTTGCCAAGAAAAGGCACACCGACGGCTTTTCGCGCCTCGACGTTTACCTGAAGACGCGAGTGTCCTCCAATTGGAATCCCAAGACGCTGGAAAATTTTTGATAAATTCGTCAATTGGCTTAATAATTATAAAAAAAAATTACAAAAAAAAAGAAGAAAAAGATTACTGAATCTAAAAATTTTGAATTCTGAATAAATTTTGACGTTAATTATATCGAAAAAAAAGGTTTTATGAGAAGAAAAAAATTCAGATAAAAAATTGTTAATTGAAAAAAAATGGATTTAATAATTGTTAATAAAATAAAAATAAAATAAATTAAAGTAAAAAATTATTAAATCTGTTAAAAGTAATTTAATAATTTTTTTTTTTCTTTTTTCTTTATGAGATGTTGTTTTAAAATATATGATGTTTAACGTTAAATTTAAATTTTGTGAATGACTGAGAAAAAAAAAAATCGTGTGCTGTAATAATTTTGTTGAAACTTACCGGATGAATTTCAACCACAGATTCATGTTGATCGGTTTGTGGATTGAGTCCGTCGACGTTGTCAAGGAGCTCAGCGTCGCCGCCGTAAAAGTGCGGAAATGAAGCCAAGAATGGCATGTTGAAAGTGCACGCGGAAGTATTGAAAATTCCGGCAGGTGGACACGATCGTTCACTTGAGTCGGGAGACTTTTTGCTACAATAGCAATTGTCTTTCGTCGCTGAAGAAGTTAGAGCATCAGGAGACGGTTTATAGCTAAGAAAAACAAGGAGACAATAATTACATAATTCAGTCAATTTTAAAACGAAAGTTTAACGTTTATACATTTTTTATTAAATGAAAAATCAATATTTATTTTTTTGTAATTTTAAAATTAATACAAATAGAAAAACAAGGAAATGATAAAATAATTAAATAATTCAGTCAATTTTAAAACGAAATTTTAACATTTATACATTTTTTATTAAATGAAAAATAAATATTAATTTTTTTGTAATTTCAAAATTAATACAAATAGAAAAACAAGGGAATGATGAAATAATTATATAATTCAGTCAATTTTAAAACGAAAGTTTAACATTTGTGCATTTTTTGTTAAATGAAAAATAAATATTAATTTTTTTGTAATTTAAAAATTAATACAGATAGAAAAACAAGGGAATGATAAAATAATTACATAATTCAGTTAATTTTAAAACGAAATTTTAACGTTTATACATTTTTTATTAAATGAAAAATCAATATTTATTTTTTTGTAATTTAAAAAATAAATATAAATAGAGAAACAAGGGAATGCTGGAATAATTACATAATTCAGTCAATTTTAAAACGAAATTTTAACATTTCTACATTTTTTATTAAATGAAAAATAAATATTAATTTTTTTGTAATTTTAAATTTAATACAAATAGAAAAACAAGGGAATGATGAAATAATTAAATAATTCAGTCAATTTTAAAACCAAATTTTAACATTTCTACATTTTTTATTAAATGAAAAATAAATATTAATTTTTTTGTAATTTAAAAAATAAATACAAATAGAAAAACAAGGGAATGATAAAATAATTACATAATTCAGTAAATTTTAAAACGAAAGTTTAACATTTACACATTTTTTATTAAACGAAATGTTTTATATTCTAAGCATTGATTAAAATTGCTGGAATAAAAAAAGGCCTAAAAAAAAAAAAATCAAAAATACTCACGTTAGTGTTGGAATTCCATAGACATTTCCATGACCACGATAATTTAATGATAATGTTCTGCACATATCTCGCGCATAAACTTTGAGAGTCGAATTGGTGTTTTGGAAGAGCGAAGGCGGAAACATTGTGCCGTCGGTACCCTCGATTTTGTCGCACTTCTCGTCGCCCCAAACGTCACGACTTTCCATACCGTTGATTTCTGTTATTAATCCCAGCTCGTTTATGTCACCTTTGCCTGTTTTAATTGTCACGCGATCTTTCGACAGTCCGGCTTTCTGCAATTAAAAGATTACATTTCAATGTATCAATCGTGAAGAATCAGATTTCATTCTACTTATTCTACTTGGTGTCTTAAAAAAAAAAAAAGTGTCTTTATCGTCATTAAAAATGAGTTAGAATCTGTTTTTTTTTTTTTTAATGATCTGGAATTCAATTAAATGTGCCATTAAATAATAGCACTGTTTCTTTTTTTAATTAGTAAGATTTTTCTTTAATTTAAAAAAGAATATTTTAAGTCAATCATTTTATTTTTTTCAATTTTAACAAAATGTTTATTTGCTATTTTTTTTTAAATCAATTTAAAAAAAAAAAATTTTAAATAAAATTTTAAATCAAATAAACCATTTTTTTTTAGGTAACGAAATGTTCTCTTTGCGGCTGAAATGAAACATTTTATTGACAAGTAAATATTTCGGTGAGTCAATGAAATAATTTTTGCTTTATAATTTATTAAAAAGAAGATATTGAACATTTATTTTTGGATTCCATTACGAATATCCTTTTCCGAATGTAAGAAAAAAATTGTATACATTTTATTTGACATTACTAAAATTTGTCAAATATTGATGAAGGTCTTTTATAGATTTTTTTTTTAAATTTATCTATTATTGTTATACAGAATTGACAAAAGCAAATTCACAAGATTCTGGTGTATTTATTGAAAGGCAATCTATTGAGTGGGTCATTGGAGCCGATAAAGTTGTGTGAAAACGTTGATAGCATTGGGCAGTTATCGGCCATTAATGAAAATGTTCATTCACTGATTTGTTTACATCATTGGTACCGTCAATTAATATGCTGACGATTTTGTCAAACAAATATTTCAACACGTGAGTTACGTCCATTTGACGTAATTATAGTTGAACGAAATTAGAATTACAAATTCTCGGCGTAACTCTAATCGTATTAAATAAAATTATAATTATTTCTAGTATTTTTAAATTCAATTCAATTCAATTACAATTACTCCGAAGTAATTCTAATTAAATCAAATTAAATGACAATTACTCCGAATAATTACAATCAAATTGAATGAAATTACAATTATTTTTTGTACTTTTAAATTAAATTCAATTCAATTACAATTAATTTTTGGACTTTTAAATTAAATTCAATTCAATTACAATTATTTTTTGTACTTTTAAATTAAATTCAATTCAATTACAATTAATTTTTGGACTTTTAAATTAAATTCAATTCAATTACAATTATTTTTTGTACTTTTAAATTAAATTCAATTCAATTACAATTATTTTTCGTACTTTTAAATTAAATTCAATTCAATTACAATTATTTTTTGTACTTTTAAATTAAATTAAATTCAATTACAATTATTCCGATGAATTTCAATTTCAAATTGAAATTATTCCCTCTAATTGAAAATATGTAAAAATTTCCAAATAAATGTTTAAATAATATATTTAAATAAATTTAAATTAATTAAAACAATGTTTAAATAAATTAATTTAAATTAATTTGAATAATGTTTGAATAAATAAATTAATTTGAATAACGTTTAAATAACTAAATTTTTAATATTTCCAGAAAATATAAAAAACTTATTTATTTAAATTTAAATTAATTTGAATAATGTTTAAATAAATAAATTTTTTATATTTCCAGAAAATATTAAAAATTTATTAATTTAAATTTAAATTAATTTGAATAACGTTTAAATAAATAAATTTTTAATATTTCCAGAAAATATTAAAAATTTATTAATTTAAATTTACATTAATTTGAATAACGTTTAAATAAATAAATTTTTAATATTTCCAGAAAATATGAAAAATTTCGCCCAACTCATAGTTATAGCTACTAGAATACACACATATATATATATATATATATATACACACGATTTAAACGTACAATAGCAAGAACGCCAAAATGTTCCATAGGAATATCTCCCTGCCACGATATAATGGGTTTGGCCATTTCGAAAATTTGGTCATCATAGCCCCAGAGATAGCCACCAGCGGGTATTTGAATAAAGGTTTTCGATTGCATTCCAGTGAGTACAGCTGTGAGTGTGACCCTCGCGACGAATCCCATATCCCTTGTGAAGGCCATAGCAGCCAATAGCGGTACATTCGGTACTGTTACTATTTCGTCATCGGGGCTGCCGCCCTCCCACTGAAAGGCCCTTTTCTCCTGATACGACAAACTCCCGTCATCGTTAATCGTCGGATTAACCCTGATCAACGTTTCTCTATATACGTAAGGACCCACTTCATCGACCTTCAGTTTGCTCGCTTTTCCGCTCTCGAAATCCTCTACGTTCGTGTAATTGAATATGCGAACTTTGTAAACGGGTCGAACCGGCGGTCTTTGCCACCAGTCGAACATGGAAGTGCCATTCCTTATCTCGAGACTCGACAAAATTGCGTCGCGAAAAATGTTCGTGCACCAAAATACGACGAACATCGCGAGGCTGCTCAGAGCCACAAAAGTCACTGTTCCAGCCATGCAGTTCTTTGAGCAAAAATTTCGACGCTCCTCGCTCGACGATTTATCAATTATTCCCTGAGACATTATCAGAATCACTCGGATTCCTCGTCCGTTTCGATCGATCGAACTTTTTCCAATTTTTCTTTCCCCTTTGCCGGTTAAAAATGCCGGAATTCTGCAGGATGGTTCTGATCCACTTTTTTGCCACGAATAATTGCTGTTTCAATTTTTTTTAATCTTAAGATTTAAGGTCTTTGAAACTGTTGAATTGGCACTTTGGAATTAGTCACATTGAATTTGTAGTCTCGGAATGTTTGGTTATAAAGATTGAAAAGTAGTCGCGTTATTCTAATTGATATTGATAGGGACGCGATGAGGCGAATGCTGAACGCGGACCGAACTTGATTCCTCGACAAGTCGTCAAGAAATATGATCGAAAGACCGAAGTCGTCGAGTGATTTCCGCCAGAGACTGAATTCACACAGAGAGAGAGAGAGAGAGAGAGAGAGAGGGTTTAATAAAGAATCTCGGGCGTCGTTGTGCTTTTTTTTTGTTTGTTTTTCTTTTTTCTTTTTTTTTTTTGTTTTGTAACTGGGTGAAGATAACCTTGTTGCGGAGGATGACCTCTGCATCAGCCGACACCTCCGATATGACGGAGAGTTAGGACACAGGACG
The DNA here is from genome assembly GCA_964016905.1 of Perithous albicinctus. Taxonomy (NCBI): domain Eukaryota; kingdom Metazoa; phylum Arthropoda; class Insecta; order Hymenoptera; family Ichneumonidae; genus Perithous; species Perithous albicinctus. The sequence goes on along the minus strand of OZ024693.1, from coordinate 21,169,323 downwards.
TTGGGCATTCACGATGCGAGAGAGTCGGGCGATCTGAGAAGCCGAGCACTCTCTGCCACTATCTGTGTTTATAGGAGGAGAAAAAAACTTACGATTCGGGGCTGTAATCTGGGAGACTCAATGATCCTCACCGGTCTCGTGTATGCGCATTTCAAAACATTTTTTTTTATGTGGCTTATTTGTATACGTTTCGGTTTAGTGGCGGCTATCAATCTCGATTTTTATTGATTATGCTGTAAAATTAATGTTTCGTGTAGATAAGATGTACCGGTAGTACAGATTTCTACCTTACCGACCGGGGGACATAAAGAACCTAAAGACATTTACCGACCGGATACTCAACGTCATTGTAATGCGGATTTCAAAACATTTTTTTTATGTGCCTTATTTGTGTACGTTTCGTTTTAGTGGCGGCTATCAATTTCGATTTTTATTGATTATGCTGTAAAATTAATGTTTCTTGTAGATAAGATGTGCCGGGAGTACAGATTTCTACCTTACCGACTGTGGGACATAAATAACTTAAAGGAAGTTTATCAATGACAGAACCTAAAGACATTTACCGACCGGATACTCAACGTCATCGTAATGCGCATTTCAAAACATTTTTTTTATGTGCCTTATTTGTATACGTTTCAGTTTAGTGGCGGCTATCAATTTTCATTGATGATGCTGTAGAATTAATCTTTGCAGTAGATAAGATGCACCGGTAGTACAGATTTCTACCTTACCGACTGTGGGACATAAAGAACCTAAAGGAAGTTTATCAATGAGAGAACCTAAAGACATTTACCGGCCAGATACTCACCGTTATTGTAATGCGCCTTCAGAACATTTTTTTATGTCCCTTATTTGTATACGTTTCGGTTTAGTGGCGGCTATCAATTTCGATTTTCATTGATAATGCTGTAAAATTAATGTTTCGAGTAGATAAGATGCGCCGGTAGTACAGATTTCTACCTTACCGACTGTGGGACATAAATAACCTAAATGAAATTTGCTAAATGAAATCAGTTCGGGGATATGTCGGTAATGCATATTTCTACATTGCCGACTGTAGAAAGTAAAGAACCTAAATAAAATATGCCGAGCACATATTCATTCATCAAAAATTAGTGCCAGTGATTTATTTTTTCGTTTAATTGCATTCAATTCAGAAGCTTTGAATTTTACACAGATTTTAGATTTTGGACACAATGACACCTCTAAAACTGTATACAATTTTGAATTTCGTTTGTAAATAACAATTCTGGGTAATGTAGCTTAGCACCTGTAAATAGATATGAGCCATTCGGATTGTCAGTCTGAGATTCGGTGAAAATTCTTAAATCATCCAATGATAAGCAAAAAAAAAACAACACATTTGACATGATAACAAACTCATAATGGGCCTGTATGTCATGACTTTTACGATCTCTCGTGTATGTCGGATATGTATTTATATTAAATACATATTAATATTACATGTCATATATAGTGTTATGCTGTTGGCTAACATATCGTCACGTTATTTTCGCACTGACGTGAACTGGATATATCGGTCTGACCGCAATCATGTGGATAAACGTTTATGGGACTTGTCTGTCTCGTCGGATTTCTTTTATTTCTGACGCCGCGAGACGAAGAAAAATCGTGACACGAGATATCACGAACTTCGTCATTATCAAAGCTCCGGGGGAAAATGCACATTTTAAATCGTGATTTTTTTACTCTTCAGAAAGTTGATCCTTAAATTTCTAATAATATTCGATGAATTAGAATATTCAAAAAATTATCGAATAATCGATGAATTGGAATATTCAAAAAATTATGGAATATTCGATGAATTTGAATATTCAAAAAATTATGGAATATTCGATGAATTCGAATATTCAAAAAATTATCGAATATTCGATGAATTGGAATATTCAAAAAATTATCGAATATTCGATGAATTGGAATATTCAAAAAATTATCGAATATTCGATGAATTAGAATATTCCAAATATTATCGAATATTCGATGAATTCGAATATTCCATAAATTATCGAATATTCGATGAATTCGAATATTCCAAAAATTATCGAATATTCGATGAATTAGAATATTCAAGAAATTATGGAATATTCGATGAATTGGAATATTCAAAAAATTATCGAATATTCGATGAATTCGGATATTCCATAAATTATCGAATATTCGATGAATTAGAACATTCCAAAAATTATCGAATATTCGATGAATTAGAATATTCCAAAAATTATCGAATATTCGATGAATTGGAATACTTCAAAAATAATCGAATATTCGATTAATTCGAATATTCCAAAAATTATGGAATATTCGATGAATTCGAATACTCCAAAAATTATGGAATATTCGATGAATTCGAATATTCAAAAAATTATGGAATATTCGATGAAATCAAATATTCGATGAAATCGAATATTTGAGATCGTCGAATATTAACAAGATGTGAAAAAAAGAATTAATCGGTGAAAATTGTTTAAATAGCTTAAAAAATAATGGAAAATTCAACAGCAATTATTAAAAAAGCGAGAAATTTTTTGAGAAATGTCTGAATTAAAAGCGATTTCCGGACATTTTAATATTCTCAATTTTATGTGACATTCTTTGTCGAATATAAAACGAAAGATACAAAAATTTATACAAAAATCGTAATACAAAAATTAAAAAGCGAGAAAGAGAGAAAAAAAAAAAGGAAAAATAAAATTAATTTTTCCAACACGATGTGAAAAGAAATTATCCGATAAAATTATTTTTTTTTTTTTTTAATTGAAATTATTATTAGCGAAATTATTTGGAGAGTTTTTGCGAAATTCTGCATCGAATAATGTGGAAGATATAAAAATCTATTATAAGCGTTATAATATACGATATCTTTAAAAATATTTACAAGAAAGCGCCGTAAAATAATATACTCCAATAATCGTACGTAAGTGATGGCATGAGCAGGTTCTATCGGCAACATAGTGTTATGACTGGCCGATGCCCTATTCACCCTGGGCCATACCCGCGTTCAACGTAAATGGCTTTGGATCTCCCGCCTCTTTTCTTCGGCGCGCTCTCTCACCCGCACGTGTATATATATATATATATACGCGTGTGTGCGCCGATTTCTCAACGTGTATGTCTATATAGCCTGATTTTTTTCTTATTTCATCTGCAATTTGTAATCTCGAGAATTTCCGCTTTTCCTCTTGTCTGATGAATTAAAGCGAAAATTTGTTCGATAACTTTTATATCAGATTTGAAAAAAAAAAAAAATTCATATTATTTCTAAATTAGATTGTATTTTATTTTTTTTTTTTTAATCTAAAAACTTGGAAATGCTTATTTCGTTTGGAACACAAAAATAATTATTAAAAATTAATTAAACAATTATTTTGTAAAAATTAAATCTACTTTTTTTTTTAATTTTTATATTTATTATAAAAATTTTACTCAAAGATCACCGAAATAATGAAGAAACAAAAAATCTGTAGGAAAAAAAAATTATGTATTTTATGAACTGTTTATCAGAATACTATTATGATTTTTTAATACCTCAATTAAAGTATGGTTTATTGGTCGTGTGAAATAAGCTGAGACATTTTTTTTTTTCTTTTTTTTTTCTAATGTAGAGTTTGCTTTGACGTTTCATTATCATTACAACGTCTCATTGACATCTCGAGACACAACAATTTTTTGTACCATCTCCTCTGTTTCAGAGATTGTACTTCAATAATTTATTGGGGGAATAAGAGAGGTAATTGAGAAATTGGAACAAAAAAATTGCCAGCCAAAAAAAAAAATGATATCCATGTATGTTTTATCAATTTTTAGAGACCTTTTGTATTTTTTAAAATCTCTCCATTTTTCTATTGAATCGCGAAACAAAATTCCGTATAATTGAGAATTTTCAGTGATTTGATTTTCCAATAATTTAAAACAGGGTTGTCATTTTTTTCTTTTTTTTTTTTTTGTACTTTAACACACAAAAAATAATCCCAGACAGATAAAATAAAATTAAAACTTTTATTCAATTTTATTTCCCTCACCAAATAGATGGTATAAAAAAAAACGAGACGTGATGTATATTTTTCGAAATATTTAATTAAGAATACAAAAATGTTGACGGAAAAAAATTATATCGATATTTGTATTATAATTTTCTAGACTTTTTTTTTAAATCTCTTTTAGGTCACTCAATTTTTATTGATTACGTAATATTTAGATTATTGATTTAAAGTCACTTTATAAACGATTCGCCATATAATTTCCAAAGTAAAATTACACAGACGAAAATAAACGTTTTCTTTTTTTGCTGGAAAATATTACATTTTTAGAATTTTATGCTTTGAAAAAAAAAAAAAAAAAAAAAAATCGTTTAGGTGGATTATCCCATTAATATTAATAACAAAATTTTGGCACAAGCATAGACATTATATTTTGTATCAATTAAAAACTAATTTGAAATTAAAAATTCAGAAGTAATCGCTCCAGTCTTGTAAATACTTTTTTTTTTTTTTCGCAATCAGGCAAATTTGAAATTACGAACTACAATCATCTACAGATATACATAAATAAAATACTTGTCAAGTGAGCCATATATATATATATATATATATATATTTTAAATTAATTGAATGAATATTCAAGGTCTTTTACATATATACAAGAATCGTAAGAGATTTTTGAGACATTCAGTTAAGATCGATGATGCAAAAGGCCGTCGTTATCCTAACACGGCTTAAAACCGATCGTTTTTCCATTGATAATACATTAACAATGAATATGAATTGTGTCAATGAAGGTAGAAACTGACACGAATTAAAAAAAAAAAAAAAAAAAAAAAAAAAAAAAAAAAATTGAGAGACCACTAATACATTTTGTCAATTTGTCAAAATTAAGTGTGTACATTTGATACAAGTCGGTTCGATCGGTAGGCGCCGTGCCAGTGACACGAATCTTATAGCCAGTCCGTTTTTCTTTTTTCTTTTTTCTTGTCCGTTGCGTTAATAATCTTCGTCCAGGTTCAAGGCGCCGAGGTCTAAGCTTTCTTGTAACGATTTTCTTCGTTGACTTGATCGATCTCTGTTGATATTGAAATCTCTGCGCCTGTCCGACGTCGCCATGTATGCGTCGTAAATCGTATTCACGTCAATGCCCTGAAAAATTTATTTAAAAAATTTCGGTTAAATGTTATCATTAACAGGATAATATGAAAATTATTCTATTTTTTTGGTTTTTATTTTTACATTATAATTGCAATATTAATTAATTAATTAATTAATTTGCTTGTTTGTTTGTTTGTTTAAAATAATGAATTACGAGATTGATATTTAATTGATCTTACTTTATCAAATAGAGCCTCCAAAAGTTTCGAACTTGAGAGCAAATCGACAGCATTGTTGTTATTTTTTTTCGAATTCGGACAGATACATGCGGGTTCCGTGTTTTCGTAATCCGGCAGGTTCGAGAATCGTTTTCTCGCTTGAATTCCTCTGCAGTTAGGGTGAAATACGTATTTTCTGAAACACAAGAAAAAAAAACACACACACACACACCCGAATTAAAAATATTACATTAAATAGACAGATTTATTTTAGAATTAAAATATTAAAAATCTAATCTAAATCTAAATCTGAAAATCATTGTTAAAAATCAATGCTATACTGAGTTCATAAAATCGACATCGTCTCATTAATGGCCGGTATTCAACAGCTGATTGTCGATTTGCATTGTAACCTCCAAAAACTTTCGACACATTTTACTCAAAAACAGGTGAATGAAATTCACTGATGTTTATGGATTTTTATTCGTGCCATAATTCTGCATCGACTGGTAAAAAATTATCGATTTTTGTCCGCTCATTTCGGACATAAGTGGATTTAAAGTTTTGAGGTGGAAGCTGGATCTCGACAAACTCTCATTTCTGTGAAAAGCTCAATCGTCTTCTAATCACGATGGATTTTTAAACAGTGATGTGTATTAAATGAATTAAACTTACTGGCAATTTACTTGCTTCGAACTTGCTGCGTTTACGTAGATACACCAAGCAAATATGCTTACAATTAGAAAGCCCCATCGCAGGAACATTTTTGCTGAAACAAACAAAATATATACATTACTGTTATTTTCATTTTTACAGACGAGAGATCAATCTTATCTGCAGTACTTTCAATATTTTCACATATCTTTTGATCCTTTGTCTTTGATATTTTCTAAAATTTCTATCGTTTCCAAAATTTATGTAAATTTTATTAATTTATGGCCATTTTTATCGATTTAATCATTATGATTATTATTATTAATAAATATTTCGAAACCACAACATTTATCCTCAATACAAATTTTTTTTTTTTGGGAAATTTTATTTCAAAATTGTTTAAATAATAAATGGAATCGGTCCCAAAAAAAAATTTTCTGTCTATATCTTCATAATAATAATAATAATAATAATAATTATTATTATTATTATTATTATTGACAGAAAATATTTTTCGAAAAAATACAAAAATAATTTTTCTGTCAATATCTTAATAATAATAATAATAATTACTATTATTATTATTATTGACAGAAAAATTATTTTTGTTACTGGATTCCATTTATTATTTAAACAATTTTGAAATAACATTTCCCAAAAAAATTACTTTTCTGTCAATAATAATAATAATCATTATTATTATTAAAATATTGACAGAAAAATTTGTATTGAGGATAAATATTGTGGTTTCGAAATATTTATAAATAAGAAGACGAATGAGATGCTATCTCGAGGAGTGCTTTGTAATGGTGCGATATAATGGCGTATAAGGGCTTTTTCATATCAACAATCCTTCACCATGACTTGTTATTCCAAGTGCTTCTTTTTTATTTTGTAAATATAGTGAAATGCATAGATTTATGTCTCATTGAAAGTCGATCAATCAAAGAGGACAAAAATGCATTACCAATTCCATTTCAATGTCTATTTTGAATAAGTGACAATTTTATTCCTTGAGAGAGAGAGAGAGAGAGAGAGAGAGAGAGAGAGAGAGAGAGAGAGAGAGAGAGAGAGAGAGAGAGAGAGAGAGAGATATTCTTTGACCCTTCGAACGAGGACGATGAGAAGTTTGAATTTTTATGACAATTTTTCATACGCAGCCTCCTCCACTCAGCCTATTGAAGCAACAGTGTATTATGTATGAGGGAATGCTCTGAGAGCCTGTCGATGGTTGCCAATAATACATTTTTTTTTTCAATATACAAACATTCAAATACTGAATAAAAAATGGGGACGTATCAATCACTGATCATTTTTTTATTTTCTATTTTTTTTTTTTTTTTTTTTTCAAAGAAAAGGTTCACACGTATTTCTCACATATATGTTTCCCAAAAATGATGTAAAGCTTTCTTTGCTTTCTTTGAGAAAACATTTTTCCATTCTGCGAAATAAAAATTTACGACATAAAAAAAAAATATAGTTTGATTTGAGTAAAGAAAAAAATCGTTCGATTAATTAATATCAAATTTCATGCTTCAGTGACGTGCTCGAAAAAATTTGATTGCTTTTATTTCGCAAACCAAAATGTATGAAAATACTTTTCTTTTTCCAACACTCGTCGTTTGATATTAGAAAAAATAAATTTGCCGTTAATAATTCGGTGAAATTAATTGGAAAAATTGTATCAGCTACTCCAATCTATGATTAAACTCCGAGCGAGTTTTGGAAAGTTTTGGAAATTATAATTAATAGCTTTTTTAAGTTTACCAAATTAACGTGTAATTGCAAACCCTCAAAAGTATTATACGAGAAGATTGAGTTTTAAAAAAAAGTTTCGCGCCTTCAGCGACGCATCGCTTTGGAAAAAATGGCCCGAGGCTATTCTACTGAGCTATTTACAAGCGTGAAATGGCGAGTAGCCGGGCCTAATCTTATTGCTGCTCGACCCAAAGACGTCGTAACCATTTTTTTTTCTCTCTTTTTCTTCTCCGAGATATTCCATAGAGATGATTTTTTTTTTTCGTCAAAGCTGCGAGAGATTTGGCTCTTTTTTTTGGTGCGCTTTAAGAATTTAATTAATATTTAATTCATAATTTAATTTAATAATTTAATTCATAATTTAATTAATATTTAATTCATAATTTAATTTAATAATTTAATTCATAATTTAATTTAATAATTTAATTCATAATTTAATTTAATAATTGAAATGAATAAATTCACTTTTACAATGTATAAACAAATACATATTTTGTGTGTAGATTGTAAAAAAAATTTGATGATTAAAAATCAATGTTTCGCTTTTTTTCGTTATAAATGCTGAGGAGGAAAAATTTGTGAAAGAAATATTTTTGGCACGATAAATTAAAGTTAATGAAAGAATATCGTTTAAATTTATGCATCAAAAATGAAAATCTCAAAGTTTACTTCGATTTCTATAATGTTGTCAATCATCGACCGAATTTATGAGACAATGTACATTTTTTGCTTCACATCGAAATTTTATCTATTTTTTAAAAATGTTTTTAAGTTTTTAAATTTCTTATGCAATTTTTTTTTTCAATTTTTTACTTACGTTACACTAATTGAAATGATTGAAATTAGAAAATCGTATTCGAACATTTTTGAATGAAAAAAATATTTAATATTTTTACGATTTTCTAATTTCAATCATTTCAATTAGTGTAACGCAAGTAAAAAATTGAAAAAAAAATTACATAAGAAATTTAAAAACTTAAAAACATAAAAAAAAAATAAATAAAATTTCGATGTGAAATAAAAAAATATACAATATTTTTGTTGCAATAATTAGCCTAATATTTTGTCTTAATTAGAGTTTAAATGAATGGTCTTGTGTTACTATTAACGAGGATGAGAAATAATTATTCCCAAGGATTCCGTAATTGTGATGTTAAAGAGTCTATCTTTTATTTTTCCACGATAGCTCGTTTCTTTTATCACGAAATATTAATGTACATGTATTGGTCTGTTCGTGTTGTGCGAAGTATATCTCTCCTTGGCTTAAAAGTATTCACAATTCTGGAAGGTAACTACATAATGACGCTTCCACGAAGGTCCTCGAAAAAAAAAAAAAAAAAAAAAAAAAAATCTTGGGAAAGTAATCCAGACGAGATTCTTCGTACAATTAGTTGCAACTCCAACATGCGTTGTCTTATTTGTCCTTACAACAATGAAGGCTCCGAGATCATAAAAAATGTGAATGGAACGAAAAAAGTGAGAAAGAGAAGTGAAAAAAAAAAGTAATGAGGAGACTGACGTTAATATAAAACGAAGGCAACGAATTTTCAGGTGGAAAAATTCGTTTTAATTCAGTTTGATATTAAAAAAAAATATTTTCATGTTACAATTTGAAAATAAAGAACTCAATTTAAAAATAAAAAGAAAAATGCATTTTTAATTAAATTTTATAAATTTTTTTAATGATTTTTTATGTAAGCTGATTTTGGAATTCAATGTCAGCATTCTTAAAATAAAAAAAAACAGCATCGATTTATAATTGATGAAAAATTTATGGCGAAAATGATTTAATTGAAGCTACACGTTAAATTAAATTCACTTTTAAAAGCAAAGACTTTTAATTATGGTTTTTGCAAAGATTTTCAAAGCCTCAAATTATTGTAATTTAATTTAATAATAAAAAAAAAGTAATGAGGAGACTGACGTTTATATAAAACGAAGGAAACGAATTTTCAGGTGGAAAAATTCGTTTTAATTCAATTTGATATTTAAAAAAATATTTTCATGTCACAATTTGAAAATAAAGGACTCAATTTTTAAAAAATGCATTTTTCATTAAATTTTATATTTTTTTATGTAAGCTATTTTTGGAATTCAATGTCAGCATTCTTAAAATAAATAAAAAACAGCATCGATTTATAATTGATGAAAAATTTATGGCGAAAATGATTTAATTGAAGCTACACGTTAAATTAAATTCACTTTTAAAAGTAAAGACTTTTAATTATGGTTTTTGCAAAGATTTTCAAAGCCTCAAATTATTGTAATTTAATTTAATAATAAATGTGCTGGATTTAGAGAAGTACAACTGGGATGATGTCAAACAGCCATAAAGTTTGCCCATCGAGTCAATCTGTCTCCGATACAGCGAGTAGCCAATTTGATCTTAAATAGAGTGACGAACATGTTATTGAAGGAGAGAACGAGCACGTAGCCCAGTCCTCATAAAAACCTTAACGATAAGCTAAGTATCGATTACACGAGATTATGTATGGGGCATTCCATCCGGTTTCGATTTGGCTCCATTTTTGTTGGTGCTGAAAAAAAAGCCCCAAAAAAAATTGAAGGAATCGTCGACTCACTTCGACTCGATTACCAACATTTTTTCATTTTCGAAAAAATGGTTTTTTCAACTTTTTTTTAGATTAAAAAATGTATCGTTCGATAAATTGTTTAAAAAAAAATCGTAGTTAATTAAAAACGTGTAAAAATAAATGAAATAAAAAATTCGTATTTTTTTATAGTTCTGTCAATCGTATTAAAAATTGTGGAGCCAATTGGAAGGGTCAAGGTCCAGCTCGAAACCAGGTGGAATGCCCCATATATAAATACACTTCTCTACGTGCTTTTTATTTCGTCTAGAAATTCAGGGAAATTGCTACATTGTCTGAATATGATTTAATATTGATTAAGACATTAAGAATAAATTATTATGTTGTGCATTATTTTACATGGAAATGTTTTCATATTTGTAATAATTTTTCCCTTTTTTTTTTTCAAAATATAAGCCAATTGTTTTTCTTGATGTAATTCATTTTTTTTTCTCTCGACTAATAAGAAATACATATTTCGTGACAATATTCAAAATGTATTATTTGAAGGAAATTTTTTTTAAATAAAAAATAAACAAATTATTGTATTCTGAGAAAACTAATTGCACTTTGAATATATTTACTGACAAAAATATGTACAAAATTATTCAATTAATATAATTACTTAAATATTTTTTATATTTTCATATTTATCGGAGATTAGAAATTTTCTTCAAATATATATTTGTTATTTTTGCCAAAAAAAATTTTTTTTCTGTGTTGCTCTGTTGACAAAGTAAGTTGATAATAATAATGGAAAAATATACGAGGATAGCACGAGGCAAGAAGGAGTCCTGTTATTCCGACATATTTTTAAGAAAACAGAGACTGATGGGCTTCAGACAATGGTGAGAAAGAAAAAAAAAAACATTTATTCAAGAGATGCCGAACTCTTGTCTTCCCCAAAACTACATAAACTAGTTTTTCGTGGGTTTTACGTCACCATGGTTGAGTCATCCACGCGGGCGTGGTTCCCTTCTTCTTACATACATATTATTCGGAATATTGATGTCATATTGCCATTACTATACAATATATTGTTTATTTCTCATAGAGAAAATTTAGTAAAAAAAAAAAAAAAAAAAAAAATTACAAAGTAGAACTTTGACAATTGCTTCTTCCCTAATTTCGATTTTTCATGAAAGCTTCTTCTATGAGGAAGCAATAATAAGTTTTTTCAATGATGACAAAATAATTGGGAACCAATTTGCATACTTTTTTTTCTTTAAATATTATTACAAAATTATTATTATTATTATTATTATAGAGGAAGTTTAGTAAAAAAAAAATTTGTAAAGTAGAACTTTGACAATTGCTTCTTCCCTAATTTCGATTTTTCATGAAAGCTTCTTCTATGAGGAGGCAATAAAAAGTTTTGTCAATGATGACAAAATAATTGGGAAGCAATTTGCATACTTTTTTTTCTTTAAATATTATTACATAATTATTATTATTATTATTATTATAAAGGAAGTTTGGTAAAAAAAAAAAAAAAATTTGCAAATTAGAACTTTGACAATTGCTTCCTCGTTAATTTCGATTTTTCATGAAAGCTTCTTCTATGAAGAAGCAATTAAAAATGTTGTCAATGATGACAAAATAATTAGGAAGCAATTTGCAAGGTACCTACTTTTTTTTTTTTCTTTACATATTATTATAAAATTATATTCGATGAATAGAGTGATATACACGTGATGATAGCATAAAACATCGAGAGGCAATTTGTCAGCGCTAATTGAGCAGTTCAATCAACTGAGAATTCTATGCTTCTACGCAAATTAATAATATAGACAATCACCGAGAAAAGCGTTTGTCGCGTCATAAGCGCCAGAGTGTAGGATGCAAAAACCGCGGAAAATCAGGTTAGATATTAATATAGTTATATGAGAGTGGCCGACATTTTAACTGATTGGTGCGAACCGCACTAATCCAATAATCGAGGATAAGTAAATGAATTGGCGAATCATGACAACGTTACCTATTTACAACTCTTTTTTTTTAATTCCACATCGAAGTTTTTTTTTTTTTTATTTAAATAAATCTTGAATTATTAACAGAAAAATATTATTTTTCTTCGTTTTTTCATTGTCGATTAATTGTTTAAATGAAATTAATTCATTATAAATATCGCTGAATAAAATAATGAATTTTTGATTAATTGACGAAATTGTATATTTTAAAATAAAAATTAAATCAATACATCAAAATTTCCTTTTTTTTTCGAAAACATTTTTCTTCTTATTTTACACCATTTAAAGTGTCCTGAAATGAGAATCTCGAAAAAAAAAAACCAAAATCCTTCAAAAAAGCTTTCTGAATGAGGAAGCAAATTTCGAAAGGCAAAATTTGAATTGCAAAAGACAATTCTGCAATATTTGTTGGACGATTAATTTTCCTTTATTGCAGAACATGATTAATTATTTAAATAAAATAAAATCATTATAAATATCGCTGAATAAAATAATGAATTATTTACTAATTGACGAAATTGTATATATTAAAATAAAAATTAAATGAACACAACAAAATTTCCTTGTTTTTTTCGAAACCATTTAAAGTGTCCTGAAATGAGAATCTCGAAAAAAAACCAAAATCCTTCAAAAAATCTTTCTGAATGAGGAAGCAAATTTCTAAAGGCAAAATTTGAATTCCAAAAGACAATTCTGCAATATTTGTTGGACGATTAATTTTCTTTTATTGCAGCACATGGAAATGGCGATATTGATGAGTTTCCTGAAACGATACGTCTCGCCACAATCTTGAAGTCGTTGCGTTGGTCCAAAGAGGGAGACCAGAGTGAGATAAACGGAAGAGAGCGAGAAGAAGAAGAGGGTGGAAAGTTGAAAAGGGGGATGAAAGCGGTCAACGGATAGAGAGAGAGAGAGAGAGAGAGAGTTGTTACTCACGTTCGGATGTGGGACGAACTGGCGTCTCTCTGTCTGCGTGCAAAAACTATACTCTCTAACTATAGCGAAGCAAATCCTCTCAAAATGTCCAACACGCCCTGTTTTATACTCGCTAAATAAATTTAAAAAAAAAGAAAAAAAAAACAATTTCTTTACATCGCGAACTTTGACGCGAGTATATCGAAGTGGTTGCGTAAGTTTGCAACAATACGAATTTGACGCCTTCACGAACATATCTTCCCACTTTGAAATTGGAAAGAAAAAGAAAAGAAAAAAAGTTTACGGAGAGTCTTCCGCATCCGATTCATCATCGAGAGTGCATCCAGCTTCGCCGTGAACAGATTCTCCTATTTTTATTTTGTCTATTTTCTTTCTTTATTTTTTTTCGATTCGAACCGAAAGTGTGTAATGCAGAAATTCTTTCAAATTCAAATTTTTTTAAATTCACATTCTCCTGTTTTTTTTTTTAAACAGATTCTCCTATTTTTTTTTTAAAACAGGTTCTCCTATTTTTTTTTAAAACAGATTCTCCTATTTTTTTTTAAAAACAGATTCTCCAATTTTTTTTTTAAAACAGATTCTCCTATTTTTTTTTTAAAACAGATTCTCCTATTTTTTTTTTTAAACAGATTCTCCTATTTTTTTTTTTAAACAGATTCTCCTATTTTTTTTTTAAACAGATTCTCCTATTTTTTTTTAAAAACAGATTCTCCTATTTTTTTTAAAAAACAGATTCTCCTATTTTCTTTTTTAAAACAGATTCTCCTATTTTAAAAAAAAAACAGATTCTCCAATTTTTTTTTTAAAACAGATTCTCCTATTTTTTTTAAAAAACAGATTCTCCTATTTTTTTTAAAAACAGATTCTCCTATTTTTTTTTAAAAACAGATTCTCCTATTTTTTTTGTGTATTTTCTTTTTTTATTTTTTTTCGATTCGAACCGAAAGTGTGTAATGCAGAAATTGTATTTTTTTAAAGTTCATTTCGCCATAAATTGAAAATTTCTAGTGTTACATTTCAGGGATTAATTGTGGTGACTAAATAATCACTTTTCTCCCCGAGAGAGAATTACGTGAATTATTGTTATTTATTTATTTTGTATTAAAAAAATAATTATAAAATAATTCTTCAATCCAATTCTCGATTCGCAGACTTTTAATTATATTTTTTAATTGATATACAAAAGAATCGAAAAAAAAAACGATTTTTGAAATACGGCAGTTTAATTAAAAATCACACTTTTGTGTCTGATAAAAAAAAAATAATTCACCGCCTGAATGACACAACAAGAAAAAATAAACTAAAGATGAATTTTCTACGAAGAGCCTGGATTTGAAAAAAAAAAAATTCTTAACCCTCTTTGCGTAGATGAAATTACGTGTGTATTAAAATAAAAATTTTAATTAATACACAAAAACTTTGTAAACGAAGAGAAGTGCAACCTTTAAAATGCAATTATTATGAATTATTTTTATTTATATATTTTATATTTAAAAGCCCACAAAAATACGAGAGAATTGTTTGATCAAATTTATTTTCATACCGATAAAATAATTCTTCAATCCAATTCTCGATTCGCAGACTTTTAATTATATTTAAAAATTGATATTACACAAAAGAATAACAAAAAAAAAAATTTTTAAATTACGGCAGTTTAATTAAAAATCAGACTTTTGTGTCTGATAAAAAAAAATTGATCGCCTGAATCACACAACAAGAAAAAAAAAAGATGAATTTTCTACAGAGAGCTAACATTTCCAAAAAAAAAAAAAAAAATTGCTTGACCCTCTTTACGTAGACAAGACTCCCGCAGTGAGCAAACCCTCCTCCGACCTACAACCTCGCAAAAATCTCAGTGCTTTCATAGTAGCAGTACAATAATAGTTTTTTTTTCGGCCTTCTCTGTTGGACACCCTCCTGAACTGGACAGAAGCGTTTTTATATTTATTTATTTATAGACATTTTACAGACATGTGATTCAGAAAAGCTTGCAGAAGAATTACAACGAAAATAAATTCTATTGGCCTCAGAGGGGAGAAAATTGCATCGAGAAAACCGCATCGCTTGTGCCACTATTTGCATTGATATCATAGGGATGGAATTTTATTAATGATCATAGATGCGAAGCACAAAATATAAACGCTCTTCTTAATCACTCGAGACACTTACAGAAGAAAATCGATGAATACTCTCTTGTGTATTAAAATCATCACTTCTCGACTCTGATTACATAGAAACTTGAAAATGCAGTGTTGGATTTTTTTTTTTAGCGAAACTTGACATTTTTTATTACCGTAAAATATTTTTTAAATAAATAAATAAATAAATTAAAAAAATAAATAAATAAATAATTTTAATAATAAATATTTTAAGTATTTTATTTTATTTTATTTTTTTTTTTAGAAATATTCTATTAATTTTGAATTATTAAACATATTTTCGAAAAAGAGACGAAAAAAAAAAGTAGAAATTGTGGTAGTTTCGGTTATGGCACTGCAGAAGATCTTAGCTCAAGATTTATGACATAATAATTCTGCTCCCTGTGGTTGTAGCCATTACTTTTTTTTTTTTTTTTTTTTTTTTCACTCACTATGTAGAGAATGTATGTTACATGCGGTGAAACGTGGGTGAAAGTAACTACTGTAGTACATTCTACCCTTCCAGCTCTATAGCGTTAACCCTTTCGACCGCATAAGGTAATACCACCCTTCTCTCACTTTACCCCACTAGGATTATAGACACCTGTTGCAAGCATCGCACCTGCGATGCACTTATCGGGAATACTTGGGTGCATATACTGTAGCGGCGAGCAAGTACAAAGCAAACACTTAAGGAAGATCTCACAAATTTTACTGGAAAAAAAAAAACATTCGTTTGTAGTGTCTAGGGGAATTTTTATATATTAACACAAAATAATATTTTAATCTCTAGAAGTTAATTTGAAAAAAAATATCTCGGTTCCTTTTTTGATTTTTGATCGTCGATGTGCAATGAAAAAAGGAATCATTATTATTAATTTGAATCATCACATATTTTACTAGAAAACTAAATTTCGTTTTTACTGTCTAGGGGAATTTTAATATATTTACTCGTAAAAAAAAATCTGGGATTCTCATTTGATTTTTAATCGTCGATGTGCAATCAATAAATAAATCTTTATTATTAAATTGAATCATCACATATTTTACTAGAAAACAAAATTTCGTTTTTACTGTCTAGGGAAATTTTTATATATTTACTGTAAATTATACTATAAACTCGAGAAATTAATTTGAAAAAAATAATCTAGGTTGCTTTCTTGATTTTTCATCGTCGATATGCAATCAAGAAATAAATTGATTCATTATTAAATTGAAGCATCGGTAAGGAACGTCACATATTTTACTAGAAAAGAAACTTTCGTTTAAGCTGTCTGGGGGAATTTTAATATATTTACTCGTAAAAAAAAATCTGGGATTCTCATTTGATTTTTAGTCGTCGATGTGCAACCAAAAAATAAATCATTATTATTAATTTGAAACATCGCATATTTTACTAGAAAACAAAATTTCGTTTTTACTGTCTAGGAAAATTTTAATATATTTACTGTAAATTATACTTTAAACTCAAGAAATTAATTTGAAAAAAAAAAT
This sequence comes from Perithous albicinctus, assembly GCA_964016905.1. Taxonomy (NCBI): domain Eukaryota; kingdom Metazoa; phylum Arthropoda; class Insecta; order Hymenoptera; family Ichneumonidae; genus Perithous; species Perithous albicinctus. The sequence goes on along the minus strand of OZ024693.1, from coordinate 21,152,465 downwards.
CTCGGTTACTTTTTTTATTTTTAATCGTCGACATGCAATCAACAAATTTTATTAATTTGAAGCAATTGCAAAGCAATTTCCTAGTTCATAGTGAATATAAATTTGTCAATTGATATTAAATGTTCAATGGACAAAAAAAAACAAAGAATCTCAAATAATTTTATACCGAATTTGTTGTCGATCGACATTCACTCGTTTGGTATAATGACACAAAAGCGTAAAGGTATGAAATGAATTGGATGAAAACGAACACGTTGGCTTGTTGGAAGTTTCGAGCTAACAAGACGATGCCAATCATTTTGCTCTCGCATTGCCTCGCGCCATCGATATTTTTCAAAAGCTCGCAACTATCATTACTATCTGTATATATATATATATATATATATATATATATATATGGTTGGCCTCTTATTGTTTCCTGTTTGTTGGAAATGATTGCGTTTCTTTTCATGAACTCGCCCACGCACGAGATGTCCTCCAACCGGTCGTAAAATGTTATTTGACAAATTTGTGACGAAGACATTTTCGAAAAATATACCCAAAATGAGGAGACTGATGTTCACTCAACTTTCTATTGACGAATCGCGATAAATCGAAAAGGCAATGGAAAGAAAATTTAAATCCGGGCAAAACATTGGCATTCTGGATATTTGACCAATGCTGCCAATTTATTAGCACGTGCTGGTAATTGAGAATCAGCGAGAAATTGCTTGCCTTTTTTTTCATGAACGTGTGTTCGATTAATTTTATTTCATCAGCTGAAATATTAAATTTAATACAGAGAGATAAAATCACAATCACGATCAAACTTGCTGATTGTCATTAAAAAAAGTTTAATATCGAATATTGTCATTTTACGATTCACTTTTATTTTTAATTCAAAGCTTAGAGACAAAATTTCTATACATATTTTGTCGAAAACTTGAATAACAAATTTCACTGATCAGAAGTTATTTTTATAGACTAAATATTATTAAAAAATTATTATTTATCTTTCACTGCTTGTTGAATGACATTTTATGACGTATATTGCACTCGAACTGTGCAACAAGTTGTTTCAACAGGCTTTCCATTGACATTTTTTTTTTTTTTTCAAGATTGCAAAAAAAAATAAACAAAAAAAATTGTGTCAGATAAAAATGATAAATGAGAGTTTAAGAACTGTTGACAAAATTTTTGGCACCTTGCAATTTTCTTTGGTAATTTTTGATATTCAGGTAAAAAAAAATAAGACAAATCAGACGTAAATTATAATTGATTTCAATTGTTGAGAAACTTTGTCGATTCACATCCGGATTATGCGCAGTAATTTTTCAATGGCACACCAAATAAATCGCATAAAAAAAAGCTAAAAAAAGGCAGTGCAACATTTTTTCGAACATTTTTTTGTAATAAATTTAATTTGGCTTCTAATAATAACAATAAAAAATTTTTAAAAAATCGTAAGGCGTTAAAAATAAGCAATGCAGGAAAAAATAGGAAAATAAACTAGAACAAATATAGAAAATCTTTCGGTGCAATTTATTTGATCGCATTCGCTTGAAAATGAATAATTGATGTCTAATTTTTTTAAAAATATGGCCAAGTCAATGACACTGAGCAATTAATTTGAATTATTTTTCTCATAATGTCGAATAATGAATTGGAACATCAAAGATTGTTGAAGCTTTTTCAATTTTATTTCCATTTTCAACCTATTTTTTAAAATCACTATAATTTTTTTTCTTTACAGAAACGTATGAAAAATGGTTCGATGACATGAGGGAACAAAAACAAATATTTTTTCTTTGTTCCCAAGGTTCATATAACGAAACCCACAAGTTTCATTAGAAAATAAACATTTTAGTTGGTAGAATGCATCCCAAAGTTTCATTTCAACTATTTAAGAAAAGCCCCAATTTTTTTTGCTAGGTTTCATCACTTTTCTCAAGCGTATAACCGACAGAAACACGTTTCAAGGCGTCACAAGTAGTCACAATCTGCACAAATGTTGGACAAACTTACCAGCAGGAATCCCGTGAATATCTTTTCCAACTATGTAACGCTCGTCCGAACAGAATTCTTTGGGGGATGGCGGCCAAAAGCTTCCAAAACTTGGTCTACGAAATTTATTCTACTTATGGGTTGTTGCAAATTAGCCTGACTCTACACTTTTTATTTATTTATTTTTTTTTTTTTTTAGAGAAGCGTTACTGTACTTTGAAGGATGTAATCCGGAATCACAGCGCGTGAAGAACGACGAGCGGCACGTTGTGCAAAATGGATGTAACGCAATATCGCGATTGTGGGGTTGAAGTTGGTGTCTCGAACCGGTTTTAAGTAGTCCTCGACGATGGAGACTTTGGGGGTTTGGACTTTGGAGGTCAGAGAGCGAGTGAACCGCGGGGCTTGCGCGCTCGGCATTTATACTGAAAGTGCGTTGCGGGACATATCCCTTCTTCGTGGTCCGTTTTCCACCCTCTTTCCACCCTGTAACAAGTTCGGCTGCTCTCGCAGAGAGAGAGAGAGAGAGAAAGAGAGAGAGGGATGCATCAGTATGAGCAGCAATTTACCTCCTCATGTCGTTCCCCACCTAAGATACAAATGTTACTATATATTTAAAGCAGAAGCCAAGCTTCTTTTCTATTTTACAATCGCTGGAGGGGGTCAATTGTCGCACATGTACCAAAGGGTTTTACAGAAACGCCCGCGACTTTACGTCACCGTTTTCAAAGCTCCCACCCCTCCAATGACATCATGGAAATCCGAGAGAGAGAAGAGAGAGAGAGAGAGAGAGAGAGGGAACTTCGAGAATGAAGCTGACGATGGAAATAGATATATAAATATATATATATATATATGTCTCTGAATTTTTGGCATTCAATGTTATTCGACCATTAATGGCGTAGTACCACCCCCGCAAATAGTATGCGGTTCACCGTGTTTTCTGGATTCTTCAAGATCATAGGTTACAAGATTATATGTCAGAGATTCGGCACCAATTTGGACACCCGATTTTTCATAGTTGCCAACATTTTTTTGGAATTTTTCTTTTTTTTTTTTTGTATTTTCATACTGTATTCCTTCAGTGAAAGATCCAAATTTTAAGAGCCATATTGCTTTATCATAGAGGAAGCTTCGTTTTCGTGAAAACAATGTTTTTCGTGGATTTTCTGTGGTCCAAAATGTCGAGAAAAGTGGTTTAGAAAAAATGTTCGGATGGATGTGTGTCCGTGTCCGTGTCCGTGTCTGTTTTCCAGGACCATATTATGAAAAAATTAGTGTCGTGTCTGTTTTCCAGGACCATATTATGGAAAAAATTAGTGTCGTGTCTGTTTTCCAGGACCATATTATGGAAAAATTAGTGTCGTGTCTGTTTTCCAGGACCATATTATGGAAAAATTAGTGTCCGTGTCTGTTTTCCAAGACCATATTATGGCAAAGTTAGTGTCCGTGTCCGTTTTCCAGGACCATATTATGGAAAAATTACTGTCCGTGTCTGTTTTCCAGAACCATATTATGGCAAAATTAGTATCCGTGTCCGTTTTCCAGGACCATATTATGGCAAAATTAGTGTCCGTGGCTGTTTTCCAGGACCATATTATGGAAAAATTAGTGTCCGTGTCTGTTTTCCAGGACCATATTATGGCAAAATTAGTGTCTGTGTCTGTTTTCCAGAAGCATATTATGGCAAAATTAGTGTCCGTGTCTGTTTTCCAGGACCATATTATGGAAAAATTAGTGTCCGTGTCTGTTTTCCAAGACCATATTATGGCAAAATTAGTGTCCGTGTCTGTTTTCCAGGACCATATTATGGCAAAATTAGTGTTTGTTTTTCAGGACCATATTATGGCAAAATTAGTGTTTGTTTTTCAGGACCATATTATGGCAAAATTACTGTCTGTGTCTGTTTTCCAGGACCATATTATGGAAAAATTAGTGTCGGTGTCTGTTTTCCAGGACCATATTATGGAAAAATTAGTGTCCGTGTCCGTGTCTGTGTGCTCTGAGAAAAAAATACTGGTGAATCGACAAAATTTCAGATTCAATACGTTGAAATAAATCTGTAGTTGATAAAACTAAATATTTGTTGTGTCAAATAATGATTTGCTTCAGTTAACCACATTACGATTGAGGTAAAAAAAGGTCTTTGTTCTCAGTACTGAAGATTTATTTGAACGTACTTAACCGTAGATTTTGTTGATACAACTGTATTTTTTTTCCCCCAGTCTGCGCGTGTGGTCGGCATGGAAAAATCAAAGCATCGTATCTCAAGGCCCGCTTTAACAATCCAGCTGAAACTTGGAAAAGTTAAAAAAAAAATTCAAACACCTGTTCAAATTTTATTGAAATTTCAATTTTACGATGAATATCTGTTCGAGCTCCAGTTTAACGGCGATATTTTAGCTATCCAGCTAAATATTTGTTTATAAATAAAGCTGTGTAAAAGGACGACTGCTATTGATTTCAGGAGTTTTAATTTTTCGAAAAAACTCATTTTTCTCTAACTCACGTAAAAACCCACGAAATGCACTGAAATTTTCTACAGACGAAAAATAATAATCTGCATTGCTAATCTACCAAATTTAGTGATTATCAGTAAAGAGGTTCGGATTTTATGGTATTTTGACTTAAAGAAAAAAAAAATTACATTTTTCTCTAACTCACATCAACAGACACTAAATCAATTGAAACGTGAAAAATCGAGCAAGATATGATATACAAACAGCATTTATTTATTTAATAATTTAAAACAAGGATGCAAAGCAGAGTTTCGCACATTGCTTAGCCATGATTTTTCATGATGTTTACGAAGCTTCCCCTACGAGGAAGCCAAAATAGATAAAATTACTTCCTCATTGATGTAAGCTGTGTAAACATCGAAAGATCACGACGAAGCAATGTGCAAAGCTCCACTTTGAATCCTTATTTTTTGTTTGGTTGGCTAATATCTCGATGAGCCTGAAACGTAACTAAAAAAAAAATACGAAAATTTTCGTTTTTTACAGACTTTTTATATAATAATTTCCAACATTCTTAAATCGCATCAAATTTCGTTATAGCTTTTCCAACCTATTTTTTTCTACTTAATTTTCAAGATAATTATTAATTTTACATCGAATTATCCATGAATAAAAATAAAAAAGTCCTCGACAAAACTCGAGACCTTTTCCATACTAGCAAATTTTATTAGCAATATTAATTATATTTAATTAAAAAAAAAAAAAATTCATTATCATTTTAAAGTGCTAATACTTAAATAAAAATTGTATAAAATATATTTGAAGCGCTAATAAACGAGTAATAAAAATGTATAGAGAAATTTTATTTTGTCGTTTAGTTGAAAATGAATTCAGAATAATGATCAATTTTTCGTCCACTGGACAGGGCAGAGAGACCCTTAATTAATTTAAGGGGACCTTGCGCTCAAATGCCTGGGTACCTGTAATAACGATGTGTCATTTTTATAAACACTCAGTCGTATTTATTGTATATAAATTACAAATTAATATACATTTTTTTTTTAACCATATTTATTATCTTGCAGCTTCCATAGACTCGAAGCTAAGTATCAGTAGCACTTAGTGCGCAATGACGTTAGATTTCTAACGACAGCGATAAAAATGTTGCGAGCTTCTAAAACATGCATCGTTGGGGTACAATGTCAAAATAAAAATCTACTGTATATTTTACAGTTCAATTATTTTTTTATTAATTATTTATATTATCATTAAAAATTATTTTATTTATTATTATTAATAAATACATTTATTTACTATTATTTCATGTAATACTGCTGCAATTTTACATCATACGTGTATATTGTATTTTAAATTTATTTTCTGTATATCTCAATTTTCCAAACATTTTTAAAACTCTACCAAATACTTATCCGCGTATTAATTTTAGCTCACTACATATTTATCTACATCTTTTTGGCAGTCCATCGTCCGGAAAGTCGTAATTCCGTTAGTCTCGTGCGTAAAACATAAATTTAGGCAACAACGGAGTTCCTGTTCTCGGATCTCGACCAACGAGAGCGCAGATAGTCGATGACGTTAAAAACACAACAAAAAATTCTCGACATTAAAAGCTTGGTAAATAAAAGTTGAAACGTGTGTCTTTTTTGCCTGTCGATAAAATATTCGAAAATATGTGGATCGGAGTTAAGAGATTTTAACAGTTATGCGTGACGTATTAAATGCGGATATATGCACACGCTTTAAGTATACTTATACGACTTTAGCTCCACTATGAGCGCAGAGCTTTTTATCAAAAAATCGTTCCACCTCGCGAATATAAAGCTTTATATCTCTGGATTAAATTTATCGATCGACCTGATTTTTGTTGCTGATTAAAGCTTGCGTCTGAACAATTATTTTAAGCACGAAAAATCTTTTGAAAAAAAAAAATATGGCGGTGAAAAAAAGAGAAATAAAAATTAACCTCGTCTGCTCCAGCGATCGCGAGTTTTAGAGGTTAAGTAACCGGTATTTTAACGGGAGATCGGTAATCTGACTGCTAAATTTGGTAATTCAAAGAATCCAAAAATGGCGTTACGATTTTAGACAACATTTTCATAGGTATTTTTTTTTTCATTTTTCTTTTTTTTTTTTTTTTTTTTTAAATTTCAAATGGAAAATTTGATGCGGTACTCGGAAATAGGACCTTTTTCGGGAGGACGACACCCTCGTTTGTTAATCCACTTCACGAGCATTTGAGGACGTACATGCGTAATGGATGCTGACGCGTACTTGCACACTGGGCTTCAACTATTATACGTTGATACGCAGGTCAACACATTGGCAAACTGAGTCCACTTATCAAATCGAAAGTTCAATCAAGTTCGAATATTTGCCTTATCGATTTCCTGTTTTGAAATATACATATATATATATATATTTTTGCTATAGCAATAAGCTGCCTCATTTTATTTGGAATGGATTGAAAATGGTATTTCGGCAATGAGGCTTATGATTATTATTCATTTTTTTTTAAACACATTTTTCAAATATTAGGTTCAAATTTTGAGGCCAAGATTTTTTTTCGAAACTTAACAAGAATCATAATTCTCTATTTCTGTCAATTCTCAAACGTCTTTTTTTCAGTGAAAAGTGACAACAAAAAATTGTGTCATTAATAAAAAAATAATTATGTTGAAATAAAAGCGAAAACTTTTTTTTTGTAATCTTGTCGAATTTATATAATTTTTTTTAAATGGAAGAAAATAAACATTTTTCTGTTAAATTCCTCGGTTCAGTAATTTTTCATGGGGTGTGAGTTAATTTTTCTTTCTTTTTTCTTTTTTTCTTTTTCAAATCCAAATTCTGTGAAAAATGGTTGGTGAATTTCATATCAAACTGACCACTGACCGTTTTTGTAAGTCAGGGTGAGTTGAAAAGTATAGTGGGAGGTTGTTTGAAACTGAGAAAGTAATCAGAATCTATACGGGGCATTCCACGTCAATTCGACCTGATTCTGTCCTTCGACTTTTCCAATCTGGTCCCCAATTTTTGACATCATTATTCCAACTGCAAACTTAACACAGAGACAATTTTTTTTTACATTTTCAAAAACTGTATTTCCCCTACGTCACATTTTTAATTTACGACCCTCGACTTTTTTATACTCCAAAAAATTCATAAATCCGTCAAACAAAATTTCAAAAATCGAAAAAAAAATTCTCCCCAATTTTTAGTGTCAGAAGAATTGTATAAAAAATCGTGGAGCAGATTGGAAAAATCGAGGCTCATATCCTGCACATCAAATCGGTGTATATGGAATACCCTCTACATACTTTGTGCATTCGTGTATGCCGCAAATTCGACAACAATACACTCAATATTTTATATTCACGCGCAGTATTTTCATCATAAAAACGTGGTCCGAGAAAAAGGATGAAGAATTCGGACGGGATGGTCTTAATCGAAAAGTGGGCTGAGAGTTGATCGTAAAAATCCCAGAGAGTCTGTGTGTCCTCGAACACATACAGGAGTTTTCGTATCGAGGCAAAGATGGGTATATCCTGGAGCTTTTCTGTTTGCGTCTTCACTCTGACGATGAGTCGTCTTATATATTGTTGTCTCGGATCATCATCACGTTCCTCTTGGAATAAAAAAGAAAGAGGTTCGCGTAGATTATTCGCACTAGCCCTAATTTGCTCTTGCTAAGTATCGCAACCGAGTCATCCTGACCAACTCTTTTCCTCCAACTCTGAGCTACAATCGTCGAATCACTACAGAAGAAAATATCTTCACTTCGTACATTAATCATCGACTTAATTGCACAATAATTGCAAAAATCTGAAAACAATTTTGTGAAGGCAAAAAGTTTTTAACAATTACAGGATTTGAAGAAAAAAAAAAAAAGATACTTGGTTAATTATTTTAAGTGCACTTTTTTTTAGCTTGTTAATAGAATAGAAAGAAAAATGTGTTTAACACACTTTTCGAAAAATTAATTTTATTCATCTAAAAAAAAGTGAGTGCTTTTTTTTTTTTTTTTTTTTTTTTTCGAGTGGTTGTAAATTAAAATATTTTTACGAAATTGAATGAATGTTTGAAAATAATAAAATATCCAAGAAATTTATTTATTTTTTTTCTTCGGAAATACTTGTTAACATTTTTTTATGATAAATATTAAATAAAGGTAAAAGAAAAAAATAGACAAATGGTGAAATAATCCATTCTGAATTGAGATAAATTGCACTACGTTGTTTTTATTGAATTATTTGTTTGAATTGTTTTTTTTTTTTTTTAATTTAATTGAGAATTGTATTTCGTATTTTTTTTAAATTGGAGCCGAAAAATTGTAATTATGAAATTGCATTCGTTGATTAATAAAACGATAGTTACGAAAAATGTATCGATGGTAATAAGTTTTGAAAAATAATTTTGTATTCCTATACGTAAAAAGTTTAGCTCTTGACCCTTCGTGGCGGACAAATAACGAGTTACCTCGCATATAGAATACACAATAACGTACACTTGTGAATGAACCGCCAAGTTTTACCTCCACTTTTATAATGAGGTCGTATTTTTTTTTTTTTTTTTTTTTTTTTTTTTGCGTCGGCGTTTATTCTGAAAGCCTAGTTTATAGGACTCTGCTTATATGGACGAGAAAATTCTTAAAGTTACTACAATAATACTGCAACATGTGTCGAAAGAAAATTAAAAAAAAATCGAAAGTGTGTCATTACTTAAAATCTCAATTACGTAAAAAAAAAAAAAAAAAACAATTCTAAAGCGAATATGTACATTGATAAAATAAATTTATAAAAACTGAAAAATAATCCAATGCAAAAATGAATTTAAAAAAAAATTGATAATCCGATAATTTGTATTACAATTTTTTAATATTAATATTTTTGTAATGAAAATTAATTTACAGACAATTAAATAATTTACAAATAATTTATTTAAGCGATAGGAAAAATATTTTGTTCATTTATTTCTGATATTAATTAATAATAAAATAATAACAAAATAAAATAATTGTGTTAAATATAAATAAATAATAATAAAAATAACAAATTTATTTTATTTTTTATTAATAATTGTTATTAATTAATTAATTTTTTTTTTTTTACTGTAAAAATGGTAAAAATTAGAAATATTTCAGAGTGAATATTTCCGTCGCTCCAAGTATTTCTTTCTTCTTCTCTCTCGCGTATATAATTGTCGGGCGCCAAAAGAAGTGAATAAAAAAAAAAAAAATCACGTGTCTCATTATTTTTTACGAGATCCAAAAAGGCGGACGGAAAATTGTGCGGTAAAATTTCTTTTTCCCCGAGCCGGTACTACAAAACGGCTGAACAACAGTAAGATTGTATGACGTTTTGTGTGGAGGCGGATATATACCGAGGCGGCAATAATTAATTCTCCGAGTCCAGACTCGGTGGCACCGCGAGACGAGACTATTCTATATATCGTCGAGGTACTATTTATCGCGTCTGCGCATTATTGTTGCATATAGGGATCTAACTCTGAGTTCGCCGAGACTTTCACCAATGTACTGTCCCTTTTTCTTGTGCTGCATCACATTTTCATCCAATTTGGAGCATCATCACAAATTCCTCATACAGCCCATTCCGTTTGGATTTCCGATTACTTTTTCTATTCCATCCACAATAATACTTTTTTTCTTTCGCTTCGTATTGATGCTTTTACTCTAAAAGGGTCTGATATTGTAATGCATATTATATAGAAAATATTTAACACTTCAAAAATTCTCCTGCAAATTTTTTTTTTTTTTAATTCTGATTCAAACTTTGATTTAAGCTTCAAAAAAAAATATTAAATTTTATAATTTTGCTTCCTTATAGAGGAAGCTTTGGTTTTGTGAATTTTTTTTTTTTTTTTGAGATTCTTCTTGTCAGGGAAATAAAATTTGATGCACTTATAGAATTAAAAGCTTTTCTAATAATTTTCTAATTTAAAAAATCTTTTTTTTTAATTCTCTGGCTAAAAACTATATTTTTTTTTTGTTTCCACTCAAACTTTAATTTAAATTTAAAAAATATATATTAAATTTAATAATTTTGCTTCCTTATAGAGGAAACTTTGTTTTCGTGAATTTTTCTGTTTTTTTTTAGATTCTTCTTATAAGGGAACTAAAATTTGGTACACATATAGAATTTTAGTCAAACGCTTTTCTAATCATTTTCAGAATAATTATGTACAAAATATCTGACATTAAAAAAATTCTCTGGCTAAAAGCTATTTTTTTTAAATTCTCTCACCCTTTAATTTAAGTTTAAAAGAAACATATTAAATTAAATAAATTTGCTTACTTATAATAAACTTTGTTACCATCAATTTTTTTTTTTAATCTTTTCATGTCAGAGAACTAAAATTTCGTGCACTTGTAGAAATGGTCAAACGATTTTGTAATAATTTTCAAAATAATCAAATACACTTGCTAAAGATTTTATTCGATTTTGAATTTTTATTCGAACATTTTTTGCGTTCGCTCAAAAATTGACGCAAAATTTTAGCTATCGAGCTAAGTCATTCTCTGACAAGTAAAGCAATGTTAAAGGATGATCGGTATTGAATTTCAGCTGAATCTATAAATTCCGATTTTTGTGCAATTTTAAATTTCTTGTGTTTCAATATTATGGATAATATTAAATTGAACAGGATTTCGAAAAAATGTGTGAGAATGAAATTTATGCATTGAATGAATGAGTGGCCAACGACTGTAATATAGTGTCGGAATAAGTACACCACAATCTATATAAGATGTATTATTTGTTTTTCGGGCTGTTGCGGATTTAACGTTTTGCTGCACATACTCCACTCGGCCTTCCTCTCGCTACATTACTAGCGATTTCTATATGGTCCCTCCTCCCCTTGCCTCCCTTTCAATCATATCTGTTGACACATTAGCTCGAGTCAACATCGGATCTTCCGACCAACCGGGGCGCCTCAATATATATAACGCTACTACATCTTATTTTTCTTGTTGTTATTTGCTTCCTTTCCTTATCTATCTTTCGTGCAATCTAAAGCAATCTTATATGCTTAGGATATGTGAGCACTTTGTTTTTTTTTTTTACATATCTAGATTTTATCGTCTTTCTCCTGTAATTCGTGAAGAATCCTTATTATTTATTACACGAATGAGGTAAAATTACTAAATTCTTGTATTGAAGTTCTGAATTATTCAAATATTTAGTTTAAACGGTGTGCGAATAGCCATCGATTCGATTCGATGAATTGGAATATTCGGTGAATTGGAATATTCGGTGAATTGGAATATTCGGTGAATTGGAATATTCGGTGAATTGGAATATTCGGTGAATTGGAATATTCGGTGAATTGGAATATTCGGTGAATTGGAATATTCGGTGAATTGGAATATTCGATGAATCGGAATATTCGATGAATTGGAATGTTCGACGAATTGGAATATTCGACGAATCGGAATATTCGACGAATTGGAATATTCGACGAATTGGAATATTCGACGAATTGGAATATTCGACGAATTGGAATATTCGGTGAATTAGAATATTCGATGAATTCGAATATTCGGAGAATTAGAATATTCGATGAATTTCGAAATTTCGAATATCCGAAAAGTTATCGAATATTCGAGAAAATATTCGGATTTACCGAATATTCGACTCGAAGTTGGAATATTCGGAGAATTAGAATATTCGATGAATTTCGAAATTTCGAATATCCGAAAAGTTATCGAATATTCGAGAAAATATTCGGATTTACCGAATATTCGACTCGAAGTTGGAATATTCGAATATTCGACGCGAACTTAGAATATTCGAATATTCGACACGAAGTTCAAAAATTCGCACAGCCCTAATATGAACTCCTACAATTTCCCATCTCCCTTGTATTTAAAAAAAAGTGAATACACCATAATTTACCTAAAAATCCTTTAAATACCTCTAATGAAAACTTGTAGTACACCTATTCTTTTAATACTTCATTTTCCTTGAAATTTCGATTACTATTACTACACGTTGATTACCGAATTATAAAACGCCCATCTTAGTTCGTTTAAGTACAATATATCGTCGATTATTCTACCGAGGATTGGGACAACAATCATAATGACGTCAGAGGGTATACGCGATTGGTAGTTCGGCGTTTTGCGTAATATGCGCTTTGATCAATTCATAGCGATCGATACATCGGCGCTACGGATGAAATGAGAGCGACTGAATAGGGGAGTCAGAACGCACGAGTGAAACATGATCGTGATGGCGAGGATGAAGGACGAGGGGTAAGGGCGGAGGGAGGGCGCGGGGGTTGAGGGTTGATAGAGGGCCGATTCCGTAATACACAGAGAGAAATCTCAATAACAGAGCTCCCTATGTGACGACGTCAGCGAACGGGTGTCAGGGAGGGTTTACAGGTGTACATGACTATAATTAGCAAGAAGCTGTTTCAATTATTCGAAATCTCGGGGCCAATTACGAGGGTACATAACGTTCGTTGCTTTCCAATACCGATTATATTGGAAATTTATATTGCGCTGTCATTTATTATCGAATCCGTTGCAATATATTGTAGGATATATCTGAATATTACTACTTTTTTTTTTCTTTCTATAAACAATATTCAAATTTTGTCGAATTAAGTATCCATATTATCGTTGACACTCGATGGAATTGTGGCTTTGTGAAACACGCTCCATAAGCTCGCTATCGTGTTGAACCTCAATTTAAAGTGAAATCTCAGAAGGCATCATAGGGTGCATAATAATGTGGCTAGGAGAAGTATTATTACATTGGGAAACGGACACGGTATATTACGCTCGGAAAAATTCACCGTGCCATGGAAAGTTCACGAGGACGCTGTATGTAATGATGGTTTCGACGTTCACTTTGAGAGTTAATATCATCTCTCCTGACGCCAGTCTATACTCTATTTCAGTGCAAATACGACCACCGCAGAATGGTTTGTCTTTACGCCTCTCTCATTCACAGCATTGTAGCGCGACACTTAAAGCCTTCATCCACTGCCACGTATAACCGTTTTCATCGCAGACCCTTAAAATATAGTCAACCCTTATCGTATGTCGCATGAGAGCCGAACCATTTCAGAGTCATTACATTGAAATTCCAGAAAAACAAGATATTTCATTATTCTTTTTAAATATCCGTAAAATTTCATTTTTATCCACGATTGCGTTAAATCAAATTTTTACGCACGAATGCGTTAAATCAAATTTTTACGCACGAGTGCGTTAAATCAAATTTTTACGCACGAGTGCGAAAAATCGAATGTTTACATAGAGTGCATAAAATCGAATGTTTACATAGAGTGCGTAAAATAGAATTTTTACGCACAAGTGCGTAAAATCGAATGTTTACATAAAGTGCGTAAAATCGAATTTTTACGCAGGGTGTGTGATATCCAATGTTTACATAGAGTGCATAAAATCGAATGTTTACATAGAGTGCGTAAAATAGAATTTTTACGCACAAGTGCGTAAAATCGAATTTTTACGCAGGGTGTGTAAAATCGAATTTTTACGCACGACTGCGTAAAATCCAATGTACATAGAGTGCGTAAAATAGAATTTTTACGCACAAGTGCATAAAATCGAATGTTTACATAAAGTGCGTAAAATCGAATTTTTACGCACGAGTGTGTAAAATCGAATGTTTACGTAGAGTGCGTAAAATCGAATGTTTACATAAAGTGCGTAAAATCGAATTTTTACATAAAGTGCGTAAAATCGAATTTTTACGCACGAGTGTGTAAAATCGAATGTTTACGTAGAGTGCGTAAAATCTAATGTTTACATAAAGTGCGTAAAATCGAATGTTTACATAAAGTGCGTAAAATCGAATGTTTACATAAAGTGCGTAAAATCGAATTTTTACGCACGAGTGCGTAAAATCGAATGTTTGCATAAAGTGCGTAAAATCGAATGTTTACATAAAGTGCGTAAAATCGAATGTTTGCATAAAGTGCGTAAAATCGAATGTTTACATAAAGTGCGTAAAATCGAATTTTTACGCACGAGTGCGTAAAATCGAATGTTCACATAGAGTGCGTAAAATCGAATGTTCACATAGAGTGCGTAAAATATATTTTTACGCGGCCGTGCGTAAAATTTTACGCTCTCGTGCGTAAAACCGTATTTTACGCACTTGTCGAATAATTTACGATTGTTATTCTCCTAATAATGTGTGTTCGGATTGAAATGAATTGTATTGATAATGATAGAATCTATGGTGCTGAAAGTTCGTCAGTGATTTTATATAAGAAACGAATGAGTCTGAGAAAGAGATGTATAGAAATGTAATTAGAGAATTGGCGAACTGGGGATATCCACGGGTCTCTCTGTTAATTCCATTACGGTCGCGCACTGTGGACGCCGATGGACATGACCGAAATTCCGAAATAGTTCGGGGACAGAATTTTCGTGATATATACCGTCGCGAACAATGGTTCCACTCGATTCCGGGTTTGCAATTAAGAGATCACCTTCGTCTTTGTTTATTTTTTGTATTTCTATTGTTTGCGGACAAACCGTAGGCGTACACTTCTTTTCGCACGTGTGGAGAGAAATAACAGACTGTCACAGTTTGACAATTTAACAAAAAAGTACAATTAAAGTAATTGTAATTTCGTATGTTTAATTGCTTTCGGTAATTGTAATTAATCGGAAATAAAAATTACAATTTCACGGAGATTAATTGCAATTAAAAATTCGACCGACTCAGAGGCAGACTGTTATAATAAAATTACATATTGGGTTCGAGCTTTAAAATCGCTGGACAACGTTTGATGGAATCACCCAGAATATAAAATCTACTACGACTCGTGAATATACGGCTGCGATCATATCCATCCGATCGCATTCAGCTGTTACGCGGGACAGAGGATACGGTTTATGAAATTAATTTCAGTATCTGCATAAGCGTAAAGCGAGATAAAAATAATTTCACGCTCATCAATGAAATTCAATAATTTTACCGTGAATTTTTTCTTTTTATAGCCCTAACATGTGCCAAAAAAATTTCAAAGGTTTTCAACATTTTTTTTTTTTTTTTTTCAAATAAAAAAAAATATATTTTTCCAATGAACGTGATTAAAAAGTTTGTCACGAAACAGCATGAAAACTAAAATAAATTATTTAGAGATGTTTTTTTTTTGTAACGAACAGAATAAATTAATATAATTTTCTTCGATACGACAATTAAAAAAAAAAAAAAAAAGAACTATAATATTCGTATTTTTATATCGTTGAAAAAAATTATATCGTTGAAAAAAAAAGGTTTTAGGGTGATAAAACTTATTGTTGGTAAACTTTTTAGGAAGCTGCTACTTTGAATTTCCAAAAAATGTGGCATTTTATACAGAAAATGTTTACAGTGATGTTGAAAGGGCTTTCTATCTTATCTACGATATTTAAAAAAATGAGTCGAACCGGCAGACTTCCCGCGCTTGAATTATCTTTTTTGGCTTTGTTAAGAAGGTACAAAATTTACAGTATAGAGGGCGTGTTGGGATCATTGTTGAATCTCGCCGTACAGCTTACTTACCGACTAGTGATACATAATATTACATTTCTTTCTGAGTCGTAAAAATTTTTAAAAGTCAACAAAAACCTCGAATTAGACAAACAATTATGTCTCTCTATTATAAATATATGTCACCACCGCCGTCGTGTAGGACAATCGAGTTGAGCGGGTGGGTCAAATGACACATCAAGGCCCTGTTTTTTTAAGTCCCAATAAGGCCCATTCCAGGCTCTCATGTTTCTAAATCCCAATAAGACCCCTTCAGAGGACCTGATTTTTCTAAGTCCCAATAAGGCCCTTTCCAGGGTCTTGTGTTTCTAAGTCCCAATAAGGCCCCTTCCAGGGCCTTGTTTCTAAATCCCAACAAGGTCCCTTCCAGGACCTGATTTTTCTAAGTCCCAATAAGGCCCATCCCAGGACCTCGTGTTTCTAAGTTCCAACAAGGCCCCTCCCACGGCCTTGTGTCTCTAAGCCCCAACAAGGCCCATCCCAGGACCGTGTGTTTCTAAGTCCCAATAAGGCCCCTCCCAGGGCCTTGTGTTTCTAAGTCCCAACAAGGCCCCTTCAGAGGACCTGATTTTTCTAAGTCCCAATAAGGCCCATCCCAGAACCTTGTGTTTCTAAGTCCCAATAAGGCCCCTCCCAGGACCTTGTGTTTCTAAGTCCCAACAAGGCCCCTCCCACGGCTTTGTATTTCTAAGTCCCAATAAGGCCTCTTTCCCAGGGCCTTGTGTTTCTAAGTCCGAATAAGGATCCTTACAGGACCTGATTTTTCTAAGTCCCAATAAGGCCTCTTCAAGGCCCTTGTGTCTCTAAATCCCAATAAAGCCACTCACAGGGTCTTGTGTTTCTAAGTCCCAATAAGGTTCCTTACAGGACCTGAGTTTTCGAAGACCCCATGAAACCCGAGGGGGGCTCTGGGAACTTTTTGTCCATCTACAACCGTTTGGCTTACAACAGCAAACAACGTTATCGACATCGACTCATAATTCGCATAGTTCTATTTAATCACCACGTTATAATAACTTTGAAAATATTGATAAGAACTTACATTGCCGTTATTATAATCATCGAAGTTTCATTATCAACAACCTTTACCTTATTCTAACATATTCCGAGATACAACAGCCCATGAGAATTGTATAAAGAATTTGGTGCCCTGCTCAGCAAGACTCCAGCGCCGAGCGCTCTCTATCGCGCACAGCTGGATACCAACACACAAATACACACATTGAAAACAACGATATTTACACGCACGAGAGAAATACGGAAAATAAAGCAACGCACCAGTGTTGCGCATGTGTGGAGAGTCAAAGCGCGTGCGCGCAACACTCTCGGCGCCCCGGTGAGTGACGGAAGGAGCGACATTAGCGTTGCCCGTGAGACAAACAGAGACTAACGGTCTCGGAAGTCGAGTGGAAACAAGTGGAATGGAACAAGTTTCCCCCGTGTCGATTTTAACGTTTTGAACCGAAAAATCGTTTCGTTTCGTTGCTTCGAGCGATCCAAGTGCACACCGACTGCTTAGCGAAGGTTAATATTCACACTTAGTCTCACTTATCGTCTTATAAATCGTAAACATTTGTATTTTCCGCGGATCGGAAAAATCGCAGTAGACGTACGACGAACAGGCATATTCACGGGAATGGTGGTTTTACGTGTTTTCACACAATAATTCTCGTAATCGCGAATTATTGCATCTCAATTTGCGCCTTAAATTTCGATGTTTGTCGCTGCTACTCTCTCTCTCTCTCTCTCTCTCTTTTTTTTTTTTCTTTTTCACGTCAAAATCATTCCGTCGTCATTGCCTGTTTCTTGAAATATTTCCTTTTTTTTTTTCGTTCTCTGTGACTAATGGCGCCTTTTCCAACGGATCGTTATTATTAGGACTGAACAAGGAAATCTCAAGAACGTCCAGTTTTTTCAACAAATTTTTTGCGTATTTTTTTTTCTTTTTTTTTAATCGAAGATTGTCGGGGTATCAAAGATTAATAACGGGTGGCTTTTAAAAATTTCGTTTTTTTTTTTTTTCGTATTTTTATTTTATTTTATTTTTGATGTATTGTATGTTTTTTTTTTTTTTTTCCCCCAGATGCCTAACATAAAGCTTCAGAGCTCCGACGGAGAGGTTTTCGAGGTCGACGTTGACATCGCAAAATGCTCCGTCACCATCAAAACCATGCTGGAAGATTTGGGCATGGACGAGGACGAGGAAGAAGTCGTCCCTCTGCCAAACGTTAATTCCGCCATTCTGCGCAAAGTCGTACAGTGGGCCACGTATCACAAAGACGATCCGCCACCACCCGAGGACGACGAGAACAAGGAGAAACGAACGGATGACATCAGTTCTTGGGACGCAGATTTCCTAAAAGTATACTAATTCTTCCAAGGATTTCTGCCTTTTCAGTCTTTTGAATTTTTTTTTTAGTATATGCATTCGTTTTTAACAAGTTTGAGTCGCTGCATTTTTTTTCTAAATACTATTTTGGGGCAAAAAAAATATAAATCACTTTTGTTTTTGTAGTAAGGCTTTGCAATATATATATATTTTTTTTATAATTTAAATATACATTTTTCTTCTGTGAATTTCTACTTTATATAAATTGTATTTCTTTTTTTTTTAAATAATTCTGTTCAAGTTTTTCATATTTTCTGTTTGTTAAATTTAAATTCAACATTTATTGTTTTATCTTTTTTTGATCTAAATACTATATTTTTAATTGGAATTAATTGAAAATTGCAAATAAATTCTTGCAAAAATATTAATAAAAAAATAACTACCCATCTTATTGTGTACAAATGTTGTTAATTATACGCAAGATGCGTGTATTAAAAATATTTTTATGTATCCTGCAAAGATTTTCAGGAAGAAAATTAAAATATTGGTTTCATTTTTTAGGTTGATCAGGGAACACTCTTTGAATTGATCCTCGCGGCTAATTATCTCGATATAAAAGGACTTCTCGATGTAACATGCAAAACTGTCGCCAACATGATAAAGGGCAAAACACCAGAGGAAATACGTAAAACTTTTAACATCAAAAACGATTTCACGGCGTCTGAGGAGGAGCAGGTGCGCAAGGAAAACGAATGGTGCGAGGAGAAGTAGAGAGGAGACAGCCATAGTGATTAATACATAACTAAAAAAAGAAAAAAAAAGAAAAAAAAAAAATATCGATGTTTTCTTTCCTTATTCAAAATCGGTATGTCACTTTGTTCTTGGCATCCAAATTAAGCGTTTTTGTCATTAGTTCAACACGAAAAAAAAAAAAAAAAGAAATCTGTAGTCCCTTTTCTGACAAATCCATATCTCCATAAATCAGTTAACATTTGTCCCAACGGACCCGTATTAAGAATAGTATTTAAGTTTTAACCAAGTAGCATAGAGAAATTTAAGGTGTTTAGCCGTCGTAAGTTAAAGATCGCGTCCGAAAGCACAGCGGCTTTATCCTCGAAGATTATATCGTTTGTGTGAAAGATCGTAGATATCGATCATTAAAAATCGCCTTTAATAATCTAAATATTAACGAATAAAAATAAACGTAAAAAATACTCAGTTGAAATTTGTACTCTGCGTTTTGCTTTTTTTTTTTCTTTCTGGTATTATTATTTTTGTTGTCACGAAAATTCTTCGCACCAATCGTATTTCGATTTAAGAGGTTCTGACGAAATTACATATTTGAATTTTCACAACCTATTTTTTTTTTGTTTTTTTTTTTTTTTAATTTATTGTTTAAGCCATTTTTATTGTTTCATCTACGACTTATATTTTCAGCCATAACAATTTTGAACGTAATTACAAAGTTCGAAGGTTGGTCATCAACTAAACTAGTCAGAAATTAGGGGAAACTGAATTTTTTTTTTTTAAATTTGTTTATTATATTTTATAATTTAATTATATCACGTACGTATATAGAAAATTGCAGCTCGAACTCGCAACATTTTTCAGAATTGTAACAGTGACAAATTTGAATATTCAAACAAACACTCGTTCGCCCATACACGTCTGAATGTATTTTTTTTTTTGTCAACGTTCTGGCATATTTTGAACAATTTTACAAGCAAGAAATTGTCTTTTTTTTTTTTTAATCTTGTGCACTATTTCAAGATGAAGGATTTTCCTTGTGGCGAATTATTTTGTACATTGTATGTTAGTCACTGACGGAAGTAAATGCGACGGTGGATATACTGCAAATGTGCGAAAGGTAAGTAGCTTAATAATGAGACTGCTTTTTTTTTTCTAATTTACGATTTTAGTAAATGATGGCATCATTTTTTATGTAGTGGCATTAAAATATGATATACTTAATTGCAGATATGTCTGGACGGGAAATGCATTAATATAAAACCCTGGAGTTTAGGAATTGGAAAAGCGGGAATCGTATTTTCCGCAAAATGACATGTTTCCATTGTTTGTTATTTTCTCATCTGAATAATCTAAAACGATTTTATATCGTTAAAAAATAAAGTATTATTCTGTGTTGATAAAAAAAAGCCAGCAGATTCAAAACATTTGAAGAGATTCTCATTTCAGGACACTCAAAATGGTGGAAAATGTGGAGAAAGGTGTAATACTTCCGATATGTGTTACTACTACGTGTAAGACATCGGCTTCTTATTTGAATAATAAAAATATATTTTCTATAATTTGGAAAATTATGTCACAATAATTTGGACTATTTTTTAATTTTTTATTACATCCTTTCGGATATAAGTTCCTTCATTTTCCTGTCTTTTCATTAATCATCTGTATAAAAAATGAATTATGAATTGAATATTGAGAAACATAGATTTCCTAATACTGAGATTTGATGGAGATGGAGATTTCAACAAAATGATGTTGTCTTATAGCAGACCACTAATAAAAATAAATTATTATAAAACGTAATATTATTTAGAAATAAATTATAATTATTAAATTTACTGAATAAACATAAAAATTAGTACACACGTATTTCGATGGTTTCGTTGATGCCTGATAGTTTGTATGTGCTCGTGAAACGTCTAACATATACTGGTTTCCTACAATTCAGTAGAAACATAAAATCTGTTTGACGACACACTGAAATATAGTGCGAAGCGACGAATGCCGTTTATACACGCTGTACTAAATGCTATCGGTTCTGAATAACATTTATATTATTGACAAACTTCTGACTCATGGTCTTAAATTTTTATTACATTTTTAGCTTAAAAAAGATGCGTTCTTCCGCACAAAACAATAATTTCTCGCTGTACGCTTTTCTTGAAGGAACCCTCATTTAGACACTTATTGAAGCCAAGTAAGTTTAGGTACGTGGTAACGCTATAAATTCACTGATTTGTTTGTCTGAAACAATTGTTATTTATCACATTAATTTTTGATTCGTTACTGGAGCACTTTATTGCATCTTATGTGTTCAGTTCTATAAAAACGACGTACAAGCAAAGACTTTTGAAATTTCGGCTGTTTAATCCGTCGCAATAACAACTTCTTATTACTATAAAGTTAATGTCTCCGACAGTATTGAAATGTCGATTTAATTTAATTGACGTCGGTGAAAATTTGTCTTATTTGTATATTAGCTCAGAGAAAAGGTGTTCAGTTATATTTGACTTTGTGGACAGTTCGAGCTAAATTGTCTTGAATTAAGACGTTGTATTTTATTATATTAAAATTGAACTCTCTCATCCAGATTGTATTTGAAAAAAAAGATGTGCATTGTTGTGCATTTTAGAAACAATAACGACTATGTTCAAAACGTGCTTTGATTTCAGAACCACTCACAGGGAAATACATACATTTTTGGTGAATTTGAGCTAGTTTCCATAATGTTGCTGGAATCTATGAAGAGATCGATTTGGGGCCTCACCTTTTTTGCATCGGTGATCTTTGTACAATGTTCGGTAAGTAATAAAGTTTGGGGATACGCGAAGCTGCTAATTGTAATGTCTATGTGCTAATGAATGTTTTTTGTAGCAAAAAGAGCTGTTCGGACAAGATAAATTGACGACATTTGGAGCCAGAAATTCGGGTGACAGTCACTATTTTTTTTTAACAACAATTTACTTTACCAAGAATTTTAATTTATTGAAAGAGATTGGATGTGCAATTGTAAATGACTCTGAACATTTCTGCATCAGCAAATGTTATACTTTGGCCAGCCGTAATTATGTAACCCGGCGCCCAAAGAAAAAACACTTTTTTTGATTCTTTTTTTTTTGATGATCTTTAAAAATTGGCAGTCATTTGTATAATTTTTTTTCCAGTTAGCCTGCTCTACCGTTTCACATGTCCGTGTAATTAATTTTTTTCCAAGGCCTATTGCAGCCTGTGCAGAAATCTTCAGAGTCATCAATTCTGAACGTTTGATTATTCGGTGATTTTGTGTTAACAGCTTCAGCTGGTGAAATAAGCGCTGGTCGAAATAAAAGAGATGATGATGATTCCGAACACCTACTGATGAATGGACAAACACCAATTGAATATTTACATGGTGGTGATGGATTCATAGTCAAAGAAGATACACCTGTGTGGCTGGCTCGGAGAAATCAAGGGAAACGTGTTTTCAGTAGAGTTTCTACTCCAGTACGTACATACGTTGGGTGACATATCTGAATAAGATCAAACTCGTCACAATTGCACAGTAAAAAATTACTACAGTATCCCCCTCTCAAGCCCGGATTTTTCTAAGTCCCCAAAAGGCCCCTCAAGCTCTGATTTTTCTAAGTCCCGAAAAGACCTCTCAATCCAAGTCCCCAAGAGGACCATTAAGCCCGAATTTTTCTAAGTCCCCAAAAGGCCTCTCGAGCCCGGATTTTCATAATATAGAGATATGAATAACGGGTGGTTGGCGGGTGAAGGGCGCAGGGGGTCGAAGCCCCCTAGTGCATCTATAAATTAGGCATCCGAGTCATGAAAATCGTGGAATTGAAAAAAAATGAATTTCTAAACAGCGTAAAACAATATTGAAGTCACAACCGTAAACTGGATTTTTCTATTTCTCGTACATTTAAAAGTGCGATACGTTATCTAATTCTTTTTTTCTTATTTTTTCTCCGTTGGATAGACGAACGTAATAAAGAAGGCGATAGACTGGTGGGAGACTCAACAATCGAAAAAAGCATATGGTAATCTGGTAAGTTCTATTCTTTAAAATAAATTTTTAAATCCAAAGAAAACCAATTGACAATTATCACAGGTCAATCTTTCATTCAATAGCATATTAGGGTGGTTAAGAAAAAAATTGGTTTCTTTTTTCGTGTGCTTCAACGGAAAATGTTAGTACATTGTGAAAAAGTAATTTTTGCAAAATTTCGGTGGTCTAAAATTTTTTTTTAAATAGTGCTCAAGCGACATTACCTTTTGTTCTATTTTTGATGATAATCACGGTATTCATTTTTTCTCTCTCACTGCAGACAGTATTAGTGCTTGATGGAATTGTCATTTTTTCAAAATTTTGATGCTCTAAATTTTTTTTTCAAACTGCCTCAAGTAATGTTGAAATCTTTTTTTTTCTGTATTCTTAACTAAAAATCATGAGATTATCAAATCTTTAGCTACAAAAGTCACATTTTTGGCATCCCCTCAAAACAAAAATCGTAAATATTTGATGAAACTACAATTTTCTCAAAACTTTAAATGGTTTGTTTCCAAGCCAAAAATTTGACTTTTCCGATTTAAAAAATTGTCGCATTATATGAATTGCGCTTGTTGCAAGATCTTGAAGAATTCCTCTTGCGAGATATAAATTCGATATTACTCGACCCAAACAGTTAATTTGCTTATATTTTGTTAATCGTAAAATGCGCTCAATGTGCTTGAGATACTTTCCGAATATTATTTATCGGAAAATCGAGAATAAAAAACAAATCTGTTCGGTTAGACTCGGACGATTGAACTACTGGATCCACACATTCGCTATTCTTCGGTACTGGCTGTGTTGGATTATGACGGCCCATTTCCAACATCTAATTCAACGTAAGCAAGATTAAGGGGAGATGGTCTGATAAAAATCGCTGATATATTCATTGAAGAATATCTCATTTGTTTGACTGCTGATATTATAAGAGAAAATATATATTGTTGACACCTGAAGCAAAGAATATATCTGACTCGTAACAAAAGTTACTCGTTTTAAAAAGTGTCTCCTCAAATTCACGGATATTTAAAAACTATATCTCAGTTACTAGACTGCTAATAAATATTTTCTATTGACCAATGAAACAAAGAATGTTTTGCCAGGTGGCAAAAGCATCCGGGTAATGTGGGTCGACCACAAGAATTTTTTTTCTGTTTATACTCTGCACACTTTTGAAAGAGAACCAATAGGCCAAATATTTCCAAAAAAATGTCAGTTAAACTTGAGATAAACCCTCATTTCATGAGCATAGCTTTTTATTTTTCTTGTGAAAATTGATAAAATTATTGTTTATTGAAGAAATTTTTTTTTAAATATCCCTTGATATTTATAAGTACTTGAAGTACTTTGCCCAGGTCTGTTGTCTCGATTTTTTTGTAAATAATACTAACGTCCAAGTAAATTAGATTAGTCTTTGAATGTGTTCGTGAATTTGAGCTAGCTTCCTTCGCTCTAAATAAATTGTCATGAATAATGATTGTGCTAATTATATTTCTCGATTCGTTGACGCCTTTTGTGTGCAGAAAGCAAGAGAAATGGATCTACGATAAAATACTGTACGCGTTGGCTTTTTGGAATGGAGTTGATCTACAATTAAGAATCATCAACAATCCCGCAGTGCGGCTTCGTCTTGTTGGAATCGTCCTTGGTTGTGTAAGCTTTATTAAAAATTAATATTACAGACATTTCTTCGATAAATTTGTTGCATTTAAATAGATGTCTACCCATTTCGAGGGTAGTTTACGATTAATGACCATTTTGATTTCATATTATGAAGACCAGAAAAGTCTTTCCATATATATATAAAAATGAAGATATAGGTGGTCTCGATGCTGAAGTTGCAATCGTTCCAATGATGTCATATTGGAGATCGCTCGTAAAAAAAAATTCCAATTTTAAAAATCTTGGCTTCGACACAGTAGCAACGATAACGCAGTAATATTCAAAGACTTATTCTTACTACGATAAAAAAACACTCGTATATATGTGCTATTCCACGGCTAATCGACCGAGCAAAACCCGACAGGTTTTTTTAAATCGTCACTTGCTTATTTCATCAAGTACTTTGAGGGTAATATTTTGAATTCAAATCGAAGACCCGTCGCGTTTCAGTCGGGCGATTGGCCGTGGAATACCTCATGTAACTTTTATTTTTCGCTTTTTTTCTGATACTGACTAATTGGTAATGTATTTTTCTTTGCAATCTGAAGAGCAAAGAGGCGTGGACAGTACTCTCCAACTTGGTGTAAGCTTATAATTAGTCCAAAAATATTGACATCATAATAGAGTATCTAATATCGTAATTTAGAATATTAAAATTTGTTTTTTTTTTTCGTTGTGCAGCTGAACCCACTGCAGCTGACACCAGATCACCGTGTTTAGGATCGGCTCACGGAATAAATGGTATTATTGTTCATGACGCTTGGGATTTCAGTGGACTTCAGCCGGCAGTTCATTCGATTGCACGAACGTGAGGAGCCATGCAATGATTCTATAATGTTATCGATAAAACTGTTGCGTGCGTGCGTGGCAAAATGTTATATTACCGTAACTCGTGAATTATTCGACAGAATCAGCTGAAACTTCAATGCTGTATAGAGTACTTGCCAATCTTCACTTGGTACAAATTTTCGAAAAATCGCTTCACGCATTTCATGTTTATGAGATTTTGAAAACTATCATTAGACACTCTAGCTGAAAACAAAAAAATGTTAGCTAGGAGGCTGAAACTTCGTATTAAAATTAAACAAAGTGATGGGACTGTTTTTGTGTTGCTGCACAAGTTTAACTACCAAAAATGTAGAAGTAACGTAATGAAAAAAATGCTGATTAAAATTTGAAATGATGCAAAGCAGAAGTTTGCACATTGAAATTCTTCATCAAATTTCATTTTGCGGAAAGCTTCATCTATGAGTTAGCCAATATTGATAAATAAATTTCCTCGTCGAGGTGGCTTTATGAAAAATGATATTTAATGAGGAAGCAATGTGCAGAGTTCTACTTCGTATCATTTTTTTAAATTTTTATTAAAGCTAAAATATTCCGATGCAACTTATTTATTTACAGAAAGTATTTATTTCTTTGTGCTTCAGATTGGGTGCGGAACGTTGGGGCCTGTGTAACGTGGAAGGTACCGTAATGCAACCGGCCTCCGGAACTCAATTTGCCGGCTATGGAAGGCGGTGGTCCGCATGCACTTTGGAACAAATTGCCACGCATCTTCTTAAGTATACGTTGTCCCTTAATGTCAACGATTTTTCTAATTTTTATGCAGATTCGCGTTCAGTTTACATCATTTATTACACACATATTATTTTTTTAATCATCTACTGAGTGATTAGGAAAAATTTTATTGCATCCATGTCTTCATTTCACTTCCTCATGATCGATAAAATCGATAAAGTACTTCAAATTATATATAAAAATTTCAATTTCTGCAATTTTTTTTGTCGATAATTCTATAGCTCGAGAACGGAATAAGCAACTGATCGAAAATTTTGCATAAATCTTAAAAAGAGTGTTTCAATATTTGATACTGAATTTGGGCAACTAAAGTTGGGCGATAAAGCGGTTACGATTTTACAGATATTTGCATCTTCGTAATTTTTTTCAAAACTTTTGCTTCATCAATTTTTTTTTATCCGCCATCCACAATTCATCTATGAGGAAGACAAATTAAACAACGTATTTTATCATAGAGGAGAGTTTGTGAGAGGACAAAAAAAATATTAGGAAGCAATGTGCAAGGTTCGACTTTGCACCCTTTTCTTTTACTTTTTTTTAGGCATTCATCGTGCCTGACAATTCCACATGATTATGGTACGCTTGGAAAACCAGTCAAGTCTATTCTACCTGGGATGTTGATGTCATACAAGGACGTATGCCAATTGCATGTTAAACTGACTTATGATCCATACGATTGCTTTAAACATGTGAGTATTCATGGCTTTTAATTATAATTTTTCTTTCGTCCGATTTTCAGCTGGTTTCGTGATGCTATAAAATATACATTTTGATTGAATTTAGTAAAAAAAAAAAACAGAAAACTTCTGTGTCAGTTATTTAAAAAAAATGCATAAATGAGGAGCAGATTAGCATCCTGCAAATTGTTTTCTCGTTATATTTAATTTTTTACAAAGTCGTCTCTGTGATGATGTACGTATATTAAAAATGCAACGTTCTATACCGTTCAAATACCTTCATCGATTGTTATTAAATTTAATTTTATTACGTACCTAAACAAAATTGCAGATTGATTTCTTAACATTTTCCAGAATCGTAATAACACTCATTGTATTTTTTTGTATGTGACCGTTCTGACATATTGTAAACATATTAAGCAGCTAAGAAAAAAAATCTTTTTATTTTTATGCACTATTCCAAGATGACGAACTCTCCTTGTGGCAAAATAATGTGTGCCGAGGATACATGGAGATACAGCCCATGCAGAGGAATTGGTGTTATAGTAACGGACGGAAGTAGATGCGACGGTGGATTTGATGCAACTTGGGAAAAAGTATTCAACTTAATAAAGTGAAACTACTATCTTTTTCCTTTTTTTAATTCATGATTTTAGCAAATGATGCCATCATTTTGTATGTAGCGGCATTAAAATATGGTATTCTTTATTGCAGATATGTCTGAACGGGGAATGCGTTAATAATCCTGGAATTTAGGGATTTGAAAAGTGAGAAACATATATTTTCCGCAAACGTATGGAAATGATACGCTTCCATTATTTGAGGACAATCACGACACCAAATCTATTTTACATCATTAAAAAAATAATGTATTATTCGGTATTAATAAAGAACTAGCACATTCAAAATATTTATAAATATTTAATTGCTTCTTCATAGAGGAAGCTTTGTTTACATGAAATTTCGTTATTTCGAGATTCTCATGACACATTTTCATGGACACTCAGAATGATCCAAAACGTCGAGAAAAGTGGTTTAGAAAAGATATCCGTCTGCGTGCGTTTTTGTGTCTGTGTATGTATGTTCCAGACACAGAAAATTCAATATTTCATAACTCACGAACGGCACGATAGATCGAGCTCAAATTTGCCACGCAAGTAGAGTAATCACTCCTCTGTAATTGACGTGATTTTCAACTAAATGGATCCATGTTTACAGATTTTATAGAATTTTTAATTTTTCAAAAAAATCAGCTCTAACTTTCGTAAAAGTTCGATAATGTAGCTAAATAGTTCTACATAACTGAAAACACGTTCAATGTTGATTGATATTGAATTTCAACGAAATCGGTAAAGCGGTTCGGATTTTATAGAGTTTTGAATTTTTCAAAAAGAAAAATTAATTTTCCTCTAAAACACGAAATTTTGAATTTAAAAAAATAATCGAGATTTTCGCTCTAACTTTCGAAAAACTTAAGAAAGCAAGCCAAAAGTTTGCACTTGATGGAAATATGATGTGATGATATTAATTACGGAATTTTCGGGGTCGTGTGTAACATAATTTTTGTGTTGTTGTACAAGAAACTACCGAAAATACAGAGCTAACGAAATTAAAAAAAAAAATGCTAATTTAAATTGAAACTGATGCAAAGTAGAACTTTGCACACTGCTTCCTTATTAAATTTCATTTTTCACAAAGTTTCCTCTATGAGAAAGCCGAAATTAATAAATAGACGTCCTCATAGAGGTGGCTTTGTGAAAAATTAAATTTAATGAGGAAGCAGTGTGCAAAGTTCTGCTTTGCATCAGTTTATTTTATAATTCAACTCCGAAATATATCCTTTCGAATATAAGTTCCTTCATTTTACTGTCTCGCCTTCAATCCTCTGTATAAAAAATGTATTATGAATTGAATATTGAGAAACATAGATTTCCTAATACTGAGATTTGATGGAGATGGAGATTTCAACAAAATGAAGTTGACTTATAGCAGACCACTAATAAAAATAATCTATTATAAAACGTAATATTATTTAAAAATAAATGATAATTATTAAATTTACTGAATAAACATAAAAATTAGTACACACGTATTTCGATGGTTTCGTTGATGCCTGATAGTTTAAATGTGCTCGTGAAACGTCTAACATATCCTGGCTTCCTACAATTCAGTAGAAACATAAAATCTGTTTGACGACACACTGAAATATAGTGCGAAGCGACGAATGCCGTTTATACACGCTGTACTAAATGCTATCGGTTCTGAATAACATTTATATTATTGACAAACTTTTGACTCATGGTCTTAAATTTTTATTACATTTTTAGCTTAAAAAAGATGCGTTCTTCCGCACAGAACAATAATTTCTCGCTGTACGCTTTTCTTGAAGGAACCCTCATTTAGACACTTATTGAAGCCAAGTAAGTTTAGATACGTGGTAACGCTATAAATTCACTGATTTGTTTGTCTGAAACAATTGTTATTTATCACATTAATTTTTGATTCGTTACAGGAGCACTTTATTACATCTTATGTGTTCAGTTCTATAAAAACGACGTACAAGCAAAGACTTTTTAAATTTCGGCTGTTTAATCCGTCGCAATAACAACTTCTTATTACTATAAAGTTAATGTCTCCGACAGTATTGAAATGTCGATTTAATTTAATTGACGTCGGTGAAAATTTGTCTTATTTGTATATTAGCTCAGAGAAGAGGTGTTCAGTTATATTTGACTTTGTGGACAGTTAGAGCTAAATTGTCTTGAATTAAGACGTTGTATTTTATTATATTAAAATTGTACTCTCTCATCCAGATTGTATTTGAAAAAAAAAAGATGTGCATTGTTGTAACATTTTAGAAACAATAACGACTATGTTCAAAACGAGCTTTGATTTCAGAACCACTCACAGGGAAATACATACATTTTTGGTGAATTTGAGCTAGTTTCCACAATGTTGCTGGAATCTATGAAGAGATCGATTTGGGGCCTCACCTTTTTTGCATCGGTGATATTTGTACAATGTTCGGTAAGAAATAAAGTTTGGTATACATAAAGCTGCCAATTGTGATGTCTATATGTTAATAAATGTTATTTGTAGCAGCAAGAGCCGTTCGGACAAGATAAATTGACGACATTTGGAGCCAGAAATTCGGGTAACAGTCACTATTTTTTTTTATCAACAATTTAATTTAATTTAATTTAATGTAATTTATTTATTTTAATTTATCGAAAGAGATTGGATGTGCAATTCCGAACGTTTGATTATTCGGTGATTTTGTGTTAACAGATTCAGCTGGTGAAATAAGCCGGGATAAAAGAGATGCTGATGACTCCGAATACCTACTTAATGGACAGACACCAATTGAATTGTTAAGTGATCTTGCTGATGGATTTTTAGCCGGGGAAGATACACCTGTGTGGCGGGTTCATAAACATCAAGGAGAATCTGTTTACATTAAACTTTCCGATGGGGTACGTATATATAATTTACATTGGGTTTCACGTCTCAATTAACACAAGTATTAAACAATTAATACGCGAAAAAATAATTCTATATTCTAATAAAATAATTCTATAATCTAATAAATAATTCTATAATTCGAATAAAATAAGTTTAAATTTTAACGTTGTTTCATTATTTATCTCGTCATTAAAAAAATACTACACGTAATTTAATATTATTATTATTATTTCTTTTTTTTTTATATTCTTTATTCCATTGGATAATCGAAGTATGTAAAGTGGGCGATAGAGTGGTGGAAGTCGTCACAATCAAACAGAGGATATGGTAATATGGTAAGATCCATGTTTTAAAATAACAAAAAAAAATATATCAAACAAAATCAATGGAGAATTATCACAGATATCAATCTTTTTGTTTAATTGTATATTAGGGTGGTTAAAAAATAATGGATTTTTTTTACGCGTGCCTCAACGAAAAATGTTGGTGCACTGTGAAAAAGTAATTTTTGCTAAATTTCAGTGGTCTGCATTTTTTTTTAGATTGTGTTCAAGCGACATTATGGATTTTTAAAAATATTTTCTTTGACGATAATCAGGATATTAATTTTTTTTTCCTCTCACTACAGATAGTATTAGTGCTTGATGAAACTGTTTTTTCAAAATTTTCACGCTCCAAATTTTATTTTAAATCTGCCCTAAGTAATGCTTTTGCAATTTTTTGTTGTTGGATATTTAATAAAAAATCATGAGACAATGTAATTTTTTAACGAAAATTTAATTAATTTTTTTGTAATATTGTACTAATTTTAACCAATTTTTTAGCTAAAACAAGTCAAATTTTTGCTGCTCCTCAAAACAGAAATCATGAATATTGAATGAAACTGTGATTTTTTTCAAAATTTTCACGCTCTAAATTTTATTTTAAATCTGCCCTAAGTAATGCTTTTGCAATTTTTTGTTGTTGGACATTTAAACCAAAAATCATGAGACAATGTCATTTTTTAACGAAAATTTAACTAATTTTTTTGTAATATTCTACTGATTTTGACCATTTTTTTAGCTAAAAAAGTCAAATTTTTGCTGCTCCTCAAAACAGAAATCGTGAATATTTGATAAAACTATAATTTTCTTCAAAAATTTTCACGCTCCATAAAATATTTTAAGCTATCTCAAGCGGTTTGTTTTCAAGCCATAAATTTGACTTTTGTCAATCCACTTTTCGAATATTATTTATCGGATAATTCACACTAAGAAAAAAAAAAGAAAGAAAAAAAAAATCTCTTCGCTAGACTCGTTTGGAAACACCACCGAATCCACAAGTGCGCTACCCTTCCATCCTGGCTGTGTTGGATTATGACAATCCATATCCAACAGGACCTGCGTAAGTAAGATTAAAGGTAGAGAGTCAGATAAAAATCGCTGATTTATTCATTGAAAAATATTTCATTTTCTCGACTTTTGCTGCCTGGCAGAAAAAATTCTTTGATACGTTAAAATATTCGATTTTTTTTCTAAATAATAATTATCAGCCAAATAAGTTAGATCAGTCTTTGATTATATTTGTAAATTTAATTATTGCTCAAATTTTCTCGACTAATCCACGCTTTTTCTATGTAGAAAGCAACATATATGGACCTGTAAGGGAATACTGTACGCGTTGGCATTTTGGAATGGAGTTGATCTCCAACTGAGAAACATCAATTTTCCATCAGTGCGGATTCGTCTTGCTGGAATCGTGCTTGGTCGTGTAAGCTTCATTAAAAATGACTGCATATACATTTCTTCGATATATCAAATGGATTTAAGTATAGCTGTCTAGCTGTTCGAATATATAGTTTATCGATTAATTCACCGTTTTTGTTTCATATTATGAAGACCAGAGACACCGTTCCATACATTTTTAAAAATCAAGATGTCCATGGTTTTGATGCTGAAGCTGGACTCGTACCAATGATGTCATATTGGAAGTCCCTCGGAAAAGAGAATCACGATTTTAATCCTGATGCTTTCGACACAGTAGTAACGATGACGCAGTAATAATTATACGCTAAATAATGTTAATCAATCGACTGAAAACCCGACAGATTTTCAATTTGGATTTTAAAAAATATTTCCCTCCAAATGGGTCAATTTAAAACGTGAAAGAATAATCGAGCAATTTTCGTTCTATTTTTTTGTTAATATTTTTTGCTAAAAGAGATTAAAAATGATATTTTTTTTTAAATGTGCTTCCGATTAGATCATTTGATCATTTTCCAATGAAATCTCGTCAGACTGTTCATCGAGTACTTTGAGGGAAGTATTTTTTGTCGAAATTGAAAAGATGTCGAGTTTCAGTCGAGTGATATTAACTGTGGAATACATAATGTACATATTTACAACGACAAATACGCAGGGCAAATAGGCGTGGAGGAAATGGTGTCCCATGGTGTAAGTTCAAAATTATTGCAATAATATTGTCGTGATAACAGTGTAATCTCGTAATTTAAAATATTAAATTTTGCCTTTTTTTTGTTCCTTCCGCAGCTGCAGCCACTGCAGTTGATAGCAGACCACCTTGTTTAGGATCGCTTAAAGGGATAAATGGTATTATTGTTCATGACGCTCTGGATTTCCGTGGGATTCAACCGGCAGTTCATTCGATTGCACGAACGTGAGTAGCCGATGATTCTATAATTTTTTGGATAAGAATATTACGTGCGTTAAATTTCATTTTTTCACAAAGTTTCATCTATGAGGAAACCAAAATTCCATGAAATTCCATTAAATTCAAATTTAATGAGGAAAGTATGTGCAGAGCTCTACTTTGCATCATTTTTTTTATATAAGGGCTGGAATATTTTAGTGCAATTTATTTATTTATTTATTTATTTATTTATTTATTTACAGAATGTATTTATTTCTTTGCGCTTCAGATTGGGTGCAAAACTTTGGGGCCCGTGTAAAACGAAGGGTACCATAATGGAGGTGTCCAACAGATCCGCAAGTGACGGCTATCGAAGAAAGTGGTCCGCATGCACTTTGGAAGAAATCAGCAGGAATCTTGTTGAGTACGTTGTCACCTAAAAGACTGAAAAGTAAAAAGTCAAAGACTGATTTTTTTCAAATTTTCATGCACCATTGCAAGTTCATGAATTGTCTTTTTTTTAATCAGCTACCGAATTATTGTTAACAATTTATTTATCCATCTATTCGCTTCCTCACAGAAGCTTTGATCTTCGTAACTGAGTTCAATGTTTTTTGGTATTGAATTTCGAGAATGTCGGTAGAGCCGTTTGGATTTTATGGAATTTTGAAATTTTCATTTATTTATTTATTTATTTATTTTAATTCTATAACTCGAGAACGGTTCTAGCAATTGTTTTCAAAATTTTGCATAAAACTTTAATAGAATCTGTTGTTGTTTGATACTAAATTTGGAGAGCATCCAACAAAGAGTTCATATTACACAGAATTTTTTTTTTTTTCGTAAAGGTAGCTTTGTAAAATTTAAAACAAATAATGAGAAAGCAATGTGCAAAGTTCTACTTTGCAGCCTTTTTATTCTGTTTGTTAACACTTTTTTTTAGGTATGGATCGTGCATGGAAACTCCAAAAGAATATCATCCGCCTGGAAAACCAGTCAAGGCTATCCTACCTGGGATGTTTTTGTCAGTTAAGCAGATATGCCAATTGCAAATGACCCAGGGGAGTACACCATACGACTGTTTTCCCGATGTGAGTACTCGTGGCTTTTAATTATCATTTTTCTTTCATCTGGGTTTTCAGCTGAATCGAGGATACTCCAAAATATACACTTTGATAAATTTGAAAATTCAAACAAACACACTTCGCCCGAACATATGTCTGAATGTATTTTTTTTAATGTAAATTGTATGTAATTTTTATTTTATATAATTTTTATTTTATATAATTTTTATTTTATGTAAATTTTATTTTATGTACAGTTTATTTTATGTAAATTTTCTGGTATATTTTGAACACATTAGCAGCTAAGAAAAAAAAATGTTTTTAATTTAAATTTTGTGGACTAATTCCAGATGAAGGATTCCCCTTGTGGCGAATTACTTTGCACCGCGAATACATGGAAATATAACCCATGCAGGGGAACTGGTATGTTAGTAGCTGATGGAAGTAAATGCGACGGTGGATTTAGTGCACCTGGACAAAAGGTAAGCAACTTAATAATGAGGCTACTACATTTTTTTTTAATTCATGATTTTAGTAAATGACGGCATCATTTTTTGTATAGCGGCATTAAAGTATGGTACACTTAATTGCAGATATGTCTGGACGGGAAATGCGTTCATAAACCTGCAATTTAGGGATTAGAAAAGTGAGAAATATATTTTTGGACATTAATATTATTTTCTCATTTGAATAATCTAAACCTATATTTTACGCATTTCAAAAAGGGTGTATTGTTCTGTATTAATAAATAATACTGTTATGTGTATTAAATATTCTTTAATATTTTTAGTTTCCTGGGTAACAGCTCGATCTACTCCATAAATCATGAAGAAATGTTATATTTGGGGCAAAACACGTTAAGACCCAATTTTTCCTTAAAAAAAAAAGTCCTCACATTTCTTCAGGATGTTGGTTTACTTGAAGAAAAAACATAGGAATTTTTTCACATTTTTTTATTACATATTCCTGCCATTAAAAGTCGCTGAAAATAATCATTGTTTATTTTTTAACGCCAATACTACGGCTCGCAAAAAAAATCATAATAACATGAAATGTTGGATTTTCAGCGTACTTTCCGACAACATTTTTTGTAAAATTTTCCAATTTCATTTTATGCCATTTTTTAATTAAATAAAGTTGCCACTTATTTCCCTCCGAAACGGTATTATTTTCAGAAATTTTTAATAGCTGGAATATGCAATAAAAAAATCTCTACGTTTTTACTTCAACCAGACCAACATCCTGAATAAATTTGTGGATGTTTTGTAATAAAAAATATAATTCTCTGAGTATCCTTTTTTGCACTCGGTTCTCTCAGAGTTGCTCCAAGTAAAAAATGACAAATTCTGTATTAACAGATAATTTTATTTATAAATCAAATATTATTATATATACATGAGTTTTGCTTAAGAATTTGAGAATTTTATCAACGACCATACCTTGAAAATACAATTTATTTAGAATTTTCTTAGAATTCTGAACATTAAAATTGATCATATCAGCTACTATTGAAAAAAAAAAAGGATCTTTATATCAAGACAAAAATTAAGAGGAAAATCTGCGAGCATCGATTTTGTTAAAGCAATCTCCACAAAAGTCGCAGACGCAGGTTGCAGTGCTTCACAAGTTCCAGTAGCGATTGTCAGCGATTGTAGATGCCGCTTCAACGCTCCCAATGCTGAAGCGAAAACCCAGGCAGACAAGCAAGCAAGTTCCCTTCTTAGAGGTATACAGTCAACTCTCCGTAAAATATAGCGCATCTGAGGGTTGAGTCGCGCTACATTTTAGACTGTACAAAATTTATATAATAATAACAATGCCTAAAAGTTATTAACAGTTAATGAAATTAACGAAAAATTAGTTAACGAAAATCGTGCGACAAATTTGAAAGATAATTTAATATATATTTTTTGATATCAAACGAATTCTTTGATTCTTCCAGTAAATATATTGTTGAAAGTAAATTTTACTATCAATCATTGATATTAGGCTATCGATCAATATCGATCGATTTTTCGAACGATATCAAAAATAATTTTTCAATAATTTTTCAGTTGATCGGCTGTCTTCACGGAGGTGTTAATTGGGTATCTCTTCGCAGGTACAAGTGTCGCCGTCTAGGCGGCGATCGGAGACAAAAGGAAGGTGAGCGATCGTGCGTTCCGCGCATGCGCCGCACCTGTGCGCAGCCGCACAATTACGACTGAACTGCGGAATTGGACTCTGGCCTGAAGTTAGTTACAGATGACAGGGAATTCTGCATGTGCTGCCATCTAGCGGAGGTAATTTTTATTAGATTTTATAGCGGTGATATCTGTTGGATATTTTTTTAATTTCATTAAAAAAAATATAAAATTAAAAATCATACAATTTTTTTTTAGTGTTAAGGAGTTAATACTAAAAAAAAAAAAGAAGTCGAAAAGTCAAGAAAATCCTGCGTTTTTTTTTCCAGAATATTTCCATATGGCCATCTAGTGGCGAAACAAAGAACTAATAAAATCTTACCAAAAATTACAAAATGCTACTTAAGGGAGATTCGACTGTACCGCAACTACAACCACAACCATATATATATATATATATATATATACACCATGCCGATAGCGCAAATCCGATCGAGAGGCCAAGGTGTGGCGAGAGCGAACTCTCCTCCTCGGTTTGCTTTCATCTCCGCCTCGCGCGCTCTCCTCTCAGAGGACTCCGCTCCTCTGCAGCTTTCCTTAGGTTTGCCTGTTTTCTTGCTGATAGCGTTGTCTCCCTTCTTCTCATTCCTCTGCGAGGAGAGCTGAAGAGAGACGCAACATAGGACTGGAGAGGGGCTTCGTTCCTTGCCGTTAAAGACCTAATCTCTTTCACTTCCTCTCATTGGTCTTTCTGTTTTCTACGATCCACGTGCTCTCTCTGTCTCTGTCGCTCTCGCTGTGGCTAGCGCGCGCGCGTGCGCGTCACGAACACAGGCGCGTCCTCCTTAACTCCCGCATAGTGGTACATTAGATTGTGGTTATACACACCGACAGTTTTACCAAAAAAAAGAAAAAAAAAATAGCCTTACACTTACCAGTATACTTGTGTCTTCGTCAGTGGCATTCGCTATTAGTTCGCCAGTTCGCTGGTGGGATTCCCTCTCGCTCGTGGCGCTGTGATCGCCTGTGATCGAGATCGTAACGACCAATGAGAGGCCGGTTGCCACGGTGCGCCGAGCGATTCCGAGCGTTCCCATTGGCCGTCAGCTTTGAGCGACATCGTCATTGTTGTGAAAGGTACCATAACCTCTCTCTCGTGGTTCTTTCCCCTCTTATTCCGCCAGGTGTAGCACCTCACCGGTAATCCGAGCGACGAATCGTCGTTCCCGGTCCATTTCGGAGTTTCGCGCGGACCAGTCATCACTCTCTTCGCATGCGCGTATGCTAAAAGTGCTTTGAAAAATTCAAACAAAGAACAAAAAAATCAAAGCAAAACAAAAGAAAGCAAAAAAACAAGCGCATATATATAAATCCAACAATCAGGTGCGTGTTTGACAATCGGTTCGAGTGCTTACCGATTGTTCCTCCAAGTGTAACAAAGATTAAGTGTTTTGTGACATTTAAAAAAAAAAAAAAAAATAGTTTATGATACACTCTCATTGGTGACATGAATTGTTAATCTTTCATAATTTTTTTTTCTTTCTTCACACGCTCGGATTCTCATTTTCAAACTTTTATTTCCGGTTTGACGCGCGCATATGTTCTTTTTTTTTTTTAAATTTAAAAAAATTATAAAACATTGTTGCGATCGTCTTGGCTGTTAAGTTTGTTACTACTTGCTGCGCTGGCTGTCAAGTGGTCGAGGTCCTTAACTGTCAGACCAAGTTCGAGAGCCGCTGGTGCGCCTCCGCCGTCGGGACTCTCTCGTCATCTACTCTCTTCTTTCTCTCGTGTGTACCGTAGTACGTACCGTATTATTATTTGCTGCCTGCCTGCCTGCCTGCCTGCCTGCCTGCTTGGCTCGCCTGCCTACCTGCCTGCCTTACCTCCTGCCCCCCCCTCTCCCCAGCCCCCCAGCCCCCCTAGCCCCCCGCTTGCCCCCCTGGCTACCTATCTACTTGCCTGCCAGTCCGTTCGCTCGCTTGACTCTTGCTAGTCGCGGAGACGCGCATTCTCCAGGTACTCAGGTGAGTTACGTGCGTTCTCCTCGAGAGTCTTGTGTGTGTGCTCACTCATCTCTTTTTCCTTTTCATTTTTTTTTTTTTTTTTTTTTTTTACCATCCTCTCACTCTGATCGAATCTACCGGGTCGACGATTAAGGAGCTACTTTTTCAACCTGTTCGCCGGGAATTCGGCTTTTTTTTTTTGTTAATTTTACGCGTCTGTAAGTATTTTGAAAAAAAAAAAGGTGATTGTGTTGATTTTAAAAAAATGGACTGTTTTGGTTTTGTCGAAGGATACAAATTCATGTGTGTTGGAAATGAACGAACTGTGGTTGTAAGATTGATGACGCTCTTAGTTGTATTAATAAGATTTAGACTATTTTTGTTTTTTTTTTTAATTTGAGTAATTTCATTGGTCCAGGTTTTTCTCGCTTTTTTGGTTTTGAATATCAAAGCTCAAAGCCTGAAAAATTGTCAGTTGATCGAGTCACCTTGTATGGCGATAATCGTGAGCCAGACATACGGAATGAAATGTCAAATTGATGAGTCAAAACAGAAACTTCATTCGGTAGGATTGGTTTTGGCTTTGTACAAATGTCTCAAGCTCACCTTATTTATTCCTCACCAAAATCACTGCATCCTTGACATTTAAATCGTCATATTTGCAAATAAACTTTAGCTTCGTTTGGATGAAAAATTCATGGTGTCGATGAAAGCACACGGATTTAAAAATATATATTTATGAATCCAAGAAATATTGGATGCTGATAAATCGAATAATTGAGATCTGTAGAATCAATTTCTTCGGACGAAATAACTTCTCTTCATTACACTTCACATCGCTTCAGCTTTTATCACTTTTTAATCAACTCGTGCCAAAGATCATTGAGGACATATGGCAAGAGATTATTGTGACGTGCATGAAAAAAAAGGGGATGTGGTATTTGAGTTCGTTATAGGATGATTGTAGACCGTAAGAATAGAATCTCAGTCGCGCGACCTTTCAACAACCGATGCACAGAATTGCGAGAGACGAGCTTGCTGGCTTCACAATCAGCTTTAGCGTCGAGCCATTTGTTACAGCCAACAACTATGTGTAATTTTCATCCAATCCTGCCACGCGATTGTGTAATTACTGGACCAACATTTGGTCCAGATTGAAATGCTATCATTGCAGAGAAAATCGATCATTGCAGACAGGGAAGATCAATTCATTTATTTTTGTTTGTAAATGACAATTATACAAAAGCAGGAAAATTGCTAGAGACGAGCTTGCTGAATTCTTTGATTCATAATCATGGATTCATCTTCGATTCATTTTGAATTGATTCATGAATTCCTTGATTCATTTTTCGATTCATTTTTTGCAGCCAACAACTGTGTGTAAATTTCATTGAATCCTGGCACGTGATTGTGTAATTACTGGACCAACATTTGGTGTCCAGATTGAAATGCTATCATTGGTGAAAATCGATCATTCCAGACATGGAGGATCAATTGATTTTTGTTGTTGTTTGTAAATGACAATTATACAAAAGCAGGGAAATTGTTAGAGACCAGCTTGCTGGCTTCAGTTGATTGTGAATCCATTATTTACAGCCAACAACTGTGTGTAAATTTCATCTATTCCTGGCACGTGATTGTGTAATTACTGGACCAACATTTGGTGTCCAGATTGAAATGCTATCATTGGTGAAAATCGATCATTCCAGACATGGAGGATCAATTGAATTTTTTTTTGTAATTGACAATCATACAGATCCAGGGAAATAAGATCACGAAATATATATTTGATTTGAAATTATTAGTTCTGGTCCATTGCTGTGGAAAAGTGTTGTGTCGATATTCAGTGTCATTGAAATTTCCTGCACAAGCCAGCAGGTTTCAATACATTTAAAGAAAAAAAATGTTACTTTTTCTTAGAGATACCTGAACAAGCCTATCGACATTCATCTGGACGAATGTTTGCATTGTCTTTTTTTTTTTATCATCGACCACCTGCTTCACTATACAATGGCAACTTGTTCTGGTTGCGATAAAAACTGGGCAAAAAAAAAAAGCATTCTTCTTGTTTCTATTGAATAGAAATTTGTCCTGTTTGATCAGTAAACTGGGACGTTTATACTTTCGGCTTTCGGAAGAGTCGCGTGGTTTCAACAATGGCAAAAGATTTTTTTCATCACCGATATCATAGTTACTGATGTGTCTTAGATAAACTAACGATTTCACTGCCTCATCGAATTTTAGAGTGGTGCTTTAGAGTGGTTCAAGTTCAACTTTTTTTTTTCTAGTCTTCCAATTCAGAAAGTAGTGCTAAGTACAAAAAAAAATTCTCCTGAATCATCAGTGCATGAAAAAAAATAAATAAAAAACGTGTTTAGAGTTGAGTACTGAATATTGAAGAAAAAAAATGCAACATTTTTATTTTTCTTCTTCAGACTGGTTGGAGATTAAAGTCAGCAAATGAGGTTGTGATCGTGATTGTGATTTTTGAAGTTCATCAAGTTAATATACATTTAAATCTCCAGACTACGTCAATACACGAATGACTGTTAAAGCAACTTGGAAGTCATCGTAAGCACGATTATGTCGATTTTAGTCAGTGACCAGGATATGGTTTTTAACCGTGATGATTACCTTAATTTGAGCTACCGTTTGTTCGAACAATGCATGGTCGGCTTATCATGTCGTTCGTGGCACTTGCGAGAGCCTCGTCTCATGTTCGAATTAGCATTTAGGCCAATCCGCTCTTCGACATTTCCAGTCACAAATATTTATTTCCAAAATTCACAAAATATTTTCACAAAAAATATTTTTACTATCCCAGATCAATTGATTATAGTATGATAAATGAAATTCGCGAATTTTGGATAGCATTAATTTTTGCGAAAATTCATGCTGGCTTTCGCGGATATAATTGCAGTTTAATCGGGCCGAGAATGAGCCAATAATTCATTCAATCGTTGGCAAGGATTGTGCCACACATTTATGGCGAAGCGTTAGCCCCACGAGCATTAGACTGCAGCTATATGTTGTGACACCAACGCTGATTGTGAATTCAGAAACGTCTCGACCAGTCCTAAACAGAATGGATTATGGGGAAAGATATTCAAGTGCCAAAAAAGTCTTGGGGGGGGGGGGGGGGGGGGGGGGTAATGCTTCGTTTTCAATACTTTTTGAACACATCACTTCTCTGTATCGATTTTTATGAAAGGCTTCACAAATGTTTTACGGTGAATCCTTTTTTGAGCTCATTTGTATTTTTTTTTCAGTCAATTTATAAAGTAGGAAAATTCACAAAATGTTATGAAAATGGTTTCCCATATTCTAAAAATGTTCGGAAAATGGTTTTCTATGTTTTAAAAATATTCTGAAAATTGTTTTCTATTTTTTAAAAATGTTCTGTAAATTGTTTTCCATGTTCTAAAAATGTTCTGAAAATAGTTTTCCATATTCTAAAAATGTTCTGAAAATAGTTTCCCATATTCTAAAAATGTTCTGAAAATGGTTTCCCATTTTCTAAAAATGTTCTGAAAAAAGATTCCCATGTTCTAAAAATGTTCTGAAAATAGTTTCCCATATTCTAAAAATGTTCTGAAAAAAGTTTCCCATGTTCTAAAAATGTTCTGAAAATAGTTTCCCATATTCTAAAAATGTTCTGACAATAGTTTACCATATTCTAAAAATGTTCTGAAAAAAGTTTCCCATGTTCTAAAAATGTTCTGAAAAAAGTTTCCCATGTTCTAAAAATGTTCTGAAAATAGTTTCCCATGTTCTAAAAATGTTCTGAAAAAAGATTCCCATTTTCTAAAAATGTTCTGAAAATAGTTTCCCATATTCTAAAAATGTTCTGAAAATAGTTTCCCATATTCTAAAAACGTTCTGAAAATAGTTTCCCCAGTTCTAAAAATGTTCTGAAAATAGTTTCCCATGTTCTAAAAATATTCCGAAAATGGCTTCCCATATTCTAAAAATGTTCTGAAAATGGCTTCCCATATTCTAAAAATGTTCTGAAAAAAGTTTCCCATGTTCTAAAAATATTCCGAAAACGGTTTCCCATGTTCCAAAACCGTTCTGAGAATGGTTTCCCATGTTTTCCAATATTCTAAGATGGTTTCCCATTCTTTTTTCTTTTAAATGGCCGAATTAACAGAGTTATATTACATTTCCGTTGTTATTTAAAAATATCTCTATTTTGTATTTTCAGTGCGTAATGGCACTGCGGATAAGGGGTAGCAAAGATGTCAAGAAGAGCTCTTACTACGTGTGGTACCTGGGCTCGAGGGAGGCGAAGAGCGTCGACGCTATGCCTGCAGCTATAGCGTATCTCCTCGAGCGCGAAAGACTTCAGGAACCTTTCAAGGTCACGCTACAGGTAAAGTCCTTTTTCGTATATTCGCGAGAGAGTGGTGGTGGTGGTAGTGGTGTTGGTGGTGATTGTCCGTGCCATCAGAAAACCAACCGGGCATTCGCCTTGTCGTACGATACATTTCGGTGCGGTTGAGGGCTGCAAGATTGAAGATCCGGTTTCTTACTTGAAAAAAAAAAAAAAAAGAAAAAAATAAATAAAAAATGAATGA
This sequence comes from Perithous albicinctus, assembly GCA_964016905.1. Lineage (NCBI taxonomy): Eukaryota > Metazoa > Arthropoda > Insecta > Hymenoptera > Ichneumonidae > Perithous > Perithous albicinctus. Next base: position 21,109,579 of record OZ024693.1, on the reverse strand, counting down.
AACAAGAGATACCAAAATTACACCTCACATGAAATTCGCCAATCTACGAGTATATTTTTTTGCCTCCTCTAAGGAACCAGTCGTGAAACTACGAAAAATCCGTGGATTCATTAAATTCTTTGGTTCATTTTGTCAGCCTAAAGAAAATAGCGATGAACCCCAAACAAGATTCTATTTGTAATCGTGTAGTTTTAGTGAATAGACTTTTTTTGTTTTAAACTAAAAATTCGGAAATCTAAGGATCCTAAAAATAAACAGACTGGCTTATATTTTTATTAACCATTTCGAAATAGATTGGAATTGAAAAATATATAAATTGATAAATTTTGTAATGTATCTTCATCCACATTTTTACGCGACAGATCAGCTGCAAAGGATTGAAAATCATTCAAACGGTACAGCCTGGTGTATCAACGAAATCGGCGGTAAAGCACTTGGTACCAGGACACGCGGTACTCGCTGCATTCCAACGCGAGGATCTCGTCGCCGCGACATTTCTTCTTCCCAATCCTGCGACGAACAATCCAGTTCACGTTCACGCGTATAGGTGAGTTGAAGCATTATTAAAAACTAGTTTACTACTGTAGCTATATAAACAAGTGTGACATTAACATGTGAATGCAGCTATTCTGGTACTGTAATTGCTCTCCACGCCTACGCAACATGCTAATAATCATATCTCAAAGTCGTATCAATGATATCTACATGTTTTATGCCTCTTTTTTTCCCCTTTAACTTTATACTGGTCATTGAAACATTTTTCTCTCTCGATCAAACGATTTCACGAAAAAAACGCATTTTTTTTTTATTCACAAAGATACGGAGAAAAAATCATGGAATTCGTTGTTGAACAAAAAAAATTCATTCCCAAATATACAAAAATTGTATCAGCTGCATTTTTAAAAAAAATAATGTTAAAATTTGTTTTTATGTAAAAAGAAAAAACGCAGTGCATATCTTCACTGTTTTTCATTACAAAAAAATATAAAAGTCTCAGATACAAATATTAACTGCTGCTTTTTTTTGCTAATTTCCTTAACTGAAAATCATTAAAAAATTAATTTGAGTTCAGAATTGAAAAAAAAAACATTTAGCTCCATTTTTTTGTACGAAAATTAGAGGAAAATTTTGAAAAAAAAAATGAACAAAAAGGTATTTAAAATAATGAAAATGTAATTAAAATCTTATGAATTAATTTTATACGACGTATTATTATATTTGTCTTTGGTAGTACCTCGATTTTTTTTTTAGGTGACGAAATGTTAAAGAAAGTGTGTCTGTGTGTGTGTGTGTGTGTGTGTGTGTAAGAAAACTATCGGATATTCTTCTTTTTAAGTTGCGTTAGCTATGAGGCTAATGTATTCTGATAGTTGATGAACGGTAAAATATGCCGTACTGCGATACCGCGCTACGGAATCTCATGGTAATCATATATATATAAATATATATATATATATATATATATATATAAAATCTACTCAATGGTTATGTGTGACGCAATGTACATTAATAAGCTGTGGAATAAAATTGTATACAGGGTACCTCATGAACAACGCGTTGACGGTCACATATGGGGCATTCCATGCGAAATTGTCCACCTCATTTAAAAAATGACGCTAAATGAAGGTTCTTAAAAAAAATCGAAGACATTGCATTATTCTTAATTTAGAACTTAAAATTAATAATATATTTATATATATTTTTTTAAAATTTATATATTTAATTTTTTTTTTTTACTAATTTCTTTGACTGTACATATATTGACTAAATTTTTTAAAAAACCAGTTTTGGTTCAAAATTGAGAAAAAATATGTAAACCTTGTTTTTTTTTTTTTTTTTTTGCGAAAATTATACAGGAAAATTTTTGAGAGCTTTGAAAAAAAAAGAAAAAATGATTTACAAAACGCATTTAAAGCCCTGCAATTCATATCTGACAGTGGAGAGCTTGATATGGTGGCTGCTAATAAATGGGTACACGTATATCGTACACATGGCGACGATACACTCATTTAATCGAGGTTAATAACATCCAGTGTACGTACGTGCGATCGCTCTGCAAAGCTAAATTAGCAAGTGAACGAGCATGCGAGCAGTCGGACTAAGTACACTACTTCCGAATAACGCTTTTTATGTACACTTTCACGCCGATATTTCCAATTGAACTTTCGTCGATCGACGGATTAAACCTCTAATACACACACTGGTTGCCTCTCGTCACTGATAACAAAATAATTGCAAATTTGTACTAACGAACATTTTGATTTTAGCTGACATATCAAATTTTTTTTTTTTTTTAATATACAAGTTTATGTAAAAAAAATTCTGCAAAAAAAAATTACTGCAAATTTACATCTCACTTACATATATTTTTTTTTTAATATACAAGTTTGTGTAAAAAAAATGTCTGCAAAAAAAATTATTGCAAATTTACATCTCACTTAAATATATATTTTTTTAATACACAAGTTTGTGTAAAAAAATGGTTCACGATTTTTTGTATCATTATTCTGACTGTGAAAACCATTGAGATTTTTTTGTTACCTTGAAATTGATTAGGTAACGATTTTTTCGAGATTGTAACGGCACCGAGTGATTTTTATAATATCTTCATTATTCAAAGCCACTTATTTATTAATTTTTTCCTTTTTTCTCATACTCCCGCATACTCTCGGTGCGTGCTCTCTTGGTGCGACCTTGTTTCAGGATCGTTCGTAACTAACAATGCTTGGACGACTCTGTGCGAATCACTGTTCCAGTTCCACGGTTCATCGTAATTTTTTTTTTTTTTTTTATTATTTTAAAAAGCTGGAACTGTGAAAAAAAAACTAGGATAGTAATTACAGCGTTAACAAAATTGGCTACAAGTTTCTATTGGAAGGTGTATTATTTATTTTTTTTTTACAAGTGAGATGCAAAATCATAGTATTTTATTTTTTAATATTTCGAAAAATTGGTAAGTTTCATATAAAATTTTTGTAAATTTATTTTACTTGTGCAATAAATTTAAATATTTCATTTTATAAATAAGATTTTAATTCAAAAAATTGCAAATCGTTTTGAAATTAAATGTGTAAAATATTTTTGTAAAATATTCTTGTTACATTGAATTCCAAAAATTAATACGCTTTTTGTTTATTGTCATTTTACATCGCAATTGCATATTTAATTTAATACACTAATTTAGGAATAAAAATTAAAAAAAAAAAATATACTTTTTTCAGCATTTAATTTCAAATTTTTAAATAAACGTTTTAAAAAATCTAATTACTTCGCCTATATTCAACGTTGAACAAATGCCTTTTTTTTTGTTGTTCTTAATTTCTGGCTAGGTGCGTGTCCGTAGAAACGGCAGAGTTGCTTGGCGGACAATTAAAAGCTCTGGCCTCGCAGTCCGACAATTCGGCCAAAGTGTCCTCGAGTGAAAGCCGAATTCGTAGCAATTTGGGTAGTGACGGACGTAGCACGAGGGAATCCGAGTCATCGGAAGGCAGCAGCGAAATGAGACACATACCTGCACAGAATGCAACGATTTACGAGTCACTCGCTGCTGAATTGAGGGCAAAATTAGGTGAGCATTCGAGGAACATACACGAGCGTGAAAAAAAGTGAGATATTTTTTTTCTGGGCGTCCCTTTTCTAGGATATTTTAATTTTTTTTTTTTTTAGTGTCATTTATTAATTATTTTTGCACAAAATTTGATAAAAAAAAAGATGATAAAAAAGTAATGTTAAAAATTGTCTGTTAATAACGTAAATTAATTAATAAATAATGATAAATAAAATAATACGGTGCATTTTTTTTTTGTGTCATTTATTAATTATTTTGCACAAAATTTGGTAAAAAAAAACGATGATAAAAAAAATGTTAAAAATTGTCTTTTAATAACGTAAATTAATTAATAAATAATGATAAATAAAATAATACGGTGGATTTTTTTTTTGTGTCATTTATTAATTATTTTGCACAAAACTTGGTAAAAAAAAAGATGATAAAAAATTAATGTTAAAAATTGTCTGTTAATAACGTAAATTAATAAATAAAAAATAATAAATGAAATAATACAGTAGATTTTTTTTTTTTTTTAGTGTCATTTATTAATTAATTTTGCACAAAACTTGGTAAAAAAAAAAGATGATAAAAAAGTAATGTTAAAAATGCTCTGTTAATAACGTGAATTAATTAATAAATAATGATAAATAAAATAATACGGTGAATTTTTTTTTTTAGTGTCATTTATTAATTAATTTTGCACAAAACTTGATAAAAAAAAAAAGATGATAAAAAAGTAATGTTAAAAATTGTCTGTTAATAACGTAAATTAATAAATAAAAAATGATAAATGAAATAAAACGGTACATTTTTTTTTTTTTTTTAGTGTCATTTATTAATTATTTTTGCACAAAACTTGATAAAAAAAAATGATAAAAAAGTAATGTTAAAAATTGTCTGTTAATAACGTAAATTAATAAATAAAAAATAATAAATAAAATAATACAGTAGATTTTTTTTTTTTTTTTTTAGTGTCATTTATTAATTATTTTTGCACAAAACTTGATAAAAAAAAATGATAAAAAAGTAATGTTAAAAATTGTCTGTTAATAACGTAAATTAATAAATAAAAAATGGTAAATAAAATAATACGTTGGATTGATTTTTTTTTTTTTTTTTTCGATCAGGAAGAGGCAATTCGACGGACAAGGATGTTGGTCCGATACTTTTGCCACCTCGGGATTACGACACGGTGCACAGACACCGCGGTAATTTGGCTGGCATTGAATTCCGAAGGTGTCTTAATCAGACAATCGTCGGTGGTAACACAGCGGTTGATAGGGGAGGAACGCGAAGCGCTGCGAGCAGTGGAATCGGCTCGGATAGCGCAGCAACCCCTCCGCCTTATCAGCAGCATCATCCACTTGGTTCGAGACCTTCAAGACCATCCAGAGACACTTCTTCCGGTGAGTTATTATTCGTTTTTCCAATTTATTCCAGCCAATTAATATCTTTCAAAACGCGGTCAACGTCTGAATTTTTAGCTGCAAAATTTTACAACCCTCAAAAATATCTTTATTAAAGAATCAGTGAGAGTCTTAATAAATAAACATTATTATAAAAATTTATAAAAAGATTTTTTCGCGATAATTCATGAAAAAAAAAATCTAAATGCTTAGCTGCAAAATTTTACAACCCTCAAAAATATCTTTATTAAAGAGACAGTGAGAGTCTTAATAAATAAACATTATTACAAAAATTTATAAAAAGATTTTTTCGCGATAATTCATGGAAAAAAAATCTAAAAAAAAATTTGAATCCTTAGCTGCAAAATTTTACAACCCTCAAAAATATATTTATTAAAGAGACAGTGAGAGTCTTAATAAATAAACATTATTATAAAATTTTATAAAAAAAATGTTTCGCGATAAATCATGAAAAAAAAAAAATGTTACAAAAGAATGAATGAATAGTTTAGTTTAAAAAATGAATTTTCGCAGAAAGTCCTTTTTCTTTCTAATTTCAATCAAACGTATATGGGGCATTCCACGTGGAATGTCCCACACGGATATTTTAAAAATGAGAAATATAAAATATTCGACGAAGAAAGAATAAATGGAGTGCATCGCAATAATTAAAACATATTACAAACATGATACAAAAAAAAGCATAATTAGAAACTTTCCAAATTGGCTCTCGCTCTGCTATAATAACTTTTTGTATAGTCAGCAATAATCTCTGTGAGAAAATCGAGAAGCCATCGTCCCCGAACTGGGCAAATCGGTAAATCGAAACGAAACTTAGCGAACAAGTGCTATTCAATTTGTAGAGTTGCGTACGTGCGGACTTTATTCGATAGGGTCTCCGTACGTGCGCGTCTTACTTTTTCCTTTATTTTATTTTCTTTCTTTTTTTTTCTTCTTTCTTTTTCTTATTTTCTCTTTCTCGGCTGTATCTAAATCGATCGAAGTTGAAGGCACGGCCTGCGGAATTGTGGGACAAAAAGAGGATTGGCTGAGACTCTCACGAGAGCTGTGCGAGCTGTGGGCAAGAGTGTGATAGAAGGGTGATGACCGGATAAGGAATTTGGACACTTTCTACTCATGGAACAGGAATATCAACCGCGAACCGCGATTCCTTTGCGACTCGTCTCGTATAGTATTCACATGGTGGGCTCTCTGGCTTGTTCCTCATTCGCGTCAGGTGACGCATCAAAATGTGTTAGTGCTGTCTATAGAAGAGAGCGAGAAGAGAAAAAAAAAAAAAATGAAAAAAATGAAAAAAAAAAGAACCGGGTCTGGGTTTTGTTTCACAGATCACGAGACCATTGGCCCCGTTACAATACTAAAAGGGACATCACATCCTTTCTACAAGAATGCAAAAAAAAAAAAATTAAAAAAGCTGCTCAGTATCTTCGCACTTTTGGTTTTTTTATCTTCAGTCTTTTTTTTTTTTTTTATCTGTGACGAGTTTCAAAAGACATATAGATAACCACTCTAATACTAAAACCGTATCTAAAATTGGCGCGACAACATTTTACCAGAGAGTTCGGAATTCCGCCTGTTTCCACATATTTCAACTATTATCTCGGTCTCACTGGCACTTCAAGTGGAATTGCGACGCAGTTAAAATGTGAAAAACAGTGACTATGCTAACCAGTTAAATGTGAGATCTCGGTTAAAAGATAACCTGGATTATATATATATATATATGTATGTATGTATGTATGTATGTATATATAATTGAGCAAATAATCTGTATTTCAACTGCAATATAGAAAAAGGAAAAAAAATATTATGAAAAGGAAAAAAAAAAAAAAGAATTCGTAACATTTATCATCATAACGAATAAATCCGAATGAGCCAGCAAACGACATTTGCACAGTACTTCCTCATTCTTCGTTGATTCGCTTACGATGTTTCCTGTCTGGGGAGGCAAAAAAATTGATAATAGAGGCTTTGCAGAACAATGGTTAAGAATAAGGAAGCAATATGTACAACTTTCATGCGCAGCCTTGTTTAGACGATGTACTTGTTACAATTACGAGATCTCGCCCCTTAAGTAGCCCCGACGCAGCCTAATTATGGACATAAAGGCGAAAGGTTATACATCCATTAATCCGATTCCATTTGTTTTATTTTTTATATCCATCATATTTTTCCGTTCAATACGATATTGTAGATCTTTCTGTTACTCCAAAATTCATCAACAACAAAATCTTGAATTACCTGAATTATCTGAATCATCTGAATTATCTGAAATATTTGAATTATTTGAATTATTTGAATTATTTGAATTATTTGAATTATTTGAATTATTTGAAATATTTGAAATATTTGAAATATTTGAAATATTTGAAATATTTGAAATATTTGAAATATTTGAATGATTTGAATCATCTGAATCATCTGAATCATCAGAATCATCAAAATTATCAAAATTATCAAAATTATCAAAATCATCAAAATCATCAAAATCATCAAAATTATCAAAATCATCAAAATCATCAAAATCATCAAAATCATCAAAATTATCAAAATTATCAAAATTATCAAAATTATCAAAATCATCAAAATCATCAAAATCATCAAAATCATCAAAATCATCAAAATCATCAAAATTATCAAAATTATCAAAATCATCAAAATCATCAAAATCATCAAAATTATCAAAATCATCAAAATCATCAAAATCATCAAAATCATCAAAATCATCAAAATCATCAAAATCATCAAAATTATCAAAATTATCAAAATTATCAAAATTATCAAAATCATCAAAATCATCAAAATCATCAAAATCATCAAAATCATCAAAATCATCAAAATCATCAAAATCATCAAAATTATCAAAATTATCAAAATTATCAAAATCATCAAAATCATCAAAATCATCAAAATCATTAAAATCATCAAAATCATTAAAATCATTAAAATCATCAAAATCATCAAAATCATCAAAATCATCAAAATTATCAAAATTATCAAAATTATCAAAATCATCAAAATCATCAAAATTGTCTAAATTATTTCAATCGTTCGATTCATCTTATTTATTTCAATTGCACGAATTCCTTGAGTTAATTGAATGTTAAATTTATCATAAGAATTTTGAAAAAATTCTTTAATCCCGTGTGTTAAATTGAAATGATTTTCTTTCACTGCGCGTATACATTGTTAGCTACATCAACGTGTCCCGCGTTGAGGTTCACATATACATTGACAAAAGTTCCTCCGGTCGAACGCGAGAGAGAGAGACTCGATGATACTATTGAGCACCTGTTATGGCGTGGAACGAATACCGTTAGCATGACGAGGCGCGCCGTCGGGTTGTATTCAACGCGCCGCGAGAGACAAGACCCGCGATGTGCCCAAGAGTCTCTCTCTCCGAACGTTTCGACTAAGGCTTTGAACATCGGAGAGCGCGGCACGGCAAAATCCCCGCTTGAGAAGCAACCAAACGAGCGTCCCGAGTGCTCGCTTGTTGCTGCTGCTGCTGCTGTTGCTCATTTTGTGTCCTCGTAAGACGAGCGTCCTCTCCCGTGCTCAGTCGCGCAATTTAATGCTCCTGCCCCTTTACCTACTTAGGAGCGCATATGCGAACGTTCGCCTGGCATACTTTGCTCATCGCACCGTACTGTGTATTGTATGTACATAAGCCTCTTTATAATGTATGTATGTGGACTGTGCGCGCTTTTCAAACTGTGCGCACTTGCTTGCTTCCTTGCAAGACACCAGCACACTGTCTACATATATATATCGCAGGTGTCTACACGATTTGCGTAACTTCCGCTCTCCAAGTGCACACGTACGGAATTTTATCATGAGAGAAATTTGTGCCTTGTTCATTCTTCTATTATGTGGCGTATACTGCAACATATACACTGATTGGGAAGGAAAAAAAGAATTAAATAACACGGTATTGGTCGCGTGGCTTTTAGGTTGATTTGGATTTTAATGCACCGAATATATCAAAGCATAGTATTTTTTTTTTTTTTTTTTTTTAACTCTTTTTCAAGATTGCGCTATTTATTTAAAATAAAAATTGTTTAAAGTATGAGATAATTCAAGTACATTTCTGTACTAGGATTAAAATATTTTGGTGCTATGTCGAGGTCGCAAGAGAAGTGCCTGCTTCTCGCACTAGTGCGATAAAGCAGTGCGAGAAGTGCCTGCTTCTCGCACTAGTGCGATAAAGCAGTGCGAGAAGTGCCTGCTTCTCGCCCTAGTGCGATAAAGTAGTGCCAGAAGTGCTTACTTCTCGCCCTAGTGCGATAAAGTAGTGCGAGAAGTGCCTGCTTCTCGCACTAGTGCAATAAAGCAGTGCGAGAAGTGCCTGCTTTTCGCACTAGTGCGACAAAGCAGTGCAAGAAGTGCCTACTTCTCGCACTAGTGCGACAAAGTAGTGCGAGAAGCGCCTGCTTCTCGCACTAGTGCAATAAAGCAGTGCGAGAAGTGCCTACTTCTCGCACTGCGTGGTATAAAAATTATTCCGATCAACATTATTTGCAAACAAGTGCTTTAATGAATTATAATAAAAATTTTTTAAAAATATGTCCCAAGGAAAAATTAAAAGGGATTTGAAATAACTGTAAAAATCAGCGGAATCAAGGTCCTAAAGCGTAAATTAATTTTATTCAATTATCCAACAACAAAAATCCCATATATCGATTAGAACTGAGAGGACGAAATGAATTTTCTTTCTTGGCAATAGAGAAGAATGAAGATTATGCCGTCAAGACAGATTGGTGATGCTCTGTTGGGAAGGCGATTAGCAGAGGACACGGCGCCGCGCGGTGATGAAAGTTCCGCATTCTCGGCCCACAGCCGGCGGCATCACTTGGCCGCCACGAATCTCTTTTACCCTCGACCCATCGACCCATCTCCATCTACACGTCTCTAAAAAAAAAAAAAAAAAAAAAAAAAAAAATATGTTCCTTCCTCTCGATATCTCGTTAAATCTCTTTACCTCTTTGAAGCATTTACGAGGAATCTCTTGACCTCCTTGGTCCGTAATATACAATCTATATAGCAAACGTGTGAGCGCTGCCTACACGCTTCGGTCCTTGAATAACCCGGAGCGCATTCATTGCCTCACCGATTTCGTGATACACCACCTTGACTACTGTATCTCTGCTATCCAAAGAATTCAATCTATAACCTGTTTTCTTTTTCCGTCATTTCATGTCCGTTCTCCTTTAATCTCGACGATTTCGTCATAATAACACATTTCATCATTAACCAACACTTTCATCATTTTTTCTCATTTAATCAATGTTGAAACAATATCTTCAGTTGTACGAAATTGTGAGGTGTCGATAGTAGACAAAATTTTATTTTTTTTTAATTTAAAAAAAAATTTATCTTGTTTTAATTTTTTTTTTTTTAATTAATTTTAAAAATTTCAGATTAATAAATTAATACAAATTTATTAAATTAAAAAAGTTCGTCAAGCTAGAAAACCTTGTTCGCCAATAAAAAAATTACTAAGGACACAAAAAAAAATGTATCTTATTTTAATTTTTTTTAAATAAATTTTAAAAATTTCAGATTAATAAATTAATAGAAATTTATTAAATTAAAAAAGTTCGTAAAGCTAGAAAACCTTGTTCGCCCATAAAAAAATGACTAAGGATTTTAAAAAAAGGATATTTTTGAAAAATGATACTGGAATTTTTTTTTTTTATTGCTAAAATATTTGATGTATTTCTTAACTTTCTATCATATGCTTATATCTTATGTCTATTGTTATTATAGACGAAGACTGGGGAGCCGCAAATGAAGACAATGATTACCTGGCGGAATCGGGCAAGGAGAACATGACTCTATCGCATGTGCCAAGAAGTCCAGAAAGGCCAACACCTCAAGTAGTGGCGAGAAGTGCATCACCCACTCACAGAGCTAAACGAGCACCGGAATTTCGACAAAGGTCACCAAGCCCGCAATATCAGCCTCGTGTAGATCCAGCTGAGGTAACAAGCCCAAGAGAGAGATTTCAAGATGCTAAAGAAATGTTCAAAGCGATGGAACGTGAGAGCACATCGAGACCAGTGATAAACAGCAATAGATCGTCGTCTAGGGAAACCGGTCATCATATTGGTGTTCACAGGTTCGTGTGGGCTTTTATTACTCTGCAAAAAAAAAAAAATTTTGAAAAATTAATAAATTGTATTAAGAAGATTTTTTTCTTCTTCACATTTTTAACATTTCTAAAAGAAAAATAAAAATTCTCAATACAATTTATTTATTTTTCAACCTTTTCTTTTTGCAGGAGAAAAGGTTTTTTGTAAAAAAAAAAAGGTTGAAAAATTAATAAATTGTATTGAGAAGTTTTTTTTTCTTCACATTTTTAAAATGTGAAGAACGTGAGAAAAAATAATCAAACATTTTTTAAATGTGAAGAAAATAAAAATTTATGAATTGTATTGAGAAGTTTTTTTTTCTTCACATTTTTAAAATTTTAAAAAGAAAAAAAACTTCTTAATACAATTTATTAATTTTTCATCCTTTTTTTCTGCAAAAAAAAAAAGGGTTGAAAAATTCATAAATTGTATTAAGAAGTTTTGTTTTTCTTCAGATTTAAAAAATGTGTTCGATAATTTGTTTTGAAAAATCGTAGATAATAAAATGTGTAATTTTTTTTTATTTATGCTTTTTAGATTTATGTGAAGATCATATAAAAAATTGCGGACCTAATCGGAAGGGTCAAGGGTCGAAATCAGGTGTCCCACATTGAATTAAATTTAAGCGGTATCTGAAAGAAAAAAAAGAAAGAAAAATACTTCTCATACATATTTATTGATTTTCACAAACATTTTTTTATTACCGAGCACTCACAGCATTCCTCAGAAAAGGAATGTCTGAGAATATTTATGGGAGAGTCCCGACTGTTAAATCCTATTGCATGACTATCGATTTTTTTTTTTAGAAGCTAATAATTAAATTAATAATGTAGGAATTAATTTTTTCCCCTCCAATAGACTTTCTTTTTACATTTCTTTCGAACGAATCGTTCGAGAGGAAAAGTTTATTCGAAGCAAATAAATTATTGCGTGTCTTTGTTTTTTTTCGTATCAATTAAATAATATTCTACTTAACATAATTATTTTTTAAACCTAACTTTTCCAAAAAAAAAACAATAATTTTATTATTAGCAAATAAATATTGTAGACAAAAAAATAGTTCGAAATAAAATATATTTCTACTGTACAAAATTGTTAACAACGATAATGAACCATCTCTTGAATAAAATAAATGGGGCATTCCATGCCAATTCGACCCAGCTGAATTCCTAATTTTTTTCAAATTTTTTTTTTCGCTCAACTACGTTACAAAATTAGTTAAAAAAAAAAAATGATAATTGACCTTATAACATACTCGAAGGAAAATAAAAAATTAACGAGGGTTTTGGCCATGCCGGATTGGCATGGAATGCTCCAAATGTTCTTTTCTCAGCTATATTTAATTTAACTCTCTTCTTTATTTATTTATTTATTTATTTATTTATTTTAAATACGGATCCTCGTTTATTCAATGCATATACATTTCAATTTATGAGCAGTAAATAATACTCGTTCACCCTCGAGCGGCTTTCTAAGAGCGTGCCTCGAGCACGTTTAGAAACTTGGTGCGTGTGGTATTTGTTGCATTTATACTCTGGTCTTAACAGTACGCTGTATACATATGTGTTAAAGAATTTCACCGAGGGAGTTCACGCATTTTCCGATCATTCACACCAGCACCGAGAATGCTCTGTTAAAAAAAAAAGCCTCTCAAATGAATTTTCATTCATCGCGAAATATATTTTTAGCGTTACTCTATTTTTTTTTCTTCTTTTAATCCTATAGACTGGATTCGTCAAGGCAGGTGAACAGGACTTTGGCACCATCTCATGAACACGTCGCTCGACGAAATTACCCTGAGCCGAATGAACGCGAAAAGGAGATGGCTTACAGAGCAAAAGTAACTTCGAGAAATCATCATTATCCTGGGGAACGAACTCAGGATTTGGAAATATCGCTCAGACCGAGACCCAGAAGCTTTTATGACAATTCAACAAGTGGAAGGGAGCACAGAGATCATCGAGATCATCGAGTTGAACACAGGCCTGATCATCGAGAACACATCAGGGAACAGAGACATCATATTGACGTCAGAGACGTAAGAAATTCTGATGTCTTTTGGGAATGTGAATTAATTGTTTGTTTTTTTTTTTTAATAATTGATAAGTACATAAATAATGTCTGGCAAAAAAACAGTAATTTTAGTTTTATAGATATTTTTTTTAATGCTTTATTTGTCATCGAAATTTTGCAAAAGTTTAATGAGTTTCTTTAGGAGAAATCAGAACTAATGTAGGGCTGAGAATTAATTAAAATAATGGGGCAAAACACGTTAAATCAGCCATCCCTATTTTTCATGCCAACAAAACTTCCTCACATTTCTTCAGGATGTTGGTCTGGTTGAAGAAAAAACGTAGGATTTTTTTTCAGATTTTTTTAATTGCATATTCCAGCCATTGAAAATCGATGAAAATAATCATTGTTTATTTTTCTAAAGCCAATACTACGAGTCGCAAAAAAAAATCATGAGAACATGAAATTTTGGGTTTTTTTTAAATTAAAATTTGGATTTCTTTTTTTTTATTTGAAATTTTTTAATTTCTTTAATTGGCGGTTTTTATTGATTTTCTATTTGTTGAAAAAAAAATTAAAAAAGAAGAGAAAAATTGAAAAATTAAAAACAGACGAAATTCGAGAGCTCGATGCTCAGACCCAGATCAAATTGGCCTAGAATACCCCATATATTTAATAAAAAAATTCATTTGTATAAAAATGGAACATTCTTAGTCTTAGAAAACCAAATAATGATTTTTTTTTCTTTCCTCTTTTTTCTCTTCGACAGATTCGAGATGCCAGAGCTCGTCAGCATTCTCGCGATTTGCGCGAAAATAAGCCACGTGCTGCACCAATGGTTTATCAGGATATCCCGAAGCACGACAGATATCCGAGTTTAGATCGCGAAGCGACGAGATCGGCACTGGAGATTGTACCGACACCCGGTAGATATCGTCACAGTTATGCCGAGCCTCCAAGATTGGGAATCGCCGCACTCGATCCTTATTGACTGCCCATATCAGCTCCTCTCTGCCCAGTACTATTGTCAATTAATAATTAATTAATTCATTAATTAAGTATATATGAGGCCGTTCCAAGTCAAACTCACTTGGACATCGACCTGATCCCTTCGGGATCAGTGGGCGAATTTTTTTTGTGGCATATTTTGCACCAAAAAAGGATATTTTTATTTCAGATTTTTATCACTTGTTTTACCCTATAAAACAATTTTTTTTTATTCATCACTTTTGAGTAAAAATTAATTTCCACCAGGTTTAAATTTCTGACATTTTTTTCCATAAAATCTAGGACTGAAAACAAGTGTTTCCATTATAGCTCCAGAGTGGGCAGAGTAATTTATATTTTTTTTTATTTAAAGAAATAAAAATGTTTCCTAATTGAAATGGCTTTTTTCAATTTTATTTTTATTTTTTTTTACCACATTATTTTTCTTTTTTTTCCTACAAGAAACCATCATCGAAATTTTTAATTTTCAAAATTTAGAAAAAAAAATATTTTATTATATTTAGAAAAAAAAAAAGAATTGTTCTCATGAAACATTTTTTTAGAATTTTGACCCTCTTCGAATTTCATTTTTACTCAAAACTTATGAGAATAAAAAATTATTTTACAGCAATGATAAAAATCTGAAAAAATATTCTCTCTTGTTCTGTACCGAAATACGCAAAAACAAAAAAAAATCGTCAACTGAATCCGAGGGATTCAGGTCGATGACCAAGAAGGTTGACTTGAAGTGGTCCATATACTTAACGTGTATATCGTGTTGCTCATTATATGTTGTTAACAATTAAAAATTTTTTCTTTTTCGCCCTTCTCTGGCGTAGGTTAATAATTTTTGTTGTCTCGCGCTTATCGTTTTGTTGCTGACTAAATTATCGATAGTATCAGCTATAGTTTCCTCCAGTGAAAGAGAAAGGAAAATTGTTGAAAATTAAAATAATAGCCATTTTCATGGTTCTTTGGAGCACAAAATATTTAAGCCCAAATAAATTCGCTCACCGGATGACGAGATATTTTTTTTTGGGCAAATATCTTGCTGCTCTTATTGTTCTATTTTAATTCCTTGTAAAGATATCGCTTGTTATTTTTTATTTGTATCGTTGTTGTTGAGAAATTCTAGCACACGAAGAGAAAAACTTGTTACGATAATGTTTTACGCATAAAATTCAAATTCGTCGTATACGTACTATTTTATATATTATTGTTAAACCAGTGAAGCCTCACTAATGACATTAATTTTTAGTAATAAACAATAATATTAACAATAATTATAATAAGAAATAATGACAAAACAATAAAACAATAATTAATAATACTCCGATTCGATATCGCTTGAGCCAGTCGAAACATTAGACGCATTTTTAAGATTTTCTTTTTTTTTCTACGATCTTGAAATTAAAAAAAAAAAAAATACAACAGAGTTCGAGAATTTATTTAGAAAATTTAGAACGTATATGCAAATATTTTATAAAAAATATATTAGCTAAATTTTCAGAAAATAATAACAAATATGTATCGTCTGTTTTTTTTTTTTCAAACGAACTGAGAAATTGTTGTAAAAAAAAAAAAGAATTGCTATCCCGAACTGTCTTGTGCCTCGTAATACGAAATAAAATTCAAACTATTTTTTATCTATTTGTAGACGATCATTTTTTCCTCATGAATTTTTTTTCCTGCTTTTCTACTTTTATATCTTACACAGATAATTACACTCGTATTTTAAAAAATAGTCAGAGAAAATAAATTCGTCAAGTCTCGTTACTATTATTTTATAGAATTCTTACAAGCCAAAATGTTGGGTCTTGATTATTGTTTAGCACACGTTAAAGCTGCTTTCTGTAATACTGAAATTATGCAATATTTCGTTGAAGATTATAAGCCAACGACGTAACTACGTTTCGTGAAATTCTAATTATTATAATTAAGATTCAGTGAGAGTAGAGTGCATAGAAAGTGGCATCTGTGGTGTGCACACGCCTATTTGCGTTTCAACTCTATGACGGAGCCACGACATCATCTCTCGAGCGTCGTCGTCGTCATCCTCGTCACATCCAACGAACCGCAACTCTCGTCGTGACACTCCCTTAGAAAGAGATATATATATATTGCATTTTGTTCTCACGAATTAACGACGTCTTTCTCAATCCTCGGTTCAACAATTGTTGCAGAAATTGCATATAGTCCGGATAATATATGGGCGATTCTACGCCACGAACTGAGTCTGAGCCTCGTCCTCTTTGTGATTCACAAAAAGTTATGAATTAAAAAAAAATATTAATTACGACTTCTTAAATAAAAATATTGTTGGCTCGAATTGAAAAATCTGAAAAAAGCACAAATTTTTAAGACCCCAAGTGGGCTGACATTTATTTTTATTTTTAAAAAATTCTTTTTCGGAGTTTTTCTTGAAAATTTATGTGACTCATTTAATTTATACAACTAATTCGACAATTGTTCATTTTTTTATGAATAAAAAAACTATTGGTTGGTTCTTTTTATTTCATAATATTGAAGATAGAAAATGACTCTTCCATTACTTTTAAGTTTACTGTATTTATTAATTCAAAATGTTCAATTAATTTATGAAATATGACGAAAAAAAAAAGTATTGATCATAAATCTTAAATAGAATGAAATAATGAACCAAAAATCGAGGAGACAATAAATATGTAAAAATTAGAAAATACTTTCTCATGCTCAATGAACGTTTGACATGCAGTTCTTTTTTTTTTTGAGGATCCACTGTATTTATAAATTGAAGTATATATACGTAGCATTATACGTCAATGAGAATGCCACCTCTTTAGGTGTCGTATCGTGACACTGGCAGAAAGTCAATATTCTGCACAGAGCCGTTTATTTTAATTGCAGGTTGGTATAGAAACAGTACTCGGAAAGCAATTGACACTCCATATGTACTTCTGTAAAATATCGTACAACTACTGCAATTCATTGATAAGTGAGTCATCAGTATTATGCATTTTTTTTTCTTCTATTTATGAATTTTCGTTTTATTTACTTAATGAAGTGAACGAGTAAACAGTGCCTTTGACTTTGAATTAAAGAAGATATCCGTTTGATATTTATGCAACACGTAACGTTGGATTTATAGAAATTAATATTGATAATCCTTTACATTACAAAAAAAAAATTGACAGAAAAAAAACTTTGTGAATTAATGAATAATCAAAGTGATTGTAATTTTTCAATACCTTCTACAGATTTTCAATATTTACTCTAAAAAAAAATGTAGAAATTTGTCAAAATTATTTAATACTACAATTGGGAGAAACTACGAATTTTTTTTTTATCTTTCCTAATATTTTTTTCTTCCCAATTAAACTTTGGTTTTTTTTTTAATCACGAAAATCGTTTGGTATTAATTTAACTGTGGTTCATACATTTTCATTCAAAAAATGTTGTTGGAAAGTACGCTGAAAATCCAAAATTTAATGTTGTTATGATTTTTTTTTCTGTGAGCCGTAGTATTGGCGTTAAAAAATAAACAATGATTATTTTCTCAAATTTTTAATAGCTGGAACGTGCAATAAAAAATCTGAAAAAATTCCAACGTTTTTTCCGACGTTTTGTTGACATGATAAATTGGGTTCGCCGACTTGACGTGTTTTGCCTAATATTTAAACGAAAATGAGAAAAAAAAATTAAATTAAGATTTATTTTTCTATCAAATTTCAACTCAACTGCTGAAGTCATTTTTTAAATACCATTTTTTTTAAACATGCAAACATGAGCATTTAAAATATTATTATTAAACGCAATGTCTCGAAAAAAAATGTATACTAAACTCCACTGTTATATTTGTTGCAGCTGCAAGAAAACAGAAAAATAAAGAAAATATTAATTACATGCAATTCCAGCTCACCTTCGTAGCAGGTATTATTTTTTTTTTCTTCTCCTATTAGACAAACTTTTAAAGATCCATAATTTAATATATCGTCTATAATTCATAATTGCAGAAAAATAGTCAAATATTTGCTGCAATAGTGACCGAATTGTGCATTATTTTGTGACTGTGAAAAGCGAAATGTGACTTAAATTGAAACCAACACAGGTGAGCGAATTTGCGAAGGATGTTCACCAGACATCACAAAATCGTGAATATCGTTTTGATATTTTTTCCAATTATCAATATCGAAATTGCGGGTGTAACCATCAACAGAACTGACTGCTGGGTGGACAGTTTGATGAGATACATTGCCGAGGATTCAGGAGTCTACAAAATATCATTGATCACAAATCTTGAAAATACCGAATTCATTAAAAGTCGAATAGCCGAAGAGACAATAGTGAAAATCACAAGTTACTTTCCAGTCGTGCGAATCAACGTTGAAGAAAAAAAGGCGAAAAATCGAAAATTCATTGACGACGTTCAGGACGAAACTGGGGTTGACACATCTACGACTTTATTCATCGTGATTTACGAAAGAAATGAAATTTCAAAATTATCTCGTATAAAAAATATTATCGACATTCTGAGGGAATTATCGGCTTACAATTCACAGCCAAAATTTTTGCTTCTTCTCGGTTCGTCGTTGGTGAACGACAAATTTCAGGATATATTGCAGTACGCTTGGACGAGAAAATTGCTGGATTTTATGATTCTCGAATTAAACGAAACTGGATTCATGAAGAACTTGAGGAGCATCGATCATTCAATCGACAAACCGTTAATCCACGAATTGAATCCATACTTGAAGAAATACACAAAAATCAATTGGACCTTAGACACCAAATGGTTTCGTAGCAAAGGAGCTAACATGTACGGTCATCGTTTAAAAATCGGTTTGGCCAATATCCCTCCTTTTCTATTGGTGAAATTCAACAGACAAGAGGAACCGGTGAAAATCGGTGGAGCCAACATTGTTCTACTGAAAATCTTAGCCAAGAAATTAAATTTCATCCCGAACTATCGTAAAAATATATTTTCAAACGTCGAGGTGAAGAAACCGACGAATCCTCAGACTGTGGGCAAACTTATGATGTCAGGAAAAATCGATATTTTCGCCAATCTGTGTCCGCTTCATATGAAGTCACTGAAGCTACTGACACTGAGGACAACAGCTATAAGACAGGATCAACTGTGTGCAGTTGTGCCTATTTTAGCTGGTGATAATTTGCCATTTTCCATTAATTTCAATGCCTACTTTCTGGGCATAAGCGTTGTCTTCGGTTTTTGGCTTCTTGGACGTCTCCTCAAGTTGTCGCATTTGTCTCAGCCCTTCAATATAATTCGTGGTCTGATGGGAAGGTCCTTGAACGCTCAACCGATCAACATATCCGAACGTGCCTTTGTTGCTTTGTTACTCTTCGTTGCCGGAATTTTTTCAACCACCATTTACGAGTCCCTGACTGACATCAGTTTGCAGACTAACGTGGAAATGGAATTCAAGTCACTCGAGGACCTTGATAATTCGGGGCTGCAACCGATGATACGAGTATTTCTGTTCAACAAAACTTTTGCAAACAGCGAACCGGGCCCGATGATAAATCTGAAAAATAAATGTGTTTTGGAAAATTCGGGCTCTGAGAGATGCTTCGAAATGGCGATTAGGAACAAAAATGTAACTTGCCTCATGAGAAAGTCCATCATCGATATTACCATTGAGAATTACAGACGTTTGGGTAGCGATCAGATCAAAATAGCTGAACCGTGCTTTTGGACCGGGAGCGATGCTTTTCTTCTCGCCGAAGGATCACCCTTTCGCTCCTTCATCGACGTTCTCATTGATCGAATTAAGGACGCTGGACTGATCGACAAATTGTACGCAGAACAGAAGCCCACTGATTCGAGTTACTCCAAAGACGAGGAGATGGAATCCCTGCCTGGAACCCCGCAGAATATGAGGGCACTTCGTCAACGATTGTTGGCTGTAACATATTTTGGTTATTCGATGTCGGTGATTATTTTTATTGGGGAAATTTTTGTAAATTGGCTTTGGCGAAGAATCAAGACACCAAAGGCTTGTTAGGATGCAATTGAAGGGACTGAGAATATTTGATCTCGTGTGAGGTTTCACAAGAATAACGAATTTAAATTTCCTGTCACACTGTTGTTTATACAAATATATACTTAATAAGAAAAATGTTAGGGAGGGAAAGGAACTGAAGAATACAAAAATCGTCGAATGTTCGTCGTTGCATCTTCGCCGAAAGGAGAAGAGAATTTGCATTGGAATTCGCAATTCCAGAAAAGCTGGTTTTTGCGATTCTTCTGTGAAGGCCGTCAAGCAATCTCCGATAGATACTTTTTTTTCTTTTTTCTTTTTTTTTTTCTTCCTTTTTTTCTCGTCTAAAGTGCCCACCGGGATGTTAGAAGTTAGGTCGACGTGACTCTTCTTCACAACGAAATTGTACAGTGAAAGAAAACGCGTATTTTTATAAAGACGAAACAACAATTGGTTCAACCATCACTTTTTTCGGGATTAAAAATCTTATTACATCACCTTATTTAGATCCTTCGCACAGCTGACTTAAGCGCTTCATACTTTGAGTTTAAATGTAATCATCTTTTTTGTAGCAATGTTTTTTATCGCTCAAGAAAAATTCGAATTAAATTGTGATATTGGAACTTTAAATGATAATAATAAGGTAATGAACAGATTATTATGAAAATAATAAAGGCTACTTTATTTAATTCTCCAGATATCTTGTTTTTTTGTGACGAGTTAATGTTGATACTTTCAGCCATTTTTAAGGTAACTAATATTGTAATTTTTTATTTCATGTAAAATACAAAATCGAAATACAAAATGGTGCGTTTAATATGGCGGACCAAAAATCCAAAATTGTTTAAATTTCAATTAAAATTGGCACCTGGAATGACATTATGAAAAAAAAAAAATGAAATATTGCCATTTTCAAATTATCACCAAAATGTCTAAATACAAAATGGCACTTTCAATATGGCGGACCAAAAATTCAAAATTGTTTAAATTTCAATAAAAGTTAGTACCTGGAATGACTTTATGAAAAAAAAATGGAATATTGCCATTTTAAAATTATCACCAAAATGTCTAAATACAAAATGGCACTTTCAATATGGCGGACCAAAAATTCAAAATTGTTTAAATTTCAAATAAAATTGGTACCTGGAATGACTTCATGAAAAAAAAAAATGGAATATTGCCATTTTCAATTTATCGCCAAAATGTCGAAATACAAAATGGCGCTTTCAATATGGCGGACCAAAAATTCAAAATTGTTTAAATTTCAATTAAAATTGGTACCTGGAATGACATTATGAAAAAAAAATGAAATATTGCCATTTTAAAATTATCACCAAAATGTCTAAATACAAAATGGCACTTTCAATATGGCGGACCAAAAATTCAAAATTGTTTAAATTTCAATTAAAATTGGTACCTGGAATGACTTTATGAAAAAAAAAAATGGAATATTGCCATTTTAAAATTATCACCAAAATGGCAAAATACAAAATGGCACTTTCAATATGGCGGACCAAAAATTCAAAATTGTTTAAATTTCAATTAAAATTGGTACCTGGAATGACTTTATGAAAAAAAAAAATGGAATATTGCCATTTTAAAATTATCACCAAAATGGCAAAATACAAAATGGCACTTTCAATATGGCGGACCAAAAATTCAAAATTGTTTAAATTTCAATTAAAATTGGTACCTGGAATGACTTTATGAAAAAAAAGGAATATTGCCATTTAAAAATTATCACCAAAATGTCAAAATACAAAATGGCGCTTTCAATATGGCGGACAAAAAATTCAAAATTGTTTAAATTTCAAATAAAATTGGTACCTGGAATGACTTTATGAAAAAAAAATGGAATATTGCCATTTTAAAATTATCACCAAAATGCCAAAATACAAAATGGCACTTTCAATATGGCGGACCAAAAATCCAAAATTCTTAAAATTTTACTAAAAATTGTTCCTTCGAATGACTATACAAAAAAAAAGAAACAATATTGTCATTTCCAATTTATCGCCAAAATGTCAAAATACAAAATGGCACTTTCAATATGGCTGACAAAAAAATCCAAAATTTTTTAAATTTCCAAAAAAAAAATTGTAGCTCGTTTGAAGAGAAGAAAACCGACCGAGGCACACATTTCACCGAACAACTAATAGTCGATGGTGACTATTGTTCTCTGGAGCGTGATACAGTTGTCTTGCCCTCTGCGAAAAATTCGTGGTTTCACACGCACGCGTTACGGTTTCGATTACGGTGTTGCTCTGCCAAGTTTTTTTTTTTTTCTTTTCTTTTATTTCTTTTTTTCTCTCTCTCTTCTTTTCTTTTTACAAGCTAAGCCGGCTGATGCGTGCGTCGACCGAATTACTAAAGAGTGTGCCGCAAGTCGCAGCTCTCGCGGTCGCAGCGCATGAGCGAATAGAACACGCGTCGAAAAATTCTTCCTTGCACCGCAGAAGTATGCAACAGCCTGTAATAATGGGTGCTTGTGACTATACGAACGAATGCTCCATCGGTGGCATATCAACGGAACTTCTGACAAGGTACATCCGTTTTTCTATCACGTAGAATATCGCTGCGCCTTTAGATAGACACGGGGGGTCATGCGGCACAGGAGACCTTCTTTCTATGGGGCATTCCACCCCATTTCGACCTGGATTTCACCTCGACCTCTCCGATTTGGCTCATTATTTTTTGTAGGCTTAGTTGGACCCTCAACTGGACACATTTTTTTTTATTTTTTTTTTTTTTTTTTTTTTTTTTTTTTTTTTTTTTTTTTTTTAATTGCCATTTCATTTTTTTAAATATGTTTTTAAAGTGACATACAAAACAGCATAATTTAAAAATCTGATAAAATTCTGAAAAATACTTTGTCGAATAACAAAATTATCTAGCTTATAGCCAAAATGGGGAAAATTTTTCTTCTCACAGTTTTTAAGCTTTTTTACCAAAAAAATTATTTAAAAATAGAAAAAATAATTAATCTACTATAGGCGATTGGCCAAATGTTTATTTATGTAAAATCAGATTTTTCAGAATTTTTTCAGATTTTTCCGAACCATGCAAATTTTTTTTTGCATAGTTATAAAATCGTTTTTTTTTTTAATCTTTAAAAAATCCATTATTTTTTGTTGTTGAAAAAGACGATTTTATACATAGAAACGTTTGACGAGTTGCCCATAGCAGACTGATATTTTTTCCATTTTTTAATAATTTTTGAAAATAAAAAAATCATAAAAACTACAAGAAGAAAAATCTTGTGTACTTTGGCAATAAGCTAGAAAATTTTGATATTCAATAGAGTATTTTTCAGAATTTTTCCAGATTTTTAAATTATGGCATTCGATATGTGACTTTAAAAAAAATATTTAAAAAAAATGTGCATAGTTCGGAAAAATCTATAAAAGATCCTAAAAATCTGAAAAAATTCTGAAAAATTCAATTTTACATAAATAAACATTTGACCAGTCACCTGTAATAGATTAATTATTTTTTCTGTTTTTTAATCATTTTTTTCATGAAAAAAGCTTGAAAACTGTAAGAAAAACATTTTTTCCCACTTTGGCTATAAGCTAGATAATTTTGTTATTGGACAAAGTATTTTTCAGAATTTTATCAGATTTTTAAATTATGGTGTTTTATATGTCACTTTAAAAATATATTAAAAAACAGAAATGGCAATAAAAAAATGGTTGACTTGGAATGCCCCATATATGGGGCATTCCAAGTCAACATATTTTTCTTCAAATTCTTATCACTCGTTTTACTCTATAAAATAATTATTTTCGTAATTCCAGAGTGCGCCAAGAATAATTTTTAATTTTCTTCTTGTTTTATGAAGAAAAAAGTGTCCTAATTTAATATTTTCCAAATTTATTGCATCTTCGGTGTAATAATAAACGTACGTAAATTTAAAAAAATGAAAAAATGCAAAATGTCTTGGCATTTACACGCGAGAAATACGTATATCGTCTGATGAATTGCAACGAGCAGTTCGAGGAGGTGAAGACCAATTGCTTCGTAGCAAGACAAGCAAAGAAGGGGAAGAGAGTCTCTAACAGGTCACTGCCATCAAGAGACCGCACACCAGCGAGCAGGTTCGCCCTTTATGGGAGAAAGGGGTCGGAGCAACCATAATCCAATGTGTGTGTCTGTGTGTGTGTGTGTGTGTATGTGTGTGCGTGAGTTTCAGTTAGTGTAAATCTCGACCTGACTATGTTGGTCTGTGCACTGCTTCCTAAGTGCATCCTAGTGGCATCCCTTCGAGCCCCTCCCATAAGGAATGCGCGCTACCAGAAAAAAGAATCTTCTCACAATATACATAATACAGAATTCTCTTTTTTTTTTTTTTTTCTTTCAATTTTGTCGATTAAAATTCCTAGTTTTTGCAGAAACATTTTTATTGACTACCTAGATTTATTAAATCAATTGGAGCACTTCATAATGATTTTTCTTCAATTGTGTAGAACCAAAAAATTCGATTCTTTTTTCTTTTTTTTTTCTTTCTTTCACTTTTGTCGATTAAAATTTCTAGTTTTTGCAGAAATATTTTTATTGACTACCTAGATTTATTAAATCAATTGGAGCACTTCATAATGATTTTTCTTCAATTGTGTAGAACCAAAAAATTCGATTCGCTCTAATAGAAATATTTCAATATTTTTCCATCAGGATATATTTTTCTTTTGCAAAGTGATATTTCGAACCAAAAAATTGCTGGATTTTGTGATTCTCGAGTTAAATTAAACTGGAATTATGGAATTTATTTTTTATATTTATTACATACGATATTTTTTTTTTCTGTAATTTAAAAAAAAATATATATTCTTCCCTGGATTTTTTTTTGTCACCGGGGTATTCGGTCATGATATCGCCTAAGTTACTTTATACTTTAGTAGGAAGGGACAGGACGTAGCGCGCCGGAATTGAAGACATCCTGACCCCAAGACCTCGAATTGCATCGTGCTTGGTGAGTATTAACGAATGTACGTACCTTTTCCCAAGGTACATATTATTCGTTACACTGTACGCACCCACGGCATACATGCCCAGAACATGTACAGTAGAAGAAGAAGAAGAATTCTAAAACTATATTATAGTCGCCGATGTGTTATGTCCTCGACCTATCACCCGCAAAGGGCACGTGTAACGCTAGTGTAACCGTATATAGTAATGGGATTATACACAGGGTGTATTATAAATTACGATGAGGCTCCCGGGCTCAGTCGACATGAGGTGTATATGGGGCAAAACGCGTCAAGTCGGCGACGTTAATTTTGTCATGTCAACAAAACGTCCTCACATTTCTTCAGGATGTCGGTCCAGCTGAAGAAGGAACATAGGATTTTTTTCAGATTTTTTTTATCGCATATATTCCAGCCATTGAAAATCGGTAACAATAATCATTGTTTATTTTTTAAGGCCAATACAACGGCCCGCAAAAAAAAATTAAGACAACATGAAATATTGGATTTTCAGCGCTCTTTCCAACGGCATTTTTTCTAAAATCCTCCGATTTCATTTTCTGCTATTTTTTAATTAAACAAAGCTGCCACTTTTTTCCCTCAAAAAATGTCAGTGCGCCGTTTAGCTGCCTCAAATATTGACCGAGCTAAGCAATTTAATTTAACTTCTTCCCGGGCAAGAATAGGCAGAAAAAAATATGTTTCTCAGGAGACTTTAGACCAAAACTGAAAATTCAATTTTCTTGGAAGTAGCTCATCAGCTATAAAAAAAAAAAGAAGAAGAAGAAGAAGAAGAGGAAGAAGAAGTTGAAGTATCACTACGCAGTCTCTCCCCTTGACCCAATGTGGATCAGAGATTTTCTGTCCAACTAAGAATCCGGAATTCCACCGATGAGAGATCTCCGGCGTGGTCATCGCCGGTAAAACCAGTACCCAGGAATGAGAAGAGCACAAGCATATCCGACGTCATCGGTTGGCCTATACCTGCGAGTGGAGAATAGTAAACACGACCAGTGGCTTTTAACGCGCAACCATAGAGAAATATACAATACAGGTGCGTATCGTGTCGAAGGAGATATTTCAACGGTTGATGGTGTGGAAAAATTCACGAAATAGGTGAATATTCGGTGTGGGGTGCGGTACGAAAATAACCAATACGAACAAGTTTAAAACAGAAACATTGAGTGTGTGGCCCACTGTGGGAAGAGAGTAAGGAGAGACTGCTCTCGGGCTGTAATGCCTGGGGCACCTTGTGTCGTGTTGTACGAAACCAGGTATAGAGAATGGCGGAAGGTGGCAGGATCGCACGAGCAAAGAGAGAGAGGGGAGTCCCGGAGGTGGGCCACAGGTGGGAGCTTTGTACCTGAGACCAGTGTGAGTGTGTGTCTGAGGCAGTCTCTAGCTTTAGTGCAACAGAGTGAGCTATACAATTTCACCGCGTAAGCGAAAAGAAAACTCGACTCGACGAAGAAGAAGAAGAAGAAGAAGAATGAGTAGAAGGGGGAGTCTCGAAGTCTTCGGGGGTAAAGCGGTATCTGCCAGTCGTAGTTGAAGTTGGACTCGGCAGTCCGGCACCGACCGCCAACTGCGACGCAACACTCGTGCACGTTATTATCGGTCGCGTGTGCTTCCCCGCCCGACCAAAAGTCTTCCAAGATCGGCGACGAACGTTCTGTTTTCTTCTCTTCTTCTTCTTCTTCTTCTTCTTCTTCTTCTTCTTCTTTATCCCTTCTCACTTTGCCCCGGTCGCAAGTGTCACAGTACAATAATCTTGGATACCTTCTGAGGATCCTTCCAACATCCTACATGTTGGCCCACTGTCTTCCCATCGTCTCTGCATCTTGGTACTCCTGAAAATAGAAAAACACATCATAATCGATCGGGTGCCGTTGGACAGAACTCAGAAGAAATCGAAGAGTAAAGAAGAAATAATAAATAAAATAAAGGCAGTAAAATCCAGATCAAACGAGTGTAAATATCAGTGAAAAGTTTTAGTCGTTCACAACGGGTATTCACGGATGAGTTAGTGAGGTTGTAAATATTGTGTATTGGGCGTTAAATGCCATCGTGCGGGATAAACGAAGACTTGGAGAGTTCGAATAAATATCAGCTCGGTACAACGTCGAGAGCCCCCGGGCACTCGGGCGTTCGTATGTCGCGTGTGACTGTGAGTACATAGCGGGTACAGAGAGTGGGACGGTGATATAGACAACATGGTATAGTGGATGAAGAAAGGAGCGAGATAAGTGTAAGCGCGCGCGCGAGAGAGAGAGAGAGAGAGAGAAATAGTTGCCCGCAGGCGAGGAGTGAGAGCCGCACCTCTCCGGGATTCCAGGGACGTCGACGCGGCGATATACACCGGGAGTGAACCGAAGACTCGGTCTCGAGACCCTCGTTGCGAGACAAATTCCGTCGGGGCACGTATGCCTTGATCCGACGCCACTGGGTTCTCAGGTACCGCATACCTTCGGAGATATACAAGTAGAGAAAGGGGGGAGAGAGAGAAGGATAGAAAGGGAACGGGCGAGCAACACCAACCTGGACCGAGTGCCAAGGGATAAGAGCCGCGCCGTTGGTGGAAAGGAGACAGAGACCTTGGGAAACGAGCGGACCGGGTCGACTCTGGGAGGCATGAATAGAGAAGGACAAAGTTAGGGGGAGGCTGGGGAGGGGGGCGGCGTCACGAGGTGAGAGACCAGCAGCAGCAGCAGGAACAGCAGCAGCAGCGGCAATAGCAGCAGCCAAGAGCAACAGGGCCTGCCTGAACTCCGTTGAAGAGCAAGCGAAAGAAGCTCAAGCGCCGGAGAAAGGCTGAGGAAAAGGACGGAAAGAGGAAGGCCCGCGCGCGGCGTTCCCGTCGTACACTGTGGTTAGTAGGATTGAGCGACCGGGCCATCGGCGCACAGAAGGAAGAATAATAAAAGAAAAGAAGATAAAGCAGCAGCGTGGAATTGAAGCGCTAATAATAACGATAACAATAATAATAGAGGTAGCACAGAAGTTTTACTGCTCTTTGGTGAACCTGGAGGAGGCTACGGAGAGCTTGAATACAGGCGGCCATAATGGCTTAACGCAATATTCTTGGGACAGACACACTGATTCTGACGCAAGATCGAATGCATAACATTGGTACGGGTGATATTTATCGCAATATCGAAGTAAAACAAATCAATAGCTGCTTCCCTTGTTGAATTGTCTCATCTGAATTGTGTGCCGTATATATATATATATATATATATTTCTTTTTTAAATTGTATATTAATATCGTTAAAAAATGAGGGGTTCTAATCAGGACTCCGCGACACCGTACTGCCGCTGCCGGGTTTTATATCTCGGTAGTTCGGTACCCCACGCGAGCAAAGAGGGCCTTCTTGGGGTGCAGGAACCCCTCCGGGAATTGTATCCCGAGCAGGGAGCACTTGGCGCACGTGGCATCGATAGTTGGCTAAGCGTATGGAGCAACGGACTTTTGCTCGAGAACGTCGACGAGCATCGCAAGAAAGTAACCCGTTTCTTTCCCATTGAGGCGCTTCACTATTGCGCTGCGGTTAGGCACGTTAAAGGTGGCAGTGGGGATACCTCGACGACCCGTTTTCTACCACTTGATTCACCGTTCGCGAGGACACCAAACGCCAATCATCCACCCCTGTTCGCCGCTGTATTGAGACGCACCACCGGCATTAAGGTTCTCGAGTGCCACGCCTTCATCTGCAAACGCGACATGGCAGCCAACGCCCTGGTTAGATGCTGCTTTCACGCTTACGCGGACAGCAGCTATGCCAAGGGCTTGGATCCGTCGAGTGCGACGATAACGACAAACGGGGCACCTACAGGATCGCATCCCTCGAACGGTAGTCTCTATCACACTCTCGGAGGTTCGAATACCACTCTTGACAATAGCAGCCCACCGGGGACCCGATTGGACACCGTGTCCGGCGACGATATGAGCCTGTACAACGGCGATGAGAATCACAAAGTTTGGGCTAAGGGACGCGACG
Source organism: Perithous albicinctus (assembly GCA_964016905.1). Taxonomy (NCBI): domain Eukaryota; kingdom Metazoa; phylum Arthropoda; class Insecta; order Hymenoptera; family Ichneumonidae; genus Perithous; species Perithous albicinctus. The sequence goes on along the minus strand of OZ024693.1, from coordinate 21,080,525 downwards.
AGATAGACGCTATTTATCAAGAGCAGGGCACTTTGAGGAGCACGAGGGGATCACGACCAAGACAATTGGTCGCTCCTCCGCCACCGCCACCACCACCACCACCACCAGCCCAACCACTTCTTCACGATGAAACGGCGTCAACGTCGATGCACCGTAAAACAAACAAGAAAATTAAGAAGCTTAAGAATCGCACTATGCACGATGACATAATGCATCAACAACAGCAGCAGCAACATCATCACGCGATACCACCTCAAGCTATCTACACCAACAGTCATGGTCATCACACGCTTGGTCATCCGATCAGGCAACAGCACTATCACACTCATCAATTGCCACCGAGCAGTAGATCCGTGGCCGGAACACTCGCGAGGCCAGCACCGGTTCTTCTTGTCCCAGCGGCTACCCTGCCCCGCAAGGCTCATCATCATCATCCACGTGGAATGAGGCCTATACCAGCGGCGGCACCGATCGTACCGGTTTACGCACCACTACCGGGCGTCGTACCACCGCCACCAGCGGCGATGTATCAACCGGGCACTTACGGGACCGCTGGTAACAGGAGCAGAAGATCCCATCAGCCGGATGTCAACGAGCCCACGATACCCGGTGTGTCGCGAAGACTCACGGCTTCCCACGCTGATCTCACAGCGGCTGATCCAACGAATCCTGAGAATCCGGAAAACGAGTCACGTTTCGGTACCGGCATCTATCGGCGCAAGGGACATCTCAACGAGCGAGCCTTTTCTTACAGTATCAGGGCGGAACATCGCAGCAGAAGTCACGGTAGTCTCGCGTCACTTGGCTTCAGTCCCGCACAAAATGGCAATGGATTCCCTAAGGAAGAGAAGAAAGATCGTGAAATCGCGCAATTGGTAGCTGGGCTCAATTTGGATGACGACAGAGGATACCATCCGCATCCACCACCTGGGCCCTATGCCAGAAACGTTAATCCCAATCACCATCAACATCAGATACAACAGATACAACAACCCCAACCGCTACCAAGGCCCAGACCTCGTTGATTAAAATGTTGATATACGTTTGAGACTTCGTGATCTCCGAAACGAAAAGTCTCGGGGACGAAACAATCGCTACTCTGAATGATTATACAGTGAAACTATTTTTTTCTTTTCTTAATTTTTTTTTGTTTCTCTTTTTTTCATCGTAGACTTCGTCGGTCGTAGTGCTTTGCCATGAGAAACACCCGATCATTAGAGTTTGTGGATGTCGGTGAATGGTCGGACGTAGCAAGCCATTTAGTAACTAATTTTCTCTTTGAAATATGTATCATTCACTATTTTATATTTAATCTATAGGCGGAAAAGCTCGTTACCGGCCGCGCCGGCAGAGTAATTATACATAAAAGGACACTCTTTGGCACTGTTGAGCGAGTAATATGAATTATAAACAAAGTCGTTGATGGAGGGCCTACACTAATCTACTCGAAACGGAACAGGATAATGATCTTCCGGCCTGAAACGAGCGACTAATTATATACAGACTCGACTACTGTTCGCACATGACGGTCAACAAACTCTATTGCGCTTCTTGTTACAGCATCGTAATCTTGAAGTTTTCTCCATTACACGCTGTTTTCGCATACCACAAGCAAAAAAGACCATGTTACAATGGTTAGGCTCATACCATTTGTAACTTATTCCAAAACTCGTTCAACGTATCTTCTTTTTTTTCTCAGTCTTCGGACCGAATGCAATGCTCACAATTTTTCCATTTTTAATTATCATTCTCAACGCAATTTTGAAAATCCAATTGGCTCCTTTATCCAAATTCGTGCATCATATTCCAAGCCATTCGACAGCAGCCGAACAGCATGACGCAACGTAAACGTAACAAGACACAAGCGGGTTTACGATTACGTGAAATCCCTGCCGGATTCCATTTCACAATGCGTTTTCATCGTTTGCATATTCGAGAAACTGTCTAACCATATCTCTGCGGTATGAGAGACTGCAATGCGGAAGGATTTCACGAGTGACGTAATTCTGATGTAAATTTCTAATGATACATGTGCGTTGGAACAGATTATTGTTCATTCAATTTTGGGTCATCTTGGATGGTGTGACTCTTCACATTTTTTTCTTTTTTCCTTTTTTTTTCTTCAATGAGTGTGTGTCCTACATTTGCACTTCTTCTTGGCACGTGCTCTCGCGAAGGCCTGAAGAGAACCACGCGGGCGAGACCGTCAGGGGGATCGTGAACTAGCACGAGAAATCAGGCTCAATTAGCATTCGAACGTTCCTCGTACCGCGCCGTCTCGGCAATTCGTTATTCTCCGTGCCCAGGTGTCGTAAACGGATCGTTTTTTTTTTTCTTCTTTTTTTTTCCAGAGGCCTTCTCCTCGGCTTGCTGTCTCGCAGGTGTCGCGTACGCCCAACCTGAAATTCCATGGAATAAATCAGCGTTGAAACATTGTTCGATCGAATCATTTTCTAAGTTAGACGATTAACAGCGTAATCAAAAACACGTTTCTCCCAACGAAATAGAAAAGCAATGAATTTGTAGTTTCACCCGAGAACTTCAGGCGCCAATGCACCGAGACTTGGAAGTATCGTAAGATCTTAAAGAACTGCGGAGTCAGAGAGAGAAAAAAAAAAGGGAGAGAGACAGAGAGAGAGAGAGAGAATGAAAAATGGATGGTATAAAAGGTATAAATAGTTTCGACGTAAAGTATGATTGCGTCACGCTCGGGACGATGTTGATGATGATGATGATGATGATGATGATGATGATGATGATGATCATTATCATCGAAGCATAGATGCAGGACACTGAACACTTGTGAGTGCTGCTAATATCGCGACCGAGAGAATCCTACCATCTCAACTCTATATCGCACCTCAAGGCTGATACTGTCACGAGACACCAATGCTATTTTTGTGGACTTTTTCTTACATTCTTATCAGATCTACTGACCGGTCCAGTTTTACCTTGGAATTTGTATTTATCACACATGATCTGAACTATTTTTTGGTCCAGCGAAATTTGGAAATTCTTTTTATTTTGAAAAAAAAAAAGGAAAAAAGGGTAAAGAACGAAAAAAAGATCACAGATGGATTTAAATTATGTTTTGGTTTTAAATTTTGACCAATCCAGTTTTACTTCGAAATTTGCATTTATTACACACGATCTGGGCTATTTTTTGTTCGAGCGAAATTTGGAAATTTTTTTTAATTTGAAAAAAAAAATGGGAGTCAAGAATAAAAATAAAAGATCACAGCTTGATTTAAATTATGTTTTGATTTTAAATTTTGACCAATCCAGTTTTATTTCGAAATTTGCATTTATCACACACGATCTGGGCCATTTTTTGTTCAAACGAAATTTGAAAATTTTTTTTAATTAAAAAAAAAAAAAAAAATACGTGTAAAGAACAAAAAAAAGATCACAGCTTGATTTAAATTATGTTCTGGTTTTAAATTTTGACCGGTCCAGTTTTACTTCGAAATTTGCATTTATTACACACGACCTGGATCATTTTTTGGTCGAGCGAAATTTGGAAATTCTTTTTATTTTGAAAAAAAAAAAATGAGAGTCAAGAACAAAAAAAAAAAATCACAGCTTGATTTAAATTATGTTTTGGTTTTAAATTTTGACCAATCCAGTTTTACTTCGAAATTTGCTTTTTATCACACACGACCTGGACCATTTTTTGTTCGAGCAAAATTTGGAAATTCTTTTTATTTTGAAAAAAAGGAGTAAAGAACGAAAAAAAAAATAACAGCTTGATTTAAATTCGAGGCTTTAGATTTATTTGTATCTAAATCTAAAGCCTCGAATTTAAATGGATCCAAATTCGGCTGCGTCAAAAAAAAAAATAGAAAAGCACAGTTTAAGAGTGGTGAAGAGTCGAAATTGATAAATATTAATGAATACCTTATCTTATTGATCCCAATTATTTTCCACCTTGATCGTTTTAATCATATCCATTGAAATATAGGAATTTAGTGCCGAATATGGGGCTCGAATGTATGAAGAGACCTTTCTTATTATTCACGTGGAATATAATTGTGTATTCGCTGTATATTGTTATCAGTTAATAATGTATTTACCAAATACGTACGAGTCACATTAGGGAAAGTGTGATTTTTTGTTGTTGTTTGCCATTTGCAAAGATCCATCGTCGTTTTTACAACGGTGGTAAATCTTGGTGACAATACTCGGTTTACACTGTTTATTATTTCGAACCGAATATTGTAGTTATATGTATTTTTTTTTTTTTAAGTCAAAATATAAATATTATAATAGACATAAAATTAATTTTGGGTTCATCTAGATTACTAATTTTTCATTCGATACGAATTATTGGAATAAATACCAATTTGCATTTATTTAAAAATTGCAAATGAAAATGTAAATAAAACATCACGTAAGTCAATCAACATTTGTCAAGGCTTTAAAAAAAAAAAAAAGTGGGTGAATCTCAAGAATTTTGTGGCTATACAAAATTGTATTTACATTTTTATAGTTTAGCCAAAGTTTCAATAAAATAGATGTATTTTACAGAAACTTACAAAACTTAAATTAAGTGACGAAAAATTCGAAAAAAATCATTCGAATCGTATTACGAAGAAAAAAATCCATAAATTCTCATCTGATGACTGTGGTTACTCATTAAACATAATTACAGTGACCGGTGAGATGAATTTGAAGCCGAATAGAGTCGTAAATTCAAACTTAAGTTCGAACAAAAAGTTCATTTTAAATTTCGTTTCAATATTTTTTTGCACAAAACTAAGTTTGAAAATAAATCGAACTTAAATTCGCTTGTAACTCCAAATTCGTTTTTTCTTCCACTCTGATAACACAGAAAAAGTATGTCAAACAATTAATGAAAAAAAAAAAAAAAAAAAAAAAAAAATTGAATTGAACGAATGCATCACCTGTGCATTCAATGGCTCTTTTTTTCTGTCTTCCACGATTGTGCAACCACTGACGTTCGATCGAATGACGCACTGTTAAAAATATATTTGCAAATTTTTATTATTAAAATTGAATTGTCTTGAACTTTTTAACTTCCGAAATATTTAGTTTAAAATACGTGCAATTTTACACATTTTTTAAACATTGAATGTAAAATAAAAGTTCATGTAAAAAAAAAAAAAAAAAAGCTTCTATTTGTAATGGAAGATTACAGCAAATATTTTTAACAGTGGCTTAACATAAGCATAATAAAAAAAAAAAAAAAAAAAGCCCAACATAAAATAATCCGTATATATTAATACATACATGTATGGGTATATTATACACACCATATATAACGAATGCAAGTGCGCGAAATGAGAGATTGCAGTGTGAATGTCAAGAAGAGGAAACAAAAGAATTGTAATGTAAAATGTATATTTGGCGGAGATAACGTTGCCTCGAAGATAGTGGAGCTCGAGGATTCGGTGGGAGGATTATATAGCTAGAAAATATATACTCAATTGTCAAGCTGCGAGGAACGAAAGCTGTGTAACGTTAAGAAATGTGCCATCGAGTACGCGAAGGGAATCAGCGTAGAAAAAAATAAAAAGAAAAAAAATTACGAGATATTTCGATGTCTCGCGCTCGCGGAATTTTGTATGAAATTTTTTTTTTTTTTTAACGAGTCGCCGAAGCGTTTTACTTTTGAGTGTGAGTGCGAATCAATATGACTGTGAATTGTCAGAAAGTCCGATCCTCGATCTGCTACCGCAATTATTTGAGGTTCGAGATATTTGCCGTTTTTTTTTTTTTGTATGTGTATATGAATTATAATAATAATGTATGAGTTCAATTGTGCAAATAATAAAATATCTGTGCATAAAATATTCGTGTTAGTAAATTATGAAATATTTTCCTCTCCTTGTCGTCAATGTGCAAATTTTTTTAAAATTTATTTTGCATTTAATTTGAAAAAAATATTAAATAAATAAATAAATTCATTTAAAGTCAATGAAATGAAAATTTAATACGGCGAAGCATCTGTGGCTGAAATTTAAAAAAAAATACTTGATAAGACATCGACGATATGACGATAAGATCGTTCTATGATGACAAACGACGAATTTTCACTTTATCGAAAATCGAACCCAAAAGTTGGTTTTTTTTTTTGTAACTCATTTTGCATTTCAAATTATGGAAGTATAAATGTCACGTTATCTGGGTCAAAGGAACTTTCGTTTAGAGAGTGTCTGTGACCCGCGCCGCCACAGCTGATAGTAAAGTTCTCTAGTCGGGATAACAAACGGATGGGAGCCAAATGAGCTCTCGTCGATCGATATCGATCTCTCGACAACGTGACGATCACGGTTGATTATATTTAAAAATCACAAATTGAGGGATTTTTAGATCAATATTCTTCATTAACAACTCATTATTCTATCCTCATAGTTATTTAATTTTGGCCACTTTTTTTTTGTATTAAAAAATCGTAAAAACTTAAATATTAACGACTCTAATTTTCACGATTTATTTATATTTTCTTTCCCTATTTATAAATAGGAATTTAAAAAAAAATATATTATTAACAAAAAGATTTTGTGCTTAAGAACAGAAATATTTAAAAAATATATGTCGAGACTAACAAAATGATGAAATTTTTAAAAAATAATTCGATGTAGCTATTTATGCCTCTGAACTCATTTTTCTATCCTCATAATTATTTAATTTTGGCCACTTTTTTTTTATTCAAAAATCGTAAAAACTTAAATATTAACGACTCTGATTTTCACGATTTATTTACATTTTCTTGCTCTCAATATATTACACACTATTATAAATAGGAATTAAAAAAAAAAATATTATTAACAAAAAGATTTTGTGCTTAAAAACAGAAATATTTAAAAAATATATTTGTAGACTAACAAAATGATGAAATTTTTTAAAAATAATTCGAAGTAGCTATTTATGCCTCTGAACTCATTTTTCTATCCCCACAGTTATTTAATTTTGCCCATTTTTTTTTTAATTCAAAAATCGTAAAAACTTAAATATTAACGACTCTAATTTTCGCGATTTATTTACATTTTCTTTCTCTCAATATATTACACACTATTATAAATACGAAATCAAAAAAAAATATATATTTAACAAAAAAATGATGTGTTTAAAACCATAAAAATTAAAAAAATATATTTCGAGACTACCAAAGCGATGAACTTTTTAAAAAATAATTCGATGTATCTATTTATGCCTCTGATGATTCATTCATTTAAAAATCGTAAAATCACAATTAACATCCACGGTTTATTAATATTATTTATTCAATTTATTCTCCCACTCGTCTGCAATAATTTGACAAAAAAAAAGCTCGTGAACATAAAAACATATTAAAAAAAAAAAAAAATTGCGAAATTAATAAAATGATGAATTTTTCAAACTAATTCCAAGTAACTATTTCAATATTATTGCCATTATTATTCACATTGCTTATTACTATTACAACTGTTGTGGCGTTGACGTTTAACGATTATATTCCGCGCGAACGACCTCGAAAGGGATTCGCTCAAGAAGCGTGCATCATATCGCAGTTACTATTATCGTTAATGCGTTAAAAGCTCGTATTACTGTTAGAAGCTGACGCACTCTGTATATATATACATATATATATATATATATATATATATACGCGCACAGAGTTGCATTTACAGTTATACGCGTGATGGTGCGACGACCATGGGCGCCCATAAAAATTGGGTCACTGGGCTGAAACAATTTATTTCATTAACGAATTTTTTTCTTTTATTTTTAATTTAATTTTTTTTTTGTCTTTCACAGTTTTATTAAAAGCTCACGATTTCATAAACTTGGCTTCTAGCATTAAAGATAAATTAACTCGAACGAAAATTAATGCCCGATGCAAATGAAAATTCCTAACGGTCTTCGATCCTCTGATATCCTTGTGATAATCTACAGGGTGTCCAATTTTTAAGAATTCTACTTTAAACATCCGACAAATAAATCTGTGAATAACATTTTTTTTTTTTTCTAATTATTTATTTGCAATTAATTTGAAATTTAATTGGTTCTCCAAAGCAGCTGAATTTTATTATGTTTTTTTTTTTTTTTTTTTTAATGAATACTGCGATTAATTTTTTTGGCATTTAAAATTTAAAAACAAATTTATTTTTGTGATGAAACGAGGTTACATCGCAATTTTATTGCAACTTGCATCTAATGGTTAAAAAATATTCTATAAATACAGATATTTATAGTCTTGTTGCGATTTTATGCTTGTAAACAAATATAATGTCTCGACAATGAAAAAGCGCAAATCAATGTTTAAAAAAATAAATTCTACGCAGAGATGTATTTCTTACCCAAATTTGAAATCCTGTATTTTTAGATTTTTTTGATAATCAATTTTTTGCTGAAATATTAGCTTGGAAGGAAAATATTTAATGAACGAATTTAATTAAATTATTACCTGAAACTTTAAAAAAGAAAAACAAAATTTGTAAAAAAAATCTCAAGATTTGCGAGAAAAAAAATTGTGGACTCTCCTTCATGATACTAATTTTCAATTTCGATGCAGAATCCTAAAAATCTAAAATAAGGACAATGCAAAATTTAGCTCAGTCTTCATTTTTTACACTATTTTGATTTATCTCGAATTTAAAAAATTTTAATTAAAAAATCTCCTGAAACTTAAAAAAAAAATTGTGAACTCTCTTTCATACTGTTTTCAATTTTGATGCAGAATTCTAAAAGTCTAAAATAAGAACAATGCAAAATTTAGCTCAGGCTTCATTTTTTACACTATTTCGAGTTACCTCGAATTTAAAAAATTTAAATTAACAAATCTCCTGAAATTTAAAAAAAAATTGTGAACTCTCTTTCATACTATTTTCAATTTCAATGCAGAATTCTAAAAATCTAAAATAAGAACAATGTAAAATTTAGCTCAGACTTCGTTTTTTACACCATTTCGATTTATCTCGAATTTAAAAAATCTAAATTAACAAATCTCCTGAAACTTAAAAAAAAAATTGTGAACTCTCTTTCATACTATTTTCAATTTTGATGCAGAATTCTAAAAGTCTAAAATAAGAACAATGCAAAATTTAGCTCAGGCTTCTTTTTTTACACTATTTCGAGTCACCTCGAATAAAAAAAATCAAAATTAACAAATCTCCGAAAATTAAAAAAAAGAAACAAAAAATGTCTTATGAACTCTCCTTTATGTTAAGTGCGAGACTTCCGGATTCGCTTCTCGTGGCATTTAAGTGACAAATCGCTTTCACAAAATCCGTCCTCCGTCGTAAATTAATATTCCAAGGAAAATATATAATCAGTGAAAACATTGACTTTTACTACATTTGTAAATATATATATATATATATATATATATATATATAATCCATACATATCTTGCTTGACAATCGATTGATAACGACCTTCATTTTCAAACACGTAACAGACTGTGTAATTACACATCTACGTGTAATATGCGGAGAATGCAAGCGACATATATGACACTATATAATCACAGCAGATGGCGAATCGTGAAATGCGAAAGATAGAGAGATACGTTGGTAATATACCTACACGTGAGCAACAATGCAGCCCATTTTAAGTGGGAACAGAAGAGTCTCAGAGTGAAGGGAAGAAACGAAGCTCTGTGCATATAATCTCTATTAACCAAGCGAGCAATCACCTCTTGCAATGCGAGAGCAAATTAAAATTATATACTCGATTTTTCTCTTTTTTTTTTTTTTTTTTCTTCAACCACAAAAGAATCGGCAAAAGCACATTTATAAAAAAAAAAAAAAAAAAAAATTCTTTAACATTTCTAGGACAAAAATTGTATGAAAATATTTTACTGACACAAATAAAATCGAAGGAGCACAGAGAGTGGCTGTAACGGCATCGCGTTATTTACGAGACGTCGATAATTACGCTTAATACTCGTGCGATGGAATTTACCGATTTTCTCTAGCTGTATATATGTTTAGGAGAGACCGCTATTACCGACCGAACGAAATTCTTGCCAAGATCGCGCATGGCTCACTTTTACAGTTTTCCATTTCATGGTGAATTTTTTTTTTTCGATTTTTAGATTTTTTTCAATCTGTAATGTAGATTTTTTTTTTTAATTTACATTACATTTTTTTCATTGCAATTATATTTTGCATGAACTGGGATATTAAATTTGTTGCACGAGATGTAAAATTACAGTAATTGTTTAGAGGAAATATTTCGAAAATTCGGAATATTTGGTGTAACAGTTGAACATTTTTTAATTCACTCAATTTAATACGCTGCTGTATTTTTATTTTTAGATTTTATTGGCTATGGAACGTAAATAGATTTTTTGAAAAATGTACATTACATTTTTTTTTGTACATTTATAATTATATTCAACGTAAAATGAGGTATTAAATTTATTATACGAGATGTAAAATTGAATTTTGTTACACGAAATATTTCGAAAATTTGGAAATTTTTATGTAAAACTTTTATAATTTATACTTCAGTTAATTTGATATATCAGCTGCAGTATAAAAAATCTAGTAATGAGAATTTGCAAACTTTTTCAACAGTCTTATAGTTAAGCCGAGGAAAAAGTTTTTTTTTTTTTTAATGTGAATATTAAGGAAGAAAAATGTTTATACAAAAATTTAAATTTTATAAAAATCTTCAAAATAAAAATGTTGGATCCTATTACAAGATTCAACATAAATATTAATTTTGAATATGAATTTAATGTCGCTTTTTAAATTTAATATAGTTTCGAAAATAATTTAAATTCAACATTTGAGCTTGAAAATGTCTATTAAAAATTCGACATTTATTACGAAATTATTGCAAGAAGGTATGATGCAAACTTCTCTCCTCGTGCTCAACAGAGCAGGGAATCCTTTTCCTGTCCGTGTCATCGTCCACTCGGTTACATTACACGGCTATATAGAGAGAAGAGGCAAAAGTCTCTGCAATATAGCGAAGACTTCCGGTCACATGCGAACGGTTCTCCCGCGGCGAAGTTACGTGTAGCAGCTGTCACATGACGTCGTAGACACCTCACGGTTCAATAGCAACAGCGGTATAAACCACGCGCAATACTATGCATGCATCTTAAGCACAGTTATACAGCGCTTTTATCTATCCGTTGAACTTATTTTTTTTTTATACATGCGAGATCACGAGCGTGATTCTCGATCGAGTCACGCAACTATTTATACTTAAAAAAAAAAATTAAAAGTTTAAGGTTTAATGTATAAAAAAAATTTTAACTTTTTCGTAAGTATTTTTTTTTACTTTTTAAAAAGTATTTTTTTTAATTTTTTAAAAAGTATTTTTTTTAATTTTTTAAAAAGTATTTTTTTTAACTTTTTAAAAAGTATTTTTTTAACTTCTTAAAAAGTATTTTTTTTACTTCTTAAAAAGTATTTTTTTTACTTCTTAAAAAGTATTTTTTAAACTTTTTCAAAAGTATTTTTTAAACTTTTTCAAAAGTATTTTTTTTTAACTTTTTCAAAAGTATTTTTTTTAACTTTTTAAAAAGTATTTTTTTAACTTTTTAAAAAGTATTTTTTTTACTTCTTAAAAAGTATTTTTTTTACTTCTTAAAAAGTATTTTTTTTTACTTTTTAAAAAGTATTTTTTTTACTTCTTCAAAAATATTTTTCTAAACTTTTTTAAAAGTATTTTTGTTTAACTTCTTCAAAAATATTTTTCTAAACTTTTTTAAAAGTATTTTTGTTTAACTTCTTCAAAAATATTTTTCTAAACTTTTTTAAAAGTATTTTTGTTTAACTTCTTCAAAAATATTTTTCTAAACTTTTTTAAAAGTATTTTTTTTAAACTTTTAAAAAAGTATTTTTCTAAAGTTTCTAAAAAGTATTTTTTTTTACATTTTTAAAAGTATTTTTTGAAACTTCCTAAAGAATATTTTTTAAACTTTTTAAAAGTATTCTTAAAGAATTTTTTCAAACTTCTTGAACAACATTTTTCTAAACTTTCTTAAAAGTTTGTTTTTTTTTTTTTCGAAGTTTTTTTTTCTAAGATCAAAAATGTACATCATTTTCGAGAAAAATTTCAAAATTTCAAATCGAGACTCGAATATTCTTGCTGAAAAAAATTCATGAAAAAAAGATAAATTAAAAAAGAAAAGTTTTTTCCGAGCATACAGAATAGTATAAAAAATAATTTAGCGAATTGGAAGAGATCAGAGGATGGAAAGCTTATTGAGTTGACCGGGAATACCTCATATAACAAGTAAATGCATTCTTTGCCTGGTATGTTGCGTAACTAATACATTACGATGCTTCATTGAATAATGAATATCTTTCGAGAGGTTGTCGAGGAGGAATGCAACGTGAAGAATAAGACTTTTACCTCGGCAAAGCACTTTTACACCTTTCCAAGTACTATCTATAGAAAAAAAAAAAAAGAAAAAAAAACGACGCTGGATTCGTGCAACATTATCTGGCACGATATTTAGCAGAGTATCGTAAAAGATTTATGGGCTTGCCTTATGTTGATTCCACTACCATTCTTAGAGGTATATACGACGAGTCGTCGATACGCCTGGAAATGGTAAAATCGAGAGCAACGTGCCTCTCGTGTGTATATTCCATGAGCAGTTTGCGGCTGCAGCATCAGAGAGCAACGCATGTAACAGTATATAAACTGCTCTCTAGAAATTCTTGCAAATATGTATATAATGTGCATATCTGTATAGCTGAGCATGCACGCTCTATATATGAGAGGCATTCCACGGCGAATCAAATCACCTAATCACGGTCAACGTTGTCAGACAAATTGTGTTGATTAAAAAAAAAAAAAGAAAAAAAATGTAATTAATTACTTTATCTTGAAAAAAATCTACTGGAAATGTATACTGTTACATTATTTTGCAAATTTTTGTTACCGAACTTTTTATTCATCCGTTGGCATAATAAATTTATTTAAAAAAAATGCAATGTAAATATTAAATAAAAATAACAGTCCAGGGTACAAAAATTATGAAAATAGTATTACTGTGATTTTATTTTAAATTTTGGAAATCTCGTAATTACTCTATTGTTACATTAAACGTGTATGATTATGTTTAATATGTCAAGATTTCCAAAGTTGCTTCTGTAATTTTCCAAATATTTTTAACAGTCTGAGCAAATTTCTCTTTTTTTTAAAGATTTTTACGTCCATCCATTCTCGGTCTATCAATTGTGTGATAATTTTTGTAGAAAAATGAATTTACGAAGATCTAAAAGCTTCCATTTAATAACGAGAAGATGAGCAGAAAAAAATTCTTCTAGCCTTCAAGTGTATCAAGGCACAGTTCCTGGTTCAAAAGTCCAATAAAATATGATCGTATTCTAACGGCATCCACTGGAATTTTTAAAACAGGGCTAACGACGAGTCATGCCAAACAAACTTCTGTCCTCTGTATGTAAATTATTTCTAGTATTAGCCAATTTTTCCTTTTTATTGCATATTGCTTCCTAGTGTCTGCTAGTGTCTGTTAGCATCGATTAGCGTCTCTTAGTCTTTGTTAGCATCTGTTATCGTCTGTTAGCAACTGTTAGTGTCTGTTAGTGCCCGTCAGTGTCTGTTAGCGTCGACTAGCATCGGTTAGAGCCTGCTAGTACCTGTTAGTGTCTTTTAGTGTCTTTCAGTGTCTTTCAGAGTCTTTCAGTGTCTTTCAGTGTCTTTCAGTGTCTTTCAGTGTCTTTCAGAGTCTTTCAGTGTCTTTCAGTGTCTTTTAGTGTCTTTTAGTGTCTTTTAGTGTCTTTTAGTGTCTTTTAGTGTCTTTTAGTGTCTTTTAGTGTCTTTCAATGTCTTTAAGTGTCTTTTAGTGCCTCCCAGGGCTTTAGTGTCTTTCAGTGCCTCCCAGAGGTTTAGTGCCTTTTGGCGTCTTTCAGTGTCTTTCAGTGTCTTTCAGTCTCGTTTAGTGTCTTTTAGTGTCTTTCAGTGTCTTTTAGTGTCTTTTAGTGTCTTTTAGTGTCTTTTAGTGTCTTTTAGTGTCTTTTAGTGTCTTTTAGTGTCTTTTAGTGTCTTTTAGTGTCTTTTAGTGTCTTTTAATGTCTTTTAGTGTCTTTTAGTGCCTCCCAGAGGTTTAGTGTCTTTTAGGGCCTTTTAGTGTCTTTTAGTGTCTTTTAGTGTCTTTTAGTGTCTTTTAGTGTCTGCGACAGAGTCCGTAAATGTTGAAGGATCTTCAGAATTTGTACTCAATTATTACGTAGATATTATCGTTAACATTAGATTTGCGAGCCGTCAAACGGTTATATATGAAATAAACATGAAAGCAAGATAGAACTCTAAATAATCCCTATAACTGAATGCCTCGGAGCCGATTGGTTCCGGGTTGCAATATCTGTATATATGACTATGATCAGGCATCTGTCGTGTCTTCATCTTCACTACTGCAACTGACCATTCGCCTTTCTATGTATACGCTCACACATATACAATTTCAATACATACACATATATATATATATATATATAGATTCCTGTGAGTTTGTTGAGCGCATAGATAGAATAACAGTATAAGTACCGAGCGCGCGAGTAGGCACTGCGCGCGGTCTCTCAGGAGATGGTCGGCGAGCACGCTCGCTTTAAGACGCGCTTCTTCAGAGGTATACCGTTATCGGTAGTTGGCCACAGCAACGGCAAAACACATAAGCCTAAAGAGAAGGAAGAAGAGAGGAGCGAGGCGAGTAAGCCAACGACGAGTCTTCGCCACACTCGTCGCCGGACCATCTCTCTCTCTCTCTCTCCCTCTCTCACTCTCTCTCTCTCTCCATCGGGTATTGCGTTAAGAGAGAAGCTTCGAGCATGAGCCGAGAAGAAGCTCGCACACGGGTACTCGCGAGCGGCTTGAGAGAACAACAAGCTCAGAGTCAGTCCCTACCGCGCGCATCTTTCCTCAGCACTTGGCACCTTGAGTTCTCGGCAACAGACCAGTCAGCAGCCCATATGGATAGCCTCGCACTAGTCCGATCGACGCGTACTGCCCAGTAACCGTCTTCGCCTTTCGGTCCATACACGCTTGTTTTTTTTTTTTTCTTTTTTTTTTCATTTTTATTTATCATCGATTCAAACTTTTTCTTCTTGTTGTTGTTGGCTTAAACATTAATTTTGCTTTAATTTTCCTGGGATTTGTACGAATTAAATGGAGATTTATTTTAAATTGTGAATATTCATTCAAAGACTGAAGTGAAATCCAGAATGTGCGAAAACAACGGATTGTAATTTAGTTGAGAAAAAAAAAAAAATTTGTGCAAGTGGCTGCAAGGGGTTGAAATTGTTTGATTTATCCTCAATTTCCCTCCTTTTTTTGTAAACGTTAATTTTTTTTTTTTTTTTTTTTTTGGTAATTAACTCGGTGTGAATTAATTTAATTTAATGAGTGAAGTCTAGGATGTGATAAAACGACGTATTCTACTGTAGCTGAAGAAAATAATTGTGCAAGTGCATATGGAAATAACTGTAATTGTTGAATTTTCGAGTTATCAAATGTGATTTGACTTTTCGATGGCTCCAAAGGACGAGATTAAGGATTTAACGGGAACAGCGCAATTATTTGGAAAATCACAGTGGAAAGTTTGTTGTAATTGAAGAGGTTTATAGTGACCAGTGGCAAGTCTACGAAGATTTGTTACCATCGTTTCATAGCGGCTCACTGGGGTGTACAGGATATTTTAAGGATCGCGAGTGAAGCTCGACTATAGAACGTAGGTATACATTTTTTTTTTTTATACATGTGCACTCTGAATTATAGTTAGATATTGCACGTATTTTACTTTTTAATTGATATTTTTTAGCCACTTTTAGAGCTTTTTTTTCATTACAGAAAAATCGACGTAATTTTAATTGGCGAATATTCTATGAATTTTCAAGTGATTATAATATATTTTAATCCAGTAAACTAAAAAATTCACGGATATCAATTTTTGTATTCAATTTTTGTTGAGTTTTCCGATTTTCATTGAAATCGGATGACTTCTTTCATTTTTGGTCAGTCATTTTGACTCAACTATTTTTAATAGAGAAAAAAAAAAAAAACTGAAGGTTGTAAACGGCAAAATAAGAAAAAAATGTCAAGCATTCAGCATCGTGTCTCAAGCGAATGAGACGAGAGACTTAGTAATCCACTTACCTTTTTTCTGTTATTTTTTGTAAACTCCAGACACTGAAAGTTCCGTTGGTATAAGCATCCTTGAAATATAAAGTCACTGCTACACAAAGTATGTCATCTTCAATCTCGCTTCGTTATACTATACTTCCATTCCGGGGAAGCTTCGACACGGCCTTAGAAGAACCGACGAGGCATATAGGAGCCAACTCTGCCAACACGTTATAGATATTTCTGTCTGGCATGAAAGAATAACGATTATAAAATAACAAAATAACAAAATAACAAAATAACAAAATAACAAAATAACAAAATAACAAAATAACAAAATAACAAAATAACAAAATAACAAAATAACAAAATAACAAAATAACAAAATAACAAAATAACAAAATAACAAAATAACAAAATAACAAAATAACAAAATAACAAAATAACAAAATAACAAAATAACAAAATAACAAAATAACAAAATAACAAAATAACAAAATAACAAAATAACAAAATAACAAAATAACAAAATAACAAAATAACAAAATAACAAAATAACAAAATAACAAAATAACAAAATAACAAAATAACAAAATAACAAAATAACAAAATAACAAAATAACAAAATAACAAAATAACAAACGATTCCGTTTCGTCTTGATCATCGAATCGGTTACAATCTGATACCGTACTATGTAACATAGTTTATTGTTACGTTGTGCCTATTTGCACGTGACTCCTCGCTTCAATGCGTTGACTTTCCATTTTTACTGTAGAATTGTAGTTCTCCAGATGACATTAAATCTCCCAAAGACATAAGATTTTTCGTCAATTTCTTGGAATATATTTTTCTCGAATTTTGTTATTTAACACGAAAGTGTATTAATTCAAGCGACAGTGCGAACTCAAAGTTCCGGTTTCAAATAGGTTTTTCGTTATTGTGAAAAGAAAATAAGAATATTTCGTTTAGGTAATTAAAAATTAAATATTTATTTATAATTAATTCAATTTTTGATAATCATCGAAAATTATTATTTTTCTAATAACAAAAAATTTTGAATTTAAAAAATTCGAAATACCATTTTGGCGAGAAATGATTTTAGCCGCTGTGAAAATAAAAATGACAATTTTTCTCTGTTTAGGCGAAGACGAAAAAAAAATCACTAATTTTCAGCGTTCGTGACGTCACAATACATAAGATTTTGCAAAACGAGTGTCGTAATGCAATATATTACTCGCAATTTTTTTACCGAAACATTTTTCTTTTAAAAAAAAAAAAAAATTAATTTTCACCAAGGGAAAAAAAAGATCCGTAAAACTGAACCATCACGATGCTCATTTAAAACTCGCGAAAGCCAACGCACGAAATGAATTTAAAAAACAGAAAGAGCGACAGATATCCATTGGCGCAGTTAGAAAGAAAAGTCTGTCTGTCTTTAAAATAAGTAAAAGATTGAGCGAGATGCATGATAAACTGGTATATATCTATGCAGAGAAACTTGCGCCAATTTTCATGCTTCGCGTCTTCTTTCATCGGACGCGATTCTACGAGATAGCTAGGCAAGCGTGCGCGCACCGCTGAGCGATAATGAAAATGATAATAGAGTCTAAGACTTCTCGCTTATAATATATATATATATATATCTGACGTGTACCGCACACGCGGTCCCGCTAATTGTTCTTGTAGACTTTAAAATACCTAACAATTATTATGATCGGTGTTCTCGTCTAAGATCCTGTCTGTGTGCTTACATTTGTGCATAACTTGTGACTGATCCGTTTCCGAGATCTCAAAAATGTACATCGGTCACGATTTATCATTCACTGCATAGTAACATTTTTTCTTTTTTTTAAATTTTACGGATTTTTGTTTGTAAAATTTGAAAAGGAAGAAAACATTGTAAATACGACGAATTTACAAATATTTTGCTTTTGTAAAATTAGAAGTGACGTCGAAACAAAAAAAAATGTATTAAACCTACAATTTTTTTAATTTGACAAATTTACAAATTATTGTAAATTTAATATAGAAAATTATTAAAAATAAAATTGCATGTCAGCTAATGAATAAAATCTTTAGGGTTGATTTGTTTTTTCGCAATCCACCGATTGGATTTGTGCATATCGATACAAGAGCATATAAATTCTGTTATGCCGAGAAAAAAAAATTATCGGTTTATCATCGACTTCGTGTGCGAGGCGGCTCATTTCGCGTTTAAATCAAATACTCGTATATAGTACGGTTACTGGAGGTAATTTAACGGTTCGTGAGCCAGTTTCCAGGTTGGACCTCACAAGAGCCTCTTGAATTAAGCATATGCGACGTTCAAGAAGTAACTCAACCTGTTTCTTCAAAAGAAACTCCTCACAAGGCGTTAGAACTCAAAAAGAGAGGTCGAAAAAACATAATTTCTTTTTACCCAAAGGGGAACCCATTCAAAAGATATTTATGTATTTTTCGAATCATGTAAATCATACGTTTCAGATTAAACTGAAATTTAAACTCAAATTATAGTCCCAACTTAAATTAAAAAATTAGACAAAATGCTAGTTTAAAACTTAATTGGATGCATGATTATTATTTGTTGCAGCGATGAGGATCCAGGAGTTCGAGAATCTCGGAACTCACCGGAAAGTTCCCTCGCTCGACTGTAAATCAAATCGATAATAAAAGTCCAAAAGGAGAAACAAGAAAGAAAGAAAAAATGATGTCTTGCTATGAAGAAAATTTCCGATTCGCAGACGCAATCTCAGAGTGCTCGATGAGAAGCAAAGCTCGAATAGACTCGCTATTCGAAGACTCGAGATCAATATGCAGTTCAACGATCGGCGGCTGGTACGCCACGATATCAAAACGACCTGGTTCTCTAAATACCGATGAACTTGGTAACGAGGAACAAAACAGCGCCAATGGGGCGGTTCAAGCGAGAATTGAAGCAATGTTCGCTTCTGTCGAAGCCGAATCAGGAATACCTGGGGAATCAGCAGCAGCAGTACTTAAGGTGATTTACCATGAACTGTTCTTGTTTTTTTTTTTTTCAAGGCGGTTCAATTTTAATTACACGAAATAAATCATCTTCTGCTTACTCGAAATGAGAGAGAGTTTGAGAATTTATTTCCTGAGAATTAAGGAACGGATTACGTTCGAGTAATATCAGTTCTGGGACATATTTGGAATTTAATAATTTAGTAGTTCCGCGATCAGAGGGAGGGACATGCTCGAAGAAGTTGCAAGTGAAATGTAAAAATTATAGCTGAACTAGAGAACAACTGTATAGCCAAGATATACGTAAATGTAATTGTCGAATTACGAAGTTCCATATGTGAATTAAAAATTATTAGCACGCAACTGGAAGTGCTTGCTGCTGCTATATGATTAAAAACAACTCGATCGATGGTGCGATAAAAAAGTACTTGCATAGAGTTTGTTTATCTGTGCGTACACAAATGAACTTCCGGCTCTCGTGAAGTCTTTTTCGTCTCTCGAACACGCTTTGTTCCACTGATGGAATAATACGATATCTATACGATGCATTGTCCTACAGCGGGATGAAACGTACCAGCAGACTCACTTGCTAAATTTTCACTTATGGTAATGCCGCATTCAAATCTTCGCGCTCGCTCTTATCGCAAGTATGTCTAAGAAACTGGTTCACTTTTCCATTTACAAAAAAAAAAGAGCAAGTTTCTCTAAATGCTTCAAATTTTCACCTTTCGAGGTAATTCTATAATAATATTTTTTTAAATGTTTTATTTACCGAAAAATAAAATTAATTTTGTTGAATTTGTTTTTTTGATTATTATGGCAATTTTCTAGTATCAATATGCAAAAAACATTTTATATTTATGTTACGTCACGAACAAACGAGACGGAAACTACATGTATATTTTTGTGAATCATTTTTCTTTTAAAAATGATCGATAATTAAATGATAATAATAAGAAAAAAAATTTGTAAATTGTCGAAATCGACAAATTTGCAAAAACGATAAATGAAGAAAAAACAAAATGTTACAGGTCAAGTACATAGGCGCAGCTCCAGTGGGTGGTCGTGTTGCGAGTATCCGAGGACTTCAAGAGCCCCTTCGTCAGCTCCTCGAACAAGTAAATAAATCGGTGAATGCCGATCTTGAAATTTCCCAGCGTGGATTAACATTCCGTACCTCGGATATAACCGAAAAGACAAATCCATTTCGTCGCATAGCTGTCTGGAGTGCGCTTCGTCTTCGTTGTAAAAGATCGACAACCGGTGATCTATGTCACGCCTTTTTGCCTCTAGTCGGCGATGATCAGTCGCCTTTACGGAACGATGAGAAACACGCCGATCTCTACCGAGTGATGAGAGGCTTGGACACCAATGTCGATCATTATCCGCCAATTTTTGCCGTTGTAATGCGACGACCGGGAGCTGCTAAGCTACTGGAATGTCATGCATTTGCTTGTAGAATCGAGGAAGACGCGATTGCAGCTGCAGCGACTCTTTATCGTGCTTTGCTCGCCGATTTAGATGCAAATCGTCGTCGGCCGAGACAAGCGAATGGTCTCGGATGCGTGAGTCTCGCTTCGGTTGCGTCAAGCGTCGTAGAACCTTCGATTGTCGGCGGTAGAAGTGTATTCAGCAACAATGGACAACGTCCAAGACCAGAAGCATCTTCAGCAAGTGGGATCAGTAGTGGTCATCCCGTGCGACCCCCAAGATCGAAAAAAACATCAGTTTCTGGCTCTCAAAGCGACAGGACTTCGGTGAGATCTGTGAAAATTGAGAAAATACCTAGAAAAAAGAAGATATCGGAAATTAAAGCTGAAGATATTTTAGAAGCTAGAAGCAGAAAAGCTCCACCGATTAATTCACGTGTTGCTGCACTGAAAGAACTCAAAGACTCCGGCAGTGTCGGGAGAACTTCACGAATTTCCGGACACGACAGCAATTGCGGTACCTGCAATAGTATAAAAAGCAATAGCAACGTTAATCGTAATACTAGACCGAAAAATAAAGAACGCAATTTTCGTAATAAAATATTGCAGCAGGAGAATAAAGAACCTAATATTGTTGATAATGATAGCCAATTGATTTATGGAGAAAAACCGGAATACTCAGCTTGGAGAATGAATAATTATGAGATTATACCGAAATTAAGTAAATCCTTTGATTATGAGAGTAATCCAGAAATACACTATTCGTTCGTTGAGAAAAATAGCGATAAAGATATTATCGGCGACTGTTACGAGAGAGATAACGGATCTTATGATATTAATTCAGGAGATGGACTGGCAAATAGATTAGATAATCATTATACAGGATCTAAAGTTGATTTAACTGTAGAGCGTAATTCGGAAAATGGTAATAATTGGATGTCCGGCTCAATGAAAAGTAAAGAGAACTCAATTTACAGCGGAAAAGTTAGCGAAAAAAAGTGTATCAGGGATAAAATATACGAGGAACACTTTAGAGATGCTGATAAGATTTACAGTATCGGTCAGGAGGATCTTTTGATATCCGGGAAAAGGAGAAATAGTAGAAGCGTTAATAAATTGAACGTCGAAAAGGAATATTCCTTTTTAACACAAGATACCTCATCAACTTGCTATCACTCGGGCAAGAAATTGACGAAAAATCCAAATGATTTTCAAGATCGTGAATCTATTTATGACTTTGGACGTTCGAGCGCTATAAATACATTGGATAAACCAATGAGAAAACAACTGCTAAATGGCTTGTCGGAAACGAAAGTTTGCGACAAATCTAAAGTGAGAAAAAGAAGCAGAGCCTGCAGCGAACCTCCTGTCAGTAGAACTGACAGTGTATTGAAAAATACTGAAGAACCGAAATTAACGAGATCACAGAGTGAACTGGAGATCGATAAAGGCGATCCAATGACTAGGGTACAATTGCCAAGAAGATGCAGCTTTCTTAAATCCGGCGGAAGCACAAGATTGCCGAATAGCATTCAAGGTGGCACACCATTGGGCTTCACAGAATTGTTCGATGAATTTCGAAATCAGGAGGGACTCACTAGTGTTGATGATATTTTGGCTGCGATTATTGGTAAGTC
This sequence comes from Perithous albicinctus, assembly GCA_964016905.1. NCBI lineage: Eukaryota > Metazoa > Arthropoda > Insecta > Hymenoptera > Ichneumonidae > Perithous > Perithous albicinctus. The sequence goes on along the minus strand of OZ024693.1, from coordinate 21,058,416 downwards.
ACTTTTTCGGAAATATATTTTATTAACCATTCTTCTCCAATTTTTATTTAATTCTTAAATGAATTCATGATTATTTGGAATAATCATGAATTCACTCTATTTTTTTTTTTTTTTTTCTTAATATTTTCTTGATCTCCTTTCTTCTTAAATTTGTTATAATTTTATCTCTGCAAGACAGCCATCATTTCACACTTTATTAAATCTATATATTACTCTACTTTTATGTATAAAGACCGATAAGAATTTCTTTGAATATTCGGAGAATTTTAGTAATAAATGGTAATATTTTTTTTCTTTCTGTGCTTAGATCCCGAAGGAATGTCGTTCAACGATCTAAAACCTCTTTACAAAGAATTCCTGCTGAAACTAGCTGCAACATTGACTCAGGATGAACTCTATCAGAGATCAGCGAGCATAATGAGACGAAGAAGACGACCGCAGAGAAGGCGATCAACAAGAAAGTCCTGTCTCATTGGACGAGCGATCAAAAGATCCGTCTCGAGATTAAAAGGCGGCCCCACGGAATTCACGTCGGTCATATTTCCGGCTAAAAAATTAAACGACAGCTTCGACAGTAGCTCGTCGTGCGACGTAAGAAACAATCGTACACGCGTACTGGCTAGTCGACTGTCGAGGAGGCACTCTTCGTGGCGGAATACCAAACCCGGTCTCGGACAGACTACCTCCGAAGATAGCGATACTGGTAATTGTGAAAGCTACACTTAACGGGATATTGAAAAACACGTTATCTTGAACTTTCTCACTCAATTTACGTTCAAACTTCGAACACAACGAAAATTCGTTTTGTCAAGTTTTTAAACGTTTGTCGCTACAAATACGTAGTCTCGAAAAATCGAAAATTCAAAATAGCCTAACAAAAAAGATTTAAAAGCAGAAGAATATATATAAAAATTAGTAACAGTGAAAAAAAGTAAAAAAAAAAAAACTAACTTAAAATTTGTATTCTTTAAATTTATTACAAAAACCAGATTTTTAAAAATTTCTGCCAAAAAAAAAATGCTTTAAAATTGCGATGGTCTTTTTTAAAAAATCGAATATTTTTACGCGACATAAATTATGCAAAGACAAAACGGAAAAAAGGATACAAATAGTGTATTATTGTTTTAGGTCGTCGCCTGGCCCGAAACGGAGGTGCTGGAGCAAACAGAAGCAGCAGCGGTTACGTAAGTTGCAGCGAGTGCAGTTACGATTCAGAGTCATGCACCTGCGTCTCGGCTGACAAGTGTTACTGCTCACTGCCGCGAAGAGGTGTCACAGCAGATACGGCGGCAACAAATAATAACGCCGTTGTCTGCGCGTGTGACACGGATAGCTGTTCCGATAGCAACAAGTGTTACTGCGCTCGAAAATCTCCACAGCCAACGATCCTCGAGCAATTGCGACAACGGGGTATCGTACCGTCGGAAAGTACTCTAAGCAGAACCGGAAGTCCGGATAGAGCGAAAACGTCACGAACAAGCCGCAGTCACGCTTCTTCAAAGAGCCTGGAATTTCTCAAAGTAAGATTATTATTTTTTTTTTTTTTTCTGGAAATTTAGTCTATTCATTTTGCTTAAATTAAATTGGACATTTTTTAAAATATCGTTGGCGTCAAAATAAAATTTAAAAGAAGCTTCTTTTTCACATATTATATAATTCTTTGCCGCGTATCTTTGCAAAATTATTTTTAATTGGTAATTATTTTCATTTTTTTAATTGAAGATTCGGCCATCGCCGGGTCGCAGCAGCTCAGACAATCTTGCCTTGGACTACGATCTTTTCAGTCCAGGAAAAAAATACCAACACTCGTCCGTAGGCAGCGAAAAGGTTCTCGTTGTGAGCGCGCGAGATCCTCAGGGACGTTTGGTTTACGTAGGAGGCGGCGATTCAGAGAAGCTTTTTCAGAACAGCGCAAGCCGAACGGAAGCTCATCATGAGGCGCTGTCGATCAAGAAGAGCGCCGAAATTGCGGCAATTTTCGGACCGGGTTCTGTACGCTCTTGCAGAAGAGCCGGCAGTGTTTCCAGTGTAAAAAGCTCGGTTAGTCTTGAAGCTGGATTGGGTTATTTGCCTTAATCGATCATACATAAAGTATCACCCCTTTTCTTCCTCTCGTTACTCCATCATCGTCCAGCTTTAAGTCGTCTCCAATTTGTACTCTAAAATTGAATCCACTTGTTTATTTATTTTACATTCAATTCGAGCAAAGATCCTTAAATCGGTGAGCAATATTCTAATATAAATTTATTGAAAATACTTTTTGGTTCGAATAACTAATCAATATTTTTGAGAGTGATACAATTAAAATTCCTTTTTTTGTTTGCTTTATCAGTAATTTGAGTTAATTAGTATTTATGCTTATTATCATTGAATTAAAAAAATTATTACAGTTATTTGTACTAAATCGAAAAACATTTTATTAGAATAATTGCTCTGAGGAGTATAATATTTTCACTATTTTTAAACTATTTGCTCTGTAATTTGAATTTTATTTATCTTCAAATCTGTATAAATTTAGAGCGCTCTGTCTATTAATCGTTGAATTATGTTTTAGATTGTAAAATAGATATTTCGATGAAAATTCATGATTTATTGTTTATTGAGCAATAGAGACGAGGAAAATCAAGAGCTTAGATTTAAGGTTGCTATAGAAATTGTGTTACCGATTTTATATTATTTAGAAATAGAAATAATTCTTTTCTTCCACAATGTTGAAGAAGCAACGGTAATGGTTGGCCTGATTTTGCCTATGATGTTCGGGGTAGGCGTATTGAAATTCAATATTTTACATTATTTTATTAAGCTTCGTTGATTTCGACCTTTTTCGGTTAGATGACATTTTTGACACGTCATACTCGAGGTCGGAAATATCGGTGCCGAAGATTCTGCTGTTATCGACATTCCTATACAGGAAAGTCTCGAACAATTTCCGAATCCTTCAATTTTTTTCGGTTCACACTAATTGCCCCACCAATTTATTAAGAATTGATGAAAAAAACCAGTGTAACCAATTTTTTACATTTAAAATTAATCGTGAAAAAATATCGCCACAGTCCGGATTCAATCCGGGAACCTCAGATCATCAGTCTGATACGTTCAATATTTTTCGTATTCGACCCTTTTTTGTGGGTCCAGATACGAAATATATAGGATCAAACACGTTTTATGAATTTTTATCCTAATCACGAGCATCTGAAAATGAAAAAATGCTTAAAGTGACCAGAATCGATATAAATTTATCTAGATATTTTTCCATTTAATTATTTGACATCAACGTGAATTATTCCCAATTATATGGGGATATATATATATATATATATTTCGTTTACCGAAAGAATTGATCGATGATTTTTCGTAGAGTGATGTTCCATTCCTGTTTTTGTAATGTATTGTATTTTTTTTTTTTATTCTGCTACGCTGCACCTGATAATTTTTATGAAAATCATGAGGGAAAGTGCAATAACCGCGGTTTTAAAAAAATGATAACCCGCGACGCTTGTGTATTAAGTAATTATTACTTTTATAAAGACATTTATTGTATGTTTAATATATATATATACAATTTCAAAGTTTACCCTTTATTTTCGTTATTCTCATTCACGTATTCCTCATCCATTTTGTGAAACTTTTGTGTGTAGTCTGTCGGTACCTCGATATCCTTGATATTGTCCAGGCCAATTTCCTCCTCCGTTCTAAAAGACAAGTATTTTTATTAGCAATGACGTAAGTCGCCCCGCGACCATTTGCGGAAGGAATAATTGCATCGCTAATGCCTACATCGTTTAAATGCGTAGAAAAATGCAATTTATAACTGTACAGTTTTATGTGCTGTAAATTAACAGTAGGGTTTATATTCTGAACCTTCTAGATATTGTCTTTACAATGAAGCTCGATTGAAAGCTGTTGATAGCTTTATAGGCTATAGACAAATAATGCCTCACGATCGCGACTTTTCGCTTTCGCTTTCATATTTTCTACAGGAATTAATGAGAAGCACAGACAAACAGGGATCTGAAGATCACGTCGACTGTAAAACAACGAAAAAGAAAAAAGAACTCGTTGAAATCTTACCGAATAAGAATATCGACAACGTTTTCGCAAGCCAATAAAGCAGCTCTGTCTTGTTCCCACTTATGAAATTCACGCAGTATGACATAAGTATTTCTTTCCCTAAGGATCTTACGTCCTTCTTTCGTTGCGCATAATTGACCCAACGCTTCGAGAAGCATTATCCTGATGTCAGGATCCGAATCACGTTTCTTAGTTTCCGGCAAAAATTGCAAGTCCAATGGTAGCTTGTTGTTGTCTTCGTCGTCAAATTCCTCTGGTCCTGCTAGAGGTAGTAGAAGATGGGGTAATATGTCTATTTGTTCGCTCAATAACCACGTATGATTGTCCGTGTCGAAACAACAATTCTTGAGAGTTCCTATTATACCGCCTCGTCGAACTATACTGTCTTTGTATTCCGTGAAAGGCAGAAGCCTCTGGATAATACAGAGTTCCTTGTCCATCAGGTATCTAAAGATTTAGAGCAATTAATTCGATTAATGCGTGTTTTTTTTTCTCGAAATTATGAAGTATTTTGCTTCCTCACAGAGGAAGTTGTTTTCGTGAAAAATAATTTTTTCGCAAAACGAACCTTCGCACATCGGCGGATTGGCTAAGATTGCTAAGTACGGGTCCTAAATAATGCAGATTAGCTCCAACAGTGTTGTACTGAACAGCAGTGAATGCGCTAATAATCGCGTCCCAGGAGAAATCAGTTTGCTCTATAAGAGCTACGATTCGGCTCACTAAACTGGTGGGCCTTGTCATGTTGGAGAGAATCATGCAGCAGGGATCTGCCAGTGGACAATTCTTGTCCATGATGTAACTGAGAAGAATTTTTATTATTTATTATCGTGTAAACATTTTTTTCCCCTAATTTTCGGTCTAGTTCAAATGGCTTTTTTTCAATTTTATTTTAATTATTGGCCGAATTTTCAGCATTCTACTTTCAACATATGAGTAATTTTTCTTTTTTACATGTTTAATTTTTTTTTCGTCGAGAAACCATCATTGAATTAATTTTCAAAATTTGGAGAAGTTTTGTTTTTTTTCTTGGAATGCCTAAATCTTATATTCTTCAATATTGACGACTTAAATTTTACGCCCTCCACTAAAATTTGTAAAGAAAAATTCTACCTCATGCAAATATGTATGAGATTATACGTTGAGCTGTTGTCGGAGGCTGTTTTCGACGATTCGGAAATGAGCAGAAGAGCCTTAGCTCCGTCCTCGTCAGCGGACAAGTTGACCAACGAAAGTGTCGCATCCTTGGCTATTGCTAACGACTCGTCACGAGTTAGAGCGATAAGCTGCTTCAGGATCTCAGTTTGATTGTACAGCAACTCTCGACCTTCCGACGTTCCTGTAACACCTGAATATAACTCTAAATTATTTTGCCATGAAACGAGATCATTAAATTCGTAGTATCAAAAAACGTTCGATTGAGGCGTCCTATTGAACGTTGTATTTTAAATAAATAACTATCGAAAATAAATAAATGCAGATTTTTGGATAAATTTTTTTTCGAAAAAAATGGAATAATTTTTATCGTCTCCCGAAAATATGTAATTTCATCGATGGTACTATAAATTGTTTATAAATTTTTGTTGTTTATTGTTCTTGTAAAAAAAAAAGTAAATAAATAAATAAATAAAACAAAAGTAGGCAAGTAAAGAAAAAATTGAAGTTTTTGACAAATCAGCAATTGAAAAGTTGATTTAAAAAAGCCTCTTAATTTTATAGAGCATTTTTTAACATTCCAAATGTATTCTATAAATCCTAAATTAAATAAAAATTCGTTTTACTTAATTATACATGAAAATCGATAGATTGCATGATAATCTACACTAAAGCATTTAAAAAAGAATAAAAATTTATTATTTTCCAAAAATACGATTTAAATAACTAATTCACAAATTTCGATTAAATCCATTAAATTTATATTTTTAATACCGTTTTTTGTTTTTGAAATAATTTTTGGAAAATTGCATTCCTTTATTGAAAACAAAAAAATATGACAATCGCAACAAATAGCTTAACAAATTTTGTTACACCATTTGTTGTGATTTTTTGAGAACATTCCGCGACATAAAAAAACCGTTACGATCAGCTGATCACCGCCAAACGCACAACTACTCTCGTCTTTTTGCCCGGCAGGCAAATTTCATATTGTTTTCTATAAACAAAAGGCAGTTAAATTAAATAAAAATAATGTATTTCATAATAATTATTATTCACCTGTTGAAAATCCAGTTTTATTGGAAAAATTATATTATATTTAAAAAAAATGATCGAAACATGTGGACATCTATATATATATATAATATATTTTCTATGTCAATAAATGGCATTAAATTCTTGAATTAGTAAATCGATCGTCAATTTGATAAATAAAAAAGAAAAAATTCCACCAGACGAAAATCGATCGAAACTCCTCAATCGGAATTACGAAAAAAAAAAAAGACGAAAAAACTTATTATCACCGCCTCACTCACTCAGAACATGCTGTAGGGCCAAAGCTTTCAGATCCAATCTCGCTTTAAGGTCCAAAAATTGCGAAATCTCAGCGAGAGCCTCCATTCTTCGTTAAACTTAATCCTGTTTTTTTTTTTTGCTACCATTCAACAGAATTTTGAATATCGTATCATGAACCATAAACATGTGCGAGTGAAGAAAAAAAAGAAAAGTTGTGCTGCAGATACAACGGAAGGAGTGTTTCGCAAAGTGGCGTTGTATAGTTTCAAAAATGGCTGACACAGCCGGCGATCCCACCCAAAGAGAGAGTGTCGACTGCGGAGCTTGTCGAAGAGACGGTCGAGACACAACTCACCGAAAGAGGTTGGTTTCAGTCGGAATCCTTTGCTGCTGCTGCTGCTGTTATTCAGCTCTGTAGCTGTATTTTACTGGAACTAGCGAACGAGGATATTTTCCCGGCGCCCAGATAGCCGGGACGTCCGGGAGAACGTTTTGCGCCAATCATGAAATACCATTCCCGTTGTTGTCTGGTTACAACATCCGGAAAAGCGAGCTTCTCATTGGACGAGCGAATAACCAGGGGCAACGCTTTGTCCACTCCGCGACGTCGATGATACGTGTACCAGGCATTCTCTGTCAAGGCAATCAAATTTTTTCGTTTTTTTTCCTAAGCCTCAGATATTTTCGACAATATTGGTTTAGAAAATTATGAATATGTTATAAAAGTTTTTTCATCAACATTGCAGTTCAGCCATTTTTTTTTTAAATCTGTGCTACTTTTAAGTAGTTTTTGTGATTTTCTTTTTACAGATTTTAAAAATTACCATATCAGTTTTGTTTGTTTTAATTTTATCATTTTGATTAACGTTGATTTTTTCATCGAAAAATATGAAGATTATTTTTCCTCAAGACACTTCGCCGTAAAAAGCAAATGTTGAAACATATTTTTTATTTTTGTTTATGACACCATTTTCGAGATATTTAAAAGAAGTCTATTCTCTAAAATCGTGTTTAAGAAACTAAAAAAAAAGAATCACAAATACTCTCAACCAGTAATCAAGCAAATTATGAGAATAAAAATTGAAAATTAAGTATCTGACATAGAATGTCTCGTATGTATAAGACACATATATATATATCTTATAGGTCCGTTCTTCGCTGCTAGTGGCAGCAGTGTCGTATAAAAATTCATCCGGCAAAGTCCATTTTACCAAACAGGGGTGTCAGCCGATAGAACGAAAATATATTTCAAATCCTTCCGTTTTTTTTTTTCTTCTCGTTTTTCTTCCTACAGCCACGAAAAATGACTTACATAAACTTTCTCACAGAGAAAAAAGAGCCGTCGTAACATGAATAACGAACTTTTCATTAGCACATTCTTCGATTAAGCTTTGATGTATGATAGAAAGAAAAAGGAACGAATAGAAGCCGATTGAAGAAACCAAAGTGGATGGGATATGGTTCGTTCAACGCGAGAGACTCGCCAGTAGTTCGAACGTTCGTCAAAACGCGGAGCTGTTGGTTCTCCGAGCGCGCCACCGCTCCGCGCGCGCTTCTCTTCACACACGCACACACACGCACACACATACATATAAATATATATATATATATATAACCGACAGTACCTCCTCCCCCCTCTCCCCCCGGCACCGAATTTGGCCTCGCCCCCGTTCGCGGTCGACCCGACAGAGAGCGGCCCGACAGTTCACAATCGGTCACCTGCATGAACGCATCCCGCAACTTCCTCGATCGCGCGTTTGTAAGATGTGTCAAGATTCTACGTACAAAAAAGTCAACGATAATACATCAGTTAACGCGTTAAAAGCCGCATTGTTGTACAACTGTGAATATTCCGTCTGTCACTACGATATTAAAGTGCGGTTCAAGAGGTTATCAGGTAAGAGAGACATATTTCTTGTTTTCCTTTTTTTTTTTTTCTTTCCTTTTCTTTTTCTCTCGGTTTGTTTTTTTTTTGTTGTATTTTTTTCGTCTTCGTTGCAGAAAGCACCGCGATTGGTTGCGTGTTTTTCGATTGTACAAGGTTTTTCTTTCGCGTTAATAACGACAAACAAACAAAAAAAAATGCTACTTTAACCACTCCTCGCGCGCGCCTTCGCGATTTACTTTATTGTCGCTCTCTGTCTCTCTCTCTCTTTCTCTCTCTCTCGAGACGGCCCTGCGGTGCCAATTGTTGTACGAAAACTCGTGTGTGCGACGCTTTTAGTGTATATATACTTGTGTTGTGCTGATTTTGCGGGCGATTAAAAAAAAAGAAAAATAAGCCGCTCAGAAATTCACGAAAAAACGAACACGTTTTTTTTTTTTTTTTTTTTTTTTGTAGTTTCTTTTTCTTCAGCGGAGACGCGCTCACGGCTTTTCGTTTCACTGTGAGAGAGTCACACGTATACGCTTTTCTTGCTCTTTGTATGTGTGCTATGTGTGTGTGTGTATACGTCGTGTTTGCCCCCCCCCCCTTCTCCCCCGCCTCGAGAATCACGAAATAGTTGTCCAACGTTTTGTTAGCCACGACATTTTACGTTAGCTGAATTAAAAAAATGTGGTAGTTTTGTTTTAGGCTGAAAATGAGGGAAGGAAAAAAGAATTTTAGAGTCTATGAGCTTCACAGATGTTTATTCACATCGTCTATCGATATAGCTTCTTTTTTTCTTTGCAATATTGTCAAAGTGTAACAATATTTTCAAGCTGTCTGTAGCTTTTTTTTTTTTTTACAAATATTTGTGTTCGACAAATTTGGTGTATTTTTGGACATTTTTGTTGTTAAAGTTCTAAAAAGGCTTTCGGAATGAGGTAAAAATCCTCATTTTCATTGACAGACACATTTTATGCTACAATATTGCTTGTCAAGATTTAACAATATTTTTTAGCCATTCCAGCTTTTTTTTACATTTTATACAATTTTTTTTTTTTACAGTATTTGTATGTTGCGAAAATTGAGTATATTTTTGGACATTTTGGTTGTAAAAGTTGTGAAAAGGCTTTTTTATATAAGCTGAAATTTAGCCTTCAAATTCTATCATGTTGCAGTCTTCATTTTCGTCGACAGACACATTTTTTGATGAAATATTGCTTATCAAGATTTAACAATATTTTGAGACGTTGCAGCTTTTTTTTTATATTGTATATAATTTTTTTTTGTACGGAATTTGTATGTTTGGCAAATTGAGAATCTTTTTGAACATTTTTTTTACTACATTTTGTTTTAAATACAAATTTGTATTGCGCTGCTTTTTTAAAATATATATGCAGTAATTTTTTTGAAGATCCAAAAACTCTTTAAAATTAAATTAAATAGAATTGTGTTATCGCAGTTCAGGATTCTGGTGATTTTACATTTATCCCAACAGCTTAAAAATATTATTACGCTACTTTTTATAGTTTTCTAACATTTTATTAGCATTGACATTATATTAGCTAAAAAAAAAAAAGTTTAGACCAGGGAAATAGGAAAGAAAAGCAACTTTACAGTTTATGGACTTAAAATAGATTTATTTGCATTATCTAACGAAAGCTACATTTTTTTATTACAATATTACCAGTCAAGGTATAAAAATATTTTAAAGCCGTAGCTTTTTTCTTTATATTTTATACAATTTTTTTTTTTTTTTGCAGATGTTTCTAATTCATCATCCTTCTAAACCAAAACTTCCAAAAATGTACTCGCATTCTTGGAAGTTTTGGTTGCAAGTCTTCTAAAGAGTTTTCAATATGATCTAAAATATAGCCTCGTACAGAATTTTCTTGGTTTTCAAGTCATAGATTTTTTAAAACATTTTATAGAATTTTTTTTTACGAGTTTTTGTAATTCGTCATCCTTTGAGTACATTTTTGGAAGTTTTGGTTGCAATTGGTCTAAAGAGTCTTCTGAGTAAGCTAAAAAATAGCCCTGTACCGAATTTTTGGTGATTTTCATTAGTCTCAAGAACTTAAAATCATATTATGCTGCATTCTTAATTTTCATTGACTCGTGTCAGACTAACAATGACAACATTTTCAAGCTGATGAACTCTTTGTCATTTTCACCAATTTTTGTATTGTTACATCTTTTTCTAACAAATCTTCAGTCGTTTAGCTTGAAAAAGTTTCAAAAAATACTTTTAAACTATTAATTACTGAGTCATTTAAACAGTCATTAAAACATCCTCTATAATATTGGCAGAGCTTTCAAAAGATTTGCAATATAGGAAAACCATTTTATAAATCTCAAAGCTAACTTTCAATACTACTGAATACACAAAAAAAAATAATAATGTAAAAGGAAAAATAAAGTGAATAAACACCTCTGAAATTCGTACAAAATACAAAGCAAAAAAAAAACGTTGCTAAATTACAAGATTTTTAAACAGATGAATTATAGCTCTAAATTTTCATTTTTTTTTTTTTCATAGCAGACACAAATATGTGATAATACCTGCATGATCTTTTTTTTTTTTGTTATTTTAGCATGGCGGAGCAGCCAGATGTACAGAGGTATTCATTGTGAACATTTTAAGAGGTATGAGATATATTTTTTGCTTTGCGCTCTCTCTGTGTGTCTTAGCATCGATAAAACTCTGCCAATTTGTGTAATGCAAACCTCCGGAGCTCATTTCCAACATAAATAAGAAGTTATATTCAATGTATATCAAATAAATTAGAAAAATTAAATATCAATGCACAAGTTTTTTTTTGCAATTGAAACACAGATAATATTGACAAATATTCCATTTAAATGAAAATTCATTTCAGCTCAATAATTTTCTTAGAATTTTGATTCTCATAGTCAGCGATCAAATATAAAAATATTTTCATCGAATGAGCAACGAAAAGAACTTTTTTTTTTAATCTCAAAAAGTAAAAAAAAATATATTTAGTAATTATAAAAATTATTGTAATCATAAAATAATTATAAAAATATTAATTACGAATTTAACACGTGGCATTATATTTTTCTACATTTTAATTGAAGAGTCAACAAAATAAGTCAACAGATAATGTCTGTGTTTAAAAGCTTATTTTCTTTATTGAACGATATTCCAGAATTTTATCGATATAAATATCCGATATTTGAGATTTTTCTAAAGACAACAACATTTTTATGAAGAAATATTGAACCGAATCTATGTCCTGAGACAGAAAAAAATAAAAATAAACCCGTGTGATTTTTCGAGTATTTTTCGAACGTACAAAACGAACTCTCATACTTCGAAATCGAACAAACGGTCTGGCTTGTATCGTGCAATAAGTAAAATGGACAGAATTTACTCGGATTACCCTCGAATAAATGTGTCGGTAAAATCTGCGTGTAAAAAAGCCCTTGACTTTAACTATATTTGCCCACTTTCTATCGATATCCACGAGACTTTTTCATAGGGGTTTTTTTTTTTTTTTTTTTTTTTCTGAACTAACCTTCCTAGTGTTTAGAATTTCGCACATGACCCTATGACCTTTTTCCAATATAACTTTCCTACTTCATTACTTAACCTTTAAAGTCAAATATTTTATTCACGATACATCAAACTGTAATTTTAATAAATCTGCGTATAAAAGTATTCGATCTCTTAATAATCAATTTCCCAATTAAATAGAAAGTGAAAAAATAATTTTCTTAATTTGTTGAATATTTTTTAAAATATATAAAATACGTAATGATTTTATAAGATTTTTATTTTTTTTTTAATTTATTTTTTTTCAAAATCATTACGTATGTTTTGTAATTGTAAACTGATATATTTTAACTCCCACCAACGTGAAAAAAAAAATATACAAAAAAAAATTCAAACTCCGGTTTTTATTTCATGAGACTATCGATACGTATGAGAAATTCTATCTATTCTGATGAAATTAAAATCCAACTCAGCAGAATCCTCATCGAAGCAGGTTCTGTTTTTTTTTTTTATTATTTGTTTATTTTTTTCAATCGTTCCATTCTCATTGTTCCTGTTTGGAACTTTTTGCTCCAAATAGTTGTAGTGAGTTAGGAAGAAGGGGTGGGGGGGGACGAAAAGCTGATTCGCTGGTTGGTTGGCTGGTCGCCTTCCTGCCTGCCTATCTGCTCGCACGTTCACCTCGCTATCCAACTAGTAACCACCATTTTCTTACAACGAAAAAAAAAGAAGAGAAAAAAATGACTAACCTATTAATCTACAATTTATCTACTAAAAGTCACCTTTCACCTGTCGAACGAATAGGCTAGATCGTGCAGGTGTAAAGGATCCGATAATTAGGCCGCATCGACGAAATTCTCATTGCTTTAATATTTTTCTCGTTCCTCGTACTTTTTCTCTCGAGCCACTTTGGACTGCGTGTCTCTGCGTGTGTGTGTTTGTGTGTGTGTCTAGCACACTCAATTCTTCGGAATCGAGTCACTTGCACCTTAAACCAGCGATAAGTCACTGCAAAACTATTCACTGATAATCGTTCGTCGTGCTTCGTTCAATCGAACAAGCCATCGACGACACCCCGATTTAACGCGATGACTCTGATTTCGACGGATTACGCTTCGCCATTAGATGGAAAGACAAAAGAAAAAAAAAAAATGAATGAACAAAGAAAAATGAACCACCTTGTGACGAGCCATTCCAGCGTATTTAGTTCTCTCTAAGCCCGTTCCGCGTATATCGAGAAATATTAATACTACCCAACTACTACTATGCCATTTCTACAATCGCCTGATTTTTCGATGCCGCGAGAAAGAGAGATCCACCAAAGTGCCACCACACAAGAGCAGCTACTCTCTTGTCCACACGTATTGCAAGAAGCAAAGCAACACACACGCGCGCGCGCGCCCTAAACTTGCAACCCGTGGTGTGCACCAGTCGCAAGTCGATCGTCGTGCCAGAGAGACACGGCAGTGTTGTACACGATGGAAGGAGTTACTTAATAGAGAGGGAAAGGAGCGCACACACACATATATATATATATATATATATATATATATATATATATATATATGCAATGGTACTAACACAGAGCTTGGCGAAATTGCCCACTAGAGGGGCACCAAAGTTCCGGTCAGAGCATAAGTGTAATACGCGTGGGCGACCGAGCCGAGAGCGATCGGAAATTTATTTGATTTCATTTTTTTCTTTTGTTCACTTTGACATTTTGTCAATACTAAAAAAAAAGATTCAAATTAGAACTTTGAAAATTGGTTTCTCTTTATGTGAGGTTCCTAATTGGGGAAGTTTGTGAAAAATTGGGTCGAACGAATATGAAGAAACAATGTGCAAACATTCTACTTTGTATTTTTGTAAATTTAAAAATAATGTATGTATTGTTGATCACTTTTCACAATTGTTTATAAATAAATGAAAATTCACTATTTTTTGTGTCTTTAAAATAAACAATACAATGTAATTTTTGAATTTTTATATTTTGATTTGAAAAATTGAATTTTTATGGAATAACGAAAATGCTGCACGAGAATAATTTTTTTTTTTTTTTCAAATAGAAGAGTTTCCATTTATCGGATATTAGTCGCTCCTTGAACGACTTTGTAATTCTTAACAAAGTAACTTTGTACGAACATTGTTCTTATATAAAATTAACGAAATTTGTGTCTAGAAATAAATTTAAAAAAAAAGTCAGCGATATTTGCTTCGAAGACAAAACATTGAAAACCTCTAAATGTTAATTTATCGCGTTAATTTTTGAAACCTTTATTTCGATCATACTTTAAAAAAAAACAAGACCCCAGCTTTAGTATTGATTTTAAAAATTGTGATTTTGAACGAAATCAAAAAGTTTCAATCGAATTTAGCCCTCCTTTACATTTTTTTTTTATCATTAAATTTATTATTTAATGATAGGGGAAGATTCATTTTAATTATTAATAATTATGCTAATTTAAATTATTTAGTATAATTTAAGAAAAATTCTTAAATTACACCAATTTTTTTTTTTGCATTCACGAAATTTTTTAAAAAATATTATTTAAAAAAAAAAAAAATCTAGCTACTTTTTTTCTCTTCAAATAAACTATTACCATGTTTCTATTTTATAAGTTTAAAATTAAAAACAATATTTTTGATTAACGATTGGTGTAAACATTTGTTGCAATTTTAGAATTTTTCAAATATTTTACAACAAACATTTTTAATATTTAAAGAAAAAGCCAAATAAGCTTTGATCTTAAAACAATTTTTGTAATTGAGCTATATTGATAATATCGAACATACGCTAATTATTCATTTTACATCATATTAATTTTTCTTAATTAATTTGAATTAAACGAATTAAAAAAAAAAATACTAATAAATTTTAATTTATTGATCCTTAAAGGAAATAATTTCATTTAAAGAAAATGCAGTTCGTTTTTATCGATTTACATAATAATAATAATAAACACGAAATCGACTGTATCAACAGAACCTCAACTTTCCTTTTTTTTTTTTTTCTTTTTAAAGTCTATACAGATTGAAAAATCTGCAAAAGAATGAGAAAATAAGAAATCATTCGGTGATTTAGCGTCACACAGTAATATTCATGCTGTATGGTATTTATTATTACATACGTCGCGGCAGAGGAGAGTATAGAGAACTCCCCGCATTGTCGTCGTCGTCGTCTTAGCCGCGGCGGCGGCGGCAGTCGCCACCGTCGTGACTCTGTCCGAGGATTCGTTGGTCGTTGCGCAGAGAGAAGGAGGAGGTGAAGGAGGAGGAGGAGGAGGAGGAGGAGGAGGAGGAGGAGGAGGAGGAGGAGAAGGAGAGAGAGAGGATTGCCTGGTAGCATCGAAGAGTGCGTGCTGCGCCGTACAACTCGAGCAAGTCTGCGCCAATCAGCTCTCTCTTTTCTCCCCGACGTCCAGTCACACCAGTCGACAGATACACGGCAACGGCGGCTCGCCCCGAGAACCCACGAACCGAATATTATTTATTACGAATGGAATATTGTGATCGAGAGTACGACGATTATTGGGCATCAACGCCCGAGAAAATACGTGTCGGGATTTTTTCTAAAACGCGTTTACGCGTTTTTTTCACGAAAATAATACGAAAAATTCGACGTTTACGCTTTGCGTATTTTGCGCAGTTTCCATGACCCAGATTATCAATGGGGAGTTCGCTCGCCATTTGGAACAGCTGTTGGGCTCTCCGTCGCGAAGATGTCGGCCGCGGGGAAAACGCGCCTCGGTTATTTCGCTTATTGCGCGCGCATCTTGGCGGCTTCGTCGCCATCAAACTTTCCAGGAGCGTATCGCGCGCAACTATTCGACACCCGCGAGAAACTCTTTGCTCGAAGGTCCGAACATCTCTTTTTTTTTCTCTCTCTCTCTCTCTCTCCTTTCTCTACTTTTATTTCTTTTGTCCCTATGCTTTCTTCGAGTTCAGGCGTCGAATGCTAAAGCTATATTAACGCGATTAATAATCGCAGAAGCTTTCCTCATGATTTCTGACAGATTTTTCAGTCCAGCAAAAAAAAAAATAATAATAATAATAGAGCCATGCTATTTTTTCTTTACTAGGCGAGAAGACTGCGCAAAAAAAAAAAATGGTACAGGTGTCTTTTTAACGGTCATTTGGACAATCGACTGTCGATCGATCTTGACGTTTCGACGTTATCGATATTTTTGAAATCGATATTCGGAAAAATTGTTACGATTTCACCGGTTTGCGAAGTAATTCCGCGTTGGAAGAAAAGAAAAATGCTAATTTTTTAGGTGATTAAAGTGTAAATTGTTGGAACACTTTCAAACCAGTCAAATCAGTGCAACATTATTATAAAACGTTTCTGCAGTTTTCGGCATTAAATAATTGTAGTAGAGGATTATTAGTATAGCAAGTGCAATTTATCCAAAGAAGCATTAAAGAAAATGGATTAAAGAAAAAAAAAATTATATGATTAACGTTAATTTCCAGGAAAGAACGTTTTCCTTTTTTTCCAAGAATAATTCGTAATATACCGATTTCGGTGCGAAACAGCTTACATTCTGTTACTCGAAAAATTATCTACGAATCCACCTTTTAATATTAAACTTAAAAAAAAAATACAATTTTTTTTTTACTAAAACAAAAAAATATCCATAAACGACTATAACGAAATATCAACACGATAAAAAAAAATCAAAGCCAGTCAAATAGTAGAACATATTTTAAGAAACAGAATCAGCAACACTAAAATTAAAAAAATAATTATACATTCTGAGAAAAAAAAAAAACAAAAAATAGTCGAAAATGTATTCGGAAATTGCAAATAAGAAAATAAGCGGAAATAACAAAACAAGCCAATAGTCATAATCGAAGCAATATTATGTTTAAATATATATATATATATTTTAAAACTTGATGAAACATTTTGTATTCAAAACATGCATTTGAATCGATATTATAAACAATTAATACTCCTGCATAAACAATTAAGCCACGAAATTGTAGAAACGCTTTTTTTTTTTTATTTTTTCAAATCGTATCACTGACTTGACTAGTTTCCAACCTCCTTAACATTGTTTTTTTTTTTTTATTTAATTTTTTTATTTCATGAGAAAGATGCGGCGCGGTAGCGACAGGCGCAGGCGACGCGCGTCGTCTTGCGCAGCCCGAGAGAGCGTCTCTCTCGCTACAGTCCTGATAGCTCTATCCCCCCCCCCCTTTCCCCATCCCCCCCACCACCTTTCCCTTCTCGATCCACCGACCAGTCGGTTCCTTGTTTGCCATACAAAATCCAATAGTTTGCCTTGTACCTCGAGAGCGCGAGTATCGCCATTGCGCGTAAAACCAAGCCCCCCCCCCTCTCGTTATTTTACCAAATAAAAAAAAAAAAAACCTATTAAAGCAAGACAAGAGTGAAGAAAAAATTGTTAACGAAAACACGAAAGAGAAAGAGAAGCATAAAACAAACAACAACAACAACAACAACGAAAAAACGATGTTTATTAAGAAGTTGACGAGTACGTCGTGCGTCGCGGGGTTTGCGGTTATCGGATTAACGAGGCAAAAGTGCAGGGAAGCATAGTTAGTTTTTCCTGTGTGATTGCGGGCCTGGACCGGCCTGTCGTGGTGGCTACGTCGATTCTCTCTCCTCGGGGACGCGAATAAACCGCGCGACCGACGAGATCTCCACACTCTACAGCTTTTTCGCACTCTCCTTCTCTTTTTTTTTTTCTTTTCTTTTTGTTCTTTTTTTTTTCTCGTCTCTTCTCTTTTTTCTTCACACTCTTCGCGCGTCTCTCTTGAACAATTTAATAAACAAGCCGTTGAACTCAAAAGCTGACGATATACCGATCGCACAAGTTTGTTCGTGAACAACGAGATTCTCATTTTTTGTCTCTCGCGCGCGCGCGCGCGCGCTCGCGTGTGTGTGTGTGTGTATGTGTGGACACTGAGAAAGCACCCAGCAGAGCGAAAGCCTCTTCACGTTGAGGCCGCCTCGAAGCTAACGAAAACTAAGGAGACAAAAACAAGTGCGAAAGTTTCTCTGTGTGTGTGTGTGTATCTGTGTGTGCGGGGCCGGATTGCAACGGTGCAAAATAGTCAGCGGCTACTTAAAACTACTTCTTATAAACCGCCTCTCGGCGCCCCCCAGGACAGCAGCCCCGGTTAAACTCGAATACACGCGCCAACGACGCGAATATATTTCCAGACTCTGGAAACACACACATCGTGCGGTATTTTTTTTTTTTTTTTTTTTTTTTTTCTCTTCTTTTTTTTTTTTTCTCGTCGTCCCCCTCCTGGTGTGCTTAAATGTGTTATGTATTTACCAAGTAATATTGCGTAACCTTCGAGGAGCTCATGTCGGACGTTTGCGATCTTTTTCCGCTTTTCTCTCTCTTTTTTTATTTTTTAAGATACACTTTTAACGTGCTTTACTGTGTAACCGAGTGTGTCCGTGCGTAACGTTTTTTACGCACTTTTTGTAACTGGCGTCCGGAAGAACAGAAAGAAGAAGAAAAAAAAAAAAAGAAATTTCACGCGTCCATCCGAAGCACCTAGACTGCTGCTGCTGCTACTGCTGCTGCTGCTGCTGCTGCTAACCGCTGCTGCTGTTGGTTCGTTGGTACGTTGCTGCTTGCTTGCTTTGCTCGCTTGCAGCAGACACCTCTTACCGGCATCCTTTCTCAAAACGTTACGAACGCGTTTTATTCTTGCACGCGCCTCCCCGGATCTCTTTTCGGTCTCTTCTTCCGTGACAGTGCGATCTCGCCCCGGACGTTTATTTCCTTCGACGATTAAACTCGTCGACGTTTATCGACAATCGTAAAGAACGTAAAATTGGGTTTTTAAATTTAAATTAAAAAAAAAGAAAAAAAAAGAAAGGAAAGAAAAGAATAAACGTATCTACGATTATTATGGACCAATGACTGGCAGACTTCCAAATGAAAATCGGTAAATTACTCGTTAGTCATCGTTCGCACCGAGAATTGTTTTCAATTTTTAGTGGATGCATTTTTTATTCGGGCCTTTGTTTTTTTGTTTCAAGTTATTTGGAGCACCGGTTGTTTTAGCGAAAAGTTTTCTCTATTGCGACTTTTTTTTTTTTCTCGATTAAAGAATTTTTTTTTGGGGCTCTGGTAACAGATTTTTGCCGTTTGATCAGCAGATAAATGTTGAAGAAAGAAAATTCCAGCTGGCGCGAGAATCAAGATCAAAATGTCTTTTGCTACAATTTTTACTTATTAGTTTAAAGTGACCAGAGATTTTTTTTTGTTTTATTGATTTTTATTTTCACTACTGTGATTTTATTTCCTCTGAGAATTTTTTTTTAAGGCTCTGGTAGCAGATTTTCGCTGTTAGATTGGCGGATTAATTTTGAGGAAAGAAAATTCTCCCATCTGCGTTTTTTTTTTAGTTTAGTTCAACATAAAATCTATGTAAATTGTGTAGCATTCCATTTATTATTCATAAGAATAATTAAGAAGAAAGGAAATTTTTTTGTAAAATTTGATATATTTACTTTAAATCCTCATCTACAATTTTTTCTTTTTTTTTTTCTCCAATATTTTGTCATTAATTTCTTTTCCTATATTATTTATATTTAATTACAAGATTTGTGAACATTAGTACCAAATTTAAATAAAATTTATCGGTAACTAATGTTTCTGGGCTGAAAAAAATATATATATATATCTTTAAACCTATCTCGGTAAATAACAGATGTTTGGAAATTTAGATAAATTTTTTAATCAATTTCAACTAAAATAAGTGTGCAGTTTTGTGCGATTTAGCTAACAGATGTTTCAAGTTGGCGATGAATGAATCACAAAAAAAAATACAGAATAAATATGGCAATGTTTTTTAAATCCAATAGTGCCAAATTTCCCAAAAAAAAATTAAAGTAAAAAAAAAACGATTTTCCTGAGGCTTTCTAAATTGTATTTAAAAAAAAGATAAAAATTATAAACAACTTTGCAAAATCATACAATAACATTTTGGGTATTAAACGCCAATGAATGTTGTATGTGTTTCAGAGCCGGTTGATTCACCTTACAGTAACTTTATCTGATAGGTAAGAGAAATTTTAATCTACAAATAAAGCCCCCGTAGATATTTTTGCGAAATAATTAGTCAGGAAAAAGCTATGAAAAAAAATAAATATAGAAAAATGTATTTACCTCTAAATTGTGATAAAAAAAAAAAAAAATAAATAAATAAAAATGTGACTATATAAAATGATGTTACAATGATGGTTTTTGTGTTCTTTCTTTTTACAGGATTTCCAATGTGATTTGAAATGAAACGTGTTCGAGGGGTGGAAGAAGTAGCATCACCAGCAGGAGCAACGCTAAAGCATTCATCACTGGGAGGAGGCAGTCTAGGGACTGTAGGTGGTTTAGGGGGTGGGGGCGTTAATTTGGAATATCATTCCAATAGCGGAATAGGAGTCGGCGTTAATTCTGGCCAAGCGGTTAGACCAATAACGTCTAAAGAGATGCCAGGAAGTATTCAGTTTGGGACAACCCAAACACAGCAGCAGTACACCGGGGCTATCGTTGTACCAACTGCAGCACCATCTCCGGTCAAGGTGCGGCAAATACGGGCAATTTCTTTTTTTTAACCCTTTATTCTTTGATTAATTTTTCTTCTAACCCTTGGACGTCGAAAAATCATGAAAACTGGACTGTTAAAAAATATTTGCAAATTTTTAATGCCAAGAATTTTATTCGTCAGCTTGGCATGTACATTTGGTGTATTTAATTTAATGCATTTTGTAGTAAAATTACAAAGATTTCTTGTGAAAGAAAAATTCTTCAAGATAGAAAAAAAAGATTTTTAATTCCAAGACTGGAGATAACATTTTTCATATACTACATAATTTTCTGTTTTTGTATATCCTACAAGATATAGAGTTATATATTTTTTTTCCATATCTACAGAAGACGAGATTCAGAAGTCAATTTTTATTCTGCCCGGAAGTAGAAAAAATAATTTTTATTTTTTTTTTTCCTTATTGAGAAATCTTGTAGTCGAAATAAGAAAAGTAAGCTCTAAATATAATCATTATCACCCTTGGGAATAAAAAACTTTTCAGCATTTGAGGGTTGATAAAAATAGGAACATTTGTCTAAAAAAAGTTATTGAATTCGATTCATGTTTGATTTATACACAATCTGAAGAGCTCATGAGTATAAAAAAGAAAAAAAAAAAAAAAAACACGAGGGATTGAAAAGCTTAAGGTCGTTCATTATGCAGAGTGAAGTCAATTGAGTGCAAAGATTTGAAAAATGGTTTGAACCGCATTTTGAATGAGAGACTGGCGTAAATTATGATGGATTTTATTTTTAAATAACTCCTACTTAACATAGAAAAAAAAGTATAACAAAGAATTCACAGAATAATTCAATTTACGCTAATAAATTCACAGGCATCTTTTTACACATTTTTTTTTGTCGACTAAATTTATAATTTTATTTTGATTTTAACGAGCTCATATCTTTTTTTTTTTTTTTTATATAGTTTCACGAATTCGCCGATTAATTTACTTGGTTTTATTTCTAAATGAGGAGAATAGTCTGTTGCAATGTCGCAGCATTTTTTTTTCTTTCTATTTTTGTAAACAAATGTCCACAAAATGAGCTCTCTCCCTCATCAAGATTCAATTAAAATTCCAAACTTGACTAATATTAAATTGCGAAAAAATATGTGGATTTATTGACATAAACTGAGTTGATTTGCTGTAAATTCATTGCAGTTTTTTTTTGTTACGTTAAGCAGAAACTTTTTAATCCACATTAGCGTTTAAAACGTCTAAAAAGAATCTTTAAAATCTGTGTGCTCGATTGATTTGACTGCAATCGAAAGGACTACCTTAATGAATAACGGAAGGTTAATTGTTGTACGGACTTTTACAGGGGAGTGGCCTCGCGGGTAGTCTCACTTCAACATGTAGCAGTAGCAATATAAACGCGGGCGGACTGCACAGTAGTAGCACTGGTTTAGGTGGTGGAGGCAGTCATAATATAGGCCCTCAACAACCTACACCAGGGTCGCAGATCCAGCCACATTTGCAACCTCCGCCGACGATAAGACATAAGGTACGGATTGCTTGAAAATCTTTTTTTCGATACTCGTGAGCTCCTCGTAGATTCTATACATTGGGGCATTCCACCTGATTTTCACTGGGGTCTACCCTTGACCTTTCCGATTGGGTCTGCATTTTTTTATATGATTAACAACTCTGAAAAGCACTAATTATTTTTGTTTTAATTTTTTTTACATATTTTTAATTATCTATGATTGAAAAAAAAAAATTCAACACCGTTTAAAAATGTAAAAAAAAATGTCAAATTTTTCTTTTAATATTCGCTACTGCGACTCTTGATAAAAAATAAATTGCGTACCCAATCGGGAAGGGTTACGATATAAAAATATATTTTATATCAACATATAAAAAAAAAATATAATTCTTAGGATGAGTCTGTAGGAAATAAGTAATACGACATTTTTATCAACTTTAATATTAAAAAAAACTTATTGAGGTTCTTAAAAATTTCAATCGAAGCAGCGTTTTTTTTAAACCTTCAGCTAGCTTATATCTTGAAAGAACTCACTTTTTATAAAACTCCTTTATTCTATTTATCATCTTTTACAGGTGCATTCAAGCAGCGCGGCAACGCTGACGCCAACGCCACCGGGAAGCAGTTTGAGCGGTAGTAGCGGATCCCAACAGTTTCAGCGATTAAAGGTCGAAGATGCGCTTTCGTATCTCGATCAGGTCAAATACAAATTCAGCGACCAGCCGCAGGTAAGATTTTCTTAAATTAGTTTTTTTCATTTAGTTACGTATTTTTTTTATTGCAAAAACTATTTAGAATCCTTTGAATTAATTTCGTAAAAAAAAAAAATAAAAAAATAAAAAAATCAGTATCAAAAAAATAAAAAACAATTTAACATCTTTAGCTAAGAATATTTAAAAAACGAAATTAGCGCCTACTCCTTAAAACTCATGATTTCAATGAAAGATGTCTTAAAAAAAAGGACACTTTAAATTTATCCATGATTTTTTTTTTAACAGCACTTAAGCGTTTTATAAATAGAAGACAAAAAATGAAAGATGAATGAAATAATTTAGTAACTTTTTTTTTTTTCTTTTTTTTTTACAGGTCTACAATGATTTTTTGGATATCATGAAAGAGTTCAAGTCGCAGAGCATCGATACACCGGGTGTTATAACGAGGGTTAGCCATCTATTCAAAGGTCATCCGGAACTCATTGTTGGCTTCAATACGTTCTTGCCACCGGGCTACAAGATCGAGGTGCAAGCGAACGAGCAGGGTTACGCTTTTCAAGTGTCTGTAAGCATGCCGAGCCCGACAGCGACGCACACGTCCACGATATCGCAGCATCATTGCACGGTTAACGTTGGATCGCCACCGGTCGCAAGCCCACCAAGTCAACCGGCCAAAGCGCCACCGGTTCTGCAGATAATGCAAGGGTAAAAAAGATCATTTTTTTTATCGTGCTTTCGCCTTTTTTTTGCTTTTACTCAGAGAAAACTTTTTTTTTTTTATAATGATCTTCAACTTCACACTTATTTGGAAGTGTAACTTCGAACCGATGCAGTGATTAAAATGTATTTGTAAAAAAAGAGCCTTTTCAAATGTCTGTCAAGCTCAAGTCATTTTTTTAAATGATATTTAACTCGGAATTTTATTCACGTATATAAGTACATGTTTTTTGAAGAAAAGCAAAAATATTCCTGTACAACATTATTTATATTCGTGAAAACATTTTTTTTTTACGTATAAGTTTTTGATTCTATGGCAATTTGCTGCTCGCCATACTTTCTCAAAGCGAAGAAAAAAAGCTAGAAAAAAAGATTAAGTAAAGCCATTGTTTTCCCTCTTTTAGTTTTTTTTTTTTTCTTGAAAATAACACAAAGTGCAGAATAAGAGCATTTCGCCGGTTGGGGAAAGATGTACTTTCCCCAAAGCGAAGACTTTTTTTTTTTAAGCTACGAAAAAAAAGAGTAAAATACGAATATTTTGCCGGTTTGAATTGCAGTTCCGGTAGCATACATCACTCGCTGCCGAATAACATTTCCAACAACAGCCTGACGGTCCATGCGCCCTCGCCGCCGCCTATACAATCGTACAACAATTCGCACATAAGCGCGGCGCAGGCGCAGGCGGTTAGCCAAGCGCTTAGCCAGGCGCAGGACGGTGTACAGAACAGCGGACAGACGCAACAGAGTCAGCCCGTCGAATTCAACCATGCCATCAACTACGTCAATAAAATTAAGGTTCGCGCTCGATATTTAAAATTTTTGTCCTTTTTTTTTCATCACGAATAGGTAGAGAGAAAAAAATTCCCTAATTTTTGTTCTAATTGAAATAGCTTTTTCCAATTTTATTTTAATTATTGGGCGAATTTTCAGCGTTTTATCCTCTAAATATGGGAATTTTTTTTTACCATGACATGCTTTATTTTTCTTTTTTTTTCCTACAAGAAACCATTATTGAAATTTGTACAAATGTACAAATGGAAATACTTGTTTTTAGTCCTAGATTTTATGGAAAAAAATTCAGAATTTTAAACCTGGTCGAAATTCATTTTTACTCAAAAGTTATGAAAAAAAATTATTTTAAAGGGAAAATACAAGTGATAAAAATCTGAAAAAAAATCCTCTTTTTTTGGACCAAAGTATGCCAAAAAAAAAATCCTTTAAATGAATCCGAGAAGGTCAGGCCGATGACCACGTGAATTGACTTGGAATGCCCCCATATATACTGTATTATATTTTATTTTATGTATATGCTAATCATCAATGCTCGTGTTGCCGATTCACACATTTTTCAATAATTCGTGTAAAGGCGCAATCCGTTTAATAACAATAACAACTTAAATTTTCCACAGAATCGGTTTCAAGGACAACCCGATAAATACAAGCGTTTCCTGGAGATTTTGCACACATATCAGAAGGAGCAGCGAACCTTGAAGGAGTCCGGCCACATGGGAAGTGGAAGTGGCGGAAGCGGCGTGCCGCCAGGTGGCAAGCACTTGACCGAGGCCGAAGTTTATAGCCAAGTGGCGAAACTCTTTGAGAATCAAGAAGATTTGCTTGCCGAATTCGGACAATTCCTTCCAGACGCCACAAATCAACAGAGCGCACTGGTGAGTTACGTTATATGAAGAAGAAAAAGTGCAAACAAGGTTTTTACATCCAGCTTAAATTTGTTTTACAAAATACTGCTTTTTTACTCCCGACCGGCGAAAATACGAGAGTTATGCGTTTTGTGGGTGAACAGCTGATCGCAAACCGGGTTTTCCTATGTCGAAAATGTTCTCGAAAATCACGGCTATTTTTATCTTTCATAAAACTTCTTTTACGAGGAAGTCAAAATTTATGAACATACTTTCTCATAGAGGGTGAGACTTCATCAAAACGGTTACACATCAGCCGAAAATGTCATTCATCTGAATCGTAGATTTGTCGAAAAAAAAAAAAAAAAAAAAAAAACTGCCGAAACGTGATATTACGGCGACTAAAAACTATTTGAATACTTTATATCTGTTTTTTATTTTTTTTTTTTAAACTGACTTTTAGGAAAACGAAAAATTGTACAATGGAATAATTTTTTAAATTTTTTAGTTGAAATTGAATTTCAGAATTCTTTTTTGATTTTTTATTTATTTATTTAAATTACGTACTGCGAGACTGACGTTGTTTTATAAAATATGTGGCGACGTGAATCCATTCGAGCCTAATTGGTGCTAGTCTGCTATGTTCCAGGGCAACAAAGCTGGAGCGGTTAACGATCATACGGCGATCGTTAAAAAACCGCTAGGTCTAAAGAGCTCGTACAATAATTCGAGCAGTATACCGAGAGAGCATCGCGAATCCGGGAGTACGGTTGGCCTTGAGCGGGGAGACGCGCGCGATCATCGGGATCGTGATCGCGAGCGCGACAGAACAAGCGCCCGTGATGTCAATAGTGGCCAAAAGTTTGGTCACAGCGCCGGACAATTGAAACGAAGCCCGTCTTTTTCGACCTCAGTGTCGACCGGTAATTCGCATCACACGCCACACGGTCCACCGCCACCGAAGAAGCACAAAGTTGCGGCATCTGCGCGCGACGTTACCATCGCCGAAGTAGCGAAATACGGGAGTCTCAACGACTACGCGTTCTTCGATAAGGTAAGAATCAACAATTTCGCAACTTCTTCAAAAAGTGGCTTTACTTTCTTCTACGTAAAATAGTAAATTGTTCGAATTAAAAAAAAAAAAACGAAGAGGAACGAGTCAGCTAGGAAAAACCGAATTATGTTCATAGTTGTATTTTCTATTCTAGTCAACTGATAAATATGAAATTTATCTGCAATTTAAGCATCGAAACAAACATTCTTTTTTGTCAAGATTCAAAAAAAAAAAATTAAAGGACGAAATTAGTTTCGATTAAAAATTTTCTACTTGCTGTAAAAATTTAAAATAAAGTATAACAATGAATTTACAGATAAATAACTCAGCTTACGCCGATAAATCAACGGGCTTATTTTTAAAAATCTTTTTTAATTCTAAGTTTGTAATTTTAGTTAGATCTTTTAAATTGTTCAACCCTCGAAAAAAAAAATATAAATTATTCATAAATCAAATTTTTTCAAATGAATCTCAGTAAAATTGTCAATAATCCGTAAAAAAAAAAAAAATGATTTGTAATTGATTGTCAGGTTCGCAAGGCACTAAGATCCCAGGAGGTTTATGAGAATTTTCTGCGATGTTTGGTCCTCTTCAATCAAGAGATAGTCTCGAAAACAGAGTTAATACAGCTGGTAACGCCTTTTCTCGGTCGTTTCCCGGAGCTGTTGCGTTGGTTCAAAGATTTCCTCGGTCATTTGCCGGAACCAGCGAGTTTGGGCTCAACGAACACGTCGGGAAGTCTCGGAATCGAGACACTGCCGAACAACGTTGTTCGCAGCCATCAGGAACGTCCGCAGGGTGATCTTGCGATGGAAATCGATTACACAACGTGCAAAAGACTCGGTGCATCGTATTGCGCACTTCCCAAGTCTTATATGCAACCAAAGTGCACCGGTAGAACGCAATTGTGCAAAGAAGTGTTGAACGACACGTGGGTGTCGTTTCCCACTTGGTCGGAAGACAGTACTTTTGTAACATCGCGTAAAACTCAGTACGAGGAATCGATATATCGTTGCGAGGACGAGAGATTCGAGCTCGACGGGGTTATTGAGACAAACGCGGCGACGATAAGAGTACTCGAGGGCGTACACAAGAAATTGAGCAGGATGAGTCAGGAGGAATTGCAAAAATTCAAACTCGACGATTGCCTTGGAGGATGCTCGCCGACTATTCATCAGCGCGCTCTTAAACGAATATACGGCGATAAAGCCGCGGATATTATCGATGGTCTCAAGAAAAATCCTGTCGTCGCTGTTCCCGTTGTACTACGACGACTTAAAAGCAAGGAGGAAGAGTGGCGGGAAGCCCAAAAAGGTTTCAACAAAATTTGGCGGGAACAGAACGAGAAGTACTATCTCAAGTCGCTCGATCATCAGGGTATTAATTTTAAACAGAACGACGTCAAGGCACTCAGATCCAAGAGTCTGTTTAATGAGATCGAGACGCTCTACGATGAGGTTCGTAGAATTGCCTAATTTTTCAAAAATTTTATTTGATTTTTTTTTTACAATTGTATATTTTATTTTTGCTTTTTAAAATTCTTTGCAAATTTTAATTGAATAATCATGAATAATAAAATACAAATAATTTTAAATAAATCGAAAAAAAAAATAATGAGTACTTAAAATATTTGACAAAAATGTAGGTTTCAAAGTTGACTTTTGTTTCTTCAACAGCGACACGAACAGGTCGACGACACCGCGGGTGAAGGTCAAAACAACGGCGGACCTCATCTCGTTTTAGCGTACAAGGACAAATCCGTTCTCGACGATGCCGCCAATCTGTTGATTCATCACGTTAAACGCCAGACTGCGATACACAAGGAGGACAAGCAACGAATAAAGTTGCTGCTCAAGCACTTTATACCCGACCTATTTTTTCATCCCCGTCAGGAGCTCAGCGATGACGAGCGCGACGAGGACGGTTAGTTGTTTTACAATTCATTTTTAATATCCTTATTACGAGAGAAAATATATATTTTTGCTTCTTGAAAAAAAAATGAATAGTTTTGGCTGACAATTGCACCATTTATCTGCATTAGCTTTTTTTTTTTTTATAAAAAAAAAATAACAATTATATTTTTTTTTGTATTGACAGACGAAAAGGACGATATTGGTCTAGCGGGTTGTGGAACTAGTTCTCAAACGTTGTCGGCAACTGCGTCACTCCTCGGTCTTCAGGGAACGAGAAATAAAACGCCACAGTCACCGGTTAATGCCGCGGGTGTGGTGAAAACCGAGAGCGACATTAAAGTTCCGGTTCACGCGCTCTCGACGGATCCCGAGGAGGCTTACACGCTATTCATGGGCAGCAATAACTGGTATCTCTTTCTGAGATTACACCAGATACTCTGCGAAAGGCTGACCAAGATGTACGAGAAGGCGGTTGCACTCGGCGAGGAAGAATCGCGATATAAGCAACAACGAAAGGAGAGCACCGCTGTCGCCCTCAGGTTAAAACCTAAATGTATGTTTCAACGATTTTTTCCATTATTTCAAATATTTTCAATTTCCCAAAAAACATCGAATCCTCAATTTTATTCATTGATAATGAAGAAAATGAGGGTTTTAGAGAAAATACGTAAATCAAAAAGTGTTTAGTGTTTCAGATTAAAAAAAAAAAAAAAATTAGTTGTAAAATTCACTAAATAACCAAATATTCAATTAATTTGTAATCAAACTGCAAATTGTTTATAAAAATGATTTATGTAATTTTTTTTTTTTTCTTTTTTTTTTTTTTTTATAACTATTTCTGTAATTTTTGACATCCGTGATGATCGATTAACGACGCTTGGATTTTTTTTGTTTAATTGCAGGTGAGATAGAAATCGAGGATTATTACCCGGCGTTTTTGGATATGGTGAAAAATGTTCTCGACGGTAACATGGAGAGTACGTCGTACGAGGATACGTTACGAGAAATGTTTGGTATTCACGCGTACGTGGCATTTACGTTAGACAAGGTCGTGTCGAATGCTGTAAGACAGGTAAATATTTACCAATAATTCACTGTTTGCAATTGTTATAATATGATTAAAAAGAAAATTAAAGTGTAATGTCGAATGTAAAAATTACGTTTCCGTTTTTTTTTTTCTGCAGTTGCAACATTTGGTGTGCGACCAAATATGCCAACAATGTATGGAGCTATTCCAGCGGGAACAGAGACAACCGAAGGAGAGCAGCGGAGCCGGCGGATTGTGCGCCACTGCTTACATGAGGCTCGGTGCTGAAATGACTTATCAGCGAAGAGCTGAGAAGGCGATGGCTGAAGAAAATTGCTTCAAAATATACATTGTAAGTTTCACTCAAAAATCTTTTCTTTTCTTTTTTTTTTTTTTCCGTTTTCTATGAGCATTGGAATGACAAGAAACACACGGAAATGTTGACTTTTAATAAAAATCGTCTTTCATTTTAATTTTGTTGCAAACTGCGTAATAAATTTAAGTAGCTTTCGAGATCTTCATTTTTATATTGAAAGGTGGTATTAACGGAAAATGAAACTTTGATAGGGTTCTTTGTCAAAAATTCGTCAATCTTGATTCGTTAATTAACTCTAATAAAAATTAATTTAATCAGTTAGAATCGATGTTTATTAAAATTACACGTGCGCTCACACCGTGATTTGTGTTAGCAGAAGAAAACCTGAAAATAGACGATAAAAAGTTGCTTTGCGTAAAATTTGTGAGTTATAAACAAAACGTTAATTTTTTGAAAAAATTCAAACTCACGTAAAATTCGAACTACGAACGAAATTTTTTCGAAAAATTCAAAATTCAATAAAATATAATCTTATTTATGAAATTTTTTGAAAATTATCATGAATTTAGATATGAAAATCTCGAAAAAAAAAAATTCACGAAAACAAAGCTTCCTCTATGAGGAAGCAAAAAAAGTAAAATAATAATAATAATAAAATGAAGTCTGTCGCTGTCAAGAAAATGCTACAGTTTGCAAGTGAAGTACTTGATTTATTTGCCACATCGGCCATTGTATTATTTTTTATTTATTTTTTTTTTCAGTACAAGAAGGAATGTAAAATGACGATGGAGTTGTTGGACACGGAGGGCGAAGAGACTGCGGAGGGTTGTAGCGAGAGAGAGAGAGAGGAGGTGAGCACCTCAGAGAAATGGTCGAGTTACGTTGAAGGGTTCTCGACGGGAAACGCTCAGGCCAGTCCGAAGGAAACGCCAACTTCGCCGGACAAT
The DNA here is from genome assembly GCA_964016905.1 of Perithous albicinctus. Classification (NCBI taxonomy): domain Eukaryota; kingdom Metazoa; phylum Arthropoda; class Insecta; order Hymenoptera; family Ichneumonidae; genus Perithous; species Perithous albicinctus. Next base: position 21,028,122 of record OZ024693.1, on the reverse strand, counting down.
GAGCCAACCACCAATCATCCTGTGAGTAGCGACCAGGCGGCAAGGGGGGGGAGGGGCAGAAAGCGCAAGAACACTGACATTAACAAGAAGGTATAGGATCCACAACCCTTCCATTAAAAAAAAAAAAAAAGAAAAAAAAAACGAAAAAGCAAAAGATTGCAAATCTTATGCGACATTGTAGCTTGCATTCATTGGTATTTTTTGTTTTATTTTTTTTTTTTTTTGTCGTACTTGTGAATTGCAACCGTATCACCGAAATGTCCTGACGCGCGTCATTCCGAATTTCGACGGTCTCCACAAAACGCAGATTTCTCGCATTATTTTTATTTTTCTTTTTTTTTTTTTCTTTTTCTTTCCTGTTTATCTTTACGTCTGCCAATTACTCGAACGAACGACTTTTCCTGCTCTCGTTATGCCCAATTTTACTTTTGTATATCACTTTTACTCTTCAACCCCAACCCCTTGATTATCGACATTTTTCGACTAAAGCCTTATCGATTGACTGTGCAATAATTGTCGTAAAATTTGAACGCGATTATCGAAAGCCGAGAACAGAAAACTATCATTTTTAGGTTCAAATTCCAGGCAAAAAAAAACTTTAAATAAGTTTGTTACAAAAAAAAAAAGAAACAAAAACGTGAATTGGAAATAAAAATTCTGTAACTCCGAGTTTCATATTTCTCGTTGAAAATTTCGAAACTGTATTTACACTTTTTTTTTCTGAATTGGTTTGTCCGATACGTTGAAAAAAAAAATCCAGAATTAAAATCTTCCGAAAATCTATAAGCGATTAATTTTGCACCAGAAACGCGCTCGAGTCTCGTACAAAATCGGAACCTGAATTTAAACCTTTAATCGGTAGGAATTTGTTCTCTTGACAAGAGAATCCTTCATTTTTATCATACAAATTGATTTGTTGTTGCCGCACGTACGTGAACTTTTAAGTTTCTGTTATTCTAAAGCCGTGTCGTTTTTTTTTTATAAATCTTATGTATCACTTTTTACTGTTTTATTGTCGAAAAAAAAAAAAAAATACCGCTGTGATTTTAACGACGAAAGTGCTATTAATACCTAACGCTTGAGTTTGGTTGTGCTTTTCGAGATCAAAAGACAAGAATTAACATCATTTTGCCGCAATGTCGATAGTTCCCGCAAAATTATAGAAAAAAAAAAGAAAATTCCCGAAATGACTTTCCGTATTTAATTTATGTTCGTTTCATTTTTCAAATTAAAAAAAAAATAACAAAAAATTTATGGCATTTCTTTCGAAATTTAAGAATATTAAAAAAAAAAAAAAAAAGTTTACAAAATCCTTTTCATATCAAATAAACTATAAATCATAATTTTGGCCCGAACCAAAAATAACTTTTTTTTTTCAATAGATTTTCATACGAATTACTGTCAATCCCTGATTTTCTATCGCACGCAAAATTACCATTTTTTTAAAGACTTTTTTTTTCTTCTAAAGACTTTCCGCGATCTCGCTAAATTCAACGTTAAAACGACTGTCGATTTTCTCAATGCGATCCACCTCACACTACGTTAGGAATAAACGCAATTCGTGGCATGGATCGTATTGGATAAATTTTTATTTTATTTATTTATTTATCTTTTTTTTTTGGTGGCTATGGTTATTGCTCGTGTCGCAGGAATGGTTATTGCTCGATGAAAAATCTTTCAAAATACTATTCTGCCAAAAAATAGTCGACACAAAAAAAAAAAGAAAAAAAAGAAATCTTTTATTGAGAATTTGTAGTAACGATTGCTTTTTTTATATACATAATTATTAGCGACTATCTTTCAGAATAATACCTTGAATTTTTTTTACTCTTATCGAATACTGGCCATTCCTGTCGAGAAGGGGACATTTTTATGCATGACAACAAAAAAAAAAAAAAAGAACCTTGGTGGTTGAGTCAATGTTCGGAAGATCGCGCTGGAACAAACGCGAGAGGCGTTCGATCCATTTGGTTGATACGGAATGACGGTTGGGTTGACGGTGGAGTTAGATATATATAAAGAATTGAGCAACAAGAAAAATCCGTTCAGAGAGAAAAATGTGCGCGGCCCCAGAGCCACAATTAGATAAAATGTCAATTGCTACGGTCAGGGCTACGATCGTAATTATCGCTATAAAATTGACGACACACGAGTGCTTTTTCAACGAGATTAGCGAGGTATTATAACTATTAAGACCTCGAGAAAAAAAGAAACCAACGGAAACCTCGTTATACTCGTTACAAAGCGGGCACATAAAGTACTGCTCAAAAAAAAAAAGAAAAATGAAAAAATGAAAAAACCATTCAAACGCTATTTTGACAAATTATTATCAAATAATTTTTTTTATTTCATATAATTAAGTATGTCACTGTTGTTATTATGTGATCATTTTTTGTACATTTTTTGTTTGTTAGAATTGAACTTGAAATGGTTTTTTTTTTTTTTTCTAAATCGAGTATTGTCCATCGCTGACAGCTATTTCCAAGTAACCGCGTTCTCGAGGCAAATATTCACATATATATATGTATATATATATATATGTGTGATCTGTAAATAATTCGGTCCCTCGAACATGTAAATAGATTTTGATACGTATCGAGACAAACGAGTAGAATCCTAATGATTTGTAAAAAAAAAAAAAAAAAAAAAAGAAGAAGAGAGAGATGAGAAAAAAAGGAAGAAGAGAAAGACGTAATTTCTAGCAACTCTTCGGGTGGGTTGGCGAAGCCTTCGAAACACGAACAGTTTGTTACCCGTACTACTATCTGTATATCGTTGACCTGTATGAAATTATTTTTTTTACATGAATGTAACTAAAAACGAAAAAAAAAAAAGAAAAACGTAAAAAAATTGACATGGCAATATTTAGGGATCTCAAAGGAAATTGAGCAATGTTTTTTTTAACTTTTCTACGAAGAATTAAAAAAAAAAAAAAAAAGAGGCGAAAAGAAAAAAACAGAAGAATTAAAAAGCAAGGAAAGTTCAAAGTAACACGATAAGTTAAAGAATTTTTATGTAAGTAAACACGGATATTTGTGGAAATATTGAGGCACCGAAGTGGTCAGAAAAACCAACCTTCGCGTGTCCAAGTGATACAATTTCGCTAGATATTATGAAATATCGTCGAACAATCTTAAGTAGGATCTTATTACTCCGATCTCCCGATCACACTCGTAGAGCTTTATCGGTTATTTTTTTTTTTTCTTCTCCTCCTGTAGGCAAATTTTCAACGAGACACTTTTGAATTCAATCGATTTTGTTGTTGGCCGCCTCACGTATAAATGGGTGACTTTCTGCTTGAGAGAGAAAATGACAAAATACTCCATTTACGAATTTTATTCGTAGAAAAAAAAAAATGTTGAAAAAAAGTATTTCCTGGTCGCGAATATTAAATTGTTGGCGAGAGACGTTGAAAACCCTCGTGTGTGAGGGGTTAACGATGAAATCCATACACGATTTATGCACAACTACGAAAATAGTTAACATTCTTAATTCTGGATCCGTAGACTTTGCACACTCACGACGATTAAGTTACTTTCAAACAGCTGACATTTTCATTCTGAGAAACATTTTTATTGTTTTTTTTTATTTTTTAAACCGCTACGTTGAAATATAATAGGATTAAACAAAAATGTATTTCTAATAAAAAAAAAAGAAATGTTTACAAAAAAAATATTAGACTTCAGAAAAAAAATGTAAACGTAGAAAATTCGTATCTTCGAAATTTGTTAAATATATATATTTTTTTTATGACTTGAGGAATTTTTGGCGAGGAATGTTTTTTTTCACACCAATGGAATTTTCTTTTTTTTTTTCACAGTTATTATATCCGACGTTAAAAGTGTAATAATTTAAAGAGAAAGAGTGAGGCTTTATTTATATTTTTTTACAAAATACAATGATCAAACAACATTTTACACGAAATAATTTCAGGCTTTATTGGAAAATTTCGCACAAATAGCTGCATAAACGAAACAAACAAAAAAGAATGCGTGTAATTACATTGAAAAAAATAAGTATTTTCGTTCCGAAATTGCGGCAGCGGAGTGAAAAGATATGCTATATATGTTACGGATCCAGGATTAATCCTTGCCATTTGATCAACTCAGATATAAAATTCAAATCTCTGTAGAATTTGGCATTCCTGTATTGAAAATACGTAAAAATCCTCGTGTCGTTAAAGAGTCACACGAGAAAAAAAAGAAAAAAAAAATGCGCGGATGCGTGCGATGTAAAACTACACGATTATCCATCAGCAGAGAATCGACAAACAGCAATCTGCGATATATCCGATAGATTTTTTCTTCTATCGATAAAATTCGAGCCACTAATTTTCTTTATTTTTCTCTCACAAAAAAAAGAAAAAATCGAAAAAAACCTCCGCGCAATGTAATGAACGTATTTTCATTCTGGAGAGTAGCGAGGTTCTCCGATCCAATCGAGCGATAAAAAAAAAAAAAAACAAGCACACAGTGAAATGTCTTGAGATTTATTAGGTTTTTCGAAAGACTTTGGCAAAAAAAATCTCTTATGAAAACCTGCCGCAGGTCGTGTAGGCAAAAAAGAAAGAAAAAAAAAAGAAAAGAATCCCGAAGCCGAGGGCGTTAGAATTGAAGAAAATGGAAAAAGAATTTTATCAACGATTTATCGTTTAAAAACTTTGCGTGTAAATATATTATTATTTAGGCGAAAAAAAAAAAAAAAAAAAAAAAAGAAAAAAAAAATGGAACTTGTAACAGTTGCCACGTTAGGAGGCCTGCTCCGAACTTTTTTTTTTTTTTCATCATGACACTTGTAACATATTTTCATCGAGACTAGTCTATCGTCCGTACTTTCGAGTTTAATGTGAATGTTGTGAACCTACGAAACCCCCCCCGCCCCCAACCCCCCGCCCGCCCCACCACCCCCTTGTTCTCCCTTTATATAACGAATTTTAATCTCGATATATATATACATATATATATATTTTGTAACTGTAAACTGTATATGAAGTAAAATGATATAATGATATAAATAATAACAATATTGTATAGAAGAGAGATATTGAAATACATGAACGATGCTTTTAAACAAAAATTATCGTCTAACATCATTTTTGTACCACTAAATAAATGTTGTTTCTTTATTTATTTTTTTAAAAATATATATATATATTTTTTAAATATCAGTTTTAATTTCTTTTCTTTTTTTTTTTTTTTTGTTTTTCTTAAGTGACGCGCGCTGTTTGAGCCCTTAACCATCGTGTCGACAGAAATATCTTGATAAAAGACTAATTCAAGGAACACAGTATCATTTAAAATTTCTATTTTTTTCTTTTTTTTACACCTTTTCGTACGCTTCATCTTTTTTTTTCTCACGTTTCTTTCGTATTATTTCTCGTATAAATTGTTAATCCTATATTTCTACCTTGAATTAGTGCTTTTCTTCGGTGCCTTCGTCGAGGAACACGCGTGTCTGTGTTGAACGATGAGTTTTACCTGTTGGTCGAAGAATAATATATCTCTTTTCTAACATACCAATGTTTGTAGTCAAAAGGCCCTCTTTACATAATTGTCAATTTGTTTTTTTTTTCTTTTTTTCCGTTACACGTCGGTTATCACGAAGCTATTCGTTGTCTTTTTCTTCTTCTTTTCTTTTTTTTTTTCTTTTTTTTTCTTACACTAACACTGTTTCACGTATTTGCTGGCCAACCTGAGCTTTATTTTTCGATAGCACTTTCCAAATCATCAATCGTCGCGTCAAGAAAAACTCACTTTGCAGCCAAAGGATTTTCACAGACATTGAAAAAAAAAAAAAAAAGATCCCGACAATTTAACTAGACTGCGATGAGAAGCGCAAAAAACAAAAGAAAAAAAAAAACAAAAAAATATTCCCCGTTTTGTTTCTCGCTGCAATCATCCCGAATAAAGCGAGACCTTAAAGTAACAGAAAAGGCGTGCATGGGCTCATACTAATCAAGTAGGTGCATTCATACCACTAGCACCAAAGTAATTTTTGTAATTAGGCGCACTTTGGATTAACACATTTTTCATTTTTCGAATTTTCATTATAATGCTCGTTTTAGGATAATTAAATGGAATGTTAGGAATCATTAAATTATTACTATCGTTACTATTATTATTATTATTATTATTATTATTATTATTTATCCAATTAGAAAGCGATTATTTTAATTGGTTGGGTCTAATTCGAAAGAAAAGCAAACCGAGTCTCGATGAAAATATGAAGTTTGTCGATTAGTAATTAGAGAAAAACATAAACGTGGCAATTTGCAAAACGTAGAGAATAGTAAAATTACATATATGTATATATATATATATATATATATTTATATAAAAGGGCAATAAAACTTCGGTTTAGACCCTTCCGATCGCAAGTGAAATGATAGATGCGGAATATAAATTTCCTGGCGAGGCAAAATAAAATTTTACGTACCTTTTTGAAAAATCAATAGGATTTTCTAATTCACTTAAATTTTTTCTCTTTCTTTTCGTACTTTTAACTCGTGTCTTTCTCTGCTAATTGGCTATTTCGGATAATTTGATTTTTGCCATATTTCTGGGTTGCTTCTAATAGACATAAATCACGATTAATCTTCCCCTCGAAAAGTGTGCGTTTAAGATCGAATAGATATTTCATAATTTAAGAATTCACATTGATATGAGTGAATTTTAGTATTTATTCAGCTATTTCGAATATTCGCACATTTCTTATTTTCCACACTATTGTTTTGTTGAGGAAACGCACGCGAATTCCCATGTGCGTTAATATGCGGTAATCGTTGCATGTTTCATATCAAATAAGCAATACACGCGCGCTATTTAATTTAGCAGGAATGACGATCGTTTTTTAGTTGACTCTCTGATCGATGCGCTTGAATCAAACGCATGCATCAGTAGTTGACGTATAAAACGTTAATGCATGATTTTTACCTGTCATTTGTGTGTGTTTTTTTTTTTCTTCTTTTTATCGTTTCGTCTTCAATGTCACAAGTAAAAAAAAAAAAGGACGTTCTGTCTCTCTCGTAGACGTCACAAAAGTTGTAACCAATCGTCCGCATCAAAGTAACAAAGGATTATGATTGTTTGTAGATCGATGGGAATGGTTGGAGCTCTTTAGGGAGAATCTTAGCAGGCCGCAAGCCCGTCTTCTTGTATAGAAATGTCAGACAGTGGAGAAAACGTGCGGCACGAATGATGAGGACAAACTTACCGAGTGCCGACAAAATCCCGGAGTACGTGTTTTTTTTGTTTGTAAACGTTTTCCTTTTAGTTACTTTTTTTTTTGTTGCCCATATACGGTACAGAGACGGACAACACTTGATACTGAAAAAACGAACATTCTTTGTCATATTTGTTCCTTAATTTGTTTCTTACAAAACGTAATAAGATACTTCTATGTTAATTTTTAAAAAATCTTAGGTCTTTTAAGGCAATCAATGAATTAAGGAAACAAAGAATGCTGACTTTCGAAGTACAGAGAATTGTCAATCGCTGTTGCAGTGTAAATTCAGTAAATACAACAACAACAAAAGCTACAATGTTACGCTGATCTTTCCCTTTTAGCTCAACGGACGCCGCGAAAACCGAAGATTCTGAGGCCGAGCCGGTTAGCACGATGCTACCGAGGCCTCAGTCCCTCCGAATATCCGAAAATCCCGAATCCTCGGAGATTATCAACACGGACGACACGCAGTGCGCATTCAATCCAAACAGCTGTCATATGCTCTACGTTGCGAGTAAAGAAGCTTTTCTTTACAAGCAGAACTCGTTCACACGAGCGAAAGCGGTACGTCTTTAGAAAATTAAGGCAATAAAATAAAGAAATAAAATCACAAAAAAGTTTTAAAAAGAGTGAGATTCAACAGACAGCCAAATCAGAGATAAATATTTGTTAACGTCTTTACAAAGTTTTAGAGAGTGATTTAAATTGCAGCTGGTATTCATAATCGAAAAAAAAAACCAATTAAAAAATATATCAACTCGTTTAGATGAGAAACTCGGTTGAAAATCTCCAGACGAAAATAATTGTTATGAAATATTAGCAAATTTGTATTACCGAAAATTTTGGGTAACTACGATTATTTAAAGCATAAAACGGTAGAGATATTGTTACAAAAATGTAGCATTTGATTCGACTAATGCTGCTACAATCTTCTTAATTTCTGCGATATCTAATGATTGAATCATTTATTTTCGATCCACACAGTGTCATCCGCAAGTGACGAAGAATCTTAACGGCAAATTTCACAATTGGCTGGCAAGGTGGGCCTCGACGAATGTCGCTGACATTCAGCACCGTTTGTGTCAAGACTGGTTAATGGGAAGATACGAGAATTTGTGTCCGCACAGGACACGAGTGATTAACGATAACGATCAAACCCGAACCCCCTACAGACAGTACAATCGGTACCGCGTCGAACGTTTGCAATCTGACGCGGAACCAAATGCGTAACACAGACGCAACATTTTCCTCGAAATCCCCGCCCGCGCAGTGAACATTTTTACCGAATCGAGCTTGCACAAAACGACAATAGTAGAACACTAAAAAAAAAAAAAAACAACAACAACAAAAAAAAAGATACAAAAAAACAATCATCGAAATTGAACCGAATCGTTGATAAAACAGAAAAGAAAAAAACAAACAAACGGTGCTCGCTTTCTGTATATCCGCGTGTGTTTGTATGTGTGTATGTGTGCGAGTGCGTGTGCGTGTGTGCACGAAACCTCAGAGAATAGCATTAAAGGTAAAAGGTAATAAAAAAAAAAATTAAAAAAAAAAACGATGAGCACGGATTTTTCGTACCAGTCCGAGATATTATTCTGGATCGATCTTGCGGGAAAAATACGAGGGAAAAGTTAATGCAACGCGCAGCTGTATCGTAAAGAGCAAAACCTCCACTTTTCTCGGCTTAACCGGAAAGGGGTCGCACAAAAATCGGCAATTTTCATCTGCCTACCTCATCTTGAAGAAAAGCAGATATCAGCAGAATAAAAATGTAAACAAAACCTTTTTTTCGAATTTATCATCTCAAATTACTTTCATTCACTCAAGATAATATTTTCTTTTTTTAAATGTTATCGCTCTCGAATATGGTTATAGTTATTCGAACCAAAAGAGTATTTTGAATACGTTTTTATTCGAGTATTGCTTTTTTTTTCAGAAGAGAGACCTTCTGTTTGCAGCGAATACGAAACATCACGGTTTCTTAATTCTTTTTCAGTGTGTTTTTTTGACGATACGTTATTTTTATCGAAAGCAACAGGGGCATCGATAAATCGTGGCACAGATCACGTTTTTTTTTTCTAAATCTTGCCTTTTGACGAGATATTTTTAATCGCCAAAGATGCCAAGTTGCTGCTTTTATTTTAGTCTTTTTTTTTCACTCGAGCTTATTGCAACGATTTTCGACGAGAAAACACGTACGATTTGTGAATAATTATTTTTTGACGTTGTAGTTTTGATAAAGATAACGTTCGTCTTTAACGCGATTAGCCTCATATGCAGTATTTTTAATTTTTTTTTTTTTTTTTTTTTTTTTTTTTTGTGAATTAAAGTCCTGCGTCGAAATGAGTTTTATCGAATTGACGTTTGTGGACAAATGAATGAACTAATACAGCAACCTTAATACATAATACATAAACCTTACGATTTTTCGTACAACTTTGCGATATATTAGCAATTATTTATTTTCCTTAAACGAAGGCAGCTTATGACGAAAAAAAAAATTGCGAATAATCTAAAACTGCTATCCTTTTTTTTTCTTTTTTTTTTTTTCGATGGTCCCTTCGCGACGAAATGCTTTAATATCCAGCAAAATATCGAAAGCATTATGCTGCTCTGCTGCACTTTATCTTCTGAATGCAAAGATACGCTTCTCACGAATAACCCCGAATCAAGAGCTTTCATAGATAATTTAAAAAAAAAACTTAGAAAATTTCCTACGAGATGTTTTGCAAAATTTCTACACTCTGTCGTGTCCGAAATCTCAGTCTCTTCTGTTTCACGGCGTTTGTGTTCGTCATTTTACGAATATACTTTTATAAATTGTTACGCCAGATGCATTTTCTTTTTTTACTCGGGAAATGAAGAAAAAAAAAAAAAAAAAAAAGGAATTGACACGCTTTCACCTCGTTCAAAGTTTTTAATAACGTCTTTTCTTGTTTCGTTTGTAAAGTAATTGGAATAAGCGTTGTTGTAATTTCCTTGTTTTTTTTTTTTTTTGACAATTGTAAAAAAACTTATGTATAGAAAAAAAAACACAAAAGGCGAACGATGAGATTTCGTTTCTTTTTATCTGAATCTTCGGGTGTCGTGTACAAATGTACAGAGAGAAAGAGAGAGAGAGAGAGAGAGCGTGAAAAATTAGTAATGTCGAAGTTTGTTGTGAATCTTTATTATTCCAAGACGCGAGCCGCTTTCATTTGGCAGAGAAAGTTGTGATTTTTTTTTTTTTTTTTTTTTTTTTGTTTGAATAAAACGAACGAGGCGTGCACACACGATAGCTCAAACGATATTTGTATATGCGTTTAAGATTAATTATTAAATGTAATTCCACAATGTGTACAAATAATTGTTAGATATATAGTTTATAGGCGTTACGGATTTTCGCGTGACTATTTGTTTCTAAGTGACCATCGCATATATATATTAATCAAGGAGATCCTGTCGTTACAAATCCTTACAAAAAAACGTCCGACGATATATGGAAAAATTACACACTGTGGGCTTCAGTCCCAATTATTATTCTGTAACTTATTTTTTACATCTCCAAAAGTGAGAAAAGACCAGTAGAAACAAAAAGTCGGCCGTATTAAATTAAAAAAAAAAAAAAAATGGCTTCACTACCAGAATTTTCGTACCACACATCCGTTCTGTACACTCTTCGTGCTCTCGTGATTAATTGCGGATGAATTTTACCAAAAATCAGTCTCGTTGAGAAATATTTTTTTACGTCCTAAAAAAAAAAAAAAAAAAAAAAAAAAAAATTCTCTGCGAAAAATGTTTCCTATCTTAAAACGGGATAACAATTTTGTTTGCTTGAAGTACCGAGGGTGTACAGAATAAATAATTCGAAACAATGAAAATGCTGGTGATAGAATCTTTTTTTTTCTTTTTTTTTTTTACCTTTTATACAACTTCTCCCAATTTAATGTTTATAGTATTTGTAACGTAAACTCTGTAGTGACAGGATTTCTTTTTAAAGTCGTAAATGACATTGCCTTCCAGAATGAAATCGAGAACAATTATTATTTTGTACAGAATAATGGTGCGTTTCTGACGATATGTTAACTGTTATTTAGATCAGAGAATCGAATCTTTGAACCCCCCGGAATGGAAGTGAATCAACAATGAAGCTATTGATGCGAATAGAGTGAACTTGTATGTCTTTTTTTTTCGAATAATTACGTTATGGCTCGATATGTAACAACTGTACAATGAAGAAAACACACGACGTAGTACTCTTTTTTTTGTAAATCTTTTGAAAAAAAAAAAAAAAAAAAAAAAAAAAAAAAAAAAAAAAAAAAAAAAAAAAAAAAATGCAAAAGGACAAGCAACGTAATACGAGAATTGTATGTATTCGATGAGAGAGGGATTGAAATTAATGCACAAATCAATTGACAGCAAATTACCGACGGAAATACACGACTGTTACGTTCCATTTATTTTTTTTTTTTTTTTTTATTATTAGGTGACGTAGCATTTAAAAATCTATATAAGCGAATATATAGATTATGTAATTCGATATAAAAGAGATCTCTCGTTATATATTGTATAGTTCGGTAAACGATGCGCCATAATAATTCAAATTTAGAAGCGTTTGCGCGTTTCTCGAGATTGCACGACGAGTCGCGGGTCTTCCGATGTCTCATCATTTTTTTTTTTCTTTTTTTTTTTTTTATGGCAATCTATGATATATATTTTACCAAGAAGATGTGCTACCTTTTTAAAGAGAGAGAGAGAGAGTGAGAGGGAGGGAGGGACAGAAGCCTATATATATAAGCAAAAAAAAAAAAAGAAAAATAAAACGAAATATTTACAGGCAGTTTTACTATCTGAGATCATAACTTAATGTTAGTATATTTTGCACAAAACGATTATTAATAAATGAATAATATTGAAATATGTGTCTATCGCCTCGATCGATTTGTCTGTTTTCAAAAATACATTTATGAGCATTTTTTCGTTACTTTAAAATACCATTTATTTACCTTTATTTATTTATTTATTTATTTATTTATTTCATTTATAAACGGACCCGAATTGGTTACTACGGTCGCGCGAATTTTCGAAATTTAAAGAAACATTTGTCTACGAAATATTTTCATTACGACAAAACTAATGTTTATGGGAAATCTACAGACATTTTAGTCTGTTGAAATTAAATAATTGTCTACAAAAAAATTCAGCGTGTTCGAATAAGATAAGGTTTTTAAATAGAAAATTTGCAACTCCACTTGGAATTTCCAATTTATTTTTCAATATGAGATCGTTTTATTTTTGTGAATCTTCTATTTTTATTTTTTTTGTCTAATGCCGCACCGAGTAGATACCATCAACATCTTCAAGTTTACATCGAAGGACGGTAAAAATAAGATGATTAATACGTCAATTCTATGCAAATTCTACAGATTTTACAGAGTATTTGGTAGGATATTCGGAGCGTATGAGAAATATTGGCATCGCAGGAACTCGGAAATCCTGACAGCTAAAAATAATCACAAAGAATTAGATTAATCCTTTCTCGGTTAAATGTGATTTTGAGATCGAACAAAAATGAAGCACAGACAAGAAAGTGATAACGAAAACAACAACAAAAAATGGAAAACTTTTCTTTGAATGCGACATTTTTTATTCCACTGTAGATTTTACAGGGTAATTGGCAGTGCATTCAGAGGGTGCAAAAAGATGGGCGTCATGGAACTCGAAATTCTTGCCGAATCAAAAATATTTTACTGTAATATTTACTATATATATCTGGTGCCTTTTTTTTATTGAGAAGTACAAAAAATATACAAAAGATGGCTCTGGGAATTTTTACCCGTTCTAGCCGTTCATCTGATTCTATAGGTCGCATTATTATCGACATCAACTGTTAAATCTATTAAAACACAGATTATAACAAATATGAAATTATTAGCAACGAGAAAAACGCTTTACAGTTTTTGTTACCGACCGCGCACGTCGCCTTAAGGCGATGCTGGAGTAGATTTCTTTACCGACTGGTCGGTAAAAAAGTACTGTTTCGTAGTTTACAAAATTCGTTGTTGTTGTATTACAAATATGTCTCAAATTGCACAGGATTATAATATCAATAAGGGCATATCTGCGTCCACTCGAATTTTGGGTGAGAACGCTTGAAAAATAAAGAAAATTGAAAATTTGTAAACGTATCGAAAACCAATATGGCCGCTCGATCTGTCAGCTGCCACCTCTTTCGTATTATATAAACATTTCTAAGAATCATATTCGAAAAATGAGAGTGGACGACGATGCGCCTATGTTGATATTATAATCCTGTGCAATTTGAGACATATTTGTAATACAACAACAACGAATTTTGTAAACTACGAATCCGTACTTCTTTACCGACCAGTCGGTAAGAAAATCTACTCCACCATCGCCTTAATTCTTAGCAGCTCTCGTCCAAGCTCCCCCCCCCCAACTTTTCTTGCTTCAACGAAACTGAAGCGTCAGTGTTTCTATGTTATCCATATTCTATGCCTCTACCGTGCCGACATTTGTGTGACTGGGATATAGTCGACGGAAAGACTCGATACTACGTTGGCCAAGGAAGGTTCATTGCGGTTTCACGGATTATTCCCTTTTTAGACCACTAATTTACAAAAGAGAGCATACAAGAAAATACTTCGGCTAAAGGTTTCTTATACGTATTTATCCCGTAGAACGCCTCTTCCCGAAAGATCTCTCAACGAGACGTTATTTTTCTGGGCTGATTCACTCTAATAAGTATGTCCCAAACTTTTCAGTCACCCGATCCCCGTCTTTAGTGCGTCACAGTGTGTGTGTGTGTGTGTGTCTCTCGCTCTCTCTCTCTCTCTGTGTCGTGATTTATTTCCTTTTCTTTTCTTTCTTATGATTCGCTCTTTAAAGCATTGTGTTGATTCGCGATTTCGAATCTCCGCGTGTGAGTGATGTCGCAAATAGCGTGAGAAAAGAATTATCAATCGAGTGGTCGCGGACATCGAGGCATAGAATCGCAAAGTAGAGAAAAGAGTTCGTGGTCGTTCCTCGTCGAGATTACTTTTTCTTCGCGACAAGCCGTGTTTTTTTTCGTAGACAAGTGGCTTCTTTTTTTCGCTCGATCGCAATGGCAGATGAGGAAATAATCGTTATCGACCTAGAAGCCGAAGAACCGAAGGTCGCACATTTGGAACCTGAAGTGTAAGTCCGCTTTTTTCTTATGTTCTCTTTTACCTCGAAACATTTTCTTTTTTTTCATCATTGTCATGGACTCGATTTTTACATATATATATATGTTTCCTGACTCTGACGAATTTTTGCCTCGAAACTAACGTTTGCCTTTTAATGTACGTTCGGTATATTATAAATATATGTAATCGTTGATTATTGATAAAAATGACTTAGCTACGAGCATGACAGGGGGGGGGGGGGGGGGGGAGAATGATATTTCCGAGTTCTTTGTACTCGAGATCACGCATAAATGCATTTCCTAAATAAGTAGCGTGTCCCCGATAAAGGATTGGCCGGAAAATATGCAGCTTTGATCGAGAGAGTCAACTCATTGGTGCTGTGAAAATTCGTCGGAAAAGGAGAAGAGGGGCAGGGGGAAAAGTACTAAACGAGTGACGCAGGTGGCGGCTGTTGTATCTTTTTACTGGCTACTTTTCCTTTTTTTTTCAATGCATATACTGAAACCTGCATTATTGTTATTGCATTTACGATCTACGAATCAGCTGTTTTTATTTAAATCTCTGTTTCAGGCTGGCTGAGGCAATGAAGGCCGAAGCCAATCAGCTATATTCAGAGAAACAGTATAAATTGGCTCTTGTTAAGTACAATAAAGTAATAGGTAAGATTTTACAATTGTAAATTAAGTATTTTATCACTAATGATCAGAAAAACAATATTTGTCTATTTTTAATAATAATAAATTATTATTATTTTTACTAAATTAAAATTTTAGAAAACTGAAGATTCTTAATAATAATAATAGTAGTCATAATAATAATAACAATAATATAATATTATATAATAATAATAATAATAATAATAATAATTATTATTATTATTATTATTATTATTATTATTCTAAAATTTTAATGAAAAAAATTTTTCAATTGGAAAAATAAAAAAAAATGTATTGTATATTAACAAAGTAGAAAATATAAAAAAAAAAAAAAAGTATTTTTGGACTTCAACTATAGTTTGGCATATTCTAATGGAATTAAAAAAAATTAGATTTGCAATATCTTGACGTTAAATACGGAAATATTGCAAGAAATACACAACAGTTGTTTAAGTCAACATTGTTAAGAATTTTGTTTATTTACGTTTTCAGAACTATGCCCAAACGTAGCGACGTACTACGGAAATCGCGCCGCCTGTTACATGATGCTCTACCAGTATCATAATGCTTTGGCAGACGCAAAAAAATGCATCGAACTTAATCCAAACTTCCCTAAGGTAGCATTCCAATATTCAACCATTTTCGTTTCATCTTCTTTTTTTTTTTTTTTGGAGATTCATATAAAATGTGCAATTTTTTGCAGGCGTACACGCGCGTCATAAAATGCTCTTTAGTGCTGGGCGAAGTTGTCGAGGCGGAGGCTTACATGAAGAGAAGAACGCTTTTGGATTCCACACTGGAACCTTTACCCAGCGAATTGAGAGATCTGGAACATGTAAAGAGGTATCTGAGGGAAGCGGAAACCGCTCATGCGGCCAAAGACTACCGCAAGGTATATTCCATTTCCGTTTTATTCGTGAACAAACAACATTTTAACAGCCTTTTTAGTGAATCGTTTTTTTTTTAATTTTGCAATATCGAGACAAAGGAATTTTTGCCTTTTTTGTACAGATGTTTGTCGATATTATTAAGTTTATTATTTTATATACGATATATTATATTATCTAGAAAAAGTCCTCAAATTTATTCAGGATGTTGGTCTGGTTGAAGAAAAAACGTAGGAATTTTTTCAGATTTTTTTATTGCATATTCCAGCTATTAAAAATTTCTGCAAATAACGTTTTGTTGACATGAAAAATTGGGGTGGCCGAGTGTTTTGCCCATTATTTTATTTTGTGTATGCTAATCAACAATGCTCGTGTTTTCGACTCACAAATCGTTTAATAATTTATGTAAAGGAGCAATCTGTTTAATAAATAATAATAATATAATACAAACATAATAACAATAATTATAATGATAATAATATTATTATTATTATTATTATTACATTTTCGTTTTGGCAGTTAACATCCTCTTTTTCTTTTTTTTAATAAAAATTTGTGTGAATTAATAGCTTTTTTCAGTCATCAATATTATTAATTAAATGTTAGTATTTCGTATTAAAAAAAAAAAACTTGATATTTGTTATGAAATAATATTTTGAACATTTTGTGATATTCATTGCGCGTCGGCGAAAATTCGGAATCCAAAAAAAAACCCAAATTCTTGTAGACTTTATATCGATGCGTCTAGACATTACACCGAATACAGGATTGCAATTTTTTTTTTCTCTTCATTGTGTGAAACGCGAAAAAATTATGGTATTTCTAGGATTAACTTCTCATTTATCGACATACTTAAAAAAAATGTTCATTTCGCGCAGGTTGTTTATTGCATGGATCGCTGCTGTGATGTCAGTACATCTTGCCCAAGATTTAAACTAACGAAAGCCGAGTGTTTAGTGCTGTTGGGAAGATATCAGGAAGCTCAAGAGATAGCAAAGTTAGTCTAAATCCGTTTGTCAAATATATTTTTTTACTTTTATTACGTCCGAATTTGACCGATTGATCGTTAATCGCGAAATTGATTCGATGTTTCAGCGATGTGCTGCTACAGGATCGAACAAACGCAGACGCGACTTATGTGCGCGGTATGTGTCTGTATTATCAGGACAACGTACAGCTTGCTTTTATGCATTTCCAAGAGGTACTTCGGCTCGCACCTGATCACACCAAAGCGCTGGAAATATACAAGGTAATTAAATCTTCAAATTTAGAGTCGATTCACATTTTGTTCAGATTAAATACGCAATTTTCTAATAAAATGAGCGAATAAAAAGAAAATTGACAAATGAAAAGACTTTTTGCTTGAATTAATTATTAAATATCTGTTAATTGATTCCGTAAAATTTTGTTGTTTTACGAATTAAAAATATTGAAATTATTTAACGGTTCCGAAAACGCAAATAAAAAAAAAAAAAAAATGAATTTCTTTATATTAACTTTCCTTTTTTTTTTTTTTTTTTTTTTTTTTTTTTTTTTTTTTTTTTTTTTTTTTTTTTTTTTTTTTTTTTTTCAGAAAGCAAAGTCGTTGAAACAAAAGAAAACTGATGGAAATGAGGCATTCAAACTGGGTCGTTATCAAGAGGCTTACAATCTCTACACCGAGGCCCTCAAAGTTGACCCAGAAAACAAATCGGCCAACACAAAATTGCATTTCAACAAAGCCACAGTCGCCGCGAAGGTGAGATATAAAATTTGAAGGAAAACGAAAAAAAAAAAAAAACGTCACACTTTTTCTTTGTAAATGGCAGCGTTAATCAATCGAAATTTAATCCACAGTTGGGAAGACTGAATGAGTCTATATCCGAGTGCACCGAAGCGTTGAAACTCGATGAAAATTATCTGAAGGCTATTCTCAGAAGGGCAATGTGTTTCATGGAACAACAGAACTTCGAAGAGGCCGTACGCGACTATGAGAAAGCATGTAAAATGGACAAGAGTCGCGGTACGTTTTTTTTTTTTTTTCTCTTGTGCGAAGGGAATCCGAGATTGATGCATTTTTAGAGGTTACCAGATATTTAAAAAAATTATAAGTTTCATAGTTTATAAATTCTAGATGGAAATGCATAACGTGAAAAAAAGTGCAAAATTTCTACGAGATCGAAGCATTTTCAGCGATCGCTACAAAATGACAAAAAAAAAAAAAGATTTTTTTATATTTTTAGCTATTAGGTATAAAATAGTATCGAAGATGAAAGACCGCGACAGAAAAATAATTTAGAAACAAATTTTCAAAAAAAAAAAAAAAAAAAAAAAAACTAAGTTTATCGGTTTGTTTGAAAAATGTTTAAACTGAATATTTCTTCTACAGAAAAAAAAACATTATTTACAAACAAACAAAATTTAGTAAAAAAAAAACTAATCGTCAGCTTCGCAATAATGTAAGAAAAAAATTTAGCTACAAATTAGACGGAATTTTATTTGTTTATTTATTGAATAAATTTTGTTTATTGCATTTTGTACAAAGTGTTATCTTTTTGTAGACAACAGACGTTTATTACACGAAGCCAAAGACGCGCTGAGAAAATCGAAGCGAAAAGATTATTACAAGATCCTGGGAATCGGCAAAACAGCATCCACGGATGACATAAAGAAAGCGTATAAAAAACGAGCTCTGGTGCACCATCCAGGTATAAAATTCAAGTGAATAAAATTACTTTTATATTTAATAAGTCGAATTTTACTTTACTGTACTTTTCTTAATAATTCTAATAGATCGTCACGCAAATGCGAGCGAGGCTGAGAAGAAAGCGGAAGAAAAGAAATTCAAGGAGGTTGGCGAGGCCTACAACATCCTGTCCGATCCGAAGAAACGTTCCTGCTACGATGAGGGACAAAGTTTCGATGGCGTTAATCCAACTGCTCGTAAGTACACATTATTTATTTATTTTATTTTATTTTTTCAATTTGCAAAAATCCCTTTTTTTTATAAACGCATAATTGGGCAAAAATACAATTCCGAATTTAGTAAAGTATAAGAAAATCCTTTTTTTTTTTTATGAAAATAATTTAAAAAAAAAGCAAATGGAATTTAATATCTTTTCTTTTTTTCTAAAGAAATGGTTATCAAAGTATAAAAAAAAAAAATAATTTAAAGAAAAGACTCTGAGTTTAATTAACAAAAAACGACCTTAAAAAAATGTAGCAAAAACTTTGTCAAAATCAAACTAAATTGTATTTTTCTCTTTTATTTTATAGCTGATTACGACTCATTCGAGGCGTTCTTCCACGGCTACGGAAAGGAGCGAGGCGGTTTTCAATTTCAGGCAAACGGCTTTCCCCAAGGTTTTCCATTCTGATTTAAATAATCGACGTACGGAACGAGTTCCATTCTTCGCTGTTAGATAAACGACAGTCTGACTTCGGGATTATCGTTTCTTTATTTGTTGGTCGAAATAACACCAAAAAGAAAACAAAAAAGAAAAAAACAACAAAAAAAAAAAAAACAAAAAACACAAAATGTTCTTCAAATTACAGTAACCATTTATATAGAAGAAGAAAAAAAAAAAAAAAAAGAATTCAAGTGAAGCAAACGGGATCGAAGCCACATAGATTTTCATGAGTGCTTTTTGAGTTGCGTTTTCGTTTACAATTTCACGCGATTTTCCGTATAAAGGGTTAATCAAATGGTCGATCTTCGCTGAAAAAAAAAAAAAAAAAAAAAACGAAAAAAATCGGCCAAAGCGGTTACGTTACACGGCAAGCCGATGAATGACACTTCGTGTTCTATTTAGACAGGAGTTTGTAGCGTTTAATGAATAAAACAAAAAACATAATACATAGTTTATTCATGTACCGACACATTTGAAGGAAATTAATCAAACCCAACTAACACGTAAACAGTAAAAGAAGAAGAACGTACTTTTTTTTTCACCGGTACAAATACCTTTTTAAAATATATAACGACGCGTTTATTTAAGCAGAAAAACAGTAAATTCAAATTCAACAAAAAATGTGATCCACAAAACATGATATATATACATATATATATATATATATTACGATTTTAAAATACTGCCGGTTATGCACGTGTGCTTGATTCCGTATTCTCTCGATTTTTATCCAAGTTCTCAGCAGTTAAACGCTTCAGACGCAATTTTCAAAGCCGTTGTTTCATTGATCAAGCATTCCTTTATAAATTTTTTTCTTCTATTTTCATTTTTTTCTATACAGGATATTCGAGGCACTGTTTCACTCGTCAGAATGATGTGACAAATTCGATAAATTACGATTATTTTTCTTGGGTCAATTTTTCTTTGATGTGGCAAGGACAATTTGTTACTCGGTGAAACGCGGGGTAATATATATTCTTTAAATAAGCGTTATTTGAATGGAAAATGAAATTATACTTGAAGCGAGAAATTCGACCGGAAACGGGGAATTTTTCTTCCTCGATATTACACTTATTTAAAGTTTTTGAAATGACGATTAAACGGTTGAAAAAGCCATGTGATGGTTCTGTGAAATTCGGAGAGTTTAACGATGACGCGCGATTTTTAGACGCGGAAATAGGTTGAATATTTAAAAAAAAAAAATGTATATTGACTTTACGAATTTCCGGGTGATAATTTGCATTTTCAATGAGACGAATGCCGACTGCGAATATTAATGACGAGAGAATTAATGAAAAAGATTTTTGTTGTTCTTTCTAAATAATAGCTCTAATATTGTAACAAAATTCATTTGCTTATTGTTGAATGATTGCAATGTTTTTTTTTCATCGATTTGCATCGATCATCTCCGGCTATAAGCATTTTTTTTGATACCTTAACGAGGAAAGATTTATTTCCGTTGTTGTACTAACAATACCCTCATGTATACGTGTATTTTTATTTTTATTTTTTTTTCGTTCCATCGTGTATGGCTTCACATATATCGTAATCTCGATTATATCAACTATAATACGTACCCCCAATTAGATCGTTGAAATGTAGAGTTATCCGATGATTCGTTTATCTGGCACTATGCGCTATTTTATTTTATTTTATTTTATTTTTTTCTTTCGGTATACAGCGCGTCGAATTTTTATACAATGCAGAATTAAACGAGTGAGAAAATGAAGAATCGTTGGCGTAGAAAGTTACGCATGTTTATGTAATTTCCAATAAATCATGAGATTGTCACCAAATTATTGTTTAATGCATTTACAGAGTGATTGAAAAACCCTGTAGCACGTTTCGGAATATTTACAGTCAAATTCGTCGTTGTTAATGAATTTATCCACGAGGCAATGATTTTTAAGATTAAATTCGATCGAGTGATTAAAAATCATTCTGATTCTCCTTTTTTTTTTTTTTTTTTTTTTGTAGTCCTGCAATTTTATTTTCTTTATTGAAGCGTTCGGAAAGTTAAAAAAAAAAATTATTTTACATAAAAATCTGTAGTTCCGTTTTTTTTTTTTACGTGACTTCGAGACACTGCCAAAATGTAACAACTCGCCAGTTAAATGTGTCAAAAGCATAATTAGTAAACCCAGAATACCGGCGTATTCGATAACAATAAATATAATATTTATTTCGAATACATAACTTCACATAGTTTTAAGTCATAATAAAAATATAATGCAATAGAGTACATGAATAAAACGGCTGCCATTGGGATAACAATCATTTTCCTACGAAGCACAGAAAGATAAAAAGTGAAAGAAAAAAAAAAAAAAGGAAGGATAGGAAGGAATTTAAACATAATACGTTCATTTGAAACACTAGGAAAAGGACGTTTTCCGAAATTCAGTGTTTTCTTTTTTCTTTCTTACGAGACGCTAGGAATTATTGACGAAAAAAATATTTCAGCTCAATTTGATTCCCTGAAAAATCTGAAAATCTATTTTTTGGCTATTTCTTCTTTCGACCATACGAATTTTGTGCAAATTAATTAATTGGATAATTAATATCTTTCAACTAGTCTATCGTTGCCAATTTGGAATCGATTACTTTCATCTGGACGATAGTCGCGTGATTCTAAAAACTATTCAACTCCTGGAGTTTATTTTTTTTTTTTTTTCTTCTTTTTTTAAACATAGGTTGTGCGATATTATTAGTATTTTTTTTTCTCTTGTCTTTTTCTTAAAAATAGTGCAATTAGGGATAAATTACGCTACGCGGTCGAGCGCGCAAATTGTTATTGGTTTTTTTTTTTTCCCCCTCTTGATCAATGATCCAAGAATTTCAAATCTCTTGCACAATTTAATTGGACGTTTGGAAAGTACTTTTTTTTTTTTTCGATGGGTCACAAAAAACTGTAGAACACTGCGCAACACTCTTGGCGATCCGGTGATTGATAATTATTTATAAAAATAAATATAGCTCACGAACTAATAAACATGTCAATAAAGTCTTTCGGTTTATACATCGAGAAAATTATTATATTATACCTATGTGTACTATGAATATTAGCGGCGTTAACGCTGCTGCAACAAATTCATATGCCATTTATTTAATATTCGTAAACGTAGTAGAGTTTTTTTTTTTTTTTTTTCATTTTCGAGGGGTTTACACGTTTATTGGAGATTTACGATGATCGGTAACGATATTTTAATAATTCGCATGAATAAACACGCCATTTACAAAAGTCGTCGTACAAGCATATGCGGAATTCCAAGTCAACTTGGTCATCGGTCTGTGACTTCCTTGGAATCAATTAACGAATTTTTTTTTGGGCATATTTTGGTCCAAAAAAGTTTTTTTTTTAAATTTAAATCTGCTGAAAATTTATTGTTACTCAAAAGTTACGGAAAAAAAAAATTTTATAGGGTGAAACAAGTGATAAAAATTTGGAAAAAATATTCTCTTTTTTTGGACCAAAATCTGCAAAAAAAAAAAAAATTCGTCAACTGCATCCGAGAGGGTCAGCTCGATGTCCAAATGAGTTGACTTGGAATGCTCTATATACAGTAAACCTAATGCTTCGTGACGATTTTTCACGAGTTTACATTTACGTTTTTGTCCAATTTAATTACACGTGTAATTAAAAATCGTGCGAATTCACATATTTTTTTTTTTTTACTTTTTTTTTTAAATACCGAAGAGAGCCGTTTTAATTGAATGATACAATTATATATAAATTACGCTATTTATAAAGCCATCGTGTTATTCTCACTTGTGCCATTTTTTTTATTTATTTTTTTTTTTTTTTTTCAAAAATTTTTACGAAATATCCGTGTATTTAGAAAATGAGCATTTCTCGCTACTTTTGAAATATGAGATTTTGTTAATTTTCTTTTTTTTGTTTCTTTAAATGATGTGTTATGGCAAATTTTAAGATTACTTAAAAAAATGTACTATTCGAATTATTACATTTAAAATATGTTTTTTTTTGGTTTAAATATTATGCAAAGTCGAATAAATATTCGACTCTAATGATTGTTTTTTTTTTTTTTTTTGGGGAATAAAAGTTTTAAATATTTGCACGTTCCCATTATAAAAAATAAACACAAAACTGATTATTTAAAAGTAACAAAAAACGCCCATAATGCCACTAAACAACCTAAGCCATGGTATGAAATTTACGATAAAGAGAAAAAAAAAAAAAGACAATTAACTGCAAATGGGGTATGGCACTGACAACGTATAGTCGAAACTTGCACTTTCCCCAATACTTTCCAATTCAGATTTGCCCTGTCATTTCTTTCTTCTATACGATTTGGCTGGATAGCGATTACGATAAAAATAACATATATATATATATATATCCATATAAGTTCTATGTTCTAAACGTAGAATATAACATCGATTATGGAGAAAAGTTCGTTCTAACTTTAAAGCTCTAGTAGACGAAACGAAAAAAAAAAGATGAAAAAAAAAAAACACAAACAAATAATTTAATTATATATAATATTATATAATAGGCGCAATTTAGCGTTTGCATCGGTGGAAGATACTTGGAGCATTCAGCCTCGAATCAAGAAATTTGTGGAATGTTTTTAAATCGACACAGAAAAAAGGCGAGCAATTTACCGCCCAAAAAAAGAATCATAGCAAAAAAAATGGCAAATGAAAATTTTAAAAATTCATTGCGATTTTTAAAGATATTTTTTGACAACAAAAAAAATAGTCGACAAAATTTGTTGTTTACAGAGTGAATAAAATATTGGAGGGTAAGTTTCTCGCCTCAAAAAGATTTGTAGCAATTTCTTTTTTTTCGTCACACGAACCAATAATAATGTACAATCGAAAACGATTATTTTTCTTGTTGTTTTTCGCCGGAAAAGGAGGAAATTTCTTTGATTTCACTTATACATTATATACATACGTACACTTGAGGTTTCGGTAATACATTTCTGGTAGGATAATCATTTTAAACTCTTCGTTTTGAGTGTCGCGTATACTCGTGTAATTAATGAGATGCCGGATCTCTCTGCTCGTGCATCAACAATTTCCCGAACAAAAACATCTACGTACTTTAACATTTAACGTTGCGATTTCATCGTAAACTCGTCGCACTGCGTAGATCTGGGCAAGATAGAGATTTAAAAAAATTGTATCTGAAATACAAAAAATACTTGTAAATCCTATATTGAAAATACTCTAAGTACGCTTTAAAAGTTCTTGCAAATTATAATTGAAAAAAAAAAAAACCATTTTTAAAACTTTTTAATAAATACAAAAGAAAAAAAAAGATACTTCAAAAATTGTATTCCAAATACAAAATGAAAAAATTTAAAAAAAAACGAAGAAATTGTATTTGAGATACGAAATAAAAGATACAAAAATAGTATCCAAAATACGTATTTGAAATAATGCCCAGATCTGCCTGCAAGTGTTGGACGCTAAAGAACAAGAGTTAAAATACATATACACGTTTGATAAAGTTGCCGCGCAACATTTCACGGTGGGGAGGGTTAAAAAAATAATTTTTCAATCGTCTGATAAAGCGTACCTCTTTCGGGTGACTCCGATTAACCAATTCTCTCGTAAACTTCACCCCGTTTTTTCCTTCCTCCCCCATATAAACTCTGACTCTGTCGTTAAATCTATATTTCGAAAAATATATATTCTCAATCCACACTCACAACATCCTTTAAATTTTCCGGAATGGTTTTTTTTTTTTTTAAACCCGTCGCTCAACAATGCATTTCTCTAAAAAATAAATACTTTTTTCTTGTTGTTGTTGCTGTTGTTGTTCCTGCTTCTCTCTTCTCTCTTTACTATTTGAAAATCTTATTGTACTCGGATAAAAGGCATTCGATAACTAAATTTTGTTGCATAAAGTCCAGTGCCATGTTTGCGCTTTCCTCGGCTGGCCACATCAACGTCGGACCGAAAACTATCGCCAAATTCGGTATGTGCATACGATTGAATTCTTGATACGAAGTTACTCTGCAAAGTGTTTGTTTCAAATAAATAAATAAATAAATAAAAATTCTTTTATCAGAACTTCAAGACAATGAAAATTAATTAATTAATCAATTCATTTGTGACTGATTAATTATACATTAATTTTTAATTAATTAATTATAAATTGGAAAAAGTTGATATTACCGTAAAAGATGTTTCAGGAGAAACTGCAGGGTATCGTAATTGGGGGGTGGCAACGCTTTCACAATGTCTCTGAAGCACTGAATTTTTGATGAACTCTTCTTCAGCACTGAAAAATGCAATTCAATCGATATATTAGATTCCTAAAGAATACTGTTGACTTTTTTTTCCTCGGCAAGTAGGAATAATTAGTAAACTATAAATTGGTGTTTTCGGCAGAAATATCTGAATTTGATCGAACGTAAATTTGAACGATTTTTTATTGGCTTCCCCATAGAGAAAGCTATGTTTTCGTGAAAAAAAAGTCGAGATTTTAATGGTAACAGAGAAAATACGACAGTGAAAATGCGCGAAAAATGATTTATTTAATATAATTGAAGAAAATTGAAGTATACTTACTGCTCGCGTTTACAGCTTCTTTGAAGAAACTCGAGGGTATAAGTGGCTCTTTTAATTCGCGGAAGAACAATTTCAATGCGCCAGCCAATACATGAACGTCTTCCTCTTGCGCCAAAACATCGAGCTTGTATTGATCAACCTGAAGCCTTATTTTTTGTATTTGGCTGAGATTTCCGCTTGCTCTGTACAAGCCATCAGTCTTCATATTTTCTTCTTTACTTTCCAACACTTCGATGCACGTTTTAACGAATAGCGGCACCCGCGGCGCTTCCGTTGGACAAACATCGCTCAAATAAGAACCAAACGCAGGTTCGTCTGCAAAAAAAAAAAAAAAAAGAAAAAAATTATTTTATACCATTTCAATCTATTTAAAAAAAAAAAAAATGAACAGAAGATATTTTATAAATTTCAATAATTTTTACAAATTATTTGGTTTACAATAATAATTTCAGCAAAAATAAAAAAGCTGTTGAAAAGAAGAAAAAAAATATTCACAATATTTGTAAATGTTAATTGGCGTTTACAAACCTTTGTAAATGCCGTTTTTCACCAATAATTCAACAGCGGGTCGTCTTTGGAAAAACCATCGAAGTTTGGCTTTTATCTTCGTCTGTCTTTCGGCTGCACTGCCGCTGAGATCTTCTAACGAGTCGTCCAGTCTTTTCACTGTTAATTGCAATATATATATATATTATTAAATTATTCAATTGATAATTGATTAAATATTTTAATCAGTTGATATATCTATTAGTTCCGAAAATTTATTTCACGTGAAAACATTATTCAATCAGAGCTGAATTAATTTTCGGCAAAATTCATAAAAATATTTTTTTTCAATACCGATTTTTCACGCGATTTTAAACAAAATTCATTAAAATATAATTTTATTGAAATGTTCAGAATAGAGATTTTCGAAGCACGTACTTTTCATCGATCTCGAACGAGCGATTTTGGAAAACCTCTTTGGATCCTCCGGTTGATTGCTCTCAGCTGTTTGTTTACCGCCGCTGTTGTTGCGCAGCTCATTGACGATCGATAAGAATTTTCCTTGGGACTTGAAACCAGATGGCTGAGAAATATTGACGATAATTACTGCTGTTCTGTTTTAGAAGTATTTTTGAGAATTTTTTTTTTTTTCGGAAATATTTTGATGACCCGATTTGTTTGTCAATGAGCGATAATTATAAAAATTCATAAATTTATTATAAGCTATTTATAGATGCTTTTATCGCAGGTCAAAATCTTGGTTTTAGAAAGATCCAAACGAGTTTTTAATGTTTTTTTTTTTTTTTTCAATGAAATATAGAAACTCACCAATTTTCGGATCGCTCCGTGAACTTCCTGAAACCATTCGGACGACACTGCTGTGTTATCGCTTTGTATCAGCACTTGCAAGCCAAGCACAGTGCTGATCATGTAAACATTTTTTCGACTGCTCGCCCGGTCACCGTGTTCCACTAATGCACCATTTAGATCCACCGATATGTCAGGTTTTGCCATTAACGATTGTCCCGTTTTCTAATCAAATACCAAAAAAAAAAAAAAAAAAAAAAAAAAAAAAAAAAAAAAAAAAAATGAAATAAAAATTGTATCGTTATATTTTTTTTTCACTTCCACTGTATTGTGCAATAATAATGATAATAGGTTGGTTCAATAAAGGGTTCTATTTTTATATTGCCGTGCTCGTCGAAGATTCTTGTAACTTGTTATGAAAACACACTGCTTATGCGAAGGGCCTGGATTAAGATTTTTTTTCGTTTAATACACTTTTATTTTGTGTATTTCAAGTAGCAAGACGAAATATCGCAAGTTTTTGTAAAACTTGACCACGATATATTTTTATTACAATTATTTTAAAATCATCAAAAATACTCAATAATCAATAAAAAAAAATAAAAATAAAAAAAGCAGATTCGAGTAAAAAATGTGATTTTTGATAATGATTTTAGTCTTGAAATTCTGGGCTAATTTACGCAATTCCCAGCTGCCAAAAATCTCTATTGAGCAACGTAATTTAAAAAGAAGTAAAGTACTTTAAATAATACTAACATGAGTAATTAAATATTGTATGTAAAAAAAATTAATCGTACCATCATCGTAAATGTTTTGGCATCTTTGAAAAACAGTAGAAATAATTCAGTGAGCACAGCGTACGAGGTACTCCAATTTTTCCTTAATTTCTTTCCATTTTCCGTGATCTTTGTTCTGTTTATGATGCCCTCTTTGAGAAAAAGCTAAAAAAAACCAGATTTATTCATTTTTTAATATATTTATTATTATTATTATTATTATTATTTTCTTTGAGGCTCTTACCATATTGTTTCCATCGTACAAATGGGGCCAGTCACCAGTCGTAGGGCCTGGCTTTTTGCTCAAGTCCCTACTAACTATAGTTGGATTTGCGAGTATGCTAGTGCGTGAACTTGAGGTCTCTTTCGGCTCGCTCGTTGAGCTGCCGTTGATGTCGACTTTGTCGTTTTTCCTGTCACCACTGGTCGAAAGGGATTTCTCTGCGAGTGTTGATGGCAGTACCCACGACGATTCATTGCTATTTTCCTCGAAGAAGTAGATCTTGCCCTCTGCATCGTTTGACGAAAACCACTGTAATGCATTAAAGAAATATTGTGCAATTAAAAAAGAAGCTCTAAAATTTTTAACTCCTTGTTTGCTTCCTTTGGGAATTTAATTTCAGTATCACGCTTATATTTGAGCTGTTCGGTTTATCGATTATAAGATAAATAGCATTCTTTCGAATTAATAGCATCACTAAGAGCAGTTGCTCTTAGTTTTCTTTTTTTTTTAATAAGAGAGAAAAATTAGGATTATCGGGAAGGGAAATGTAAAAACTAGAGAATTATTAAAAAAAAAAAAACTCAGGAAAAATGTGGGATGAGGAGTTGACTCTGAAAACCACAAAAAGAGAGTTTATAAAATTACATTCCTCAAAAATCCATTCCTGAATGTCGTAATTCGAAAATTTGTGACTGTATTTAAGAACAATTTTCTTTTTTTTTTTATTTAAAGAAGAAAAATTCTATATTTTTTTTGAAAGTGTGCAAAAAGAATGTTTTAGTAATGACGTGCCAATGTTAATTTTTCAAATCTTTTAAGCGGGGATGGATTAAAAAATGATGACTATTTTCAATCCACGCCCGAGACACAGACAATCATTTCAGTGATCGTCTATTTTTAAATTACGTATTTCGACATAATATTTAAAAAAAAAACTTAATATTCACTCTATTTAAAGTAAATTGCATTTTTTAAAATCTTAATAAAATGACAATATTTAAAATAAATTCATTAACATTTTATAAAAAAATATAATTTTATAAAAATAATTTTTACTCCACATTAATTTCAAATGTTAATTCCATCTTTTTTTAATCTCTGCATGACACGACAAAGCATCATCGAATCTCACCTGATTCCCCGATTCTTCTTCGTCTAAACTCTCATCCCACAAATTTCGTTTCCACGCGACAATATCACTCGATGCGGAACCTTTGCGTCGACGATATTCCTCGAAAATATTGGTTTCCCCAGCCGATTTGTCGGAATCAACGCCCGCATCAACGCGCCAATCGTTGGTGGGGCTGTTTGAATGCTCGTGGCATAAATCACATGTTTCCACGCTATTATTCTCGTTAATACCGTCAAATATATTAAACTTATGTATGGCTATTCTGTCCGTGAATTGTGTGCTTTCTTTCGGTGTGCTCAAATTATTGAATTCCCCGACCCAATGCATAACAGACATTGTCGTGGTTTTGGTCTCGCTATCGAGATTTTCATGAATAATTGTTGAATCCAAGTATTCGTCGTCAACGCACTCATTAGAAGAATCGCAATGTACTTCCAATTCGGTATTTTTAAGAGCATTACTAGCCTCTTCAGATTCATTGAAAGTTTTCATTAAATTGGCTTTCGAGACATTTTCATCAGCCGAATCTTCGTCCTCATCGTATTGCCTCTCATTTGACGTAGAAGTCAAAAGATTATTCTCCAATTTTGTGGGATCATCAATTTTCGACTCAACATCCAAAGACCCAATTTGAAGAAATCCAAAATCTGCATTCCTTGTTTCGCAATCTCCTTCGAAATTTCTCGATTCAACCTGTGAATTCCATCTCCAAGATTCATTGTTACAATTTTCTTCTCTCAAAACCGATTCGCAGTATTTCAGAGCAGTGTCGTCATCATCGCACAGCATCATGCCGGATAGTTCGATGGAATGATCGAAATCACTGGAACTTACGTTTTTCAATTGTGCTCCAAAAGCGCAGACGTTAATCGATGAATTTGTAAAATCGATTACAGTCTTCGAAGGGTTTTGAGAAAAAACATAAGGCTCTGTCGTAATTTCTTCTATTTCTGGAGATGACTCATAATTAGCAATGAAATAATCGTGGCGCGTTTCCGTCACATCATTTCTTCCTTCATCGACTTGCAATATGTCGATTGTAGTTTCCGAGGCGTTGCATTGACAAAAAACCGAGGACTCTGTTGTAATTTCTTCTACTTCTCCGGAGGATTCATTGTTGCCGCAGGAATCATCGCAGTGCGATTGCGTGAGCTCGATTCTATCTTCTTCCGCTTGTAATATCACGTCGAGTTTATCAATGGCACGTAGATGATGTTCATAATCAATATCGGTGAATTTATCGCAAGTAACATTTGCCAATTCGTCGATAGTCACGTTCGTGAGTTCGTCAATGGCAATATTTTCAATGTCATTGAAATCAACAGATTCCTCGATGGACCATTGTTCCTCGTTGCTCGCAGTGTCGTCTTCGTGATGTTCATTAATCGGTAATCCAACGTCGTAGAGATCGCAGCTCAATCTTATTTCCTTGAGCCAATCCATGACTGGATAATTCTGTCTTTTCCGTACATTATCAAAGCTTCGACTAATTCTTCGTTTGAGCGTATCGGGAAGCCAAGAATTTTCGCTTAGAGTCTCGTTCTTCGATCCGGAAAGACTGTCGTTTTCCTCGGTTCTTCTCTCGGCGTACAAACGAGCAAAGAGGCTCTTTTCTTCCATCACACAGCACTCGTCGTCCATCGCTGAGCCCAACGAACACCAGAAAAGCTTTGTTATTTCACTTATCGCAATACCACATTCAGATTATGTGGATTTCGTGGGAATTTATTGACGCATTCACAGCCGAGAGCAAAAGCCACATCCTGTGGATGTTGAATCTCAAACGTTACAGGATTATTAATGTGACTAAGTCTTCAGGCTTATCGGGCATTACGACGAAACGAAGTGCTTTTTCTTTAATATTTTTTTCTTCAGTTTTACGTTTTTACTTAGCTTTTTACTCCTTTTTCATCGTTGTTACAATTAATGAATTAAAAACAATACTGATATATATGTATATTTTTTTTTTAAATCAATAAGTTGTCTGCGCTTAATACACAAAAATTACATTTTTATTTTATATCTTTTTTTGTTTCAATTGTACGTTTTTCTTTAGCTCTTTTAGCCTTTCACTTTCATTGTTCGTTATTAAAATGAATAAATCAAAAAACAGTACTCATCTATTTTTTTTTATCAAAAAATTCTCCGCACTCTATATATACAAAATTTAATTTTTATTTCCACGTTATTTAATATTTTGACTTTTGTTTGGATTTTGCTTCTGTAATCTTTGCTCTTTAATTTTACAGCAATACACTAGATCATGTTTCTTCCTTTGGTATTTCATACAAAAACAAACTTCTCTCTCTCATCATTTTTTCTTTTCTTTTTAAATTGAAAGGCAGACTCAAATTTATTAGCGGGAATATTGTAACTGTCCATGAGAATTATTTAAATTTGGTTGTAAGAGGCTTCGAGATATATATTGAACGTGAGAGATTAGGCCATTGACTTGGACAATTGAGATTTTCCCGTGTTGGAGAGCTGAGACACCGAGCACTCTCTGAACCATCCAGCGCGTGGTACTGTGCGACTCTACATGCATCGGACTCGAGCTGAATGCCTCCACTCAGAACGGCGGTCGCATATGTGATTCACGAGACAGCGGCGTATTTTAGCCGCAACACCATATGTATAGGCAGACGAGAGAGAGAGAGACTTGATGCGGGATTGAGTCGGGTAGTATCAATCTGAAAAAGACTCAGGCATCGAGAGCTACTGTGTGTGCACGCTCCAAACGTAATCCATTTATATATATATATGTATGTATATATGTCTCACAGTCATAACTTCTTTGCAACAGTGAAGCTTCTGTTATTCGCAAATCGGCTGAGGAATTTAGATATCGGGAATTTCTTAGATCGAAACACGCCAAAGGCAAACTACAATCTTGAGTCAACATCCTCCTCTAACGTTTTCGATATTTTTGCTAAGAAATAAACGAGAAAAAAAAAGTGTATTTTATAGTCTCTGAAATGAATTTTGCAGCAGAGAAAAATAATTCTGTTGAAAAAGAGGAAAATTTTTTCGTGACTTTGGGAGTCAAGTAAATGTTGGGTTTTATAAAATTCCTTATACAATTTTATAATTGAGGTATTTATTTTTTTAGGATTTATGTTAAAAAAATATATTTATTATTTTTATGGAAATTCATTTTTTTGCTGTATTTTCCAGAATACTCGAAATATGATTTTTCTGTGAATGCTGATTTTTCAATCTTTTTTATTAGTGTTAGAAAAAAAATTGCAGTCCTTTTTCATTAAAGTTTTTATCCACAAACTGATATATTACATTTACTATAAAAGTGTGATGTAAAATAACGGTTTCTAAACTTTGAAAAAAGAGCTGCAATTAAAAAAAAAAAAAATTAACAGGGATGTTAATTTTTAGTTATGCTATTTATATAATTATCCTAGAAATCTGAATAAATTTTTTTTTTTTTTTTTTTAAATCCTAGGCAAATTATTATTATTTTTTACAGTTGCAGAAGCTATTTGAAAGTTTATATCGAATCTCATCTTCATGCTATCTTTTTTTAATTTGTCAAAAATGTTGTGTTTTAGATTCATTTTGTACAAGATTTTTTTTTTAAAGTTCTACGTTATTTTTATTTTTTTTTTTGGCAAATTCTATAATTTTATTTTCACATTGATATTCAAGATTAGAAGTCAGAATGTTGCGAATATGGAAACGCAATATTTTTCATTTTCATGTTAGATAAATTGCGTGAGTTATTTCGAGTAAGTCGTCGTAATTGGGTGGATAAATGAAGATTTCGCGAGTCAATCGATATAATCCATAATGACGAGCCGTGTCTCCCGGAATGACCAACTCAATTTACTGGGGTCAAACGCGATTCCACGACCCGAGCCTGTGCGACGGGCGCATCTTCACCCTGCACACATGTGCTCACCATTTCATCCAATTACCAAATGATGTCATCAGTTCCAGACACTAATAACATCATGGAATTACTCGGAAATAGATGCTCGTAGGAAAATGTACGAAATACACATTAAGTTGAATTCAAAACAAGTAGCTGAACGTGGAAATTCATGCTTTAAAAATAAAAAATAAAAAGTTAATTTCGTTTGCATTAAAAAATAATAGTATCATATCGTAAAAATTAAGTGTTTGGCGGATAAATGGAAGAGAAATGAATAGTGAAAAGGGCACTTTTGTGGCTTCAATCGTGGCCTCGTCTATCTCACTAAAAAAAAAAAAAAAAAAAAAAAAAAAAAATGTTCTAGAACTTCTTCAAGGCGATATAAAACACAAGCGTATGAAAGAGATAAAATTAGATGGCCTTCCGAAGGAGCGAAGGAGATAGATTG
Source organism: Perithous albicinctus (assembly GCA_964016905.1). NCBI lineage: Eukaryota > Metazoa > Arthropoda > Insecta > Hymenoptera > Ichneumonidae > Perithous > Perithous albicinctus. Next base: position 20,994,493 of record OZ024693.1, on the reverse strand, counting down.
CTAAAAATAATCGTAAACTTTTATTAGCAATTTTATTCATCAGTTCGACATGTTTAATTTAATACACAAGTGACGTAAATATTACAAAAGATTTTATTAAAATTTCGAGGATACTTCGGAATTTAGGAATTTTAGTACAAAACTTTGCCAATTTTACGTCGCTTGTTTATTGCATTTAAAATGGCAATTGATGAATCAAATTTACTGTAGTAAAAACTTGAAATTATTTTTAACCTAATATAACTTTACATTTCATTTACATTTTATTTTTAATATACAAATTTATGTAAAAAAAAAAGCTCTCTACACCTGTAATGGAAGTTTATAGCAAACAATTTTAACAGTATTATTACATTTTTTTTCTCATCTTTTCTCAACATTTTTTAAGTATATTCATTCATTTTTTTTCTCGCATTTTTTTTTCCAAGATTTCATTTTTGTAGCCTCCGGTAAAATCGCTGAATAGTTTTTTTTCAATTTATCAAAAAATAAAAAAGATCGTTACATTTAAAGCTTTTTTCCTCTTAATTATCAGTAAAGAAAAAAATTAAAATGTTTGCTTTAAACTTACGAAGAACGTGTTTATTTTTTAGACGAAATTTGTTGCCAAACTTAATTTTAAAAAAGTATATAAAAAGCATGAATAAATGAAGTTTACGACAGACCTTATCGCCCTGTTCATTGAGAAAGCATATTTGTCCGGTGTCCGAGTCATATTTTTGCGTCCAACCAGGCGGCAGATTAATTGCAGCGCATTCAAAGCCATCTTGATTGGATCTAGCGACGGGACTTGGTTGCGACGAAAAATCCAGGGTCGCCGTGACTTCGGACTCGGAATGGCTGTGGAGCGCCTCGGAACTTGCATTTGAGCTAAGAATCTGTTCGTCGGAGAGGCTCTCCCTCGTGGCTTTCGTTCTGTCATTAAAATTAGCGCTTGAAATTGATTTCCTAGCAGCCCTTAAAGATGCGCGATCGTTCAAATTGCCGGTTGAGCTCGACAGAAGTTCCTTCGATTGTAGACAATTGTCGGAGCCGCTATCTGAAGCGCATAGAAGAGTTTTAAATCCAACAGCGGTGCTCGATTCAATGTTGACATTACGACCGGAAATTGCGGCGAAATGATTTGGATATTGTTCCGAAAGGAAATTAAACGGCGATTGATCATATTCAAAGCCTTTTGCGTTAATTTCGTCCTGAATATTGTCTCTTTTATCTCTGCTGATTTTTCTTAGCTCGGTAATTGTTCTCGGCGACGCACTTTCGCTATTATTGCTCGTGACTATTGTCTTCGCGTTAGTCCTTTCCATCGACGAATCTCCGCGTGTTTTCACGGCAGGAACTTTCGTTCTTGGCAGAGGGACCGGTTTGCTTTTCGGTATCCTCGGTATTTCCACGTATTTACGCTCTTTATCCACAATATTATGCTCCAAAAGTTCCAAATCGCTCAAACTACGACTGCGCCTTTTGTTAATTGAATTATCGAGTACCGGCTCGATTTTTTCCGTGTCATTTCTACGAAAGCGTCGATAACATTCGGGTATCGTGGCGCAATGTAGAGTACTGCTTTTCTTCAAGCCAATTGCTTCGGGTTTTTTGTCCTCGTTGCGTTTTTCGCGTATATACATTCCCTCGCGATTTGTCTTGAAACTGCCTTTGTACTCGAGTCTGGGCTTTAAAATTCCTCGACGTAAAACTCGACGTTCGAGAGAATCGTCGGATTTCGAAGCTTCGTCGTACGCTTTGTCGTCTGTCTCGCGTCCTTGATCATTGGCTAATAATTTTTTCGTGCTTCTCTCATTTTCCTGACTGCTTGTTCTTCGTGCTGGCAAAAATTGTATTTCACTCGCGAGCTTCTCCAACGACGGCGTTAGCCTCAATTCCGCTGTTGGTTCCATTGTTTTAAGCTTCAATTTTGGTCGCAATTTCACTCTATCGGCGTTTAGTTTGACGTTTGAATAGCAGGGTTCCTCCACGTTGTCCGAGCACGGATGTACTGAAATCGTACGCTTCTGATAAGACGATTGCTTATCTGGCGATAAAGATCGAGCTACAGTTTTCAACGCCCCCTCCAGACTATTCGAGTCGTTCAATATATTAGCTTCGTTGTATTCGTCGAGTATCTTTGGCGATTTTGGTGATTTAAGCGGTTTTGACTGATCGCTTTCGTGTTGTGTTACGCTTGGACACCTTTTCCGAGGCTCTTTAAATTTCGTCGATTCTTCTGGCTGATCGGTAACATTTTTATCAATATCGTGCTGTAATTCTGTGATTTTTTGTTGCGTAACAAGAGAATTTTCCGTATTAATCGCTATCTTACAGACGTTTATCGGCGAAACGTTAGAATTTGAGTTTGATGAGATTTCACTCTCGGGAATATTGCCTTCGGTGCGCAAACGATTCATCTCGTGTATCTCGCGCGTGAGCTTTTCGTGAGGATCGAAATTGTCTTTGATTTCGGTGGTTTTCAGTTGAAATGTTGGCTTTTTGTTGACAACCCGCTCTTTGCACATTTGAGTTAATTCGGACATGAGCTCCTCGACCGCCCAGGTTCGTCGTTTATCATTTAGAATTTTATGATCACCGCTCGCTGCGGATACGTCAGTCGCAATTGTTTTTTCTTGATAAATTCCAGCCCCACCGCCAATTGTCATTTGACGAGCGTAAAGCGGTTTTGGACTTGTGCTTCTTTCTCTCCGAATGCAAAATTTATTTGCCTCAAAATCTAATGATCTACTGTTTCTGCTGGTGCCGCTTGAACTCTCGCTGTCGCGTCGCGTTTCTTCGTGTACCGATAAATTCATCTTTCGGCTGTCGGATTTTCCGAAAATATCTCTATCAATTTTATCGTCTTTTTGATTTTCACCGCTTTCACTGTTCACGTGACTACCCTCGGAATTTGTCGATCTCGTTCTCACTCGTGTACCAATTTTTCCACCCAAATTTCGACGATCAAGGCTACTCTCGAGCTCGCGGCGAAATGGATCTTGCAACGCGCTTTCCATACGATATTGCAAACCCGAATTCTTCGGACTTGTGCTTAAACGATTGATCTTGTTGAAATTTTCGTGATATTCGATGCTGTCCCTTGATCGAGGACTTCCATGTGAAGCATCTAAAAAAAAAAGAGAAAAATAAGTAAATTTATATTCAGAATAATACAATTTCGTAAAATCATAGATTAAATTTAATACAAAATATAATAAATGGAATTTTTTAATTTGTTCATACAAATTTAATAACTTTTTTAAATGAGGGGAGAATTAAATTCATATTTAAATATTTATTAAAGTAAATTTACTAGTAATATATTAAATTTTAATAATGATTAAATTAGTATATTAAATAAATTATTAAATATACAATTAACTTGATATAAATAAAAACTTTTTTTATTTATATTAATAAATAATTTTTTCAGATTTTTTTATTGCATATTCCAGCCATTGGAAATGGCTGAAAATAATCATTGTTTATTTTTTAATACATCTTCAAATTTTGTATTTTCAGCGTACTTTCCAACGACATTTTTTGTAAAATTCTCCGATTTCATTTTATGCTATTTTTCAATTAAATAAACTTGCCACTTTATTCCCTCCGAAGCGACATTTTCGATTTAGTTGAAGTTTTCAGATTTTGTTAATTGAAATGCCTAGAATCTTAGAAAAAATTGGCGAGATGGGCGGCAATTTCGCTGCAGTCGTCCTCAAATTTATAAAAATAAATTTGAGGACGTTTTGTTGACGTGAAAAATTGGGCTGGCCGACCTGACGTGTTTTGCTTCAAATATAAGGAATTAAGGAAATTACATAAATTTTTATTTTTCTTTTAGCCCTTTGTAGGACAACATTTAAAAAAAAAAATAACTGCACACCAATTTTTAGGTGATTGCGAAAATTCTAAATTCGCAAGTTCGTTAACGGTTATTTAATTTCTATCAGTATTACTGCCCATTGGAATGTAGTACTTTCTAAACTTTAATGTAGCATAATATACCAACCCTCCTCTCTGTCGCTGAGATGTCCTGTTCTAAGATCGCGTTCCAATGATTTCGTTTTATGATCTATCGGTCCTACGGTTGTGTTGTGGCTCCTCGTGGAATCATCGCCGACGTCGTTTCTCTGATAGGCTTCGGAGCTATAAAGTGTCTTGGGCGGATCGGGTTTGTTGTCCATCGCACCCGCGAGCCACTTCTTCACATTGCGCATTGCGTTTGACGATTCCCTTGGCATACTCTTGTAGCTCGGATCTTGCGGTGGTTCGAAAATATTTTCCCTCTCTTCCTCGGAATTTTTTCGTGTCGACGATGCCGATGTTTTCGATACCTCGCGCACATAAGTCGCGGGTACATAGAATGATCTTTGCTCCAAATTACGAACCACCTGCCACCAATCGGCATTTGTCTTATGGAGAAGATACAAACGCTCATTCTTCTTGATTACTATCTGACGACCCTCCGCTGTCTTGTATTGAAAGTCGTGAAGCACCTTTAGGTAAGAGTGCTCTTGCGGCACTGGACCACTCATGTCAATGCTCGATTACATTTTAATGGACAAATTCTTGTGCTGCAAAAAAAAAATATATATATTATAAATATATTATATATCAAATTTTATGTATTTATCATCCAAAAATATAAATTATATATATGGGGCATTCCAAGTCAATTCACATGGTTATCGGTCTGAATCTCTCCGATTCAGTAGACGAATTCTTTTTTTGGTATATTTTGGATAAAAAAAAGACTATATTTTTGTTCAGATTTTTATCACCTTTAAAATAATTTTTTTTCATAACTTTTGAGTAAAAATAAATTTGAACCAGGTTCAAAAATTCTGAAATTTTTTCTATAAAATCTAGGAACTAAAATCAAGTTTTTGCATCGTAGTTTGAGAGTGAGCAGAGAATAATTTCTTTTTCTTTTAATTTAAGAAAAAAAAATTTTTCCATATTTTGAAACTTAAAAATTTCAATAATGGTTTCTTATAGGAAAAAAGGAGAAAAATAAAATGTATCATGGTAAAAAAGATTTCCAGATGATTAAAATGAAATTGAAAAAAAGATATTTCAATTAGAACAAAAATTAGGGAAACATTTGTTTTTTTCTTAAAATAAAAAAAATATATATAAATTATTCTCTGGCCACTCTCAAACTATGATGGAAATGTTTTTTAGTTCTAGATTTTATGGAAAAAAATTATTTATATAACTGAAAAAAATATCCTCTTTTTTTGGAATCCAAGTCGGTCAGGCTGATAACCATGTGAATTGACTTGGAATGCCCCATATATATAGAAATTTTGGCAGTCCTTGAACATTTTTGGAATATCCTTGATTTTTTACTTTTTTCTGGAATTTTTTATCCTTGTACCTTTTTTTTTATAAAAATATTTGAATGTTAATGATTTTATTGACAATTGCCTTTTTTTCTTTTATATATATATATATATATATATATAAAAAGAAAGGCAATTGTCAATCAAAAATATCAAATATTTTGATAAAAAAAGCTACAAGTATAAAAAATTCCAGAATTAGCGGATATAATTGACTATAGTTTCCTTTGAGAGATATCTGCTTCCATCAGGAATATTGTGTAACTTTTACCATGAAAAACCTAACAATTATAGCTTTTCTTGGACCCCATAATTTTTCCAGTAAAAGCATACGAATCCTGCAATTCATATATGATTAAAAAAAGAAAATGATAGAAAATACAAATACAGACAAAATTACGTAAAAAAACATTGACGAGAAAAGAAAAAAAAAAAAAGCGTTGACGTCGCCAATAGAATGAAGCTTCGACTATTGAATTATCTATATGTCACTAAAATTTCTAGTGGAATCATATAGGAATCATTAAATCACCGACATTCCGAATAGCCCGAACGATGTTAATTACAAAAATCTTAAATTTTCGAATTCACTTGGAATCCGCGTTAAGCGCTTTGGACGACAAAAATTACACAAGAAAAGTTGATCGGACGGTCTTTAATCTCCGATTATTTACAAACATCAAAACACAAACGAAACATCGATGAATATTGTAGGTTATAATTGGATGGGAACGCTTTCCCCACTAGCGTGTGTCTGACGTAACATGCGTACAATAAGCTCGTACTAATGAATTATATCTCGAGGAATTTTGATAACAATGATAATAGAGAGGATGGGCGAGTTAAATTGTATTCGGATAAATAATTACATATGTCCTTGAGATGGCCGAGTTAAGCTTTAAGTGTTATCGCCCATACGCCACTGACAGCACCATGGATGAGCAGGTGAACTCCAAACCACGCACAGTCTCTCTCTTACAGGTCTTGCTTGAAAACTCGTTCACTTTTTCAGTGGTGGGGGGGGTGGTGGATCGCTTATTGAGCAAGGGAAAACGTTTCCGACGTCGTCACCAGCACGAATCATCTCTATCTCTCTCTCTTTCTCTCTGTCATCGAGTAATGGCGCCAAAACGTGACTTTTAAACTGGTGTAGTTTAAATAAACAAATTGGTGGTTTGATTTTGTTTGCAAGATTTCGAATTTTATTCAATTATTTTTTAACACCATTTTTTAAAATTATTCTATCATTTATTTATTTATTTATATTTATTTTTTAAATTTATTTAAAAAAAGTGAATTAAATAAATAATTACTATAAAATTATAGGATAAATAGTATTCGAAAATTATGAGACGATTGCAACTGCAAATTGAATTTTATTATATACAAATATGTTGAAAAAAAAAAGATGTGTTTTAAAGGTAAAATTATTTGCTTGTTAATTTATACTTGACATTGATTAACTCAACAAGCTGAGAGAAAGAGAGCAAGAGAGAGAGAGAGAGAGCGATGAAGAAATGTTTATCCGTCTCTCTCCTCGACCGCACATTGCACGATCGCCACGCACCTGCGGCCTCAAATTGGAGGAATTTCAATATCTACTTTGTATGACAGTCGCTCCGAACTCTATCTGTGTTCTCCAGCCGATGTCCGTTCTGCGCATGACATCAGGTGACGTTTGTGAGAATTGATACTGCGCTCATGTTATACATGTGTGTATTTAACAATGCGCTGTTGCAATCGGGAGACCCCCGGTTATATGTTGCATGTATGTTAATACATAGGAAGCACGCCCAGGATATGCGCCATGTACATATATTTGACGCATCATTTCTCTTTACACAATTGTGCGGTATCAAAAATTATTCGTAACATAATGCAATTTTGTTTTTTTTTTTTTAATTTTAAGGAGATGTGATAAACATATTGGAAAAGCGATAAAATATTAAAATATTTTTTATATTGATAAAGTTTTTAAATTTTCTTCTTTTTTTTTTCAAATAAAAAAAATATATTTCTGCAGCGGGGGGCTTCGCCCCCAACCCCCGCCGGAGCTTCGCCTCTAGACCCGATAAATATTTATATTGATAAAGTTTTAAAATTTTCTTCTTTTTTTTTTAAATAAAAAGATATATTTGTACAATGGGGGGGGGGGGGGGGGGCTTCGCCCCCAGATCACCATCGGGGCTTCGCCCCTGAACCCCATCGCCTACGTGGCCAAACTGGAGCCTCGGCTATTTCAGCACAGTCGAAATGATCATAAATACTTAATTATTGTAATTTTATTTATAATTACTTTGCAATATTAAAAAACGTATTGCTTTGTATTTTTCACTTTTTTATTGTCTGCTTGCCAACTTATTTGGTTGCCTACATACAATCTGTATACCAAATTATTCCATCCACTAAATAAATAAATACTATTAAAGACATTTGTACAATGAATATACATTTTATAGGGAGTTTTTCAGCATTTACCGTTGTATATACAATTTAATATATGGCTACATTATGCTCAAAAACCCCAATTTTTATAATGTGATGATATAATTTTGTATACTTGCCGTTTGGCTTACATTTCGGACAAACGCCACATACCTTACAATTTGTAAAAAAAAAAAAAAAAAAAACATTTAAATTAAATGCTTGGATGAAAACACGTCTCTAACGTATAATGACAATATTTAAGATCAACAGTCTATCTTTTGCTTCCTCATAGAGGAAGCTTTGGTTTCGTGAAGAAAATCTTTTTTCGGTATTTTCATGTCAGCATACTCAGAATGGTCCAAAACATCGAGAAAAATGGTCGAGAAAAAATGTCTGTATGTGGATATGTGTGTGTGTATGTATGTTCCAGGGACAGAAAATTCAGTCGTCCATAACGCAAAAATGGCACGATGGATCGAGCTCGATTTTGGCACGCAAGTAGAGTAGTAACTCCTCTTTAATTGCTGTGATTTTTAACAAAATTTATCGATATATACTGATTTTATAGAATTTTTTATTTTTCGAAAAAATGGCGTAATCGCTCTAACTTTCGTGAAAATTCGACGATTTAGCTAAATAGTTCTTCATAACTGCAGACAAGTTCAATGTTGTTTGGTATTGAATTTCAACGAAATCGGTAAAGCCGTTCGGATTTTATAGAATTTTGAATTTTTCAAAGAATTAAAATTTTCGCTCTAAATTCCGCAAAAGTTAAGAAAGTGAGTCAAAACTTTGTACTACATGGAAATATGATGCAGCGATATTAATTACAGAATTTTCGTTGTCATGTGTAACGTAATTTGTTCCTTTTTTATAGATAATACATTTTTAACTTTTAATTTGTGTTGTTTCACAAGCCACAACCAAAAGTATAGAGGTAACGATATTTAAAAAATGCTAATTAAAATGAAAAATGATGCAAAGTAGAATTTTGCACGTTGCTTCCTGATTAAATCTCATTTTTCACAAAGCTTCCTCTACGAGGAATCCAAAGTTAATATATAGACTTTCTCATAGATGCGGCTTTGTGAAAGATGAAATTTAATGAGGAAGCAACGTGCAAAGTTGAATTTTGCATAATTGTTTCTTTATATACAGTAAAATAATAAATAGTATAAAAACGAATTTGTAATCGCAGTGATTCGTAAGTTTAAAAATGACAAATAAATTTTCTATAGAATATTCATTTGGGGATTTTCGGGTATCGAGACTTTGGCTGATGTAACAGCTTTCCGAAATTCCTTAAGCTCATCGATGAGCAATTCTCTCTGTTCGCGATCGTGCTTTCTCTGAATCTCAAATTGCCTTTCCATCCAAGCGTGATGTTGGCGTTGCAACAATTTCTCGTGTCTCAATACTTCGGCCATGACGATTCTCATCGATTTGAGCGCCGGAGAAACCTTTTTTGACTTAGTGTGCAAGGGTTTCATCGCGGCTCGCTTTGGTCTACGGACTGGCGAGGAAGGATCAAGTTTCTCGGGTGATTTACGCGACGGTCCAGGACTTTCGTCACTGCAAGTCTCATTAACACGATTTTTATTAATCGAACAATTTTTTCTTGTACTATTTTTTCCAAAATTCTTTTGTCCTGTGTCATTATCAACGTTTTCCCCTGTTGACTCTACCAATGGATCCTCTTTGTCGTTTTGATCGTCCTCATCGTCGTTACTCGTGCGCATTTCCCTTTCATCGATTTCTTCGAAATCACACGCATCTCTTTCTTCATGAACGCTTATTCGATCGTCCATAGACTCATCTGAGAAACGTAAAAATTGATAAATTCACGTTAAAAAAAATGTAACGTTATTATAATATGGTGATTAATATTTTTTGCCAGTACTTTTTTTTTTTTTGTACTCTCGATGCTTCGTAAACTTACCACAAATCGTTTCTACGGGTAGCCAAATTGCGCTGATATCATCCTTCTCTTCCCCCTCGATTTTTGGTAATTTCCTTAATTTCTCAATTCTCCCAGCGGCATTCGAGTAACTATGATCGCTAAAAGATTCCGACAGGCTCGTAAAATTCGCGTCAACCTGTTCCAATTTTCTCACAGTCCTTAATTTTCTCTGTTTAGGCTGTCTGAATATGGCATTAAGTTTATCGAAAAATGGACAATCGTCAATAGCTTTCTTGGTATTACCAGCCCTGATACAGCGATAATAACTTTTCCTCAAGTTTCGCAATTTTATTTGTATCTGCATTGCCGATCTCGTGTATCCCTGTTCGCGCATAGGTTCGACAAGTTTACAAGTTATTTCAAAAGACAAACGATGGGCAATGAGCCTCGCGAGATTAAGATCATTCAAGAGTGTTAGCATTAAATTTGTCTCGTCGTCGGACCACGAGCGACTTCTCGAGTGTTTTATCTTTTCCGATGTTAGAAGCATCGTATCATCCTCATCATATTCATCCTGTTGATCCCGGGCGTTTAATTGATCAATCGCCTCGGACGTGCAAAAATCGGGAATAGAAAAATCGCTGGAATTGAAAATACTTTCGTAAAGTGAATAGAATGAAAATTGCCTAATTGCCTCTTCAAGAGTTTTCGCTTGTTGTGCATTTAAATAATTATTTTGAAGATTATCCAGTTTTCTTTGTATCTGATATTTCGATCTCATGTAACCGCTGTCTTTCAGAGCGTCTTTTAGCTTTTTCGCAGATTCCTCGGTATTTTTCGAGGCCTCTTCAGTGAGATTAAGCGCTTTAATCGATGTTAAAAGTACAATAGTCTCTTCTTCGGACCAATAATCACCTTTGTCTTTCACAATATTAGGCTCTGTTTTTGGCTTTGTTACCGTGACATTAGTGTCATTTATAAAATCGGGAGTGGACATTGAACCCCACAAAGTGTGGAGATACTCGAGATTCATGTTTTTCAAAAAAAAACTATTACCACGACAATTATGCCTATACTCTATGTACATTTTTCTCAACTCAATCAATGCCAATTTCACCTGTTCAGTCGTTGCGCAAACGCCTCGCGCTATCAACATTTTGCTTATCAGTCTAATTGCTCCAGGCGAAAAAGACTGCAGAGTAAGATCAGGCGCAAGATTCAAATCTTTGATAACGCCGAGCATTTTTTCTATTCCCCTTTCCGAGGTAACTTTGATGTCCTCGATAATATCGTTATTAGTTGCGTTATTTATGTCCGAATCGTCGTCACCTTCGTTACCGTAAATTTCGGCGAGTAATTCGTAATACGGGCATTCTTTCAGTGCCAACGGCGTGCAACCCTTTTTCTCACAGGTCAAATAACTTTTTCTCAGATTCTTCAATTTGCCGGTTATCTGAAAAGCCGTTCTGCTGTAACCAAGAAGCGGCTCAACCAGCTGTCCCAGTTGATTACTCGACGGACAGCCTTTCATCAAATTGTTTGTTTTTATTGTATTTAACAGCGCTACAACCTCCTCGCTCTTCCAGTTATTCGCTCTGCACGGCTCCTCCTTTAAGCTCCAAACTTGATCTATCGCCATGTCCATTCTTTCTCAACCTGTTAACGACATTATAATTATTATCTAACGTGTTGCATTTTGCCTCAAATTCTACAAAAAAATTAACCCAGGATATTACATATAATAAAATTATAAAATGTTTCTCTGAATTCTTAGAATTTTTATAAAATTATAACAAAGAAAACAGAAATTGGATTATTATTATTATTATTATTATTATTGTTATGATAAAATGATAATTTTTTGAATTGTTATCAATTTTATAAAATGGTGACAAAGAAAATGGAAAGCACACCATATTATTATTATTATTATTATTATTATTATTATTATTATTATGAATGTTTACAGCTATGTAATTATTATTGAAGATGACATATGAAAAAAAAAAGCACAAAAATGTGAAAAATATAACAAAGAAAAAAATGTTAACGGAGATAAAACGAAAAAACAAATAATAATAACAAGTGAGAGTGTAGCATGTAAAAAATGAGATGTAATGTCTCAAAAAAAGGGTTAAGAGAACTTACTGTACTTTTTTAGAATCATTCGATTTGATTTTTCACGGTTAGGAAGGACAATACGATTTTCGTTATGATGAGGAATGTTTTATTTATATCGCGGGAGGGGATTTGACAACAAGCAACAAGCTAGAGTCAACGTAGCTTTTTAGGCAGCTCGTTTTATGAGCAGCGCCGCTCTGGCCTAACTGATACACATATATTATATACATTGTATAGTTACAGACTGTGTATATATATATATATATATATATATGGTGTGTAGAATGTGATTATACATAGAAAGTACAAATGAGAAATCTCGACCAATCAAGAAAGAGAACGTGAGGGTATAATAATAAAAATAAAAAAGTCGTTAGTTCGAAGCGGTGTAAAAGCTTTGAATATCATTCGTTGAAGTAATTCACACTGTTAATTTATGTGACTATTATTATAATAGTGTTTCGTCTCTGTTGTTGGAGAACAATAAAATCGCGTGTAATTTTTAATTGTCATAAATTTACATATGAAGCTTGAGTCAATTTTCATAAACAAATTCGCGAATAATATTAGATAAAAGTGAATGTGAAATATATAATTTTTCCATTCTGTGAGTATGCGCCATATTTATTAATTTTGTTCACTCACGCGCAGGTTTCATAAAAACAGTTAACGAATTAATTCGAAAAAAAAAAAAAACAAACGAGTCTGAGCGTTTGTTTACACAAAATCAGTGCTAAATGTTTTTAATATTGTTTCTAAAAATTTAAATTAAGACATTTCTATACAAGAAAAACGTAAATCAGCGATAGATTTACAAATAAAAATATTTCACTAACGGGAATTTCGAAGTAATTGAGTTTTTAATTTTTCCTAAGAATAAAAACACCGTCCAATCAGAATAAAAGTTGTCCCGCAGTGAAATCATAGTGAATCGCGGTTTAAAAGTGCATAATGACATTTTAATATATTTATTTAATACAGGCGCGTAAAAAATTACGCGAAATCCAAGCTTCTGAATTTTGTTTTTCGGATTATGAGAAAGAAGAAAGTGCATCATCAGATATTGTCATTAATTTTGAAGAAACTGAAGGAAAGACACGAGGACCGAAGTTAAGGATGCAGTACAGGTAAACAATTTTGAAAATACTTATCCCGAAATTTTCTACGTTACCGAAAAAAAAGCACGCTAAAATTATTAATCTTATTTTTTCAAAATTTTCAACCCACATGGCAATTGTGGGTAAAAATGGGCCGAGACATAACATTTTAAAAACGCATGTTTGCAAAAAACTTACTACGACAAATATGCACTTTCTGTGTACATTTAAGTTTTAGCTTAATACAAAAAATTGAGAAATCCGTGTGTGCCGACATTTTACGAAAAATGATAACATCAAAAGCACAAAAGTATAAAAAGCGTCTATTTTCCCGGCACGAAGTACCTCCGTTTCCCGTCGTGCGCCATCTTGGCTATTCTCTCCGCGTGTATAACCTGTACAACATCCTTCAGTCGTTTTTTTTTCTTTTTCCATAATACTTCAAAACACATTTACATTAAATTTGTAAAAATCATTTTAATACTCATTAATGAATATCGTATATCGTACAAAACATGTGTTATTATTATAAAACTGGATGACGTCATTCAACCAAATATCCCGTCAGGAGATAACCGCCTAAATCGCTGGTTAATATATCGGGATGCGTTCTGTTGGGCAGCACTTGGTAAGATCGAAGAAAGTTCGTTAAAAGCTTTAGATTAACGACATCGCGTCGTTGTTTCAAAGCGACGTACGTATCCTGAAGCGGCTCTCTGTAGCAATGATAGATAACGAAAGGTCTCGAAGTTCCTAAGAACGGGAGTAGAGCCTCGACGATATTCAGAGGATGTTCCTTCGCTATTACGACCAATCCTTGGACTTTAGTGTCTCTGCAATGATCCACCGCTTTTCTTGTTTCCAACAGCCATTTTGGCCTCTTTGCTTCTACAGTCGAATTTTCATCGTCGTTCTGTTTTCTCTTTAACGGATTTATAATTTCAGCTACTTTAGTCAACTTTTCATCTTCCGATTTAACGGTTTTTACGGTTTCAGCATCTTTCGGAGTCTCTTCGTTTTCAGCTTTTGCGGTGATGCCCAAATTTCCATTCGTTCGACTATTTGAAATAGACAGAGAACTCTTCCATGCTATTTCCTCCATAATGGCAGCTTCGCCCTGATGATGAAGTCTCAAAAAGCTGTAGAGATTAACGGCGAGCAAACGATCTAGTTGTTCGCCGGGATAATTCATAGCTTGAACGAGTGTTGTTTGAGCTTGATTGCCGGGATGGAGATGAATGATGATTCCGTCCGTTCCACGGCCTATTCTGTTTAACATTGCGGAAGCTGGAAGTCCCATAGAACCGCTGTCGTAAAGCATATAAGTACCTTGGGCTTTAACGTCGCAGTACGACAAGATTTGCGCTAACGCTTCCATTCGCAAGCAGCTTATTCTGGCGTAGTCTTGTTTGAAATATATTTCCTGTATTAAATCGATGGTAGGCTTGCGAATGGTCAAGTAACGGTAATACTTGCGCTCCTTCTTTTTAATGTATTTCTCTTGTGAATATTCGGTCTTTGTGGCAAATGATTTGCTGTTTTCAATGAGTCGCCCAACGATTTCGTTGCTCGACTTTCCGGACTCGCGAAGATCCTCGATCTCCTCTTTCGAGAGCATTTGCGATGTTCCGTCGTCTTTTATTGATCTGTTGTCCGTACCGCTTGTCATATCTTTGCGTAATTCTTCGGCTGTCTCAGCACGTTCAGCCACTTCGAGGCTGAAGATTTTTCGATTTTTCTTCGATTGTATCATCTGAAAGGTCGTCCAGAATGGCTTGTTCATTAAGCCCTTCATCTCGACTTGCTCTTTTCCTAACGTTAACGCACCGTTCTCCGACACTTTGCACAGCTTACGAAAATTTTGCTTTTGCACGATCACGTAGGCGCCGACTTTTATCAGATTATCCTCGATTGAGGTCATTATTGCTCGATTGTTTTGTCTCTTGACAGAAGAGATGTATTTCTGTGTTTTTTCTGGACTTTTTTTCTCTCCTTTTTTTCGAGATTTTGAGGTTAGGCGCGTCCACGTGGATCCGCACTGCGTCGACTCCGGATTGGCTTAGACGAACGCGAATGAAAAACGAACGCGGGAAATCATAGGAAATTTGAAAAACATTAAATTTAATAATACGTGTATAATAAAAATTACTAAATATTGCGTTTAGCAAAATAAAGCGAAAATAATAAGTTTTGATTTTTTTATTTTATAGCTACTACAAATAATTGTAGAGATGGGCAAAACAAATGGAATAGACTGCTGAAAGGGGAGATTAAATATAGTTTGTGTATATATTGCCGAGAGTATGAGAAAGAGGTGGATAGACAAAGTAGAATTAGGTGTAGAAGTTACATGTAAAACAAGATATATTCTAATCCCTTAAAGGGCGAGAATGGCTGAATAAATGTATTATGATTATTATTATTATTATTATTATATATACTACAAATAATTTTTTTTTAATTTCGAAAAAAACTATTTTTTTAATCAATATTTAATTCTGGTTGAAATACTTGATTAAAATATCTGAAATAATTTTTTTTTAATTTACTCGATACTCTAAACAATTTGAAAAAAAAAAAGAAAAAAAAATTTAAATAAATGTATTATTATTATTATTATGTATACTACAAATAATTTTGAAATTTTTTGAAAAGATCATTTTTTTTATCGATATTTAATTCTGGCTGAAATACGTGATTAAAATATCTGAAATAATTTTTTTAATTTTTCTGATACTCTAGAGAATTGGAAAAAAATAAATGTATTAACCCTTTTCGAAAGCATGTGAAACTATCGCGACCGATTTATCATAAATGGTTCAACAGTTAGTATTAATAAAATAAAATAAAAAATTATGCATCAAAATTTGTTTTTTAAAAAAATTTTTTTTTTTAAAGAGGATATTTAGGAAGTAATCTTAAAGAGGTGTGAAAAAAATACACTTTCGTAGGAATAGTTGATTTCCAGCAAATTTATTGTAGATAAATAATACGGTTTGTTTGTTGTTTTTTTTTCTTTTTCATTGACATTCCATACTTTAAGCTAGTATTTATGCGGTGACAACATGATTGTAAGTAAAGCGAAGGGTTGTTGAATCATCGGACGATCTCATGGCCATCGATAATCGGATGGAATGAATGTGATGAAAATTCGGTCAGTGTCATAATATTTGGGCTTCGGTGTCTTCAGGCCTCAACTTCATCGTGAGCTACCCTCTTCTCATCGCCCTTCAGGGACCAATCGGGTTTCTTCTGCGAATACGAAATGACTATGATTAATTTTACATTCGATGCTATGAATTTCTTTTTTTTTTTTAGGGGGATAAACCAACAATCATGGGAACATTTCTGACTATTCTACTGGTGAACACGTGTATAACAAATAACTAAAGAATAATAATATTATTCAAGACATTTGTTATGAAAACATTCCCAATCGTTAAAAAAAAAAACTAAAATAAA
Source organism: Perithous albicinctus (assembly GCA_964016905.1). Taxonomy (NCBI): domain Eukaryota; kingdom Metazoa; phylum Arthropoda; class Insecta; order Hymenoptera; family Ichneumonidae; genus Perithous; species Perithous albicinctus. Next base: position 20,978,153 of record OZ024693.1, on the reverse strand, counting down.
TGTTTAAAAATGTATTTTCTGTTCTTCATGAATTCTTTGATTTTACATTTTAAAAAATCAGACTGATTAGCCTATTTTAAACATCGAAGAAAAAAAAATCTGAAAATTTTTTGTAAAAATCAAACACTTCCAAAACAATGTAATGTCAATAAATGTCTACATTTATTTTTCAAGGGTTTAAATCAACAATCGTGGGAACCAGAGAACTATTCTACTGAAAAAAACATGAATAAAAAAACTAATGAGATAATTAAGACATACAGGTATTAGTGAAGCTTACTAATTAACTAAAAAGTCTTGATTAGTAGAGAGATGTTTTTCTTACCTCCTCGTACCAGTTTCTCGCAGCATTATTTTTTAGTTTAGATATTTATTAAAAGTTGATGTTTGTTTAAAAAAAAAAGAAAACAAATTAATAGAAGAAAATGGAAATTAAAGTAGTCGGAAAGCCGAAGGAATATACGAAGTAAGAAGAATACAGATAGACTATAAAATATTTAACGGACGAAACGTAGAGTTTTTTGTTACATAGGCGAATAGTATTTACAGTAGAGATAATGCAGTTTATAATATATAATATAATTTACACCGCGAACGCGCTAAAAAAAAAAAAGGAATTATTACAATCCTGTGGAAATTAATGAAAATAAGAAGAAAAAAAATGTTTGTGAATTCATCAGGTTTGCAGGTTTGAAATAGCCGAATTCTCCTCGTATCCTGTAATTTGTGCCCTTTGAGGGGGAAAAAAAAAAAACAACATTAAGCACGTTCGGGCATTTATAGAGCGCGCGGATAACAAAAATTTAGACACATTATCGTTTATAATTTAATATTTATATTGGTGGTTTTCGGCTAGCTCGGTGTCGGGGAATTATTACTTCTTCGTTTGCCACTCCGCCTTCTCGGATTTCTTCGGCTGTGCGATAGAATTGCCTCATGTATTTTTTTTATTCATTATTAATATATATTTGTTGTTGTTTTTTGTGTTTTTTTTTTTAAATTCGAGATTATTGCAATTTCATGATTTTCTTACCTCCTTATCTTCCTCCTCAAGCGTGAATTCCTTCTTCTTCACTTGCTTCAGTTGGTTACGGAAGTTAAATTCGGCTGCCTTCTTTTGCAGCTTAGCGAATTTGCTCTCGTATTTGGATACCTTCTTCAGGGTTGGCTTCATGCTGAGGTAACAATTTAATACCGATATATGGTCAGCTTGAATTTCTACATATCGGAGAAATCTGCAGTCGGTAAGAAAGGAATACTTACAATTTACCTCGGAGGTCGTTGACTTGTCCGTTGAGGTCTGAAATCTGCGCGAATATGCAAAAATGTATATTAAAATATTGAAAAGGAATAATAAGGCAATTAATTAGTTTATATCATCCACGAGTAAGCGACACGTGAAAACATAGATATTGATTTTAAGGCAATGTGACACACTGATGGGTCGGTAAGAAAATCTGTAATCCAATTAACTACCGAAATAATTAATAATTCAGACGAAAATACATTTTTGATTGACTATTATTTATTCTGCAGCGGAATGAAGTTCGATTTTTTTTAATTAAAAAATTGAGTTTTTTTTAAATTAAAATAAAATTGAGTTTTTTTTAAAATAAAAAAAATTGAGTTTTTTTTTTAATAAAAAAAATTGAGTTTTTTTTTAAATAAAAAAAATTGAGTTTTTTTTTAAATAAAAAAAATTGAGTTTTTTTTTTAAATAAAAAAAATTGAGTTTTTTTTTTAAATAAAAAAAATTGAGTTTTTTTTAATTAAAAAATTGAGTTTTTTTAAATAAAAAGATTGAGTTTTTTTAAATAAAAAAAATTGAGTTTTTTTAAATAAAAAAAATTGAGTTTTTTTAAATTAAAAAATTGACTTTTTTTTTTAAAGTCAATTCGATTACAGGTTTTGATACTGACTGTCATATCGACTTAAGGTAAATGTCGACATACCGACAGATTACCTTATGAAGAAATAAATAAAAAAAAAATAAAAAAAAAGAAAAAACCAAAACGTTAAGATTTTTCATCCAGCGAAGAGAGTTAACTGCCACACGATCCGATGCTGAAAAGAACACGTTGCGTATTACGAATTAATTGATTGCCCAATCACAACAGAAAAAACCCAATATCGTCATTCCTATAAAATTACATTTTTGAACACTAAAAAAATCCTTCGAGTCTGATTTATTTTTACAACTTTCGTGTGGTTTAAAAAATAATGAAATAAATGTTACGATATTGGGAATTCCTCGTGATATACGTAATCGATAGTAAAAAAAAAAAGGCACATAGATAGAAAAAGGAATAGAGTAGAATAGAGAAGGAGAGTTTTATTAATCCAGAATACTGCTTTTTTTTCGTTGGCTGTGGTTGTCATATTATTTATAAAAAAAAAAATAAAAAAAAAAAACAAATAAAAAAGATGCAAAGCTCGTGATTATGGCAGATTGTTTAGTTTGCAGGCTGGCAGGCCGATAACGCGGAAGAAGGAGACTCGTTATTTAATTTTGGCAATCGCAGCTTTTGATTTTTTTCAAAAATTTTTAATTTTTTTTTTTATTGATATTTTTCCCCTCTTTCGTGGGTTTAATTGTACCTCGTAGTCCTTCTTCTTAACGATATATTCGATATCGAATTTCTGATCTTCGAGACCAATGATCCTGGTGTGGTACTCGCGCAGCACACGCTTGAGGGTCTCTGCGTGTTTATCGAGAAAATATCGTGTCTTAATGACGATTTGTGTAATCGATTCGATTGCCGAATTTCATTTTTCAAAAACAAGATGTGTAATGGCGAGATAATGAAGGACGTTTAGTTTTACTTTTTATTTAATACAACTAGAAAAGAAAAAAAAAAGATGTTACCCTCATTGGCGTCGTCGACGAGCCTCGGCTTTCCGCAACGCTGTTCAATGATGCGCCTCCTTTCAGCGGCTTTCCTCTCCTGCTCCTTTTTCAGCTCTTCAGCGGCTTTCTTACGCAGCAGCAACTACGAAGCATCACGAATGAATTAGTATTAGAGATTTACATTAAGGCGTAAGAGGGATTCCCTGGCGGATTTGATCGACAAAAGACTGACTGAAATTTGATCGTTCGATAATGGAATGAAAATCCGACTCTAAATGTTGATTTTGTGATTTTGTTAAAAATAGTACATTACGATACTAGTGCGATGAAGCTTTTTTTTACGAGTCCGAGTTTCATACGAGATCAGAAAAAGTTTCTCGCACGAGTTTCGTGCACAAATTTGTCGCACCAGTGCGAGAAGTGGGCACTTCTCGCACTGTGTGGTATAAAACAGTACATTACGACACGAGTGCGGTAAAACTTTTTCTCACGAGTGTTGTAATCTCGTACGAGTGAAGAAAAAGTTTCACCGATGATTATTGTGAAAAATTGTCCGTGCGTAAAATGTACTTTTTCGCACGCAGTGAAGTAATAGTACATTATGATACCAGTGTGGTAAAACGTTTTCTCACGAGTGTTGTAATCTCGTACGAGTGAAGAAAAAGTTTCACCGATGATTATTGTACAAAATTGTCCGTGCGTAAAACGTACTTTTTCGCACGGAGTGAAATAATAGAACATTATGATACGAGTGCAGTAAAACTTTTTCTCACGAGTGTTGTAATCTCGTACGAGTGAAGAAAAAGTTTCACCGATGATTATTGTACAAAATTGTCCGTGCGTAAAACGTACTTTTTCGCACGCAGTGAAATAATAGTACATTACGAAACGAGTGCGGTAAAAAAAATGTTTCACGAGCGTGAGTTTGCAGCACGAGTCAAAGGCAAGTGTTCCAATCACACGAGTGGGGAAAACAATTTCTCGCACAATTTTCGTATGCAACTTTATTTCACTAGTGCGTAAAGTAGGCGCTTTACGCACCGAGTGAAATAAAAACGATTTTTCGTACTCAGCCTTTGAGATGATTAAAAAAAAAGAAAAAAAAATCGATCCGCAAGAGAATTTAGAATAATTTTGTTGTTTCTTACTCGGAGTTTCTTCTTTCTTTCAGGGGTCATGAAACCCTTCTTTGCCTTCTTAGCCTTGGAGGCTTCCTCAAGGCGGGCGCGGACCTCGGCCCTCTTCCTGTCGGTCTCCGCCTGCTTCCTCTTCTTTTCCTAAATTTTTTTTTGTTTCGTCGTTCGAAAAACTTGTAAAATTACTTTTTGAAGATTGAATTAAAAAAAAAAAACCGCCGCCGCCGGAATTGCAGTGGATTCACGGTAAGGCTTGTAAAGTCTTTTTTACCAATAAATAGTCAAATTAATGAATACGCATGCAATTCTAGTAAGATCTCTGCTAAAAAAAGACTTTGTTTTTTTTTTGTACTCTGTACAAAATCTTACGTACATCCTCGATGCGTTTTCTCTGTAAATGAGAGAAAAAAGAAGAATTGCACGATTAATCGAGACGTCCATGGTCTGCCTTATCGATACCATTATCGATAACAGCAAAATTTTCGTTGCAACGCTCGTTGCAACTATGTTGCCACATGCAAAGCAGTTTAAGCAGAGCTTCCAAACATCCTGTAGTTACACTTCATTTACCCGTATATTATTCAATATTTCATAATTTCAAAATAAATAAATAAATATTAATATATATTTTGTTTTCCCTTCTAAATTAATGTCATTTAAATAAATTAATTTTCGAGATTTTACAAATTTAATTGAATAAAAAGCATCTTTTATTTCATTAAATATAACAACAACTTGTAACATTTATTTTGTCCATTTTTTTTTGCTCTCATTAAATCTCAGAGTAACATAATTAAAAAATTAATTATAAAAAAAAAAAAAAAAATTAAAGCATGCTTAGGTCACGTAATTGAGTTTCCATCGAATAATAATGACAACCAAATAAATGATAATTGAATAAAAAGTAGGCGTATTTCGTGAGCAACCACAGGTGACCATCTCTGGTTGCAGCTCCGAATATTTCGGCGTTCACGCCTTTTTAAATGATATATACCGGCGGTATAGTTGGCAACATTTCAAGCTAACAGCACGGATTTAACACCGACAAGCTTCCCGAAAACAAAACGGTCTTGATACCAGTAATAGCAACCCCCACTGAGCTACGTCAGCTCGAAGGAATTTCGTAACAGAGGATTTTCGAGTTTACAATAAGTTTGTAAAATAGAAGAAAAAAAAAAGAAAAAAAAAAAAAAAAGCATGAAGCGAGCTCGAAGGTGAGAGCGCAGCCAGAGACCCTAAGACGGGCATTGGTAAAGCTCCGATGCTGCTAAAGATACAGTCGACGATGCTTCAATGGTGCGTGGGCGTAAATCTAATTCCGTCGTGGCTCGACTACGGTGCGGCTGTGTATTTCCAATTTCGAGAGAAAAAAAAGGCAGAAAAAGGCATTCGACAATTTTAAAACATGCACAATTACCGACACATTCGGTCGTTTGCAAAGCGATAAAAGCCTCGTTGGTACCTCGACTATTTATAATTATACTGTTTTTTTTTGTTTTTTTTTTTTTTTAATTCCATAATTCCAGACGATCCAAGTAAGGTTTTTTCCCCCGGAAGATGAATTGCGTCATCGGAGTATCGTATTTCCAGAGCAGGCGAAAATAGAACGAGAAAAGAAAAGAAAAAAATAATTAGAAAAATGATCGTCTTAAAAAAAATCTGGGGTTTTTTTAAATTTTGAGCAGATTTTTTATTGTCGTTATTATTAGCTTATCGAAACCCACCTAACGTCGTCGTCGATGGCCATTTTGATGTTTTCTTGCTGAGATCGGCTGCTGCAACAAAATTCAACCATTATTTATTAATAAAAACGAGTGATTTTGAGAAAATTTTTTTAATTGAAAAATAAGTTTGTGGAATGCTAAAATACTCGAAACAAATTAGTTTAAAAAACTAACAAATAATTTTTTTAAAACATCTTTTTCCTTTTTTTAAATACCTTTTTCTTTTTTTTTGCAATATTTACAATTTTTTTTAAATACCTTTTTTTTCTATACATTCATTAATGACCATTCATATAATTACGACTTTGAATAAATCTAATTAACAAAAAAAAATTGTAAGATTTCTAATTATCATCATTTTTCAAGACTCTATATGTTTTATTCATTTTTTTATATTAATACTATTTTTTTTTTTTTTTCAAATGACCTAAATGAAAAAAAAGCTTAGCATTTCGAAAAAAAAAAAAATATTCTGTGATTCCCAAAAAAATTAAAAAAAGAAAATTCTGTGGAAAAGTAGCAGCATATTAATTCATTAATTTTCTTGACATTATAAAATACATTTTATTAATGGGAGATCATAAACAGACGATAACAGATCAGAGTTTGTGATAAAAATCTTAAGCAGAACTTTCAAAGTGGCAAGACTGCTGTCAATTAGATGCCTATTGCTCAACAGATTATTTTTTTTTTTAAATACAATTTTCCTTTTTTTATATGTTTAATTTTTCTATTTAGTCTTTAGTCTTAGTCGCCATTCATACATATGCAACTTAAAATAAATAAAATTAAAAAAAAAAAACAAAAAAACCTTAATTTATCACTTGATTAAAATACACGAATCACTTCTGGACGATTTCTAGTGAGGGTACGTGAAAAAAAAAAAGTATTTTTAATCCATCACCAGTTTAATTGTAAAAACACACTTTTTTCCAATTTTATTTAGTGAAATTTTGTTCACGGTTAGGATAGTTAAAAAAAAAAAAAAAAAAAAACGGCACGAGAAACACTTACTGTCGAAATCTAAGGAAGGAATATGAGGTTGCCGCTGGTTGAACGGTTCCTCGGTGGCTGACTATGCCGTCGGGAAAACTTGTACCTCGACCTCCTCCTCGGCGACGATCACGAGCAAGAGTCGCCACACAAGCGACGCCGCAGGACGACTTGATTGGCTGGAACGGTTTAAGGCAAGCAGCGCGGCACCCGCACTAAAATTAGTATGAAACTGAAAACCGAGCCGCGACCCCCCAACACACTGTCTTTCTTCCCAAGTCACACCCGGCGCTATATACCTCCGCCCCCGCTTTTCCATCTTCTTTCCGCTGCTATTGAAATGCCGATAACGAATAATGAGAATTTTTGAATTAATTTTTTTGCCATTTTTTTTCTTTCCATTTTCATATGAAATTCATTTGTTTTACTCGTCGTTCAAAAAATCTTTGCAAATTTTTATTGACTAACGTTTCTTTAGTCAGCGAATTTTAATGCACAACCGAAATGTTGAATTAATACATTTTTATAAATTTCCGGATTTTATATTAAAATTTCATAATTTTCGAATTATTTAGCATCGATTTTACTGTAATTTTATATTTTACCATTATTTTCTATTTTTAATATACGACTTTTGCTATTTAAAAAAAAAAAAAATTTCTAATAATAGGATTTAATAGCAAATTTATAAAAATAAATGTTTCCCACAAAAGTTGTTAGTTTTGACATGACGAATTTTTTGGTAAAAAAAATATCATGGTTCCATTTTTTTTTAAATATTTGCCGTCGTATTTCCGCCATTTCGAGTGTTGGACCAATTTTTTAATTTCTTTAAATATACGATTTTTGCGATTTTTTAAAATATTTTTTTTTCTAGTAAATGAGGATTTAATAGCAAATCTTAGAAAAAAAATTTTTCCCACAAAAGTTGTTAGTTTTGACATGACGAATTTTTTGGTAAAAAAAATATCATTGTTCCATTTTTTTTTAAATATTTGCCGTCGTATTTCCGCCATTTCGAATGTTGGACCAATTTTTAAATTTATTTAATGTACTCCTTCGAACCTTTTAAAAGTGTACTCAAAACTCAAAACTTGATGTGGGCAGTATTTTTCAAAATAAATCAAAGTGGAAGATCGAAAATGGGACACCCTGTATATAGATGTGAAAATAACGTGGATTTACGTTGGAAACAAGATGAATCTAAAAATAATCCAAAGTATAAAGTTGGTAGCTGGTGTGTCCCGTCGGTTTTTACTTCTCACTATAACTAAAACAGCAACGTCACAAGTGTGACTTGGAGAGAACAGGGCAGTTGTGATATACTTTCGATACACTTGGCATATATTCGTGATATACAAATATACTGCATTGACATTACAGTTTATTGACACGATTTCGTTTAATCGAAACTTTTGTTAAATTAAACATAAATTGTATTTTAGTCTTAATAATTAATGAAAATAAGTAAAATTCTAGTAAAATTTATACGAAATTCTCTTATAAAATTACAGTAGAATCTTAATTTTGTAATCCTAATAATTATTATAATTTTCATACGAAAAATTTAAAATAAAATTACTGAAGTGTTTTAAAAAATTTCCAAATTTTCATTACTTTCGTTTGCTATGTTAAATTTAATATATTGAAAGAAAATTATCGTCTTAAAAAAAAATCTGGAATTTCTGATTTTAAGCAGATTTTATTGTTGTTATTATCAGTTTATTGAAACCCACCTAACGTCGTCGTCGACGGCCATTTTGATGTTTGTTTGCTGAGATCGACTGCTGGAACAAAATTCACCCATAATTTATTAATAAAAATGAGTCATTTTGAGATAATTTTTAAAAATGAAAAAAAAAAAATGTTGTTGGAATGTTAAAATACTCTAAAGAAATCAGAATATACAAAAATTGTTCAAGCATATGTAATATTTACAATTTTTTAAAAATATCTTTTTCCATTTTATAAATATCTTTTTTTTTCTATCCAGCCATTAATGACCATTCATATAATTACGACTTCAAATAAATCTGATTAACAAAAAAAATTGTAAGATTTCTAATTATCATCATTTTTCAAGACTCTATATGTTTTATTCTATTTCTTTTTTTTTTCAAATTTTTTTTTCAAATGACTGAATGAATTTTTGAAAAAAAATATTTTGTGAATCCGACAAAAATAAAAAAATTAAAATTGTATGGAAATTTAATTTCTTTTCTTTTTTCTATTTTCTTTTAATGAAAATAAATAAAATTACAGTAAATTTTATACGAAATTCTCTCATAAAATTACAGTAGAATCTCAATATTGTAATCCTAATAATTATTATAATTTTCATACGAAATATTTCACACAAAATTACTGCAGTGATTTATAAAATTCCCAAATTCTTTCATTATTTTCGCATCCTATCTTAAATTAAATATATTACTTTATAAATAAATACATTCACTTTTGTGCTGTAAATTTTCAGTAGATTTTTCTTTTAGCTTTCCTCGTCGAAATATCATTATGAAGTCTCTCTTTGAGTTCCTTCCAAGTTAATCCTTTCAATATTATCGCAGAATCATCGAGTATACACTGAGAAAAAGAGATTGGTTTAACGAAATCCTTCGGACGCGGATTCTGTGAAAATAAATGTTTAGTCAGAGAAACGATATATTTTCGTTTTTCTGCAACAGTCATTCCTGGTGTTGAGCAAACGATCTCATATGTTTGAGGTCGTCTGATGTGATGTTCTGCTGACTAAATATTTATTTCGCAGCTTAGTGGATTTAGTCGAACCAATTTTCTTTTCTCATTGTAACCAATAATTTTCCAAACGTTATTAATAATACAGACGATGGACCCATTACTGACCCCAGTGTGGTGTGCACCTTAATTTATTGACCATTCAAGTGCTACTTCCAATTAGTCTGTGAAATAACTCCTAATTAGTCCAAACCACAAAAGCCCCATCTTTCCAATTCAGACAGCAGTACTTTATGATCTGGGGTTTCAAATGCTTTGCCAACGCATCGTCAAAAGTGCAACATTAGTTGGCACGAGTAGAACGGGAGGGAGTCAGATGAAAATCGCTAATTTATTTATTGACGAATAGTCTCATTTGTTTGTTACAACCAGAAATTTGGTTTTTTCTTAAAAAAAAAAAATATAAATTATTCTTGGCCTACTCTTGAACTGTGATGGAAATACTTGTTTTTTTTAGACTTTGATTTTATGGACAAAAATTTCGGAATTTTAGACCTGGTGGAAATTTATTTTTATTCAAAAGTTGTGAAAAAAATAAATTATATAAACTTGAGAAATTTTTGTACATAAAAGAGTGTATTGAAAATATTGTTTGAGACGTAAAATTGCAGTACTTGATGCTACATTTTTTTAACAGTTTGCTAGTTTTTAGAGAAATATTGTAAATTATGAGATATCAGACTTGAAATTTTCGACACAAACGAATTTACAACGAACCATAATTGGTGACAATGTTGGCGAGAATCGATGGAGTGCTTCAAATTTTATTGCAATTTTAATTTTTTCTTCAAATTCTTGCCATTAAAATTTTTAAAAATGTAAAGTACAAAAAACGAAGAAAAAAATGGTAAAATAGTTCATGAACTATTTTACCATTTTTTTCTTCGTTTTTTGTTTACTTTACATTTTTAAAAAATTGTAATGTCAAGAATTTGTGTTTCATTTCTAAATTAAAAAAAAAATGTAAAGTACAAAAAAAAAAAAATTTAATGAGTTACCGGTAGGGCGTCGCAGGCAGAAAAAATGAATCTGCATTCGAGTTATGTGTTGTAGTTTCGTGCTGTGGTCGTGAGAAATATGAGTTACCGACGAAAGATCGAAATAGTTTGGTAGCTGGCGCGCTCTACATTTTCATCTCGTAACACAATCCGAGTAATTTGAACTTTATTCCGCTCTTTTTTTTCCTTTTTTTTTAAACTGAAACATTCTACACGTAACTAAATTTCGTCCACTCGCAGGTGAAAAATTGACAGAGTGGACAAAATGCATTTGGAGTGGTAGCATCATTTTTTTTTTTAAATTTATAGTGGCCAAGTTGATGTAGAATGCCTTATATACTCTCGAAAAAATAACGAAAATCGCTGTCATAATTAATTTTTTATGAGATTTCCACTTTTTTTAACAATATTTAATACTCGAATCGAGACGTTTTTTTTTTAAAAAACTTTTTTTTTTTTTTGATTAAAAAAAATTCAGTCGTTTCACGACTGACTTTTTCGGAGAAAAATTGACGATTCTCTTTTTTACATGAACATTACATAAACTTGAAAAATTTCATCAATTTCAGTGGAAAAAAAAAAGATCTTTTTTACTGTTTTTACTGTTTTAGAATTTTAGTGTAAAAAAAAAAAAAGTTCTTTTTTTTTACACTAAAATTCAGTCGTAAAAAAAAAGTTCTTTTTTTACGACTGAACTTTTAGTGTTTTTACTGTTTTAGAATTTTAGTGTAAAAAAAAAAAAAGTTCTTTTTGTTTTAGAATTTTAGTGTAAAAAAAAAGAACTTTTTTTTTTTTTACACTAAATTTTAGTGTAAAAAAAAAAGAACTTTTTTTTTTTTTACACTGCAATTGTTCAAATTTCTCAAGTTTATGTAACGTTCATGTAAAAAAGAGAACCGTCGATTTTTTTCCGAAAAGTTCAGTCGTAAATCGACCTACCAATCGCTTTAGAATTCATCATTTGCGCTAACCAATGGTTCGGTTTTTAGTCAGCCCCCCCCCCTCCCTTTTCCTCATCCCTTCTTTTCCTTATCGAGAGGGTGGTTTATCATCTCTCGTACACCAATGGGGGTCGGGGTGGCCGCGTGCTCTCCTCTCGTTCACAGTGTGCGAAGCTGCTACGGAGTCGGTGTAGGACGCGCGCGTTTACACAGCATCCGTTGATTCACAGCATCCGCGAGAGCTACGGAGTTCAGTCGCCGTTGAGACCGCGACACCGTCGGGCATCAGACCCGGTCACTCGTCTTAAAAAAAAAAAAAAAAAAAACAAAACAAAACAAGAAAAATTCCTTCGCGATCCACGACGATCCAGACACAATAGGATCTTTTCTAAATGTAAAAAGAAAGGAGAGAGAGAGAGAGAGAAAAAAAGTTTTAGCGAAAAAGTTTTCGTCGACGTATAAATAATTTGAAAAAGTTTTTTCGCATCAACGACACGAGAAGTGAGTTCTCTTCACTAAAGTATTAGCTTAAAGATTACAACAATATTGTACACACGACTACACTCAAAGTTTAGACGTTTCAATATGAAACTTAGAATGTACTTTGATTCGTACTTAATAATCGCGTCAAAGGTATTTTAATATTTAGGGAGAATAATTATACGCTTTCTGATTGTAATTGGAAGAGCTTTCGGTTTTTCGTGGTTTTTACCCTGATGATAAAATTGAGTGCGATCACTCAGAAACTCATCGAAATTAGTAAAACTCAGTTTGCAATTTTTATCACGTTATTATTATTATTATTATTATTATTATTATTGTTATTAATAGCATTATTTATAATGAAAAAGTTTCGTTATGTGACGTAGTCTTCGATTTCTTTTTATAAAATGAATTTTTTTTATTCAATAAAATTGGGTGGAATCACTCAGAAAATTATAAAAATTCGTAATACCTAATTTGCACTTTTTATTATGTTATAATTTTGTTTTCAATTTTTTTGATTATATTGATAAAAATATTTTATGTGAAATAGAGTTTAATTATTTTCGAATAAAATTAAATTGGATGGAATCACTGAGAAAGTCATAAAAATGTGTAATACCCAATTTGCACTTTTTATTATGTGTCTTATTTCGTTCTCAATGTTTTTTCATTATATTGAGAAAAATACTTTATGTGAACTAAAGTTTATTTATTTTCTATAAAATAAAATATAATTTATTTTTAAAAAATTGAATGCGATCACTCAGAAAATCATAAAAATGAGTTTTTTTTAATAAAATGAAATAACGTTTATTTCAATAAAATTGGGTGCAATCAGTCAGTAAATCATAAAAATTCGTAATACCCAATTTGGACTTTTAATTATGTTATCATATTATTTTCAATTTTTTTTATTATATTGAGAAAAATATTTTATGTGAAATAGAGTTTAATTATTTTCGAATAAAATTAAATCGGATGGAATCTCTCAGTAAGTCATAAAAATTTGTAATTCTCTGCACTTTTTAGTACATTATTATTTTTTTTCAATTTTTTATGATATTGACAAAAAAAATGTTACCTGAAAGAAAGTTTGTTTTCTATAAAATAAAATATAATTTATTTTTTTTTAAATTTAATGCGATCACTCAGAAAATCATAAAAATTTGTAATACACAGTTTGAAATTTTTATCACATTATTATTATTATTAAAAAAAAAAAAAAATAATATTGACAATGGTTCGCTGTGTGAAATAAATTTCAATCTGTCATTTGTCGAATATGTCAGGGTGATATCAATGTCAGGATCGATAAAAATGTTGAAGCATCGTCTCGGACGGGTAATTTCGTGAAAGGCAGAGTGGAACTGACGGTGGAACCATCAGGTACTTTCAACCGTGAGCGCATCTTATATACAAGTAAAGTTCACCTGCTATATGTACGCGTGCAACTGAATATCGATTCATTATCGGAGCCATCCATATATTCACTGGGCGATGACAATGGGCCACCCCGGTAACTTTAATAATAATTTTGTGATAGCGGGCTATCAAGTTCTCGGGGACAGTTTCATGTCCTGGCTGTGCATGTCACTCGTTCAAATTCGTTTCTAAAACTTTATTCAACAAAAAAGAAAAACCATTTTTTTGGTGTCTCAAAATGAATAAGAATATTTTTTTTAGATCAATCAACTGGATATTTAAATACATTTTTTTTTATTCGAATATATTATTTTATTGGCGATAAATAAAAAAATATATAAACTCCGAGATTACAATTAATTTTCAAATTTTATTCTTTAAGATAATTTCGAAACTCCAGTCTGGTATTTTGCTCGATTTTCTGTTCTATCTTAATTTAAGGGAGTCACCTGGAAAAAGGTATGATTAAACATTTTTATTTGTGAAAGTATTGATTTTTAAAGGAACTGACTTTTAACACTTGAAAAATGCAATTAAATACAAATAAAATATATTTTATATTTTTTATTTGAAAAAAAAAAAAATTACATTTTACTGGAAATTGTGCAATTTCGAAATTTACAAAATTGCAATTCATATATTTTTCATGAGGCTTGAATGTCAATTTTCTTTTTTATTTTTCAAATAATAGTTACACGAAAAAAAAAGTTTTTTTGTGCTTTATTTTTATGTGACATTTTTTTAAATACCTCTCTAAGATTGCTTCCAAGTCGGATTTCAGGGTATTCCCGATATTTTCCACTGTTTTAATAATCATTGCAGACTCTTTGTAAATATTTCTTGTCGCCAATTTTTTTTTTCCACAAGCAAACATTCCCAAGTGTCCCACTGCGATTTTAATAATTTTTATAAATACTTAAATAATAATTCTAATGTATTGAAAAAAATATATATTCTCGGCCGAGTCTCGAACTACGATGGAAGAACTTATTTTCAATCCCAGATTTTTTGGAAAATTTTTCAGAATTTTAAATCTGGCCGAAATTCCTTATTTACTCAAAAGTTGTGGAAAAAAAAATTATTTTGTAGCATAAAACAAGTGATAAGAATCTCAAAAAAAAATGTCCTCTTTTTTGTTGGACCAGAATATGCCAAAAAAAATTCGTCAACCAAATCCTATGTGATTTCAACCGATGACCAAGTGACTTAACTTGGAATGTCCCATGTATAAGAAATATGAAAATCGGGATGGGACACTTGGGAATATTTTTATGTGACTCCTGTATTTTATAGATTGCAAAAAAAGCTGTTGAATTTTTTTGATGTATTTTGATGAAGCACCTTTTTTTTTTTCATGTTTGTCAACTCTCGTTTGTATTTTACTGTGAAAATCGACAATATATCGAAATTTGTATCGTGAATGAGAGCGCGGGGATGAGCTTTAAACCCGAGGCAGTTTAAACGCGCTTTCACGCGTCAATGCGCGACCGGTCACAGACCGTCGCTACTGTGTAGATTGTGTTTCGGAGACACGGCAAAAAAGAAAAAAAAAAAAAAAACAAAAAAAGTATATGCATTCACGTGGCCGGAAAAAAAGTTCTCCCGAACACGGAACTTTGCTTCTTCGGACACGCTTGGGATATAAAATAAAGTGGGATTCCCTAGTTAAAGTTGCGTTCGAGGTTGAGGCGTTTTATGGAAATTCTACTATGAAAATCCAAACAATTTTTTTGGTTCAGAATTTCAAGCAGGATTTTTTTCTGTCGACATGGTGGTTAGTTTTTTTTTTTTGGAAAAAAAATCTTTTTCAGTTGGTCTTTGGTTGGTCAATTCCGTGTCCATGAGAAAAATGTCTTCAAGACTGTGAATTTATTTTTTTTTGTAACCCAATTTAGGGCAGATTTTAAAAAGCGATTCAACGCTTAGAATTCACATTTATTTTTCAATCCCTAAATTTAATTTCCGTGAGAAAAAATCTCTCTCTCTCTCTCTTCCCCGTGGACATTTGTTGTAGAATCATTTTCCACATTTCTGCAATTTTCTTCATTGGTCCCGGCGGCGTAGAGCTGGTCCAAGAATTGTGGAAGAAGAGGCGTCGTACGACGAGTAAAAGTGAAAACTCCTAGAGTAATTTACGATTGTTCGTAACAAAATTGTTGGACGAAGGGTTGTCAGGAGAGTCCCGGTGGTGTTGTACACATGATCCTCGTAATAGATTGTAGGAGTAGAAAAATATCGCTAGTCGCACATCTCTTTTTTTTTTCTGTCCCTATTTTCGTATCCTTGTCGGTGTGCCATAAAAATCTTGGTGTTCTTTTATATTTTTTTTCTCTTCTTTCCAACCTGGATCTCACTGAACATCTTCTGTGAATCGTGTAAAACTTGTCCAGCACGTTTGCCCTCAAACAAAAAACACACACACAGAGAGAGAGAATATAATCGTTCTCCTTCATTTATACTCTTGTAACGACGTCACTATAGTATCATTCCACCTCGAGGGTCACAATAAAAAGTACCTCAGAGCCTACGAGCGTTGGAATTTTCCGCATACGTCGTCATACCACAATGATACTTTGGCTCCGGGGAGATTTCCCATGTTTGAGGTATGCGTGACTATATATTGTTGCTTAGGCATTTGGGAATACCGCAGCCACAGAGGCGTTCGCATACTCGGGATAGTTGTCGATGGCAAAAGTCTTTTTTTTTTTTTGTAAATAATGCAAGAAGTTGGAGAGTCGAAATTTCTGGCGTCGTAACTCCGAAACAACGTCTTCTTCATGGATGTCACGAGGATAGAAAATGACTCTGTCGTTTGTGAATGCTACGGAAACGAAACGAAAACGGAGTTTGGAAGCATTTATGTTAATTAACAATAGCAGGAAGAAGAGGTACCCAACAGTGGTAGAATGTGGAAGCAGAGGTTCGCCTAAATTGGCTTGCATTATCCGAGTTGGTTGCACAGTGCATTCATTGATATATAGCAACTCCACCAAGTCCCTTCCACGAGTTTGTTAATTCAAGCCCAACACCGAGAGCATTAAAGATTTCAAAGTAGCGAGATACAGGAGAGCGTGTATGCTTTCACGGACGAGGCTTTTGTTTTCTACCTCGCAAAAGAGAATGGGACCTAGACAAACGGGGACCAACGGGGATACGACTATATTTATTGTTCTCGTGTGTGGCGAATAGTCTCCTTTTTTTCTTTACTAAAGCTTGGCATAGGTTCGCTTTAATAGTTTGGGTTAGGAACTTCTGAGCTACAGGTATTCATGACGGAATTGGCAAACCGAAGACCGACTTAAAATTCAACGTTTTTTGATGCAGCTGTTTTTGTTAGACTCTTAATTTTGTTTTGTTATCAATTTCCATAACTGATGTAATAAGATGTAATAAGTTTTTTTTATACAGAAATTAACCTGTTGGTGATTTTCAGTCCAATTTCCATGAAAAACTTCAAATCCATCTTGAAAGAACCACGAAAAAAATGTACGCGAGGGTAAACTGACGAAAAAATCAACTAACCCCAGAATTCATTTAGTTTTGTCGTAGATATTACGTGGAATACTCCCTTTTCGATAACCACTTGATTAGCCAAAGCTCCTAATATCACCTTAGTAATGCGTATATTAATAAAATTAGCTCTCGCTATCAGCAACTATTGAGTCTAAGTGGTTATAGTCTCCGGTATCACCCTGAACTTCTATACGAGCTGAAAATTAGCTTTCGCAGAGAGAGAGAGAGAGAGAGAGAGAGGGAGAGAGAGGGAGACTACATCAAGTCTCTCGGCACTTTCCTTAATTTCATTAATTTCCTTAATTTTATCGGAAGGCAAAGTGCGCTAATATTTCTCGAAAGTCTTGTCTTTACATTCTCGTTTGATCCGTTTCACCGTCATCGAAGATCGTTGGTAGGAGATGGAGGAGTGACTAAGAGAGGGGAGGGGAGGGGAGGGGGGGGGGGGGGGGCATGAAATGAAAAATTCCTCGCTGAGAGAACATCAGGGGTTCCCGCTTGTACGCGTCATAAAAAGCCGCATTGCCGGGGATTTCTTTCATTTTTAATCGTCGCGATGCCAGTGCCTCGTATATCCCTCATGTGTTCGCGGATATATTTTTTTTTTTACCACGAAACGTTGAACACAACACTCTGAAAACGAAGTGTGTTGCCAAGTCTGCACTACGAAAATAAAGTTTTGTCTTTGTACGTATAATTGCTGTGTTAAAGAAACACACTTGTAAGTGTGTTTAAAGTGTCTGCAATGCAAAGAATAGGGAACAATACACTGAAGAGGCGAAACGTGTTGTCAATTGTGTAGTTTTCCATCCTTCGCATTGTAGTCACTTTTAACACACTTGCAAGCGTGTTGTCTTTACGTATCATTACCGTGTTAAAGAAACACACTTGTAAGTGTGTTAAAAGTGTCTACAATAGAAAGAATAGGGAACAACACACTCGAGAGGCAAAACGTGTTGCCAATTGTGTTGTTTTCCATCCTTCGCATTGTAGTCACTTTTAACACACTTGCAAGCGTGTTGTCTTGAAGTATTATTGCCGTGTTAAAGAAACACACTTTCAAGTGTGTTAAAAGTGTCTACAATGCAAAGAATGAGGAACAACACACTCGAGAGGCAAAACGTGTTGCCAAGTGTGTTCTTGCACATCCTTCGCATTGTAGTCACTTTTAACACACTTGCAAGCGTGTTGTCTTTAAGTATTATTGCCGTGTTAAAGAAACACACTTTCAAGTGTGTTAAAAGTGTCTACAATGCAAAGAATAAGGAACAACACACTCGAGAAACGAAACGTGTTGCCAAGTGTGTTCTTGCACATCCTTCGCATTGTAGTCACTTTTAACACACTTGCAAGCGTGTTGTCTTTAAGTATTATTGCCGTGTTAAAGAAACACACTTTTAACTGTGTAAAAAGTGTCCACAACACAAAGGTACAACACACTTGGCAATACGCTTTATTTTGAAAGTGTAACGCACATACAAACAGACATTAACACACAACACATACAGGAGAAAAAAAAACACAGTGATAAAAAAGGTCGCTTGCCTTTTTTTTTTTTTTATTGTATTTCGTGTAGGAGGCTCGTTGAGGTTCTCTGGAAGAGCTAAACAGCGGTCTGGAAGCTCCGTTGCCTGCGGCAGAAACATGAGCATTGTTTAGAAACGCCCTCTGCTACTTTACGACATGAGCGGTGTAGAGTAGCGAATTCAGAAGGAAAAAAAGAAGAAGAAGAAGAGCTGGTAAAAGAAGTTCCTGAAAGTCCTTCAGAAAAAGGGACGACCCACGGATACAAACGTAGTAGGAGATATAGAAGATTCTTCTGCAAGGATAGAAAATTAAGGAAAAGCCAGCTTGAAGTAGAACGCATGCTGTAAACGGGGAAAGAAAAGAAAGAGAAAAAAAAAACGAAAAAAAAAAGCGGAAGTGAAGAGACTTGTACAAGTGTTGCAGTGTGCTGCTCGAGTGAAAGTAGAAAAGAAAGCGAGAAAGAATCCGACCGAAGAAGAGGCTTTTTAAAAGCAACGAGAGTGCAGGCTTGCGAGAAAGAAGACAAGAAGAGGAGGACAAGAAAAGAACTTAAAAAAAAAAGGAAAAAAAAATAGATGCGAGCAGAAGATAAGTCGATGAAAAAAGCCGTTTGAAGGTTCAGGAACCAAAGAGGAAGAACAAATTTTGACGGATAACACGGACTCTCACCGTGGTCAGCACCGTAAGAACAACACTCAACACTGTCCCCGACAATCAGGATCACGTGAGAGACACGAGCGAAGAGGAAAAAGGCGGGAGAACATTGTCACGTGGTTGCCGAGTTTTGTGGGGTAAACGCGGGAACGAGATTGGGCCCGGATGCTCGCACGAACAAGACGCCGGAAACGCTGTCACGTTGGAAGGGAAAATCTTGACGGTCGTCAACAAGTTTCTGACAACATCCCCTTTCGTTAACAAGGTTAAGCTTCTCATGGTGAGTACACACGCAATGAGTATAACTAAGCACGTAGTACGTAATATATATATATATATATATATATATATATATATATACACACACGCAATCTATATGAAATACGTGTGATGGGTGAAGCACGCGCCAATTAATCTTGCCTTCACCCTCGATGGCACACTCATGATCGAGCATAACTGTTCAGAACAGATGTATTGTTATGACCCCAGCATACAAACCACTTTCCCTTATCAAGGAATGAAATGTAGAACACGCATCGACGGACGAGTAGAACGTGTAAAACGGGCGTATCCGGATTTATTTCCAATTGCGTAAGACAGTGACGGTTTTGCACTGGATTTGGATCTGGGATAAGTAATATACGGGGCATTCCCTGACAATTCGAACTGGCTAATAAACGTATTTCTTTTTTTTTTTCTCTTCGAGTATGTCAGTCATTAAAAAGAAATATTAAATGATTTTTAGATTTAAAAAAAAAAAATGTGGAGTGTTGGTTTGAGATGTTGTGGTAAAAACACTGGAAAACATAGCTTCGATAAATCAATTTTTGCTCCACTGATTTCAATTTTATGAATTTGAAAAAAAATCAACTGGGAAATATTCGATAAATCGGAGTGTGAAAAAATAAGGTCGAAGTATGAATTTTGTTTCATTGTTTGTTATTCAATTCATCAGATTTATAGCGTTAAAAAAAATAAATAAATAAATAAGGATCCGGTAAATAAAATTTGGTATAAAACTGGTCTCTTTGCGTTCCTATTGAAAGTGGGAAAAATTTGGTATTCAGCTTAGTAGATTTTTCAATGAATTTTATATAAAGGAAAGCTTTATGTTCATTCAAAATGTGTCAGGATACTTACAATGATCTGAAGCATCCAGAAAAAATTTGTTACTATCGTATTTAAATAAAGGGTGGTATGTAAAATTTTACATATAGCCTCCTCATTATTTGTCCAGTTTTCATAAAAGCTTTCTCCTCGTGAGAAAGTCAAAATTCAATGGAATTGTCAGCAGTAATTCTGGGCAAATATTTGGATGACTGTGTGTACTTTTATTTAGGAGCAATACAATTATAAATTTTTTTTTGATTTAAAAAAAAAAAAATTAAGCCTATTATTGAATTCACAATTTTTCGTCGATGAAAAAAGAAAGGAGAAAAAAATATTTGCAAGCTTAATCATTAAGGACCTGATTTCAGTAGACTTTATTTATTTATCTATAATTTAAAAAATCGGACGAAAATTGAGAGCCTCAGTTTTATTTCGGAGGATTTTTCTCCCCCCCCTCTGAAGTGACAATTGTTTAACACTGAGAAAATAAATACGACGTTGTTGAAATCGCGTTGGAGTTAATATACAAACGGCGTGGAGTTACCACGTGCCGCATCAGTAGCACTTAAAGTATAAGAAGAGGCTTACCGATAAAAAGTAGAACGCGCTGGATGAAAAGTGCCCCTATATATATGGGGCATTCCATGCCCCAATTCGATCTAGCTAAAATCCTCGTATTTTTTTACATTTTTTTTTGTCCTTCGACTATGTTATAAAGTTACCAAAAAAAAAATAAATAAAATCAAAAATTTTTTTCACAACAAAATTCTGACTTTTAAAAAAAAATTTGCAACATAAATTCCTGGAAAAAAGATGATATTGACATTTTTTGCAGATGCAGAAAAATTCAAGGTCATAAAAAAGCAGCTTGCTAAAAAAAGAAAAAAATTCGGAAAAAATATTTCGAAAAATCCGTTGTTAGGTAATCGAATAAGAAAAAAAAAAAGTCTTATAAAATGTTGTTTTTCAAGTAATATCTAAGATTTAACCGCGTGTCAAACCGAAAAATTGACTCTACTTTTTCGAAAAACAGTCTAAAAATTTTTTTTGAAAAAATTCGTTGAAAGATAAATGAAAAAGGAAAAGAAAAGTCCCCACACTTTTTTTTCCCAAGTCAATAGTTTAGGAGCTACACTTTGCTGAAGTACATTTTTTGCAGATGCAGAAAATTTCAAGGTCATTGAAAAAAAGAAACGAAGACATTTTTGGGCTTTTTTTTTTTTAGTGACTTTATAACAAATTCGAAAGAAAAAAAAATTATGAAATACGAGGGTTTTCGTGCCAGGTCGAATTGGCACGGAATGCCCCATATACTTACGCTTTTGTGTGCAGAAGGGAGAAAAAGTTCTGTTATACTTCTGTGTATTACATGCTGGCCAAAAAGTTTGGAGCTCCTTAGATGAGAATCACGTGAAACCGCGAAGAGAGTTTCGCGGATGTACGTGAAAGCTGCCAATAGGAGATTACGGATGCGATGATATTCATCCCTTAAATTCGAGGCTTTTGTAAACCGAGACGGTTTAGCCGTCTCACCGCTTAAATAACCCTAACCGATGGATGGCTTTTTCTCTCCATAATCCCACCGAACTCTGGTCGTCGTTATTCCTGCTGATTCCACTTTAGCTTTTAGTACGATAGAAACACGATCACGATCTATATTTTTTTTTAGCTGAACATCAAATAACTACAGTTGACACACTTTACAAGGATTACAAACTAAGAAAAGGATTCATTGGTCTAAGAAAAAAAAAAAAAATACTTATGATTACAAAAAAATATATATTTTATGTTTTCAATCTCGTATGAAATTTAAAAAAAGAATTAATTTCGGTTCAAATTCTTTTAAGATTAATTTTTTTTTCATACTAAGAAAATTGTGCTTTTTTGTCATGATTTTATGTAGATTAATTATTTTAAAAAAAAATTATTTTCAATATTTAAAGAGAAGGAAATAAAAATGAGTTCTAGAAATAATCGTAAAATGAAAATTTCCATTTTTTTAAGCATACAAAAAAAAATAATATTCATATTATTATTCTATAGAATTTTTCTTTTCTTCAGATGAAATTCTAAAAAAAAAAATTCATGAGTGAATAAATTTATTTGATTAAAGAAAAATTAATAATTTCACAATTCTCGAATAATTACTAATATTGGAAAAAATAAAGTTTCAATAAATATCGTCCAGCATCCTTGCTTAGGATTTATTGGCCTAGGAAGAATAAATACTTTTGATTACAGAAAAATATACATTTTATTGTTTCAATCTCGTATGAAATTCAAGAAATTAAATTGAGTTGAAATTTAACAAAAAAAAATTAATTTCGGTTCAAATTCTTTTAAGATTAATATTTTTTTTTTCATACTAAGAAAATTGTGCTTTTTTGTCATGATTTTATGTAGATTAATTATTAAAAAAAAAATGAATCCTCAACATTTAAAGAGAATGAAATAAAAATGAGTTCTGGAAATAATCGTAAAATGAAAATTTCCATTTTTTTAAGCATAAAAACAAGAATAATATTCATATTATTATTCTATAGAATTTTTCTTTTCTTCAGATGAAATTAAAAAAAAAAATTCATGAATGAATAAATTTATTTCATTCAAGAGAAATTAATAATTTCACAATTCTCGAATAATTACTAATATTGGAAAAAATAAAGTTTCAATAAATATCGTCCAGCATCCTTGCTTAGGATTTATTATCCTAGGAAAAATAAATACTTTTGATTACAAAAAGAAATATATTTTATTGTTTCAATCTCGTATGAAATTCAAGAAATTAAATTGAGTTGAAATTTAACAAAAAAAAATTAATTTCGGTTCAAATTCTTTTAAGATTAATATTTTTTTTTTCATACTAAGAAAATTGTGCTTTTTTGTCATGATTTTATGTAGATTAATTATTAAAAAAAAAATGAATCCTCAACATTTAAAGAGAATGAAATAAAAATGAGTTCTGGAAATAATCGTAAAATGAAAATTTCCATTTTTTTAAGCATAAAAACAAGAATAATATTCATATTATTATTCTATAGAATTTTTCTTTTCTTCAGATGAAATTAAAAAAAAAAATTCATGAATGAATAAATTTATTTCATTCAAGAGAAATTAATAATTTCACAATTCTCGAATAATTACTAATATTGGAAAAAATAAAGTTTCAATAAATATCGTCCAGCATCCTTGCTTAGGATTTATTATCCTAGGAAAAATAAATACTTTTGATTACAAAAAGAAATATATTTTATTGTTTCAATCTCGTATGAAATTCAAGAAATTAAATTGAGTTGAAATTTAACAAAAAAAAATTAATTTTGGTTCAAATTCTTTTAAGATTAATATTTTTTTTTTCATACTAAGAAAATTGTGCTTTTTTGTGATGATTTTATGTAGATTAATTATTTAAAAAAAAATGAATCCTCAACATTTAAATAGAATGAAATAAAAATGAGTTCTGGAAATAATCGTAAAATGAAAATTTCCATTTTTTTAAGCATAAAAACAAGAATAATATTCATATTATTATTCTATAGAATTTATCTTTTCTTCAGATGAAATAAAAAAAAAAATTCATGAATGAATAAATTAATTTCATTAAAGAAAAATGAATAATTTCACAATTCTCGAATAATTACTAATATTGGAAAAAATAAACTTTTAACAAATACCGTCCAGCACATCCCTGCTTCCGATATCGATGTTACTGATGCTGCTTGTATCGTTGCCACCGGACACTCTATTCGTATCGTGTCTCGGACATTCCCGGGGCAAAATGCCAGCGTTATTGTAATCGTCATAATATTGCGGCTGGCTGACAGTCTGACGTATGTAATTCTATGCCCTGCCGTCGGATACGGAAGAAGTGGTATGCGAGAGAGGGAGGATTTCCCTGGGAGCTTCCAGGGGTTCCCGATAACGAGGTCAGGTTTTGCTGCGGAGTCGGAGTCACTGTGTGTATTCTCGCGTACGACAACTTTTCGAGTTCACACTTTTTTCCTCGTCCCAAACAAATTTTTCCCCAATTTGTAAAATTTTATCCAGGGTTAAAAAAAAGGACAATTTTTTTTGCTCATTTTTGAGAATTCTAAAACAGGTTAACATCAAATGATGCAATATTTTCAAAAAATTTGTTGAGAATAAAACAAAAATCAGTGGAGACTTTTTTAATTTGATAAAAAAAAATGTTGCTATTTAAAAAAAAATAAAATGAATAATAGAAATCGAACTGACGAGAAACTACCACTTTTCGAGTTCACACTTTTTTCCTCGTCCCAAACAAATTTTTCCCGAATTTCTAAAATTTTATCCAGGCTTAAAAAAAAGGACAATTTTTTTTGCTCTTTTTTGAGAATTCTAAAACAGGTTAATATCAACTGATGCAATATTTTTTAAAAATTTGTTGAGAATAAAACAAAAATCAGTGGAGACTTTTTTAATTCGATAAAAAAAAATGTTTCTATTTTTAAAAAAATTAAAATGAATAATAAAAATCGTACTGACGACACACTATCCAGGCACGACTGATGTCAATGGAACACTGTAAGATGACTTCAACACTCTGGTATATATTCACAATTTTTTTTTTTTCTATTATACTCTGAGAAAATAGGGACGTAGAATGAATTTCCCTGCGGGATTGATTTACAGACGGATAGTTCGAGATGCACGACTATTATAGTACGTATATATGGAGGAGAAGTATAGCAATGAGGGTTGAGGAATCTTGGAATGTACGGGAATCCAACACATCAGCCTTTTGCGAAATCAATGACCGGAAGAATTTAACAGCTGTATAGAAAAATACTTCAACCTGGTTTATACGTTCTCTATGAAACATTGGCCAAAAAAAAAAAAGTAAAATTGATCAGGTTACAGAGATGAGTAATATTTTGCAACAAATTAGATAAATAATTTATTTTTCAATTTCCACAATTATATTCGGCAAAAATATGATTATCGATTTTTCTTTAAAAGGTAAAAATGAATGTTTGAAAAATTGTTTATTTCCTCGTTTCTATTTTGTCATGAAAAATTATTCTGTGTAATGTAAAAATAAAAGTCCACAGGGCTTTGATACTTTTACTCGAATTTTGTGGCGTTACGAATTTCTCAATAAACATCTGTGAGTGCTATTAGTATTCACAAATTTCGAGACATTAAGCCAAACATTTATACAGAAATAAAATGAAAGAACGATTAATTTATTTCTTCTCCTACTCCGATAATTATTTGTTAATGTAAGCTCTATTCAAAAGTAATAAACATAATAATTTGTGTTTCAGTCCAAAAGCCATTAAACCGAAAGTAGCATTGTTAAAATTATAAAATCAGCGTGTAACAACATCGTCATATGCCGATAACTCGATTTAATGGAGGCTTCGAAAAGTAAGTTAATTTAGCATTGCGTTGAACATCACCTGGTACACGTATAAAATTTCACGCTCACGGCTATAATCACGAGCCTACACCGCCGATAATCGTGTCCCATTGTGTGTAGCCACCTGTGTAACTTCAATAATGCTCCCCCCGCCCATATGTGTATGCATCGATGTATGGTCAATGGGAAAGCTTACGTGGGTTGGCCTATCGTATATGGGCCAAAACGCGTCAAGTCGACCACCTCAATTTTTTATGTCAACGAAACGTTGAAAAAAAAGAAAATGTAGGAATTTTTGCAGATTTTTTATGATATAACAAAAAATGTCCATACGAGTTGAAATCGAAATCCAAATGATCCGAAAGGCATTCTCCCTTCTAATTATTAATCTGGCCGACCTCTTAGCCGGAGCTTCCCACAAATTGAATTCATAGGTGGCCAACGCTCAACCAGCATCATCCCGCTGACAAGTCTTTCGGACTGGGCGGAAATGAAAAAAGTCTCTCATTCTAACTAGCCTCTCTGTTCTGTCCGACTGATAAGAGAGGCTGTGATAACAACTGTGTCATGCATTCTGGCTAACTCTCCGGATTGTCGACACGTGCGATGTGTCCACACCTTCACTGTTTCAAAGTCTGCATTGATGGAGATAAATCTCTGTGGCTGGGCATTGACGGGCCAAGAATGCATACTGGACTGATATGTGCAGCCTCGATATAACTCGATAGCGCGATGGCACACGGCCGCAATTCTGCATGAGAATTACACGAGACACGGAGCTCACTGATACGATTATGTCGACATAAACTAAACATGAAGCATCGTTTATCGGCCTGTACCGTGACCTATCTCCATTTCTGGATAGCCACGTGGCCATCAAAAAACACCGAGTTTTTGTCGTGCTTTATATTATTTATGCTGTGATGCACATGCCAGTCATGTTTCTTGGATGTAAATTATGGATAATAACGGAGGCAGGAGAGTTACGGTTTTCGTACTACTTTTTAACTCACTGCTGTATTTTTTTTTTTTTATTTGCAATATAAATTTATGTAATACTTTTTTTTTTTACTTTTTCTCGTATGACTTGACATAGGCGGGTCAAATATCTGAAAAGTTTGTTGGTATAAACAAAAAAAAGCAACAGCAAACGGAATATAAATGTTTAAGTGCAACGAAATGTCATTATTAATT
The DNA here is from genome assembly GCA_964016905.1 of Perithous albicinctus. Taxonomy (NCBI): domain Eukaryota; kingdom Metazoa; phylum Arthropoda; class Insecta; order Hymenoptera; family Ichneumonidae; genus Perithous; species Perithous albicinctus. The sequence continues at coordinate 20,951,470 of OZ024693.1, read as the reverse complement.
TAATTTATTTTGATTTTATGGAATTTATGAATTTTATTCGAAGTACTTTCGTAGATATAAATAATTGTGTTGTTTATTTAAAAAATTTCGTTCAGACAGGAGTTCTTAAAAAAAAATTCATTATTCCATTTTTACCGTCTATAAAACACGACGAAGCTAATGTATTTTCAGATGGAAAAAAATGTTATTCCAATTTTTCATTTTAATATGGATTGAGAGAATTACGTTTCTCCATTCGATCGGTAATATATGGCTGATAGAAATTCGTGAGTACAAAGTATAGCGGCTGGTTCTCGTCGCCCTTTTTCCAGGATGCTCGCGGCCGGATACGTGGACAATGTATAAATGTATAGTACGTATGAGGTATTCCATGCCAATTCGCCAGCTCTTGAGCCGCTTTGATGTGATTTTATTTTTTTTCAATTCCATCAAGAATGGAGAATGTCCAATTTTTAAAAGATTTTTTTATACACCTTTTTCCGAGTGACTTTTTTTTTTATTTTCTGCTCAAATTTTTATTTTTTTAATTTGCTGCTCAAATTTTTATTTTTTTAATTTTCTGCTCAATTTTTGTTTTTAAATTTTCTGCTGAAACATTTCTTCATTATTTATGAGAAAAAAGTAATGAAAAATCGCGAGTGACTAAAAGTGACATAAAAAAATCCAGAAAAAATGGAGCATTCTCTATTTACTCAAGTGGATAAATAGAAAAAAAAATGAGCTGGCGAATTGGCGTGGAAAAGCTTATGCACACGCATACAGTAGCACTGTACATTATACGGTGTAAATAGAAAAGAGAGGATGCAGGAAGTGTTCTGGTTTATAGAGCAAATTCGATCGGTAAACCAGACCGCGTAACCACTTGGTTTCATGTTCGCTCTTTGGTGGTTTTCTAGCAACACAATTTACAGTAAGTAGAGTTTGGTTCGAAATATGGTATTCACACTATTGGAACATTGATGCATGCCAATAGGACGCGTTGGAGTAATTATCAATTGCTCGAGTGCTACAAATAATAAATTTACCGAACAATTAAATGTGCGAGAGTGGTTATGAAAAAATTACTGAAAATTTACAGTACAAAAAGAAACAGGAAGTTTTTATTCATAAACATTAAATTTAATATAACAATGTAAATTTACATTGCATACGAAAATGATAAAATTTAGAGATTCTGTAATTTAGTTGAAAAAATTGTCAATTTAACATTTAGTATTTAACATGCCAGTTTGTGAATAAAAACTTAGCTTCTGTTAAAACTTCTTTTTTACATAAGATATTCGTTTTGAAACCCATTTTTTTTTGCTTCCTCATAGAGAAAGCTTTGTTTTCGTGAAAAAAAAAATTTCGCGATTTTCATGTCATACTCAGAATGGTCCAAAATATCGAGAAACATGGTCTAGAAAAAAATGTCTGTATGTGGATATGTGTGTGTATGTTTGTGTTCCAGGGACAGAAAATTCAATCGCCCGACTGGTGTAAAGAAAAGACCAGTGAGTTGAATAATTACAAACAAATAATTGAAATCTATTGTTACAATTGTAATAAAAAAAATTGGGGATTTATCCTCCTACAAATGTTATGAATTATTTCAGCCTTTTTTTATATATAATTTTTTTCATTGAATATTCATTTTTTCTTAAAGAATATTTTTGCAATTAACTATTATTACGAAAAGTATAGAGGCAGCGATACTTAAAAAATGCTAATTAAAATGAAAAATTATGCAATGTAGAACTTTGCACGTTGCTTCATCGTTGAATCTCATTTTTCACAAAGCTTCCTCTATGAGTAAGCCAAAATTAAATAAATAAACTTCCTCATAGAGGTGGCTTTGTGAAAAATGAGATTTAATGAAAAAACGTGCAAAGTTCTACTTTCCATCATTTTTTACAACACAGAATCATTTTCACAAAATTCTTCCGAAGAAAAAAAGAGGTACAACATTTTTTATTTAACTCTCTGAAGGGCCAAATAAAATTCTCAGCCAAATAAAATTCATAAACATCAATAAATAAAATTGAAAAATCTCAGCTGTAAAATGCTAGATGTGGACAAATGCCACTCATGTCCTTTAACCGAATAGTATTTCTTGGTTCACTTTGTCTCGGCTGAAAGACTTCAAGTGAAGTTTTTGTTGCAAGAGAGAAGAGAGAGAGAGAGAAGAAAAAAAAAGAAAAACGCTCGAGAAGACTAGGATTTGTTGGAATCATATAGTGTGACCTCGTACCTTCCGGTTTCCACCTTGGATCTTCTTTTGTTATTCCACGAGAGAGATACTGCGGTCGCGCACCCAATTTGCCCCTGGATCAACCAAGTCACATAAATTCATCGACTTCTTCCGCAATGTTTCCCAGGCGTTTTTTCGCTTTTTCTTTTTTTACGTTTAATTTTTTTTCTTTTTTGTTCCCCTATGGTTTTCACCTTTGCGCGATAAACGCAGATAATGGGCTATGATAGGAGAGAATCTCCCGCACACCCTCATATTTTTAGTGATTGCGTCACTCCGCTCGTCTGTTGGCGAAGCGTAGTGATAAAAAAAAAAAAAAAACGTAACTGTATTCCTGAAATCGCAAAACTCGACTGACCGCTCTCACGTATCGTCGCATTTGCTGTAACACACACAACGAATATATATGTATATATATATATAAAACTATTGGCCTGACGTTGAACAGCGTCTATGTTACGCTCTCTCTTTTTTTTTTAACCCCGCATTCCGCACATCGCGTTTTCTCGCAACCTTTTCGCGCCGTGTATAACCGAGTGGCACTTGGGGGCTGACGTGAAAAAAAGCCTTTGTGCCCGAAAGTGCTCTAATACGAGTTCGCGTTTGGAACACGTACATGAGAATAGAACGTGGCGTTGATATAGATTCGAGCGTAGGAGTAGTTGGATGTTTCGCTCTTTAGCTGGTTTAGGAAAAATGATTCGTATTACCAGTTGACAGAACACGCGTGACAAGAGAATTCGCTGATAAAAAAAGATCCAGTGTGTTGAATAATTCGATTGGCGCGAAAAATTTTAGGCAGTGTTGATTGACTTGGTGTTAATATGAAAATCTAATTTTTTGATACGCGGAAAATCTATCTTGTGACACTTTTTTTTTTTGTCGAACGCTCGCCATTAATTTAGAGGCAAAGGTTTAACATTGTATAACGTCGCGGAATTTTTTAGGAATATTAGGGGAAGGCCTAGCTTTGCCATATTTTTGTATGGCTAAGATACTTCATATTCTTACGACCCAGAATTTTTCTGCGTTGAATACATTTTTCCTTTGCCAGATTTTTACGTCTTGCTATTATTTAATGGCAGTTTTGTTGTAATCTTTCAAAATTCGCAGTGATTTTTGTCATTTTTTTGCTGATGGTCCGTTGTGACCAGATTTTTACGCGAACAGGTGAAATGGTACAACTGGTCCATCACTAAAAACAGTCGAAAATGACGAAGAGATGACTGGCAATTTTAAAAGATCATCGAAACAAAAAGATGCCACTAAAGAGGCCATTATCCACAGTAGTTTTTGGAATTTCGTAGCATTTTTAGTTTCCCCGAGAGAATGTTTAATCGCAATGACAAAAAATACGGATGTATTGGTACGAAGTGTGCTCGTGAGATGGCGCTGCATGGAATGTCCTTTTGTAACGTGCTGTTTCTCATAGTGGCCGCATTATTGCTGCCGCAGGCGCTCTGCCGAATGGGCTACTTCAGTTGTTTGACAGGTTTTACTTCTCAGTGCTCTTTTCGTATAAAAGTTTTATCGAAAGTTATAAGGACGTTGATTTTTAGGCCACAGCTGGATAAGATGGTTTTATATATGACCATTAAATATTTTTATGATATTTCACGCCAGTAATAAACAGTGTTAATGTATACGTGTTTATAACCGCGACGTATAGCAATTTCATTTTTTCTTTGTCTACACAATTTGGTGTGAATTAACATCGGTATCCATATCGTAAATCTCTGAAGATGAACTGTTGTAATAATTTTTTTTTTTCGTAGACCTGCGATGAGAATCCCATTACATTTGATACATATTTTTTTTTATTGAATAAATGTCTGTTTATTTTTTTAGTTGAAATTGTTTCCGACAGATGGCGCCACTTACAAAATCCTAATTATACATACAAGGATGGTCCATAAATGGAGTCTGAAAAAATGTCATGTTGGAGATCGTCCAATCGGCTGCAAATGGCTTTTTCACCATTTGGAACTCGTGGCTAACTTCAGGAGGGATATTCTGCACTTAAGCCGTAAAACTTTCGAAACGATAATATACGTTCCTTAATATTGAAAAAATAAAAAATCCCGTCGGCAGTTTTCATTAGATTGATAAGAGTGTCTCGCGGCGTGTCTCAAATATTGAAAGAATTCATCGAGAGAACAAATATTAAATTGAACCATATCACAAATCCGTTCAGGATCGCCTTGCCTGAGTCGTATTAATAAGTATACGTTATATATATCCGTCTCGAAATTCTCATCCAATTCCCGTGCTGCTCACGTACTTTCCCTGCTCTATTGCCAGATATATGAAAATTGGATTTTCCTATCACACGTCCGGTGCCTATATTCGTGTATATGATATATTATTAGGTCCGAAAATCCTTCCATTTCTGTGGGCTTATTATAGTTCTTCGCGTTCGTTTATTTACATTTTTCGGCAAATATTCTCATCGTCAGCGCAGTTGAAAAACTTTTTCTTTTTCCGGCAATATTGTTCATTACGTTTGACGAATAAACTTTTTAAAATGAAAATCGCGCGGATGCTGAATTAATGAATTGTCGAGCTGCGAGCGAAATAATCTTTTCTTAATAAAGATCCAATCTAAAAACGCTGGAAATTATATTTGCACATCGCTTCCTCATCAGTTCTGTTTGATGGAAATTCCGCCCATGTCACTTTTGGCTTCCTCAAGAAGCTTTGTTTCGCGATTACTTTTATCCGAACCATGCGGCTGGTGTAAGAAAACACATGTGATAAATTTCAGTTTCATAATTCAACCTGTCTCTGAATTATGAAGGTTCATCATTTTTTTTCGCACACTCTTTAACAGAGAATTTTAATCGTTAGTTCCATCAAGAATTTAACCCAATTTTTTTTTCACATCAAAATATATTCACGAAAACAAAGCTTCTTGAGTAAACAAGTGAAAATAAAATTGTCTCGCAAATATAAAATCTTGTAAGTAGACAAGAAAAGAATAGGCAGACAAAAATTAAACAATTGTGAATTTTTGTTTTGCAGCTGCATTTAATCAGTGCATATATATTTACTTCAACTAGGTATTTCACATCTTTTTATTATAATCTTCTTTTCGCGACTAAAAACGACGCGCCGCGCGGGGTCACCGGTGAAGCAAAAGGGAGGCTGCAGAGCTTTAGAGACGTGCACAGTAGGATGTAAGTCGGACTTAAGCGGTTTACAGCAGCGGCTGTGTAATTACGCGTGCAATGGGAGAATAATAGGAGAAACGAGTAAGCACTCGGTAACGGTATGTATAAGTGTGAATCTCACACAGAGGGGACTCGAGCCCCAAAAGCTCGCCTATATATCCCTCTCTCTCTTTCTCGTTCCCTCGCTCTCTCTCTCTGTGGTCTGCGATTTCGTATAGTGTCGTCTGTACTACGGTTCCAACACCCTTCGCCTTCTCAAACCCTTGCTGCTTTTGATTGTGTTGCCGCTCAACGACCGCGCAACTCTCACCGACTTCACCCCGTCTCGTGTACACTCATACAGAGCTAACTCATGCATACAGGTTGTTCGTTAAAACCTACACCCTGCCTACACCCTGCTTATGCATACTTCATGACTGTATATGTATCGTTGACATTTTTAAAATTATAGGAAGATTTTCTTTTTACATAAACTTAATACATTTTTTTTTTTTAATTAGGTATTTTAATATGAATGTTTTGCTGATTACATTTTTGGCAGTAAACATTTTTTGCAAATATTTCGAACAGTTTGCGTATGTCGTGAGACGTTGGCTGAGAGAAAATATAGGAAAATTTCGTGGAGATGGTTTTACTCGAAATTCTCTGTTTTCTACGGCATTGGCTGACTATCGGGACAATAAAAGGACGGAGAATAAAAATATTTCGCATCCCTAGAGAAATATTGCAAGTTTTATGCGAGATTTTGCAGTGATTTCCTTCCTCAAATGTTTAGATATCCGGCTAAACATTTATTTACAAATACAATAATATTTAAAGAGAATTGATATTGATTTAGAGAAGATATATAAAGATCTTCTTAATTTTATAATTGTGAATTTAAAAAAAAAAAGAAAAAACAATTTTCCACCTAACTTCTCATTTCACTCCTACACGTTGATAAAATGAGATACAAGAGGAAAACAAGGTGGACTATCCTTGAGGGATATTCAGCGACCACTTCACTAATGAACCATATTTTTAACTCTCTTTTAATCCCACAATACATCCCTTAGCCCTAACCCGCTTTACCCCCGTGTCCCATTTTGCCCCCATCGAATTTGAAGTTTCCGTCAATATTTCAATGTTTTTTTTGTTACAAGTGCACCATAAATCTAAAAGTGTCTTCTACATTGATTTTCCTTCAGGTATCTTACGTTCACCGGAAATCCGTCGTCAAAATCCCGTGTGACGTTGTGTATCGAGAAATTGCTGGAAAAGCCTCTTCGACAGTCGTGTGCCGGTTCGCGAGCCTCTGTAAAATTGTAAACCGCTTTGGGAAGCTTCGTAAAGCGGTTTACCACTACGGCCGAGAGTTGGTATACGGTTTCTAGCTGCGGAGTTGGATGGTTGATCCTTGTTGGGCGGACTCGCTGCGTCGGAGGAGGTTTAAGGGTCGCAACGGTTGGATTCGTCGCATGATGATGAGGAACTTCCGGCGTCTCGTGACTTAGACTGTACACGAAGGGATTGATGTATACAAAGCAGCGTGCTGATTGTTTCAGCGAAGATCTATGCGCTGATGACTTGGAACGAATTTGCATCTCTATCTTGCCAGCAATCGCCGACTGTTTCGTAGCCCACGTGCGTCCATGACCTCCAATACTGGTTATACCCGGCACTCGAAGACCCTGCAAAATGCAGATTGTTAGAGAGTGCGTTCAGGCTTGAAAAGCACGACCCAACGACTACGCATACCTAACTGAGGTAATCCCTAAAGACGATTCCTCGAATTGTTCCGTCAGTGAAAAGTCGATGTTTCCCTCAATCGTGGTACACACGTTCTGGTTGTCATACACCAAAGCTGCTTATGCATCATCACTCAGAGAAACGTCCAATTCCATATTGGACGGGATGCATTTTTATCAATGGACAATAATCTCCGTTCAATGAGAAGAAGAACCCTAGCGGATTGATCGACCACTCTGAAGACTGGAAAATTGACCGATATTTTTGTGCGCCAGTTCGACTTTTAAAACTACATGAGCATTTTTTTTTCTCCCATCGTTTTCCTCTACTACTCCCCACAGTCGAATTCCATTGAAGAAAATAGGAAACGAAATAGTGTTCAATTGGCGCATATAATAAATATTCCTTTTGTATGCTACTCCTGCAGTTTCTGCACACACTCGCTGATCCACGAATCCGTGTTTCTTCCGAGAAAGCTGGATAATAAAGTGCCTCCCATCGAGGGCTTTGCTTGCATATCACTGTTAGAAGCGAGATAGCGACGCGGCCCCCAAACACGCCGGCCGAATATTACGATCCTGATTTCGACGAGAGAGAGCGAGGGCGCGAGGAGAAATGCTGGCTCTATACGAAGGGAAGCAAAGGTGCGCCTATCCCGTGGGACCTAGCTTTGAGAATTATTTAGAATGGCTCCTGCGCTGCCTTATCAATTCCCCGAGGTATGTTTGAACGTGAAATCGATCCTCGTGTATCCAACACGGCAGAGAGCCATAGAAGTTACAGAGCTCAGTATGTCGAGCAGCCTCTGGGTACTAGCTTTGCCTTCTCCTTTTAGTTGCGATTGAAAAACAGATATTCCGCAGAGCGTACGTATATCTGACTGCAGGAAATGTTTGACACCAATCGTAGAATATTAAGGAAAGGAAATACAAATTTCAATGATTCTGTAAAATTAGTCTTATTCATTTTTTTGTACCACTATCTAAAAGATCACGATAATTATTCGACTCATTATTGTTGTGATTTTTGGACTGAATGGAAAAACAAAGGATTTTCAACGCAGGACAGATTGAACCAAAGATATTTTCCAGCTGAATTTCAACCTAGGAATTGTTGCTTATTTCGTATGAGAATAATTAGCTTAGGACGGATGTGGAAATACAGAGAAATGCGGGTAAACGTGGTAATCGTTCAAGTGAGGAATATTTCACGAGCCAAATCGTGAGATCGGCTATCCTGAGGATATACGCTTGACAGTCGGTACAGCAATATGACGAGATTTCGGAATGGATAAACCTGGAGGAGACGCGTTCGTGCGAGAGGGCTTTGATAGAAGATGATAAGGTAACCTGACGCTTTGCCGCCTCTAATGATCAAGTCATATCCCAAAGGAGGGTTTTCGAGCTTCAATATTTCGGTGACGAAAATTCACGACGTTTCAACAATTTTCGCAACACTTACGGAGCTTTCATTATTTTTTTTTTTCTGCTTTCCTCGTAGAGGAGATTTGCAATTTCCTTGAGCTTCATACGAACGACACTCCATATTCACTTCAAGAGTATTAGATTTAGGCTCAGAGGGTTTGAATTTCACCTCACGTAGCAATTGCAATTCCCAATGGGCTGTGAAATCCTCGTGTTAAACTGTACACATGATATAAAATTCTCTCCTTGGTCTCCCATTCAGTATTTCACTCCCTCGACTCTTCGGTAGAGTCACGTGTGATCATTAAGAATCCTCTCAATGATTGTTTTACGGGAAATAACGTCGGAGCCCTTTTTGTGCTTCGTAGGATCACGAAGTACCCTTCTTATTCCATCTCCAGGTTTATCTTATTTACTCCTCCTGTGGGACCTGGTACACCGATCTTGCTCCCCCTTTTTTTTCTTCTATTATTGATTCCAATAAAATACTGCCTCGTTTTAACGATTAATATGTCATATTAAATCGCCATTCAGACTTCATGACGGAAAATTGTCCAAGATTATCGGAGGAGGGAAGCCAAGTCAGAGATACCACTGAGAATATTATACAGAGTCATCGCATTTGGTGAACCGTAATTTTCGTGGTATTAAATTGGTAACGTGAGCCTCGGGTATAATTAAGTGAAGACACATGGGATATATGTGGGTCAGTATGGTCATCTCTCACGTAGACTCGCCACCACGCAATCAAGCCAGCTCTCTACGTGTTTGGTGCATTAAGGTAACATGCAAATTATGGTAAATCATTGGGCTTCGTTAATAGCGTTACGGCTATTCTATCCAATCTGGACCGTTTCTTCGAGGAACAGCATTTGGAAGTTCGTGTGAAATAATTGTGAATTTCACTGGCTAAAAATGATAAACCCAATTCAGTTTACAATTGGCTCATTCGATGAAGACTACTTATTCTATATTGTATTGTGGAAATATTTAGCCTACTGGTTCTCTGCCAAAAGTGTGTGGAGAGTGCAACAATTTTTCTTGCCTTTGCAACCTGGCAAAAAAAGAAAAATTTGTTTGAAAAAATGTGGCCTCTGACTCTTTGTCCTTAAAATTTCTTTGGAAATTACAAATTCGTTTGGAATCTATTCAATTTATTTAAGAAAAAAATGGTCCTATTTTATTCGAATCGATTAATCAATTTTCGCTTTTCCTGACTAAAGCTCGGATGACCCACGAAAATTCACGTTGACGAGATTTCGAAGCTTACATTTGTCATCTTTTTTTTTTTTTACAAGAGGGGACTTGGAAACACCTGTGCGACTGAAAACCACACAGAAACACATGTGTGTTGGATGGAAATGGACAATTCTCAACGACCTCGATAAAACTCAGAGGGGTTTAAAGTAACACAAAGTGGAAGAGTGTTTGCGAAAGGTTGTGAAAGTGTGTTTGCGAGACGAGGGTACAACCAGCAGCAGAGTCAACCAGCGATAACCACCGGCTTACCCCAACCACGCATATTCGCTGTAATAACATCCGACCGGTACGACGCATGTCTGACGAGTTGGGAAGAGAATAATATTTACGAAACGTATGTATTTCTCGTACGCTTCCATATATCTTAACGTGTCTATATATATATATATACCCACTTTACAAGTACTCTGCTATGAGGGAAGAAAATTTTATTCGAATTTCTTTCTCCCTCGTCAGTTTGGTGTAGCTTTGGAAAGTAAGGCGAAGGTACCAGAGACCAATCGAAAAACGGCAACCAGGCTGTCCATCTTACGTTATATATGGGGCATTCCGTGCCAATTCGACCTGGGTAACATTTTTTTTACCTTCGACTATGTTATGAAATCACTCAAAAAAATAAAGCAACATTTTTAAAAGACTTTTTTGACACAAAATTCTGACCGTGAGGATCAAAAGTGTTAAATCGACACGATGGGCCATTATCGATTTTTTTTTAAATTTACAACAGAAATTCCTTGGCAAGGATTGGTTTGATCATTACGTCCGAAATTTGTTTTATTTTTTTCAAAAAATCTGGGGGAATCTCAAGGGTCCCAGGTGGAATGTCCCATATATAAGGGGCATTCTATACCTGGTTTCGATCCTGGGTTTGAACCTTCCGATTGGATCCGCAATTTTTTATATCATTGACATGACTCTGAAAAGCACTAAATCATAAATTTATTCACTTTTGAATTTCTGTTTTAGAGATTATTCAGAAAAAAATATATAATTACAATAAATAATTCTCAATCTTTTAATGCGAATTATTATTATCATTTTTTTATTACTATTATTATTATTTTTATTTTTTAAATTTCTTTTCGTTCAAAATGTATTTCATTCGTTTCTTTCGGATTGGGGATTTACTCAATATAATATTGTTTTCTTGGTATTAGAACGATTGGATTTACTCTCTTCTGGGCGTTTATCACGTACGGATTTTCTTTCTGCCAGAAAGCCAGTCTTTATACTTGCAGCCTCGGTTTGTACTTCACGCGCGAGCTTCCTATGAGTTAGAGCTCGCCGTCTATTATTTTTCCAAGTGGGCATTCTATCTCCCGCTTTATTGGAATCTATATTATGTATGGGCCATTCCAAGCCAATTCGAACAGCTCGTATTTTTCCATTTTTTCTCCCTTCGACTATATCATAAAGTCAATAAAAAAAAATAACCCAAACATGTTTTAAGATTTTTTGGCAAAAAATTCTGACTGTAATGCATCAAAAGTGTTAATTTCACACGATGGGCCGTTATTAATTTTTTTAAAATTTATAACATAAATTCATTGATAAAAAACAAAATTATTCAGACCATTCCTTTTTTTTATAGTTACAGCATAATGAAAAAAAAAATCGTTACAAATTATAGGGATAAACTTCTGGATTAATAAATTTTCTAATAGAATGTGCGTTTTAAATATAAACGTTTATTAGTTTTTTTTCCCGAAATTTTAAGAAGTTTCAAAGGCTCAACATTATTTTTCGGATTTTAAAAAATGTCGTAAAAGTTTCGTTAAAAAATTAAAAAATTGAGGGTATTAACCAGTTCGAATTGGCATGGAATGCCCCATATATATATATATATGTGGCTAGCAGTTATATACTATGGAGTAGTTACGTGTAGGAATTCATCGAGTCGAACATCGCGGGCTGAAACTGCATTCGTGTTGAAATTTCTCTTTCTCATTCAAAAACTCACTTCAGAGAGATAATAAATAAAAAAACATTTTATTGACCATTTAGCAAAGTATTTTATTAACATTAAATATTTATTAATGCGATAAATAGAATTTGTAAAATTCATTGTTACCGGTTAATTAGACAAAATTACTGTACATAATAGATTTACATCTATTGTGTAAACAACGCTGATATTTGCATTGTTCTCGGTTAATAATTGTATTACTTGGACAAGTCAGTATTCATTCGGTTCGATCTGTCGGTGGTAAATTTATTCAAATTTCGCGATTTCGTATAACTGCTCGGTATTGTCGAGAATTATTTTCATCTGCAAATAATGTCATTATTAGCACAAGTCAATATTTGTAGGTTTGATTGTCCGTTAGTAAATAAGAATTTTCTGTATCCAAAATATTCAGCGAATAAAAGCCGCATTATCACTTTCCTCTATCACTTTCAGTCACTGGCACTGAATTGTGTTAAACGCCTCGCCGATCGGTGTGCTATCAGTCATTTTTCATAATTTTACAGCAACAAAATTCATCTCGTTTTGATTTTTTTTTTCAATTTCTGATTTAAAAAAATAATAACAGTGAATTAGTCGCAGTGATCATTATTCATAATTTAGCAGATACTTCGTGTTTGATGATTTTTTTTTTATTTCTTGATCAAAAGTAAATGTAAAAATTAACAGTTCGAGAAAATTTTTTAAAAAGTCTATAGAAGAAATGAGCATTTGGAATTTATCTTCTCCAGAATATTTGAAATTTCAAAAATAAAACATAATTCGTTCAAGCAAATAATTAAAATAAAACTAAACGAAATATCAGCAAACAATTATGTTGACTGTAATTTAGGCAGCTTTTTTAAATCGTCTATCATAATGAATGTATTATTATTAAATCTTCAGAAATAATGTACACTTTCGTAAAATTGTATTTTCAACTGTCAGTCGTTAAATAAAAAATTTCGTAAAAGAAAAAAACAAACAAACAAAACGAAATTCGTTATTAAAACATTGTTCGTCGATTTTGTCGTAAATCGTGTTAACAATTGATGGGATATTTGATTGTATTTGGCTTTAACTTGTACTTTTCCATCGTTCCTGAACGCACGAGTTAATCCGTGTGCTTGTATTGGCATGTGAATTTAGAGAGGATCCAAAAAGCGTTGGTAACAGGTGCACCAGCAGAAAAGGGTCAACACGAAGAGCTCCCTCGTCGAATATCTCGAGGAGCTTTTTCGATGTATCGGAATCCGCTTGGTGCAATTTATTATTATTGTCCACGTGTACAGAAATTCCAAAATAGTTTGAGAAGAGGAGGATTTAATATTACTTTGTACATTATTGGCTTCTGAGCAAGTATTTATCGACAAATAGAGTGGTAAATGACTATTGACATTATTTTTACCATATTTTCGGTGAAAAATTCCAAATGAAACAAAAAAATGAAAAAAAAAACACGAGAAGCCAAACTTTTGGGTCGTTAATGAACCACGAATTATGATTTTTTTTTGTTTTCTTTTTTTTTCAACATAATATTCTGTCGAGAGGAATGCCTCCTACTCGACTCTACAGCAAGGCAATATAAAAAGCCAAACTACATCGAGAGGTATTTGCGAAGCAACTTCTCAAGTTTTATAACACGCTTTTCAGGCAGCTTTTAGCTAATAGCAGCTGAGAGCGGTTCGCGATGAATATTTTAAATGTACCAATGAACTCTCTCGCCTCGTCGACTCTTATACCGAGCCACAAGTGGTTTACGCAAAGGACGTTTTTTTTTTCTTCTTTTTTTAATTTTTTTTTTATTCTAATAGAAGAACGAAAAGCCGATAAAATTATTCGTACAGCCGTTTTGTGCTGCTGGAGAATTCACGTCGATGTGCTAAAGGTTAAAACCTCGACTGTCGTTAAATGCTTTTATCCTCAATAATGAAACAGATTCCATGACATACCAATGGCTCACATTTTCTTCGTTAAAAAAGAGGTTTCCTCCGATTTTTTGAAAACGTTATTTAACATCATGCTTTTGTAATTTTCTAAGCTTTACAGAAATAATTTGTTAAATTTCATTTTTCATTTTACGAAATATTTTACGTCACTTTTTATAGAAAAATGATTGTAATGTTTTCAAAAATTATATAAAATCGATAAATCTACAAAAAAAAAAGGAAGTCACTTCTGACTTAACATTCTTTTTTTGTTCATTTTTTCGGGCATCTCATAAATTTACATTTTTTTGACACTTCTAATATTTAAAAAAAAATGTGAATTTATAGAAACTTTGTGTTTATACAAAAAAACGAACGAAAAAAAATTTAGTAGAAAATTACGATGTTTTGTCAAAAAGTTTTATTCATAAACTGTGAATAATTCGATAAATTTACAAAAAAAAAAAGAAATGGTGCTCATGTAACATTTTTTTTTGTTAATTATTTCGTGAAATCCATAAACTGTTTTTCGAGAAAAACTTTCAGCTATGAATACTGATGTTGCTGCAGTACCAACTTCACTTACTCTACACTAAAAGAGTCGTCAGGGATTGCTGACGTGCGATGATAGAAAAACCTTTCTCGGGAGTGTCTTTCGGGAGATGAGTTTTCAGATTTGATGGTCTTATTATGCAACCCGAGCCTGACAATTTCGTTTAAGTAAGCAAGCAGACCTTGCCGAGTACTTTGTACTAAAGTACGTATTTCAACAGAAGAAGAGATGTTGGTTCGGGTCGTTGCTCAGACGTCACTTGCTCTATAGTGCACAAATTTATGCCTTGACTTTGCAAAAGCATTGGATAGAATAGAGTAATGGTACATGGATTGTAGTTCTTTTTTTTATTTTTTTTTTTAACATTTTCAAATTTTAAAAGGATTGCAATTACGAAAATCTACGTATTCAAATCGTCTCAATCTTACGGGGCAAAACGTCCTCACATTTCTTCAGGATGTTGGTCTGGTTGAAAAAAAAAAACGTAGGAATTTCTTCAGATTTTTTCATTGCATATTCCAGCCATTAAAAATCGCTGATAATAATCGTTGTTTATTTTTTAACGCCAATACTACGGCTCGCAAAAAAAAAATCATAAGAACATCAAATTTTGGATTTTCATCGTACTTTCCAACAATATTTTTTCTAAAATTCTCCGATTTTATTTTATGCCATTTTTTCAATTAAATAAAGTTGCCACTTTTATAAAAAAAAAAACAAAATGTGCAAAATTTCAGCTAAATCGGAATTTATTCGTTGAAATATTTTATTTCATTGAAAAATAGCATAAAATAAAATCGCAGAATTTTACAAAAAATGCTGTTGGAAAGTACGCTGAAAATGCAAAATTTCATGTTCTTATGATTTTTTTTTGAGTGAGCCGCAGTATTGGCGTTAAAAAATAAACAATGATTGTTGTCCGAAATTTTTAATATCTGGAAAAAACAATAAAAAATTTGAAAAAATTCCCACGTTTTTTCTTCAACCAGACCAACATTCTGAATAAATATGAGGACATGAAAAATTGGGTTCCCGATTTCACGTGTTTTGCCTCATAAGAAAAAAATTGAATAAAAATAAATAAAAAAATGTCTTGGTAAGAAAAATTGCATTTCTCGACGTTTTAGACTATTTTAAGTATGTTGACTTCAAAATCTCAACAAAAAAAAAATGTTCAGAAAAGTGTAAAAAAATAATCGTTAGCTCGTCAGATTTGCTGCATCTGTGTTTTAATTATAATAAAAAAAAGTACGAAAACCAGCAGTAAAGCATAAAAATTAAAAAAAAAAAGTAAGACTTGTCGATTTTGTAGTTAGAAGCCATTTCCCTTTTCTCATAAATCTTCCGAAGTCTTAAAAAAGCGACATTACAAGTTTTACGTCTGATCCATGTAATGGCCGATTAAAACATGCCGCGACTACTTAACCTCCGGAACGTTGGATTTAGCGAGACCACTTAAAGTAATGGACTTTCGGAGATTCTCCGTGGTATTGTGTACGAAACGATTGGTGCGGGTTAAAACAAATGTTGGCATATTTGCGTTTGGCATTGATTACACCTTTGCCGGTAGGTACGAGAAAGAGGAATCGAGCCAATTGTCGGGCACAACGGTTTACCACCATCACTGCCTCCAATTTGGCATTTAATTGGATTGGCCCTCGGTATAAGCTTTGCTATATAAATTCTCGTCAATCTCATCGCGAAAGCGAGGGCGAGTGATCAATTTGGAAACAATTGGTCTGTATACCAGTGGTGGAGATAGACATACATGCAAGTATATTGCGCATCATCGTAGACAGCTTGAGGTTACGTATTTAACGGAGAACGCTGTTTGACAAAGCAATTATGCCAATGGAGAGAGGACAGTATGCGTCTCCTTTGACTAACGCAACATTCTTCAGTGTCCAACATTGGGTGGACGTCGTTCAGCTTTGCCCAAATTAGAATTTCAAAAGTATTTCATATTTTATATTTTTCGAATTTATATTTTATAATCTATTTCTAGATTTCTGCTGTATTTTATATTTTTCGAATTTATATTTTATAATATATTTCTAGATTTCTGCTATATTTTATATTTTTCGAATTTATATTTTATAATCTATTTCTAGATTTCTGCTATATTTTATATTTTTCGAATTTATATTTTATAATCTATTTCTAGATTTCTGCTATATTTTATATTTTTCGAATTTATATTTTATAATCTATTTCTAGATTTCTGCTATATTTTATTTTTTTCGAATCAACTTTTTAAAAAATTATTTCAAATTGGAAATAATTAAAAAAAAAATAGCATTGCTACATATTACTATTTAAATTTTTCTTTTTTTTAGTTTCTAATTTGAAATATTATCCCATTATTTAACAGGTCTCTGTTCTCGGTGTACCACGAATCGAGCGTTTAAACGTAACTGGTAATAATCCAACGAGTTGAAGGAACAAGGGACTGACGACAGAGAAGGTAAAGCTGTACAGGATTTCTGGAGTTCAAGGAAAACAGAAATCCCACAATGCTGTTAGGGAGAACTCGGTTGTCTGGAGCCCACAGTTTTAGCCCTATTAGCATTAGTCATCGTGACTTGACTACCTAAACAGTGTCTTACTACCTCTCCCTACCATTGACAACATTAAAATGAAAGCAACTTTTACATTATTTAAATTGAGACAATGTTAAGGGTATTAAAAATATGTAGAGACTCTCATTGACATCAAGAGCATCCGAACTTCGTATTCACATAAATCTGCTAATCTAGATAATGCTAAACTCTGATGAATCATCGATATTTTTGAATGGTATCAAAAAAAATATTATCCTAGGTTGATTGATATTTTTCATAAAATTGTATTTATTTATTGAGACGTTTTTCGTTTGAAAAACTGCATTTAATTCGACAGCGTTAAAATGATTTATTGCAATATAATATATTTGATGAAAAGCTCAATCGTGGTAGGAAATTTTTTTATTTCTTTAGTAAAACCTATAAAGAGTTAATTTTGTTTTAAAGACTTTGATTTATGGTTTTAAAAATAATTTTCTAGCTCTTTATTATATAATGCATCTTTTTTATTCTTTTTTTTTTTTTAATTAAGCAAATTTAGGACAAACATAAATCAAGGTATATTTTATCGAATACAGTATTCTCTCTTTTTTTTTGAAAATCTGAAAAAATTCAAAAATAGAATATTGAAAAAAAATGTTTACCAATATTTCGAGTAAATTGAAAATAGTGAGATGGATTTAAAAAAAACTGTGTTTATTAAGGACATGCATTAATCATCAGTCACGATCTAGAAACCACTCATCCATGTGCTGCAATATATTTCAGGGTGAATACATACAAGATCGTATATGGTTAACCAGGAAAGCCAAAGGTTTACCCCACTCAGGCTCTAATATATGCAGATGGCACGTGTGGCTCTCGAACGGAGGGTATTGATGACGCGCTCGTTCCTCTCTTTTCCTTCAACTCGCCTTTTTCTTTTTCGAGACGATGAACCACGACGAGAGAACGAGGGCAACGATAGGGTTCGATTAGAATGCATGACAGCTTGATCGAACGCTATACTATCGTACCTTTACACATGGTTTTCCTTGCGTTTCTTATTATTTTTTTTTTTTTCGCCACCAATCCTCGGAATATCATCAGACACACTTTTGGAGTGATGCCAATCACAAGATTTTCACGAAAATAAAGTTCCTGTCTGTTTTCTTTTTGTGATTGGGATGGTAAAAAATCTTTTCGTCACGTTTTATCGGGGAAAAAAGAATACACGAAAAAAAAAAACCATCTATTGTGTCTCGTGTGTAGTGCAGACACGGTCTGACCATACAGAGCATCTTTCCACTTCCAATTGTATATTCGTGCTGATCTGTCTCGCTCCTCTGAATCCAAAATCCAAATTTTTTAAATAAATTTTTAAATAAAAAAAAGTTTCAAATTAGTAGAGCTTTCAAAGACAAACATAGTCATAGAATAAATTAAAAAAATTGATTAGTTAACGCTGCTTTCGAAAATGTGTTTCATGGCCCAATTTATTTATGGAAGAAAATTATTTTTAGACGATCTTCCGATTATAATGAATTTATAGTTTGTTTAATCAATGATATTTTTATGGATCCCAGATTTTTTAATTCGCAACAAATACCACTTTTGTTGATTTACAATTGATAAACAAACGATTATAAAAACGTGTTTACGGTGGAAAAATTTTGTGGATTGCTTCACATAATAAAAAAAAAAATAGGAATACAAGTGTATATTCTATCCTGTGTCCTACCAATTTCGAGGGACAAAGGACGAAATCCCGTTGAGGGGGAGTCGTGAGTGATAACAAGGTGGCCTGGTAGCGACACTCGCAAAGCGTGTGGTAACGGACAACGATTACGTATTGGATTTAACGCGTGTAGCTCGTAGAAATGGTTGCTGGCAGCATGTAACGCCGACACAACTACACTGTCCCGTATTTCTCTTGGTTGCCACGTTGTCTGACCACGATTGGTAGTACCTACTAGTTCAATAAACCAAACCAATCCGAAGCTGTGTCAGCAGAGATTTTTTTATTTGCATTTTTTTTTCTGCTGCCTGAAAGACAAATTTTGCTAATAATTCCTTCAATTCTTTTTTATCGTATCGTAGCTATTTTTTTTAGATTTATTTACATTTCTTTATCAAAGTTAATTCTTGATTTTCCAATCGAATGTTTTCTCACGTCAATTCATTATATTTGAAAAAAATTATGAGAAAATTTGAAGATTTTAACAAAAATGAATAAATCCTATTAATAAAAAAAAAAAAAACAAAAAAAATCTGTGTGACAAATTCGCTGAAAATTTTTCTTTCAAATTATTTCAGCTTAAATCCCACTGGTATTTGCAGTTGAACTAATTCCTTGAGCGACAACGTTTTGCCAGTATTGGTTGAGAATGAGAATAATATGTAAGACAAACTTTGAGTGTAGCACTTTCGAGCGGAGAAGGTCCGAGAGAGTGTGTGTACACACACACACACACACACACACACACACACACACTTTGGTAGCTAGTAGCAGAAGTGGCGATGCCCTGTGTAGAGAGGGTGCGAACGTAAATTACGAGTTGGCTAGCACCGAGTTAGTTGAGTATTTGTAAAGTCTAGGGAGTGGCACGTAGGTAAGTAAATTACGAGTTGTGTACCGGCGCACAATGGGGAAGGTAAAGGAAAGCACTGGCGTACTCCTCTCTCGGCAGTACAGGCGCGTTCCATCGGAGGGACGCAAGTCTTCTCTCGTCGTCTCTCTTTTGCTTTGGTCTTCGCTTATCTTCATGGTGTAAAATAGCTCGAGTCCTTTCACTTCCTCACTCTAACCGGCTATTCCGGAATTCGATAATACAGATTCTCAAGTGTGGTATTATCGTTTAACGATAGCTCACATTTTTCGTTATTTTTTTTTTTTTTTTTAATTCGAAGATACTCCGTGGAATTAGCAACGACGTTGCGACGAATTTATGAGTACCATAGTTTAGGTAGTTTAGCTTATAATTTTCTTTTTTAAGATTTTCTTTTTATCATCCAACATTCTTGGTTTGAAAATTGCTTGAAATGCTGACGACGAAAAGTCCAGCGAACTACTTTACAAGTAAAGACACTTTGTTGTCACTGATTTTGTTGGACCAACAGAAAGATTCTCTCTTTTCTTTTTTTTATGGGTAAGTTCATATTTTTAATTTTTCTTTTTTTCCCACAATAAAGTATCTGGAAAATAATGAGCATTGATGTTTATTCTGTCTGTTGAAGTAAATAGAAGAGATGGACCCACACCGCAAGTCCCTATCGATTGTGGAGAACAAGCTATGTGCCGTTTTGTATCAGCAATCACTGTTGGGTAGCCGCAGGCGAGACATCGCCGGTATAGACTAAGCCTGGACAGTCAATGAGCCGACAAATAGTTTCCCCATGCGTGTTTGTATTTCGGCTGATGTTCTCCGCGGATTCTCCGGGCAGCCTGAAACCTGAGTATATTTTGGAAAAAGCCAATCGTCCACATCGGTAAACCGTGTATATGCTTGAAACTGGGTCATATGCGGTTCACCGAACACTTGATATATTTACTGTTTTGCTTTCTCTTCCTTTTTCTGTTCTTCCGACAATAAACCCTGGATGTGCTATCAGTTGTTTTCGAAGCTAAAATATTTTCCAGTCTTTCTGTCTCTCAGCGCTTTTGATGAGATTTTGTTGTTGCGATTTTGTCAGAAATGAAATTTAATGAGGAGGCATCATTTTTGCTTCCTCCAGAAGCAAAAATGATTTGCTTTCGTGACATTTTTTTTCGAGATTTTCGTGTAAACCTGTTCAGAATGTTCCAAAACGTCGAGAAATCATATTTAGAAGGAAAAATTCTACGAATTCTATGTTCCATCACAACCAGACTTAAGTTTGCTAACAATTAAAATTTAGAGACAGGTTGAATTACGAAACTGAAATTTATCACATAAGTTTTCTTACACCAGCCGCATAGTTCTGATATTTTTTTCTGTTGAAAGCTTTTCGTAGCTTCGTTTGACTCAAAAATCGTATCAATCTGATGAAAAAGTATAAGCACTTTTTCTTTGGTTCTTCTCATTGATTCTCCTGGCGATTTGTACGCTTCCAGTATCACTTTTACCACCACCACTACCCAGACTAAAGCCGATTCGTTCACTCTCATTGTCTTGCGAATTGGTCCGGGCCACGATTTCCCGAGTATCGTGTCGTTTGAGCTCGTTGAGCTCACCAGAGAAGACGAGTAACGCACACGCATCTCTGGACAGAGAGCAAGAGTCACCGTCGCCACGACGATTTACATATAAATCCTGGACAATGGGGTTGCGTGCGCGTGAATTCGAGATTGAATCGCAAATCAAAGCACCTACGGACACGTGGCACCACTGGACAAGTAGTGGGCATCTCTATAGCAAAGCACAGCATCTCCACACGGAATTCAACAGAGAATTCAACCTTCAAATATGCGTTATCCTGGGCGGTGGTGTCTCCGCCAAATGCTAATCACGTATTGGGCTTTGACGAAAGCTACAACAGGACACCAGCCAGCTTTGTTTGCATCATTGAAAAGAGGAAAGAAAAAGATGCCAGGTCGATTGCCATTTTAGATGAGAGTAGCCAATATTGGATCATCGAAATTTGACTTACAATAAAAACGAACATAATCCATGAAGTTGCTTCGCCTCTGAACTCAAATTAAACCTTCTTTCACGCCCTTTGAAATGACGACAAGACGATATTTCAATACCGAATAGTTTTCAAGGGAATTAATTAAAAATCCGATGGCACCTTTTGAGTGTTTGAATAAATTCAGTCTTCAGATATTATGGACATCAAACTTTAGCTGGCCCTTCTGAAGTAGCTGGATCTTCCCTACAGTCGTGATAAACTAGGATGTCCGATTGGCACTCGAATATAGTGCAAAACTAGGGCACTCTCGATTCGCTGGTAAATGAGAAAAAAAGAATTTGTACACGTATTCGTAGTCTATCGAGTTGTACGTGGATTAGAACATCGAAATTCACGAATTACAGGTGCCCTCATGCTGTGGCAGTTGAAAATAAGTAATTGACCCAATTTGTAAGCCAAGCTGGAGGATCTGTGTGGAGTGGTTTCGGCATCGCACTGTTGAACGTCGCCAGGCGCGTCGATTGGCGAGGCCAACACCACCAGTGCCAGAGTATCTGTGGGAGATATCGTGAGTGGCACCTGTTACTCCGAAAAATCTACCCACTCGGAGATACGCAGACTTGATCCTTTTTTTCTTTTTTCGGGAGACAGAAGGATGGAATGCTGAACAAGGGAAAAGCAAGTACTTGGAGGGTGAAATACTACCTCGCATTCCTTTATCTCGCTTATCTCGAGGGGCTAACTCCCCCCCCCCCCCCCCCCCCTCTTCCTTCTTTACATCTCGTCTTGAATCTCTAAAACGAAACGAAAATTGTTCCTTCGAGATCTCTCGCGCTTTTGCACATGACAGCTCTTGGAAAGCGTTAAACAACCAAAAACCTTTTCTAATTTTTTTTTCTCTCGGCTTTTATTTGACAGAGATAAGCCAATATAGCTTTGTTCTGACTTATGTAAAGCCCTAAAAAATATACGTGACAAAGGCTGTATATAAAAATTTCACCATTAATCTGATCTGACTCGGTAAAATACTCGTTTTATGATTAACAATCTCATGTGAAAATTATGTTAAATTCGACATTAAAATCTTTGATTTTGAAAAATTCAAAATTGCGTAAAATCTGGAGAAAACGTTTCAGTTGATTTTTTGAGATTCCACGTGATTTAGGGCAGAATTGTATTTAAAAAAAAAAAATTCAAAATTCTATAAAATCCTATTTCACGAAAGAGCGTCGCCAAACAGCCGAGAAATATGAACATCATGGGTCAGAAAAAAGAGAAAAAATAGAGACGTTGTATTAATTCTCAGCTTGATAAAAATGCCAACGCACCGCACCTGGCAGGTCGTACGATGCATTTAAAATTTACCCGCAGAATGTGAATTCATCATAGTTTTTTTCTCTCTCTCTCTCTCTCTCTCTCTCTCTGCGGAGAATTAAACTTCAGTCGTTTCGGAGGTCCGTTATCAACTTCTTTCCATGAAGCTTTTCGTAACATTCACACCGGTTAAATTCACCGAAGCCGAGTTTATCGACCGGCAAGATAATGTTATTTCTAACTGACTCGAAAGCTCTGACGACAATTAATCAACAGAACGATATGAAAAATTGTTAACCACTGAAAAATGGATTCTTCGCCGCTCGTTAAACTATACTTTATTATCCTTTTTTTATTATTTCTTTTTTTTTTTAATGACTTCATCCACTGTTCGAATTCATTGGGTTCAAGTGGTCTATATGACATTGCAATAAATTCTGCAAATTCTCAACACGCGAGTCATCAGGACACGTCCTTCGGGGCAGCTTTATTAAATTCCGCTGCTAACTCTTGTGCACTTAGAGAGGGGGGGGGGGGGAGAGGTACCGAACGGACAGAAAAGTAATAGAAAACGATTGGCGAATTACGAATCGCGAGAACGAGGTGAAAAAAAAAAAAAGAAAAGAAAGAGAGAAAACAAAAAGGAAGACGTGAGCTTGGGTCATGAAAACTCTCGCGAGTGAATTCACCGGGAGTTTCCCGTTTTTCCTTTCCCGCATGTTCCAAACAAACGTATATCTAAAGCTCTCCCGCACTGTCTCATTCCACTTGTAAAAACTTTAGAATCTAATAATAATTGGGCTGTACGTATAGGTCGGTGAAAAAGCCTTTCACGAGAATTCTCGACAGCAATCCTCCTTGTTTTCCGTTCCTTCATCGTCACCGAATCGATGTTCGAACAATCGAATTAACTTGAATTCTGGTCAGAAACTCGTCCATCGATATTGACTTTACGTCTACGAACTGGTATCAGAAAAATCTCTGCGGAGAATATCTCGCGACAATTCGCTTTGGAAAAAGTGTCCGATCCTCTATTTTGAATCTGATTACAATTACAATATTGAATTACAATTGAATGACAATTTTTACTCAATTTCAATTCTATTTAATTTTCAATTATTCTCAATGAATTGTAATTAATTTGACAGAAATAATTATAATTTCTTTCAATTGTCGTAATTGGCCAGAATAAGAATTACGATCACTCGGATATAATTGTACTGGTCAAATCTGGTGTGGCAGGTCCTCGCGTGTCTTGCGTTACCTCGTTGCTCGTCCAATAATGGAGGGTCAAGGCAATTTACATCACTGGGAAATCCGTGAACCAGACAAAACAATCGAATTGTGTTTACAAATCCCAGCAGTGTCACGACTGGGCTAGTAACAGTGGTACAACGAAATGGAATTTTCGGAGTTCCGGAGGATACGTTACCAATCCCACGAGCGCGCTGAATGCGGATCAAACGTAATTGCACTTGGCCCTCTGTACCGGCCATTTTGCGTTAGTGAATACGACAGAAACGCGTCACGCATAGTTCTATCTCACAGTACATTTCGGACATAGTTAGGCGGTCTTTAAATCGTTCATTCAATTTTTTCTAAACAACAATGTGAGGAAGAAAAAAACATGTGAAAATTCAAATCCGTCTATGAGTTTTCTCACAAAATTAGCACATATGTGTATTTCAACTCGTGAAGAGAAACGTATCTTTTATAAGTCTCCAATGACTCTCACACGTCTGTTGGATAATCCTCGTATATAATTCACGGATAAGCTCTCGAGGGGTTTGGATCAGATTTCTCGGTTCAGTCTTTGAAGCCACGATTTCCAACACTTGGGCTATCAGACCAGACGCTACACGACAGACGTAATTTAATCTGACTTTCCCCTTTGTTTCCTCAAGTGGCTCTCTCTGCTTTATCTTGGCTTTCCGAAGTAACCGGCAGTTGACCGGCACTCTGCGCGATCCTCGGTGAAACCCTTCAGCGAAGGATCCCTCAGAGAATGAGCAGTCAAAGTGCTGGACGGTTGGCACGCGCGATCACCTACAGACAGATTCCCTGTCTGTATCTTGCGAACCAACGGGGAACGTATATTTCACAGCCCGTTGTCTGTCAATCGATTTACCGAAGACTCGACGAAGAGGTTAACCGGTCTTCTTCCCAAAACCCCCGCAATAAGATTGATTGTCATTCTCTAGAATGGCAGTCTGAGAGATTCCATTCCGGTAGTCTTTGAGAGAACTGTTGGAATTGTTTCCTATGAGCTTACATTTGTTAGTAAGAATTTTTTTTTCACACAAATGTATGTATCAAATTGAATATGTAAGTGAGATGTGAAATGACCAGTACATTGTATTAAATATTTCGAAAGTAAGGAAGTTTGTCACGAATTGTCACGACAAATTTGTCCAATTTTTTTTAGTTTTTTGGTTTCTCGATCCCCTTAATCCACTCTAATTAATCAACCGGTCGACATAGACTTATATCTTCGTAGACTGTGATCTTTCATTCAGCTCACGTATTTTTAGCCCGACCCTGGGCATTCTCTGTTTTCGCTGTTTCATTGTCTCGCTTGATTCTCTCATGCTTGAAAAATCGGGCCAATTGTTTGTACGAGAAAGCCTCTGGTTTACAAGCTTTTAGCTTGGAACTACAAAAATAATACTGAGCGCAGAGCTTCGAGCTATTTTAATCAAGCACCGAATTCATTTGAATCAACTATTCGTTTAACAAAACAATGAAATACTATTTTGAATCAAACATGATTTACTTGATCGCGCTGAAAATTGAATTAATAAATTCTCAAGAATTTTTCTTAGGACACCTTCGTAGGACAATGAAAATTAGCCATTTAATCCTTTCATGACGCCTCTCCTCTTGAAGTCATCAGACAGCTTTCAATTCACGACGAGTTTTCATCACTTCTATTTAATTCGAGTGACGTTGCAGCGGTTAGTCAATCGGTTAGACGACACCGTGACGTTTGATCTTGGATTAGCTGATACGACAAGTACAGAAACCCTCGTCACGGAGATCAAACGTATTGGGTATCAGGGTGAACCGTCAAGACGTTGCGGTACAGAGAAATGGCGAGCACAAAGGAACGCGTCTTAATTGGTGACCATTCCATACGCACAAACACACACAGACACGTCATTGTACACAACGAGAGACTCAGAGAAGTGTCATATTTGACATAACTGGATTTATATAATGATATATCAATGGCACCACAATGGTTGAAACGTAGGAATGGGAAACCTCCGAGCCATTAGTGGTTTTGCGGCTGACATAATAGCTTGCGGAACACGTGTCTGATGAAACGTAATTCCGTTTAAATTAAATTCAGAGGTAATTGCAGTTCGACTGCTATGGAAAATCAGTTTTTGTTCATTTTTCATTGAATATTTTATATATATATATATATATATTTTTTTTTTGTTCACATTGTTTGTAAGCTCCTGATATGACCCAAAAAGCACTGTGAATTCTTTTGAATAATAATGCGAAAACCCGTTACATGTCTCTCGTCTCTGCTCAGTGGAGAATTTATATCTCTATATAGTCATGAGTTTACCGGCTGTCAGAGCTTCCGTAGTCAACAGATATATAGACAGACGCACACATACTCGAACCAACAGGTGCGCTGGCTTCTACTAATACATAGATATGCATTTTATACTTACCAGCAAGACTGGAGATGCATCAAAGCCATGTCATCGCGTTTCAACGTATCTTGATAAAGTGGAGTGCTTGGTGCGTTTGTGCTTGAAGTGTTCATCAAAGAGTGTGTGTTGAGATAAATTGCATTGTAAAATGTCTTCGAATTACACTGAGAAAAATAGTGATTTGTCAGAGCTCATTATCTAGTTGGGTTAACCAACTTCCGTGTTGGAACAGCCGACTTAGTTACTGGCCCAACTAGTAAGTTAGTTGACCCAAATCATTTTATTTTCTGGCGCAAGAAATAGAAATAACGGGTTCTGGCAACTCACTATTTTTCTCCGTCTATTTGAACCAGTTTTCTAATTTTCATTGTGGCAAAAAGATTCGTGCTGTTGCACAAAATTGCCTATTCAATGCCAATGCCTTCTATCTGTAGAGTACGTAATACATTTTGTCATTCGAGCCAGCTGCTAAGGCTGCAGGTACTGAACAGCGAAATGGTTTTAGGCCAACTTTCGACTTTTAAAAGAGCCTCCAGATATTTCACAGCACTTCGTCTCAGTTTCTCCTGAAATAATGTCTTGTAAGAAACGGGAAGGAGGCCATAAAGGCGTACATCATGCCTTTTATAGAAAGTTAAAAAATGTAAGATGAATGAGTATCCCACGTTTGTAGAATCTTTTCTTTTCGACAGTCAATTTGGCCAGTCATAAAAAATTGCATTCACCAAAAACGAAGTGGAAAAAAAGATAGGAGGCTACCCAGTCGTTTAACCCTGGAATGAGGAAGTTTTCTTCGAATATTTGTCTCAGTTAAACCATCGAACTAATTCATAATTATGTCTGATTTACTTTTTCAGACCCGCAGAGATTCGGACGTCGGTGGCAACGACGCCGAGGGCGATCGGGGTGGCAGTGTCGCCTGTTCCTCGAGGCCGCCGCCGCCGCCGCCGGCGTCGTCGCCGAACGAGGGTCCCCTGCGTGAACAGGCCGCGAGAAAGGGCTCCGACTTGTTGGCCGATCTGTCCAAGTTGACCCCGGAGCGACAGCGACTCGTCATCACTGGTGGCGCTAACGTAGACGGGGATGATGAGAGAAAGAAGAACGAGTGTCGTGGCACGACGGATGTTGTCGAGGCTACCGGTTCTGGTGAGTCGGTCCGACAACGCTTCCGCAGGAAAATGGACGGCTGTCTCGTCCAAGTGATCGAGGCATCCGTGGCCTGCGGGCACACTGATGCTAACATGACGACGACGACGACGACGACGACTACTGCTGCGGTCATCAATACCTCCATATTTTCCTCAGCTTCCGGTCCCTCGACTCCCGCCGGTGAGACGAGACTTCCCGCCAGTATTCTCTTCGAACTACCGGAGTCTTGTGGCACATCGGGAACCGAAACCACGGAGAAAATGCCAGCCATCACCAAGGCTCAGATGAAAGGTAGGCGTTTTGTGGATTTTCATTTCTTACCTTATTCCTTTTTTCACAAATAAGGAACATCATGAAGCATTGTCTTTCCTTGAATTTTCAGAATTTGAAGAAGCCTTTAACCTATTTGACAAAGATCGGGATGGAAGTATCACCAAAGAGGAACTTGGGAGGGTAATGCGTGGTCTTGGACAATTCGCGAGAACCGAAGAACTCCGGACGATGCTAGAAGAAATTGACACTGATGGTAAGTGAGAAAAAGTCCATTATTGTCAGGATTGTAATATTAAATTCTAGGATCGCGTCTGTGATTTCTTCCCCTCTCGTAAACCTTCAGAGACACGTGACCTGATAAGGGCGTTCTGATGAATTCGGTCACTCTGAGCTACTTTCAAAATGTTTGAAACAAATTGGATTAAAATTCATGGAATCATCAGCAATTTTATTTCACTCTGTCTGGAAAAATTAAGAAAGGAAAAAAAAAATGAAATACTCTCTACCTCCTCGTCCGTTCTCAGCAAAACTTCGAAATAGGCCGTTTTCCCGAATCGCCAGTTTTGCAACAAGATCGTCACACCCACCCAACTTGTTAAATGGCATATGAAGTTGAAGTTGAGAGTTGTACACCACTACCGAGTGTATATCGGGGAGCAATCGCTCACAAACAGTCAACTCGTCGTCGGTATAATCGACGCGCCATTGTTCTGTGAAACGTGATCGTACGGAGAGAGAGAGAGAGTTCATATTTAAAGTAGGTCGTTGGGTCTAAACTCGAGTGTGGCAGCTAGAGGTGGATACTTTGTGTCCTTGTCTCATGTCTTGTCTCTTTCTCTCTCTCTCTCTCTCTCTCTCTCTCTCTCTCGTCACACACGAGCCACACACGGCAAAGTGGACGAGTATGCTCACCTTATTCGATAGTTATATCTTCTCCCATTTCTGCGCCTATATACTCAGAAATATAGTATATACATATATATATATGGAGCATTCCAAGTCAACTCACTTGGTCATCGGTCTGAAACCCCCGGATTCAGTTGACGATTTTTTTGTTGGTATATTTTCGTCCAAAAAAGAGGACAATTTGTCTTCAACTTTTTCTCACTTGTTTTAACCTATAAAATAATTTTTTTTTCCATAACTTTGGAGGAAAAAATTAATTTCTACCAGGTTTAAAAATTCGGAATTTTTATTCATAAAATCTAGGACTTAAAACAAGTACTTACATCGTAGTTCGAGATTGGGCCTAGAATAATTTCTATTTTTTTTTGTTATGGTAAGAAAAAAAAATTTACGAATTTTAGTTTCAATTAAAATGGCTTTTTACAATTTTATTTTAATTATCGCGCGAATTTTCAGCGGTTTACTCTTTTTACTTTTTTTACCACATGTTTCATTTTTTAATTTTCTTCCTACAAGAAATCATTGTTGAAAATGAAATTTTGAAAATTTGGGGAAAAAAAATTCTCGTTAAGTGTGTTGTCTTGGAATGCCCTATATTTATTATATATATATCACGATGTTGAAGGTTGCTGTGGAAGGAATTCCGTAGAAATCCCAAGGCGAATGAAAACAAGACCCTGAGGAGAGATAGATAACAAACTCTCGGGGAAGTGAAGGTGGTCTACGAATTATCTGACGTGATTTCAATGGGCATTTCATATAACCATTGAATTTTCCAAAACTTTCCGTTCGTTCTGGAAATTCGCGCTTGATATCTTCCTCGCCTCATCCAACAGTTTGAAATCCATGCTTCATTGCCTCAACTGGATGCGATACGTCAATTAGAAAGGCGTCGGCCGCGATAAGTGGCGCGTTTCTCATTGGAGAATCGTCGAGCGGTGAGAAATGATCTGGGATGGAGGAATATGTCGTTTTCAACCCTCTTGCGCTCATAATCGACGAGATCCGTATGACGAGAGCTAAAGAGTTGAGAATGAGGATGAAATGAGCGAGCGTGAAAGTTCTGCGTGACCCATTTTGCAATTTGGAACGGCAATGAGATTTCTCATCCGTATTATCAAGGGGATATATTACACTAATTTCCGTTTCCCGAGTCTCGCTCTTTGATAGGAAATGAACTTAACGGAAATTCGCGAATCGATTGTTGACTTCGAGTAGTGTGATATTATCCTCATTTGTTCGTCGGTAATCGAGACGATTTGAAGAGAAAAAGACTGCAAAGTAGAACCTTGCAAATCGCTTCTCCACATTTTTCTTTTTTTAACAAAGCTTACCTCTATGAAAAAGTATGTTGGTCAATTTTGACTTCCTCATAGAGGAAGCTTCGTAAAAAAAACACAAAGTGTTTTTTTGTTGAATCCCAGCTTTCAAATTCTTTTTTCAAATATTTTTTTCACTTACCACTAAAACAAAATGACACCTTTAATCTAATTTTAACTGATTTTTTGTAATAAAAATGAATATATTACTTGAAAATTGGAAAAATCTTCATACAGCTTGCGTGTCTAAATTGAGTGCTGATATTCGAGTCATTTGTTCAACGGTAATCGAGATGGTCTGTTGGTAGACGAGAGAAAAAATAGACGCAGTAAAAAAAATCATAAAAAATTCCGTCAAGTAGCTCTGCTGGTAGTTACTGTCTGCGTTAGATCGACTTTTGATCATTCTCCTCGCAAAGCTAGTCGATATTACTTGAAAAATTGCCGGCCAAGGTGCTATGATATATATATGAAGATCATACGACTTCTGAACTGCAAAAGCTATTCCAATAGTCGAGCCCAATGTATAGAGAAGAGAAATTTTACGGCTTACAACTCGCACCAGAATTGAGAGTGTCATCTATGTGACGCGAAATGGTAACTTGCGAAGAAGTGTGGGTGGTGTATTATCGATAAAAAATAATCAGTCGAAGCTGGGCAGCTTCGAGATGTAATGCACATTTAATTTCAACGCATCTCGCAACCAATGTCCACGAATTTTCTTGTTGGCTTTTCAATCAATGCTAACGTTTATCGACAGATAAATAAATATGTGTTTTACAAAAATTCGTCAATTTATTCATCAACGAATATTAATATAATTATTATGCTTCCTCACATTGAAAGCTTTAGTTTAACTATTTAAATATCGGAGATCCCTAAAACCATAACACACAGTAAAAAAAAAAAAAAAAAAAAAAATTAGGTAAGCTGATATAAAGCACAGATTAAAAAAGCGTAATAGCAAAAAAGTTTGGTCAACCTAACAGTATGAAACTGCAAAGTAGTTTTCCAAAGTGCGAGTGTAAAATGCGAAAGAGATGAAGAGAGATCATACGAAAATTATTATCATTACCTTTTCTTTTTTCACTTGGCGTCGATATTGGTACTTTATACAAAGGTAATTGGGTCCTATATCAATAAAAAAAATTGAGTCCCTTGGAGGAAGCATCTGGAGGTGACTGCGTGTGTACTTCATGCTGGCTCTTCAAAGCTATTCGCTAGCCCGTTCAGTTTTCTCATCCATTTTTTTTTTTTTTCTCAGGTATGTCTAGTATAACAGTAGAGGGAAGTCTAAAGAAATGGAAAGAAGAAGACCATTCACGAGAAAATGACTCCGGTCAATAAATAGTGAGGTGCCCGCTTCCGGAAAGTACGTGAAACGATTGACTCTGTAGATACGAGACCATTATAGCACGAAAGTACTTCCTGATCATCTCGAAGAGAACGACGATCTCACGCTTCTCTATATATACATTGACTATGTCGAGAGGAGGACTTTTCTTCGGCCACACTTTGACTCACTTTCTTTGCCAAGCTCCTTCTTGTTCAGGGTTATGTTCAGAAAATTACCTTCTGCTTGCACGGGCTCCCCCCTCTTAACCAATCTAAGGTTTAACCGCGATCGATGTCGGAACGTCGTAAGTGTCGGTCCCATATATAGATTGCCGACGTGGTTCGGTTACCGATGTGAAACTTATCACAGAGGTAAGCATATTATATCACATCTTCGAAAAAGACTCCAAAAGTGGAGTCGAATTCGGTATGTAAAATCGGAGTTGCAACACAATTAACGTGACATTTTTTTTCGTGGCACTTAATTGACTTTTGGTTTTTAGATCAAGATGTATTAAATTAAAATTTATTAAAAAGAGGATATTGAAAATAATGTATGTTTAATTTTATTGGGCATTTTTAATAGATTGTCGCAGAAATGTGCGTTTTCTTTTTTTAATTCTCGAGTTGGTTATTTTTGTTTAGGAATTTTTTTTTCTGGTGGAGAAATTTTGAAATTTTTTTTATGTAGAAACACGTTAAAGCTAGAATCACTCTCGTGTTATTTCTGCTCCTCATTTCGTGCATTGTACTTCATTCGTGAATAGTGTTCGTTAGCGTAGCAATGTTGCTTTTATTATTAATTTTACTCATGACGGTCGGTAGGTTCGATTGCATCTCGAGAATACAAATCTGATTCATTGATTGTATTTTTGTATACGTGCTCGACGAATGTGGTCGAAATAGAATTTTTTTTTGTCGTTATTTCAATTTTTATGCGTCATCTGTCATCGTCAATGCACATGTATGAAATATTCAAGCAATAGCTTGCATTGTACTCACACTTGCTTTTCATTTTTTTCACCGCTTTTTTTTCCCCCGAAAAAAGTAACTTTAAAAGTAATAAAAACGATTATGAGTCCTAAGCTTCAAAAAAATGCTGATATTCAACACAAATTTTTTCAAGAATTTTAAGTACAGTTTCAAGAAAAAAAATCATAAATTCATCAAAGAAATTTTTAAGAGTCAAAAAAAAAATCTGCCTGACTTTTAAAGTCGAGGGTCGGAGCCAGCTCGAATTGGCGTGAAATTTCCCATACACATCACGACATATAAGTGGTGAAATATGTGCGTGAGACCTTCGAAGGCGATGGTATTACGTGCTTTAATCTTCCTCCCGGATAATAACACAATAATCGATCATCCAACGTGAGATTTACCGGGATCGCACGGGTGATTAACCTGGAGGGGTGTATATGAGCTCAAACTGTGAAAAGAATTGATTGCGTTTCGGCAATAACGTATAACGGGCTCGTTTGCAGTTGTTGACGGGGAGAAAAAAATTTGCATGTCTATCAACAGGCACAAACGCTCAGTTCATCATCGACTAGAGGGAAAAATCATTTGCAGTTGATCGTTTGACTGCCAGTCTCTCTCTCTCGAGTTCGGTCGATGCGTCAGTTTTGATCGATCGCTCAGTTCTGATAGCAAACAGGCTTTGTCCCAGCATATTTTAAGATATCAAACAAACTAATCCAACGCTTTTTTCCAGTAGATTGTCAATTTTGCTGAATACGTAGGAAAAAAAAAAAAAAATGAAGTCCAAAAAATGCATTCAAATTAAATTTCAAATCAGAGCTACTTGTAAGTCCTAAAAAAAGAAGCCAAAATTCAGAATTATTTTTGTAAAAAAAAATTGCGACTGATTTATTTGAGAAAGTATTAAGAAACGTATATCTGTATCAGCGGCCTTAAAAGACTCTCTGAGCTGAATCGAAGTTTCAGATTAATGTGCGACCATAGACGAAAGTTCATCGAAGCGTTATAGAGATTGTTTTTTTCGTTGTTGTCAATGAAATTGAAACGAATAAACGAGCAGTTCCAAATAAAGTTTCGCCTGAGGCATTTCTGTTAATGGTCTTTCTGAGGAATAAAAAAATATGTATATTTATTATTTCGCTTTGAAGATCCTGTTAACGAGGAGAAAAACTGGAGATAAGGCGTCGTATAAGAAGGACAAGGTAAATAAAACTCGGTGGGAAAAAAGAAGTTTTTTACGTTGGTATTTGGAGAACGGTAATGGGTACCTGGGTGTACTATTTCAGATACTGTTTCTCGGTTTCCTCGATAATTCCGTCCTCGCCAACGAACGGAATATGGGGTTTCAATATTTCCTCTGACGCGTGGCTATAGAACTATTCGACTATTCCAATCGGCATATAGAGGCCAAAGCTTCCCAAAGCCTTCGTGCAGTCAGCATATACACTGAATTACATTGAACATACGTAGTACTGTAGCGTAGAGGGAGAAATCGCTCTTTGAGCTCTCGCTGCTCGGTTATTTAATACCCTTGCACGTAGGTTTACATTGCGAAGAAAAAAGACAAAAATAATGTTGAATCTTGCCATCTTTGCGGTTGATCGTATAAACAGTACTTCTTTATGAGGAAAATCCATTTATCTATTTTTACTTTTTCTAGAAGAAGCTTTAACGATGATTTTAGGCAATAAGAATGAGGAAACAGCGTGCAAGATTGACAATTTTTTTTTTTTTCGTAATTCTGTATATTCTAGTCTAAAATATCTTCTATTTCTGCAAGAAGGCCGAAAAAAAATAGGTAGAATCACAGGCTCGATCAGCGAAAATGTTTATTTTCCAAAAAAGGTTTATCAGAATTTTTCCAGATTTTTAAAATGCACTCGATAGTTCGTTTCAAAAACGGAAGGGTCAAGTGTCAGACTCAGGTGGAATGCCCTATGTAAAGATGCAGCATGAAGTTCGCCAATAGTTTTGTACCTTGTATAAATTCTCGCCTCATTTTCTTCTATTTTTTATTTATTTTCTTCATTTTATTCGAAAGTTTCTCTGTTTTTCCGCAGGTGAAATAAGTTCAAGTACAAGATTCGCTGGTTGGTGGCGTACATTTGAATTATAAAGTATAAAGCCGCGGATTGAAGAGTTGCTCCATCTCCAGAATTGTACTCTTGACAAGAATTCGCCTCACGTGAATTCCGCTTGAATAAGTGTTGCAGATTCGTACTAGAAAGACGGAGTGAAAGAGAGAGAGAGAGAGACACTGTGATTCCGAAACTCTTGAGAAATGCCTCACGTCAAGGTACGTAAGGAAAACGGATTGCGCTAACCGCGTTAAGATTCCACAGTGGAACTCTCTCAGCTGTAACGGTAGCGCTCATTCTCCAGTCCGAAAACTCAATTTTCTTGAAACGTGTATCAAGGACATCATCGTCTCGAAGAAATTAATCAACCTTCATCATTTATATTTCCTGTTGTCTCTCGTTGTTACCTTCTTTTGAGTTGTCACAATGCGGAAGAGCTTCCTCGACAGGGTTCGCGCATCTTTATGAAATATTGAAATCATTTTAATGATTCCCCCTCCCCCCTCTGTAGTTAATTAATCTACCAAGCCCCCCCCCCCATAACGCGAACAGTTGTGTCTCTTGAAGCCTGCATTTCGCTGCTGTTTCGAGCGCATAACGAGTTAACAAGACGCCAGAAACTAACGAAACTATCGTCGTGGAAAAGCGAGAGTGACAGGAGGCGACAAGACACTATGTCGAGCTATGTCTTTCTCTCCAACGGTGAGCTACAAAATGTATGTTAATCCGACCCGGGAAAGACTCTTAATTTCCGGGGGACAAAGTTTACAACATCGAGCTTTACTCGTACAGCTTGGAAGTTACACCTTCGAGAAGAGCTTACATTGAAGGAATGAAGTACTTGAAATTTTCAAGCAAAGTAGCGCATGACGTTTCGCAAAATGGAATATTCTCTCAAAGTACCTATAATAGAATATTCCCTCATTTACCTACAATTCACGACGAACTTTTAATTAGCCTGAATCGTTTTTTTTTGCAGGATTTTTGGTGTTACGACGAGGGATGAAGATCTGTCAAATATTGGACCCATTGAATACTTTTTTTTAAACACTAGGAATTCATTACTTTCTTGACACTCGTTAAAATGCGTGCCACTTTTTTTTTTAGAAATACTGACGAGCTTGGAAAATGGAACGAAAAAAGAAAAAAATGGTTTTTGTATAGAAATATTTGTTCAAGGGCCTGTTCATACATGGGGCTTAACGTCCTTTCGCCGGTAGTGACTCATCGGAATTTAGATGGAGCTTGGCCGGTTTTGAAATTCCTTTGGGTATGTAAAGCCCGAAGGGTGTAAGCACCGATAGGAGTTATGCCATTCTGATGTAATGATCGAGTGGGAACGTGGAGGAGGAATGGCAGATGCGGTTGGGTATTAATAGAGCTCTTTCCATGCGTGGTTGGAAGAGAATTTATGGTGTATTCTGAAGGTCGATTCCCGGGTTAGACAAGGTACTGAGCAAGACATAAGCAATGCGTTCATATATCATATCCAATTTGTTAAAATTATTAAAGTTGTAAAGAGGAAATTTGAAAATTTCATTTTTTTTCCCAAAGCTACCTCTATGAGGAAGCAAAGAACTGATAAACGAAAGTAGAACATTAACAAGAATCATTAGTAAAGTTACTTCATCAGATAATTATATGGACAGCTAATAAACGATGACCACCGAAATCAATAGCTATCGATTAGCATCCTCGTGAGTGTACCAACAGCATGAATTCCTCATTATGAATAAAGCCCCATTAGTGGCTAATCAACGTAGGAGATACGGTACGACTCGTGTCAGTGTTACACGACGCGTCGGAATATATATACTTAACCGAGGGTTCCGCTTTAAACAGCAAGAGCGCCGGAAGAGAGGAGTGAAGTATCGCCGGAAGAGGACTTAATGCAATGAGCTTCATAGGAGGGAGTGGCGGGGGAGTCACAGAGCGTGTTTGCTATCTTGCGGTAAGCGGTACGTGGCTACCTCAAGATGGGATTGTTCCTGATAGTTTTCTTAACGCGTACCTTCCCTTCGTTTGTCCCTTCTTCTTCTTCTTCTTCTTTCTTCTCTTTATACTTTTTATCCTATCTCTCAGAGAGACTGTTACATATACCACCAGTTTCCTCATTCACCCACTAGCGTTATTCGATCAGTAGATATATATATATATATATATATATACATTAGTTACAGCAGCAGCAGCAGCAGGAGCATCATCAGCTTGAACAAAGAAACTTATATATACCAGGTGGTTTTCCTTTGGAGATGTATCTTGCACTAAGGAAATTCCCACGTGCAGAATCGTCGAATGGAATATACGCTCTGGAATGAGACCGTTGGGACGCGCTTCAACCCTGTGAATGACATGTGAAACGATAGGGAA
The DNA here is from genome assembly GCA_964016905.1 of Perithous albicinctus. Lineage (NCBI taxonomy): Eukaryota > Metazoa > Arthropoda > Insecta > Hymenoptera > Ichneumonidae > Perithous > Perithous albicinctus. The sequence goes on along the minus strand of OZ024693.1, from coordinate 20,914,688 downwards.
GAAAGAAAAGAAGAAAAAACGTGAAAACGAGAGTGGGATAGAATCTCCGTGTTATAAGGACAACGAGATAAGGACGTATTGTACGAAACGAGTTTTCCTAGCGCATCGTACCCAGCCCCACAAAACCTGACCGTCTATCTATGTATACGTTGTGATCGACTATGAACTCACCTCCCCATATCCGATTCAATGGACGCAATTTTTCTATAAAACGTCCTCTCGGCGCCGGGTTCCCCTCGCAAGCCTGAGGACTGAGGCCATCGAATGAAGTGATTACGTAATTTCCTTCCTTCCTACCTCATCGCCAATTCTATTCGCGTAAATGGCGAGGGAACGAAGAAAGAGGAGAAATAATAATATTCCCATCTCGTTGAAGAACCTCATCACGGTGGTTGGCATTGACGTGGTGCCGATCAGCATATCTCGCGTAAAAATTATGAGTCCAGGATGGAGTTCGGATAGTCCAGGGATGAAAATGGGATTTGATCTGATCCTATTGTCCATCTTGGAGTCTACGCTGGACTGCCAAGAATCCATTCTGGATTGCCTAGACTACATTCGGGACTACCCAGAAGACATAAACACGTTTCAATAAACGGCAATATTCAAATTCACATGACAAATGCACGTGGCACGATGTGCCAACGTATCTGCGAACGAAACACCAGCTAAACATCAAAATCGAGAAAACGACTCTTCTAGCCGTTAAATCAATCAAACGCCATGTAACAGTCATAAAATATACTTGCTTCTATGCTAATTCACATGAAGAATGAACTGAGGATGACTTTATATCGTTATGGATTTGTGTATTCGTCTTGAGATGATCATTAAGGTGCTAATGACCGGCTTTACAGACAGCAGCAAACAGGTCAAGGATGAGGGTTCTTCTATTCTGACGCTGTATATACTACCGAGGATTTTTATTCGAGCTTGGGAACACCTATACTTTCTATATTGTGAAGACTCAATAACAGCAGACAAGGTCAAAATTCATTTTTTGAACAAAAAAAAAAACACAAACCAAACCTAAGAATGGGCTTATTATGGAATTTAGAATAATCTGTGTATGCAGAAGCAATTATTGTGGGACTTGGAACAGTTCAGAACAGAAGAAAGTCAAACGATGATCACGCGAGGGCACGAAATTCTGGAGCCATTATAATATCTGTCAGCGAACCAGAAGGCGCCAAAATTGAATGACGTGCAAACGACGTCGATATTTAGTCCTCGTTTTACGGTAATTCGAAATTATGATAATTTCACTGGACAGTACGCGCTTTTAAAAAATATGAAGAAAATTCGCAGCGCATACTAAAACTAATCTACCATCATTCATTACAATTTCTGCAATGCAGTGTAACTTTCTCGCAGCGCAGAAACTTGAGAATCCAAACACGAAATGAAACAATCCATTTTCGTGTCTCGTTCTGAGATACGGCTCGTTATCGCAAGTTTGTCATGTTCCGCCTGAGGCTCTGCGCCAGAGGCAGAAGGGCCACGAATTAATTCTAAAATGTAGACAAAAATGGAACAAGATGAGAGAAAAGCTGAATGCCGGTGGAGTAGAACGAGCTGCGCGGGGCCGTCTTTCTTCCTTTCGTTGGAACACGCTCTCTCGGTGATCCGGCCGACACTAGTCTCACAGGTCCATGACGGCGCCTAAGCGGATTTAACCCACGCCGGGATGAGCGGGAGTGTAAACGGGATTTAGAACACGATAATACCAAGGCCGCGGGACAGTTTCTCCCCTTACTCTTTCTCTACTCCCTTCATCTCACTCTGCAGTAAAGTCGACAACGTGCGCGTGTACACTTATCGGACATTACCGCCCAGCTCCTTCTATTTAACCTTGTACCAGAGGCGTTCAAACCCCATATAATGTCTCTCCATAACTGGTGCCTCCTTTGTATATTAGATGCAGGAGGAGAAGCATCGACATTTTTTTACGTCTACCTCCGCGAGAGAGGAAACCATTTTCAGTAGAGTGTCCTGAGGGTCGTTTGAATTAAGTGGCACCTTTAGAGTAGTGTGATTGATCTCCAAAGGGCAGGTCTGTGAAACGCGACTAAAGAGATTACAGATGAAATTGACCAAAACGTGCTAATAGGATGGTCAACCATTCCAAGTGTTCTATATGAAATGACTGACGTAAATTGGCCTCCCCATCTGACAGACAATTTTTCAAATTGTCAAATCGTTCTTTATCATAAACAAATTAATTTAATTAATTCATTAATTTGTCAAAACTTCGAGTGTCGGTGTTGTAATTGTCGGTCAAACGGCAGGCCACCCATTTTCAATGTGTCTACATAAACTTTTCTGTATTCCACTGTGTTTTATAGTTGATGCCAAGTGATCATTTCAAGTTTGAGGATTCCCAACGTGAATTCACGCTCACCGATTTCTATGCAGACTCGTAAATTCGCGAGAGCGAACGAGTCGAGGGATGCTAATACGTGTTCTGAAAGCTGTAGCAGTACTTTATGACTTTGTTGGACATTTGGCGAACCTTTCGTTTAATTTCATCCAGCAACATTGTACTCTATAAATTTACCAACGATCAGCTCCCCCATCGCAATCAAAGTCTTGTTACCCTCAGCAGAGCAAAATGAGAGGAGTGATTTGAAAAAAAAAAAAAACAAACTTGTTGGCAACCAATTATTATGGAGTTTCCGACAAATTGATGTGTTTACGGGATTGTATACGCAACTGGATATCTTCCTGCGCTTGAGAAAGCTTATTTCGAGGTTCATGAAAATTTATCGTGTGTTCTCCAAAATGAGTTTATTCCAGCGACGTAGACATCAAACTTTTCATGGAAATTTGCAATGCCCTGCCCCCTCCCGCCTGTTCCCAACACCACCGTTTCTCGGTCGTATGGAGATTTCCGAGAAAATCCAATAATTCAGTCCACTGTAGCTTCCATTTTACGTATTCAACAACACATGTACTGGCTTACAGGCTGCAGAAATACATGCTCGGCATCCCGCGCTCTTCTCTTTATGTCCTTTTTTTATGGCTTTGTTTTTTCCCCCCCGTAAAAACATAATCTACCACTTTTATTTTCGTTAATTAATCTCCATTGTCGGGAATAACAAGGTGCTGTTGTATGATCTAATTAATGATACATGTACGATAGAATTTTATTGTTCAACTCGCGGTTTTTGGCTCTGGCGAATTGTAACTTTTTTGCTTTATTGACATTATTATGTGGAATTTCAATTGCTAATTTATTTACAGGTGATGGAAACGTGAGCTTAGTGGAATTTGTGAAGATTGTGAGCAACATTGGAAGCGCAAGCGCAGCTGCACCGACGGATCTCAGTCAGGAGGAGCAAGAAGAGCAAGAACTTCGGGATGCCTTTCGGGTGAGTTTATCCCCCCTCCCCCCTCCACTCTGCTTGTTCACCCTCTTTATTTACAGAGAAAATATTGTTGCGAGGAAATAACTTGGTCAAAAAATGACCATATCCTTACTACACACACACACACCACACGAAAGGTTAGCCTGCGGGTTTTTCGAGTGAAATATGTTTTCATGGTGCTGGTATGCTTTCTCGAAAACACTGGTAATTTTCTTAAGGTACCTGTAGCACTAGGACAATTCAAAGATTAACGTCAGCCATTAAAGTATGTTGTTCAGTGCGATAAAACACGTTTTTTACTGCAATTTAAAAAAATGATTGACCATTCAGTTACTCCAAATCGCGTTGTAATTTTTTGCACTGTTCTATATGCTCGAAAAAAGAAAAACACTTTTAATTCTTTTAACAGAATGTTTTGTCTTCCATTAATTGATTTAATTTTTTTGCCCCATATTAAAAATCTTTTACTTATTATTCCAAGAGCTTCGGGAGTCCTGGGAGGAATGTATCTTTATTAATCGTGAGAAAACCGGGGTCATTTGTATTACGACCCTCTTGTGTACAGTTCAGTGAATTGTCTTAATTAATTATACGAAAAAGTAAATCCTCGTGGATTAAATACTCCAATTAAATGAAGAGATTATGCCAATTAAAAGAACGTTTCGATTGAAACTTATGAAAACCGATCGAATTCGAGAACGCAAATCGGATGTTTGTCTCTCTGTCGCGGTTTGTTGGACTTTTTAAACTGGATAATTATGACAATTCTGCCCGGACAGGACAGGTAATTAAATCTCTGTTGAGGATGGAACTGTAGCGGGTAACCGAAACCCGACTGGAAAATGAGAACGAGCAGCAGCAGCAGCTGGAAAATATACTTGACGTAAAATCGTGAGGCAGAAGTTGAAAAAGCATGGGAAGCCGCAGATACCCCTCAGGAGCCATGTTAATCCTGAGACGAAAGAGCGAGCCAGCAGCGCCGGGGCTCATCTCTTTTGCTTCTTATTCTTCGTCCAGTCCATTCTTATCCCACTTGGATTTTCCGGGTGTTGATATTCTTACCATAATTAAAATTGAATCACTTTCGGAGTCATGAAAACAGCTTAAGTCGACAGAAGGAGGATTTTGTATCAAAATGCAAATATACATTTTATATATATATATTGTTATATATATTTTATATATATTTCTAAAAAAAAAAAAGTTCAACATCAGAATTTGATTTTTTTTTCGAGTCTTCGGAAATGCTCTTTTTTACATATTTATTGGGGAAAGTAGACAACTCTTCACTAAATATCTACGCATTTTTTAAATCCTAATTTTTCAAATCCAAAATAGAGAAAAAACAAATTTCAAGATGAACATTTATTAAAACCCAATCGGATAGAGTATTTCCTGGAATAATCCTTGAATTACTCACACAATAGTCGCACTATATGAAAAAACTCCCGTCTTAACTTGACCCGAAGTTTCCACAATCAGAAACGCAAAATGTTTTCCTTGGAAAATCATTTTCTCCTCTCTCTCTTTCTCTCTCTCTATTCTTCACCAGAGATGAGGAAATTAATATCTAAGATACTTAAACGAAGAATCCTGGTTTACGGGAGAGCGCTTGTGTATATAATCCTCATTCGGCTCTCGAGGGGAGGAGCGAAAAGCAGCAAAAGGAGACCTTAGAGAGAACTGTGTTCCCTGAGGTACTGTGATACAAATTAGTCTCATGAATCATGATGCAAAAGCAGCGGCAGAAATGCCGGAAAAAAGAATCGCAACCAAGCCGTGACATTCCGGAGAGGAATTTCCCTAATCGTTTACAAACGCCTCTCTCTCTCTCTCTCTCTCTCTCTTTCTCCCTCTCTCATCTTCTCTCCAGGAGCGAGACTGGCCAGTATTTTTCTTCCCTTCCGCGCGTAGCTTTGACATCTGCATAGGAACTTCTCGCTTGAGGCTACCGAGGAGAGAAAAAAAAGCTACTGTGCCAACTGAGAGTTTATCACAGAGTGTCTCTCTTGAGTATAACCAATTTATTTTTATTGCCACAGGATTAACCGTATAGCAGCTATAAAGATGAGTGAAAAGAAAAGGAAACTGGGTACAAGATAAGGGAATGTGCTGTCGATGTCCGGAGGCAGTATTTTTTTTATCAGAGTTTGCCAGCTGCTCTCGAGAAGGTTGTGCTCTCTTGGCAGCAGTATTACTCTAGGAGTCTATCGGCAAGAAGGGCACCTCAGTGAGTACAAGCGTCGCGGCAAGTTTTCCAAACTAATACGGTCGTTGCGCGCGAGACTGACGGGACGAACTAGGAGATCCTTCTCTTTGGGGTCCAACTTTCAAACACGCGCGATTGTCCATGAATAGCGATGCGATGCATCGCAAACTTCTCTTATAGTATAAGCTAAGATTCATTTTTTTATCCTCTCCTTCTATTTTTTTTTTGCTTTGTTTTCGACAAGCAATCTTCAGCACAAATGTCACCAAACTTTTTGCCGGCAAATTATTACTTCAACGTGGACTGCATGTTTTTCCTCCAAGGAAAATTTCGAAACGGGATAGAAAAATGCAACTAAAGAAAACGCAGTTTACAGATTTACAAGCAATCATTTTTATGTACGTTCGATTATAGATATTTGAATGAAATTATTAGGTAAAATTAAGCTTTGTTTTATGATTCAACAAAACGCATCCACAAAAAAAGAATGAAAAAATTCTACTTCCCGATTTGATTTAAAAAAAAATGATTTATATGTTACTGAAAGCACCCTTCAATAAATTCACGTGAATGTCATTAAAATCTGTACTCTCCACACACACAGACTTTGCACTAATGCCCAATGAGAAATCTCGGTATATCTGACTAAAGAAGAAAAAAAAAGCATTAGCATAAGCTTTCTTAAAAGCTCCCTAAGTTTATATTGCCAGGATGAATAATCGCCCCGAGGCCACGAGAGGGACTATTTTTGGAGACCCTGAAAGATACACCTTTGGAATTATATATTCCTAGTCGTTACTGTGAAGATAATAAAACAACAGAGACAGACGTGAGAAATTAGCAGATGGATATCGTTTTTCTGGAGTTAGAAAAAAAAAAAAAAAACGAAAAAATAGATCATTGGATGCTTGGAGCGTTAGAAGAAATTCCGGTTGAAGCTAATTGGAGTGAAAAGAAGATGAATGGAATGATTGCGAAGGCTTAAGCATGCATTTTTTCAGGCATCAGTTTAGCCATCCAAGGATCCTCTCGGCTGTAGGCACTTCAATAGTACTTTTAATTCTTCACCTCGAGAAATCGAAAACGGCGATTCGTTTGCAATCCGTTAAAAGGCAATGAAAAATTCATTTATCCTGCATTGGGGAATTTACTTCCCGTAAATTGCGTGTCCGATCTTCTAACAGGCGTTGCGGCTATCTATGCGAACGTCTCGCGGATGGTAGACGTTAATCACCTCCTCTGTGCTCATACACAACTACGGCTATGTGCCGCCTCACTCTTTTATACATTTGAACGAGAAAGAGGCGAAGGGTGCTGCGAAGGGAAAATAGGGAGAAAAGAAAGGGGGGCTTGGATTTTTCATCACAGTGTGTGTGCTTTATTGGCAGCATCCACTCGATGAGTAATATTGGCTCGTTCCCTGGATACGAGGATACTGTATCGTTAAAAAAATGAAAAATTTCGTCGTGTTATATTATCTCCTGGAATCTCCTTTTAATTCTATTATTTTTAATCGCAATTCAAAACATAACGATTGAAATGCCTTTGAAATATCGATATCAGCTGACAATTTAATGGCCGCTGTTGAACAGCTGATCGGCATTGTAACCTTAAAAGTTTCAACTGGATTTTACTCGAAAACGAGTCTATGGAAATTTTCTTGGAACTATTGATTTTTCTACGCCCTGTGTTAGCCCACATTTCGATTAACTGCTTTTCTTGTCTAGTTATCTGATAGTTACAATAGTGATAGATTGTCGAAAGTGGTAATAACAGTCTCAGCTGCGCAGCAGCAGAGTGTATACATCACGTTGCACTTATGCCCGCGCGCAAAGTTTCCGATCCGATTTAGAGTTCTTAAAGGGTTTCCTACTATCTACTCGCTGGCAGAAGGCACATATTAAATTGCCTCGGTCTCTCCTATCCAATTGCTGCAGAGATTTATTTCTGTTGGCCGGAGAAGGAGAGAGCAGAGCATTGAATCGCGCCAAATCCAATGGCTCGAATTTTTCATACCGATGGATTTCGATTTATCGCAGTGAGTGCAGTTATTCATTGCAACGAAATAGAGAAAAAAATTAAATTAAATAATCATGGCACTTGTACATCTGTCGAGGAATCTTATACGTTGGCACCTAATCCTATTATTTGATGCTGAAATAAATGTTTAATAATCAATCATAATCGAAAAAAATTCTAAACATTCGATTTATATTTTTTAATGTTTTTTCATATTTATAAAAAGAAAATTGTTTTTTTTTTCTGCGAGAAAAACTCCGAAAAAAATAGAAGCAAATGTCAGACGATTCTGGGTCGAGAGTTAAAAATGAGCATTTTTTTCAGATTTTTCAATTCGGGCTGACAATATTTTCGTACAAAAGATTGTAATTATAATTTTTGTTAAATTGGAACTTTGTTTTTTTTTAGTGCTGCATAGGAGTTGGAGAAATATTACTAAAAACCGCGGAGGAATTCCGAGACGTCGAGAGTCAGACCCAGATCGGTTGGTTATGGATATTCATTCGAACATTACGTTCTCTTTAATAGGATTCTATATTCTTAGCCTGACATCATTAAGAAAAGCACATAAATGAGAGAAACATTGACGGTGTGTATGTGAATATATGTATAGTGAGTATAGCTAAGCTTGGGTGTCTTTAATGAGCAAGCTCTAGTAGTTATAGAGGCAAAACACGTCAAGTCGGCCACCCCAATTTTTCGTGTCAACAAAACGTCCTTAAATTTATTCAGGATGTTGCTTGAAGAAAAAACGTAGGAATTTTTTCACATTTTTTATTGCACATTCGAGCTATTAAAAATTTCTGAAAATGATCATTCTTTATTTTTTAACGCCAATACTACGGCTCACACAAAAAAAATCATAACGACATGAAATTTTGCATTATCAGCGTACTTACCAACAACATTTTTTGTAAAATTCTACTATTTTATTTTATGCTATTTTTGAATAGTGGTTGAACATGGTGAACATCCGACAGAAATTTTCCTACTAATTAAAAAAAGAAATTATAATTTTTTAAGCCTTTTTATGATTAAAAAACAAAAAATTAATACAGATTTTCTAGCTACCAGCAAAATGGTTCACATTTATTTTTGTGAAGACACAAAAAAACAATTTCTCAGTGTAAACTTCAAGATTTCTTTTTTTACTTTCAACAAAAAAATTCAACAATTTAACGAGCGAAAGCCCATACAAGCGCGAAGTTTTCGAAGATTTCACGAATAGCCAATGAGGGATAAAATGAGTCAGCTGAAAGTTTCGACACATTTATGTGAATCAAGATTCACCGTCGACGAAAAAAGCATATCTCCTTGGCCAAGTTCATAAATAAAATGGTTAATGCAAGAGGAGGATAGTCGGAGTAAACGGGGGGGGGAATTGTATGTATAGCAGCATGCTCTTGGTCGAGAGGCTTGAATGAGAATGAAAGTGTATTGTAACACGCGCGACGTACACAGAGCATAGAGAATATTATGTAGAGGATAAAGAGGAAAAGAGTGGGAGAGAAGATAGGATGGCAGGCGCAGGGGATGCTGTTGAACCGAATGTTGCTGGCTTGGGGCTGTTTCAGAATAAGAGAGTCATTAGAATGTATTGTGGAGCAAGGGTTTGACAGGTTTTCCTCTACTTTCACCATTTTCCCTCGTTCCCTCGGTCTCTCGTCGCCGAGACTCATACCCACCTAGTAGCAATACGTAACCACCTATACCTCAGCTCCAATGGCCCAAACTCTTTGTACAAGGTACTTCACGCCAATTTGCCAAATCTCGAAGGCTCCCTTCGATTATTTATTTTTATTATTAATTATAATTATTTACGTATAACTAGAATTACTCACCCGAGTAAATGGATTATGTTTATTTACTTATTTATTTATTTCATTTATTTTTAAGTCAATGATTTATTTAAAAAATCGTGAGTCTAACAAAAAACGTGAAAAATCTGTAAAAAATTGCGCATACTCCGTTCACTTGTCAGAATTAAAAAAAAAAATTGTACCTGCAAAAAATTCTGTAGATTTTTGTAAAAATCGAGAATACTCCATTCGCTCATTTAAAAAAGTTTTTAAAAAAAGGGTGAGCCACATGAAAGAGCATAAGATTCAGATTCCGGGGAATCGACATGAAACATCTCATGCATCATATCAGGCAGACGGTATAAATGTAGAATATACAAGGATTTTGTTAGAAGGAGTCGACTAGCCAGGAAAGTTCATCCAAAGGAAGGAAGAACAATGAGAAGAGGACAGGACAAGAGACGTCGGAATAGAGAGCGAGAATTTGAGGAGATGATGGTTGCCGTCTTTTTCAACATGCCTGGGAAACATTCTGTGGTTGGGCAGCCTGTTGTTAGTCTCCTTTTTTTTGGATGAGGAGGAGATCAGAAGCAGAAGTCAGGAGAGATCGCGACAGCAGTTTCATGGATACCAGGTCAAACTGCAGGATTTCCCCCGAGCCTTGGAACACACATATATAAAGAAAGAGCGAGAGAGAGAGTCGTCATCGCTGGAACCAAGGAAACCAAGCGATTTGAGGGAATGGGAGATGTTACATTGTGGAAAGTCTGGGCTTTTGAGGGAAAAAGACTATAGTTCCGCTCCGTTTACATTCGCGGCCGCGTTTTTCCGCCGCACCGAACCGTGAGGGCCGTTTTCTCTCTCTCTCTCTTTCTCTGTCTTTCTGCTTTTCTCTGGCTGTGCTATCCGGCAATGCATAAAACCCACGAGTATCGGTGTACCTCGCCGTAACAAACCTCTATTATGTAGGCGCATGCATGATGCACCCCTCTCGGGTTCCGGAAACACAGCCGCCTCTCGACTCTCTACCTGTGTTTTCTTAAACGGCAAGCCATGCACACTCTACCGTGTTGGTCCTTTGACTCATCTTTGTGCCAGTTTTCATTCTTTCTCTCCACTTGTTTACTTGACAAGATAAACTCGTCGGAGTCGGTGGTGTACCTGTGTAAACTTAGTTAAACTCGGGGAGATGCTCTCTTTTCTTACTGTCTCGAAAGAGAAAGAGACAGAGAGAGAGAGAAAGAGAGAGAGAGAGGTCTATTAACTTGGGTCTAATTTTTCAACGAGGCAAGGTCAAGTATTCGTCGACATTTTTCGTTGACTTAGTTAGCTGTAAGTTGCCAAGTTACATGAAAACTGGGGTATGTAATTCTAGAAGTGTGTGTGTGTGTGTCGAGAATACAAAGTTATCGATGCATTTTCTTTTCTTTCTTTTGCTTGCTCAAAGAGGAAGCTTTTCTTTTTTTTTTTAATTTTCATGTCAGGTCACTCAGAACAGTGGAAAAATGTCGATAAAAGTGGTTTTGTTCTAACTCACGTAAATTCTATGAGGAAGTGAAAATTGATAAATAAGCTTCCTCATAGGATTTGGCTTTTGTGAGAAACATCGATATTCCGAATCGTTTGTAATAAATTGTTATTTATATAGAAACGATTTGGAGTGATTTTTCGTGAGAATCAAAGAATCAATTTGTCAATCTACACTCCGTTTTGTATGAGTGATGAGTTTCTCTTTTTTCTCTCCCTATTTGCCTCTTTTCCGATGCACATAGAGCGCCTCTGAAATAGCAAAAAGCCTCGGTAACTTCAACGATCGTACGCGTCAATGACGCGAGCCACTAAGCTGAGGGTGAAAATAGAGAAGGGGAGAGGGGCGAACGGAGGGGAGTGAGGGGGGGGGGAGTAAAGATGGTTTGGGGGATCGGAAATCGAAAATTGGGTCGACAAACGTGTCGGGCCGGAAGTTGGCGGTAATATACCGTTCAAGCGAGAAACGAGCCGGCGTTGGCACGTTCTCCCCTTCGGCCCCGTTCGCTTCAAGCTTCTCCCTCACTCCAGCCCCCCCCCCCCCCCCCCCTGAATCCCCCTAAACTCCGGCTAACGACCCTCCCACATGATCGACTATACACGAAGGGTGCATACGAAGGTAAACCTTGAATTCTTGTCGATACTCCTGCCACAGCCAAAACACTCAAACACCGTTCCGTACTAACTGTGTCGATTGACAGATGCCATACACGTTAATGTTGCTCTTCCGAAATATACTAACGAGAGAAATCACGTGGGGTTCGTTATCGGTAGCCTCATTCATGTTATCCAAATACACGTAAGGATTGATCTTTCATAGAGATCTAGTTGATTAAATTTATTGGGCATTAGATCGTGTTGTATATAAACACTGATAAAGGAGATTGCTGTCAAAATAAGTGTTTGGCTAGTGCGAACATAAACGTTGCTCAATTCAAACGTGTCCGTTGATCTTTTGAAGCCTGTTAAAGCAAGAGATGCACACGTTCAATATGTTTGATACCTGCAATTTTAGAAAGACAAAAAAGTATATCTGGTAATTCGAAAAATGTATGCAAAATAGAGTCTTGCATATTGCTTCGTCGTGATTTTTGAATGTTGACAATTGAATCGGCCAATCATGAAACACTTGATTTATGTTTTAGACCATTTTGAGTGTCCTGATATGTGTATAAATCTCTGAATTTTTTTTCTTTCGTAAAACAAAAGCTGCCACAACGTTGCTTCAGAAAACTGGCACCGTAATTTCACAATAACAACAAAAATGTAAATAGCCATGGGCCCGTATGTTGAGGAGACGAAACACTTTATAGCTCTAATTAAACATTTATTTGACAGTCGGCGTATCCGTTGAATTTAGAGTTGAACCAATCTCGTTTCTCCGTGGAATGTAAAAAACGTGCATTCCCGGTTTTATGACCGAAGCGAAAGGTTTAAAGGGTTTCGGCCGAGGGTAGTTGACCCGCCGCATTTGTACATACTGGGCTTAGCAGTGCTGAGGAACGTTGGGATGTATCCATCCGGATTCGTCAGAGAACCGTCCAATCTATCCACGGATGTACCAATTTAGGGCTTTTCAGTCACTTGCCTGGCGAGCTTTTTCTCTCTTTCTCTCCCTCTCTTTCTCTCAGAGTCTTATTTCAAAGAAGTACCCGTGCCCTCCTTCATGTAACTCCTTTGCTCCTGTTCCTCTTTGAGTTAAGAGCTGCCTCTCCAATATTTCGACTCTTTTATGATCTTCCCCTCTTGAAGGGCGAGAGCGAGCGTGCTTGCCTTCTATATACATATATATATATATATATATATATCTCGTTTTCCCGGCCATTTCTCATTGGCAGGCCTTGAATTCCCACAGCCGTGTTACGAATCTTCCGTGACGTTTTCACCCTCTTCACCTGTTTAGAGCTGTAGCGGTGAGAGTCCGATATGCCTCTGATTCAATTTCGGAAAGTGCGCTCAAAGTTTCCTTGAGTTACACACGCACTATATGCTATCACGTATATATTTTTGTCCGAGGCTTCATCTATGATTATTTGACACTGATTAAATTCTGTCGGCCTCGCACTCTTATACTTTTTTTTTATCACCATCATCGTCATCTTCGTTGGTGTCGTCGACGTTTCACATAGCATCAGGGCCTTTTGTATGGATCTTAGCTCCTTCTTGAAGAATGAAAACAAAAGAATTTTCATGACAGCTTTTTTTCAGCATCTGGATTTCCCTTAAGGATTTCTCAATGCTTTTTTCAAAATTACATTTTACAGCCGCGTTGACAATAAATTAAAAAAAAAAACCATCCAATTGGCGTTAATCAACTCGTATATTGTAGAAAAAAAACACTCTCTTTGACACAACGTAGGGATTAAAAAAAAAAAAAACAATTTGATCTTACTCCAAAATTTGAAACAAAAAAATAATACAGATTTCCGCTATTTTGTTAATTTTTGAAACATTGAAATTTATATATTTATATACTCATTAATAAAGTATATAAATATGTACATTTTATAAAGAACCTAAAGTCCCTAAAAGCCCTAGAGACCCTAAAAGCCCTAAAAGCCCTAAAAGCCCTAAAACCCTAAAACCCCTAAATGCCCTAAAAGCCCTAAAAGCCCTAAAGGCCCTAATGTGCTATACTCTAAAATAAAAAGAATTTGAAAAAAGACATGTTGCAAAATTGATACGTTATCACTGTAAATGGTGTTGATTATTTGACATTGAATTTTTAACACTGGCAAGGTAAAAGAAAATTGAAGAGTGAAATTTAATAGGTTTCTCGGCTGTGAGCTTAACAGGTTTGCCTCGTCTGGTTGATACTATTTCTATATGTAGAGTAACTAATAAACGTGTCTACGTCTATATGGCGTCACCTTTGGCTCTACATACTGGAGGTAATAGGACCACATGTACGCTCACAAATGCAACTATAAAGTGCCAATAGTCCGGTCTATCTATATACAGTGTCATTGCAACTCCGCGGGGACTCTATCGTCGGACCGAAGGAAATTACCCTTTTCGCAGGAAAGCCTCAGGAGAGATCGTAGATGGACAAGAGACCGATAATAAATTCGATTGCCAAGCGTTCTTCAAGCTTCACTGAAAAAACTCGTCTAAATTATTATAAGGGATTAAAAATGAGCGTCAACAAAGCACTTTAATTGCGATTTTTATATTGTATGAATTATGCATAGTGAACGAGGGAGGAATTTCAAAGAAATGATCTTTTTATATCTTAAATTATCAGTGACACCAGAATTGGCTAAATTTCGTCGAATATACAGGATGAAAAATTGGTCGAATTGACAACAATAATTCTGATAAATCAGAAGTGACACAATAATTGTGTAAAATTGAAAGTTACAAAATACCTTCACGAAGAATGACCGAAAATTTCTGTTAAACTTGAGACTGACGAAAAATTGCGTCAAATTTAACCGAATGTTTCTGTTAATGTCTGTGGACACAATTTTTTTTGTCTGCCGAAGATTAGGAAATTTTCGGTCAAGTTTTTACTGTTGTATGCGATTACGTAGAATGAGGTCGTTTGTACCTGTGGTTCCGTTTTGAAATATCGATCATTAGCATCGCGGACAAGCGATGAGATGCTCATAACCGCGAGTTACGTTCCGTTCAGTTGCCTCCGAATCGCATATATATATATATGTATAATCGTACGTCGGCTTCACGGGTGAATGGGGCGCAAACTTTCTCTCTCTCTGTCTCTCTCCTCTCTTTCTTTCTCCTCCTCTCTTCTCCTGCATCAGAGAGTCCTCGACTTTCTCGCTTTTCCCTTTCTTCGTCGTTCTCTCTCACTCGTGTATTCAAGATTCTCCGCTGCTGATACTTGCTCCGCACCTCAGTTCTTCCTCGTCCTCGGTTGTTCGTTCACCTTTTTCTTTCTTTTTTCGTCATTTCGTTGAACATTTCTTCTTTTTTTTTTCTTTCTTGCCCCATCCGATATGACAGAGACAATCCGTTGGCATATATAGCGCTGAGAGCACGGCCGCCAGGTCGCGGTGATTAAAATATCGACTCGGTAACTATAGGGGTAAGTTATTTCCGTATAAGATTGTCCGGGCATTGTTCGGCTACACCCCGAAGAGACTTGTGGAGCTTGACACTGACGCGCGGCGCGGGGCTTTTATATTGTTGTTGTTGTCGTCGTCGCGGGCACACGAAACTCTTCTCGATCTCCGCCGCTCGATTTCCTTCCACGTATTCCGTTTCGATTTCTATGCAATGTCGACTGTATGTTATCTCGAGTAAAAAAAAGAAATAAACAATCTTTAAGAAACCCTTTTTTTTTTAAAGCTACCTCTACGAGGAAGTATGTTGATCAATTTTGACTTCCTCATAGAGGAAGCTTTGTAAAACAAAGGGTCAAATATGTATCCAGGGCGTCTCGGAACTGTGTGACGATATTTATATATTCGAATAGAGGAGATCGCGCTGAACAAAAAAGTCCCCGGCCAAAATTTTCTACGACCAAAATTGACAAAGTTATTAGCAATTAGAGTCAGCCAATCATCAACGCCGTTGCTGTCCGCCCGGAATCTTAAATTCCGCGCGGACACTGACGCTCGAAAACGGCGTAAAAGCCGTTTTCAACCGTTAATGTCCGGCCGCAAACTCGAATTCCGCGCGGACACCGACGCTCGAAAACGGCGAAAAAAGGCGCTTTCAACTCTTAGTGTCCGCCCGGAAACTGGAATACCGCGCGGACACTGACTGTCGAAAACGCCGTTTTCAGCCGTTAGTGTCCGCGCGGAATTCGAGTGTCCGGACGGTCTGTGATTGGCTAACTCTAATTGCTAATAACTTGGTCATTTTTGGTCGTAGAAAATTTTCACCGAAGACTTTTTTCTTCAGCGCGATCTCCTCTATTCGAATATATATAAAAAAATATATATAAATAATTTTTATAAAATCTTAACGATTGTACTTTATTAAACTACTAACACCCGGACACGGACATTTTTTCTAAATCACTTTTATCAATGTTTTGGACCATTCTGAGTGTCTTGACATGAAAGTCAACAATTTTATAACAAAAAACAAAGCTTCCTCTACGAGGCAGCAAAAAAATTGTCTATGGTCGATCAACCGTGAAGTGAGCCCACTGGAGCAAACCTGAATTTATGGCTGATTTTTATCTTGACATATTATGGTCGACTTATATCCGCGATCGTAGACATTTCCTTTGAATATGTTCATAAACTTTCGTCGTCGATGGAAAGTCGATACAGATCACTAAAATTGCGCTTAAATAAAGCGCGAAAGTGTCATCTAGTGCGCACGAAACGAAAGCTCATCTATATGTCGTCGCCTTTTCCTCGATCGATCTAAAACAGCCGTATGATATTATATTGCTCGAGTATAATTCTCGTTGATTAGTTGTTGTGGGCTTTAACGAGTCAAGTTTCTCGACGTTCTCAACTACCCGGATTTTGCGCTATTAGGATTTCCCCGTTGTATATAGTACACACTGCGCTGTTGCGGACCCCACACGTGCCTCTCTGACTCACACTCTTCAGGCGTGGCACAATAAGCTCTAAGGAAATACTCTCGACTGCACCATCCAAGCACTAATCACTTCCACCGCTCGGTTAATCATAAACTTGTCATTCGTAAACGCTCTCCTCTTGACTATGAGTCTCCCGTTCATTCTGACAATGACTTCCACGTTTCTTGGTCAAACAACAACAGCCGCTTGTTCGCGATAATTTTCGAGGGGAGTCGGTCGATTGGCTTTGTATAACCGATACGCGAAATTACGTCCCAGGGCAATATTAATTTTTATTAATTTTATTAAACTGAATTGAAATTTAGGTAATTTTAACCGAAAGTTTTGCTGCACAAAAACGATCCTCAACAAGTTTTTGTTCATACGACACAATTTTTTTTTTGTTTATTTCAAATTTAACCACAAAAATACCAATATAATTTGTCAAAAATCTTGTATTTTTATTTAACGATATATTTTTTGTCAGTGTCAGAAAACACATTTGTCAGTTCCATCTTACCATTTTCTTCTCTAATTCCAAATAAATAACTGAATGAAATATCGCAAGATTAGTATGAGTTTAGTGGGAGTGCTTTTATTGTACGTCCAATGTCATTAATAAATCATTATTCGCCTCTTAATCCAATCTGTTACCTTCAAGCTGGATTAACACACGTTATGACGATACACAAAAGCATTGGAAGAAATCGACCAATCTGCTGTTAATTTACGATCAAGGCATTTGGGGGGGTGGGGGGGGGGGGGGGGGGGGGGCGAAAAGTTAGAAGAATCATTCTTCTCCCATCGCCAGTCGTGGAATAAACTAAGACGATGAATGCCTCGACTAAGAGAAAATAATAATAGATGCGAAGGGCTGAAAGACACCCTCTCTAGTCGAGGGGTTGTTTTATCGAAAGAGGGGAAAATATAAAAATACGGTAGGTGTTTATATAGGAGAGAAAAGATATGTGCGTTTCTATTACAATCAGGCGACGATGAAGTGGGCGGGGGAGGGTGAGAGAGGGGGGGGGGGGGGGTGTGAGAACGAGTTGTGCTGCACGCGAAGTGGTGAATTTTGGGGTAGCCCGCGGTGGGCCGATAATTTGTTCCGGGGCTGATGAAAGGTGAGTAGAACCTCCCTCTACATCCATCAAGAACTCAGCTCGAGGCCAGCAAAATCGAGTACGACAAGGAGGACAAGTGAGAGTGGGAATTTTGGCCACTGTGTTAAAAAAAAAAAATTATGTAATAATTAGAAGCATTGGAATCAAGAATTTTTAATTAAAATTTATAATTTTTAAAAAATGTTCGATATCAAAGTTTATATAAATTTGTGATATAAATGAAATTGTATTTTTGTATATTTTATGAGTTTATAATGAAATTTAATTAATATATATACATTATATACATTTCTACTATTTTTTTTATTTTTTAATAATTTTTTTTTTGCAATAGGCACGATTCGTGCGAAGTTGATTTTTTTTTTATTGTTTCACAAGCTTCCCTTGTTTCTAGTACATGTCTTGGAAGCAGAGAATGACATGGATTAATTAATCTTTGTGCAAAAGATTAGATGGATGATAATATAATATACTGGCTGTCAGTCGAAGCAAATGAAAACGATTAGTTACCTGAATTGATTAATCAATCGAATAACCGGCTGATTATATCCATTTGTCGGAATGATGTATACATGTGGGGCATTCCATGCCAATTCGACCTGGCTGATATCCTCGTATTTCTTCACTTTTTTTCCTTCGAGTATGCTATAAAGTCACTCAAGAAAAATGATCAAAATTTTTTTTTTTTGGGTTATTTTTAATTCGACTAAAATTGAAAAAAAAAAAAATCTGAAAATAACAACAAAAAATCTGAACAAAAATCTGAAAATAACCCAAACATTTTTTTGGCGGTAGATTTCTTTTTTTCAATTTTCGTCAAAGGAAAACAAATACGAGGAAAAATGAAATAAAAAATGCGAGGATTTTAGCCAGGTCGAATTGGCATGGAATGCCCGATGTGCTGTCTGTCTTGAAATGAAGGCACTGTAGTATCAGCAATATGAAAACTCGAAGTTCCATATATTGTTCGTCGAAGAATGCCTTTCTCGTACGAGTATAGTAATTCAGGATTTAGTGGGGATTGAATTCCCTGTAAACCCATTATTCGTTCAGATATATATTTTTTTTATTAATACAATTTTGTGTGTTTTTTTTTTACACATTTCGATTTACGACTTTGTCGTATACGGGTAACAAAAAAAAAAAAAAAAAAAAAAAAATGTTCCTATATACTCGGACAAGAAAACGCTTTTTCCTCAAACAATATGTGATCTCGAAAACTAAAATCCATCGACCCAGTTTGACTCAAAAGCTGCGACAGGTCCATGATGTATTTCATCTCACAGCAAAATTATTGTGTTTAATATGAAATTTCAAAGAAATTCATTGTTCCTTTAAGACGCCCTAAATAAATTCTCAATTTTCACATTGAGTAATTAACTTTTTGTTAATTACAATAAAAAGGTTGTTAAGTATTTGAGATTTAACAATAACAGCAAAAAAAAAAAAAACGCACCTTAATATTTGCACTTTTGGCCGTAAAACTGTTGGCATTCGTGGCGAAAATAGAATGCTGCCAAATTAGGTAAATAAAGGAAAATCCCTTCAGACGTAAGAATAATAATAATTTTGCGAACTGCGGTTGAGAGCATTTTTATACGAGTCTGCGAGTTCTCCCCCTCCCCCGCCATCCCTCCCTCTCCACCAACAATGAAAACCCTCAACGCTTTTTCACAAATGAGGGTGATGATATTAAAATCCTGGCTTAAAAAAAAAGGAAACAGCGAAAAAGAAAGAGCAGTCACTGTGTTTTACCGCGGTTGCCTAGGCTCTCGGGTTTCACTCTCTAGTTTACTAGTTGCCAGAGGAGGCCACTGTGACAAAGTCCACGTTGGGCCAACTAAGAAGACACTTTATTAATTGCAATCCTCATATAATATTCAAGAGAAATAGAATTACCTGAGTGTGCAAAAAGTCGGTTTGGTGAGCTGTAAAACTGGCAGAAAAAAACGTATATGAAAAAAAAAAAAAGAATTACAGCTGGGATGACATAAATCTAAAAAAAACATTAATTAGAAAAAAAAATGTCTTTCTAATTGTCTCTGATTTTTTAACATAAATTCTGTAAAACCTTTTTTCGATACCATTTTTTTTTTGGTAACCGAAGTCTTTTTTCCACAAAAAATAAAAATAGAAAAAATTAATATTTTTTTCCTATTTTTCCAGAAACCAGATGGAATGTTCCATACATAACACTCGGATGTAATTAACATAATTAATTGGCCCAACGTGACAAATTCTACGCTGGAGCAAAACCGAAGAACACATATTTTATAAATCGCAATTCAAAGTAAAATTTAAATGAAATAAAATTGAGTTGTTAAATCGAAGAAACAGACGTATATGAAAAAAGCAAAAAAAAAATCAGTACAAACGAACAAAAACTAACCTCGCTCAAAGTTCAAACAAGCGAAGCAGTTGAAATGCTGCTGAAACAATATTAATAATCGAAGGGAGACGTCTGTTGGCGTAGCCATCATTTCTCTACTTTTCATTTCCCGTGAACTTTCCGTATCTGCAGATCCTCTTCCTCCAACTCTTTTCATAATATCTCCTCAGTTCCCATCACCAGTTAACTACCCGATTCTTCCCCTTCGCAGTCCTGTCTGTTTTATTTTAGCAATTTATTCTTCGCTGTAATATATTTTTCCTATAAAACGAAATAATATAATACATCCGAAGCCGGATGCAGGAAAACGTAAATTCTTCTTTCCTTTTTTTTTTTTCCTCGCCAGTTTCAATAGTGGTTCGATGGAACGTTACGCAACAAGTTGCGATTTAATCAATTTTAAAAGCTAGATATTTCAGGAAAAAAAAAACATAAAACGATCCTTTTATGTAGTGTAATAAAAAAAATTACAATTCTATATTAGAAAAAAAAAATGAATAAGAAATATATTTTCTTTTTTTGCCCGATTTTTCTTAAAAATCTGTCGACGTTATAACGAAAATGAGATTATAAATTGAAGGTGATATAAATGCTTATGCAAATACGATTGGCTCTTGATGTGAAAAGTCAGTTCGACACGTACATCGGTTGGAATAAATTTCTAGTTCAAGCATTGACAGGTGTCGATCGACTTTAGACGGCAATAATTCAGTGCCCGGCATATCCGCGTACGCAAGTGCCTCATCGCAAAGCTCCCGCGGCCAGATAAATGCATTTTACTAAAGCCCAACCTCCCGGCATCGAAGGATATATATATGTATATATGTATATATGTATATATGTATATAGGGTCGCGGATGCTCGTAATTGACGAAATAATCGAGCGGATGGTCAACCGGTAAATCGTTCGATAATTACGTTGCTTCCATGCTCGATTGCAATTTGCTATTTGTAATCGCTAACGCCGATCGAGGAAACGTGAGAGGAGTGAGACCTGCGTTGCGAACCAGGTGTTTCCTTTCGATCCTGACACTCATATATGGCACATATTTTTAAAAATTTTAATTTCTTATCACAACAGATTGCAATATTGAAAAATGTGGACTTTCGGATTTTTATGGAGATAGAAATTTCGAGGGTCCTGGATTTGACGACAAAAAGCATTCATTCATTTTTGTCTGTCCGAGAGGACAATAATTTTTGTAAAAATTTGTGAATGGCAGTGAAATTTTGTGTCTGTCTGAAAGGCAATCTAAAATCCTGAAACATGAAAAAAAAATGATAAGCTTGAAAAGTAGAACCTTGCAAATTGCTTCGCTATTATTTTACATTTTTAAAAATGTTTACACGAGTGGAAAGTAGAACTTTACAAATTTTGTTTTCTCTACAAAGCTTCCACTATCAGGAAGTACCTTTATCTACTTTGGCTTCCTGACAGAGGAAGCATTGCAGAGAAAACAGTTTGCAGAGTTCTACTTTGCAGGCTTGTTTCTGCATGACAAAATTTGTCTACTATAAAAATCGCATTCACGAGCTTTTGGAAATTTTTAAATTGTGAAATTCAAATTTAATACTCAAACCTTGCCTCACCAATCACGGTTCACTGTAAGCTCGTTTGTGCTCAAAATTTCAGTTCGATATATCGTAATTTATAAAAGTTGTAGCGTGAAAACGATTTTTACAAAATTTTCGAAATTCAGTAGAATTTGAATTTTTCAACCGATTTGCAATCTCAACTGCAATCACAAATATTGTTGCAAGTGATACTTGCGTATCAAATTTGAGGAAAATACATGAAAAATTGCGACAGCTATCGTGCTAACAAAAAAAAAGGCAAAGGCATTGGCATCGTTTTGGAAATTTCTATAAAATCTTAAATACTGTATCGATTATTGTACTAAAAAAAAGGTACTTTATGCAAAATAATTTGTTTTTTTTTCTTAATGCAAGACAATAAAAAAAGTTGTGTGCGTAAAAACGTGAAAAATATGTTGAGTGTCTAAGACACGTTGGCTCGTAGAGCCGAGTTCCAATTAGGGGAACTCCGCCTTCAGCGAAAGTTAGCCGGCTCGTTTCAACTTGGCGCGTAAAAAAAAAAAAGGAAAAAAGAAATAAGCTTAAATAGATGAAGAAGCATTCTTGCGAGTCTATAGAAATAACGTTACAGAACACACAACGAGACAGAATGGCTCTCTTTTTTGCTCATGAAATATCTGCATTAAATTACAGTTGTAACTTACATATTTGAGAGTTTGAATTTGATCAACGCTGAAAGAGAAAAGACGAAATGAGAATACGAAGACGCTTTTTCCGGGAGGCAAAATTTATATTCATTCGTGTGCTGCTACAGAGACAACTCTACTCGATGTAATATGCATACTTTATATTTTCATGCAACGCCCGTGTATATAGGGTATTCCATACGAATTCGACCTGGTTTTCAGCCTCAAAGCTCACCGATCTGCTCCACGATTTTTTAAATATACTTTCGTTCTGACTCTAAAAGGTGTGCAGATTTTTTTTGTATTTAAAAAAAAAAGCAGACAAATTATTTGTCGGATCTATGATTTTTAAAATGAAAAAAAATCTGCAAAATCTATTAAAAGGTGTGCAGATTTTTTTTTGTATTTAAAAAAAAAACAAATTATTTGTCTGATCTATGATTTTTAAAATGAAAAAAAAATCTGCAAAATCGATTAAAAGGTGTGCAGATTTTTTTTTGTATTTAAAAAAAAAAACAAATTATTTGTCGGATCTATGATTTTCAAAATGAAAAAAAATCTGCAAAATCGATTAAAAGGTGTGCAGATTTTTTTTTGTATTTAAAAAAAAACAAACAAATTGCTTGTCGGATCTATGATTTTTAAAATGAAAAAAAAATCTGCAAAATCTATTAAAAGGAGTGCAGATTTTTTTTTGTATTTAAAAAAAAAACAAATTACTTGTCGGATCTATGATTTTTAAAATGAAAAATAAATCTGCAAAATCGATTAAAAGGTGTGCAGATTTTTTTTTGTATTTTAAAAAAAACAAATTATTTGTCGAATCTCCGATTTTTAAAATGAAAAAAAAAATCTGTAAAATTGTGTGCAAAAAAATTTTTTAAAATCAAAGTTTAGAACCACAATATCCGGATGTTTGCTTCCATTGATTTTGAAGCTTTTTTCCGGGATAAAAATGTTGAAAAAAAATGAGAACATTTTTTTAAAAATTCATTTGAAATTAGAGTGAAATTTAAATCATCAAATCCGTTGATCAGAATAATTACACAAAAAGTCGTGGAGCTGATCGGAGACGTCGAGGATCAGATCCAGTTCGAATTGGTATGGAATGCCACATGTAGAAGCTGGAGCAGCAAAAATAGAGTGTAAAAACAAGCTCCGGCATTACTATCCGAACTTCCAACAGACAGAAGGAAAGAAATGCATGTTTAACATGTATATATGTGATGTGTCGCGAAATAAAAGTGCACAAAAATACGTATGTAATATTTCATATTTTTATGTATCCTGGAGGCTGCCTCCCAACTTCGCAATTTTCGTTGGATCCTTTCACAGTACACCCACACCAGATATACACGCATCTTTATGCTTGACACAATTATGACAGGGCAAAACCACACGACACGTACTACATCGAATTCACGAACGTGCCAAGGAAATAACACATTTTATGTACTCCCAAGATGTGTTGTTTCGAAGGTTTATATTCCATGAATATGAAATAGTTACATAACTCATTTCGATACATGACGTAAATTCAGAGCCACTTTTTTTTTTTTTTTTGGTGACCCTGTCAGACATTTCTCATAATTTCACAGAACTCTGTAATTTTTTTTCTTTTCTTTCTGCATTTTTCTTTTTTTTTTTGAAATTTTTTAATCCAATATTTCGGAAAAAGTTATACATTTTTTTTTTGGGTGTTGGAAATTACACAATGTCTCACGAAAAAGCTGTAGTTTCATATCAGGATTTCAATTGATTTTTGTAAATTACAATGAATGTGAAGATTACTTTTTCTTTTTACAAAAAGCCATTTTTATTTTGATGTTAAATTTGCAGACAATTTACACGTCGATGATTTGATTTAAAAAATTGTCAGAATAATTAAAATTCTGCGAAATATTATGAAACTGTTAATTATCATCTTGCGTAAAATAATCTTATAGCGAGAAATTAATTTTTCGTTTACCAATGAATATGCTACTTGTGCACGAATAACTTAAAAAAATCAATTTTCTGAGTCAGTGGACCAAATTCTACTGTATTTTCCATTTAATTTCACTTGGAATATCTACAAGTTTCAAAGCCATTTATCCTTTACTTGCTGAGTTGTGAAAAATTCTTTAACGCACTGACAAATATTCTTTGTATTATTATCTCAATAAATAATTTTCTTTTTCTGGCAGACGAATAAAAAAATAATTGTAAAGTAATGAAATATCCAAAATTCGTTACATAACTCGAAAAAAACGACTTAATTATTTCAAATTCAAAATCAAGAAATGAATTTCACTGAAATTAAATTAATAAACATAATTAATAATAATAATACAATAAGTCTGTATTGAAAAATTAAATAAAAATTAAATTTTCGAGTCAACAAAAAATATTTCCCATTATAAATAGATTTTTTTTTTTACTGATGTTTCAGGTGTTCGATAAGCACAACCGAGGATACATCACAGCGTCCGATCTGCGAGCTGTTCTCCAATGTCTGGGTGAAGATCTGTCCGAGGAGGAAAGTGAGTGACACCTTGAATTCGGTTTTTCTCAAATCCGGCGTCTTTTTCGCGCGGCTTCATCGCCCTCATTCTGCTGCTCTTCGATCCCTCACGAATGCGTATATTAAGTTTTTCCACTGTGGCGCGGAATCGCGGTTACAGCTTTTCTTTGGACCCTGACGGAGGGATAAATCCCTCTTCGTGATTTCTTGCTTGACTTTCGCTTTTTCTTCAACTTATTTCGTACGTCGCAAGTGACGTCACGCAGAGATAGTAAAATATCCTTTACGAGCGTTGGCAGATCTTGGAATTTAAGATTTCCATTCTTCCGGGCTTTTTTTTTTTTTTTACAGTACTAAAAACAAGATTGAAATTGCGCGCAAAAATTGTTGGCGGTTGGGAAAAAAGTGGAAAATTTAAAGAAAATTGTGGGAACTAAAAAAGAATAATCTAGTGTCTAAAAAAAAAATTTAGAATATAAAAACAAAATAATAGTTTAACTCTTTGACGTCTGGTCATACACATTCGTCTTATCAGCTTTGAAAAATCGGAACTTCCAGAAAAGTGAACATATCGATATCGTTAAGGTCGCATTTTGAAGACGAAGGATGCGTCTAATCATGAAAAATTCGGGAGACCCAATGGTTGCACCCCTTCATTTTAACACCCTGTCGAAAAGTGAAAAAAATTGCGAAAAAATGATAAATGAGCATAACTTTCAGGCGAATTTTTTTTTTCAGACTCGCGATCTCAAGTGTGCGCTTTGAAATAATATTGAAAATGTGTGATAAAAACGGTCCGGACGAAAAACCAACCCGCAACAGTAATCAAATATCGATAACCACCCCTGGCAATTGTGATAGGCCCAATAATGCACTTTCATCGACGCGTTCAGTTCATTTAAAAAATTCGGAGGAGCTCACAAAAAAAAAGCAGCACTAAACAAAGCTGAAGGAAATAAAAAAAAATTATAGCTTAAAATCATATAATTTTTGTGGCACATTTTTTTTCTTTTTTTTTCAATGGCATCCATAATTGGCTGACTGCTCCAAATGGTTATAAA
Organism: Perithous albicinctus; assembly: GCA_964016905.1. Classification (NCBI taxonomy): domain Eukaryota; kingdom Metazoa; phylum Arthropoda; class Insecta; order Hymenoptera; family Ichneumonidae; genus Perithous; species Perithous albicinctus. The sequence goes on along the minus strand of OZ024693.1, from coordinate 20,888,964 downwards.
AAAAATAATTTGTTATCTTTTAAATTACACAGAATTCGGTTCAGCTGATCGAAAAAAAAAAAAATAATAATATTGCAAATATTTGAGGAGAATCTGGTAGAAAAATATATACAGTCGGTTTGTACACTCAGCATCCGATCGTCCAATCAGCGTCATTGAGGCGAATCGCGCGATCCTGCCTAACGTTGCCTGTGCAGCGCGAGAGGGATTCAGGAAGCGGTGCAGTCTAATCGGAAACGCAATTACGGGACGGTGCGCATTGCCTAGCCGCCGCGGGCCAAGAGAGGCCTCTATAACCAACGTCGCGTGCGCGTTGTCCTGCTTTGCCCCCCAAGCCCCTGCCCCCCGGTCCCCCCATTGGGACTTTAATAGCTACTCTATAGGTATCTCTCCTAACTTCCCCTTTCTCTCACCCTCGAGGGAATAGGGATTTCCATAATTATCCGTGACCATTCTTTGGATTACACAATAGTTTATAGAATTTCGTCTGAATTACATTATATTCATTAACCTTTTGTCGGTGAAACGCTCTCTCTTTTTCTCTCAAACCGAGGAAATGATTAAATATCATTTTTAAAAATCAGAGTGAACAACAAGAAAAATCTACCGTTGGGTGAAAAAGACAATGAAGTACGTAAAATGACTGTTGGAAGAATTTGTTCAAAGATGAATATTAGGGTATGGGGCATTCCAAGTGAAATTGTGAAATTGTGTGATTCTGTGATTGTGATTTATCATTTTTTTTTTAGGCCTAATTTTTTTTTCGAAATTTTCCCGACCTCTTCTTTTTTAAAATCGTAATTGGATGTAACTCAAAATATAATTAAAATAAAAAAAAAAATTTGTCTATAAATTTTGTGGTGTAAAAATATAACTTTTTTTTATGATGTGCAAGTGGGATTTGGTATCCTTATCTTTTTTTTTCATTTAGAAATGTCGAAAAATCGAAACATTGAAAAATTTGGAAATGTCGATATAGAAAAGTCTCCCTGATTTCACTCGAAATGCCCCATATATATATGTATATATATTTCGTAATATTTTTTAACAAAAAAATCGTAATTGGACGAAACTCAAAATATAATTAAACTTAAAAAAAAAATTTGTCTATAAATTTTGTGGTGTAAAAATATAACTTTTTTTTTATGATGTGCAAGTGGGATTTGGTATCCTTATCTTTTTTTTTCATTTAGAAATGTCGAAAAATCGAAACATTGAAAAATTTGGAAATGTTGATATTGAAAAGCCTCCCTGATTTCACTCGAAATGCCCCATATATATATGTATATATATTTCGTAATATTTTTTAACAAAAAAAATCGTAATTAGATGAAACTCAAAACATAATTAAAATAAAAATAAAAATTTGTCTATAAATTTTGTGGTGTAAAAATATAACTTTTTTTTTATGATGTGCAAGTGGGATTTGGTATCCTTATCTTTTTTTTTCATTTAGAAATGTCGAAAAATCGAAACATTGAAAAAATGTATATATATATTTTTCGTTCTAATTTTTACCAAAAAAATCGTAATTCTAAAGATAAGCTAAAATTTCTTCAGACTTACGTCTAGAGATGAGCTAGTTTAAACGTCTATTTTCAATTCTCCCCTTTTACATAATACGAAAATGTGGTTGTGGCTCCAAAAAAAAAAAAAAAAAAAAAAAAAAAAAAAAAAAAAAAAAAAAAAAAAAAAAAATCCGCAATTCATCGGTTGACGTGGGTTTTAAATATATTCGGTAACCCTTGTATACCCGATACATGCCTTTTCGATTTGGTCGTACGTCGCTACAATAGAATTCCCCGACGTCGCTCACCAGTACCAGCGGTGAGTAAAAGTTCACCGGCAACCAGAGGCAGCAAAAGCCTATAGTGTGTGTGATATTGAAACGCGAGGGGGGATCGAGGGTTGTAAGAGCAAAGAAACACGAAAGTTGAGGGTAACGGTGTTTGTCAAAAATCGTGATTCCTGTGCCCTGTTTCGTGTCTAATTGTTCAATTGAGGCGTCAAAAAAATAGGATTTTTATAATCTTATTGCGAATGATTATAATAAAAATTATAATTATTCATAATAATTATTATAATTTTAATCTTTGGTTTCTAAAGTTTTAGTAAAAAAAAAAAATTAGGAGTTTTTTATTTAACGAGGGCGAAAATTTTATTCCAACGTACATTTTTTTTTTTAACACGTGAAAAATATTTAAAAAATGTTATTATTACTAAAAACGAAAATTTGAATTTAACTTAAATTGATTGGGTTCATATATAAGCTTTTTAAAAACGTACTGTAATTTTCGTTACATTATTTTTCAACAGTGATAATTTTTTTTTTTTTCTACTGTTCTTGATTGAAATTTACAACAGCTTATAATTCGTATTATCGTGTCTGCATTAAGTAAGCAGATAAAAAAACGAAAAGATGCTTCAACGAATAATATATTCAAGATTGAAAATGATAGCCAAGCTTTAGTGATAAATTTGAGGAGAGAAAGAAAAAAAAAAAAGGTGAGCGTTGGGGATGCACCTCATCTTTACGCTCGGTTAGTCCGCGAGAGTGGAATCACAGTGGGGTGGGTCTGTTACCTCTCGCTACAGTCACATCCCATGAGGTACCACAAGAACTTTCTTAAAGTTATAAAGCTCTCGGACACGGATAGGACCGTGCGGAAAGTTTGCTACGTCCCTTAATTCGACAATAGCTATGCAGTGCGCATGTTGCTTAAGGCCAACACAGAGAGTCTCTCGCGGATCCGAGCTCTCTCGCATAGACGCGACGTTCAATTTTACGATTGGCTTACGCTTCTCCATATAAACTTACCGTGCGCCTTCCATCTCACCGCTAATCCGTAATTTCGAGTTACTTTGTCTCTAAGTCACTCAACATTTTATCGGAGCCATTCACGCAACGATCGTACAACGAGTGGAAACTAATAGTGGCGCAATCAAATTTCATGTCACTATAGACTGTGAAAAGAAATATTTATTTTATTTATTTTATTTATTTTATTTATTTTATTTATTTTATTTATTTTATTTATTTTATTTATTTTATTTATTTTATTTATTTTATTTATTTTATTTATTTTATTTATTTTATTTATTTTATTTATTTTATTTATTTTATTTATTTTATTTATTTTATTTATTTTATTTATTTTATTTATTTTATTTATTTTATTTATTTTATTTATTTTATTTATTTTATTTATTTTATTTATTTTATTTATTTTATTTATTTTATTTATTTTATTTATTTTATTTATTTTATTTATTTTATTTATTTTATTTATTTTATTTATTTTATTTATTTTATTTATTTTATTTATTTTATTTATTTTATTTATTTTATTTATTTTATTTATTTTATTTATTTTATTTATTTTATTTATTTTATTTATTTTATTTATTTTATTTATTTTATTTATTTTATTTATTTTATTTATTTTATTTATTTTATTTATTTTATTTATTTTATTTATTTTATTTATTTTATTTATTTTATTTATTTTATTTATTTTATTTATTTTATTTATTTTATTTATTTTATTTATTTTATTTATTTTATTTATTTTATTTATTTTATTTATTTTATTTATTTTATTTATTTTATTTATTTTATTTATTTTATTTATTTTAATTATTTTATTTATTTTATTTATTTTATTTATTTTATTTATTTTATTTATTTTATTTATTTTATTTATTTTACTTATTTTATTTTAGCAAATTCGAAGAGAAACGAAATTCCAGTCGCGACGACAAAAAGCTAAAATTGTGTGTAATTCAATTTATCTTCGTAATTAATTTGTATTAATTTATTATACTAATTATGTTTCAACAATCCAGAGGTGCGATTTTCGGCAAATCGAGCTATACAAAATTATGTCGTCTTTTATTCTAATTAATATTTCAAACCGAATTAAGCGTTATGCGGGCTTTTTGCGCGTGATATCGTCCTCGTTTTCGCACGCCCACGCACACACAAGAATCGCGTGGCCCCCGCGGCAAGAAAATTACATACGTACGCGAGAATAATGAGGGCGAGATAATTTTAGAATTATAGCGAGTGCCATATAACGAATTCTGGGGGACGAGAACGTAGACACACGTATGTATATATATATATCAGGAGACATAATGGGTCGAACGCCAAGTCCTCTTTCTCTTCATTATTACCCGAACTTTTGCCAAATGGAGTACGTTCTGTCTTTCCGGGCTGAAAACCCTCACTCGGTAAATGTCTCGAAAAAGCAATTCGGAGCAGTTTCGGCTTAAAATTTATGAAAACTAAAAAAAAAAAAAAAAAAAAATCGCAAAGTAGAAATTTGCACATTGCTTCCTCGTTAATTTCAATTTTTCACAAAGCCACCTCTACAAGGGAGCCAAAATTGATAAATAAGCTTCCTCATAGATGAAAGCATTGTGAAAAATTGATTAATGATTCAAAATCGAATAATTAAAGGATCATCCCAACGGGCCGAAAAAAAGCTGATTTTCACGATTTTTTTCGAATTTTAAAACACGCTTTTGATTTTTATTCAGATCTTTTTTTTGTTTTTTTTTTTTATATCACGATCAGTCGATCGAATAAATAATTTATTTGTTATTTCAGTTGAGGACATGATCAAGGAAGTCGACGAAGATGGTGACGGTCGAATTGACTTTTACGGTAAGAATCTCGAGAAAAGAACCACCAATAAACATTTTACTTTTCCTGAATTTTACTAAAGCTTCCTTCTACAATTCTTAAATTCATTCGCGTTCCTCCGTTAATTACATTAGGTTGATGAAGCTAGAAAGTTTCGTTGGTAAAGAGAAAACTTTTGGACACTTCGGCTTGCCTATCTCGACAATTGGCATTGTTATTAATTACACCAGCTTTCGATTCTATATTTATCTATCGAGCTGTGCATCTCTATTCAATGAACTATCTTTTGAGAACTTTTTTTTACGTACATGATCACCTCAAGAGATTCTTGACACTTTTAATGATTTTATGTATTTTTTTGCTTTTATGTATTTTGCACCAAAAAAAAAATCACGTTTATGTTGCCTGTTCCAAAATTAATTTTTTTTGTTATTTTCATGCAAAAAAAATTACCATTTTTCTTTTACTTCTATTTTTATTTCGCATTTATTTTTGCAGAAAAAAATATTTCTCATTTCCTGTTGCAAAATAATATTTGAGGAATTTGTAACCAAAAAAAAAAAATTGTGTCACTTCTGAACATAATTTGATACTTTTATCACTTGAAATGTAATTTAAAAAAAGTTTATCAATTCACAATATTCCCAGAATCCTTGTGGATCGTTTCAATTTTAACAGGAAAATAAAAAAAAATCTACAAAATTTCTTTACCTTGTGACCACATCTACAAGTTAAATAAAAAAAAATATCTCGACTCACTGATATTACCAAAAACAGTCTTTAATAATTTTTCTATAAATTCTCAGTTCAATGAAATATTGAAAAAATGCCTTGAAGCAAATATTAAATGTTACACGACATTGTAAATGATAAAATAATTTTTTTTAAAAACCATTACTACCGTCGATAATTAAATGAAAAATTAATGGAGATTTAATCGTTCGCAGAATTCGCACGATCTCTCGTTGAGCCTGGAACCGACGACGAGGACGAAGAGGACGACGAAGAGGAGATTCCACAATCGCCGTAGAACTGGCTCGACTCAAACGCACATCTGTCTATCTCTTCGTTATAGTTAGAATAACAAGTTTAACAAGATTAAGAAGAAAGAAAAAGGGAAAGGAAGAAAAATGAAAAAGAAGAGGAAAAGAAAGGGACGAAGAAATCGTCGGATTATATCAATAATATTGAAAATAACGATTAATTCATTCTTCTCACTATCAGAATCGTCATTACTCAAATTCTTCATATTGACGTGTGCAATTGTCGACGGAGGGTATCTGTATGTGTATATGTAATAACGTTAATATCTTATATACTTTTCGCTCGCGACTCTCCCGTACGTTCGATATTGCTCCTCTCTGAAATCGCGTAATCGCTCGATTTCGTCAAATTTTAGAAAAAAAAAAAAGAAAAATATCTTTCGAGGCCTGAAACGTCCGGGAGAATATTCTCTTCGATGATCGATTGAATCACCGATTGTTAATGTCAATTTCACGATAAGTTACTATGATTTATGTTTTTTTTTCGCTCCGTCAATCAGAGTCGAGCAAGAACTATGAGAATTTTGTGCCGATTCGCGACGGAAATATTCGCGATTTTACAATCAATCCGGCGTTCAGTGATGGAAAATTTTGGTAGACGCGCGATTTTCTTTCAGAGTTTACAGTCAATTTTTTCATTTCAATGGCTTTTTAATCGATCTCCGTAAATAATATTCTAAACATTTTTGTTTCACTATTAAATAATATATGAAAGAAATTTAAAAATAGAGAAGTTTAAACTGATGCGTTGCTACTTGTATTTTTTTTTTTTTAATTTTATGTTTAAGTATTAAAATGCATTTATTTATTATTCAAGTAGAATTATAATTGTTATAGATAAAGAAAAGAGTATCGGAACGACCAAATATTTCCATCAGTGACCGCGAATTTGAAACTATAAAAAAAGAAAAATCTAAAAGGACATATCCGCAATATCGCTTTAATAAATAAGCAATTTTTGTCTCTCTCGATATTCGTAGGTAAGTAGAAAAAGAAAAAAAAAATAAAATAAAAGAAAAATAAGAACACATAAAAACACATGAATTATGGATGGAAAGCAGTGTTGTCATCGGGCGCTGTAAAAGCTTGGAGCACTTGTACACACATAGACGTGTAATTTCAATCTATGTATAACGCATATGTAATTCTCATGACGAAAGAATTGACACAAATTTTCTGTACGCTTTGGATCCTGAGGATCAAAGAGGAGAAAAAACGTGCGAGCGAGGATTCGCAGTCTATAAGGAAGACGCGATCAACACGAATATACATAAATATAGATGGGGCATTCCGCCTGGTTTCGACCCTTGACCCTTCCGACTGGTACCGCATTTTTGGTATATTATTGACATTACTCTAAGAAGCACTAATTTGAAAAACGAAATTTGACACATTTTTAAAACATGTCGTTCGATAATTTGTTTTTAAAAAATCGTAGATAATTAAAAAAGTGTAAAAATTGTTTTTCATTTAAATGAGTGATTTTTAGAGTTTTGTCAATAATAGAAAAAAAAATTGCGTACCCAATCGGGCGGGTCCAGGTGAAATGCCCGATATAGATAAAAAGCAGTCTCGCGAAATTTCGCTCATACCAAATGTAGGCCACATTTACCATCAACGGGCAACTACGGAGATTTTTTTGTTGTCACAGATTTCTCTAAGCGTAACCACATCGATCGCACAAATTTTGCTTCTTTACCGGCAATCTCTTTGCACCTCGATAAAGAGACACGAGCGGTAACGAAGGGCCGACAAGGTATCCCCTCAAAGATAAATAAGATACTCGGTTATCCGAGTGTCGGAAGAGAGACGTTTACTTTTTTCTTCTGTTACTTTGCCCCCAGTCCAATCAGTTTCGTTGCACCAGCAAAAGAATTTCTAAAGCCAGGCTCTTCTAGGCCTGCGCCGATGGCAAATTGCTCAAGATTTCCCAATACGAAAAAAGTCCCTCCGAGCTTCTATCGAAAATTCATCTTAAGAATTGTCACTGTTACGCTATAACGACGAAGCTGTATGCGCTGTTTCAAACTATTTTAAAGATTCAATAAATCACTAATGAAATTTAATCGTATACTGTTGATTTATAATATTAATCCGCTACTGGATTCGAATAAAAATGTATTCAAATATCTTGCAGATTGGAAAACACTGATGGAGTTTTTGAAAAAAAAGAAGAAACAACAGGTTTTAAAATATTAATTATTCAAAATTTTTTTCATTCAGCAAAAAAAAGATACGTTCTTATTCGAAATTCTGTTTTTAAGAGGAACATCTACGTTGGTAACTTTAAAAAAATCGTATTTTTTTTGCTGATTCTTTATCTATATGTAATTCAAATTTACCCTGTTAAAGGATTTTCCGAGATTCGAACTTTTTAAGTTTGAACTTTTTAACGCGACAGAAGATCGGCACAAAACCAGTGGATGGATGAAGAGGAGGGTTGCCTTTATGGAGCAGGCATAGCAGATTGACCATAATTATAAACTCTTTTGTGTACACCGATCGCAAAACTTTAAAAGCGCTTTTCTTGATAACACTTTTTTCACAATTGCTACCAATCTCCTGACAACTGTAATTACGCGATCGGCCTGAAATTGTGCATACATACTCGGGCAACATGTCTTTATGGAATGACGGAGGTTTTTTTCGATTTTTTATCAACGTTTTATTTGATTAATTATTAATTACCAGTTATATTGATTTCGCAGTAATCGAAAAAAAACCTCCGTCATTCCATGACCAAAGTGATACTGATTAATAATCTGCTCTGAATTCTTCATTCAGATCAACGGTGTGCCAGCAGGAGTGGGCGGGCTTGAGAATCTGGGACGCCGACAATTTTTAACATGAAAAAAGAAAGAAAAATTCCATTGTATACTTTAAAACGTAAATAACAAATAGAAGAAAACCGCAGTCGTCTACATTTATTCGTTTCCCCAAAAAAAAATAAAATGTGTGTACCTGAAAAATGGTGCTCCAAGGTAGAAGTCCCCCTTGAGCCAATAAAAATTGATTTTTCATACGTTTCTTTTTATTAGCGATAAATAAAGTTACACATCTTTACAATATTTAACAATACATCCTCCATAACTCTCGGAAAAAAATATATATAGTTTTATTAATATATATATACCTCTCTAATCGTTATTCTTAAATCTATAGGCTATAATTAAATCATTATGATTCTCGTGTCGCAGCGAGAGAGCCTCGAGCTAGTAAGGAAACGAGGAAAGTCCTAAAAACGCTCGAAGAAAAAAAAAAAAAAAAAAAAAAAAAGAAAAAAGCTGTCGTGACGGCAGACGCACAAATACATCTTAAAATGTGCCCTTCGTTCCATTCGGTTAAGTACGGCAGCGGATAGCAATTACCAGCAATTCTACCATTTACAAAATGTTTGTTTTATCTATAAACTTTTTTTTTTCTCTTTTTTCTTTAAATCGCCTTTACTCTACAAAATGCAACGATGGCCAGCCACAAAAGACGCGCATTAATATTCGATTGCTCTTGTTATTTAGGTCCTAATATTAATCAAATCATTCTCCCAAACTGCGCGCTTGCCATGAATTAGATTCGTAAGCGGAGTCTCATTTTTTGTTTTCTTTTTTTTAACAACATCTCGTTTAATATCGCTCGAGACACGCGCAAATAAGGAAAATAAAAATATTTATCACGTCTCATCTAAATTCAACTTGGCGTCTAGGATCGTCCACACTGTGAATTTATATACTTACATTTTAGGAATTAAATAAAGACAAGTCAATTGAGTGCTAAGATTTTATAAATTGTTTTAAATTACAAGATTGTGTAAATGAAAGGTTGATGAAAGTTAAAAAATATTAATTTACAGAATAACAATTCGCGTTAATAAATCCACGGACACATTGTTGCACTTTTTTTTTTAACGACAAATTTGTCATTTTATTTGTCTTAAATAATATGTCTGTAAAGTCTAATCGATGAATATCATCGTATATGTATTTCCGTGAAAGAGAAAAACTCGTCACGATGAAACTAAAATTATAAAATTTATTTAAAAACAAAGCTGCATAAATACTCGTGGATTTTTATTCACGTAAGCTGAATTATTTTTCTGTAAATTTATTTGTAATATATATTTTTCTACATTAAATAGGAATTCTTTGATCTAGATTTTTCTTTTTTTTTCTCTTTAAAATGAGTACGAAGAATTTTTGAAATCATAGTAATCGATTGACTTGACTTGACAAGTACTACCTTAATTTATACATATGCTCTTTAAAGCCGGTTCGTTCAACAACGCAGATGACGAGAGCTCGGCTAATGTTATTCAAAACCATCTAATTACACACCCAGCGCGATATCATTCGTACATTCATGGTAAACTAGTATAATAAAATTATCTTTACTTTTTTTTTAAATTTGCTGCCAACCGTCGAAGGAATCAAACGATATATTTTCGAGTTGCCAAGTAATATCGAGGCACTCTTTTTTTTTACAAAGATAGACGTCGTTTCAAATCAAAATATATCAAAAATACTTTGCAGCTCGAAAAAAAAAAAAAAAAAAAAAAAAAAAATTCAAATAATGAAGACTGATAAAATTCTTTTTTTTTTCTTGTATAAAGAAAAAAGTATTTTGACATAATTAATCTTATAATTGCTTATAATCAGTCCTTTTTTTTTTTTAAGAATTATTCACAGTCATTCAGACTGAAAAGTATTTTTGATAAATCTCTCATTCGAATACTCGTCAATTTTGTAATATCTTATTCATTATTTTTCTTCCGAAAGTTAAGTTTTGCTGGACAGCGTGTCAGTGGATATCGCAGAACAAATATATTCGACTAAAATCTACTTAGGAAAAATGATTTTACGACGAACGTGGTTGGCAAAACTAGTGCGCGAAAAGTCATTTTTTTCTTCATTCCTCCTTCTTCTTTTTTTTTTCTTTTTAAATAGAATTTGTTATTTACAATTTTTTTTCTAAATATACATTTTCGTAGTGTCAGTGACTCTTCATGGGTCATGTCGAATTATTAAAAACGCTTTCCACGTCCATCGGTAAAAACAAGAATATATTATCGATAAAACTGACGAGAAGCATAGATGAGAAATATGTTTAGCAACAGAAATCATGTAAACTCGCATACATATGCATCAAAACCGCATGAATAAATATGTAACGCGTATTTTTTTTTTTTTTACTTTTTTTCTTTTTTACACAAACGTGAAAGTACGCAGCGATTATTAGTCGACTACGTGAGACACTCTATGCGTGGCTTAACATAAATTTGCAAAACTTTGCTTCGCGGATTTCTTCTCACTATTACATTGAAAAAAACTTTGAAGCGCCTCTGGCTTTCCTCCAATAAAAATTCATTTTCTCCCGTTCTTGACGAAGGAAACTTCTGGCGCCGTCATTGCCAGTCTTGCTCTCGAACGAATTTTGTCGCAGGTCGTGCTTTTTTATAAATGACTCAATACAAAACAAAAAAAAGAGCGAAGAAAAGAAAAAGTCATTTTTAATTTAAGTGGCAACGCCGCATTCGCAAATACATCCGAATCTATACGAAAGTGTTGCTGCTTTTGTTGTTGTTGTGCAATCGTTCTCTATATTCTACGACTATAAGTACATATGGCGACTGATCGCAATGCTGTATTAGACAGATTTTTATTTTTTTTGTAATTCCGCTGAAATGCATCATTTCGTCAATTCCACCGTTTAAGAGAGAGAGATTTTTCTTGACCGCAAGAAAAATGAAAATCTGTTGAACGTGAAGCGAATTAAACGACACATTTATGACCGATTTTTTTTTTGGAGATCTCAAAATTAGCAAGAATACAATGTATTTTTACTTGAGTCGACGCGATACGCTGTCATTCTTTTTTTTTCTTTTCCTTTTTTTTTTAAATTCAGCCGAATCAGGCTAAATTTTTTGAACGAGTTTGCAGCATCTCAGCGAAGATACTCCGAGAATGGGTTCTTCGTCAGTCTGGCTGTCGTCGAGCTCTTGCGACGTATTATTAGCGACGATTGGGACAGTCGGATACGAAGGGCTTGATTTTGGCTTTAGTCTGTGCCTCTGACGTTGATTTTGTTGATTTGGCGTATGAGCGACTGGACCACGCGCTAATATTAATGGGCGAAGGGCCGTGCGAAGCGACCAGTATAAACGTGGATACTCGCGTTCTTGTTGGGCCATCAGTTCTCTGTTTCGTTGAGATTTCTGGAAAAATAATGAAAAAAATGAAATTATGTTTTTTTTGGACGTTCAATTGTTGAGACAAGCGTAATAAAATGAAGGAACGAAAAAGAAAAAAAGATTTTTTTAACCTGAAGTATGAATTTACCTGAGCCACAATTTCTTCGCAAGCATCACAGGACACCCTCAAAATAGGAAGTTTCTTCTCACCGACGAATTGCCTCAAAGCTCGTTCTCTTACATAGACAAATGGTCTTGTGACTCTGAGATCGTATTCCCTAACATAATAATGTGCTTTCATGGTCTTTAATTTTCCAGTATAGAAGAGCGAAGCGAGAAATCCTTCAGCGAGATCATCAAGATGTTGTCCAAGCGCAAGAACATTATATCCATATCTCTTGGCAACGGCGTAGAGACGTTTTCTCGTATTGGCGCCGGAACGTCCGCAGAGCTCACAGTCACGTGGAGGAAAATCGCGATTAGCCGTAGCAGCGACTGTTGAAACAGTCGGTTCAATAAGTGCGGTTTGTTCCTCAGCTTCTTCATAAAAATAGGGCACTTGAAGAGCTTTCAAATAACTCATGGACTTCATTGGATCGTATGAACTACCAGCGTCAATGGTCACAGCGCCGATATCGAAATCCATACCTTTCGATCTGGCGTAAAATCGATATTGATGAAGAGTGTGAAGAAGCGCCAAGGAATATTTACCCGCTGCAGCACCGAGTCCCATTATCGAAGCCGGAAGACAAATGAGAATGCGATCCTTGTCTCTGATCATGTCAAATTCGTGAATCGCCTCAACCGTAGATTTCCAAACGTTCTTTGGGGGGCTGTGCCACTGAGGGCCACAATTTTCGTCACTGACAATTTGTGCCTTCTTCACGATCTTTCCCAAAATCTCGTCGTCCTCGTCGGAAGTGATAATTGGCTCTTCGCGCATAATCTCGTCTTCCGATAAATCGTTCGGTAGCTTTTCGTCACGATTGCGCCTGGCGTTTTCCGCAACGTTCAAACACCTTGGTTTTCTACCATTGGAATTGTTGCCGTATGATTCGGTGCTGCTACTGCCGCTACTACTGCTCGTACTTCCGCTTCGTCCAAGCTGATCAACCGATCTCACGTCGTTCTCGTGGAATGAAAGATTTATACCGCTATCCTGAGAACTCACGGAATTTACGGTTGAATAGATTTCTGGAAGTTTTGCCTTTGTGACATTGTTTTTCGCGATTTTAACGACACTTTGAGGCTTGCTCGTATTACGATTGTCGTCATCATCATCGTCCTCGGGTTCCTCCTCGTCGGAGGTCTTTGCTCTGTCGCGTACGACACTCGATGACGATGATCTCGGACCCACAACGTATATCACAGTCTCGTCCGACGAACACTCGCTCGACATTTTGCTGTCCTGATGGGAGAGCATGAGTTCATTAAGCTTGCCAGATTTCGCGGCTTTGTGATGAACTAGTGGCGATGATGGCAATGCACCGGAACCACGTCGCTCTGGTGTTCCATGACCAATGAATGATTTTTCCAACGATGTTGACGTAACCGCTAGATCGGGCGAGTATCTACCTAGACCGTCTACCGCGTTCACCATACACCTGTCCATAAAGAAAATCATAATTGAAACATCGTGTTCTATGCACTTTTTTTGTTGTTCAAAAAAACTCTCGCGAATTTTTCTAACGTTTTGGAATGCAATTTTAACTGGATAGTTTGGGTTTTAGCAATTGAAATCAATTATATGAAAAATTATGAAGCAAATTGGATGTGGTCAGAGTTAGAACGTTTACTGAGTTGGTCAGGAATACCTGATTAAATGGACAAGTTGGCTTAGGCATTCCTACAAATTTTTACGTACAATAGCCGCGTTCTTTATCCTTACCTGATCTCAGACTTGACTTCGCTCGCCATTTCCTTGGAGAATTCCATGAGATACTCCGCAATTTCGCTGGCCGAAAACGAGTCCTCCGGTCGTTCGTTGCTAGTTGCGGAATTTCTTTGCGAGTGATGTTGTGGCGTGCCGAATTCCGACGAATTACTCTCCGACAGTACGTCATCAACTTTGGATATAACTTCGCGTATCTCCGACTTTATTTCCGTCGCAAGTTCCTTCGTAACTTCTTTCAAATATGCGCGAAGATCGTCCTCGGTGCTCTGGCTGATATTAGGCAGAACGGGAGAACACCTTCCAAGACGTGGAGTCGGACAATAAGGCGCTGTTTCGCCGGAATTGAAATTCGTGTTTGTAACCGCGGGACTATGATGATTATGGGAATTGAGGGAAGCGTACGAATAAGGATAAGGCGATGGCGATGAGGAAGAAGTGGGCGAGGAGGTGTTTGACGAAAGTGGCGAAGATCTCATTGGAACGTCGTTGGTGACATCGTATTCGAGGGAACTCGAGAGATCGCCACCACCGCTGCAGCTGCAATGACGATGACTACGAACTGTTGCGTTCGTCGATGAATTTGCTAAACCAAGACTAGCCAGAGTCTGTGGACTCAGAGGTATTGGAACTGGGAGGGTTTTTCCAGTAGCGCTGCTTCCAAGTGAATTGCAACGAGCTCGACCAATTCGAGGCATACCGGAACCCGAAACCGAACCCATGCAATGTTCACCAGCCATCAGTCTCGCACCAGCCGGTGTTGTTCCTAGGATCATTGAACTTGTGACAGCCTCGCCGAGTGCAAATTTCACAGGAGGCATCGGTGACTCGGGTCTCGAGGAAACTGAATCCACCGCCGATTTTGATTCGTGAATTTTAACGCTACGATGATTAACCGATTCCGTGTCATGTTCGTCGCTAACGTGGCCTTCATGAAGAATGCAACTGTTAAATTCATTTGTTCTGTCTTCTAAACGTCTGTTGGCACGAGACAGCGTGGCCGACACGTTTGTGGTGTTTACGCTTAAAGCTGGCAGACTGTGGTGCCTCGGCGATGAAGACAACGTAACTGGCGCAGTTCCTGTTCGTGGAATATCGCTGTTCAATCTACGGATTGTCACGTTGACACTCGCGCTCCCGTGATTTGTCGGCGATGATGAGGCGATCGACTCGCTTCTGTGCAACTGTTGTTTCCGCAACATCGGATCGAACGGAAGATCTTGCTTGACGTTTTGCGAATTACCGAGAAGAAGATCCTGCGCCTCGCCTGGCAATATGAACCAACGTAGTGCTTCCGTTTTTTCGGAAAAGCAAACACTTCGATCAATTTGTAGTGGATATCTGTGAGCCATTTTTCGTGCTCTGTTGAAAATATTTCGAGCTGTCTGCAGACAGTCGCCGTAACTTTGGGGAAAAATCCCACCGGCGCCGGAAACACGACGTTCCGAGGCAATCATCTTGCCGTCGGTGTATCTTATCGAGCCCAACCACTTTCGCTCTTTGAAGACACTGTTGGTGTGGTGACGCCATTCACCTGTATCCGGATTTAGCACGTATTGCGGGAGTAACTTCCAGCCTTCGGTCGCAACCATTTTTAAGGCTTCGAGAACGAATGCCAGTTCCGTTTCTGACATGAAGTATGGCAATGATAATCTGGCAAAGCCTGGTCTTAACGCTTCCGCGTTGGATTCTTCTCTGCCAACGTTCAATTTTCTGCAAATAACAGCAATTTCAGATATTACAAATATTTTTGAAATACACTTAAATATACAGGGTATCCCATTTTAAGGTATCCCATTTTTAGGGTTTGAAGGAAGACGTTAAAAAAAAAAAGAGATTAAAAAAAAATGGAACCATGACTTTTTTCAACTTGGAAAATAATTTTACCCCTCAATCAAAGCTTCCTCATAGTCTTTAGCCAGCTCTTCGTCGATTCCCATGAGATCGTGAGCGTAGCGACCAGCGCAGGCACAACCGCCGCGTGCTTGAACCCCAAAAACATCGTTGAGAATTGCGCAAACGAAATTATGATGAAGAAATGTGCCGCGAGGATGTCGAACCATAAACGAGAAGATCGGTACTCTCTTGACATTCTGCGACGTGTTACCCAGCAGAATTAATTCGGGTATCGTCCGGACGTGAGCCAATACTTGTCTGGAAAAATAAAGTAAAAATGTTCATCAACAACTTAATTCAACGTCGGATACTATAATTGCGTATGTGCTATCATTTTCTTAAGGTTGATTGAACCCTAGTCGGCAAATAAAGCTGTTATCTAACATTCGCAGAAATTATAAATATACCGGATAAAACCAGAAAGAGGTAAACTCTGCACAAAAATTTCGCAATATTCACTTTTTCTTTCGAGATAGCCACACTTATGTCAACATAAGGAAATTTAGCATTGCGTTTAACAGAATTGCGTAAACTCAAAGGAATATAGCTTTCGTCGCGAGTAATTTTCAAGTTCGCGATAAGATTGTTGGTATCTGTCACGGTTAAAAAAAGAAAAATAAATAATACGATTATGGTTTTCGAGACGACGAACAAAGCCAATGAGGATTATGGACAATGGTATATTAAGATTCGACTTGCAGCATCGATAAAATAAAATTGTACAGACGTTGTTTGAAAAAAAAAAAAAAAAAAACCGTTACGATAATAATCAACTCCCATCACGAGTTCGAGCTCTGTTATTAATCTCACCTGCAGATTTTATCCTGACGTGCGATAATCGCTTGTGGTGTGACACTTTCCTTAAGCTGAACCGCAAGTCCGCAGCGTATCGACTCAACGACACCGGCAGTTCCGCTTTCTTCGCGTAATTCAGGATCCTGAAGGTAACGATGAGAGTCCCTCATGTCTTCGGCGCCAATTTCATCCCTGAGGAGCGATCTCTTAACGACAAGGACACCAGGCGATTGTGCGCCACCCATGAACTTGTGACCGCTGAATATTATCGCGTCCTTGTGAACTGCCGTCTCACCCACGCCCGGTAAATGCGGATTCATGTCCATCTGTACGAACGGCGCTGAAATAGTCCAAGGACGGAGATTGGCTTGTTAATTTACAGGCTCGTGACATACGCTTTTTTGTTTTGTCCAGAAGAAAAAAAAAAAGCGTCAGCTGAACGATTCTAAGATTCGTCTAGATCGCTCTTTCTCTTTCTCTCGCTGGAAATCAATGTTTCAATTGGGATCATTGCTGGTAGATTAATAAGGAGAATTTTTATAACACTCTGCGAATTTAATCTTGCAATTCAGTTGAACTAATGAGTGGATCTTTGGAGGCAAAGAGCCTATTTTTTATTAATTCATTTATTTGCTAACAAGACTTCACGAATAGGCCAGGAATTTGAAGACTCTTCATAAAAATTTCGTTTCTCTACCTGCTGAAGTGTAATCCCAAACACTGAGAGCGCCGTATTGATGCAAAAGCAATGTTGTGGCAACGTCATCAGCCAATACACCAGTGATGCAGCTAGCAGCGCTAAAACAGCCGACAAGCCTGGGAGTGACGCCATCGAGTGCTCGTTCCTCACTGAGTTTTCGCTCGAGGTCATTCAGGTCCAGGAAACCCTCACGAGTCTCGGCTATCCTCACCACCTACAAACATAGCGTTTAAAAAAATCTTGGTAAATGCACTCTCATGCGAGAGAGGACAAAAAGTGAAAGGCAGCCCTGTACTTTTTCCGGTTGACTCCACAATTCCATACTGAGAGAAAGACATATCAATATCAATTAAATCTACGGTTGCATGATACTCACTTTAATATCTAACTAATTGGACAAGCTTTTCTTTTTTCAACTCCAAGCATTGAGTTTCGGTTCTGTCGATTTTCTTAAGTCTTTCAGTCACAATCAGTGGAATTTTAATTGAATCGTTTAAATAAAATACAATCTAGTTTATTTTTGCTAAAACTATTTTTCAAAAGTGTAAATTATTAAATATTGGCTTTTATTTGTCGCTCTCCAGACTTCGAATAAAATTGAAATATTTTTGGAAAGCGAATTATATTTTGCAATTATATAAATATGTTTTGTAAAAGCTTATTCAGCATAAAAATTGTATATGACAAATTCCAGACAAGTAACTAGTTCTTGAAATTTTGTTTTAAACTGAAAAGAAAAATGAGAATCTGTTCCCAAGAGAAGTGTGTGATATAATTGTAACAATCTGGTTCCAGTGGACAATTGTCGTTTAAGTATAGAAATAGAGATAAAATCTCGTGTACCAGCGACACACGAAGATGCAGTATTTGCTGGGGATCTTATCTACGTACAAGAGAACAGAGAGTTTATTCCTGCACTCATAAGTTATTCCCGTTGACGATATCTCTGACACGTACCGGTGTTATAGAGTTGAATCAATGCGGTTTCGCATAATCTATTCATAGTAAAATTAACAAACATTGGATCGGCAATGCGCGGTCTCGGCTATTGCGTCTTTTCCAACCCGGCATAATTTCAAGAAGTCAAGTATGTGGAATATCTTATATGCGTAGACACAGTTTCAGGAAAATTGTTACATTTTCGCATTGGCTACTTTTCGAAAATTAGAGCGTAACACTGTACGCGAATGTGAGTGACTTTAACGATGTTTATTCCGCGCGAGAGTGTCTCTGTTGTTCAACGTTTTCGAATATCGGCGACTAATAGCTACGGCGATTGACCACCCGGCATCGGAGCCGGTGCACGTAGTACTTTTGATACTGAGCCAATGTAGTCGAGGCGTAACTGTTGCTCCCTGGCCGAGAATCAAGTACAAGGCGATACTTAGAGGTCTAAAAAAAATCTGGCGAGAGTTGTGGCTCATCGGACTTGAGCTTGTACCCTTATCTCTGTAACGTGTACGTGTCAGTACGATATCTAAGATAATCCAATAAGACTATACAAATTTCTATATTAGAATATTCAGAATATTTCGAATTTTAAATCGATCGAATAAATCGGATTTATATATTTTTAATAATAGACAAAATATAGTTTAATATTCCGAATCGTACGGATGATCGAAAAATATTGGAGTATTCATAATAGTCCAATAATTTAAGAATATTCGAATATTCCAAATAGTCCGAATAATGCAAGAATATTCGAATATTCCAATTAGTCTGAATAATCCAAAAATATTCGAATATTCCAATTAGTCCGAATAATCTAAAAATATTCGAATATTTCAAATAGTCTGAATAATTGAAAAATATTCGAATATACCAAATAGTCCGAATAATCCAATAATATTCGAATATTCCAAATAGTTCGAATAATCTAAGAATATTCCAATATTCCAAATAGTTCGAATAATCCAAGATAATTCGTATATTCCAAATAGTCCGAATAATCCAAGATAATTCGAATATTCCAAATAGTCCGAATATTCCAAATAGTCCGAATATTCCAAATAGTCCGAATATTCCAAATAGTCCGAATATTCCAAATAGTCCGAATATTCCAAATAGTCCGAATATTCCAAATAGTCCGAATATTCCAAATAGTCCGAATATTCCAAATAGTTCGAATAATCCAAGATAATTCGAATATTCCAAATAGTCCGAATAATCCAAAAATATTCGAATATTCCAAATAGTCCGAATAATCCAAGAATATTAGAATATTTCAAATAGTTCGAATAATCTAAGAATATTCGAATATTCCAAATAATCCGAATACCCCGAAATATAATTTAAATAATCTATGATTGCAGAATTGAAAATTCAACAAATCGCTGGTGTTACCTAAAAATAAATGATTTACAAGACTATTGTTAGGATTTAATATAGAGTTGGGTAGTGTCGAACCTTGGATCCGTGTTCGCGCCATGGTCTCAGGTTGGCGTGGTGCTCGAAGGGGCCGACGAAGACGACCGTTGGCCTCCTCGGGAGGTCAAGATGGCGTAGAAGAGTGCGGAGTGCGTCGTCGGTACCATGACCCGTAAAGAGAACAGCGTCTTGCTCCCCGGCACAAACCGCATGCCTCACGATGTCTCTGGCCTCGTGCCTGTAACATTTTTCGTAGAGTGCATTCGTTTAGCTTTCCGTATGCAGTTGGCTATATGAAGAGGAAGAAGAATATGAGACAAATATACGCGAACTAAGAGAGATCAGAAGAGAGGCTCTCGGATGCGCGACCTCCTCCTTGAACAAGTTCTTTGACATAGCGTTCGATCTTAAATATAGCAAAATCCACCCTGACAAAAAAGCTTGGAATTCAATGTCGTGATTTTTCTCGCTTAAACTACATCCAGATTTATTTAACAATTTTCTTTGGTCACTTTAGTCTAATTTTGTTTTAATAGTGAATAAAAAAAGATTTTTTATTAATTTAAAAAAAAAAACCAATTTGTTGCTTAAACAACCATTTTCTTGTCTGAACATAGTATGTCGATTTTAGAAAATTGTCGGCGCAGCTTTAATATCGAAACAGAGTGGCGAAAAAATATAACGATTGAAAGAGTTTTATTTTTTTTTTTTCGCCCTATGTCACTATTTTGCTTCGCCAAGAAGAAGAAAAAAAGCAGTTCGGATCGTTATATAGTGAAATATTTTTATTCGCCTGTTGGGCCGACAAATAGCTGTAACCTGCATAACCCGTGGGTAGAAACATCAGATATGGCTGTGTGGAACACGGTTCGGCACGAACGCGGTGCACCACTTCTTCGTTCTTGGGACGCATACTAGGTAGGCGCATTTATACCCTTCTGCGGAAGCCTCGTGGTTATGGTTATATAGGTTAGACGCGCGCGTAGGGTTCCGGGAATCCCACAGTGAAGCGAGTCCGTTATATTCTACAGGCGAACGAGTATTCGGAGTATATACGACAAGTAGCAAGGCACTATACTGCCTTTGGCTACCCAGGCTATATACCCATCGGAGACCTTGAGCGTGAACCGCAAAGAGTCCTGCAGAGCCCCGAGCCATTCTACTACCAGACGTTTTTCTTTTGTTCCTGCCACTACAGAATTCAGGTTTTGCACGTGGCAAAATTTAATCACTTTTTGTTCAGACTGATGTATCAACTATATCTGTTTAGCGTGTTTGCCGTACATTTTTTTTAAGTACCGAGTTAAAATAATCAAAATAGTCAGAATAGTCCAAATAGTCAGAATAGTCAGAATTGTAAAAATAGTAAAAATAGTCAGAATTGTAAAAATAGTAAAAATAGTCAGAATAGTCCAAATAGTCCAAAATAGTCCAAATAGTCCAAAATAGTCCAAATAGTCCAAATAGTCCAAAATAGTCCAAAATAGTCCAAAATAGTCCAAATATTCCAAATAGTCCAAAATAGTCCAAAATAGTCCAAATATTCCAAATAGTTCAAAATAGTCAAAATAGTCCAAAATAGTCAAAACAGTCCAAATATTCCAAATAGTTCAAAATAGTCCAAATAGTCCAAATAGTCCAAATATTCCAAATAGTTCAAAATAGTCAAAATATTCCAAATAGTTCAAAATAGTCAAAATTGTCAAAATAGTCCAAAATAGTCCAAAACAGTCAAAATAGTCAGAATAGTCAAAATAGTCAGAATAGTCAGAATAGTCAAAATAGTCAAAATAGTCAAAAAAGTCAAAATAGTCCAAAACAGGCAGAATAAGAAAATCGGTAAAAATGGTCAAAATAGTTAAAATAATCAATATAATGAAAATATTCGAAATAGTCCGAATATTCCGATTTTCTCTTTTTATTCCTTCCACTGTAGAACTCTATATTGAGATTAAAAATTAAAAAATACACATACACGTCTATTTCTTCCACGTGCTAAAAAAAAATTGGATCAAGTTTTGTTGGGACAGAGAGTAGACAGTTGTGTCGAATAAATAATTTGTTTAGCGTGTTTTCCGTGAATTCTTGGCTCTTTATTTGTCCACGTGGCTACGTGAAGTAAAAGCGAATAATTTCGTCTCTAGAAAAACGCATACCGGAATAGATCCATCATTTTTTGCGAGTGAAAAGAGATTGATGAACCCATATATATTTCACGGCCAAGACATTTCAAGCTGTTTGCGTCGTTTGCGTGACGTTATAAGCGCGAATTCTACCGAGCGAAGTTGCGGGACATTCGCTAATTCGCATCGCCTTATTCAGCACTGTTATTTTTAATTCGATTTTTTTTTTTTTCTTTAAATTATTTTCTACCGGTTTCGACGATTTCGATGACGTTGATCGGCTCGAGAAGGTTTCGGGTTACTTCTCAGCAATTTATACTCCGGAAGTAAAACTATACACGGCCGTGTGTCTCATGTTCCTCAACTGCGTAAATTGCCAGCAGGTTTATTGCACACTTTAGCTGCATTTTTGCGTCGCCTAATTGGCACTGAGTTCAATTACAGTTTATTCGGTTAACTGGATTGATATTTAATTTACGTTTGTAATTTATTGGCCAACGTGAATTATAAGCGAACATTTCGATAGAGGAATTTGTTGTTGTTGTTTTTGTGAAACAGGAATGGATCCGGCTATTTTTAAGATAGAACCAACTTAATTAATTATTTAGTGATGTTAAATAATCGAGCTGAAATAATCAACAGAAATAAACCTTGAATGCTTCGACAGAAGTTAATACACAAAAGTCCTATGTCCCTGAAACCGGAGTAGCCGTTTAATTCTTCACCTCTTCTGTGCCTCGCTCGAACATATGTCATGTCATTATTTTTGGCCCTGATTCTTTTAACGCCCAAAGGCCATCGGTGTTTCCGTCATAGGATTTTCTTTTTAAATCCTTTATGTTGCTTTATTCTCAAGTGACAAAAGATTTTTTTTTTTTCTTTTTTTTTTTTTCTTCAAAGGTTGATAAATTCGATTTTGCAAAATCTTAATGATCGATATAAGCTTAACGAGGAAATCTGTTGCTGTTCTTCGGTTTTGCGCCTAAACTCAGCTTTTTACATTGATGCTTTCTCTGTCGATCGTCTTTGCTAAACCCTCTCGCTTTTCTCTGCAGCATTATTATTTTTAGCCTTGGTTCTTTAACGACGCGACAAGCCCAGGCGTGGGCCTTTATTATCCGTTGCTGGTACCGCACACTACGAGAGCCAATGGCAGAGATAGCGGCGCGCCCATAAAAACTTACTAAAAGCGTTGAAAAATCGATATGTCGTCCTTCAAACTGGTTTTCCACTTTTGCCACGTAGCCTTCCTGTTTTTTTTTTTTTTTTTTTTTTTCTTTTTTTTTTTTTTCTCTCTCTGTCTCCTCTCGCGTTGGTAAAGCAAATTAACGGATTTCCCCTCTTGCGGTTAAATAACCGTGGTGTGTATTATGTTTTCCATCGGCTTTCTCGAGCGTTTAACGAAATTGTTTTAGAAATTATTTTTTAGCGACTCGAACCAAGAGATTTCGACCGTAACAGTAGCATGAAAATTGTGCCTGGTATAACCGTAATTTAGTAATAAATCATCGTAATACGTTGTCTGAATTTGCGTTAATACAAAATGCTTCTTGTACGAGAGTGAACACTTTTACCCCACGAAATTTCCTTTGTTCGACGAGTGGGCAAAGAATTACGAATATAGCTCTTGTTATTGGCGTTGTACATCGCTCTCTTGCTTTTCCCTTACGTCTCGCATGGTCTGCTTTAGTGGCTCTGCTGGTGATTTCAAGCGGGTTAAGTCGTATCCGGCTTTGTAAGGTCTGGGCACTTCTATTTTCGAAGCTCATCCAACAAGAAGCATGGGTAGGTTAAAGTATTGTATGGCATAGAAGATATAACATCCATGTGGGATATTAGATGGAATAAGAGAGAATTTACAATAAAGAGTATTTTTAGCGAATTGAGCTTAATAGTTAGGAAAATAGCCGTACTTCCTGAAATGAAAAATGAAATGAAGAATGAAATGAAAAATGAAATGAAAAATGAAATGAAAAATGAAATGAAAAATGAAATGAAAAATGAAATGAAAAATGAAAAATGAAAAATGAAAAATGAAAAATGAAAAATGAAAAATGAAAAATGAAAAATGAAAAATGAAAAATGAAAAATGAAAAATGAAAAATGAAAAATGAAAAATGAAAAATGAAAAATGAAAAATGAAAAATGAAAAATGAAAAATGAAAAATGAAAAATGAAAAATGAAAAATGAAAAATGAAAAATGAAAAATGAAAAATGAAAAATGAAAAATGAAAAATGAAAAATGAAAAATGAAAAATAAAAAATGAAAAATGAAAAATGAAAAATGAAATCTAAAAACGTTTCTCGGTAATAAAGTGCAACTTCAAACAGGATCGTTGTTTCGACAATTTTGGTAATATTACATATATAAGATATAACTCGTCTATATATATTTGCCACATTTCCGCAAGTATACGAGTCGCGTTAACGTGCACTTTGGGTGCGATGAGTTGTTCAACGTGAGTTGTACTTTCCTTCCTAACTTTCTATTCTCGGTACTACTACGTAGTAATCGGCTTCGTTTTATAGTCGATTAGTCCGTCGTCGCGAATCCGCGATGCATATATATAGGGTTTACGTCTATAGCCGCAACACACATTTGCATAGACAATATACGCACCCTGGATTCTCGGTTTCTGCATGTCGTTATCACACAAGTTTATGCACAATCGAATTGTCTATGAATGTCTGGTTTCGTTTATTTCACAGACTATGCGCTGGGTCATACGCGGGTCAGGTTGATTATTGCGACATTGCTTTATAACTGTTTATACTATATTTCGAGAGTTTATTTGTCTCCTAATTCTACGTTAAAACGTGGACATTTTTTTTTTTTTTTTCTTACACGATTGTGTTTTTTAGAGTTATGTCAATGATATAA
This sequence comes from Perithous albicinctus, assembly GCA_964016905.1. Classification (NCBI taxonomy): domain Eukaryota; kingdom Metazoa; phylum Arthropoda; class Insecta; order Hymenoptera; family Ichneumonidae; genus Perithous; species Perithous albicinctus. The sequence goes on along the minus strand of OZ024693.1, from coordinate 20,864,435 downwards.
AAATACAATATATATTAAATTCCTCTAGAATTATTTATCATAATCATTCGAACCATAAAATGTGCTTTGAATTAATTTCTCAGTTAAAAAAAAAAGAATGCCCTTTGGAGCCAAAGTAAATCAGCAAGGTAATGCGAGAGCTCGTGCAAAATAATATCTGCATTGCCTGCTAAGAATCAATTTGACAGTTTATTTATTTAAAAAAAAAAAAAACGTCGACGTTATACAGATCTTTAAGGATAATCCATGAATTTCGTGATTCATGCATCATGCGACCCTTTTATGCCCTGATACTATCGCTCAAAAAGTACTGTTTATTCATGACAACCGCATTAAACTATACACCGAGACACTGCAGAAACACTCAACTATCGCTTTTTTATCACCTACCTATATATGACCTATGAAGCCTCCCGTACTCGGAAGCAAAGTATTTTCCTGGCATTGCCAACCGGGAACCCGAGGACACTTAGTGACCATTATGCAGGTAACGCATTCACCCGCGCATATACTCACGTACTTTACGCCGAGTAACATTCTTTTCCGGAAGTCACGCGTAGGACGCGCACGCGCGCATCAAGCTCAGGATTATATGTAGAGAGACGACGATTTGGGTCAGGGTGACATGTAAATTTCTCTTTTTTTCTTTTTATTTTTTTTTTTTTATATATGACATTTTCCATGAGTGTACTATTCCTTAAACAGCTGTAAATCATCCACAAGGATCGTGCGATTAACAAGTAGAAGATACCAGATATGGGCCATTCCAAGTCAACTCAATTACGTGAGTTTTTTTTTTTTTTGTAAGACCAATTTTTGTTGCCCACATTTTGGTCCAAAAAAAGAGGGGTTTTTCAGATTCTTATCAATTGGTTTACTCTATAAAATAATTTTTTTCTTGCACAACTTTTGAGTAAAAATTGAATTTCGACGAGGTTTAAATTTTGGAAATGTTGCCCATAAAATGTAGAACTAAAAATAAGTATTATATAGTAAATTTGAATGTGATTAACATTTTCAAAGTCAAATGCTATAGAATGATAATTATTTGTCCTTTTTTAAAAAATTATTTAGTATTTTCCCTGCAAACAAAATTTTCAAAAATTTCTTCTACATCTGATTCTATTTATTTTCTCGCCATTCCGCTTCTCTGACGCTTTTTCGAAAATTTCGATTCATGACGAAATTTCCTCCACTTTTGGGAAACAATGAAATTTGCAATAAATCCCTTTAATAATGGAATAAAAAAAAAATTGTATTTACAAAATGCAATTAAACATTTAAATTCATTTAGATTCATTTAAATTCCGTGAGAAATAGATTGTTATTGCCAGCCGAATAAAAATAAATGGAAAAAGGGAAATAGCGAAAAAAATCGAAGGCCATAAAGAAGAATAGCAAAGAAAAAAAAAAAAAAAAAAAAAAACAAGTAACTGCAAATTGAAACGTCGAGTACATTGCAATTGAGCTATAGTCTCCAACAGCCCCCAGAATAAACTCGTGACCCAAATGCTTGGATGACCCAGATATACAACTCTTCATGCTCTATTCTGTACTACATCCCGGAATCAATGGACACTGCGCGTTGCGCTCCGTCCGACCTATTCGCACACTCGTCGAGCAAGTATATCCGGTAATACTACTACCCTGACGTATAAATGAATGAATGTACCCCTCAACTTTATACACACGACAAACTAGTCCGACAATGTGAAACTTGTCATCTGAAATTCCAATTTCTACAACTTCTCGATTTACTTCGGTTACATTGAACTGCGCAATTTTTGTAAATTATTTATACAACATTTTTAAAAAATGTATTATTCCTACTATTATTATTATTATTATTATTATTATTATTTTAAGAGTGATTAGCTAGTGTATAGCAAATTAAAATATGAGGAATCTCATATCAATTCAGACGCCAAAAAAAAAAAAAGAATTGCAAAAAAATTGTACAAATCAGATTAAGTGGTTCGAATAGAAACACTAAATTTAAAATTTTCTAAAAAATTTCCTTCCTTATTTTGCCAATTTTTTCATTTTTAAAAAAATATTTAATCTGCAATATCGTAGAAATCGTATCGACAAATCTGAGAAACAAAAATGTGCGTTTTTTCATGGCCCGCAAGAAAAAAATGTGAAAAATTAATAACAACAAACTTTTTTTTTAAGGACATCAGAAAAATTGCCTCAAATTCTGTGATTGAATGCCGAATTTTGAGTGTCTTTTTAGATTTATAGAAAAATCAAGACAGCATTTTGAATTTTTTTTTCAATCTATAAAAAAGCACAAAAAATTCTACAGACTCTCGAGTCAGGTACTTAAATTCAAATGTTTTTTTCAAGATTGCATTGCGGCCCGAAAGAATCCACTGAGTGAAGCGTGCGAAATTAAATAGCGAATGGAGAATTTAATCAGTGGCGTCGTGCCTGGATTTCGCTGTTATGTGTAGGACTTGTCGATAGAGAATTATAATAGAAGAGAGTGTATCCATGCGTGCTGTCGTGATGCGGTACAAACCGTTTGGATTCAATATAAAAGAGTCAAAATATATATTGTGCGGATAAACTTTCGTCGAAAAGAGGGAGGGAGAGAGATAGGTTTGTAAAACAAACCGGTGAAAGTGAAAGTATCATATATAGACGCTGTTTTGCTCGGTGTAAATCTCGAATCTCTTGAAACAAACAACAACGGTTGACAAAAATCTTGTGACTATGTACCGCCGACAAGCGCGATCAGATTCGCGTTAAAGAAAGCTCGTAAACATACATTTCTATACATAAAAGTGTTTGTTATGCATCGGAGCGTGTGTATGTTTGTCGACGACGTATGTTAAGGTTGTAGAGTTCAACGCGAGTCTCTGGCGTAGTCGCTAATGAACCTGCTAAAAAGGGAATCCGGAAAAAAAAATATTAGCAAAGAAAAGTAGTGGTAAGGGAAAAAATGTTGAGTGCTTATTTTAAAAATAAATTCATAATTTATCTTTTAATTAATATTATTGTAATTAATTTTTTTTAAAATAAAACTATATTTTGAGCTGAATTAAATTTATATTTAAATTAATATTTCTTATTTAAATTTACATTTTTTAATCACCTTCTAAAAAAAAATGATCCTTATAAAAAAAATTGCGATTTTTAATTACATTTTTTTTTCAATTCAGTAATTTATTTTTACATGGAATTTTTTTTTAAACAGACATTGAAAAAAAAATGAGACTTGCTTAAATTTTCCAATCAGGAACTGCAATTTTTTTTTTTGCATGACTAGAATTAATGAATAACCAACCGGATTTTGATTTTTTAGAAACAATATGCAAAATATAAATCACACTTTCTTGCTCATTATAAAACGTGAGAAAATACAAAATTATTAGTAGAAATGATATATATTTTAAAACCGATCACGGATATCCAATATTTCTGTAATATTTGGTCACATGAAATAAATTGCCTGGAGCAAATAATTCAGAGTATCATACTCTGAATTATTTGTCTCAAATTGAGTGATCAATAATGAGGACATTAATCTTAATTTTACGCTGAAGAAAAGACTATTTATTCAATGCTCAGATTTCCCAAAGTTTGCATCTGATCTATTGTAATATATTAGAAAAATTGCTTTGAACAGCTTGAAACAAATAGACGAGCAAGATGAAGTGTGTCGAATGAGTACAAGATGAGAGGACTTGACATACGAGCCTGAAAAAAAAAAAAAAAATAATAAAAATAAGTTACGTCATGTATGGGTGCGAACGATACTCAATTTAATCGTCGCGTTGTATAGTCAAAGTTGGCGACTGTTCGATACTCGTATACTATATAGGCATTCGCAGTAAGTGCGCGGGTTTTAAGTAGCGATGACGGTGTGTGTAATCCGGCGCGAAGAAGGCGCGCGCGGCTATAGCAGCCCGGTTTTGTACTATGTAGTATAGTTGAGGATATATTGATCTGGGCCAGAGCGCGCGGGTACTCGAGCCAGAGGTAGAGAAGAACCCACACACAGACACACACACACACACACACATACGCACACACTTCGATGGCCCACATTGGTGGGCGATCTCCCGTGAGCTCCCGAGTATTCGAGACGCTGTCGCGGGCTCGTTCACTGCGCGGTTATCCCGCGCTCCGAGCGGTCGTGTGGAGCCCCCTCGGCAATATCCTAGTCTTGTAGGGGAACGAGTGTAGTCAGTCTTCTTCTTTTTTACAGAGTTCGAATGCCGGATAAACGCGCAGAGACATCAGACACGAGAAAAATCGTTTGGTTCATCGAAATAAATGGTTACAATGAAATATGGATAATATTCTAGGAGAAAAGAGAAATTGAACGATGTGCAATGTTGGTTGGAATCAGTCTGGGAGCCCAGGTAGAAATCCTGACCAGGACCGGGACGGAAACTCGGGCCCGGTCAGGGTTCGTAAAGTGGTTGCCTAAATGAGGTATTCTGGTTGGAGTCTGAATGAATTCCGAATAGGGATCCGGTTACAGATTGGTTGACAGCTTTTTACAGATTGGGATTATGCTGGGGTTCGAATTGGAATTCAAATAGATTCCGGGTGGTGGTCTTTTCGTTACAGAAACGAGAAAAATGGTTTCTTCATCCAAAGAACTGTCTACAATGGAGTATGCATAATATTCTAGGTGAAAATTATACTTGAGCGACGTATAATATTCCTTGAAATCAGAATAATTAATGCAGAAATCAATCAGGGAGTTCCAGACCAGAAATCCGGACCAGGACCGGGTCGGAAACTCGGTCCCGGTCAGGATTTCTTGGTGACTCCTTAAATGAGGTATTTTACTTGAAATTTGAATGGATTTCGAACAGCTTCCGAATCTAAATAGCTTCCGGATGATGCTCTTTCCATTACCGGTTAAACTTCTTTCATGCAATTCATGCTACGCAAATAATTTTCGCCTTCAATTTATTCACAAATATATATTACGATGAACGTCGCAGTGTCATCAACCAATGTAGCAATAATTGACAGTTGTCTTATACAACATTGGATTGCCAGATTGGCAGACACATTAGATTTCTCCAACAATCAAGGCACTCTCTCAAAATACGTCTATTACAGTTTCTTTTTTTTTTTTTTTACTTACCTAAATAATGAGGACTGCAGGCTACAAATAGAAGTGGATGCTCTGGTGTCTCCAAGACAAGGTAGCACCTCTCGTGTTATGTATTCCTCCAAAAATTGCAGAGATCTTCCCGATGCCGTGTAATCGCAATAAACAACTGAAAGGAAAATAAAACATGTGAGGAATTTTAAGAGAAAATTAATTTGCTATACTGTTTCTATGTATTTTTGAATTAATGGAGATGCAAAGAGGCTTTTATCTCGTCTCTTTAATCTCAAGCAGCATACTTTCAAAGTAAAGGACGTGAGGTTCGTGACAGAATGAGTAACACGAGAGTCGCGAGCGCGTATAGTGAATTAAATATAATGGCACGAAGCAACAGAGCCACTCGTTTACGTGAACCTCAGTCACCTTTTAACTTTCGCTCAGCGCGAAATACAGCACAAGTGTCCCCACAAGTGCAGATCTAGTATCTCTCCTGTATCAAAACTTCCTTCCTTCCGCTCTCTCACATTTTTACTCTCTCTTTCTGCATTCGCCTTTCTTCCATGTTCTTTCACTGAAGCACGACTGAAATATCTTCATTGATACTGCTGTTAAATATGCTCATGTATTGCCAATAGACAAACAAATCGATTTCTCTTTATTCTCGATCATTAAATCTTAGTACTCTTGATACTCTTTGTGAAATACTGAAGTATCACATTTTATTATGCAAAAATTTCATTTATTTAAATGACAAATATTTTACAAATATTTGTCATTTAAATAAATATTTTACAAATATTTGTCTATTTTTTTCTAAAAAAGTAACAAATGGATTATTATTTAATAAAATTCTTTTTTTTTTTTTATGGAATGTGGCATTTCGATTTTACAAAATTGTAATTATATATAAGCCATTCCATGTCAATTTAGTCACAAAAAAAAATTGGAAAAATCAGGTTAAGAGATTCTATTTTTAAAAAAAATGGTATTAATCAGAAATCTCAACCGGATTTCCAAATAAAATCATAAATACGCAGAAAATTAAGATTTAATTATAAATCTACCAAATATAATAGATAAAATTAAAAAATTGGATTAAGCTTCTGCCAATTGTTTTTTTTTTTTTTATTTTACGCTACCACGTCACCGAACGTCTTTGGCGATATTTCTTTGGGTTCTTGACACGCTATTTCTGTAAATTAATGACCTCTGAAAGCGGTGACGCGTGTATTCAAAGTCCGATAAAATAATAATATTATATGACGCGCGAGATACAATACAACAAGCGAAGAATTGCCAGTAATTTCGCTTGTTGCGAACAGAGTAGGGGGAGAAAAAAAAAAAAAAATATATATATATATATATATACATATCTCGTCTATATTACTAAGAAGACTTTAGCTGCAGAGGCTATATACGGGGTGGCTGTTAGATTAACCCGAATCAATAAAACTCACTTTAAAAAAGAAAAAAAAAAGCCTCGTTTGGTTTAACTGACATTCCAGACTGTCCGGAATTTCCTCTGTGAAATAATAATTCGTGCGGACGATACTTTATACAATAATCTCAAATTTTCAAGCGAATGACATTAATGTGCACACACCGGAAATCGGCACACAGGCGATCACTATTTTTGCAATTATCGTCAGCTGTGATTCGAAGCTCTGATCGAATAGAGCAATAAAATTATTACCCCAGTTAGATATCGACAAAAGTCAATTTTATAATATTAATTCGATCATCAGAATATGAGATTTTATTCGTACGTCATTTTCAAGAATGTTCAATGGGCTTAAATATTCTTAAAATATCAGAGGAAAATTTTGTAGGCCAAGGTTTGCGGAAATTTTATTCTCACTGTGATTTTTCTATTTTTTTTCTTTTTTTTTTTCTTTAGGCAGGCGACAGCATTTAATCGGATTAAAATAGCAGCAAATATATGCTATAATTTTAGAATTTATTTTTAAAACAAGATAAAATATGCGCTTCAAGGAGGCTCGTCTGAAGATTCCGTCAGCTGGGAAGTAATAGAAGCGCGGAGTCCCCGCAGTTGAGTGTGTGGAAGTCGAGGTCACTTGGCTTTTCATGGTCTCTTATTTACACTTCCGAGAAGACATTTTTATCACCGGATGTGCTAGCGGATTTTTAAAAAATTTTCTTATTATCTATCTTTTTTTTTCACATAACATAGTCATCATCATTATCTTGAAGGAGGCGTGGAATGAATTCTTAAAGGAAAAGTATGATTTTTTGTTCTTGTAAAAAAATGACAAAAATATGCTTTTAAGCGCATTTTTGTCAACTACAATTTTGATATTTTATAAAAATTTATTTTTTAAAATTTAATCATATAAATAATAAAAAGTTGCATGGAAAATAAAAATTGCAACCATTTGAAAAGCAATAAATTCCCCAACGATTATTTCAAAAAAATGTGCAAAAAAATTCTGGCGGATATAGACGAATATACACATGTTGATCGTCTTACCAAAACTGGCGTGGATCAGCAGTTAGATTCGAAATTAAATGGAATTGCTTAAAATATACAGTATAATGTTGCAGCACTCGGTGAGTGGACGTAAATTAATTGTAGCGAATATTTCGGTGAATCGGTTTGGCAGAGCGTTAGCAAATCGTGCGGCTTCGGCAGCAGATACAGATTGGCACAAGTGATGCGAATGAGGATTCGCGTAGACGCGAGATGAGATGAGATGAGATGAGAGAGAGAGAGAAAAAGAGAGAGAGAGAGACGCTGCTGATGATGGTTGGTAGCGCGGGCATTGCTGGTTCCGCGCATCGACCTCGAGTCCGCCAAAGTGTCGGGATCTTTCCGCGAATTGACGCCGCCTCGGCCCAATTTCAGGGTCTATTTTCATCCGGTCCATTCGCGACACACGACAGAGAGAAAGAGGGAGAGATAGAGAGAGATAGAGAGAGAGAGAAAGAGAAAATGACTGTTTGCCTTCGACTTGTGAGTCTGCAGAGGGAGAGCAAAAACCGTGAGCAGTGTAATAGCAGTAGCAAAATACTGGGGATTACCGACTCTGTTAACGTTTCCGAGCACGTGCAGCACATCATGCGACTAATACGCACTTCACTTGGGCGTAAATATTCAAGTAGATGATATGTACAGTCGAGTACACTAAAACCAATAATTTAATAATGAAAAGTGGCTTCATCTCTGTAGATTCGATAACGTGATTTTTTTGGATTATAAAAAAATGTACGAAAAACGTTAATTAATTTGTCTGTTAATTTAATTTTAGTGGTATTTTTGATGCCTCGTAGAGAGGAATTTTTTTTTTTGCGAACATTTTTTTTTTTCGAGTTTTTCATGTCGGGACACTCAGAACGGTAGAAAACGTCGAGAAAGGTGATTTTCACGAAATGTGTGGGTGTTGAAAATAATTTTTTTTTCTCGCAATAGAAAAAAAAATGGGTACTTGTTCATATGAATACAAAATTTTTTTTTTTTTTTTTTTTTACTTTTTAAGACATAAAAAGGTACCCAATTTGATGCTGTAGAGAAGCGATGGGCCTTATAGCCATATTTCAGGTTGCATTTAAATTTAATGTCATTCTTCCGATTGCAATCTCTCTTCTACTTCTGTTTCGTAATTACCGTCTCGGGGTTATCGCCAAGTATTATCAATTTGGCTTATGCTTCTAAGATCCGTGTTTTACGACTCTCTCTCTCTCTCTCTCTATGTGATGTCGCAACGCACGTGTCTATATAATTGATTCACATCAAACGACCAATTGAATCAATTAAAGAGCCTATACAGCGACTGCCGGCCATGAATCATGTCGTGGACCTCGGATGGATGTATATATATACATTAAAACGTTATGTGACCGACGCGCCTGAAATCTAATTTTCATTTTCACGTCTCCAAATTAAATTCAGCATTATATAGCGCGTGTTGAAAAATAATGTGACTATGCGCGTTATGTCGAGAGCGACAGCTGAACAAACGAATGTCAACGCCTCATCTCTGATCTTCGTCGCGATTACATTCAAGGCAGTAATTACTCGTTTTGAAATATTAATTTGATAAACATCGTATCTTTTTCTTTACAACTATTGAGATTTTTTCAGCTGATTTACTAATTCTCGACGTATCTTAGATAATAATCAAGAAAATTAAACGTTTTAAAATAAATGAGACTTATTTATACAAACACATCCATATGTAAAATATTGAAACATTAAATGTAATTGATTAGAAAAAATATATAGACGTGTATATCGGACACGAAGAAAAATAAAACGTGAAAATTTATTTATTTATTTATTTATTTATTTATTTATTTATTTATTTATTTATTTATTTATTTATTTATTTATTTATTTATTTATTTATTTATTTATTTATTTATTTATTTATTTATTTATTTATTTATTTATTTATTTATTTATTTATTTATTTATTTATTTATTTATTTATTTATTTATTTATTTATTTATTTATTTATTTATTTATTTATTTATTTATTTATTTATTTATTTATTTATTTATTTATTTATTTATTTATTTATTTATTTATTTATTTATTTATTTATTTATTTATTTATTTATTTATTTATTTATTTATTTATTTATTTATTTATTTATAATTTTTTAAGAAGTCTCTTAAAATTCTTAGCGAACGTTGCAAATAGTTAATTATGTTTTTTTTTTTTTTTCCTTTGTCACGGGTTGTTATTATTATTGCTCAATTCTTTTGACGTTTAAATATCGGGTTAAAGCCTCTGGGAGATAATAACGAAAGCGCGCGCGCCCGTTTGTCTGCCCATTTGCGAAAAAATATATTCGCGGGCATATTATATACGTCCATGACCCAAAACTGTCCATCACTGTCCCACTCACGTGACCGAAATCCACGTGTTCCTCTTTCAGTCCTCGGGCGGTCCGGCCGCAATTATTTCGACGTACATGCCCATAGTTCATTATATACAGTGGCTAAAACTTATATACAGCGTGTCTGGAAACTATGTAATGATATTTACATATTCGAATAGGGGAAATCGCGCTGAAGAAAAAATGTCTCTGGTGAAAATGTTCTACGACCAAAATTGAGCAACTTATTAACAACCAGAGTTAGCCAATCACAGACCGTATCCATTTCTTTGTCATGTTTTATAGTCGCTCAAAAAAAGTAAGCCAAAATTTTCAAAATATTTCTCGACAAAAAAGTGTTAATTTGACACGATGGGACATTATCGATTTTTTTTTTTTTTTTTTTTTTTAGTGTACATCATAAATCCCTTCATATTTTTTTTCAGAATTAAAGAATAAAATTTAGACGTTTATCGACAAATGTTTGTTGTCCTTAAATATACAACAATTTTCTATTCTTTTTCGACTGCATATTGATCGTAAAATCGAGGAATGAATGAGTAAAAAAAGAAGTCAACAATTGGCTGGTTTCACGGTGAGAATTCATCAGAGGCGAACTTTAGTAAAATATCGAACGGGCATTACGCGAGAATGAGTAATAGTATTTCCCTTTCAAGGAACTTGGACAAAGTTTCCGGAAGCTCGACAAAACGTTGTCCGCACGTGGAATACAATTCCTAAGTAGATATGTATCGGAACTGGTCAGACAACACGTACTTTATGTCCACTCTACCCAATTCTAATTATTCGCTATTTCAGCCAAGTGTTTTTCTTTTCTTTTTTTTTTAATTTTTTTCATTCAATTACATCGCAAGGAATATCAACGTTGAGCTGCAGTGGACCGGAACGCCAGCTGCCGGATAAGTTTCCGGTTGAATTAACAATCCATCAAGTCCGCGGGGCTTGTGACAATCAGTCGTCGCTGCGCTCGTTCCTCTCGTGGCGCATCGACTGTGTAATTTATGATTGGCCGGTTCCGGTGTGCACGTATAGCTAAGTGTCGAATGAAGGTAACCGGAGATATGAGGCCAGCCAGGATGACTGCAGTGTGACACATGAGGAAAATACGAGAGAGAGAAAGAGAGAGAGCCCTTGGTGCTTTGCGTCAATGAGGGCTGAGCATCTGCTTGTTTTCAGCCCTTTTGACCTACATTCTCATGAGAGAGTCTCACTCTATCTGCACTCTGGTAGAAAAGACAAGGGGCTCTGTTGTTTGAGCAGAAATTAAGCTGATGCACATTGTAAAGTTACCATTTTTTATAATTCATCCACATTTTTTTTTGTAATTAATTTTAAAATTAATTTTCCTTACTTTTTTGTATCACTGAGATTTTTTAGAATAAATTTTTTTTAAAAAATCAAGTGACCCCGGTCTCCATTAAAAGTACTCGTTTAGCCAAAAATTGATGATTGAAACCAGATCCAAAAATGGCTAAAATATTTCTATTTGCATAAAGAGCACTCGATGGGACATCGAATATTGGCACTTCTAGTTGAGCTTTCAGAATTTGAGGCAAGTTGCTCTGGTTATCAGCCGGATAACGCTCCCAAGTAGCTTACAATTGGCTATTTATAGTTCTCCAATAGACCACACTCATTGCTGTACACCTACATGTTATAAGCCTCTTCATCTATCGACCGAGAAAGCTCTACAGTAAGAATATTGCAGCGTCGAAAGCCTGGCATGGATGAGTGTTCGCACACTTTATATAGCATTATGAGAATCCTCTTCAAGGCTATTACCTAGTTCAAGAGGACAACACTGTGCAAAAATACATGCTGCCACTGATCAATGTCAATTGTCGGAGATTTATTGGAAATAAGATTTGTGTTGAAAAAATATTACTTGGAAAACACACACAAAAAAAAGGAGCGTTATCGCAAGTGCATTTATTTTGTAGTAAAGTGATTTCGAAATTTGCCCAAATTGGGATAAAATGGCCATTCAATTTAACTCTTTTCGCTGGTTGCACAATTTCAGCGTTGAAAATTAAGGCAAAATAATCCCATAAGATTCAAATTAATGGAGAAAGCAATTGGCAATTTTAATTAGCAACCACCATTAAAACTTTTTTTATTCCTTTGACAATACATTTTTAATGAAATACACGTGAAAAAATGAATATGAAAAATAATTAATGGAATAAATAAGTTTAGCATTGCTATCCATTTCCTGGACTCTTTCTCTCTGATATCTCTTCGATATCCAAGTGAGATTTGTTGGTGAAGTCGTAGCAATTCCAGTCAGATAAAATACATTGATTTCAAGTGAAGTTATTCATAGGGCACTAATGTGTGGAATTGTAAGTTCGTCGATAAACATCGCATCGACGACTGATGCTTGAAAACAACCCGCCAGACACACATGCAGTTTATATATGGTTGTAACCAATGATAGCTGAAAGTAAAGCTTGTAAAAAGTATAATAGCTTCTTATCGGTATAACGCGATTTCCAACATCTGCTATCGCGCGCGCGCGCGCGTGTATTCGCTCGGCGTTGTCGCGAGTGCAGGGTAAACTGTCCAATGAATCAACGGCTTCAGACTGTCACGGGATCTCGTCATTACTATCAATACAGTCGTTTTAAAACGACTGTGCAATGTGCTTTATCGGGGAGCTTAGATTATTTTTTAAACTTTACCTGATGCCTTTTATATTTCACTAGCGGTTGATAGATGACTCGGTCGCTAAGACTTTCCTCCTGGCCGGATTATTCTAGTCCCGCAATCTAACATTAGTGCCTATGAGTGTCTGTAAGTGTCCGTGAGTGTCCGTGAGTGTCCGTGAGTGTCTGTGAGTGTCCGTGAGTGTCCGTGAGTGTCTGCAAATGTCTGTAAGTGTCCGTGAGTGTCTGTAAATATTTGTGAGTGTCTGTAAGTGTCTGTAAGTGTCCGTAAGTGTCCGTAAGTGTCTGTAAGTGTCTGTAAGTGTCTGTAAGTGTCTGTAAGTGTCTGTAAGTGTCTGTAAGTGTCTGTAAGTGTCTGTAAGTATCTGTAAGTGTCTGTAAGTATCCGTAAGTATCTGTAAATGTTTGTGAGTGTCTGTAAGTATCCGTAAGTGTCTGTAAATGTTTGTGAGTGTCTGTAAGTGTCTGTAAATGCGTGTGAGTGTCTGTAAGTGTCTGTGAATGTCTGTAAGTGTCTGTGAGTATCTGTGAATGTCCGTGAGTGTCTGTAAGTGTCCGTGAGTGTCCGTAAGTGTCCGTAAGTGTCTGTAAGTGACTGTCAGTACGTGTCTGTGATTGTCGGTGTGATTGTCCATTGGTCCCCTTGAATTGGTATTTAATTATATACTTTTCAACAGGCGTTTATAAAGAATAGAAAACTTTTGTGTGTTTGCTTTGTTTATAGAAGAATCTGTAGTATCTGTTCATTCATTGGCGCGGGTGTTGTTTTGTTGGACCGCTTAGCCCTATTGTTGCGTCGTAGAAACGTGACTCGCGGTGGACGAGCAGTTCGCGCGGCTATGAAGGAAGAGAGAAGTGAGGACGAGAAGAGAGGCTTAAAAATAAACCGTGGATCGCAAGCTTGCGCTCTCGCAGAGAAAAAGAGAGAGAGAGAGAGAGGGAGAGAGGGAGAGAGAGAAAGAAAGAGAGAGAAAGAGCATTAACCTCTTGCATAAACCAGACCGATTTACCTGTGTATGTCGTATGTCGCGGGCTCTGCTTAGTTGCGATGGCAAAATGGCAATCGATATTGCGGAAGTTTATAGTAGGTCGAGGGTTACAAACCCATTCTCCTCCACTGCTTGGTTTATGCGAACTCAGCTCCACTACATATATATATATATATATATATATATATATATATATCTAACACGGGGGAGCAATGCCCGGATTGCACGAAACCCACCCACGATATTTTAACTTCTTCTTTTTTTTTTTTTTTTTTTTTTTTTTCATTCACGCACCTCTTCAACCGCAATCCTTCTCTCTATTGTAATTATAATAGGCAATCGCAGCTTGATCTCCGGTGTTAACAAGCGAAATTATACATTTTGATTGTGGTGAAATGGTAATAATAATCTGATTGTTGTTTTTGTGTTATTGCCTCAATAATGTCACGCAACATCTTCGTTAATGAAAAATTTCACTTTGCTCGTAATTACACAATCGTCTCGATCTGCATGTTGAACAAGCCTCAATGCAAATTGGAAATTTGTTAACGTTTCAATGTACAGTAATTAAGTCATCTTTTTATTTCTTGACTGTATTTTTTTTCCCCCTTTCTTTCTTTAGCTACTTGGCATGCAATTGTTTAGTACAAATTACTTGGAGCAATTTTCATAGAGTATACAAATTAATTAAAATTCTAATTCTAATGCATTACAAATTATTAACAAATTACTCCTCGTCACTTTTAATGGCTTTCATATTAATTAAAAATTCATCTTTGTAATTGCAATGATTTTCAAATTAATTAAGATTACTTTAAGTAATTTGTAAATAAAATTTAAATTACTCCAAGCAATTGCAATGACATTCAAGTTGATTTGAATCTGTTACTTTTGTAATGACCAACATTTTTCATTACAATTTTTCACAACTCTTTGCCGCTAATGCTTTTGCAAATATATCTTTATGACGTAGTTGTATCTCTTCCTTCTATGGGTTTTCTCGACATTAATTCGCCAATTTCTCGGCGTCGTTAACCGCCACACGTTTAGTATCTCTCAAAGAAGCTTGCAATCAAGGATCTATTTAAGAAACTAACTGACGTGCAAGTGGCAATATAAGCACCCCGTTAATTTCCATTCCCGTTTCGCTCTCTTCTATCCCTATAACGCGAATTAACGAGAGACCAAAACTCGAGTATATTTCGCTCCAGAATCGGAGAGCTCTCTAGCCTCTTGACTCTACCAAGCGTCAGAGATATCTTTGCAAATGTCAAGTCAAAGTTGTAACACCGAGCTATATAAGACACGTCGGTATTACCCACCAATTACCCAATAATTAGTCTTTTAACGATGTACCCAAGAAATTGCAGAACTACTTTGATGGATATTAAAGTCTGGTAATGAGCGCCAGTCTTGTCACGCAGAAACGCTCTCCTTTGAGTCTTCGACATCGACTCGTCATTAATTATTCAGTATCTTATATTTCCATATACTTTGCTCCTCGAATACGTCGTCGAGGGCTATTGTTGCTAGTCGAACCAAGAATAATTTTCATTTCAGATTCTCTTGTTTGCTTTGTCTTTCTCTGTGTGTGTGTGTGTGTGTGTGTGAAGAGTTGACCTATCAGAGGAGACTCTCGTTATAATGCACAATGACACCGATGTCGAAGTCGGAGGATCCGTTGTGGGAGCTTTCGCGACCTAATTCCAATTTTTTCTTTATTACAGTCTTAGAGTTTACATCGGCAATAAAGGAGATGCAGACTGTAAATAATCAACGCACAAATAAAGACTTTGCTCTTGTATTTATCAAGCTCTCGGGAGTTGGCGCGCAAAATGTAAGAGATATGATGCCGGGGCCTTTGCACTTTCGCGAAGGCTTGTCGTTTGTTTGGGCTTTTTTTTTTTTTTTTTTTTTTTATTACGATGTATCGCTTTTTTTTGCTTCCTCATACAGGAAGGCTTTCGTGAATTTTTTTTTTTTTTTTTTTTAAATAGTCTGAAACGTCGAGAAATGGAACTTTTAATTGTAGCACCAAAAAAGGAGCGCTCATAATGAGGGCAAATACGGGAAATCCCATTGACAGCCATTTTATTGTTGCACATAGCAGCGAAGAAAACGACAGCGAGATGGAAAGAGAGATCAGTAATTGCTCATATAGCCTCTCGTAATTCTAACTGCTCCAAGGAATTTCCTGGTGGACTTGACTCTATTGAATGCAACATATGATTTTAGTGACAATTTGTTACCGATTTTTTGAAAATGAATGTTGAGATTTTGCCTGAAAAATGAGAAATCACTTTACACGTAAAAGTGAAGAAAGTAAGTGAAAACTTAGTACTAGATGGAAATATGATGCAACGACATTAATTACGGAATTTTCATTGTTAGAATCGTACATTGGAAGAATCTAAAAAAAAAAAAAAATGCTAAAAATCATTTTCTTATACTTTGAAAAAAAAAAAAAAGGGGGAGTTGATAAAGAATGCCTCATAACTCGCGACTCCTGGCAAAATGTCTGTATCGAATAGGGATATCTACTGCGTGCATAATATGCTCACTGATGCTTCCGTCGAGAGAACGCGAATTATGCAACATATGCGAGCGCACGCGCGCTCTTTCGAGCTATATACTATAATACAGGAACACTGAGCATGTAACGACGTGGAGCAGATATTTCCGCGCACGTGAAGAGAGTGAAGAGAATCGAACGCGCGCGGCTCTTTGCAGTCTAACCACGATTGAAGAGCGCGCCACATAGCGAAAGCCTAGGAATAATAGTATTGTATTCTCGAATAAAAAATGAAAAAAAAAAAACAAATATTTTTCCAATCGAATGATAATTTTTTTTTAATCAATGACAATAAAAGCAATTTTTTAAAAATAACTATCTCAAATCGCTTCTTTTTTTTTTTTTAGGAACCTTACATTAATTCATAATAATATAATTATTTTCATGAAATAAAAATAAAAATTAAATTTCAAACAAACAACCTAAAGGTACTTTTTAAATCACTATTTTTTTATTTATTTATTTTTTTTTTACAAAAACCACGAGGACAATTGACCGAGCAAAGTCTGGTGACGAAGTTTACAGAAAGCACGAGTAAAGTATGTACAGCGATAAATCGAGATAAGGCCTCAAGTCAATTCAGGCTTACCAATTTAATTTTTTTCCTCAAGTATACCTTTTGATTTTCCCGACGAAATGATATCACAATTTTTCTAGTCGTCATTACGTTTTGAGTCAAAATTTTGTGTCACTAAATAACGTAGGTGTGATATGCGAAAAAAAAAATTGAAAGGCAGAAAAAAAAATTGTTCTCATGATTCGAGTTCTATCGGCATAGTAAAACTACTCGTGAATTCGCAGCGATGAGTCACGTCCGCGAATAAATGCGGTAGTCAGGGTGCGATAGTTAGAGAGCCCGAAGAAGAAAAAGAAAAAGGACGAAGACGAAGAAGAAGAAGAAGAACACAGAGCGCATAGTTATGCCAGAGGCAAGTTGCGCGTGTATGTATATATTTCTTTCTCTTTCTCTTTTGGCTTTCTTTACATCTTCCAAACCCGGCAGCGTTTCCGTGCGGGCATTTTGCCATTTATCCTCGCCTACGAACCAACAACGAGTTGAAAAGTCGAACGTCGATGAGACATCACACATACACACACACACACACAGACAGACAGACACTCGGTCTCTATTTACCAAAGAAGCGAATCGAGTAAACTTGGCGAGAACTTTCATGTGCACAACATCCAGCTTCGTATTTCCCCGCCAGTCGATAAAACATCGCGTTGAAACGAGCGTGTAAATAAGTTGAACCAAGAAATAACATACACACACGGAGAGCCAAGCCTATTTATTGATATATATGTACTTTTGAAATGGCGGGAAGTGGCAAGCTATTTATCGAGGAAAATGACCAGCGCAATATTCACGACTAGAGACGATAAAAATATAGATGTATACAGTTAAGTGGGAATGTGTGTTTATTTTATGCATTGGTACAAGGCCAAGTGAAAACGTGCAACAACAAAATAATAATAAATTTTACGAGAAATTAAAACTAAAAGCTGTGGTTTTGTTTTTCATTTTCATATTTCCTTTGTTTCATTTTTCATGCTTCAGGTTAAGTGCCCGAAGGAGTGGAGATTTTGGCTTGGATTTCAATACCAAAACTACATTTTATATACAGAAGACAGACAGAAAATTTCACAGCGATCCACAAGTTTTTACAAAAGTTATTGTGCTTTCGGACAGCCTGTCACAGACAGAACAGACAGACAGATAGAAATTAATTAATGTGCTTTTTGGAATCTTCGACCCACAAAACGTCTATTTCCATGAAAATTGTGAATTTCGATTCAGGATGTATTCAGAAAAATTTCATTTTCATATTTCCTTTGTTTCATTTTTCATGCTTCAGGTTAAGTGCCAGAAGGAGTGGAGATTGTGGCTTGGATTTCAATACCAAAACTACATTTTATATACAGAGGACAGACAGAAAATTTCACTGCGATCCACAAGTTTTTACAAAAGTTATTGTGCTTTCGGACAGTCTGTCACAGACAGAACAGACAGACAGATAGAAATGAATTAATGTGGTTTTTGGAATTTTCGACTCACAAGACGTCTATTTCCATGAAAATTGTGAATTTCGATTCAGGATGTATTCAGAAAAATTTCATTTTCATATTTCCTTTGTTTCATTTTTCATGCTTCAGGTTAAGTGCCAGAAGGAGTGGAGATTTTGGCTTGGACTTCAATACCAAAACTACATTTTATATACAAAAGACAGACAGAAAATTTCGCAGCGATCCACAAGTTTTTACAAAAGTTATTGTGTTTTCGGACAGCTTGACACAGACAGAACAGACGCAGAACATGCGGGTTTTGGAATCTTTGACCCACAAAACGTCTATTTCCATGAAAACTGTGATTTTCGACTAAGATGCGTTCAGAAAAATTGAATAAAAAAGACAGGGAACCCGTTGATTTGTTCAATCAAGGATATCAATCACTACAGATTGCTGATAATGTTGTTAGATATCGATTGTTGTGTGCTCCTTTTGGTTGTGGCTAACCTTATAAACGGTTACTCAACTCAACCGGAGTATCCTAACTGGGCGCGGAACTCGCGGACGTCATAATTTATACTACAGAGTTGTATGTCGTATATATGCGCGCGTCATCGAGTTGACATATGAATAGCGAAATACATACGCCAGGAAGTAAACATCCTTGGATATACTCTTCAAGTCCTCGTGTGTGTGCTTTTGCTCGTGATACGGCTAGACCGGTTGTTGAGATTGTATTACACGTTTTTATTATGCACATCCGTGTCTTCCCTGTGTGCATGTGTATGTGTGTGTGTGTGTGTGTGTGTGTGTGTATTGTATAGGTGAGGAAAATTTCTCCTCACGATTTCTGAGGACCTGGTTCAACGATTTGCGGTGTCGTATATATTAAAAATGCAACAAAACGTGTCTCTGGGGATCGAACCTAAACATTCGTATACCAACTTTCTTGTTCAAGTTTCGCCGGATGAAGAATTGTCTCTGATATATGAGGCAGAAACACGTCAAGTCCGAGCAGTCCAATTTTTGATTTTCCAATTTTCGATGTTGGTCCGATTGAAGAAAAAACGTAGGAATTTTTTTGAGATTTTTTATTGCATATTCCAGCTATTAAAAATTTAGGAAAATAATCATTCTTTATTTTTTAACGACAATACTACGGCTAACAAAAAAAATTATAAGAACATCAAATTTTGGATTTTCAGCGGACATTTCAACAACATTTTTTGTGAAATTCTCCGATTTTGTTTTATGCTATTTTTCAATTAAATAAAGTTGCCACTTTTTTCCCTCGGAAACGGCATTTCCGATTTAGTTGGAAATTTTCACATTTTCTTTCCTGAAATGCCTGGAATCTCAGAAAAAATTGGCGAGATGGGCGAAAATTTCGCTGCAGAGTTACAGCTCTTCGTACGATCAAACATCGCGGTAATTTGATACAAAAAGAAAAACAAGAATTACATAACAAAAAAATGTAATGCGAGCTTTGGAATATTTTTCATAAAGGAAAATAAAAATTCCTACGTGTTTTCTTCAACTGGACCAGCATCCTGAAGAGATGTGAGGACGGAAGAAAGTTGAGGACATAAATTTGAAAAAATTCTGAAGAACCTTTATTCGAAAATTAAAAAAAAAAAATTGGTAGAATTATATATACGTTGGAAAAATCTAAAAGCAAAAATTTAAGATCGGTAATTCAAAGAAAAAGTATTAAATAATCGAAGAAAAAGCAAATACAATTAGTATTATTTTCTATTGCCGTATTTTATGATTCTGTTTGTAAAACCTTGATAAAGAAGAGGTCAAAGGAAGACATCAATTTTTTTTTTTTTCTAAATTCTTTCTCTCAATCAATAACGATTATTTATCATCAAAGGCTACTTGGAGGCTTCGAGAGAGCGCGACCTTTCGACTTAATTTTTTTTTTTTTTTTTTTTTTTCAAAAGCCAATGGCAATTGACGTTTTTGAAGACGATAACGGGCTTCTCGGACGCTTGTATTGGGTACCAGTAAAACTGGTAGCACGTGCAAGTGTTCGTGTATCAGCCGGTGCCTACGGCTGTGTGTTTCTCCTGTGTCAGAAGGCGAAAAAACGCTGTGCCGGCGGATGGAAGTCGACCAATCAAAGCTCGCAATTCTGTACCACGTGGTTCTCTGACCATCTCTCGAACACGTGGTATCGTCGCGCGTGACTTGGAGGTCACGCGTAGCTCTCCCAATGTGGTATATAGAGTCGCGCTATGCGCATGCGCACTAAAAATCCCCCCTCCCCCCTCTCTGTCTGTCTCTCTCTCTCTCTTAGAAAATACACTATACAGTATATCGCTTCGAATGAAATCCGAGAATGGAGTAAGAGACTATTCGTCGACACGAGACTTGGCTTCTCTCAGTCAACTATACTATATTCGTATATTTCACCATTCAGCAGACTATAGACAGACCTGAAGATGAATGAGTTTTGATAAAATAGTCAAAAGCAGTCCAAATAGGGGCTGCAAAGTAGAACATTGCAAATTGCTTCCCGATTATTTTGTATCTTAAAGTGTGTTTTTTTGTACATGTACCTGGGTTGCAATTTGCAAATTTTCTTAAGTAAATAGAAATACGTATAAAACGTTATTGTCAATGTAAAAGAGAAATGTTAAACAGCGCTTTAAGTGTAAATATTTCGAATAACGAAATGGTTGCAACACGAGTGTTGCAAACACGCGATTTGAGATAAAGTTTCTCGCACGAGTTTCGTTATACACGACTTTGTCGCATGCGGTGCGAGAAGTTGGCACTTCTCGCACCGCGTGGCATAATAGTTTATTACGACACGAGTGCGATCAAACTTATTCTCGACGAGCGTGAGTTCTTTTTTCGCAACATTTTCTCAACACGAGTTTCGCATACAACTTTATCGCACTAGTGCGTGAAGTGCCCACTTCTCGCACGTGTTTCGTATACAACTTTATCGCACTAGTGCGAGAAGTGCCGGCTTCTTGCAGTACGAGCCAAAGACGAGTGTTGCAATTCCACGAGTTGAGAAAAAGTTTATCGCTCCAGTTTCGTATACAACTTTATCGCACTAGTGCGTGAAGTGCCCACTTCTCGCACGTGTTTCGCATACAACTTTATCGCACTAGTGCGAGAAGTGCCCGCTTCTCGCAGTACGAGCCAAAGACGAGTGTTGCAATCCCACGAGTTGAGAAAAAGTTTATCGCTCCAGTTTCGTACACAACTTTATCGCACTAGTGCGAGAAGTGCCTACTTCTCGCACCGCGTGGCATAAAAACAAGTAATAAAATCCAAAAAAAAAATGAAGCTTCCTGTAATCGGCTTCTTTCTCTTTTCGCTTAATACATTTAGACACTCTCGTGTCTGATCGAGATAACGATTGAGATTGTTATTCGGTAATTGAGTTCTGGAGCACGCACGCGCTCTATAAGATAGAGGCTTTTATAGTAAGGACTGTCTGTATTTATATATATATATATATATATATATATATATATATATGCTATAGTATATGTGTTGGCGGCAGTGGAGGCACGCAGTCGAACTTGGAGCAGGAGAAGGCGCGCGAAACAGGCTCTGCGGGAATATATATATACAACTCGTGCGCGTAAACAAGCGGTGACGTCATCCTTGGTATTTGCGAATGAGAGAACGCTCTGCCATACTCGACTGAAGAACCGCAGAGTCTCCGCACTTGACTTATCGTACAATACTACTGTATATATATACATTTTTTTTTTCTCAATTTTTTTTTTTTTTTTTAACTCGTATTAATTTAAATTATATTTCAAATTAATAATAATTTTTAAAATTCGTATTAGTTTAAATTATATTTTTAAATTAATAATAATTTTTAAAATTCGTATTAGTTTAAATTATATTTTTAAATTAATAATAATTTTTAAAATTCGTATTAGTTTAAATTATATTTTTAAATTAATAATAATTTTTAAAATTAGTATTAGTTTAAATTATATATATATATATAGGTACAGATATACTATATAGGTAATTTCAGTGCATGGAAACGAAATTTTGAAATATCCAA
Source organism: Perithous albicinctus (assembly GCA_964016905.1). Taxonomy (NCBI): domain Eukaryota; kingdom Metazoa; phylum Arthropoda; class Insecta; order Hymenoptera; family Ichneumonidae; genus Perithous; species Perithous albicinctus. The sequence continues at coordinate 20,842,211 of OZ024693.1, read as the reverse complement.
TTTTACTTTTTTTCTTCTTAATTTAAACTAATACTAATTTTATCGAATTAAAAAAAAAAATTAAGAAAAATAATTACTTTAAATCAGAAGATATATATATATATTTTTTTGTAAATATGTCGAATTTACAAATATTTACGAACAACAAATATTTTTCTAAAAAAACGATAGAATATATTGTAAAAGGAGAAAAAAACGTTTTTTTGTGTGAATATTAAATAAACGTATTATCGAACAAAAATAACATAAATTATTTCGAGAAAGGAAAATACAATTTTTTTTTTATGTATAACTGGACCAAAAGAAAAATGGCTAATTTTGGAACCGTGAGGGTAAAAAAAATCAGTGTATCAGAAAAAAAACCGTGGATCAAAGAATTTCGATGGTCCAGAATTTTTTATTCGCATATTTCAAGCCGTGTAAACATTTTTGAGAATTAACAAAAAGCCGCAACTCGTCTGTAAACTAAAGTTTAACGGCAAATAAATGCGTGAGCGTTAGACGCATATCAGAAGAGCTCGGAGAGATATTTGTCACGTAGAGAATATAACAAGCATAGAATACTCAATTTCGAAACTTCCCTCACACGGCCTATCTGGAATTTTCCGCACCGCAGTGAAGAGCTTCTCAACACTATTAATACTGTTGAGAAGCTTTTTTTTTTTTTTGTATTTTTTTATATAGTAAGAGTGGCTGATTGTGAGTGCTGATGTATTGATAATCGATAATCACTATGGAATTCAAATGCTAATTTTCGACCATACTCACAAGTCGAATGATTCTGCCAAACAATCTTTTGTGGAGCAAAAACCAGATGTTTTATTCGGTCGAATGTGCATTAAATTCTAATCATATCTCGGAAGAGATAAGAAACATGTGTCTCGTGTCATCACATTTTTTTTTAAATCTATTTGTTTATTGGTTTCTAAATTGTTTATTTAGAAAAAAAAATTAAATAGAATTAACACGATGATTATTAAATACATACATTTTTTTTAATTAAAAAAAAATAGTTGTATGAAAATATAGGAGAAAAAGATTTTTCAATTTATCTGATAGTGCGTTTTTTTAAGAAAAAATTATCCTGAGAAAATATTTTTTCATTCATAAAAAAATGAAATTTTCTCTTTAATTTGTTTTATAGAATCTTGGAAGATTCTTCTAAATGATAAAAGAATATATTTGATGAAAAAAATAATTGGCTTGAGATTTTTTTTTATACGATTAATTTTTTACTTAAAAAGAAAAAAATATTAACAAATCTTAATTTTCTGCTAAACATTTTTTTTAAATTTCTATTTGTTCTTTCCGTTCCATGAAATTTCCGAATAAAAGTCAACGTTGAGTAATGCAAGGTAACGATCGTACATCCGCTAGGAAAACTGTTAAACAATCGTGAAAAAAATGGTAGTTAAAATGGCTTGCAATTTTCCTTGGGTATTTCCTCGGGATTTGTGAGTAACCAGTCGGTAATTGTTGCAACTGTGGTCATAGAAATTCAAACGAGAACTGTTAAATTTTTTTTGCTTCCGTTATATGTACAGAAAGTATTTTTTTTTTAAATAAACATTTATATTAAAAACAATATATCAGTTAAAAATAATAATTTTATTTCTTACATAAAAAAAACAAAAAAAAAACAAAAGATGTCAAAAATTGGTAAAAAAAATAAGCGTTTGTCAGCGAAAAATTGACTCTGAGCGATTTTATCCAATCATCAGATTGTTCAATTCCGTATCAAAACTGTTTGTAAGAAAAAAATTTTAAATTACAAAAATTAGCACTGTTAATTTTTTTTACTTCCATTATATGTACAGAAAGTATTTTTTTTTAAATAAAAATTTATATTAAAAACAATGTATCAGATAAAAATAATAATTTTATTTCTTACATAAAAAAAAAAAAACAAAAGGTGTCAAAAATTGGTAATATTATTTTCGAGGTATTTTCAACAGTGTTGTATCGACTCCAAACTCCAATTCGAAAAACTAATACGTTTCATTATTTGTGACACCAAAATGATCTATATAGATCTACTGGCGATGCACAACTAATAAACCAAACACATATACATATAAGCTTCTGCACACATTCTCGTATCGCCACGATATTTTTCATTCTCGAGAGCAAACTCCACTGCCTCGGCATATGGGATGGCCGTTAACCTCGTCTGTGAATCACCGCGAATTTTTCAACACACGAGAGATTTTAAAACATCGACCACTGTACGACAATAAGCCTTGATATAAAAATACATTTGGAGCGTATCTTTGTCCCTCTGCTATGCTGTATATATATATATATATATAATTATGGCATTGCGACTACATATATCGTAGCTTGAAGATTATGATTAACTGATCGTTAAGCACCGGTTGATTTGGTTTTTTTTTAAATCCCCAAAAACTATCTCGTAATCATAGGGCATTTAATTTTTTTTCTTTGCTTACTCAGTCTAAGTGACTTTGTTTAAAAAAAAAAAATCACAATTTCAAGGAGAAATATTCCAGGTTCGAAAAATCATATTTAGAAAAAAAAAAAGAAATTGTATGGATTTTTGAATTTATTTGGTAGACGATTTTTTGTAAAAAAACTTTAAGTCCATAAATAATAATAAGTCCAATTTTTAAGTAAAATATTTGTCAAACGAAAATTATCGTACGTTTTTTTTTTAAACGGCAAATGAATTGTAAAATGAATTAACAATTTTTTTTTGTGATTTACATATTTATTTGAGTGTCTGTAAAATTTTACGAAATTAAAAAAAAAAAATACTATTATACATTTTCGAATTTTATTGTGAAATAAAATTGCAATTGAACCGCTGTGGCAATACAATTTTTTTTTTCCCCATTTCGCGGACTTTCAGAAATGCTTTTAGATGTTTATTTAGATGATAAAACGATTCCGCAAAAAAAAACACAAAATTTGGTATTTATTTATGAAATATCGGGCGCGGCAATCGCTGACTAGAGCAAACAGCTCTATGTGTCGCTGAACGACGAATGAGAAAGGTAACGCTGATATCTCACATTTTTTTTTTTTTTGTAACTGATACAGATGCAAATATTTGCTCCGTAGATTCCCGGAATACTGGTTTATACGACGTACATCTGCTTTCATCAAAATTATGGAATAATTAGTTAAAATAAATCGAACACGTACTGTCATAATTTTTTTTTTTTTTTTTTTTTTACTAATATTTTTCATAACTATTTTTTTTTTTAAACAAAAAAATCTTTTCGTCGTATGATTATTTTTCTACAGAGCACTGAAAGTGTATTATTCTATCAGACGACAGGAAGAGAACTCGTTTTCTGTTTAATCTGCTTGGTATGTCGAACTGAAAGGAGAGAAAATAAATAAATAAAAAAAGAAGAAAGAAATCTCTGATGTTGACTCGAAGATAATCTCGTTGACTCTCGATCCCACACAACGCAGATGACAACCAGAGAGCACATGTTTGTAGATAAAAATTGCTCTAAAAAGCAAAACAAGATAAGCCAACGAATGTATAAGCAGACTACTTCATTGTTTGCACAGACGTGTTTTGATATACCTGTATTTTTTTTTTTATATTAATCTTTACTACGTAAAAACTGAAATTGAAATTTTTCTAGTTTTAAGAGAAAATGCGTATTAATTTAATATTTAGTAATTAATTTGTCAATTAAAAAATAAGTCCAAAAATAATTTGTAAAAAAAAATACTATTTTTAAAAAAAAATTTTAAATAAGTAAATATTTAATGTCATTTTGACTACAAAAAAATCATCAACTTGCAATATTTTTTCTGTCATTTAATTACAGAATTTTTTTTTTTTTATTATAAAATAATTCAAAATAGACAAATTTACAACATCAAAAATTACGTTTAACATATTTCTTTTTTGGTCACTAATAATTTTTTTTTAAAAGGGAAAGAAATTGTCAATAAAAATTGCCAATCCCGATTGCAAAAATAAATTCTTTTTTGTTCGTCCGAATAATTGTTATGATTTTAATGCATTACGTACAACAGCAGGAATTTTAATATTAATTGTCATCATCTGTGTGAGACGAGCTTATCGCGTAAATATTATTTTCTATCGTGTTATATACACGTTATAACGGTTTCAGATGAAAATTATTGTTGCCGAAGCCAAGTGAGAGAATTTCAATTGTGGGTCAAGGAAAACCACTTGAATCTAATCAGTCCGTAGAAAACTGGTTCGATCCGAACTTGATCGTTTCAGAAATCGCTGCACCGAGTGCAATATATGCATTTAGCCCCACTCGTTTATAAATATACGGGCTATTTCACACAATCAGAACTGGCTTTTTTTAGTCAAGCCAATTTTTGGATTTTAATTTACAAAAAAATGTGGAACAAAAATCTTTTTTTTTAGTAAAAAAAAAAAAAAAAAATCATGGCTTTTTATTTTTTGTTTATGCCTCTCGGATTTACAGACATCAGGTTTTTCAATTCCGTGTCAAAACCGTTTGTTTGTAAGAAAAAAAAATTAAGTTACAAAATTTAGAAAATTTTCTTGAAAATTAAATATTATTATTAAAATATCCTATAAAAGTAATTCGCAAAAAAAAAAAAGAAAAAAACAAAAAGAAAGAAAAAAACAAAAAATTGATTCTGTACAATTATCAGATTTTTCAATTCCGTATCAAAACTGTTTGTTTGTAAGAATAAAATTTTAAGTTACAAAATTTAGAAAATTAAATATTATTATTAAAATATTCTGTAAAATCAAGTAAAAAATAAAAAAAATTTTAAAAAACGCGTTTGTCAGCGAAAAATTGATTCTGAGCGATCCAGTACAATAAAACTGTTGATCTACAGAGATGGCATTCGAGTGTCCATGAACGGCGAGAGTTTCATCGAGCTGAATTAATTAAGATGGCATCACACTCAATGCGGGAGCAAAGTGTATCTTTCCGTCTTTGAGATTACTCCCACTCTCGAGGCCAAAGAGTAGGGAGAGACAAAGAGAGCGCGGGAAAGAGAGAGAAGAACAAAAATCGAGTATTCGACCAATGAGAAAACTGGCTGAGAGTGAATCGCGGGCGCCGAACAGTCTACCGAGGATGCCGCGCACTTGTTCGCTTTAAAATTTCGCATACGTTTTATTATTAGTACTCAGCTAGAGAATCGAGCAGGATCAAAGTGGGGGGTTGAGGGGGGGGGGGGGGGGTGAAACCCATTGGCCCGGAAATATCTACTTTTTTCAAAAGAAACAGTCAGTCAATTGATTTTTAGATTTTCGCTGAAAGAGAAACAAATAGAAGGACGATTTTTGTCGCAGCATAATATTCATTTTTTTAAATATTATTTTCAAAATTTCCAATAGATTTATTATTTGGATTTGGATCTTTTTAGTTTAATTATAATTTGCCTGATATTGTGTTTTATACTTTTACTAATTAAATAAAAATGTGACTAAAAAGTATTTTCGAAAATTTCCAAAATACAATTTTTAAAAATTAATTTTGTTTTTAATACAAAGATATTCTATTCAACATATATTTTCAAAACTTCCTATAGATTTATTATTTGGATTATTATTTTGGTTTCATCATAAAAATAATTACTCTTTTTATTTTAATTATAATTTGCCTGACATTATGTTTTATACTTTTACTAATTAAATAAAAATGTTGTGACTAAAAAGTATTTTCGAAAATTTGCAAAATACAATTTTTTAAAATTAATTTTTTTTGTATTTAAAAAAATACTTTTTCGAATAAATGACAATGATTTGGAAAAATGAGCATAAAAATATTGTCGAAAGTTATTGATCCTGAATTACTTATTTTTATTAACGAAAAAAAAAAATTAAATATTTAATAATCACTCTTTTAATTATATTTCTCCCAAAATATTGTTTCATATTTTTACAAATAAAACAAACGTTACAACTAAAAAGTATTTTCAAAATCTGCCAAAATACAATGTTTAAAAACAGATTTCTTTTAAAATACAAATAAAAAAAATACTTTTCATAATAAATGACGATGATTTGGAAAAATGAGCCTAAAAATATTGTCGAAAATTAATGATCCTGAATGACTTATTTTTATTGAAAAAAAAAAAATCATAAAACGTAACGAAAAAAATGTGACTTTTTTCTCTTTCAAATATTAGTCATCCGTTGTTTATTAGAATGAAATCTGTTGTCGAATCGACTAAGTATTCGATGCTTTGCCATGTACACGTAATTTTCCGTACGGCGATAAACTCACATCTCCGTAAATATAAGGTGGAGGAGGTTAAAATCGGGATCCAATAGGAAATCGACATAGCGAGGCCACTGTGCACTGGTGCCGTACAGTCTACCGAGACTGACGACAGCTGATCGGCTTCCGTCTCTCTTGCGTGCTGTTGTACGATCGGGCCCGCCCGATATGAAAGAAAAAAAAAAAAAAAAAAAAAAAAAAAGACATTGTGCGCGGCCATATGCCTCGTCACAATCGTTGTTACGTAAAGCCCCTCTCGCGATCGTTTAAATTCTCATGCATAAATGGAAAAAAATATAAAAATACAGTGTTTAAACTCTTTTTAAACGATACAGCATGATACACGTCCCTAATTTACTGTCTCTATTCCGCGGCCGGTGTCCCTAAGGGTATAATTACTAAATTGGCATAAAACAAAACAAAAATGCCAGTCTAGTTAATGTCACCAATTTTGTAATCTGAATTTTAACTGTGAAGACAAAAAAATTAAAGCTTCTGCTCAGAATTGTATTTTTCGATTTTTGGGAAATTATTAGATCTAAAATTGTATAAGAAATACATTTTTCTCAAAATTAAATTCTCTGTTTATTAATATTTTTCATTAATTTATTTTTTTAATTTCCTGCCCTAGTATTCAAATGCCTGAATACTTTTTTTGCAGGAAAAAATCGTATTTTCTAAAAAAAAAAAAGAAAAAAATAATAATGAATTTTTTTTTTTTTGGAAATTCAATTAACGAGGAAACGTTCAAATTATTTTATTTTCGTTAAATTCGACTTATAAAAGAATTAGTAATTATATCCGTTGATTTATGAAGGATTTTTTTTGATGCACAAAAACGATGTGGAATTTAATCTGCAGAACATTTTTCAAGAAAAAAAAAAATCGGTAGAATATTACGGATTATTCTTGAAAAAAAAAAATCTGAACAAAATATCTTTAGAAATTAGCATCAAATGAATTCAATTTTTAAAAAAAATTATTACAAAAAAAAAAAAAATGGCGTGTGATTAGCAAAAGGTAGAATAAGAAAATTACAGTCTCACCTTTCCTCCTTCCAAAAGGTCCGAAAAACGTTCCACTCTTTCCGATAACGTTATCATCGATATATTTCAATAATTTCGTAGTGTCCTCGCCTTTTTTCGCGGCAATTGACTTTGCGGGGCGTGGCGGTTGTCCGGGTGTCGTAGGAACATTTTGTTGCAGCTGATTATGCAGCGCGAGTGCATAGGAAGTTCCGGAATTGTTGCCAGTCGTTGTCTGTGACGCCAGGACGTTTCCCGGTGTCGTTGAAGATGACTGACCAGGATAACCGGTGGATGTTTCCTCGGGCAACGAGCCGATTCGCCTCTGCGAGCCACTCCAGCTCTTCCCGCTCGAAATCTTCACCGAGCAGCTCATCCTCTCATAGTACGAATTAACTCTTTAGCACCTCTTCAGTACCAATTTGTGTTTATTTATTTTTTATTCTTTTTTTTTTTTTAATCACTTCACCTTAATTTATACGCTTTAAATATATTTCTCTCCGTTGAATTAGCATGGGTACAATTTTTCTAATTGAAGAAAGAAAAAAAAGTACAATTTTAGGTAATTTTTATGTCTTTTGATTGAGAATTAAAGAAATATTTGTCTTGCTTGAATTAGCATGGACAGTATTTTTCTTTTTTTTTCAAAATAAAGATGTGAATTTCGGTTTATTAAAATTGGAAATTCCTATCAATCGATCATTATTTTTCTCATCGAATTCGTGCAAAACACCGTTTTTTTTTTTTTTTTTTAATGAATATAGACACGATTTTGTATTTTTCTTTTTAGAATCGTGAGAAAAATTGACGCGAAACGAAAAGTGGTGGATAATTGTCTTTCTTTGTTATTCCTCAACAATTTTGTTTTCCCCGCGCATTAATTAGTTGCCCAGTTGAAGGATCGAGCGCAGAGAGACAGGCTCATAAACTCTCGTAAGCTTGCGAAAAGAGCGAGAATAAAAGAACGTAATCGCGCACTTTAAACTCTCACTAGTAGGCGCAAAAGTGGGTCTGGCTATAGACGGGCGTTACTACTGCGAATATGCGCCAGTAGAGAGAGAGAGAGAGAGATAGAAGAACTCGAAGGCGCTACGCGTACCGCACTCCTATCGATGTTTTTTTTTTTTTTCTTTTTTTTTTCACTATCGCGCAGTCTCTTAAACACTAGTCGGAAAAATGTTGTTTCAGCAGTCTCAAAATCGTTATAAAAAGAAATTATTTTTTGTAGTTCACAAAAAGCTCAATAATCCGACCTTGATATCCAAAAAAAAAATATATATATATATATATATATGATACACTTGTTTTATGGTTCTTCACCACTTGTCTAGTTATCACTGGACGTATCTACTCGACGTAGCCCAGAAAATGTCAAATTTCGTGTTTATGCCCTTTTACGTGTTTGCATCTCAATGTCTTTATCTACTCGCGTGTTAATCCCTTCAGATTCTCCGCGAAAAATCTCAATAATCCGACGTTAAATTCCAAGTAAAAAAAAAACACAACTTATTTTTTTATTCAAATTTCTAGTCCGTTTAATCCCCGAACGTTTCTACTTCTTAAAAATTGTAGCTTTATTTTTCGTTCAATTTCCTTTCTACACTTTTCGCAGTCTGACCAACACTGTCATTAACTACTCACGTGTTAACCCTCGGGGAAATTGTCCGCACAAAAAGCTCGATAATCACGTGACCTTGAATTCCAATCCTTTTTTCAATTCTCTTTCCTTTTTTTTTTATAGCCTTGTCTGACTATCCACGGAACGTATCTACTTGACTACACCCAAGTCAAGTCTAGTATATATCGGAGGTTTAGCGTGTTACAAGGACAGGCAGTGGTGCTGCTTGCGAGCTTAAGGAACGGGTGGATAGTTTCTGCGGTGGTGGGGGGAGGGAGGGTGCTTAAAAACCTGTCACCGCGTCGATGATTTTTTTTTTTCTTTCTTTTTCCTTTTCTCTCACCCGCACGCAAAAGCAATATGCACTGTTCGAGGTACGCGGCGAGACTGAGTGTCTGGCACGGCACGACTGACGCTGTCCACGACTACTTGCCTTCTATCTTCGTCATTTTCTCGCTCTCTCTCTCTCTCTCTCTCTCTCTCTCGCTCTCTGGGTCGCGAGCAGCGGCGGTGGCGGCGGCGACTAGTATCGTTCCTGGCCCAATGAGAGAGAAAGAGAGAGAGAGAGAGAGAGAGCGTTTGCTCTTGTGACGTCACCTCGAGTAATCCTAGCCGCGCAGGCGCGAGGCTCTTTCCACTTGCTTACCGATTCCCCGCGAATTCCGCTAGACATACTTTTTTCTCTACTGTTTTCTCTGTCTCTCTCATAGCTACTGCCTTTTTTTCTCTCTCTCTCTCTCTATCTTTCTCTGTCCTTCGTCCTGTTTTTTTGAATTCTCTTAATCCCTTCCAAGGGACCGATTTATTATATTTATTATATTTTCTTTCCTTTTCAGGAATATGGATTTATATCCGTCTATATTACATAAATACGTCACCGCCGTGTAGACCAATTAAGCGGCCCGGGGTCAAATGATACACCAATACTTTTTTTTTCAAAATCCCCCCTCGACGAAATTTATAAAATTTAGAAAAATCAAAAGCGTAGCCCTACCTACTAGTGTATATATGAGATGTGAAAAGAGCTCGAAATAAAAAAGAATTTCCTGCCACCTCAACAGGAATACTGGGTGATGACCGCATAAAAGGATGCACCTGGTGTCCGCTACTGGATCGACGATGGTCTCATGAAAATAATATTCCACTGATTCATTTCTTCGTGAAAATAAATTCTGTGACAGTTGCACAGTTAAACTGCTTCATTAATTAATAAATCATCGCATTTTTTTTTAATCATGCAATAATCATATTTTTGGCTTCCACTGAGTGGAACTAAATTTTTTTTTTTAATTTTATTTATGCTCTGTTTAAATACTAGAAATTTGTAAAAAAAAAATTAGCGAAAAGGATGAAATTTTTGTGGTTTTTTAAAAATATGAATATTTGAAGAAAAAACTTTTTATATCCAATAAAATATTCTGTAGTTCTAGAATAAATAAGCAGGGTGACATAAAAACTAATGAGAGGGTTTGAGCACTGTGAGCACGACAAAACGTTGTAAAATTGCACTTTGCACGATGTCAACCTCATTCTCTCTGTAGTCGTGCTCTATCGTCGAGTCACTCCTGGAAATGAGTGGAGTAAAAGTGCACGCGAACGTTTGAATCTCAAAGAACGACGTTGTATATTTTTTCGATTATTCAGAGGATGATTATACAATCCACATCACATATTGTGAATCACTTTTCTGCGTCTTTATTACTAATTCCTTATTGTTTTAATATCTATTGGTGTGATAATGCACTACCGTCATTGCCAAGATTTGTGGCTGAAAGGGGACTAAAAGTAATTTTGTAAAAAAAATGCAGTTTTGTAAAAAAAAAATCCTTCACTTTATTTTCAAGTGAATTCCATCAATGAGGCAAATTTTTTTTTCTCGTTGGAATGAAAAAAAAAGTCAAGTGAAAAATATTATTTATTCGTAATAGTGTTCTAATTCGATTAATTTTCGAAAAAAATTCTAGTATTAAATATTCAAAAATGTAGAAATGTCGAATTTTTTTAAAATACGATTAAAAATATTTCTCTTTTCATTTTTAACAACGAGAATATAGATATTTATCAAAATATTTCATGTTCAATTTTTCGTGAATTTTTTTTATCACAGAAATTGCTGATCAAATTAGTTTTAATGTCCTGAAAAATTCACAATAAATTAGAAAAAAAAAAAAAGATAAATACAGTGAAAATAGAATTTGAGCACTTGGTGATATTAATTTTTTTGCAACATCTGTGGATAATTTTTTTCTTTTACTGAAATAGAATCATTGGTGAAATCTCAAGGTAGAGCATGATTACATGTCGTCAGGGTATCTATTTTCAGTCCCTGAATTGTGCAACGACGATGAAAAATCGATGTACTGACCTGGGCCACTTAAACACTTCAAGATCGTGATTCGTTTACGAAACTTGAGCGTTGATGGATGCCATTCCATTCTGCTCTGTTAGTGCTGTTGGTGCTGCTGCATTACACGTGACAAATTATAAATCATTTAATGCACGTGCCGATCGAACAATAGTCTGAATCGATATTGCTGCGCTCAGAAGAAGACTCCTGACAATCTTGGCAATTGTAACCGACAACTATTTTTATTCCATGAAATTATTTTTATAATTTAAATTAATAATCCAATAATGAAAAAAATGTTGAGTAATTGAAAAACAGTGGTAACTCGAGAAACTTGAGATTTTTTAAACTTACTATTAATAGCCTAACAAATATACCAGATTTTCTTGTCAGTCTCGCGAATGTGAGCGTCAAGCTCAAATCGTTGGCGAAACGTCAAAATTACAGGACTTCTATTAATAAAATACTCACTACTCTTGAGACCGAGAAATATGTGTATATATATTTTTTTTTGTTACTAAAATTCATAGATTTTTTGTTTAAAACTCGAAAAAGTATATCGTGGCGATATTAAAGAAATAAAAATATATTCCAAGTATTTTTTGGTGACCTGCATTTATTCCAGTGGAAATGACTAATTTCCGGAATTTTTACAAAACCGTAATTAATTAATAAACGAATTGGAATAAATAAACACGTGTACGTGTGTGTGTGTCACGAATAAACGGTTTCGTTGGCACGCACCACAAGGAAACCATTCACGTGCAATTCGTCGTTTCTTCAGGGTTCTTGACGTATATACGATGGCCCCGCATCATCGACCTGTGAAGCCTCCAGAGGCTCCAGACAGCACACGGACGTTAAACCATGCGCGAAATTCGGATGGTCCCTAATGAGGGACACATATATGGTGCGTTATATGTGTTTATGGCGACGAAGCGCGAAAGAGATCGAAAGAGGAAGCAGGGAAAATGTTGCTCGACGAAAAGAGTGCATAAAGCATACATAGTCGCGGAGCGCGACGTTAACGACGCGACATCAACGAACGCGGCGTGCGTTTTCATAATATGCAATCCGTGAGAGCTGCACTCTGGCAGCTCCACGATTCCTTCTCTAACCACTATACGTCTCTTTTTCGCGCGTGTGTGTGTGTGTGTGTGTGTGTGTGTGTGTGTGACGCACGTCGCCGTTGACCCTGAACTTCAAGACGCGATAACTTATAACTGGATCGCTCGAAACGATACTCGTCGCGGTTGTTTCTATCTTCGAAGCTTTTCCAATCGATTATCACTTGACCCAACTCTGGTGATAACTCTCTGCCGTGAGCAGATTCCGCGAATGCACTTTTTTTTTAGTCAAATTGCATTATATCGCCGCCAAATACGAGATTTTTTGAACTTCGTTAATACTGTAATATGGAATTTATGGGGCTTGCCAATTCGACCCAGCAATTTTCCAATTTTTTGGCTTCGACTATTTTCTAAAGTCACGCAAAAATTCGATTTTTATTCTATATCATTTCGTAACATTATCGATTTTTTTTTCAAATTTATAAATTACAAGTTATAAATTATAGAAATTTCTGGATCGTATTAATAAATTTTCAAACGTGTGTTTCATATAAACTTTTTTTTTGCAATTTCTTTTTTTTTTTTTTTACAGACATTTTACGAAATTACAGGGTCCTAATATTTTTTTCTTCACATTTTTTGAAATTTCGTAAAAGTTTCGCTGCGTTAAACAATTACGTTTTTTTTTTTTCATGTGGCATGAGTGCATGTCTGTCAACACAAGACTACAAAGAAACTCGATCCGCGCATGGCTAATTAAACAAACGCTAATGTACAACCGATTAACAGAACGCATCACGTTGCCTGCTACATAAACGACAATCTCGTTATATACGCAAATACCCTTAACGACGCCTCTGTTACAGTGTAAAAGATCGGGTGTTAAAAAATCAACACTAAGAGCCGGTCTATGTACACTAGTGTTTTCAACAGGATGCACTGCATTATAGGCTGATGCATTAACTCATATGAGTGACTCATCGGTTGAGCCTAAATCATAAGAGAATGTCATGATAAGGGTGTGTTTTGTTTATTAAATTACACATTTTTCTTCCTATTATCAAATAAATAAAATAAATAAAATAAATAAAATAAATGAAATAAATAAAATAAATAAAATAAATGAAATAGATGAAATAAATGAAATAAATGAAATAAATGAAATAAATAAAATAAATAAAATAAATAAAATAAATAAAATAAATAAAATAAATAAAATAAATAAAATAAATAAAATAAATAAAATAAATAAAATAAATAAAATAAATAAAATAAATAAAATAAATAAAATAAATAAAATAAATAAAATAAATAAAATAAATAAAATAAATAAAATAAATAAAATAAATAAAATAAATAAAATAAATAAAATAAATAAAATAAATAAAATAAATAAAATAAATAAAATAAATAAAATAAATAAAATAAATAAAATAAATAAAATAAATAAAATAAATAAAATAAATAAAATAAATAAAATAAATAAAATAAATAAAATAAATAAAATAAATAAAATAAAGCGAAATCAAATGAGGAAGCGTAATGAAATCGACGTTGACGATATTACGTTATCGCTATGCACATTTATCGCACACGCAGCTTCCGTTGTGAAGATATATTTCAGCGGTGACTCGAATATGATCGCGACTCTCCCTCTCTCTCTCTCTCTCGATCTGCCGCGTGCAGACCTTGAACCTGAAACTACTGTCGTTCATAATCTGCTTATCGTCCGATATCGTTGATCGTCTCTTTTTATCGACGTAATCGCTATCGTGAGAAAGTACAGAGAACTTACTTTGTTCGCCATTGATGACACTCTTTTTTTTTTTTTTTCTTGCTTTTTTATTTACCCGCGGCTGTCAAGTGGCATTAGAAATAGATAAACAACATTGATAGAAAATTCTTCGGTTTTATCAAACTGTACGGAAAATTACAAATGCTTTCATACGGAAATGTGTTATTCTCGGATTTGCGTCATTTATGTTATATGCAAGGCTGAATGAACTGAGAAAACTAATGAAACAAATAGTTGATAGAGTCAGAGAGAGATAGAAACATATAAAAGTGCAGGCGTATTTATTTTCAGGTTGTATAACAGTTAGCACACTGACAAATTTTTTTTTTAATTCACTCAATAACATTTCCATGACAAAGTTGATTGCAAAAATATGTTGGAATAACGACTCTAGTACTAATTTTTATAATCACGAGATTGCAACGATAATTTTGAGAGATACATTTTTTTTTTTTCAGCAATAAAAAAATTAGAAAAATATAGACAACATTTTTTATCCAACACATAATTTTTCAGCCCTATTTCAGATTTTTCCAAATAAATGCTGAGATTTTTCTCAAATTATCTCAAATCAGGCCTTTTTATTAATGATTATTTCACGTTGATTATAAAATAAAATATATACATTGGAAAAATCTGTAAATTTTTATTTTCAGCGAAGGACTGACGCCCTTCTGATTCCGGACCGAGGACTTACGTCCTTCTGATTCTGAAATGGAGGTGGGGGCAGATAAAGAGACAAAGAACTTTGGAAATTTGTATTCGAATAAAGAAGATCAAGAAGAAAAGGAGACAAATGAGAAAAGAGAGATGTCTCGAAAATGACGTGAAAGAAGTACGAATACGTCAATGTAATGCGTGAAAAACATTGTGCACAAGTCGCCCCGGTTGGTTGTATTTATTGTGCGCCACGATCTCAAAGGAAGTGGCCAACCTTCGTGCTCAGGAGACGCTGCGGCGCTGTGGCAACCAAGACGTCCGCACCGCATTACGTTTAATCAGGGAACGTGACAGTTTTACCATCGCCAGACGTCGGTCGTGCTGCAACAATCAAGTCGAGTTATACGCTCTTAGCCAGCTTGCTCGTGAGGCAGACACGCGGGATAATTATCCTCGGTGAGGCAAACACACACGAGCTCGAGAAAATGAACATCAGCGTTCGATTCCTCTTGCTGTTTGAATTCCACAAAAAAAAAAAAAAAAAAAAAAAAAAAAAACAGTGTGTCTGATCAACATTCACATAAGGGGCAAAAAAATGCTAAAAGTTTCAGCTTCTTAATTTTCCTACACTCAGAAAAGTCATTGCATTTCTGCCAATTAAGTGACGACCATTAATTTTAATTTTGGAAAATATTGAACGAGCTCAAAATACGATTACTTGAATTATTGATCAACCTTGACCGAATTTTTTTGGAAAAAAATTCCAAAACTTTCAGCTTCTTAATTGTCCTACACTCAGAAAAGTCATTGCAGTTCTGGCAATTAAGTGACGACCATTAATTTTAATTTTGGAAAATATTGAACTACCTCAAAATCCAATTACTTCAATTATTGAACAAAAGTTCTTGATCAACCTTGACCGAATTTTTCTTCTAAAAAAATATATATATTAAGTAGAAGGTCTTCGGTGTTTTGAGGGTTTTGAAGAAGGCAAAGAATGTAAAAGCGTGTCAAGAGAAGCCAAAGTTTTATCAACGTAGTGAGAGAAGGCTCGAAACTATGAAATGCACGTATGGCGAGAGTTGAAAGTGAACGAGGGCAACCCTAGAAACTTTACACATTTGTGAGTGGTGCTGCTGTAGCTGGACGCTTCTATACTTGATATCGATTAACAGTTAGTTACATGTGTTTGCCAAAGCGCAATGTGCGCCTGTCTTTCCCTCCTCGTAATTTCTCTCTTTATCATCGTCTCTCTCTCGCTGCTCATACGTCGACCGACCATTCCAACAATATCGAATTGCGTGTCTGGCTGATGTGTCTCCCCTCTCAAAAACGCACTTGTTATAGGTAGATACCCTATCATATTTCTCTCATCTCTTTTATCTATAACCACTTCTTCCACAGCGTATTGATCTACTCCTGCATTCAACGATTATCACTGTCTCCGTTATGTAGAGGACATTCTATGTGTCGTGTTTCATTGATCGAAAAAAAAAATTTGGAAAGATAATTGGGTCTTCATAAACAAGTAATTTTTCCCTGTTCTAATCATTCCATTTTGCTTCTATTTTTTTTTCGAGATTTTCATGTCAGCATACTCAGAATGGTACAAAATGTGTGTGTGTGTGTTTTACGGTTTAAAAAAATGTAAAATAACGAGGAAGCCATTTGCAAGGTTCTACATTTTTTGTCTTTTTTTTTTCAGGAATTTGAAATGAAATTTTGTAAGAAGGTTTTTGCCGAAACCACTTTATTTCTTTTACACCATTCTGAGTGTTCTGAGTGTAAAAAATCCTCCTTTTTATTCTTCGAATTTTGAATTTCGAAACTAAATGAGCTCCCAAAATGTTGACACGTCCAAAAAGATACGGTGTTATATCCATTCTCTGGTCTATCTCATTTTTCTTCGCCACAGTTAAATCACCATGGGGGGGGATGGAAGTCAAACTTTCCATGGTAACCGAACCCTCGGAAATGTGTTATTCTCACGTAAACGCAGTTGTCATGTACAAAATATCGTGAGGGTCGTTTGGAGAGCGGACAGTTTGGCCTCAGCGTAAGTATCGTAGTCAATTTTCACAGCTCAACCTTGAAGCACGTAGTGTTAAAATTTCATTCGTGTGACGTCTAGTCAAACCTCTGACTTTAATCATCATAAAAATATAGTTAATTTAGAAAAAGTTACTCATCATCTAATCGCGTGACTACAGCTTTTTGTAATCTACGTGAGAAAAGAAAGAAAAAAAGAAATACATTCCAAGTGATAATCTTATGTCAGTTGACTTCAGATTTCACAAAGTGTCCAAAAACTGTAGGTCTCGCTTTGTTTCTTTCCTTCGAATATTCGTGGAGTCTCGTATTCGATATCCTGTGAAATCAATGACTCTGTCATCGTCAATTTTCTTCGGAATCTTCAGACGAAAATTTTTCATTCTATTCACATTTTTTTGTAAACCATAAATTCTGGAAAACTCGCGAATTTTGGATGGACAAGAAATTTCAAGATAGTTGACTGAACAATTTCATGAAAAATATCTGAAAAAAAAAAACAAATTTTACAATTGCATGAGAATCATTATTCAAATCATCCCCATTTTTTCAAAAATTATTAATTGCAAGATTTTCAATTTTGAGTCGATAATTTTGTCACTACCGTTTACCCAGATTCTCACGTGGCTTTGCCTATCTCGTTTCCCGCTCGCTTATCGATCCACACGTGTTCGTGTGGGACCCAGTCGTTGAAGAAGCGGTACGAACAGGAGGCCACAAGAGCCAGACGGGGTTTATAACATCGAAGAGGAGCGAGTCCATCAGGCTGGAGGGCAGCAGGTAGAGCGCGCGTGCGAGGGTGTCCCTGCGCTGGAATAGAGGCGCGTTCAACATCGGAGAAGAGAGAATAGTGAGCAAGGTCCACACGATGCTCAAGTTCCAGCTGGCCACGGCGGAGGACCTCAAGGTCGCGGCGAGGATCGAACGCAAGCGTCGGACAGAGGAAGCGAGAAAGGGAAGGATCTTCGATCCTCGTTCCAGGCGTATTGGGGTAAAAGGATGTTTCACTTTCCGCGGTGAATGCAACAACGCCCGGCGGGTCAATAGAGAAATTCTGTTGGTTAAAAGGGACCCGCGAAACATCTACGATCGTAACATATTCCCACATTTTACTTTTAAAAAAATTGCTGCAAAGTAGAACGTTGCAAATTGCATCCTCATTATTTTGTACCTTCGACAGAGAGATTTTTTTTTTACAAAGCTGCCTCTTGGAGGAATGATCAATTTTGGCTTTGTGAAAAAAAAGAAAATTTTTCTGAATTTGAATTGTATTTGTTGCTCACCAAATTCAGTATGAGACAACGACGGATTTTATTCCAGTTTTGGAGCAAAATTTCCGATAGCCCAAAAAAATTTCGTCGCATAGTTTGTCGTCTTAACGTCCTTCCTCTCGTGATTTATACCTCGATTTCTCTATAATGACAAATCTAAACGGAGCTTCATTGATATTTAGAGCTCTGATATGTCAAGACGTAGAAAACGTAATTGGCTTATCAATTATTTGCATTTAGCCATTTGGATCGATCGTCGAATCTCGCATATATGATTCATATAAAGTTGCATGACGTAATGTGTGATATCTATAACTGAAGTTTTGCGATGTGTAAAACATCTACGTGGGAACGTTTTTTTTTTTTTTTTTTTTTGCTACGGCTCGCACGCCCAGAGAATGATAAAACACACGAGAGAAACGGAATGGGCAATAATTCGCAATAATTCCCGTTTATATGTATATATATATTTTTTTTTCTTTTTCGAGGGAACTCTCGATGCATTTCACTGGTTGAAGAGTGATACGATATACAGCGAGGCTTCTCGTGTTCGCAGATAGACCGGGAGTTCTTGGACCGACAAATCGAGGAGAAGGAACAGCAGCGTCAGCTGGAACGAGCCAAAGAATGCCAAATGGACGAGGCACTGGTGCGCAGTAGCAAACGCGCGATTATGCTCGAGAAGCGGGAGGAAGAGGTGAGAGAGCCCGACACTGCTGTCACTATGATATAAACGAAGATAATGCGCATGGCCGAGTCCAGGGAGGGTTGACTCATTTTTCAAGCTTACGATGTATCAAGAGTAGGGTTAAGCCATGAGAATTTTAGGTTTAGTTTCGAATAACTAGAGCAATTCAGTACTCAGTGTCCAAAGTACTTTTAGTGGATGGCGTAAAAAGTACTCGGCGTCTAAAGTAACTTTGTCAGTTGGCGTAAAAAGTACTCGGACTTTAAAGTACTTTTGGTAGGTGGTGTAAAAAAGTACTCGGTATTCAAAGTACTTTTTGGTAGTTGGCGTAAAAGTACTCGGTCTTCAAAGTACTTTTGGTAGTTGGCGTAAAAAAAGTACTCGGTCTTCGAAGTACTTTCGATAGTTGGCATAAAAAGTACTCGGGGTTTAAAGTACTTTTGGTATTTGGCGTAAAAAGTACTCGGACTTGAAAGTACTTTTGGTAATTGGCGTAAAAAGTGCTCGGTCTTCGAAGTACTTTTGGTAGTTGGCGTAAAAAGTACTCGATCTTCAAAGTACTTTTGGTAATTGACGTAAAAAGTGCTCTGTCTTTAAAGTACTTTTGGTAGTTGGCGTAAAAAGTACTCGGACTTGACAGTACTTTCGGTAGTTGGCGTAAAAAGTGCTCGATCTTCAAAGTGCTTTCGGTAGTTGGCGTAAAAAGTACTCGATCTTCAAAGTTCTTTTGGTAGTTGGCGTAAAAAGTGCTCGATCTTCAAAGTACTTTTGGTAATTGGCGTAAAAAATGCTCTGTCTTTAAAGTACTTTTGGTAGTTGGCGTAAAAAGTGCTCGGGCTTGACAGTACTTTTGGTAGTTGGCGTAAAAAGTACTCGGACTTGAAAGTGCTTTTGGTAGTTGGCGTAAAAAGTGCTCGGTGTTCAAAGTACTTTTGGTAATTGGCGTAAAAAGTACTCGGTCTTCAAAGTACTTTCGGTAATTGGCGTAAAAAGTGCTCGATCTTCAAAGTACTTTTGGTAATTGGCGTAAAAAGTACTCGGGTTTTAAAGTACTTTTGGTACACTTGGCATAAGAAGTACTCAGTGTCTAAAGTACTTGTGGTATTCGGCGTAAAAAGTACCCAGTTTCTAAAGCACTTTTGGTGCTTGGCGTAAAAGTGCTTAGCGTCTAAAGTACTTTTGGTGCTTGGCATACAAAGTACTTGGTTCGCAGGGTACTTTTGGTGTTTGATATACAAAGTACATTGCGTACTTGAAGCGGCAACGTATACCGAACAGTTAAAGTACTTTACTTGTTATCAATCACAGACAAAGGATCTAATTTGTTTGGTGTCAGCGTCGACTTTGTAAAATTGTACCACGAATGTACACATAGTATAACAGCATGAAAAATTCATCTATATTCCAGGAGAGAAGAAAAATTAACACTGAAATCAATACGTTCCGTCGTGTTTATCAACGTCCGGAAGATCGTCGGGACTACGATCTTTACGATCCTGATTCATTGCGAAAAGCTCTCCCGGCTAGAGTCAATGACGATGATCCGAGACTCGGACCAGCTTCGGCTCAAAAGTAAGCTGAAATGAAAAAAAAAAAAAATTTTTTGGAGTCACCTCGCATTGTAATGTTACAGTGTTTTTGCGTAAAATTTCCAAATTTTCTTATAAAATCACAAGAATCAGTTTATAAATAAAAATCATTGAATTCTCAAACTGTAAAATTTGCGGTTAATTTTTTTTTTGTGAACAGCACAAAATGCTTGGTGTGTTGTTAGGTTCGAAGGCGAGGACTGCAGACAAGCGGAACGGACAAAAATTCAAAAAGAGCAAATGCAATCGTGGCTAATTCAGCAGGTGGGTGAACGTCGAGCGGCTGAAAAAGAAAGACGAGACTGCGAAAGAGCTTATCAGGAAACCGTGTTTTCACGAGACAAACGTGCCACCGCACTTCAGCGAATGGAGGAGGAATGTCGGCGACGATTGAACGAAACCAATGCGAGATTCAATCGCGCTCTCGTGAGTTATCATGACGAATGAATTCTTGTAAATAATTAATGACTGAGTTATTGTAATAACGTTTATCCCGCTCTACGATTGATACCTCGCTCAATGGCCGGATAGTTTGCCCTGAGAATTAGATACACACGTTTTTTTTTTTTTTTTTCTTTTTTCCTTTTACTATCCAAGGTAGACGTACTGAGGTGTATCTAAGAGGCTTACGTCAATAAATAACGAGCGCAGATTCTCTTCTATATGGTTATAAAAAGAACTGTGCACCTGCGCTCTAATTGTTCCGAGAGGATTATCATCATCTCACACGCTTAATATCAGTAAAACCGGTGATTATAATAGGTTTGAGGCTTTTTTTTTTTGCGATTTCCAAATCACTAAACCGGACGCAGTTTCGTTTTATTCTACTTCGTCTCCTTTTGCTTCCTCATATAGGAAGCTTTGGTTTCGTGAATTTTTTTTTTTTTCGAGATTCTCATGTCAGCATACTCAGAATGGTCCTAAATGTCGAGAAACTTTTTTTCCGAACGTTTTTTTTTTTTAGCAAACTGTAGCTCCTAAACTATTGACTTGGGGGAAAAAAAGTCTGCGGACAAGTCTAGGGGGACCCCCTAAACACCTTTTTACAGTGACTTTTTCGAAACCCCCATTTTTTGGCCGATGGTCGGAACCAAAACTTCGAGAAAAAGTTCTGAAAAGGAGCACTTTGTTTTTTTAAAATTGATACATCGAATTTTTTCCTTTGCCATTCGTTCCAAGTGGCATATTTCCGCACTGACCCCCTTGAACACCTTTTTATTTTACATTTTTTAAAAATGTGCACATGTATGCAAAGTAGAACTTTGCAAATTATTTTCTCTACAAGGCTTCCTCTATGAGGAAGCCAAAGTAGATAAACGTGATTCCTCATAGTGGAAGCTTTGTAGAGAAAACAATTTGCAAAGTTTTACTTTGCACACATCTAAACATTTAAAAAAAAAATGTAAAATAATCAGGAATCAATTTGCAAGGTTCTACCTTGCAGGCTTTTCTCTTCGTCTCTGTAACGTCAACTTTTTTTTTTCATTAAGGCTCGTTACAATTTTGCTATAATTTTTCAAGTATTTTCATATCAGAAAAAAAAGCAAACATGTCTGATGATTCTTGATTAAGATTCCTAGGTAATTATTTGAAAGACCTTGACATTGTCGAACGACCAATCAATCAATTCTTCCCCGTTCATCTTGACATGGTGACAATTAAGCGCAGGCTGAGGAACAGGATCATCGACGTCGTTGCGAGGCCATCCAGGACGAGGAGGACAAACGCGCGGAGATCTATAATCACGTGACCGGTGATTTTCTTACCGAGGCGAAAGAGCAGGCGGACAGCAATCGTGGACCCAACAGGAAAATGGCATCGCGTTACAAGGGCATGTCGTCCGATGAGATCAAAGTCTTCCGGGACGATCAGGCTCGCCAAATGTTGGAGATCGAGGCAAGTTATTTTAACGTCACTGCGTTGGAGAACGCGTTCGTCCAATTTTTTTTGTCTCTTCAATTTCGAATATCGAATATTCGAATATGATAATCGTGACTCCGAGAGTTTTATCAATGGAAGTTGTGAAGCAAAGTGGCTGAGAGTCGAGACCAACAGTTTTGAGGATTTTTGTAAAGAAGAAAAAAGTATCATGTTTATTTTGATTTTATTAATTTTTCTTTATTTATTTCTCTTGATTATTTAAAAAAAAAAAAAGAGTTTTATCAATAGAAGTTGTGAAACAAAGTGGCTAAGAGTCGAGACCAACAGTTTTGAGGATTTTTGTAAAGAAGAAAAAAGTATCATGTTTATTTTTATTTTATTAATTTTTCTTTATTTATTTCTCTTTGTTATTTAAAAAATCGTGCGTGATCACAATAATAAAATTGTACAAAATTCGTACCTCAACAGCTTCGTCATTCATTTATTCTGAATGTTGCAGAAAATGAAACAAGAGGAGAAAATAAAGACCAGCGAATGGGATAAATTTATGGCCGGTAACGCCAGAGCTGCGGAAAAATATAATCGTGATTTGGAGCTTAAGAGAGCGTGAGATACTTTGCATTATTCGACTTGGCTGAAAAAAAAAAATGTCTTTTGACATATATTATTTTTAAGCCTCCATAAGTGTCCTGTAGCTTTTGGCTCATTTTTGTTTTTTAACAGCCAATTGAGCAAACAAATCGCCCAGGAAAATCTTCAACTCGCCGAGCAACAAAAATCTCATCAAGATTATCTCAGACGTGTTGTCTATAAGAACAAACCTACCGCAGCTTTCTTCGAGCAATTCAACAAAAGCACTCGATGATGATTAATTAATCTGAAACTATAGAATAACTTACGTACTTTGTGAAATTAAGTATATACACATTATTTTCAATGACTTATTAATGCCATTCGAAAAATAAAAACAATTGAATCAGCTTCATTTTTACCGAGCGGAATGTATTTTTCTCATATAATTCTACCTCGTCTCTTCTTCAAAGTTTCCTGACATGATAATGCAGGATTTTTTTACCGATAAAGCAGAAAATTTGAATTTCACGCCTCGATCGATAATTCAGAGCATTACCGACGGCAGTTACGGTAGATCCCTGAAACATCGACGGTTGGTAAGCAAACCATTACCGACTGGGACCGAAAGTTGAGTGCGAAAAAAGTGAATAATCAACGATTAATAATCATCGACTGATACATTCTATTCCACGAAAAATCCACCAACAGTCGGTATTTCAGCGTATTACCGACCGTCGGTAAAGTAGATAAACCGATATCAGCAGGTTTATACGCCGATGTAAAGATCGAGCCACACGTTTAGTTTCACTGCTTTTTCGATTATTTTCCCGTGTTAATTAACAAACAACAGATTAAATCTCTACATAATTTGTACATCATCTGTTTAGCAATAAAATTTTATTTAACGATTTTTTTTTAATTTGCAATCTGAGTAATAATCTTTCAATTGAAATTGCTGGAGACGTTTTAATAGAATACATTTTTGAGCAGCCGAACGACAGAGATAGGTACACCGACTCGAGAGAGAAATCTGTAGGATTCTTCAACATGGACTTGCTCATGAATCGGACCTGCTGGTTCTGCAGGGAAACCATTCGTAGCGTTGACGAAAACCACATGACGCTTCACGACAGGGTCTTTCCGGGAAAAGCTGTTGGAACAGCTCCTATTTGTTTATATATATATATATATATATATATATATATATATATATATAGCGTATCTCTGATTTCCCCCGGGAAAACTGGCTGGAGAGGCTCCGCAGGTCGCGTTCAAGGGCTCTGCCCTCCCGGAAATACCAACCCCTTCGCTTTATTCTCTCGCTGCTGCTTTGTTCGCTCTTCCAACTGGACAACGGCACGAATTCTCTCCCTCTCTCGTGCAACCCGACTTTTACTTTGTCATTTTATACATCCTCCCTTTATCTCCATTTTTTATGTCTTAAAAGCAAAATCCTTGTATTGTTTTTCAAACTCGAGGAAAAATTAATTTACGTACTTTCAACCCCTGACCCCTTTCAATCTGCTCCACAATTTTTTATACTTTTCTATGTCCACGCAAAAAAATACTTATTTAAAGATTTTTTTTTTCTTCATTGACATTTTTTTTACATTAATTCTTTCTCGAATTTTTCTCTCAAAAATCCTGTATTGGATACAAAAATTCGTGAGCTCAGAGGGGACAAACGTTTGCGTCGATTTTTTAAGGCATTTCTTTTTTTTCGAAAAGAAAGCTATTAAAAAATGGACAGAAAAAATGTTTAAGGCAAATTTGGAATTTTAAATTGGACACAAAAATTTTATTTTAAAAAATCATGAAAAAAAAAGTATGAGTAAAAAAAATGTAAAAAAAATGTAATAGAAAATCAATGTGTGAAAACCTTGATTTTCGGTATTTAATTAAAAAAAAAACCATACAGACTAATTTTTTTTTTGAATTTTGTGTTCAAACGTGAAACGAATTTTTAGAAATTATCTATGTCTTATATATTAACCGACTTAAAAAAAAGGTAATAAATTAAATAATCGTGGAAAATGCCTGACAAAAGTTGGCAAAGCTCAAAATTAATTACACTTTTCACTTTACCGAAAAATGATTCTGTGATTACCTTTTTTTTAATATGTTTTCAACACTTCGATCCATTAAGAATTAAACATAAGGAAGTACTTTCCCTTTTATATGCAATATTCTCGGCCCTTACGAGTCAGGACTTCTACTTTATCATTCGATGTCTTTTCCTTTTCACCCCTCTCTCTCTCTCTCTCTCTCTCTGTTCAACTACGGCAAACTTCCAATTGTAATGACAGAGTTTATGATCCCAACGACAAACTTTTCGAATTATTATGAATTTCTGAACACGTTTAACTGCATGCATATGATCAAACCGGGCAAAAAAGGGTCATCAACATTTTATTTCTCTTCATTGCATGTATATAAAAGATATGTGAGAATAAAATGGTGCAGTTGGTAATGGTATATACTTTTACTTTACTGTTAGAGGCCGATCGTACAGTGAAGTGGGTGCGTAAACCGATGACTCATGGGGTCGAACCCGCGTGTCAGACTTTCTCAACACCCCATTGCTTGCTCATGTTGGTAGATCAGATTTTTTTGTCCCCCTCCAAATTATTAGTCACCTGTTTAACGATCTTTCCTTAAAAATAAAATTGATCCTGACGAAATTTCAGTATTTTTAATCATTTTCTTAATGACCCTGTCATTTTTTTTATTTCTGAAATAAATTACATGATTTTTCGGAATGCATGTCGTTTTTTGTAGATTTTTTTTGCTATTGTGGAATTTCTATTTTCGAGAATTTTTAATCGAAAAGGGGATTTTAATTTTTTTCAATTTAAAAAAATTTAGAATGTGTAATCTACTTTCCTTAAAAAAATGAATGAATCACGAAGAAATTTGAGTACTTTTAATCACTTTCTAAATGACCCTGTTATTTTTTTTATTTCCGAAATAAATTACATGATTTTTCGGAGTACATGTAATTTTTTGTAGAATTGCTTTTGCTGTTGTGGAATTTCTATTTTCGAGAATTTTTAATCGAAAAGGGGATTTAAATTTTTTTCAATTTAAAAAAATTTAGAATGTGTAATTTACTTTCCTTAAAAAAATGAATGAATCATGAAGAAATTTGTGTACTTTTAATCACTTTCTGAATGACCCAGTCATTTTTTTTTATATTCGAAATAAATTAGATGATTTTTCGGAGTACATGTAATTTTTTGTAGAATTTTTGTTGCTATTGTGGAATTTCTATTTACGAGAATTTTTAATCGAAAATGGGATTTTAATTTTTTTCAATTAAAAAAAATTTAGAATGTGTAATCTACTTTCCTTAAAAAAATGAATGAATCATGAAGAAATTTGAGTACTTTTAATCACTTTCTGAATGACCCTGTCATTTTTTTTATTTCCGAAATAAATTACATGATTTTTCGGAGTACATGTAATTGTTTGTAGAATTTATTTTGCAATTGTGGAATTTCTATTTTCGAGAAGTTTTTATTGAAAATGACATTCAAATTTAGAGTAAATTTGGAAAAATTTAGAATGTGTAATCTTCGTTCTTTAAAAATTAATGGATTGTAAAGAAATTTGAGTATTTTTTATCACATTCTCAATGAACCTGTCTCTTTTTTAATTCGAAATAAATTACGTGTTTTTTCTGGACACATGTAATTATTTTTAGATTTTTTGTTGCAATTGTGGAATTTCGATTTTTGCGAACCTTTTATTGAAAATGGCATTAGAATTTTTCTAAATTTACAAAAATGTAGAATGTGTAATCTTCTTTCCTTAAAAAAAAATTAATGAATCATGAAGAAATTTGAGTACTTTTAATCACCCTCTGAATGACCCACCAATTTTTTAAATATTCGAAAATAAATCACATGATTTTTCGGAGTACATGTAATTTTCCGTAGAAATATTTTTTGCAATTGTGGAATTTCTATTTTCGAGAACTGTTTATTGAAAATGGCATTGAAATTTTTCTAAATTTACAAAAATGTAGAATGTGTAATCTTCTTTCCTTAAAAAAATAAATGAATAATGAATTAATTTGAGTACTTTTAATCACCCTCCGAATGACCCACCAATTTTTCAAATATTCGAAAATAAATCACATGATTTTTCGGAGTACATGCAATTTTCTGTAGAATTATTATTATTTTTTTTTTTTTCCCAATTGTGGAATTTCCATTTTTGAGGAACATTTAGTCGATCGCAAATAGAATATATATA
The DNA here is from genome assembly GCA_964016905.1 of Perithous albicinctus. Taxonomy (NCBI): domain Eukaryota; kingdom Metazoa; phylum Arthropoda; class Insecta; order Hymenoptera; family Ichneumonidae; genus Perithous; species Perithous albicinctus. The sequence continues at coordinate 20,815,161 of OZ024693.1, read as the reverse complement.
TATATATATATATTTTTTTTTGAGTGACTCGACATCGTTAAAAAACAAAACGAAATTTCGATGATGCGAAATGGAAGATGCTGCGCCACGAAATTCGTAAGTCGTCGTAGATATACATTTATGGCCGGGAGTGTATACAGAGGAGAACGAGGACGACAGAGCGACGATGAGTTAGTTGGTGGTAGTGACTCTGATGGCTAAGTGAGTCGAGTCGGCCAGAGAGAGAGAGAGAGAGGTAGAGAGAGAGAGAGAGAGAAAGAGCGTCGACGGGTTACTCACCGCGGGCGACGCTTCATCGATCGCCGGTTCAGAGTCGCGCAGCAGCGGTGGTTGGAGGTTGGAGGCGCCGCGACCACCCCTGCTGCTGCTGCTGCTCCGGAGCTTGCTCGAGTATTTTGCGTCAGGGAAAGAGGGTGGGTATAGGGCAAAGCCACGAGTGGGTGAAAGAGCGAAGGAGAGAGCGATATATAGCCAAATGCTCCAAGGACAGACATCGACAAAGAAAGACAACTGGTGCTCTACATGTATATACAATAAATATAGTGTGCATATACATGTATATATACGGGTCATTCCGAGTCAGGTGTCTTGGTGATCGGCGTGATCGGGTTCGGTTGACGAATTTTTCCGTATTTTCATCGAAAAAAAATGAGTATATTTTTTATTTTTTTCAAATTTTCATAATTTTTTTTTTTTTTAACTTTTGAGTAAAAATGAATTTCGGTCAGGTTTAAAATTCGGAAAAAAATTCCATGATATCTAGGACGAAAAACTTTTCGATCGTAGGCCGAGAATAATTTTCTTTTTTTTTTTTTTTTTTTTTTTTTTGATTTAAGAAGAAAAAATATTTTTCCAAATTTCGAGAGTGTAACAATGAAAATTTCCCGAATAATTAAAATGAAATTAAAGAACAAAAATGAGGAAAAAAAGATTTTTTAAATTCGTCTACTGATCCCGAGAGGGTCAGGCCGATGACCAAGTGAGTTGACCTGGAATGCCCCATATATATATAGCATATACACACGTGAGAAAGAGGTAGAAGGTGAAGGGGATGAAGAGAGGGTCTAGGCTCCAGGGTCGGCTCGCCAGAGAATGAAAGAAACACAGAGAGGGAGAGGGAGAGAGAGAGAGAAAGAGAGAGAGATGAAAAAACAGTGTGGAGGGTCAGAAGCGAGAGCCCATATATAGCTATATATATATATATATGGATATACTATAAAGAGTGTAGGGCTGGATAGACGCGCTGAGTCACGAACATCTGCCTGTCTGCGTCTAGACACCCTTTCGACGCGTGTTCGACGCACTCAAACTTTTTCTTTCTCTCTTCTTTCCCTTTATTTTCCTGTACAGCTCCCTCTACGTAAGTGTGTACCTATAAGTAAGTAACGTGGTTTATTTTATTTTTTTCTTCTTTTTTTTTTTTCAAAACTCGCCCTATCACTTGCGAAGTCATTGGGAAAGGTGTATTCATTGAAAATTGGACAAAGCCCTCGATTTTGATAAGTGTTATCAAAAAGCTATGAGTGTCATTGACCTTTTGTATAGGTCTGACTGAGAAGGGCTAAGAAGGTCACGGAAAACGATTATGTGAAAGCGAGATAATACCAGACGATGAAGGCTCCAAATCCGAGTGGGCTGTCGGGTTGTAGGGTCGGAATGATCTGACAATTTGTCGTGCTTAAAGAAAAGGACAAGGAAGTTGTATGGAGCTATGAAGAGCATTTGTTAACTACGAAATACCCATTTTCGTTTTATTTGCAGATTGAAAGATTTGTTGCTTTGCACTTTTTGATTTATTACATGTGTCATTGAAAAATTTCGCGGACTACAGAATCAATTGTATTCACAGAATTGGCAGTATTATTAATGATTCTTTAAAATGATTTATGCATCGTTATTATGTGAGCAATTCTGTAAGACGAGACTGCAGTTCTTGATAGAAATTATAATAATAAAAAAAAACTTGAACTAAAAGAATAATCAAGAAGGAAGAATAATCCTGAAGGGATTGAGTGAGTGAATCCGAGTGTCTGTAAGTGCCTTCAAGTGTCTGTAAGAGTGACTGTAAGAGTGTTTGTAAGAGTGTTTGTAAGGGTGTTTGTAAGAGTGTTTGTAAGAGTGTTTGTAAGAGTGTTTGTAAGAGTGTTTGTAAGAGTGTCTGTAAGAGTGTCTATAAGAGTGTTTGTAAGAGTGTCTGTAAGAGTGTCTGTAAGAGTATCTGTAAGAGTGTCTGCAAGAGTGTCTGTAAAAATGTCTGTAAGAGTGTCTATAAGAGTGTCTGTAAGAGTGACTGTAAAAGTGTCTATAAGAGTGACTGTAAAAGTGTCTATAAGAGTGTCTGTAAGAGTGTTTGTAAGAGTGTCTGTAAGAGTGTCTGTAAGAGTGTCGGTAAGAGTGTCTGTAAGAATGCCTATAAGAGTGTTTGTAAGAGTGTCTATAAAAGTGTCGGTAAGAGTGTCTATAAAAGTGTCGGTAAGAGTGTCTGTAAGAGTGTCTGTAAGAGTGTCTGTAAGAGTGTCTGTAAGAGTGTCTGTAAGAGTGTCTGTAAGAGTGTCTGTAAGAGTGTCTGTAAGAGTGTCTGTAAGAGTGTCCGTAAAAGTGTCGGTAAAAATTTATATAGAAAAAAAAAAGTAAATGTAAATATAATCGCATGAGGTAATTTAATTAATTCTTGCCAGAAGTATGTTTTCTCTAAATGTATAATAAACGATGGAGTTGAAAGATAGTGCTTGCATGATTGGCTAAAAACTGCGCTAGTTCACGCAACGAAAAGCTCTGTACTATTACCACTGCTAACTTATTGGAAAGAGCTTTTCCTCGGGAAGAAAAGAAAAGCGTAATCCGTTATATGGCAAGATGTACGTCTATGGCAGACGTGAGTTTCTCGATTAAATCCTTAGTTGAAGAATAGAAACGGTGTGAGAAAAAGAGAAAAAACAAGGGAGATTATATATCTATACCGGGGTATTGGGTGCGATCCTCCGGATGCCAGTGTCGGGCGGAAACCACCCTTCGCTGAGGCAAAGCAATCAATCGCACCCTCACACTATATTACACCAACCAGCGCGTGATCAGTTCACGCCACGAGAACGATTCCTGTGGAAACTGAATGATGAACCTTACGAATCTCTCTAAGACGGGAAATTCGAAATTGATTTCGTGCTTTTCAAGCATATTGACTGAAGGTGATTTTTTTTAATCGACAATTACACTCTTAAGAAAAATCAAATTAATTATCATATTAAATAACATTAAATTTTCAAACAAAATTATAAAATTATTTTTGCAATAACAATTAATTGAAAAATAATGGCTTTCAATATATCGTTGATTTTATACAGACTTTTTCTCTAAATATTTAAAATCTCTATACAGTCAAACCAACTTTTTTTGCTTTTAAAAATTCGTGTATTGGCATCTCGAAAAAAAAAAAAAAAAAAAAAAAATTTGTATGATCAGAGGATGATGACGATTTAGAATTAAATATACAAATAACCATATTTGAAGCAAACAAAATACTTTATTGTTACATATTATAGTACAGTACGTGTAGCCCGTGACACATTAAAACAGACCATTTATTATATCCTAAATAAATAGCCCTCTTAATCCAATATAACCAACCTTGATATGACAATCGCAAATCTCTCTCTCTCTCTCTCTCTCTCTCTCTCACACACACGCTCTCGCTCTCTTACTTCTTTTTCTCCACCATTTCAACATTTTGTTTTTTTTTTTTTTCTTTTTTTTTTTTCGCAAGAAATATTGTAAATTCGTGCGATACCACGTGTAACAGGGGAAAAATCGGGTCTGTGAAATTCGTTAGAAAAAATATGCGACTTCTTCAGGATCGATATCCTCTTTTTTTTTTTTTTTTTTTAATTATTATTTTTCTTTTTTTTATGCCCGACATTTCTCTCGTTTTGCTCGTTCGAGGAAGGGGGTTAGGGGGGGGGGGATGGGCGGGGGGGTTGTAGGAAGGAGCAGAAGAGCGGCAACTCTCTCAATTTTTTTTTTTTTTTTTTTTTTGCTTAATTCACTGCACGCTGAATCCTATTTTGCGAGTGCGAATCTCTCTATTATTTCTGCTTATCTATATCGATCGGAAACAAAACATTTTCTCCTGTGAATATTCAATTCCAAATCCTCGAACGTCGTTCGGGATTTCTTTTTTTCGCCATAAAGTGGCGCTCGATTTTTTTTTCAAATTTTTTTCTTTTTTCTTTAAATAACCGTTTATAACAACACTCGTTGATTATGCAAATGATAAATGATCAATCAACGATTCGGGGCACGTGGAAGGAATAGAAAAATCGGAATCGAATCTCAATTACTTAGCAACAACACGATCGACTATACACATGGAATGCATTATTTAATTATAAACCAAGGAGATACGCATCGACAAGTGGCAGAGAATTCAGCGCCAGTTTTTATCCCTCGATTATTATAATTGATATATATATATATATATATATGTATATATATACATATATCGGCAATAATCGATAAACACATTTATACCTCGTCATATTATATCTCCGGTTCTTCGAAAAAATGGCACAAACTTACGGATAACATATTACACGTATGCACGTATATATATGCTACAAATATAGTCACAGGCCAACATTTCGTAGTACAACACAGCACAATCATTGTCGTATCACTATTTATTAATATTAATATTAATATTATTATTATTATTATTATAAATGTGGGTGTGTATTTTTTTTTTTTTTTTTTTTTTTCATGTGTCCGATAGTACATTATATTCAATATTACGTTATTCAAGTTATTAAATAATATTATAATCGCCATAATTAATTATGTATAATATATAATATTAAAATTGACCAGATATAATCTATTGACTAGGCACACTTAGTTCATTGAACAAGAGAAAAAAGAAAGAAAAAAAAAAAAAAAAAAAAAAACAACGAAATAACAAAAATTCTTTGCCCTCTTTCACTCTCTTTCTCTCTCTCTCTTTGTATTAACGTTTCGCCGTCGATTATGCCTTAATTATGCGATTTAATTCAGGCGTTTTACAACTAGACGTGTATTATTTTTTCCTCTTTTTTTTTTCTTTTTTTTTGCTGTGTGCGTGTGCATGAATTCGTGTACGTGTCATCCCATTCATCGTTTTTTTTTTTGTGTATTCATCATTAATCGTAGCAATTAATATAATAATAATAGTATGGGTAATTGTTGGCTTGTTTTTTTTTGTTCAGCGTACAATTACGTCGTAATAATCGTTAATAATAATTACCCTTAAACATTACGATCTTTTTATTTTTTTTCTCTCTTTCTCTCGACTTACGACATTTTTCTCTTTTTTTTCTCTCTCTCTCTCTCATCAATTACACAATTGTAAATATTATTGGTTTCCTATTCGTAATTATGGAAAAATAGAAACTTCTGACATTAAAAAACCAAACAAACTTGAATCGTCGATCGGCGAGGGTGGCTTGGCAAATGTTTTATTTCGCGAGAAATCTCTCAGTCGATATTATAAACGGCGACTTGCAACATTTTTCCCAACGTCTCTTGTGCCCCCCCCCCCCCCCCCCCCCCAAAAAGCATTACTTATCATTATTAACTTCGTAATCGCCTTTCGGTCATCAATCACCCAAAACCGTACATTTCACTCGTCTCTTACTATTTTTGGTTGTCGTTACATTTTTGGTATACGGCATATTTTTTTTTTATTTATCTTCTTTATTTTTCGCAAAATATGCAAATTTGATTCGTCAAAGTCGGCGTTTGGGTTTTTCTTTTTTTTTTTTTTTTTCAGCCGTGATCGTCTTAAACTTCTACTTCACGTTAGCGAATAATAGTTGACAATATTATCAATAATTTATAATATACATGTAATAATAATAATAATAATAATAGTAATAATAATAATAATAATAATATATCGGTAATATAATATAATTCACGTGTTTATTATTATTTTATGTAGGTCCTTTATGTAGGTTTGTTGTGTAGTTATCAATGAGGGGTCGTATGGATACAAAAATTGTTGAATCGCCACACGATTCCTTTTTTTGTTTTTTTTTTTTTTAATTTATTTATCGTAATTTTTAATTTTTTTTTTTTTTAATAAGCCATAACCGGTGCTAGATTGGAATGTATTTGGGGAACGTGCTTGGCATGTTTTGTAATTAATAATAAACGTCCAATGATAGTTTTTTTTTTTTTTCTCCACTTTCCTAAATATCGAGTTGGTTTGTGAAAGTAGCATTAAAAAACCCGGGATAATCGATTTTTTTAATTTAACTACAGAGTACAGATTAACGTCATTTTATTTTTAGATTCGAAAAAAAAATAAAAAATAATTTAAAAAAAAATAAACAAACGGGCAACTCAACGTAAATCCTCGAAACGTAACGAGAAGCTCTGAAGCAGCACGTTCTTACTCATCACTAAAAAATAACTCTGCTCTTTTTTTTTTTTTTTTTGTTTTACGTGATTCTTCTTTTTTTTTCTTCATTTGCTCATTTTTTTTTTTTTCTAATGTCACATATTTTAGGTTTGATTGCACGAACAAGCACGAACGTGTGTCATGTGTCAATTAGAGTTTTACAATTCAACGTACAAATGTAATAGAAAAATATAATCGATAGAAGAATAGAGATAGAATAGAGTTAGAATTAATCGTTCATATAGATTATTATTTTTAATAATTACGGGAATGTTTTTATCTTTTTGTTTTTTTTTTTGGATTCCATGTCTCAGACGCGAAATTGACACACACACACGTATATTTTTTTTTTGTTGTCATTTTTTTCTTTTTGTTTCTTCGCTCTATATCATCGTAAATGTCTTATTGTGTGTGGCCTCCCGATTATTGTATCCGAGTTAAGCGTAATAAAAAAAAAAAAAAAAAAAACATATATATAAATACTACATCGGCATAAACTAATCTCGCTCGAAATTTCGATCGCCTTCTCTCGATGGCCAATTAAAAATGTCTATCAATTAATTCATCTGATACCCTCGTTTTATTCTTTTTTTTGTTTTCTTTTTTAATACAAAAATCTAGTGTCACCTGTTTCCATTTTTTAAAATTTTTTTTATCACGATTCACCGAGATGTAAGTTTCTAAAAAAGAAAAAAGTTCTTTAACATATTATTTGTTGTCGCTCGTTGTGGTGTCGTTTAACGATTTAACGCGTCAACGTACCGTGTGTATATTTGTGTGTGTGACTGCGTGTGTCTTTAATTTTTTTCTGTGTAATTGCAAAATGCACTCGCGAACGCCCAAGAACAATCGGTTTCTCATATTTATATCACTCGAAGGCAAGTGCTGACTACTTCACTTTCATTGCAACTCACTCTATTTGTTTATTGGAAAAATTAAAATTTTTCATTTGTAATTTTTACGACAGTAAAATATTGAAAGATTTTATTGAAATAAAAAGTACTTTTTTTAATCATTTCGAAGGTGGACATTTAAATTGATTGAGAGTGTAATTAATTTTTTTTTAGATTTGTAACCTGACATTTTTTCATTAAATGCTTAGATGTTTTTTACTGTCCAATTTTTTTTCTCTCGAAACAAAAAGCGATGGCAATTAAGTTAATGAAGGCAGTAATGATTTTTTACGTTTTCATCACTTTATATTTATTCAAATTAATATATTGCAAATTAAAAAATCAAAATTTACGACAGTGAAAAAATTTGAAAATTTAACAAAAAGACAATGTGTCATTTCAAAAAGTCATGAAAATTAGAGGAATTGAAAAAATATTGAACTCTCAATTTATTGCATACCCCAAAATTTCCAGTATTTGAAAAATTAAGAAACTGATTATTAATTGAGCAAATAAAAAAATAGAGTGAATTAAATAGTGTCATAATAATTACGATTTAATAATAAGTATCTACAAATGTTCCCTTGGGTTTTTAGCCCGCACAATTAGCCCATCCGGAGCAGTGTAGAAAAAGTGTAAGACAAAGAGAATGGCCCTTTTTTTTTTTTTCTTTTAAATCGGAAGTTCGTACGAGTTTTTTTTTTTATACGAGAAAAACAGTCAGTCTTAGAGGGTGGAAATAGGGGTGGGGGGGGGGATTGGTTAATTTTTTTTTTAAATCCGTCCTTCCGTCCGCGGTTTTATCCGTAGATGGAAGCACAGACTCTCCGACAGGAGGAGCATGCAACTTTTTTTTTTTTTTTTTAATTTTTTTATACATTGTTTCCCTCCGGGAATTTCTAGTAAGTTCGTGCTATCTGGGCTAAGCGTTTGTAAAACAGCGACGATCTAATATAATGGACAGCGAACGTTTCTTTATTTTTTTTTTTTTTTTTTCGCCATTCATTTTCGTCAAGACCCCTCATTTTGTCACTTGCCGATTTTATTTTATTTTGTTTAATTTTTTTGTTTTCTTTACGAGTATATCGATTGATTAGCAGACATATAAGAACAACAACGTCGATTAACTTTACTTTTTTTGTCCCTTAAAATACTCCTTATTACTATTATTATTATTATTTTTCGATCATTGAAAAGGATTATCCGTGCGAGTGTGCAGTGCGTTTAAGAAAAAAAAAAATGTTATTTTATTTTTCGATATCGACTAAGGGGGTTTTTTTTTTTTTTTCGGTGCGTTTTTATTTTGTCCTTGCGTCTCTTGTGTGACCTGTGGTTGGAAATTATTGTGCAGATCAAAATTGCCAAAAACTCTCACATTAAATTTTTAATCGATCCATCAGTTTGTTCGATTAATTTTTCGTTCTTTTAATAGTCATTCTCAAATGTCCTCTCAGCAGTAGAACAAAGCTGAACATTTTTTAAAAAATTATTCTTTTGTCAGTAAATTGGAAAAAATTTTGCAACTGAATGAATTAAATATTGAAACATAAAAAATAAACAGAGGTTAAAAAAAAAAAAGGAAAAAAATAGTAGAAATTTAATGAGAGAGTCACGACTATTATTGATCGTATGTTTTAAAAGCAATTCAGTAGCATCAGAAGAAAAAAAATTGTATCTACTCCTCTTTAATGAAATCATTTTTGAGGATGATAGACAGCAAATTAAATTCTCTGATTACGCTTACACGAAGAATACCGTCTAATAAATGTGTCAATACGTGTGCGCGTAATTATCTGAAATTTTTTTTCTGCGCAAGTACAAAAAACTATAATTAAAATTTTTGTCGACGCTTCGGACGAAAGAATTGTTAAAGGGTGCTGTGACAACATGATTTAATTCGCGTTCGTTTTGGGAAGAATCGCGAACGACGAATTTTGGAGTTTTATTTTTTGTTTTTGTTTTTTTTCGTTTTTTACTTCGGGGTGGCTTCGATTAAGGTCGACGATCTAAATCTAGTACCACTATTGCTAAGCTACACACGTGATCGCGGCCACCGTCCTAAAAACGACCGCTAAACTACCGACGACCAAAAGGAAATTAAAAGAAAAAAAAAAAAAAATACCATCCTTAACCAAAAAAAAAAAAAAAAAAAAAACGTTAGCGTTTCAATATTTGGGTATATTTTTTTTCGCCTCATTTCATGTTAACGACTTGGGTGACTATTACTTAAGTTTCCTATATTCATTATTAAACGTCCTAAACATTATTTTTCAACCGTATGGAAATCGTTATACCACGATTTTTTTTTTTTTTTTTTTTCAGCGGCTTACGTGCGATATTATTTCGTTTATAATAAAACGAGAGAGTCTCGCGCGAACGGTGCTCTAAGCACCGTTCGGGCAGCTACGATAGAAAAAATAAAATTATTATACCAAGGGCCTTGCGCGTGCATTAACGGCGGCCCTATCGATAACAGATCAGCAAAAAACATCTTTCACTGTCGTCCCCCGGTCTTTTTCTTTTTTTTTACCCCGATTTTTTTTTTCCTTTTTTGTTTTTTTCTTCTTCACCCTTATTTCCTCTTGGCTCTTTACTTTCTCCATCAAACTCGGATGATTTCTGGGTGTGTGCGTGTCCGTGTGTATGTCTGTGTGTGTGTGTGTGTGTGTGTTTTATGTCTGCCCTGTGTGGTCCTAAGGGAGGCGACGAGCGATTTTTTCTTTCGACTAGTGTCGCCTTGGAGACAGCACGTTGTCAAAAAAAAAAGACTTCTGTGGTTACAGAAATAGGTATTTTTGCTCTTTGCATTAAAATACACACTTTTTTTAAATTTCGTGATTCACAAATTATTTGACAAAAGTGTGTATTAATTTTGATTTTTATTTAAAAAAATATTACCAATTAAATTAATTAAAAAAAAAAATTATTACCAATTAAATTAATTAAAAAAAAAATTATTACCAATTAAATTAATTAAAAAAAAAATTATTACCAATTAAATTAATTAAAAAAAAAAATATTAACCATTAACGGAAAAAAAGGAATGATTATTTCACGAATTGTTAAAATTTTTATAATTTTTTTTTTCCCTTTAAATTTAGTGTGAAAATAATTTTCAAAAAATGCCCGACAAAAGATTTCAAAATCCTTGTATTCTCTGTATTCTGAAGTTTTTGAAAAAAAACATTATTTTTCAACAAATAATGACAATAGAATCGTGAGATAAATAAAAGTGAATTGCAAATGAACTAACGAGAGCTCTCCGTATAAAATATGAAGAAGCAAATGAGCTATCGTGTGGAAAAATAGGTGAGAACGAGTTCGGATTTGCGGAGTAAAGCTGAGTCAGGCAGCTGTCAAACCAACTCAATTTCCTCCTACGTTCCGGATACGATAACCAGTATCGATCTATTGACACTTGGCGATAAAACGGGCATAACCGCGCGTGCGGTGTCACACGTGTCACTGTACACGCGACGTGAAAAACGAAAACAAATCGCAGCCGTGATCCTTAACAGGAAGGTGCTTTAATTTTTTTTTTTCGTTCTAGAGTGAGATACCTTCGGGTTAACAGTACAAAATTTATTTTCTCATACAAGGAAAGCTTTAGTTTGAAAATTATTTTGTCCACCGAATTTACTAGTAAAAGTAATAAAAGTATTTTTTTCAAATTAATTTATTCAATTATTTTTTTTTAATCAAAAAATTACTCGAGCAATGAAATTTTTTTTTTTTCGATTACTGAGTCAAAACACGCATTATAAATCATATAAATTATTAATTAAATTAAACGAAAGTAAATTAATTTTTAAAAATAGTAAAAGAAAAAAAAATTATTTCCAGAAAACTAAAAAATGCTCGTCTCCGTTTCCCCGCTTGTTTTGCTTCGACACAAGTCAATATATTCATAAAACTGTCTCTCGTATATTTTACATGTGTATATTTTTATTCCCATGTACAGTTAAAATCTTACCAACATCTATACGCTAATAAACTACGTATATAGTACTACCAACAACGAACTAGTACTGCGATGATATTACATGGACAATTTTTAAATACAGAATCAATATATATGAAAGCGTACCAACGATTCTCTGTTAATGTAATTAGTATTCTGTCTGCGTCTGTGTGTGTGTGTGTGTGTGTTTGTTTTTTCATCATTAATCGACAACGGCGTAATTCCATTAATTGGAGAGAGCCGCGATAGACCGAGACAACTATATTTGAAGGCTCACAGTGCAGATGCTTTGCGAAAGAATTGACACATCGAGCTCTTCTTCATCCCATTATTTTAGGTTTCTTTTTTTTTTTCCTTTTTTTTTATTCAAAAATTTTCGTCTTTTTTTTTCATTAAACTTTACGTCTTTTGATTGTAATGAAAGATATTGCAAAAAACGCGTATCAGCGCGCTTCGCAATACTCCACGCTAATTTACTTTTTTTTTTTGTTTTAGGTAGAAAAATTAAATTGGGCTCGTTTTTTTTTAGTTTAAGTGAACCTTTTCATTTTGTAGGGGTTTCTTTGAGGGTTTTGGTTCGAGAGGTTTAATCGTCTTCGTTCAGGAAAACACTATTGTGTGAGTGTGTGTGTGTTTTATTTTATTTTATTTCCTTTTTTTAATCTCCGATAGAGACTCGTGGATTCGAGTATAATATGTGAAAATTGGTCTGCTCGAGTCATGGGAAAGAACTCATGCCTCTTATCTCTACAAACTACGAAACTTTGTTTTTTTTTTTTTTTTTTCTTTTTTCCTTTTTTAAATAGCTTTTCATGGTAAAACCCGAGGGATAACTAGATTTAACAGTCGCATGGGAAAGAATTTGATGAACGCGTTGGGTGGATTTTTCCCCCATATTACACTCTCTCTCTCTCTCTCTCTTTTTCTCTCATTTTCGTGCACTGCTTTTGCCCTTTTTTCCTCTTTTCTTTTTTCGTCAAAGCACAACGACGGATTTGATTCTCGAGACTGCCTCATTCTCGCTCTTTTTTTTTTTTTTAATATTACCTGCTTAAACACTATTTTTTTTTTTTAATAAGATACAATATGACGCAACTACCGTAACTATCGTTTTTTTTTTATTAATTAATCGTGGACATTTAGTTAGTTTTATCGATTAATTAATTTTCCATAACTGATTAAGGAGGAGTACATTGCCTACAGCTTTGGTGTTCAGTTACAGTTTCCGCTTGAAACGTAATTACTTTTCTCTTTTTTTATAGTCAGAAGTGCGAAAATTGCCTCGATCACCCTTTTGTGTTTTTTTTTCTCCCTTTTTTTTTCTCTCTTTCTTTTCTAAGTTGTTAGGAAGGCGTTTTATCATGAATTTCACAGTGATAATTTTAAGGTGGTCTCGATAACGCGGTCAGTCTGAAAAAACAGTAGTTTTTTGTTTTTTTTTTTGTTTTTTGCGCAGCAGATTTATAAGTATTATATTTTCAATATAATAATGACAATAATAATAATATCTGTCGTTTATAATCGTTGAGTGGGTTACGCGGGTTTCATTTAACTCGTAGAAAAAATCTCAATCTTTTCATCCTGCACAATATCTGGTTATTTTCTTTTAAATCGTTTTATTTTTTTTTTTCTCTCCCTTTCACTCACTTTTTTTTGTTTTTTTTTTTAAGAAGTATAAAATTAAATACGGCGTCAGAAGACTAGAGTTAACAATATGGAATCTCGATAAACATTTCAAATACTTCATAATTTCTCCCCTGACCAGTTAATTACCTCCCCCCCTTCCCCAAAGTTTCGCCCCCCTTGTCGATATGAAAGTTCTTAGTTTCCATTCCGTCATGTAGATTTTTTTTTTTTTTTGTTTATTCAATCGATTGACACTTTTCTATGTGGCTCTGCATCAAAGTTCAACATTTTTTTGTACAGCTCACAAATTATCATTGTGTTGCTTTTTTTTTTTCAATAAATTTTCAGATAACAGAAAAAATGTTGCAGAAAATGTGTTGCGTTTAACGAATGTATTTCGATTTTTTGTAGAAAGCCAGGAATAATATTATTATTCGAATACATTTTATTCTTGACCGACGAATAAATTCTTATTCGAATAAAGCTTCGTTCGTGACTTTCGTTCGTGACTCAAATAATAGTTTTGCTTCAATGAACCTTCATTCAAATTTCAGTAATTTTTCTTTTTTTGTCATCAAACTATCATTTTTTTGGCCCATCAATTATCACTGAAAATTTTTGTTTTCACAAATAAATTATTATTTGAATATTTCATTAGTGAATTTCGAATAAATTATTATTCAAAATAATAACAATAAACCTTCATTCAAATTCTATTTCAGTAATTTATTTGTGACAAAACATTTTTTATTTGGCCCATCAATTATCATTGAAATTTGTTTTTTTTTTTTTTTTTTTTTCACAAGCCACAAATAAATTATTATTTTGTAAAATAGACCTTCCTTCGAATTGTGTTTTAGTTGATTAATTTGTTGACAAAAATATCTCCAACTTTGATTCAGAGAATAACTGCAAGTCTCGAGTATATTCCGATGTATTCGATTTAGAAAAAAAAAAGAAAAAGCTCTCTCGACGCGGAATTTCTCGAGCCTCGGGTGAATTTAGAAAACGTTTATTAATGCATTTTTTTATTTAGTCGGAGGGTTAGAAAAGCGGTTTGCGAAGATCACAGTCCGTTACGTAACAATGGGTTGCCAGTGCCGTTTAACAGTGTCAGTGTGCATGTCTGGTGTGCATACTCCTGAATAATCACGTTTATTTATTTTTTTCTAATTTCTTTTTTTTTCGTCAAATGTGTGCATTTTTTTTCTTTCTCGTATATTCTGTTTAACATTTTGTTTGTTTGTTCTTTTCGGAAACAAAAACGTCGAAGTGGGGCCACAAAATTTTTTAACGCTATAAAGTGGCCATACTTGAAATCTCCCTCCTTTTTTTTTTAAATCAATTCTTCACATCACGCTCTCATGACTTTCGTGTTATTTATTTTATTATTTATTTATTTTTCAATTTTTTTTTTTTTTTTTTTTCAAAAATTATTCTTCATACTTTTTAAATCACCGGCGCGCGCCCGCCCGCGTCACTCAAGTCAACAACGCGAAACTCGATCAATTGTCCAACATGAGCAAAACGCAGTCAATGAAAAAATACATACAAACACTCTACGAATACGTATAGACAAACGTTTACGTCTTATGATAATAGATAATCATTAATATTAATTATAATCAACCGGTTAGATCGATATATATATATATATATGTGTGTGTATATATATATATGTATGTATGGGGCATTCCATACCAATTCGAGCTCGTTCAGATCCTCAAGCTCTCGGATTTGATCCACATTTTTTTACATTACTGCTTCAACTCTAAAAAGCAACCAGAATTTTTATTAGACTTTTTTTTTAGACATTTCGTATAATTATGATTATTTAAAATAATAATATTGTTAGCGAGAATTTAAAAATCTGAAAAAAATTCTCAAAACTTTTTTTTTTTTTTTTTTTTTATCCTGGACGAATTGGTATGGAATGCCCCATATATATGTATATATATATATCGGACAATGATGTTACTATGGCGATTTTATAAATCGCTATACGACTCTTCCCCTCACGCCCTCTGTTACCGTCTCTTTCCTGGATTTCAAAATCGACTCGCTCACGAATCGTTTGGCTAAGTAGTAAAAGTATTGATTCGGTCAGCCAACAAGTAAATACGCCAAGAATCGACAATATTGGAATAGAAATATATTAGAAATATTTTTCACTATCGGATGGCTTGGGAATAATTATTTGAAAAATATTGATGTATGAATAAATTAATAATTTTGTGACAGTTCCTATAATTTGACATTTAACAAAATAATCATTTTATTTTTCATAGCTCTCCGCAAAAAATTCTCATACTCAGAAATTTTATCGTTTTGATATTTTTTAACAATGCTTCTTTTTTGTGCTGAAATTGACAACAACAACAAAAAGTGTTAAATTTTTATGCAAGTCTGTCATTGAATTCCATTTTTCAAAATGTCATTTGTGGACACGTTTTTATAATATTTCGAAGCACGTTAAAATCGGATCATTTTTTAATAAAAAAAAAAATGTTCCACCATGAGGATGCTTTAACGTTAAATAATTTACGGGACAAAAGCCAAGTTTGAAAAAAAATTATGAGATTAATAAAAATAATTATTTCAAACGAAAAGGATTTTGAACAAATTTTTATTCGAATATTCTCAATTATACTTCCGATTCCCTCACGAATGGCTTGGCTAGTAGTAAAACTGTTATTTCAGTCAGCCAATAAGTCACTGCCTGGGCAAATATCGTCAATATTCGAATAAAAATATATTAAATGCTTTTTTATATAAGAATTTTTAGGATTAATTCTTTTAAAAAGGAGAAATACTAAAAAAAAAAATTCTAAATAAAATTCCTCGTTGACGAAAAGAGTAAATTTATCGCTCTCCAGTAATTTATCATCAGAGTTATTTCACTTTTCGTCGTGTATTACAATATTTTTCTCTCATATAAGATTTTTTTTCAAAGTATTTTTAATAAATTTTTATTCGTGTACTATCGCTTTATTGGCGTTTCAATTAATTGCAATTACGTGACGAATCGAGAGAGCATATTTCGGTTGAGGAAGACGACGGTTTTTTTTGCTTTTTATTTATTTATTTATTTTTTTTTGGAGCGAAAAAGCAGAGAGGAGAGGCGTTTAGTGTACGAAATATATACGTGGTAATCGCGCAGGAAGGGAAAGAGGACCTGGGAAAAAAGCGTTTAGCAAAAAATTTGCGAATTCCTGGCAAAAGCTTCACTCGGCAAATACCAATGGTCTTTCGTACTGTGGATGTTCCCTAGAGTAATTGACATGAAGATACTTAATAATTTTTTTTCGCGACGCCCCGTGTCCAATTTTTGTCTGTATGTTTCTTTCTTTTTTTTTTTTTTTTTTTTTTTTTTTTGGATCTCTCGATCGGCAAAACGCGATCGCTAAGCGCATTGATCATGGCTATAATTCGTAAAATCAGTTCGCGGCGTGTGCACCAACATAAAAAAAAAAAAAAAACTCTCAATGAATCAACGAAATGTTTATTTTTCGTCATTTATTTAATTCTCGCCGATTAAATAATACATTCGAAAAATCTTTTTATACGATCGACACGAAATTTCATGAAATGTATCGGTGACAAATAAATATTTTGCAGTATGAAAAATAAATATTTCGTTGAAACACTTTTTTTTTTTTATACTCTCAATTTCATTGAAATAATGAAATCTTTTATTTTTTCGGCGATTAAAAGAAAAAAAAGAAAAAAAAATCGAAACTGCCTGGGCGTTGAGAGAAACCAAGCAAATAACAGTCTGGCCACATTTGCTTTACGAAATTTCCTCGAGGATTTGTTAAATGCAAAATAAGCAGCGATTTTCCCATTGGAACCTTTTTTTTTTTTTTTTTTTTTACTTTCTTTATATCGTCGCGAAGAAAAAGTTTGATGAGTGTCGAGTGAATCAATAAACGGCAACAAGCCACGAAAATAGCTGTTTCCTTTTCTTCTCATTTCTTCCTCATCTTCTTTTTTGTTTTTTTGTTTTTTTATTATTTTTTTTTTTTGATAGGCGAGAAAAATGCACTTCGCATTGAAGTCGTAAAATACAACGAGTATAATAACACTATACAATAACACGGAATCTAGTGGAACGAGCTTGCAGACTTTTATTCCTTTCTTAACAACAACGGTTTGCTACGTTTGCACTTTTTTCAGACACTTGTATCACGAGATATAGAGGTACAGTTTTACTCCCACTCAATCACGCACCCGATTCGTCGATCACACTTCATATTCTTTCGTTTCGTTTCGTTTTTCTTTTTTTTCTTTTTTTTTATCATTTATTTCGTGGATATTGTGTTTGTTGCAGTTATCATTCGCGACTCGTTGAGCAATTTATTCGATTCACTCGACCAATGATTTAGCATGCTAAGTGCATTCAGCGTCATTTTCATATCAAACGTTTTTTTTTTCTCAAGCAGCATCTCGTTACCTTCAAAAGCACATTTTATTTATTTATTTGAGCAACGATTAATTATTTAATAAAAGTGTATCGTATATGTTTTTCTTTATTAATTAAAAAATAAATACAAAAAAGTAAATAAATAATGCGATGAATTTTATGAATTAAATTATAATTGCAAGAAATATGTATTTCAAACTAACGAGACTGCTTTAACTTTTTGATTATCGAAAAAAAATGGGAAGAACCGATGCTCGGTTTGCAGTTGGGATAATAATCGCACACCTTGTTTTTTTATTTGTGTTTCTTTTATTTTATTTTATTTTATTTCCCGGCGCTCGTTATTGTCGGCACCGATTTTTGTTTTTTTTTTTTTTTTTTTTTTTTTTTGGAGCACACGGCGTCTCGCGTCTCGAAAAACAGTGACATCGGTCGGTACACGGTAAATATATAGATAGCCTACAAATAGTTCTGTTCCCAGGTTTATTTATTCATTTTTTTTTTCTTCAAAATTTAAAAAAATACATATATCTCAATCCGATAATTAGGGGTGCTCGAATTTTTCATTTTTCTTCTGTACGCCCGGGCGTCTTTAATCGTCATTTAAATTTTCTTTGTTTTTTTTTTTAAACATTCGAGTCCCCCGCGATCCTCCTCTCAACTATTCTAAAATGGTCAAACAACGGCACCACCTCTCTCAAGTGTTAATCTTTTGTTACTTCATCGTTTTTTATGTTGCATTTTATTTTATTTTATTTTATTTTATTTTTTTTTCAAGTCAACACCTTAATATCCCCTTTGATATTTATATACTATATATAATATAATCATTAATGTACTAATATATACCAGTGGTGTCTGTGTGTATATATCAATCAGCAATTGGATATGAGTACATTTTATTTATTTATTTATTTTTTTTCAATTTTTTCTTCCTCCCCCCCCCAATTATCGAGTATAATGACCGTTAATAAGTTTCGTTTAATATTTCGTAATAATAATTAATAAAATTGTGGGCAATAATTAATAAATAGTTTTGCAATAATATCGATAATGTTTTCGATAATGGTAATAATAAATTCGTCAAATACGTTCAATAATCAAGATTTGGCGTAATTTTCTTTTTTTTTTTTCTCCCTCCGCCTCCCAGTAATGACAATAATCAATATCCGTTAATAATCGTGGCAAGAAAGACAATGACAATAGTCGATATATATATTCTCATATACATATCTATATAGAATTTTCATCTTTTTTTTTTTTTGTTTTTTTTTTTTCTTCATCCTCGCGTCAATATATCCGACAATAATGACAATAATAGTAATGTTGCTCATCGTAATAATAATAAATATAATAAAGATAATAATAAAAGATAATGATAATAATAATGACAATAATAATATTAATTAGGATGACGTTGCGCCGATACCTGAATAGTTTATAGTTAATTATTAAACTCGTAATCACCTAGCAATTAAGTAATTGTTGATCATATAATCCACCTTCGATAATCTCTTATTTTTCTTCTTCTTCTTCTTCATCATCTTCTTCTTATACACGTGAAATACGAAGTAGCAAAGGTATTTCGAGAGGCCATGACTAGACATTTAATCGTACAAGTTTTAATGCGCTTACAATCTAATAACAAGATGGCGGGCGGCACCATGAAAAAACTTTTGCCGGCGAAAAAACACTCGACTTACGAATACTTACAACCTTACTTTCAATATTAACTTCCCCCCCCCCCCCCTCCCTCACCCCTTTGATACCCTATGTATAATAGCTTAATTACTATACTCGCATTGCTTCCATATTACGATCAAGTTCGTCGATTAGGAAGGTATGTGGTTATTTTTTGTATTTTTAAAAATTTTCTTGTAAATAAAAAATATCGATAGAGACGATTCACGTTTACGATTACAGACACAATTGGAATACTGGAGGCTTCCCTTATTTCCTAGTGTACTTTTTTCGGTTCGTTCTTGTCCTCCTACGAATTCTTCGGCTTACCCTATTTTTACTCATTTTTTTATTTTTTCTTTTTTTTTTTTTTTCTTCTTCTTCTTCCTCTTCTTCTCGAATTCATCAAAACCTCTCCCGAACGATAAAACCGAGCCATTATCATCATCATCATCATTCGAACAAATCCTAATTCTAAAAATATCGTAGGCTAACACTTATCGATTATGAGGCTGTGCGCTCGGAAAAGGGTTGAGGACTGCTCTTTATTTATCCCTCCCTTTCAATCAACAGTTTAATGTCTCCCTCAAAAAATCTCTTCCTGATCCCCCCCCCCCCCCCGCCCCCCTTTCCGCTCCGAGACTCTTCAGATTGCCAATCTTGTTCAATCTCAAGCCAATTGCCGAGATGCTCACATTCACTCTTTATTATCATCCTCGATAAATGGGATCGAACGCGGTTTGGGCATTATTGGAATTCGGAAAATAAGCATTTCAACGAGACAGCTTTTCTGTCTCAAAAGACTTTTTCTTCATCACTCTCTCTCTCTTTTTCTTTTTTTCTCTCTTCTCTCTTTCTGTCATTTTCAAAAGCTTTGAGATTAAGAAGGATAAGGTCTTCTGGATGAACCTTTCCAAAGTGCTTTTGTTCGCCTTTTGATAGATTGAAAAAAAAAAAAAAAAAAAAAGGGAGAAAGAGAGAAGAAAAAAAAAAACGTAAATATCTGACTCGATAGCTTCGACACACTTGCATAAAAGCTTCCACATGCGAATCGCTGCCACTTTTGGCATCACTTTTACGGACTTGATTAAGCTACAAACACGTATTTTTTTTATTTGATTGTTATTGGGGTAGCGTTTAAGTCGTATCATTGACGTTAAAAACCAAAAAAGGAAGAGAAAAGTCATCGGCTCTCTCTCTGTCTCTCTTTTTTTTTTTTTTTTCTCTCCCTTTTATACAATATTTCGCGCACATCTCGTAACTTTGATTTGTCAGTCTTCACGAAATGTTTAAGCATGCGTGTTGTTTTTTTTTTTTTTTCTTTTTTCTTTTTTGTATGTCTGTAAGGAAATAATTATTTATATATATATGAGACAGTCGGAAATTGGCTCTTCTTATATTTCTGTGGAGAAATATTTCGGAAACTGTTTTGAGGCCGATTTTTTTTTTTTTTTTTTTTTGGAGCCTCCGATCTTGTTTACTAGTCAATCTTTTTTTTTTTCATCGAAAGACTCTTCGAATTCGGAATCTTCGTAGAGCCTTTACAGCGTTTCAGCAGCGTATAATAAAATAAAAATATTATGGTTCAATAATGACTGGCTTCCATTGGATTTATTAACACCAGACTGTCCAACAGATCCCTCCTAGATTGAAGCATAATTTTTTTACTCCGATATTTTGCTGTTAATGTGAGAGAAAGTCGTGAAGTGACATATTTTTTTTTATGTCAAAACTTTCGTGGTAAAATCTGTAGAGTGACAAAAACAAAAAAAAAAAAGCGCTTCGTTAAACTTCCAGAAGTGTCAGACATTTTGCTTATTTCAAGTCGACCAATTTTTCGAGGCTGAACATTTCAGCTCGAGACTTTTAGACTTGGAAGTTTTTATTTTATTTTTTTTTTCTTCGAATTTGCAAATTTTTTATCGTCCTTTTCAAAATTTTCCAAATTACCGAAAACCAGGAAAATACGCTTTTTTCAACTGTAAACTCTTCATTGAATTATAAAATAATTGAAAATCAATATATTGCTCCTCATTAATCCGCGGATAAATTTCGAGGACGTCGTAATGATGAATTTGCAATGTCGTTTTTTTGCTTTTTTTTTTTTTACGCTTTCTTGATAAATGTGATGAATTTTTGCGGTCAAAGACAAGATAATCGCTACGATCTTTTTCTCAAATACTCGAATCGTATTCACTATTATTTTTCTTTTTGTCTCGATTTAAATAATAATTAATCAATAAAATGAGTCTCTTGCGCGATTGTCTCGTTTCACTTAGCACGCCGCGAAAATTCAAAAGTTGGAATGTATTGTTATTATTATTATTTCTTTTTTTTTTTCCCCTTTCCCGATTATCATTGTCAAAATTGGGCAGATAATCGCAGCATCTGAATCTTTCGAATTGCTCGACAGATTCATTCCATAATAATAATAATAATAATAATAATAATAATAATATATATATTGTATATATACTATATAGTATAATATTATAAGTATGCCACTTAATTTCTATAGTAAACGATCACTCGCGCTACAAGCGGAAAAATGACTCTTACGCGTTATCAAGTTTTTTTTTGTTTTTTTTTGTTTGTTTTTTTGTTTTTTTCGTTTTGTTGTTTCTTTAAACTTCTTATCAGCGGGATATATCGAGGATAATCGCTATTTACGATAACTAGGCATGCAACAATATGGAGCAGTATAATTAAAAAATATTGTAATCAACTATTCAATGCTTCTTCTTTTTTTTTTTTCATTTTTTTTTCTCTCGCCTTCTGGCTTCTTTCATTTTTTTTTTTTTTTTTTTTTTTCTCTTTCACGCACTTTTCTTTTGCTTTCACGTTTACTCAGTTTCTCACATTATCTTTTCCTCGTGAATTAAGTAACATTATTTGGGCCCGGGAAGAGTGTATTTCGATTATCAAAGAGTCGCCGCGCGCCGCTTTACGCACAGACTCCATCATCTCGAGAAATGAGACACTAAATGTCTACAAATACTCCGATTTTATTACAACCAATCGCCTGTCATTTATTTTATTTTATTTTTTTTTTTAAATTTATTCTTCCTCGCTCTTTCGTCTCTACCAACCCATCGTCTGCGCTCTCTCTCTCTCTCTCTCTCTTGCGACGGCGTCCTCGGTACATACACATGCGAACGTACAAAAATATATGTCATCTATCCGAACGCTAAGTCCTAAAAAACGTCGTTTTAACCAGTTAATTCATTTGCCGAGCGCCAGAATGCGATAGTCAATCAACACAGTTGAGTATAGTATAGAAAACCCTCGATCGCCGCGAGATTATTATTTTTTTTTTTTGAGCCCCTCCCCCCCCAACGCCCCCGTCCTCTCGCCCCCAATTTTCTCATATAATCATTTTAGCACAGCATTTATTATATTCTCGTCCTCGAATTCTCAGCCTCACTCGGACGAGCGTCACGAAATTAGCTCCGCGAATATTCTTCAATATATATTCGCGATAAAAGCAACAATGTGATTGATGAAATGTTGATCCATGATAAGCATTTTTTTTCAACCGGTTTGTTCGATTGAAATTTAAAAAAAAAATTAAAAAAAACGTGAGCAAAAAAATGGGGAGAAAAAAAATGATAATGAGAACACGTAATTCCTTGATTTAGTTTTCTTTTGCTTTGAGTGGACGTTCTCCACTCCTGCAGAGTAAAATATTCCTGAAGAGAAATCTGACAAAAGTCGATACGT
Source organism: Perithous albicinctus (assembly GCA_964016905.1). NCBI lineage: Eukaryota > Metazoa > Arthropoda > Insecta > Hymenoptera > Ichneumonidae > Perithous > Perithous albicinctus. Next base: position 20,792,428 of record OZ024693.1, on the reverse strand, counting down.
TGAATAGGAAAAAAAAGTAAGGTTTTTCATTTGAACTATTGTCGGTACATTCCATTCATCACACTATTTTAAATGGCCACGAAGCGGCAGCTTCAAATTCACGAATCACGATCATTTGTTGTAAGGACAAATCAGCTTTTGTGGCGCCATTCTTGGATCCTGTTGTTTCACCTGGGACGCTATTTCGAGTTTCGTTACGATGACGTTCACGTTACGGTTTTGGGTTGAAATGGAATCTTCATTTTTTTTTTTTTTATTAATGTTTAATTTTTTTTATTTTAATTTAATTTAATTAATTCCAATTTAACTCGCCCTCGAATTCTCTTACAAACAGGTTTAAATCAAGTGGAAAGTAACAAATTTGTTGATTTTTTTTTTTTTTTTGTGTTCTTTATACAATTTTCATTTACAACAGAAATGAAAAATTGTAATTTTGAAAAATCATCTTTGATTAAGCATTTGTAAGATGGAAACTCGTTTGTGTTACAGTTCGTAACGGTAACGTTAACATCGCAACCAATCTCGAGATTTCACCCTCGAGTCTCACTTTAATACACAAGTAGCTTACTACTTTATTGCTCACTTACTTGTCGTAACAAACTGCAGCTTGGAATTGGGTACACGCAGGAGCAGCAGGCACACACGCGAAATGCATACATCAAAATCAGCCCTTAGTTTATTAAGATTAATAAAAAAAAAAAATATTGACAATAAAAAAATGTCCAAATGTGATACTTGAAAAAATAAAATAAATGAACAAAAAAAAAAAAAAACGATCAAAACGACTAGAACACAGAGCTACTTAAAATCAATCACACATCGATGGAATGTTTAGGTAAGGATCACAAGTTGGACACGTTTATATCATTTTAAAATTCATCGAGACATTATTCTTTAAATACATTTTTTCAGTCAATATTTTTGGTCTTTATAATTTAATTATTGTATTGAAAAGTATTGAAAATTTATGAAAAATTCAATTGGCAATTAAATTCCATGAATCTAAGGTTTTGAAATAGAGTAAAAAATTAATTGCAATAATGGTTAAATGAATAATTTTTTAAAAATAATTAAACGTGTCCATCCGGTATAAAGAGTCATCGGTACGAAATATCAAGTTCCAACGAAGAGCTCCGAAAGCTCATCCGCGACCACTGGGAAGGATAAATGGGAGAAAAGGTAGAAATTTTTTTTTTTAAAAAACTCAGAACACACTTCAGGATTGGGATTGTTGAATACGAAGAAACAAGAGAGAAAAAAAAAAATAACACCATAAACCACTGCATTGTAATATGAACTGAAAATATTATTAAAAAGCCTTTTACAACAAAAAAGATAACTAAAAAACAAACAAAAAAAATACGATTTACAATTAAATTAAGAACAATTGAGTTGTATGACTAAAAAGTAATAACATAACAAACCGTACAAAAAGAAAAAATAAGAAGTGAGAGAAGAATATTCGCTGTGAAAATATATAATGGGTTTTATTCTTCGTTATCTCTTTCTCGTGTACGTAACGCGAGTAGAATATTCGGTCATCGCAATTTTTTTTTTTTTTTTTTTTTTTTTCCCCAGTAAATCGTCGTGAGAGTCTTGGAATACCTTTGAAACTTGGCCGTTTCTATGTGGGCCCTCTTGTTTAATGGCTAGCTGGCATGGAAATATTTATTTTGCCGTTTTATCGACGACAAAATAAGAAACAAAATTAAATGCTAGACGTGAATAAATTGTGGCGATGTTACAAATGCGCGAAAAAAAAAAAACTAAACTCAATTTAATTTCCAGACTTAATTTCTTTTTTTTAATCAAGCTTAAGGTGATGTTGGTTAAGAATAAAAAAAACAGCTGGCGAAACTTTTGCGAGAGAAACGAGATTAATACGAAAAAAAAAAGAAAAGCATAATGTCATGTCTTTTAAAATATTTCTAGGCCAGCATAAATAGTAAATTGTCCTCGTCTAATTTTTTCTTTCAAAAGAGATACAAACAATATGAAGAAAAAAAAACTCACACTCGAAAATCCGAGCTAATGATTTTTTTTTTTTTTTCAATGTTTGAAAGGTACAAAAAAATAAAATCTAATTGTCAAGAAAAAAGGGAAGAAAAAAATCTATAGGATCCTGAAGAATCGCGACATCGACGTTACTCGCGCAAAAATAAAATCGACTGAAACTCTCTGAGCTACATCACCAAGAGTAATTGACTTTAAACGATAAATCTGATTATTCACGTTCTACAAATGTGATTTCGTTATAAAATAAATAGACCGTTCCCTCTCGTCGATAATTAACCACTTTGGCATTGCAAATTACGACTGCTGAATCTTTGACTCGTTAAATAAAACAAACAAACAAAAGTGGACAAGAAACGCATTATTAACAGATTGTTATGATTTCATTTCTCACAAACATTACCGATTATAAATTGACGAATTAAGAGCCTCTCTATTCACTCTTTAACGAAAAGTTTCGATAGGCCGTCCATCTGGAACTGTTGGATAAATTCTATCGTGCACTAATAAAAAAATATGTTTTTTTTTTTTTTTTTTTTTCCTCAAAATAAGTACATGCACCGTTCGAACGAAATGCGATTCTGGGTCACGATTAAGAGTGCCCCGTCAGTCCCTTGAGTAATATAAATGTAATTCGATCGAACCAATCCCACGAGTTCTGAATCAAGGACAAAACGTCGATCCAGGACTCCCAGGAGAATCCGAAAAAAAAAAAAAAAAAAAAAAACTTTTGATGCGTCTCTAGATAAAAACCAATGGAATCAACGATATTCCAACCCAGAACCGCATGCTCGTCGACGATTTCCCTCGTGAAAAAAAGAAAGAAAAAAAAAAAAAAGTAACAGCCTTACTCGAGAGAATAAAAAATTGTTTTGCCAGCTAGCCTCGCACAGTCTTAGTTTATCGATTTTTTTTAAAGAGAATCGCTTCCTCTTGATTTGCCATTTTGTTTTTCATTTCAACCTTTTCGTTTCTTTTTTTTTTTTTTTGTCATTTCGCTATAACCGATTTATCTCGGTGCGTGCGATTATGCTTCGAGCCTTGTCGACCAACTTCGCCACTTTCTAGGCAGTGACACAATCGTACTGAGTAGATAAAAATAGAAAATAATACAATAATAATACAATAATATAATAATAATAATAATAATAATAATAATAATAATAATAATATTAATAATACAATAATTAATAATGTAGTAAATAGTAAACATGCATCAAGTCCGTGTTCGCGAGCTGATAATGCTCGTCTAAACGCGACCCATTCAACAAAATATATTAATACTATTCGTGTGTATTTTTCACTTTTGTCATTTTGCCGTTTCGTTTCAACCGAATGGAGCACAAAACGCACAATAATATACTGGTCGTAATCCAGCGCAATCGACAAGGGCTTGGATAGCAAGCAAGGATGTGTTGCGTGCGATGAAACGAAAAAAGAAGAAAAAAAAAAAAGAAAAAATACTTAAACATACAGATGAGAGTTTTGGGCAGTCACGATATCGTAAATAAATGACGGAAGAGGACAATAATATTAATAATCATGATCGTAAATACTAGCTAATAGTAATAATAACGTGGGAGGGAGAAAAAGAAGATATATCGATAATAAAGAGCGAGATTAAGAGAACAAATATTTATGCGATAATTCAAAAATTCACTACGGTCTACAGGCTAAGAAGAGTACAAAAAGAAAAACGGGGAAATGGACAGAAAAAGAAAAACAATCAAACAAACAAACGGGGGATTATAAGTGAAACAGAAAATCGAGAAAGTCGTGCGGTTGGGTTTTATGTTGTCCGTACCGGACTTGCTCGATTTTGGCGTATCCGACTTAGGCGACATTTGTCTATCCCTAATTCCACGAGAGATCACTGTATGGATCCACGTTTTCCGGATCCTTGGGATTCTCTTACGGACAGTTGGATCAGGTATAGAGCACATAAAGAAAAACGAAACGGGGAAAAAGTCCCCAATGATGAGAAAAAAAAAAGAAAAAAAAATTGAAAGAAATAACAAACTACCAACATAAGTCGGACAATGAAAGTCCGCAAACGTGATATTCTTTTTTTTTCTATACACACTAAATGCAACTTCTGCACCGGATATCACCATCTCGTGTCGAGGGCTCTCGTCCGAGATAACTAAGAGAGACAAACAAGAAGAAGAAAAAAAAAAACACGTAGAAGAGGTAATTCGCGAATTGAGACCGGACTTTTGGATCCTGATTTGACGGTATCGACGTAGCAAAGCAAGAAACTCGAGGGGGGAAGCTTTGAAAGTGGCGATTTTTAAAACGCAAATCTCTTCTTTTATCCCCCATTATCGTTATTCCTAACTCCTTCCTTTCTATTGTTGGCTTCAACACACCCTTTTTTTTTTGTTTTTTTTGTTTTCGTCTTAGAAACACAGTGCTCGTTCTGTCTATTCTTCATCGCGCATGACTCAACGGTTGTTTTGATTAATTAATGCACAAAGAGGCTCTTAGGAACTCGAGGACGAGCGTCTTCGAGATGCTGTCGCCGAGAGAGACATCGAATTTGGAAAAAGATCAACGTCTGAATCTCCGTATTCACGATGTCAAGATTATGCGAAACGGGCATGTTTTGATGACGGGAGGGGGGATGGGCTCTCGAGGTCAAGAACATGGGCGCGCTAACTTTGCGAAGAGGTTACATGGGAGTGATTAATTGAACGATGGGACGATGGGACATGGGGAAAAAAAAAATGTGACTTGTCCATCCGGCTTTTTGTTTAAAGTCCGAACGACAGAAATTGAGATCTCTTCGACTTGTTCAATTAAGAAAAAAAAAAGGATCACTGAGAACGTCGAGACAGGGACGGGGAAGGGGGGGGGGGGGGGGGCTTCGGAGTCGAAGAGGGTAAAGGTTTTTTTTTTTTTTTTTTGGAATGGGGAAGTGACTAGCGGCGGCGAGCTCTACAACTAAACAACAACAACAGTATTTTCAGTTATAACAACATTAACAAGTAAGTTTCGCGCGTGTGTACGTGTGTCTCGATCGTGTCCGAGTTCGCCTCGGTTTATTCAAGGGTTTTTTTTTTTCTTATTATTTTTTTTTTGGAACGTGTGTCCTCTTTTGTGCGTGTGTCGAAGTCTTTTTCTTTTCTAATTCATTTTTAATCAAGGAGGAGGCCTATTCTCTCTTTTTTTTTTCTCTCTCTTTCGAGGGGGCTTACCGTTTTATTCCCTCCCTAATTTCTTCATTTCGTGTCTAAGATGTTTATCAGTAACGTTACACTTCTCAATCGCATATTAGAAACACCAGCGAGCCAATAACTCTCGAGTCATTTTTATGTGTAAACGCTATAAGAACAAGTCCCACTGTGAAAGCTTATTATCGTCGATGACTTCAAAATTGACAAATTCGCTAGAAGCAGGAGTGTAGAGGATGTATGTTCTTTAGTGTAAACGTGTATCTGTTTGTGTGTGATTTATCTTTGTGTATGCGCGTTTACGGTATTGGCGGTGTTGGGTCGATGGAAAGGTGCGTTCGGTGATGGTAAATTGTAGAAGAGGGATTACAATGCTGCTGATAATGATGTTGACGATGATGATGATGTTGCTGCTGCTGCTGCTGCTGCTGCTGCTGCTGCTGCTGCTGCTGACGATGATGAAGATTCTGCTTAAAGCCAATGTGTGATTCAATCATGTCTCCAGGTTCGTTAATTCTCGCAAGAGCGAAATACGGTGTAATTCTCGTTACAGCAGTAGAAATCATCGCGGTATTGGACGACGATGACTCGTTCGTGATTTGACAGTTTGGATTGGCTCGGTCGACGAATCGTTGTTGCGTTGCTACTGTGCTTCGCGGGTTTGGCGTCTCCAGGACGCATTGTCGTTGGAATAATCGATTTGGTTCTGAGGCGTTTGCTTCGTCGATTGTCCCCTCGCTGTAATAGCGCACGGTTGCTGCATTAGAATACTTGGGTCTCGGTGACGAGTTACGAATTATCTCTGTCTGACGATTATTCACGTTGGGGGATCGATTAAAAGGCGCCGTTGGCGACAACGACGACGACGACGACGATGACGACGATGACGACGACGACGACGACGACGACGACGACGACGACGAAAACTCTGTTGTCCGAGTCTGGCCCCATCATCGACGGGTCTACATGCCGATAGGCGGAACCTGCACGTAACGGTAGATGTAGAGTCTATAATCCTTGCTAGCCAAAACGACGGAACCGTCGTCCATGAGCGCTACATCGAAGCACTGAGCGTGTTTGACTTTGCTCTCCAATGCCGAGACCAATTGCCCGTCCTGGGTGAAAATAGTCAGGTTGAAATTGTTGTGATTATCAGCGATAAGAATCTCACCGGCGGCATTGATACCAACGCCAATTGGATAATTCGTGATACCCTCGCCACCGATTTGACGTAGATAGGCACCCTCGTAATTGAATACTTTAACGCAATGCGCGCGATTGTCACTGATGAATATCTCCTGTTTGTCGTTAACCACAACACCGTTCGGGAATTCAAGATGCTTCGAGCAACCGAATTTCTGAAGTACATTGCCAGCTTGATCGAATATTATAACGCGCATTACTTTGCACTCGACCACAACGATACGTCCTTTCGAGTCCACGGTCACACCACGCGGATGCTGAAGTATATTAGCACCGAATTTACGAACGAATTGACCGTACTGATTGTAAATCTGTATCTGATGCGTCGGCGATCTTTCCGTCACTATAATATCACCCGACGGTCTAACTGCTGCCACGCGATTTGGATACAACAACTGTCCGTCTCTCTTGCCGCATTCGCCAAAGAGAAATTTGAAACGGCCCTCCTTGTCGAATATTTGAATTCTGTGATTGTTGGTGTCAGCGACAATGATGTTTTGTGCGTTAACAGCTACGCCCGAGGGTTCCGTGAATTGTCCCTCCATGATACCAAATTCACCGAATTTACAGTGATAGATCATCTTCTGTCTTTTAATTTGTGATTTTGGTGGAAATATCGCGGCTGTTGACATGAGTTTTGACGTTAGATCAAGTACAGAGTCGGTCGCCGGTGCGTTCGATGTTGTCATTGGAAAATGATCGTTGCTCGTTACCGGATAAGCGTCGTTACCGCCGTTGCTCCATTTCTCGTAGGGATTGTTCATGCCGTTCAGATTGAGATCGCTTATAGTCGTGGAGAATGGACCAAGGCTGTTTACTGAGTTAAATCTCTTGGAGATAACATTGCTCTCGAATGATGAGGGCGACGTCGACGATACGCAATTCGAGTTTGTTGACACGAGGCCGTTGCTGTAAGGCCTGTCGAGTAGAAGACCACCGAGTGATCCAGCGCTTCCGGGGCCGCTACTCGCGTTGCTGCTACTACCGCCGCTCGATAATGCGGTTGGTCTAGCGATTGGCGGTTGTTTGCTCGGTCCTACGTTGTTACTGTCGGTTGTGCTTCGCACGTAACCAAAGGTGTTTCTCACACCAACCTGAATAGCCTGATAGTTGCTAACAAACTCAAGATCCGCCGTTTGTCCGCCAATATCGGGCGTGTAACTCAGCAACAATTGTAATTTTGAATCGATAAGCTTCTTAACCATAAGTACTTCCGTGACAGTCGTGTATTTCGTAAGTTTCTCAACAAATTCACATGTCTGCTGTATCTTATCCGCCATTTCGTTGGCTTTTTGCGTAACAACACCGAGCGATATCTGTTTTGCCGAGAACACTGATTCGAGCTCTTTGAGCAATTCTTGTTTGCGTTCCTCGAGCATCGATCTGTAGAATTGAAAAGTGTCGTTTATCTCGTTCTGGGCTTTGTGATACTGTACTTGAAGCCTCGCGGCGCCATGATCCGCGGCTTTCACTGCCGAACGTACCTCAACCGCTTTTGCTCTGCAGTCTTGAACTTCTCGTGCAACTGCCTCCAGCTGTTGTGGTCCAACTTCGGAGATATGAGCGCAATCGTGAAGCGAGCCCGGATGATCGGTTATCGTGCATTCTTTGCAAACTGGTACGGTACAAGCTCTACAGAAATACTTGAGTAATTCCGTTTTGTGACGTGGGCAGAATAGGGCTTTTTCGCCGTTACCGCCGCCACCACCGCCTAGGCCACCACCACCGCCGCTTATAACAATGTTGTTTCTCGTTTCTGTCGCTTGTTCCATCTTCGAATCACCGAGATTCAATACCCGATGACCTTCGAAGCAGTGCATAAATTGATGCGCCATCACGCAATTTGGACAGAGAAAATTTGCGCAATCGAAGCAACGCGCAACAGCGTCGGATTCCGTGGATTTGCAGCCGGTACACCTGACACCGCCACCAGCGCTTCCAATACGACAGTGGGGACAGGGACCGTCACCCGGTTTACCCGAGTCGAGACAGAGATCGCAGCTGTCGACGTCGCAGATCGCAGAGTCGCTTGCCGGCGGGGAGCTGCCGCTCACCGTTAGCGGGGACAACGAGACCAGGGAGCCGAGGGAATTTGCGCGTGATTCCAACGAGGGTGTCGGGGAGGCCATCTTCAGTCAACCGGCATCCCTGTAACATAAGAAAAAAGGAAGATGGTATAAAGTACAAAATCATGTCACTGATATAATCTTAAATTATTATTCTAGCTATAAGTGGCGATGTTGGATATTTCTAAACAAAGATTATTTATTGGTCTAACAAGACCTCGGAATATTTTCACTTCGGCAAATTCCCACGAGCCTCTGTATTCTCTTCTTCGTTCGTATCGACTGCTCTCGTTGCGCATCCTCGACCCTTTAATTAAATCGCTGTGGGTCTGGCTATGTTTTACCCGAGAGTGGCCTGCCACACTCTCACAGCGACATCCTGCGAGAGACAGAAAGACAGAGAGGCAGGGAAAGAGAAGGCGATAGACCAAGGTCATGAGCGCGAAGGTTATCGCTCTTCCCCCACCAGCGATAACTCTCTCTCTCTTCCCTATCTGTACGTCCGTCCTTTTCGTCTTCCTCTTCTTCTTCTTTTTCTTCTTCTGCTTCTTCGGTCCCCACTCTCGAAGCGGGGCTCTCTTTGTTTCACCGTACCACCACCCACGTCAGGGGAACGCTTTTTCCTCTCTCTCTCCTCCTACTCTGGCAAATTTACGATGGCAGTAGAGACGACGATCGTCCGCAGCCGCAGCGACCAGCAGCAGCAGCAGCAGCACCAGCAACATTGGTGCGGCATGGCTTTTCCCGAGAAAGAAGGAAGCAACTGCCGAGCGTCTGCACAACCGGTACAAAGGGCCAAGCCGCTTGCGAGGCTCTCCTTGGAAGTCGTTGCCGTTTCAGCCCGAGCTCTGGCTCTCTCGAGTATTCCGCCTTGTTCGCCACGGCCGGGCCTACTACTTGGCAACTAACTCTTCCAGCACGCTAGCTACAGCCCTGTGTGTAGCCACTACACGAACGCGGCTCGCGTTTCTGCTGTTGCTCTTGCGGATTATCCAGGCCTTTCAGCCTTCGTGCCGGAATTTCGATGCCATTCGGAGATACGGAGACCGGAGGTTAACGTTCTCGTCGCAGAGGGGTCCTTAAGCTCCACGCCACGTGGACAGGTCTGTTCTCTGATGGGGGAACTATGTACCTTCGACTTTTGTGGCATCTTAATCACTTTGTATATGGATCATTTCGCCAAATATAAAATAGCTGCTGTACCTCCGATAAAGAGAAAAAGTAGTAGGTAAGAACTCAAAGAATTTCAACCTGAGAGAACTAGTTAATATTTGGTGGAATGGTCTATATGAATGTTACAAGATAATAATAGAATAGATCTCGGTGAATATACAAAGATAAGGTTTCTAATAGTGGAAACACGATGCATTTCTGAAAGCGAGTTTCGACGAGACTAGATTGTAACTTCATTAATAATGGCGTTCCATGGAACAGTTTAATCTAAATCCAAGTTCGCGAGGAACTCGAAACGGGGCAACCGCGTTTCGAGTTGTCATAGTTGAATGGGTCGATGATGACTACTCGCCCAACTTCAGCTTCAAGCTATAGTAACCAAGACCATTAGTGGCCGGTGCGTCTACTAAAGTCCATTCCGGTCTAGTTGCTATGAACATGCTCAGGATTTTTTTCTTTCTTACTGAAGCGGTAACGTCGTAATATTCGAAGAACTGTAAAATCCAAAGGACATTTTCAATCCGCGCGAGTAAATCACTTGGTAGGTGAAGCCATCCAGAACAGATTGTCATCGGGATTACTTCCGGCACCCGATACATTTTTAAATGTCCTTTGACGTATGTACTAGAGGTAAGTTATGAGCAACCAACCGCATAGTTTCATAAACCCCAACAAATATGTATACTTGAATGGATTGAAAATCGACCTGTTGTTTCGTCCAACTAAGCATTATACTCCGAACGAAAATCGATTGAAATTCACACAGATGCTCTACAAACTTCAAGCTATCATCGCTTATACTTCTTTCTCGTTTTCTTTTGCTCTCATCCGCGACGTTGCCATGACATAAGTACGCGGTATAGTCAACGCCCGGCTAGTAGAAAAGCTTGGATGACTCGTAAACTCGAAACCCAGATGCGACCGCAGCTGCCATGGAACTCTTCTTCGAAACGGCCGCGCGCGCGCGCGCGCGCGCGTCTCTTCGACGAGTGAATGACTGAGCTTTGCATAAACTGCGGTAAACGTGTGCGAGTTTCTAAGGTAAATAATGTCGTTTATTTCGAAGCGCCCTAGTACAGTAACAGACAGAGCTTAGAGTTCCTACAGCCATATACGTTTAACTTGGCCGCGGAAAATTGCGGAGAACCTCGCTCTATATTTTCAACTGTTGTTGTAATAACAAGTAGGGCTTAACGTGGACGATCGTTATGCTCAGGCAACCATATTCAAAAGACCGAGAAATACAAAACTCTACAGCATATCTTTATTTTTTTATTTCCAACTTTTGATAAGGTCACGAGGCGCCAGTAAGTTCGAGGGACACGTATGTGCGTAGAGTTTACGTATCGATTCGCGTCTGTGTGTCTGCGTGTGTGTGTGTACGACGATAATAGCCGTGTGGAGTGCGTGCACCCTTTGTCGATCGATGAAACGTCGTTGAGGGGTCATTGAGTGTTATAGGGCTCGGCTCTTTCCGACCTTCTCTCTTAGAGCTTCTACGCCTCTATAAAAAAAAAAAAAAGAAAAAAAATCTAATCCTCGCTCGCACTTGAAAGTCCTGTTCGCTTGGCTCTACGACTGTTTTTCATAGCGCGCCCCATGGCGTGCAGTAACTTTGCTACAATCGCCGACCTTGAAGCCATAGCCAACGACTATATACCCGCTTGCGATCATAGCCAGACGTATGAAACTTTATTTTTTCAATAACTTCAATTTTTTATGCCAGAGATAATAAAAAAAAGAAAAAAAAAAAAAAAAAAAAAAACTTCGGTATGATGGTTACATTTCACAGTTTTTCTATGGAGATCAAAATCTTATGTAGACGTAATAGCTAATATAATAAGCGTTATTGAATTGATCAAAATAAATCGCTTTCACCTTTGCTCTACCCCGTTGATGTCTCCTTTAACTCATCCGTGCGACGTCCCCGGCACTCTGGAAACTCGCCCATTTGCGAGTTTCAATCCGATTATGAGTATCGATCGTAAACTCAGCTTCTGAGCCCTCTTTGATCCAGGAAGTTACGAAAATTTAACGCCTAACTGATTCGCATAAAGTGGAATAAAAGTAGCCAAGCTCAAGCGCCTGGAGAAACAATCTCGAACTTCATATATGTCACTAAAAACTTTCTCGCATCTGTAATCCTGTCTTTTACAAGAAAAGGTTCTCTCTCTTAATATTTTTTTCACTCTACCAACCAAGGTCAGCAAACTCTGACATCATAAAAGATAAATACATTTGGTATATCGTTTAGGTTAACTTTTATGGTCATCTCCCTATCTCTCTCTCTCTCTCTCTCTCTCTCTGCGTGTGTCACAATGAGGGGAAATATAGAGTGTAGGCAATGTGAATTGACCTTGGAGGCTGCGCCTTGAAAAGCTGTATGTGAGTAGGAACTTTCGTGCACCTTGGACCATAACCTCGACCCTCTCAGTCGTTGTCGTAGCCAAAACTCTCGTCGGCGCAATTCGATTTCAGGGAGTTGCGCCGACTACGGGAACCAGACGGGGATTGGTAATGGTGTCGTGGTTATCCTACTGGCTCTGAGGGTAGCTCAGGGCTGCGGTGTACATATTCTCCCTCCTATTCTAGCTTTCATATACGAACGCAGGCAGAAGGGAGACAACAAGGGAAACGAGACGAGAGGTGTAGGGTGAGTCTCGAGCGCGCACACCCCTTCACGATTCATCCGGCAATGGGCTGAATGTAGCACCCCCCCACCCTCCAAGCCCCCCCCGGTTGAATGCACCCCATGACGAGGGGTGGCGGACGACGCGTCTCGTTGCCATAGCGACGCCGCATCGACCCCGTTCCCCCGGAGCCCTGCGCTTCTCGACCAACGCCACCCAGACTCGCCGGTTTTCCCCGCGATGCGACGCAGGAGGGGTTGCGGAGGGTGTGGTGCGCACCAGAGTACTGCCGAACAGAAATAGAGATAGGCCAAGTGGGGTGAAAATGGACGGCTACATTTTTGAGAGAATTGTTGTTGACGATCAACCCTAACGCGGTGTCCATAAAGTACATAATGATCAGTGTCAATTTGTATTATAACCTCAAAACTTTCGTCGCAATTTACATTAAAAATTTGATAAATGAAATTCAACGATATTTTTAAATTTCATTGTAAAGGTAATGCTTCTGAAAAGTGTGGCAAGAATAATTTTCTTTTATACTGTTGGAGGTGTTAGTTGAAGTTGGAGATTTTTGATATACTGCTATTTGGATTGATGTCATTGCGATTTTGTGATTGAAAATAATAATAATAATTTCTGGAAACTGAAGAGAAAAAAGAAAATTAGATTTTAATGAACACGCGATTCGTTGAATTCTTGCGCTCATTTTGTGACTCATTTTCAAATTCAAACTGTGGTGTCCGTTTTGACCCCACTTTGTTCTATATCGGAGTGTGAGCGAACAAGCCGGATGGCAGCTACCCAAGGGACTACCCAGCGCCGCTGACGGTGCATCGCCCTTCAACCGAACTCCCTCTTCTCTCGCGGCTGTTGCGTTGCGTCGCAAATACTCTCTGATTGCGTGACAGTCTTCTATTTAAGCTCTCTCAACGAATAATAAGTAGCTTTACGCGAATTACGAATTTACAACGGTGTTTACTCTGCCACTTGTTCTTTTTTCTTTTTTTAATTTATCTCAGCATTAAAAACAAAGTTTCCGCTATTGTTTTCCTTTATTTAGGATAAAGGAGCGTGGCCTGAAATTTATGAAATTAATGACGAATCAATGATTAAGCACTGCCGGGAGATGTCAATTTTTGTTTTTTTTTTCTTCTTCCTTTTTTCAACACTATAGCTCACACTTATTCGAACGTTAACCCGGATATAACAAGAGTGTTGAACAGGCATACCAGCCGACAGTGCAAAGCTCCGGCTTCCGGGTGCCAACGAACAACGAAATCAATAGCACTCCGTTGGCCGGCACTATACCAGCGCCGTTACCGCGGGGGCCTCGGGGAAGGGGTGCTCTCTCTCGGTGGTCCCAGATCATCAAAGTCATTAACGTCGAGGCAATGATTGCTGCGGCAGCGCCTGCTCTGGAGGAAGCAATTGTGTGTTTCAGTCCTGTTTCTACGCAGTTATACATGCGAGGGTGACTGCTCTCTCTCTCTCTCTCTCTCTCTTCTCTTCACATACCGGCACGATGTTGGTATTCGAATTATTATTTTTTGTTTTGTTTTCACCCCTCCAACGCTCCCACGCTATCAGCTCTCCCGTGGGTCGTTGGTGGTCAATCGATGGGAGAGTTGAACAATACACGAGCTGAAAATTTCCAAGAGAATTTCAACGAAACCAAGGCGTTTTTATGTACAATTATTTGGATGTGCTTCGACGAATGACGACTTCAATAATGAGATGATGAGAATTAACGTTTCGCCCTTATCAAGACGTTTTCAGAATATATTTCCTTATTTTATTTGTTCACATCTACATACAAGAAGATATGCTTTGGATGTATTTAGACACCATTTGAGTGAGGAGCTTTGACTGTGTTCATCTTAGCTGGAGCATCAACCACGACGAGAGACTTATGCCTACAACTAGTTGACGTCCATAATACGAACTCTGCAGTTACTGCGATACCAAGTCGTTCACGATGACGCAGACGACGTTTCGTTCCGCAGTGAAAATTTACGAGTTTGAAAGTCGCCTAGTGAACATTATGCTGTTGGCTATGTTCTGTATAAAACGCGAGAAGCAAAGAGAGAAAGAGAGAGAGAGACATAATAAGGATAGAGAAAAGATGAAGAAGAAGAGAGAGGTTAGACATTGGCGAGGGAAGTGTGCGAGGTCACTGTACCCCTTGGGGAAGAGGAAGGAGCTATAAGAGAAGGTCAACCGCTGGGGCTGGTTGGATGCCGGGGAAAAGCGCGCGGGTCAACGGAAAGCAACACTCTCTGTGTACTATCCTGACTCGCCAAGTCGAGCCGTATCGATTGACGAAGCGCGTAAGGGAGAGGCACCACTATAACTCGACGCAATTTCAATCAGTCATGCAGAAACAACCCAACCATTCCACTTGTTATATCGATTTATATTCATTTCTTTTACTGTATATGATGAAAAAGTGAATCAGACATGAATTGGCAAATCAGACATATGTGTGTGTGTGTGTGTGTGTGTGTAGTTGGATTTTTGACGGTGTGTCTCATTCGATATTTCAATCACGACTCGTTTCCATTCCATGTTCATCCTCCACGTCTTCACAGGTAAATGAAATTTACAGTTTCCGTCTCATTTGTACGTTGAATTTTGGTTGTACATAGATTTTTGTTTTACATAGAATTTGTTTGTACACAGATCGTAATCAAAGATCGTTGATAAGGTAATCAATCGAAAAAGTGCCAAAAAAAATCCAATTTATTTACAAAGCGCCAAGGGGCATGTGCTTTAAAAAAATGATCTCCCGATGTAGAGACGATGATGACTCAGACACACGGAAAATACATAGCCACGGCAATTAACGAAAAAGCGAGTTCAAAGCAGACTGGAAACATGCTCTGGGACGGGCGATCGAAAAGTTCAAGCATCGTTTGACCAGTTGGTGAGTCACGCGACGTCAAAGAGGTCGTTATTCTCACATTTTTCTCTCACTCAGCCGGCCAGCTCTCGTCGTAAGGAAAAAAAAAAAAAAAAAAAAAAAAAAAAAAACAGACGCTGATGGGGATCGCTGATTTTCGTTTGAAACCGATGCGGACAGATGTATACTGCAGTTTTTACAAGTGAATCGTCATATCGTCCAAGCACAGCTTAGATATGGCAACAACATATGGATATTAGAAGCCAAAGAAGAAAAAGGTTTCTTTTGTCACAGTTCTTCAAAAAAAAGATGCCACTAAAAGAAAAATTCGTTTTTTATGCCACTTTTAACGAATCTACGGGGAAATGTTTTCTTCGTATAAAATGTTCATACATTTTTCAACCAATATGGTAGAGTACACTAAAATAAAATATGCATTAAATATTATGTATGTAAAAACCAAAACATAGTCAATGAAGTAAAATGAGATGATTACAACTCTGCTGGCCTAATTGAATGTTATTTAAGGAATCAATGTGACAATTGAACCAACCGAAGTATCGAGAACGAGGCATTACGAAAAAAAAAAAAAAAAAGGAAACAAGAGAATTGAAAAAAAGAAAAAGATGTGGTGGGTTGTAAGCAGGTGAAGCGCAAGTGTCTAATATGAAATGACTTTGAAGTGTGCTCTTTCCCTCAAGTGCCGTTCTAATTAAGTCCATCAAGTGATTAACCCGTACTTTTAACCCATCTCCCGAGGGAGAGTTCACCTCGATCGCAACCTCTCTCTCAATACTCTCCGATATTCTAGTTATATTCCCTTTGATACGATCTTGTGTGTACAACCTATATTACCGATAGTGGTATTATAGTCCTCGCACGCAATCATGAAGAGCACCAATCATTGTGTGCTATATATAAACCCTTATCAGGATTTTCCAGATCCCGGAGATTATCGAACTCGTCCGAGGATTCGAATCTCTCTCTCTCTTTGTATGTTGCAGCCTAGACACACAAAGCCAATATCACACCGTCGCACCCAGCAGAGAGGCGAAACAGAGGAGCGCAAAGAGGCGATTGGGGGAGCGCACACCTGTGGCGTTAACGACTATCACGAGACAAGAAGTAGGATAAGTGGGGAGTTGCACGGCACTGTCTCTGTCTCATTCACTCTCCCATTCTCTCTGTTGGTCGTGCGATGTAGCCGTGTGTATAGTCGTGATAGCAGTCGTACGTGGCGAGCTTTGACCGCATCGAAGAGAGGCTAAAGCTTATGTGCTACCAACCCCTCGCACCCCTCCCCCACCCCGTCCGACAACCACTTTTCGCTTTCTCTACTATCGCAACTAACGAACTAAGGAGAAATATATATACCCCAGCATAAAATCCACCTCTGGGACGTTCCACGTCATCAGTGTTGAAAAATAAAATCAGCGGAAATTACAAGATCATTGCATAAGCATTCCCAGCTATACTTTACATTTCTTTTCGCCCTCGAAGATATTATTTATTTACGATCAACTGATTTTGCAGTAATAAGAAGAAACAATGATATTGGATCGATTAAAATTTGATAATTTTTCATTGCAAAGCTCATCATAGAAAGCCAACTTTTTTTCATCAAACGTTTTTTTCTTTTCTTTTCCAAATATCAAATTGACAAATAAAAATTAAATCGCACCATCAATGCTACGGAAAATCTGGGTAATGACTTGACAATATCTTTTTTTTTTATGGGGAGAAAGTCGAATGACTCACAGAGAAAATTGCCAAGCCCTAAATTTTGCCTTGTGTCTACTGTAGCAAAAAGTAACAAACTCTCGGAAATTTATATCCTACATAAATATAATAGGGGACGCATTGACCACGTCAGCGTTGGAATAAAATCAACGGAAATTGCGAGATTATCGTCAACTAATAAGTTGCCTCTTGTTGGGACGCAACAATGGGGGCTCTCGTAGCTTAATGAGTCCCCCCCTCCCCTCCCCCACCCCGGGAACCCCCATGTATCGCATCTTTTCTTCTTGCTCAGGGGAAGCTGCACATATGGGGTTACATATGGCCATGTTATATGGATAGAGACACTTTATCCTGGGTATTAACGTTAGGAGTAACAAAGGGCGACATATATAGCGAGCAGCGTGTCTTAATGGCGAGAGAAATGGAATACGGAAGCCAAAACCATGTTAGAAGGGAGAAATACACACACACACATACGGTGAGGAGAAACATTGCCGGAGAAACCCACATGTTTCTTTCAGCGTCCTTCAACGCCTCTCTTATTCTCTGCTTCCTATCTCGACACGAGCGAGAGGTTGCTGCTGTTGCTGCTCCTTTATGGATATTTCGTGTACACTACACGATGACGACGCACAGACAACGTCGACAATAATGACGTTGCGGCATGTGACAAAAGCATTCTTCACACGTTGCGCTTTAGTCGAGAAACTAAAGAGAAGCGAGAATTAAAAAAAAAAAAAAAGAAAGGATTTAATAAAAAAAAATGTGTAGACAAAGAAATTACCATAATAGCCAAGGAATGTTTTTTTCTTTTAATCTTCGTTCTCATTTTTGTATGAGAACAAAGTTCTCATTTACGTGGATCATGTTCGGTGGCTGAAAATTCAAGGATTTCTAGAAGTACTAATAAAATTATGTGAATCAATTTACAGCAAAATGAGTTATTATACGCCAATCAACGAGGATTTAAAAAAAAAAAGGAAAAAAATGATTCTACTTAAATCGAATAGTATTTATTTGACATTTTAGCATTTTACTGGAATCCCAATAGACTGACCACTAATTATGATTATTATTATTTTTTCATTAATATTTCAAAGAAAAAATTGCATTTACTTTATTTTATTTTTTATTTCTTTGGTACTGGTGATTCGAGACCAAAAAAAAAGGTCTCCCTAATTAATTTTTTTTTCCTCTGTTAAAGCGACAGAATTAATTTAAACTTTACGGTGTTACTCGTTAATAGACTGCCGGTTTTGCGAACTAGGAGACGAATGTCCTTCAGGAGACGAATGGTGGACGAGAGAAGACGTAGATGCGTAAATCTAGAAGCTGTGAAGTATGAGAGGAGGAAGGCTCGCGGGAATATATAGCGAGGGGGTGTCACAGGAAACGAGCGAGCGAACCCGCTACATAGTCGCTCCCCTTAAGACCCCACCGACTCAACTGTACTACACGTCGGTGGAGGGCCACGCAATCGATAACCCTCTCCGCGGAAAGTTTTCTCCCCGACAGCAACGACAGCAACCCCCAAACTCCACCCTCAACCCCTGACTCTATCGCGACGTCGGACGCTTCGCCTTATTTTCTCTTTCCTTATTCTCTCAGCTCCTCTGTTAGGGAGAGAACCTTCCAAATTAGGTGTCTGTATCTTTGGCTCTCGCATCAAGACTCCGATGGAAGAGACAGGAAGACACAATGAGAGCTTGTGACGAGGGCGAAATACTTCATTGAATTGAACGTGAGAATTATTAAAAAAAAAAAAAAAAAAAAAAAGGAAACCTTACAATCAAGAGTCATTCAATACAACTGTAACGGATTTACGTCAATTTGTATATTTGTACAATTTTGTTGTTTATATAAAATATTTAACAAAATTCGTGAGTTTAGTATAAAATTTTAATTATTTTACTTCACATATCCGGTGAATTAAATATTTTCCAGCTTTGTAAATAAAGTAACCGGCAATAAAAAAAATTGCACATTTTTTCTGTTTTTACACTTCTGTATTAAATTTAATATACCAGTTTATGAAGAAACTCTACCCAATGTTTTATACTACAAATTTCCTGTTTAGTTTTTTTTTCTTTTTTTTTTTTTGTGTAGCTGATGATGACGATGTTTAAAAAAAAAAAACGTGTTGTAGTCATGAAACATTGCAACGTGACTGCACGCGGCAAGAAGACGTCGCAGAGCTTTACGCGATTGCTGATGCTATTCCTCTTCGGTAGGGAAAAGGATACGAAAAACCCGGTTAATCTCGCCGTGCTGTAATTTAAAAGGCGCAGCCCCCCTGCCTCTTTCACTTTATTTAATTTCGACGACATCCGTAACGCGACCACGCCTCCCTCTCTCATCGCGCTTTTTCTACGCCGAGATCAAGCATAGAGCCACTGTCTCTCTCACTCTCGATCACTCTCGTATATTTTCCACGATTCCTCTTGCCATTTCTCGAAAATACGTTCAATCTCCCAGCAACTTTTATTCCATCGCGTTCGCGGTGAAGAAAACCATTAAAAATCGAATTAAAAAGCTCGGTTGTCGGTTTCCAATTCAAAAGTCAAAGCTTACGATATGTATATATATATATATATTTTTTTTTTTTATGTAACTCTCTTATACAGGTAAAGGAAAATAAAAAAATTCTGCAGTTTCTATAGATTGACAAAAAATTTTACCTTAATTTCGAACGATTTTCTGACACTTTCTAGTTTTACAAAAACAGTAAATAATCATTAAGATGTATTAAAAATAAGTAAAAAAAAAAAAAAATTTATTCCAATTTTACAACATAAATATATTTTACTATTCTGAGAAATTTTTCGAAATTATTTTTTCCACCGTGAACATAGACGATATTTAATTTATTTGATTCCAATAATTCATCATCAATTTTCGTCAGCACGAAAATGTAGTTTAAAAGAAAGAAAATGATTTTAGCATTTAGTCATCATTTCTCTATGTGTGTGTATGTGTCTGTTGTGTACAAATAACGAATGAATACATTTTAATTAATTAAAAAGCTTGGGTTCGTTAAAATCACAATGGAATTCGGAAGCGCATTAGTGGCAGCGTAGATCCGTTGAAAAGATTAAAAACTGGTGCAACGGAAGGCAAGAGGCTTCGGGCGAGCTCACTTGGGCCCATTTTTTACGCATTACGTACAAGAGAGACGCACGACACGCTGACGTAAGCAATTCGTTTTAATTAAACGTTCTACAGGACTGGGACTTGGGTAAACCTGGACTACTCCCCCCCCCCCCCCCCCCTCGCCCCTTTTCTCTTAAGAGGCTTGTCGCCGTGAACGACATCGTCGAGAACTACAACGACAAGCGCGGCTGCTGCTGCTGCTGCTGGTGCTGGTTCGTCTCTGCGAGCTGACTGAATGCGATCGCGCGAGCACGTAAGCTTTCCGTTTATATCATACTTTACGATCCGTGCTTGACGGCCGAGCCAGCCGGCATACAAATTGGCAAATTACCTTCAAAGCCCCCTCCTCCCTTCACCGATTGCAATCTTATTTATACTCCCCTTTCCATCATCACAATCAAATGATCAACGAATTATCCTTATTCCAAACATTTTTTAACACGTTAATTTATGTTTAACGCTTCGCAAAATCGAATTTTCCGGCTTTTTATCTCAAATCTTGGATTTACCAATTTAATTCACTTTTTAATATTTTATTTTTTGTACTCAATCATCGGCAAATTGTATTCTTTGGTGTTTGAAGTTTAATTAAATATTTTGAATTTTTTAATTTTAAGTTTAATTAAATATTATTTTTAATCATTTTAAAAATAATTTAATAATTAAAAATTCGTAAAATAATAAGATAAAAAAAACTCTGGATATATAATTTTTTTGATTGAAAATTTCGGGATAAAAACGGACAGCATTGAACCATTTTTCAGGGTGAATATTTTGCAGTAAAAGCAGAGGATTCTTGTTTCATTTTTTTTTTTTTTTTTTTGTGATACTCCTGTTGTTTGGAGCTTTGGAGCTCAGAACTAGGGTATGGAATATTTGCCGTTTGTCCTGAAGAGGAATACAGGCGCAACGTGACCAAGATGCAAGCCTTGGATGCACGAGAATACTCATAAATTTTCATGGTGACCCCACCCACTGGTACAATAAGGGAGGCCGGGGTTAGTTGAGTCAGAAAGCTAAACAATAGACAGCCCAAACCTTTTTTTTTTTGCGTAGAATCGGAACGCCAGTTTTGGAAGTAATTGACGTATCGTTAACTTGACAGATTAGCTTCTTATCTTCAAAAAGTAAAAAAATAAAATTCGTCAGTTTGGAAAATTAAAAATAAATTAAATAAAAAATATTCTGAATATGTCAACAAATAAACAAATAAATATGTGAAAAAAGATTTTTACAATAAAATTATTTTATAATTTGACAAAATTCTTTTCGTCAATCAAAAAAATGTTGTCACTTTCTATTTCACAAATGTTTTTCAGTCATTTCTTCATTTAACACAAAAAAAAGTGTAAGTCTGACACCTTTTTTCATCACTTCAGATTTAAATTCATCTAAAAATAAAGTTTGTAAACGAAACATTTTTTTTTTGCTTTCTTTTTTCAATCAGAAGCAAAAAGAGATCCAACTATCCCTGGTCTCCTCAATCCGTTGGAACGTAAATACGACCCACCACGTCGTCTTGACGCCCGTAAACTTTTTTTTTTTTTTTTTTTTTTATCTTTTTGGTCCAAGCGAAGGCGAAGGCGTGTCGCTATGCAGCTTTAAATCCATAAATGCATGACGTCGTGAAGTATATACCGGTGAAAGCAGCATATTTCCAATACTCTGCAAGACTCTAGGGAAAAAAGGAGGATTTATAATTCGCAAAAAAAAAAGAAAAAAAAAAAAAGAAGTGCATCGACGCATATGAGAAGCATATATGAGCTAAACGTCAAATAAAAAATTGAATGTCGCGTGCGGCCAACAATTTTCTTTTCTCTTCGATACCAATTTTTCATCCCTTCAATTTGGGTTAAAAAAAAAAGGAAAAAAAAAAAAAAAAAAAAAGGCGCCGTTGAAATCGTTATGAAATAATGAAGGGTCTGTGGCTTTGGAAACGTTCCCTACAACGTTGTAATACGTTTCGCAAAATGCACAATAATTGCAGCCCTCTTCAACCCTTTTACTATGACACAATGTACATATATTGCTACTATTTTGTGAGACATTGTTTCTTGTCCGAGTGGTTGTGTCTTCCCCTCGCTGTGCATATACAGTTAGAAAATGAAGTTGATATGTTGAACTCGTCGTGAAATTGTAGGGTAAAAACAAGAGAATTAAATTAAACACTTGACAACCGAGTGTCCGGCATAAGGAACGAGTTGTGGAAATGATTGCGCGGTGAACAACGGGGGAGCTGGTAAGTTGCCGTTTGAAGGGAAAATACGAGAAGGGTGGAGGGTGGCGGGTTTGGCGTCGGGGCGGCGTCGCGAGTGGCGTCGAGCGGTTAATTTATGCTGCCCTCCGTCGGGAGGAGAACCGTTGGGTCACAAACGGGATTCTCGCATATGTCAGAGCCTACGCAACTTCATATTTATGACGAACTGACTATTGCGTGTGTGTGTGCGTTCTCGGTGAAACGAAAACGAAACACGCAGGATAAGTCATTACGAAAATAATGATAAACTTGAATGTATTTAACGAGTGTCAAGCTTTTAGAAAGTTTACAATTTCAAATGTCGAGTTTTATCATTTTTGCCAATCTTGAATTCGAAATTTACGTATTCTCTTAAATATTTTCGAAATGATGACGTTTTTAAAAGAAACCATTAAAAACCATGAATTTTGTTACAACAGTAGTATTCCCAAATAGCATATTAATAATAAGTGTGTTGATTCAACACGTTTATCTGTAGTCACTTTTACCACTTGTTGAATCAACGCACTTTTCGTGTGTTAATACATTTTAGTCGTGTTATGTTGCAACACATGTGAATCTGTTAAAACACGAAAAGGAAATTGTTTGAATGCGTGTTCAGAGTGACAAGGGTTAAACGTGTTGAAACAACACACGTTTCGTGTGTCAATACGCTTCAACTGTGTTGTTGCAATATATGTGTATCTATCAACACACGAATAGCAAATTGTTTCAATACGTGTTCAAAGTGACAACGGTTAAACGTGTTGAAACAGCACACGTTTCGTGTGTCAATACACTTCAACTGTGTTGTTGCAATACATATCTGAATCTATCGACACACGAATAGCAAATTGTTTCAATACGTGTTCAAAGTGACAACGGTTAAACGTGTTGAAACAGCACACTTTTCGTGTGTCAATACAATTCAACTGTGTTGTTGCAACACATCTGAATCTATCGAAACACGAGAAGCAAATTATTTCACCACGTATTCAAAGTAACTATAAATAAACATGTCGAAAACATGTGTGATAGTCTTCTACCCATAATATTTTCCTATAATAGTGTTTCCGTGTACAGTGTTTCACCGTGTTTGCGTGAAATCGAACATCGAATCTTGTATTCGCAAGTTTTCATGAGCGAACACACGTCAGGGTTGAGCGGAATGTTTAATACCAGTTGTGTACTGTCTCTGTCCCCTGATGCATATACACTAATGTTGGCTTGTGTTGCACTTATGCTTGGTTATGGCTTTTGGTTGGAGCTACGATGTTACCGATCGTGTGTGTGTATGTGTATGTGTGTATGTGTGTGTCTGTCAAGGGACGTGGAGTCGACGTCGTCTCGTGCAAACGATACGTTTCCCCTGTGCTGATGGATTCGTGCACGCGAAGCACAACCAACGATGAGAACTACGACAACGATGACGACGACGGTGACGACGACGACGACGACGACGACGACGTGGAACGAGAACGACAGAACCCAAGGATATATTCTCCTCTGTTAATCCGTCCTTCTTTACCTCCACAGTTTCTCTAGACAGTCGAACTCTCGCACACGCCACCTTGCACACGCTCTCTCGCTCTCTCAATATTCCAGAGCTTCCATCCACCACCACCGCCAGCTTACACACGCTTATCCAACGTCATGCTCTGTCTCTCATTTTCACCTTTTCCTATCTCACTTTGGCTCGTTCGTGTTTCGCGCCACGGCAACGAGACGTGGCAATCAACCCTCGAGCTCTATACCCGCCGAGCATACCGAGAGAGCAACCGAGCGACGTCTCACGCGTTTCCGTATCACAAAACGGGGGAGAAAAGAAAAAAAGAAAGAAAGAAAGAAAAGAGAATTTAATCAATCTCGCGAAGCTCAGTTCTCCTGGCCGGCCGACGTTCCTCTATCTACATTCGAGATAGTCAATTGAGAGAGAGAGAGAAGACAAAGAGCGAAAAATATATATGGGGTATTCCATACCGACCGGTTTTTCATTGATTTTAAGCGGGGTATTAAAAAATAAAAATTATTAGCTAAAACGTGCTTTTTGCCTTTTTTTCAGACACTCAGTAAAAAATGAAATAAATATGTTGTCCAACTTTAAAGAAACAAAACATTTGTCTCAAATAATTTGTCAAAAATCTTGCACTTTTGTTTCATGAAATACTTTTTTTTTTACAAAAAAATAGAAGCATCGGTATTTATTATTTTAATGATCTTCCCAAAAATATATTTGTCACTTCTGATTAAACTTCTTTTTGGAAATTTGAGCATTTTTTTTTATCACTGAATTTCAAAAATTTCTACATACGAGTTTTTATTTAAAAAAAAAAAAAAAGAAACTGTGCATGTTTCGAGAAAGAAAGAGAAATTTGTAGGAAAATAAATGTTGTTCCATGGATTATTTTAAATGCACCGTTTTGTGAGTTTCAATGTTGTGTTTCGATTACGAAATTATAGGTGCTGTATTGAAAACCATAATTTAAGTTAGATTTAAGTTTAGAAGCAGAGTATAGAGGAGCTCTGAAAAGAGGAAAAAGGAGACGCGCGCAAGGAATATCGTAGATGTGTCTGGGAGTAAAGGCGAAGAGGCGAGCAAGCTTGGGCACGTTCCCAGCACTCACGCCCGGGGAATGCAAAAGGATGAAAAACGAATGACCGGTACTGGGTTCGCAGACCAACACACACACACACACACATACACACACAAATACATAGTCAGCGAGTATCCGCGCGACAAGGATAAGCAATGAGAATGGTGCACACCACCAACAAGGATAGGAAGAAAAAGTGGGCAAAGGTGATGCCAGAAGAAACAAGGATATCCGAGTTGTGCACACTCTCCCTCTTTTTTTTTAGATGGCAAACCTGACCAGACCCTCTTAGCCCTTCGACAAAGGGAACCTGCCCAAACTGATCATTTATGAAATTGAAACGTTGAGTTTTATTAGAAAAATATATTCAAAATCCGAGCCTGACGGCGAGGATGAAATATAGATAAAATGGCTGTTCCAACAGGTGACAAAAAAAATTACACTTTTTTTTCTATCAGACAATACTGTCGACAATATCGAAGAAATATCGATAAAAAAGAAAATATCGAAGAAATATCGACCCAAGTCTCCAACTCCATCAAAGCTTTCGTATCATGGTTGGACCAATGTAGGGCCAGTCGTCTCTATGGCTAAATGAACATATTAACTAGCCGCAACTGCAATAGCTTTTGGCGATACACAAGGTTCGCTATACCATATTGTACGTCCATGTGTTTGCGAGGCATTGAGAGAAGAGAGTTGGTTCATTTGTCCGCTGCAAGAGAGATAGAGGTAGAAGAACGAGTAATGGTCGTCGAGCGGTTAGGGTGCGATGACTCGGATCGAGCTCCAGACCGGACTTGGGAAAACTATATAATACACGATCCTCCATCTCTCTCTCAATGCAACGAGAGACAGAGACAGAGAGAGAGAGAGAGAGAGAGAGAGAGAGAGAGGACGAGTTGGAACGAGCTCGAGAGGAATCGTCGGAGAAGCGAAACATAACCAACGAATAGAACGAGACCCAAATGAGATTCTACTGACACAACCTGTCTGCAACTTCTATGCCAATAGTATATACGGCGAACAACAAACCTACTACCAACCAAATGTGGTTAAAAGCGTTGATGTGAAGGCGAGAACGACAACGACAACGACGACGACGACATTAGCAGCAACCAAGCGGCTCTCCACAGTCACTCGACGCAGGCCAAACTGGGCACGAGTTGAGACATTCCCCGGAAATTGGGCACGTAATTACCGGCCACCGGAGACAAATTTCCCTCTCTCTCTCTACGTCTGTACTCTGGAATCTCAACTGTGTGCCATACTCCTCTTTACCGTCTTCTCTTCTCTTGGCCCACTTGTCTCTCTTTATTCTTATTCTCTCCTCATGGCACACACACTCTTTAAAAATATCCATTTCATTCAAGAGGATTCCGCTTGAATCAAAAGAGCTCTCTCTCTCTTTTTCTTGATGTTGAAAACCTCAAATGGAATTCAACGAGAGGTAGTACGTGCGTTTATTGACATTTAGTTACGATACATTGATTTATTTTACAATTGTAACTCCTATAATGTAGTCTACAATGCCAACGAGCCATCGACCGCAGTCCTTCAGCTCCAGATTTTTACATGTGCATGGATTGTTGTAGTTGTGTGGAAAGATCTTGGTTATTACAATTAAGAGGCGATCCATCCTATCGGTTTTCGTTCAATAATCTTTCTATGGTTTCGTAGATGGTGTGGATGGGAAATTCATCTCTGGGGATAATGTGTGGTGATCGTCGCATACAAAGCTGTTTAATGGTTTCGAGATTGTCTGTTGGAAATTGATGAGTGAGCTGGCCTAATCTGTTTACAATCGGCGTGAGCCCAGTTTTAGTGTATAAGAGAGCGTTGTGTAGGTTGAATAGCGAGTTCGCTGGGTTGATTTTATGGTTGAATATTACCAGTTGGAATTTTTGAGGAGTGCATTCATTGTTTCGGAAAGGTTTTTTTTTTACGTGAGACAAGTGTTGTGCCATCGGCAAATTGTAGTTCAACGAGAGGCAAAGAAACAAATTGACATTGTTGCCTGAATATTTACACATATTTATGTCTTTCGTCCGGAGATTCCAGTTTTGTCACTTTAACTATCTCACGATACGACGTGTTTGTAAAATGTAATTGTAAGACAGGGTAATACAAGAACCTTGAGCGTGTTCTATCGTGGGTCAGTTGTAGAGAGAATTCTCGGCAAGCCCAGCCCATGCTATTTGAACGGGTGGGG
This sequence comes from Perithous albicinctus, assembly GCA_964016905.1. Classification (NCBI taxonomy): domain Eukaryota; kingdom Metazoa; phylum Arthropoda; class Insecta; order Hymenoptera; family Ichneumonidae; genus Perithous; species Perithous albicinctus. Next base: position 20,765,336 of record OZ024693.1, on the reverse strand, counting down.
TCATATTGGCCAGGAGCCGTCGACCACCACGATGCGGTAATGTTCAATCAATTTCCGGTCGCCGGTTTAATTAACGCTGGTGGGCGGTATACGTATGAGCAGAGGCTACACTGTAGATAGACGTACTTTAACAATGTGTTTGTGTTCGTTTGTGTGTGAGAGAGAGGAGAGGAGAGAAGAGAAAGAGAAAGAGCGAGAGGAATAGGTTTCAGCAAACAATCGCTGTGTAGATTCTATTCAGATGAACGTGAGAAGGGGACCAATGCTTTCTGCTTTCCCTACTGCTGCTTGAAGAGCTAACTTACCGACATTTAAACTGCATTGCGTTTTCCGTTTCTTGATGCATTCGAGCACGCGATGAGCCACGACATTTCGTCTTGCGCCAAGCTACTTAATACGGATAATTAGATACCTCGTGCTCGTATATCAAACTGGTAATTGTGACTACGACAATACTCCGGATAATTTACTATCGTCACGCACTCTAAAATCCCAAGACATCACCAAGTCCTCTGGTATTTTGTCTTTTCCTTTTATTCTAAAGCGAATAGGTTGAATTCAGCTGAAGAGAATTTTCCTTTCTCTTGCCAGTAGACTTACCTGGAATCAGAAAAACATAAATATATTCATTAATGGAACTGGTTTAAATGGTTGATAATGTTGTAGGAGAATAATATTGGTTCTAATTAGCTATGAGCTCGAGAAAAATTCTGATAATGTGAATTTACAAGCATTTTTTTTTTAAACAGTGTCCAGTGCACGTTTTCATTGCGGCACATTTGTTCAAGTAATTCGTCTAAGAGAGCATCGTAACGATAACTGATGAGCCAAACTCGGAAAGATCGAGAGGGAAAGCGTCTGTCCTACAAATTCTCTCTAGTGGTTGGGATTCTCTCTCACATCAAGGTTTATATATATATATATATATATATATATAAACCCCAGACCGGGGCGTCACGATTGATGGTACTCGATTTCAATGCGCAAAATGGGCTCTTCACTAGCGTCCGCAGAGATAACGGTATCCCATTTAACCTCGCCTTCAATGGTCACATCCCTCTTAGCTCGCTCGAGTGAATTCGCGTGAGCGCATCACACACCGCCAAGAAAATTATTGCGCCAAGTGCGGGGAGGGTTTTGTCGGGGCGAGCTATAAAACGTATTCAACCGGGTACGTTTCATCGGTTAAAGAGCGCGCGGTACCGCATTGCGCATCAATTATCATATAAATAATAGAGCGTTAAGCCGGAATACCAGAGTCAGGATACAATAGGTATAAATTGAAAGAGAGTCCCTGTACAATTTAAATTAATTCTCTCAAGCCTCTCTCCTGTTAAAAAATCAAATGTTCACTCATCTAAAAAAAATCTATTTTTTATTTTGTGCAAGTAAATTAAGAACAAAAAAATAAAAGGAAATACAATTTTGTTGGAAAGCTTAAAAATAATATATTGATTTATTAGTTTAACATTTTTTTATATCTATCATATTATTATTATTATTATTTTAAACACGAGACAATTAAAATTGTTTATATAACATTAAACCACGTTTTTAATATATTCTCTTGTAATGAAATCGACGAAAAAAAAAAATGGTAATTACATTTTTTTTCATGTAATTGAATGCGAAAATAATGAAAAGGATTTATTGAGATGATCGATAACAAATGAATCGTAAGATAAATGAACCAAAAAAAAAAAAATGTGTTCTTCAATGTCACAAAAAAGTGCTTCAACGTATACTAATGGAAATAGGGGATCTGAATAAATTCGAAAATATCGAGGTTACAGGCTTAGAAATGAGAGAGAATCGAGGGTAGGACAGTGTTGGGGAATTATCGATCGAACGTGTACAAAGTAGCTGGCGTTTTGTGGCATACACAACAGTGGAATCAGATATCGAAGGCGGTGAGAGAGGCATCGATAACCGGAAGCCAGAGAACAAGCGAGCATGTCGAGACTTCCGGCGTAATCGAAACCGCGAGGGCACGAAGAGCTCGTGAAAGACTTTCAATCTATCTGCTGTGGGAGCCAAAGAGGAGTAATGGGGTGAGGAGGGAGGGAGGGAGGGAGGGAGGGGAGGGGGATAAGGGAGGTTTATACGCGCCACCATCGCGATATCCAACACCGTGCCAGCTCAACAGGCACAAACGGAATCAAATATGAGGTGGAAACACAATTGAACGGTGCTATATAGCGTGTGATAGTGTGTCGCACTTCTCGGTGCCAAAACGAGAGGTGTCGAAACATCAAATACACACGTATTTTCACTTGTAATTGACTGACGCACCGTAATTATTTTAATTAATTAATTAGACTGTACTTTTTGTTTGTTTCTTTGAAAAATCAAAGTGACAATTTTGTCGATTTGACAAAACATTGGTTCATCGAATTTTTAAAATTTAAATTGTTATAAAAATATTCCGTAAATTAGACATTTTTGTTTGTCAACAATGCAATTTTTTTATGTTGAAAAGGTTTCTAAAAATGGTCAATTTAATTTTTTTTTTTTTTGCTAGTTGAACGAAAAAAAAGGAAACCACTTTTAATCGAAGAAAACGGATTTTAGTAAAATTATTTTTTACAGTTGGTAAAAAAAATTTGAAGTGACAAAATTGATTGACTTGAGACAGCAAAAGTGCAAAAACAAGTGAAACAAATATCGGAATCAGATGGGATAAAAAAAAAGGAGGGGGGGACAAAAGTGAGAGAGGAAAGACGACGGAATAAGGGGAGACAAAATATTATACAAGAGAAAGAGAGTGAGGGCATAATAGGAGGAGGGGGGGGGGGAGGAGTAACCTCAACGACGATGATAGGCACGGATTTCAGACGTTAGTACGTCGTCAACTTCCTGGCCACAAAATCCTGTAACTATATAGCCACACCCAGGAAACATATACGTCGAGTTATATACAAGATATTCGACATCTTGTCCCTTATTTTTTTTTTTTTTCTTCTTCTTCTCCATTCCGTTTCTTTTTCTCTTGGAAGACATATATTTTTCTCTTTCTTCAGTGTGCATTCGCTTTATATGTCTAAATTCATGACACACACACACACACACACACACACACTGCGGGCACTATATCTCTGTTTGGCTCTTTTCAAGCCTCGATCGACGTCATCGCCTCTTTTATATTTCTGCAGTTAATAGAAGACCCACATTCGGAATTTCTGTGACACAAAGAAACGTCACAGCGTCATTGAAAATTATTCGCGGTCTATGAAACTATTTTTATACAGTTGCATTAGCTGATTAATAAATTTTAAAAATTAATTAAAATTAATAAAAAATACAATATTCGAGAGGCCAACAAAATTTGTACAATAGTCAAAAAAAAAAAATGAGAAAAATTTAAATAAACAAAAAAATATGTACATAAAATTAGGTGATCTAAGAAAAATTGTGTCATAATATGTGTTCATTGTATTATTTATTGTACACGCCGACAATTACAGGTTTTATGAATAGAGAGGAAGAAAGAAAATTTGAGAAAACATTTTACGAGTTCTCGCGAATCTTCCACTGGTTTTCTTTTTTTTTTTCCCCCTCATTCTGTTGTTATTGTTCATCGCACTCAACGAAAATCTTTCCTCCTGTTTTTACTGCCCACAACTTTAGAGCACTAAGAAACTATTCCATTCGCTTATCCCCGCGGTGGTGGGTCGCAGTGGGAGAGAAAACGTGGAGTAGTAGTAAAGTAAAGCCTCGGTGTATATGGCGTACCGGAGAATGTTTGCCAGTCCGGGTCGAGCGCGATGTACGAGGTATAAACACAAAGTACTAAAGCGTTTCCCTCTGCTCGGTTAGTGCAGAGAAACAGAGAGAGAGAGAAATGAGAGGAGAGAAACACGTTCGCTTGTGAAGAGTCTTGTTGCCGGGCGTGCACCGGGCACGTCTTCTTCTTTTCAATATACAGCTTCGCTCTTCAGAACTCTGTTTCACTATCGGACGGAAAAAGCGAAAAATGCAACAACCATGGCTCAAAACGAGCGTTAACATTTTAGAGTCGTATGAATGAGTGAGAATCTCTGAGGAGTCAAAGAAGAGAGATGAGAGAGAGAGAGATAAAGAGCATGTGTTACACGTTTTGCCATCAGAAGCACAGAAGCCCCAGATATGACAGACGGACATAGTTTCCTCCCTTTTGCTGCACAGCCCCGTCTAGCAGCTTCAACTCTCTCGCTAGTAGCTCTAACATAGGATCTAACGAGCGCTTCTCTCAACCAAGTAGGTACCATGGCTCCTTGCTTCCACAGCTCCTCGTGAACTGTAGGCACGATGGCATGAATTTCCGGAACAGAGCAACGCCTCGGGACTCGCTATGTGTGGCAAGGAGAACGAGAGAGAGAGAGGGAGAGATGCGGGTGTATCTCACGAATCTTGGGAATATATCCTCTCGTCTACTCAGCTATCATACTCTGGGAATATTAATAATAATTCCCTTAGTGTATCACGAATGTTTTTTTTTTAATACACAAATAAGAATCCATTGATTTGGGATAAAATAGGCCGTAAATTGCAAGAGATGCTTGTGGAATTAAAATTGACTCTTCAAATTTTGAAGAGATTCTTGTTTAAAAAAAAATTTTTACCTAAAACCTAATTTTTTATTTTTACATCTAGATTTTTAAAAAAGTGAGAAAAGTACAAATTTGTTGGAAGACCTTTTTGGAAGAGCTTTCGGTTCTTGTTTTCTTTGGTACATTCATTTTTGATTTTCACTTTCTTTTTAACGACGTACATTAAATATTGATTTTCCACTTTTCTTGATGCTTGTGGATCCGAGAGATCAGTCACCAGAACTCGGTGAACTCTGTGAAGCAAATACTATGTTGCGTTAACGTTGAATGAAACGCCTATTGTGAGAACTAGCGGTAAATTGGTACGTTTTGTATATAAAAAAAAAAAAAAAAAAAAAAAAATAACGAGAATTGTAGATACGTACAATCTGTTGTAAAACGGTGACGGTAGTGAATATTGAATGGGTGCGAAACGACTAACATATATCAAAGGTGATAGACGATACAATGTATTGATGATGTACGGTGTGCGGCGCGACGTCTCTCTCTCTCTCTCTCTCTCTCTCTGGAGAACGAGGTGTGTGTCTGTGTGTGTGTGCGGTGTGATGACACGGTCACGCGACGCCCCAACCTTATCGCAACTCCGAGGAGTTTCCTTCGAGTCGTTCGATAGGAAACGGCTTGGGAGGGAGTTCCCGAGCACGTAACCGCATGCTCACCGTCGAGCTACTCGAACGAGCGGTATGAGCTCTCTCTCTCTCTCTCTCTTCACCGGATCTAGATATCTCGTGTATACGAACTTTGCATGAAACTCCCTATATATGTATATACATGATATTTCGTGCAGAGTATATGGGGCCATTTCACCTGATCTGTCTGAAAAAGAAATTCGAAGAAAATAAAAGAAAAATTTTCTAGCTGCTGATCATCGTAAATTTACCATTTTTTGCTTCTAATTTCTTCCATTTTTCTGTTGCAGTTATTGAGGAAAAAAAAGGTCGAAAGAAAATGACAGGAATCGCCGGCCCACTTTGGCTTATTTCCCAAAAAATAAGTTTTTACACATTTTTTTCAGTTTTTCAAAATGTGTCGCTCGATAATTTCGTTTTTTTTTTTTTTAAATCGTAGATGATTAAAGATTTGTAAATTTTTTTCTTTAATTAGTGCTTTTTAGAGTTGTGTTGATGGTATAAAAAATTGCTCACCCAATCGGAAGGGTCAAGGGTCAGAAACAGATCGAAACCAGATGGAATGTCCCATATATAAGAATATGCTTATACACGTTTATACATATACATTGTAACGACGATGCGGTAGCGGAAGAGCTCGCCATCCTCTTGGCTTCCTGTCGCGATACTGCAGAGACTCTTGTTCGTTTCTACTCACCGGCTTGTCGAGATATAAAGCGAATCAGCTTGAAGAATATAGGAAAATTCCGTCAACCATTTTTAAGAAATGCATCCGTTTTTCTCTCTCTCTCCCTCTTTTTGTGTTATTTTATTTTATCTACCGGGCTTTTTTGATCGAACTGCATTTACGAGCCTGTTTAATCTTTAAAATGACGGAACAAAGAAAAGAAAGAAAAACAAGAAGACATTTCTCAATTTAGAAAAAAATATGTATATTGAGTTATTAAATTTTTTCAATAAAAATACATCCTTGAGTAATTCTTATAAATTTTTATATTTCATGTATTTGGAATATTTATTTATTCAGTATTTTTTCACAGTCCACATGTTTATATTATAAAGTTTCTATGGAAACAATGACGGAATGAAAAAAAAAAAAGATTAATCGAAGCAAGAAAAAAAAAAAAAAATGTTGCAGCACAACTGCCACTCACTATAAGTGACTCTCTATCAAAATTCCTTTGTCGATCGGAAGGTAACAATAGATTTTCGCTATTCACTCCAAATACTGGGAAAAGCGTGACGCTGCGACTGGATTGTGTATTGTAAATTTACCGTTATAGAGGCGTGCGATGGAATATCAGTTATTTTCGCTATCTCCACCGAAGCGATAAACTCGCACGCTGATTGAATTTTTTCCTTTTTTCTTTTTTCTTTTTTTTTGTGAGAAGCACGAAACTCTATTGCTTTTGATTCGTAGAGCTACGGAAAAGCTGATGATGCGTGGTGCGGGAGCGATTTCTTCCGAGCAAGTGGAAAGCGCTCGCACTAAACTGCCAATATGTGCAAGTAAGAGAGAGACAGAAAGCGGAGGGTGCAAATAGCACGCATGGATGAGAATGGGAAAAAGGAAAGGCGCCATAGGGTAAAAAAAAATTCTGAGGAAAAAAAGCATCTTTCGAGGGATAAACGCTCCCATTGAAACCCTAGTTGCTCGCTCGATTTCAGATTTATCACGGCGCCTTCGCACGCGTACAAGAATTTCCAACAGGAAGAAAGGCAAGAAGCTCCAAAAGCTTCCCTAAAAACAAATAAAATAATAAATCTTACACATGCCTTTCTCATTTTTATTGTCACGCTCGCAAGCTTTGTGAATTACCCAGGCGAAATAAAAAAATTGGGAACCAATGTGTAAGATTATTTGCAACCTTCTTTTTTTTTTTAATATTTAGCTAATGCGTTAGTTGATTTGTAAATACTGTTAAACAGAACCTATTTATTTACCAAACATTGTTAAAAAAAATATAAATATATATTTTTGCTTCCACTACAAGTATCGGACGCATATATACATAAACTGCTGCATTAAATTTCATGAGAAAAAAATAATGAGGTAACAATGTGCAAACTTCTGCTCTGCAACCTTTTTTTTAATGTTTAAATAATGCGTTAGTTGATTCGCAAATACTGTTGAACAGAACTACTTTATTTGCCTGCTGAAAAAAAATATATTTTTGCTTGACAAACTGGTATATTAAATTGAATGTATAAGTGAGCTGTAAAATTACGGTAGTTTCGACAAAATATTTTTTAAAAAAAGTAACAACGAGTAGGCATTGCATCCGGCAACGGTGTCACGGTATATTGCCCCCCTTTTCTTCAAGCTAATTGTCGTCCTCGGTTCGAATAAGTAAGCGAGCCAGCAGCCGCCACCGCGCGTGTGAAACTATTTTGCTCGGTGGCAGAAAGGAGCGAGAGGTGAGGGTCGCGTTAACACGTTTCGCCATTATAATATAAATTCGAGAGGCTGAGCAACACGTTTCCATCACCGAACTAAAAGCTCTCTTGGCCACTCGTTCAATGTCTTCTAATTTGCGAACGTTGTTTTTGAATTATCATTAGCTATGTGAGACAATAAGTACTGACAATTCACAAACAACGCTCGCAATTCAGCAAACATATTTGTATTGCCGGCTCGTGTATCGAGTTTGGTGTTCAGTGGCTTCGCTACTTGAGAGTGAGAGGTTTGTGCTCGCTCTGCTCCACCTGCTCACCACCTTCTCGTCCCCCCCCCCCCCCCCCCCCCCCCCATTCTGCAGTGTTAACCGACGAAGGAGAGTTAATTCCGTAACCACTTCCGCTTTTCGATGCCAGCTGTGAATTTTCGTATCTAAATACGCACTCACACGACGGCTATTATTTATCAACGCTCACTTTTACTTGAAAATTCTATAATTAATTACTAGTTGATTGGGGGGATGGAGTTGGGTCAAATTTATGGACATTCAAATGTACAATTGGCCTGTCGGAGAATTTTTGCCAGGTGGTCAAACAATGCGCGGGTAATGTTGATCGCCTACAAGCGTTTTTTTATTTTTCTTTTTGTTTTTACACTCTGCATACTTTTGAAAGAGAACCAGTAGGCCAAATATTCCGAAATAATTCTCAGTTCTGCTAGAGATTAGGTGTTCCGAAATGAGTGTAGGGATTTGAGATGGAGACAACATTGAAAGAAGGCCACCGGGGTTGAATGGCTATTTACCAAATAATTTTCTTAAATTATAATTTTACCAATCTGTTACAACGACAAAAAGATGATAACAAAAAGCTGCATTCATGCCAAACGCGTTTATCTCAAGTTTAACCGGAAATTATGCGGCCACATTTTATGGTCTACCGGTTCTCTTTCGAAAGTGTGGAGAGTGCAAAAATAGACAGAAAAAAAAATATCTGTTCTCGGCGACCCGCATTACCCGCATGCTTTTGTCACCTGGCAAAAAATTGTTTGTTTAACAAGTCGACCTGATTAGCCTCCCCTTAAATTGTGTAATAATAGTATTACTAAATCCTCCTTGAATTTATTGTCAAAACAATTTCATACTCAACAACGTTTTATCTAATTTAGTATTCTCTTTTAACTTTCTCATCACATACAAATTACGTGATAAAAGTGAAAGTATTGCTATCGAAAAAAAAAATCGACTCTTAGATTTCGATGGAAATACATGTTTTGAGAGTCCTAGATTCCAAAAAAGGAGCAATCATTCATTTCTGTCTGTTTTGTCTGTCTGTCTGTGTCAGGTGGCTGTCCGAAAGCACAATAACTTTTGTAAAAACTTGTGGATCCCAGTGAAATTTTACGTGTCTCTTCAATCACTAAAATGTAGTTTTCGTATTGAAATCCAATCCAAAATCTCCACTCCTTCCGACACTTTACCTGCAACATGAAAAAAGAAAGAAAAGAAAACCGATTTTCACATTGATCTTTTGTTTTCAAATTCAATAACCAAAACAATATTTTATTCAAACGAAGATACAGACACAAATTTCCTTGCGTTTTCACAAAAAAAAAAAAAAAAAACGAAAAGGGCATTGAAAGAGACGTAAGAACGAGAATCTTGTTGGGAGACAGTTTGATTAATCATTAAACGAAAGTGGCGTGTGCCTATTTTGGAAGCTTCAAGGTTATACTCGCGGCAACTCTCCGGGTATTAAAATAGGTGCTCGGTCTGGACGACGACAGAGAGAATGTATGAAAACGATCTCTAGAAGGAAGGAGTGCGACGCATACGCGAGTCACAAGATTGTACAACCAGCAGCAGCAGCAGCAGCAGTTCATGCCTCCGGCTTCTGCTGCTGCTGCTTCTGCTGCTGCTTCGTTCCCCAGCTATCTCGATCCCAGAGTCCCTATCGTGGCGCTCTTCTCTGCTTTTATTATAACTATATACATGTAGTATACGATGACTGTATTGGCGAGGGAATAAAGTTGAGACTCGCTCGGATGTAATTAGGAAGCGAATGGAGCGCGCGCACACCCAGTGGAAGATTTCGCGGAAGTCGTTCACTCGAATCTCGTCCTCTCGCTCTTCTTCGCTCGTTAAATTCTGAGCTATGGGACGGAACTGCTATTTCAGATGAAGAAACGGCTTTTATTCTCAATTAAAACAAAAAAGAAAAAAAAAAAGAATGACAGAAAAATTGTAAATTAAATTCTACGAGATTTTTCTTGTTTATACGATTTTACTTTTGACGATACTTTTTGCTTGGCTCTAATACACACAATTATTGTACTCAACAGTTTGTCGCAATTTTCGCAATTACAGCCTGTCAACCTTTAATTTAAAGTGCAAAGAAATTATTCGTCTTTATCTCTTATTAATAAATTCTCTATTTTTTATCGAACAATTTTTTGTTTTTTTTTTTCCTACAATACTAAATATTGTATTTAAACGTACATCTGGAAATAATTTGAAAAAATGATCTAGCAAATTATTGAAAAGAACGAATGAAATATTTTATGGCAGATTATTCCAGTATTTTTTTTTTTTTCTAAATTCTCTCTCTGCAATATTTTAGTGAAACCATTTTTTTTCTCTATCAATTAGAGTAAAAAATTGTGAAACAAATTAAGCACGTAATGAAATTTCGTTTTCGCCATTTAAGAATATTCAGCCGAATATTTAAAATACGAATTCGAGTGCAGTCAGCAACGAATTCCGAGGCCGAATATCCGAGTGTTACAAGTTCGTTGAATGGAAGAGAGAAACGTTACTGAGAAACTCGTCCCTCGAAGAATTCAATGTTCGCCACTGGGCGGTGTCGTCGATCTTTCAGTAAGCCGGAAATGGTGGAGAAGCCGAGCGTGTGCACGCGCGCTCACGCACTCGCACGACCGTTGAATGGGCAAACACGCCGTGACGCGAGCATTCCATTAATCGGCGAGTCTTTCGAGCACGCACACGCGCAAAATTTCTCAAATAAAAAAATTTCTCCAAACTGCCCTTAAATGTTTAAATTATAAAACGGTGAGGAGACAAGAGACGCCGAAGGAAAGCAAAGGAAACGAAAAAAAAAAAAAGAAAAAAGAAAAAAATGTAACAAAAGTTATTGCCTTGAAAATGACGCAATAATGGCTTCGCTTTGAGAGCGGCAAAAGTCAACGTTGGGGCTCTTACAGTGAATTTCAGAAGCTAAATCCCGGCGTTGAATGCCTCGACACGTGTTTTATTCCCAGACAAACATTTTACGACGTCTGCGCTACGCCATGATGGCGCGTCAAATATCTTCTCGTCGGTTACAGCCGTGAATCTTTCTATTGAATACAACACGTTCGAAAGTACAATTTTTTTCTTTTTTACGCCTCTAGCAGAGCCTCGAAGTACCTTAAAAAGGCTTTGACATTTCGTCTCTAATTTTGACTCATTCTCAATTCTTTTATTTTCCTTTCACTTTCGCCTAGTTTGATACTCCGTCGAGATCTCAATGCGGCTTGATTTGAAAATCAAATTTATTCAGGACAAAGCCGTTTTCCTTCTGCCAGTCGTGTTGATGTAGGTCTGGAATGGAAACGTTTTTATTTCAGCTTGTCTAATTTTTTTTTTTTTTCATGTCGCATATTTTTATTTTATTTCCTGCTGGAATTACTTTATTTTCGTGTAGATTATGTCGCGCGAAAAAATTATAAGAGATGAGTATTTTAATTTTTTTGACTGAGAAATGTGTTTCAGAAAGAGTGACGAATATTTTCTCAAATTTATTTTGTTGAAACAAATTATTATTTTTATTATTATTATATATATGTATATTTTTTTTTTTTTTTTTTTTTTTCAAAAAGATAGTGTGGCCGTAAAATAAACCATAAACGTGTTCGCTGTTGGAAACTGTTCCAGAAAGATACGACGAACGGGCCAAGGACTCGAGAAAGGCGGAAGTGGCTTCCGGGCGATATGGCTGGTAAAGCCCGTGAGCATAAAGCCCGCTGATGAACGTTCCTCAAATCTAGTGCATCAACACAGTCTACATTGCATATATATATATATATATACACCTACGAATTTATAACGAATCATTAACATGCATATATATATATATATTTATGGTGCATTCCAATTCAACTAACTTGGTCATTGGCTGATCCTGAGGGGATCACCTCAGGATCAGTTGACGATTTTTTGTTGGGCATATTTTCTATTTCTTTTTTCTTTTTTATTAAAAAAAAAAAAAAAAATCTTTCCTCTAATTGTTGTTGTAATTGAAATGGCTTTTTTGTCAATTTTATTTTAATATTTGGCATTTTTTTTCACTCAGAATATAACATTTTTTTTTTTTCCACAAGAAACCATCAGTGAATTTTTTTTTTTCTACATTTGTGGAAATTTTTGTTTTTTTAAATTAAAAAAAAATAGAAATCATTCTCGGCTCACTCTTGAACTACAATGGAAATACTCACCAAGAGAGTTGACTTGGAAAATGTCCCGTATGCATGTTAATGATTCGTTATAAATTCGTAGGTAATTCAATATTGTGACTTGAAAATAATCCGAGTTGACGATCCTCGTTTGTAAATCACACGAGATTGTTTAGCGCAAAACTGGCCATAAGAAAAATGAAGAGCTGAACTACATTATGAAATAGAATTCATTCATTTGATTAAGTAATCGTATTCTTAATTGAGGAATTTTTTCATGACGTCATATAGTAGTAGTTTATTAATCGTTTTTTTTTATTATTTAATTATTCATTATTATTTTCTTTTTTTATGTCAGAAAAAAAATAAAATAAAATGGAACACCATTTTTTTTTTAATTTCAGAAATAAGAAACTTTTCTTTTTTTCTGAAATTAAGAAAAAAAAATGTTTTTTTTTAATTTCAAAAATAAGAAACTTTTCTTTTTTTGTGAAATTAAGAAAAAAAAATGTTTTTTTTTTATTTCAGAAATAAGAAACTTTTCTTTTTTTCTAAAATTAAGAAAAAAAAATGTTTTTTTTTTAATTTCAGAAATAAGAAACTTTTTTTATGCGATATTAAAATTTCACAAATTCCGAGCAAAATTTAATACAACTTTGCAAATAAATTTGAATATTTAGGATTTATGGACATAAATGTTTAGCTAGTGCCAAAAAGTTATCAAACTTTTGTGGTAACACGAAGAAGAGAGGACACGTGGCGTCGTGTTTCAGAGAGAGGGAAACACGCCGGAACGGAGAAATCCTCGGTTTCGTGAGCTGTGTTGGCCAGTGTAACTAGCAGTTCTAGCGGATGAGATACCCGAGTGAAGAAGAGACGAAATTATTAATCGTCGTGTCTCGTCGTCTCCAGCAAACACACGAGCACGAGGCACCAAACAGCGCCAAAACTACTTGTAGGACAAAATATATATATATATTGTCATACGTCTAAACGAATATTCCATGTCGCGAAAGTCGTGACTGTAATTGCGATTGGCCTCGAGGCCGGTGTCGTTAGACGCTTAGCAAAAGCCAACGTACGAGAACATTGGGTCGAGTACAAATGGACGAATAAATGGTCAATGCGTTATGTAGTGTTTTCTAGCATATTACAGAGTTCGAACTGTATTAGGTGGGGGAAAAAAGAGCCAATGAAAAATAAGGTCGACATACTTTTTTTTGTCGGGAAAAAAAGTTTGTCTGTTTTATTTTAAAAAATAAATAAAAAAAAAAAAAAAAGCGAAGAGACAAACTGAAATCTAAAATTCGCCAGTGTATTAAATTTATTATCCTAGGAATTTTTGTTTTTAGTGATATTAACAGTAATATTTTTTTTTGTCGAGATTATAAAAATAATAACTACAAGGTCTGGATAAAAATGGCTGTTCAAACAATATTTTGTACAAAAATCAAATTGATAGCAAAATTAAATTGGAATAAAAAATGTATGTTAGGTGTAGATGGGAAGATGTGAAAAAATAAGCGGATACGAAAGAAGCGGTGAAATAAAAAAAAAAAAAAACGAAAATAAAAATTAACGACAGTGCTTTTTAGTTCTCCAATATTATGGTATTTATTTTATTTATGGTAACACTCGCTATCGAGAAGTATGCGAACATAACGAAATACGGCTTTGGACGACTTAAAGTGTAACTGATAACGTGCGCAGCTGGGTCCGGTTGAGCGTTTCCGTTTCTTGCACCTGTGGTCGCGGCCATTACTGTAATTGATTTTCCTGTCAAGCTAATACGAACAAAGCAACAGGCTTCGGCTGACCCTTTTTTTTTTTTTTTTTTTTTCAAGATTACAGCTGTCTGGTGCAATATATGTAAATATTTCCAACAACTCCAATCACGTGTTTTATAGACAGCTCGGAATAAAGCCGACTAACAAAATATATTCCAGTATAAAAAAAGAGGCTTTGATTATATTTGTGTCTTTATTTGCACAAATTGTTATTTTTTTTTTGTAAAATTTGAAAATTTAAAAAAATTCTAAATCCTATAAATTGATTAAATCATTAAAATAATATTTAAAATTACTTTTTTAACTTTAATATTAAATCTATAAAATATACGTTTTTATTTTTTTATTTTTTTAACGTTTCTGACCATTTTTAGTATCCTGACATTAAAAGTTCGAGAAATGCCACGTTATTTTTTTTTTTTTTGTTGCTCTTCCTGAAATAGGACGTAGAATGAATATAACCTATAGATGGAAACGTGACGAAGACGATTTCTTTTTTTTTTTTTTTTTTTTTTTTACATATAGGGAACTGAGAGTTACAAAACGGATATAGAGTGCGGGTATAGAATAGAGTGCGACGGTTGTCGGCTTCGAGATATCGATCTTTCGGATTTGCCTCAGGTCGAATCAGTTTTACACACGTCATGGTGTGACCAAGCCAAGACTCTCCAAGTATGTTAATACCAAATGTGGAGCAGCAAAACACGTACATACAAGCCATACAAGTGGCCAAAACGGCACGACCAAACAGCAGATTTGTGACATTTATACTAAATTTAGGCGAAATCGATAAAGTTGTAAAGATTTTATAAAAATTTGTATTTTCGTAAATTTTTTTTTATGCTGTAACTTGAAAACGGTTCAAACTGATCTAAATTTTGTATACAAAATTAAAATAGAGTGTGTCAATATTTGATGCTACATTTAGCAAAAAAAAAAAAAAATGATAAAGTAGTTAAGATTTTATAGAAATTTCCATTTCATTTTTTTTTTTTGTTGATAATTATGTAACTCGAAAACGGTTCAAGCAGCTCATCCAAAATTTTCAACCTGAGTTTGGTGAGCATCCAACTAAAAGTTCATAATTCCAAAAATTTTATGCTGCAATTGTAATTTATTTCACGAATTTCTCCTTTACATCATTTTATTTGCAGTACGTGAATCGAAAGCACGAGCGCTGCACATTGTAATTTAGAAGAAAATACATATAAAAAATGTAATACAAAATATAAATAGTTTTTAATTTTTTTTTTTTTACAAAACTCCCTCTCGAAGGAAACCAAAATTGATCAACGTACTTCCTCATAGAGATAGCTTTGCAAAAAAAAAAAAAAAGCTTTGTCAAATATACAAAATAATGAGGAAGCAATTTGCAACGTTCTACTATGTAGCCTTTTTTTTAAATTATTTTTGATTCCGCATGTAACTTTATATATATATATATTTTTTATTATTTATTTATTTTCTATTGTATTTTTATATTTTTTTTTTTTTATTCCAGCGTATGACAATTGTCTGTTACATGTCCATCCTTCACCCCCAATTCCTTCCACCCCTCCCCGTATGTATATATGCAATGAATCCATAAAAATGAGATGAAGGCCATGTGGCATATTTCATGCACGCGGTAACAAAATGAGGGAAAAAAGACACATGAGCAGTCAAGGAGGAAACTAGGGAGAGAATATATATATATATATATGTATATGGTAGTGAGGCAGGCACGTCGAGCATTTCACTCTCGCTGCGAGATGCCTTCTTCTCGAGCCTCGAAGCGTAGCCAGAGATATATGTATGTGTATATGTGTAATACAGTCGAGCAGGCCGGGTGCGTCAGCACCTGTGCACTCTCGGTGTGTGACAACATAAATGGAAAAAAAAAAAAAAAAAAAGAAAAAGTTTTCTTATCACTTTTCAACGCCGACAAAAGTGCAGACAAAGTTAAGCCTACTGATGTTACGAAAGGTCCAAAAGCTTCTAGATATAGCCTAAAAATAAGTTACACTACCGACGTTGAATATTTGCAAACAATAATTAACAATCAGTGATAATGAGCGACCGATAAAAAGATGCATTTTTTTTTGTTTCGTTCCTCATCGAGATTAGAAACATTCCAACATTTTATTTCATAAAAATAATAATAATAAATAAGCAATTATTAAAAAAATAGATTTTGATAAAAAAGTCGAAATATTTGTGAGCAGAATTCTGATGAACGTTGAAACGTAAAAAAAAAGAAAAATGTCACTGTCGCTAGTTGCCCAAAAAAAAACTTTCATTAATAATCGGAAGTGAAATCGATATTTAATTGTAACTTAAGTAAATCCGGTTTTTCATATATGTGTATATTGCCAGTGGGGCGTTCTGGTTGTTCGCCAAGAGACCGGCTCACCGGGGGGCGACTCAAGTGAAACCGTTCTCGACTTTGAACGTTCTCTTTCACCCACATGGATTACATAATTAAAGACGAGAGAGAGATCGTGCGCAGGACGAGGAGAGAAGACGGTAGAGTGCGCACGCGCTCGCGCTATAACGCTACGTTGGTTGGTTATGAACCAGTCAGACAGCTTACAAGCTGCGCCAGTGGGCAGAGAAAAAGGTGTGTGTGTGTGTGTGTGTGTGTGTGTGTGTGTGTGTGTGTGTGTGTGTGTGTGTGTGTGTGTGTGTGTGTGTGTGTGTGTGTGTGTGTAAAGCCCAACCCGCTTAATACTCTCTTGGCTTTCCACAATAAGACGATACTCTCATGGAGAACACACCGCCGAGAGAGTATAACTCATTTCACTTTCTCGCTCTCGCACTTCCGGTTGGGCTTTGTATAATCGTTACACAATCATCGACATTTACCTCAAGGGGCTTACTTACAAGTCTGTCGATAGTTCTTGTTCACTCGTTACGTCTCGCTTTATTTGCCTCGCGTTGCCATTTTCTTTGTTTATTTATGCGATTCCCCGATAATTAGGTCAGTGGAATGTACTTTTTTTTTTTTTTTTAAACTCTTTTCTAGAAGAAAAGAAAAGAGTAAGCTTTTGGGCAAAAATTTCACATTACAAAGAAAGTACAAAAGAATTTTTAAAAATCAGTCTTTAAAAATGATAAAACATAAGAGAAATAATAATAATATTCAAAATAGAAACAATAAGAAAATTAAACTTAAAAATAAAAAATATACGCCAGTTCATATACAAAATGAGAAAAAAAAAAAAAAAAAAAAAAAACCCAGAAAATTCACAAAAATGGGAATCAAAATAGGGAAAATAAAAATAAAAATAAAACGCAATTAATGTTCGAACTAACAATAACTTACAAAAAAAAATAATAATAATAATACAGGATAACTTCAAATAACCGCAAATGAAGAATAGTGACAATTATGAGAGCAAAATTCTCAGCGATCCTCAGAGACAAAAGACAAGAAAAAAAATTCTTTTTTGAAAACGATCTCAGAGAGAGAGAGAGAGATAGAGAGAAAGATCCAATGGACCATCTGGCATCTTGTCTGCGATGTATCGTGACGGTTGACTGACTAGCTCGATGAGTAACGACTGCTTCCAAGGTGGTCCACGCGTGTGTCTCTTCTCTCGCTCGGTTATTCAGGCTAAATCGATTATATGGGGTGATTCACGTAGTGAACACGCTGGGAATCATGCGGAATACCCCGAATACGCGTTCACCTCAAGGTTCCATCACGATGACACCAACGACGGTAACAAAGAATAGAAACACATCGTTTCCAAGAATTCCAAGTTCAGAAGAATGAGCTACGAATTCATGACGAGGGAGGGGGGGGGGGGGGGGGAGAGCTATGTCTTCGTGAATTTTTTTCGAGATTCTTATGTCAACATACTTAAAATAGTCTAAAACATCGAAAAATGCCATTTTTAACCGGCCTCCGGATGTGTGTTTGCGTGTCGAAAAGGATGTTAAGAGGATAACTGCTGCAACTTTAGTACCGCAAAGGACTACCTGAGTTAGTGCTCGGAGCCCTCATGAGCTTCCTAAGTATCCCGATAGTCAAATGTAGATGCATATATCGATACATTCAAGCCATGCGAATGCTTGTAAGTACCTAAAGCGCGCTATTAATTGCGGTCATGCAACCGCGAGAGAGGGGAGGGTGGGGGGGGGGGGGGGGGGGGTGTGAGGCGTCGAGCGTCTTCTCCAAGAGCACGACCGTATTTAATCGTGAGGCAGCGGTGACGCGATGCCTCCAAGTAGGTACTCGTATCTACCGCCTCGATTCATTCGACTTAATAGGCTTTCACTTCTCTCTCTCTCTCTCTCTCTCTCTCTCACTCTGTCAGTCTCAACCGCTCAGTTTCTATGTATATATATGTGTGTATATATATATACAAAGACCCCCCTGACAATATTATCGATCATTAGATCAATTTGATAAACGTTAAAATTGAAGACGACCTTTATAAAATGCGTCAGAGGTTGGATAAATGTGACTGAAAGATTTATGACTTAAAAGTCGAAAAAAAAAAGAAAAGTATGTCAAAAGAGTCATCGTCAAAAAAGAAGGAAACTTAAAACGAATTTTGGAGTGGTAAATTATTAAACTTGCTATTATTTTTTCTCACTATTTATTTATTTATTTTGTAAATGTTTATCAAAGTGATTAATGCTTTGAGTATTTTTTTTTAGACAATCTACTTTCTATATATATATATACCAGGGATAATCGAATAAAAAAAATATATATATATTTTATTCGATTAAATCGAATATTAAATAAATTAAATTAAATTAAATATATATATATATATATATATTTTATTCGATTATCCCTGGCAAAAATTCAGCGTCCATTTTAACGAGCCGATTAAAATAGAAAATAGGACAATGACCTTGTAATGTAATTCTATCTTGAAAAGCGCTTCCTTCGTCGTTTTGTGTTGGTTCGAGACTCGCGACGCTTCAACATCAAAATTTTAATAAGGCAGCGATAAAGTTTAGAAATTCAATCAAAACTCTCTCTCTCTCTCTCTCTCTCTCTCTCTCTCTCGAAGGGGAGTGGGAGGTGGTGTGAGAAATGTGTTCTATTTGTGAAGGAATATCAGTTCACCGAACTGTCGGACGACCTTGAGATGTCATGTCTCACTTAAAAGCTTCTTTCACCGTTAGCACTGAGAGAGAGAGAGACTCTCCTCTCGCTTCACGAAGCGAAAAATACATTTTTTATTTTTTTATTACATAATTTATCATTTTTTTTTTCACGAAAAATATATTTTTACTTAACCATTGAAATCTACGACCTTGAAAGATGAAAAAAAAAAAAAAAAAAATTTCCAAGACAAAATATTGTCGGTTAAATATTTATCGGCTCTCGTGGTAGAGTCAACTTGTTGCTCTCCTTCCTTCTTCTCGTTGCAGCAGTGAAGTAAAAAAAAGAAAAAAAAATAATACCAAAATTTGACGCACATATAGTCGGTTAAACGCGACAGCTAAGAGACCGTGAATACTAGGCACCTGTGTGCAAAAAAGCACTCTGTTCCACGCGCTCGCGTATCGTTTGGGTAATTAAAGCCGTCACTGATGCTGGTAGCAAGCGCGGCCGTTGCCACCAAGCAGCAGCAGCAGCAGCAACAGCTCTCTGACTATTAAACAGCATTCAATTATCCTCCCCCCCCCCCCCCCCCCTCATCAGTGAAGCTTCGAAATATCGGCGAGAGGGATTTCTCTCATAAGCACGAATTTACGCCGACTTTAATTGCTGATTAATCCATCGATCAGTTACTTCATTTGTCACTATATATATATATATATGTATATATATACATTAGTAAACTATAGAGAAGAGTGCAAGACAGCAGAGGCTTTTATAAAAAAAAAAAAAAAAAATAGGGACAAAGCAAATTAACGTATCGGATTGTTGAACAAATTTTTAAAAGTTTGGGAAGAACCGGTGTGGATCGACTTCGTCGCATGTCGTCCTTTTGCCATTGCCCGTTTTTCATTGACGCCGCTTTTTCATATTTTACGTTCGATCAATCGAACGGTGCTTTGCCAAAACAAACTGTGCAGTTTGTTGCAGAGCGACTGATAAAGAACAACAAATTCAACCTGTGTGATCAGAAATTACAGAGAGTGTCTCATCTATGATTCACTGAACATGCTGGATACTATATAATTTACAAAGTAAAAATATGTATTTTTTGTTTTTTTAAGTAAAATTGATACTAAATACTTTTTCGAGAAGTTATTATTATAATTATTGGGTGAATGAAAAGCTAGCAGAATGGTACTAAATACTAATTTCAGATGATCCGACTTTACCGGTACGTTATTATTATGATTGCAATTGAAAGTGAAAAAAATAAAAATGATTTTTTTTTTTTCAGATAATTTAGTTTTATCAATGCTTTATTATCTATTTTTGCCTGTAATGCTAGTTATTATCCTAATACTAAAAATATATCAACAGCAATATTTTTTTCTTGCAATTTTTTCTTTAAAAAAAAATTGTAAAATTTTATTGAAAAAAATGTATATCGTGGTTATAAAAGTGCAAAAAAGCTAGGCAGAGAGGTACTGGCTAATTCTCCGTGTCCTACAGTGGCAGCTGCCTCCGGGACGAAGAGGAAAAAAAAAAGAAAGAAGAAAAAAAAAATGAATGAACCGACCCGTCTGGTCTGACCTGCTGCTTATGCCCAGGCCCTTTGGCGCTATATAACTAACCCACCCGGCCATCCTTCGAGGAAACCCATACACAAGCGTGGCAAAACTAGCTGGTGGTACGACCGTTGAAACACAATGTTAAATATTCTTTGAATCCTGGAATTTTCGCTCAGTAAAATATCCGAATTTCTATTGTGAATACAAAATATATATATATATATATATATATATATATATAGAGTGAAAAATCTTAGAGATGCCCAATATTTTCTATAGAACTTACACAGACAAACATTTAACATTTTTCTTTTCATTCGTTCTGTAAGTTTTGCAGGCGTACTTTTTTTTTTACCCTCTAATAACTACTGATGGCTTTGTTAAATTTTGACTGCAATATGAAATTAATTTACAGCCTATTTTTTCTGATAATAATAATTATTATTATTATTATTATTTTGTTATTATAGCCACATTTCTATTGATAAAATAAAAAATAATTATTATTATAATCATTGTGATTAATAATAATCATTATTACCCGATAATATTAATAATAATAATTATTATTATTTTGTCATTTGCCATATTTCTATTGATAAAATAAAAAATGTACGTCGAGAAACTGGTAGAAGTGTCGTTCACATCTTTCGCAGTTTGACACGAGACTCGTTGACCTTTTTCTGTTAATTCGCTTTCATCAGTCATTCGAAATACACTTTATTCTATATGGACGTCGAGTTGTCGTGAATTCCGATGAAACCGAGAGAGATACGTGATTCAAAGCCAAGATAACGTATAAAATTGTAACAAGGCAGAAAGCCTCGAATTTTAACGCTGCGTAATATAAAACAGCCTATAGGTTCCTTATTTCATTTTTTTTTAATCATGAAAGTGGTTTTTCATGATTTTTGTCCTGAATTCCTTTCATATCGCAAAGTACAATGGATTTTTTTTTTTTTGAGGAAAAAAAAAAGTTTATCCGCATTGCTGAAATGTAAACCAACGAAATCATTTGTATTTTTTTTTTTTAACTGCGAAATTTTTATATATATGAATTTAAAAAAAAAAATCCCTCAATATTGACAAATCTATCAATAAATCGAAGCAAACGCTGAAAAACCTACAAAATTTCAAGTTTATTCAACTTTTTTAAATCACGAAAGTAGTTTCTAATTATTTTTATCCCGATTCGCTTTTATGTAAAATAAAACAATTTTTTTTTTTCGAAATCTTCGTATTTTTTTTAAACTACAAATAAGTTTGTATACAAATTAAAAAAAAAAAAATCTATCAATAAATCAAACCAAATGCGTAAATCTACAAAATTCTAAAGTCACTCTCCATTTTTAGTCAATAAACCTATGACCTTGTCTTTTCACTCGCTTCAATTCGCACGATTCATCGTATCTGCGCATAAAAACTCGTAAACATCGAATCGTGTGAATTCCGTTAGAATCGAGATATCACAGAGAAACTACAGATTCGTAAAGCGAGACGCAAGCGCGCGCCGGTAAGAAAGAAGAAGCTTTTAGCTCCGAGCAGCGAAGCACGTGGCTCAACAAAGAACGTAGAAAAAAAAAAATATATATATAGCTACAAAAATAAAAAAAAAAAAATCTAACATCCAAAGTGACTCACCGTATGTACGAGAATAATCCGCAGTTACTCGCAAAAATCCTCCTTCAAACTCGTCGTTCAACGTTGCACATGTCACACAAAGAGAGTCGTCGGGGCGACTTTTGGCGAGAAAATGATGAGAAATCCTTTCTTTCTTTTTTTTTTGTTGTTGCCCGAAAGAAAACACACACACACGTAGACAAACACACACACACAGTTTTGCAGTAAAAATAAAACAAACAGAAGAAAACTCAACTTAAAGGCCTTCGATTTATGTTCCTTTATCTCTCGATTTTTAACTTCCACGCTTTGCGATTATCTCTCTCTCTCTCTCTCTCTCTCTCTCTCTCTCTCTCTCTCTCTCGATAGGTTAGGTCGCCGGGTGTGTATATCGATACTAAACAGGCGTCGCAAACCACGTCGCTTCGCCGGTGAGTTAAAAATATATATATATATTCAATATATATATATATATATATATATGTGTATATCTGTTCCGAAAACTTTCGAGTTCTCTTCGATGAAAATGACAACTGATGACAATCTCACGTGTCAAACTTCCACGCAAAACTTTTTCGGGTTAAAAGTGAAAAAAAAAAAAGAAAAAGAAAGAAAACACTTTCAGTGAAGCAGAAGAACTTTCGGGTGTCTAAAAGCGCGTCACTTGTTATGTTGCCGATAAGAAAAAAAAAAAGGAGAAAAAAAATGAGGAAAAACGAAACAGGCGAGAGACAAACAAAATGACAGTAGAAATAAACTTCGAACACACACTATTTTTTTACTTTCGTCGATTTCGCGGATTTTGGTGATTCCGAACTTTCGGTTTCTACAGCCCAGTTTTTTTTTATTTTTTTTTATTGGCTCGTCACGATTTTAACGAAGCTTTTTTTTGAGTGCAGATAGAACGAGTTTTTTTAGAGGTATTAATAATATTTTCCGAAGGGTTTGTCGCTGCTGCTGCTGCTGCTGCTGTTGCTTCTATTTCTTCGTTCTTATAAGAGCTTAAGAAAGAGTATGTGTCCCCTCTCTCCTTTCCTTTGTTCCTTCGCCGCTTCACGACTCG
Source organism: Perithous albicinctus (assembly GCA_964016905.1). NCBI lineage: Eukaryota > Metazoa > Arthropoda > Insecta > Hymenoptera > Ichneumonidae > Perithous > Perithous albicinctus. The sequence continues at coordinate 20,742,183 of OZ024693.1, read as the reverse complement.
GCTCTACGTGACTGACCGCTTCCTCTCGGGGGGAGCGCGTTGCGATTCACCGGTGTGTGTTGTGTCTCGTTTCGCGCATACGCACGACCGGACAACTGCCAAAAGGGACGTAAACGAACGTTGAGAATATAGTTAATAAGGATGATGATGATGAAGAAGAAGAAGAAGAAGAAGTAGAAGAAGAAGAGGAGGAAGAAGAAGGTGGCAAAGCTATAGTTATAGACGCCGGGCTTCTTCTTCGTGTATCCTTTGTTTGATTGGACGAGTCTGATTTTGTTGTTTTTTTATGTGTGTGTGTGTGGTTTTTTTTTTTTTTTTTTCACTCTCGTTTGATAATACAAATGTTTTTTTTCTCTTCGTTGTTTCCTTCGGCTTTCGACACTTTTTGTTTAAATTGCAGTCTTTCGATCTTCTTTCAGTGTTCTTCGTTTGTTCTTCTACTTTCTTTATTTCTTTTACAACAACGTTCTTGTTTTGTGTCTTTATCTTATTTTATTTTATTTATTTATTTTTTTTTTGTTCTTCCTTTCTCACATTCGCTCTCGTCGCGCACTTGACGTCACGCTCGTGCGAACAGTCGCGCGGTCTGTTGGTAACTGAAGAGTGCGCCGCATTCAGCGTCCCGACGTCGGCGTCCCCTTCGCGCGTTCGTCTCTCTGCAGGCGCGCACGCCGCCGGTACTCTTCGAGGAGTGGGGGAACGAACAGCGGTCCCTGGTGGTTTGGTGCTGCTGCTGCTGCTGCTGCTAGCTGCTGGCTGCTGGCTGCTTCTGCTGCTTGCTTCGTATACACTGTTCGCATGGATAGACACACTGTAGTTCCAGAGTTCAGGCAAAATTACGTTCACTGTTTACGAAAAAATAAATCGTAAATTTTTCTATACCAAGAAATATTAAGGTTATCAATTGAGTGTATGACGTGAATTTAGATACACTGCATAATAATATTAATAAACGGATATTGCATTCTATAAATTTATAATAGAATTAGTGTTAAGTTATGTATATATATATATAGATATTAAAAAAAATATATTGATTTTCAGATTTTTATGGAAATAGACGTTTTGAGGGTTCTGGATTCCAGAAAAAAAATTCGATTCATATAAAAAATTCAAAAAATCTGGTGTATTCATTTATTTATATTTGTCTGTCTGTCTGTCTGTCTGGAAGCGCAATAACTTTTTTAGAAATTTGTGGATCGTGGTGAAATTTTTTGTGTGACTTCTATGTACAAAATGTAGTTTTGGTATTGAAATTCAATTCAAAATCTTCACTCCTTCTGACACTTTACCTGAAACATGTAAAAAAAATAGATTTTTTTATCGAATTTTTTTAGATTCCTTAGATTAGGTTTCCGAACCCAGATATTTCTAAAAATCAGTGAGATTTGAGTATTTTTTGTATATTTTTTAAATAATCAAATCCTTCAGGAAATTTTGTATTTGTCTTAAGTAACAACAGCTCGAAAACTGTAAATTAAAGAAACTTGTTTCCGATTTTAAGGAAATTTCTCACAATTAAATAATGCATATTTTTAACAAAAAAAAAAAGTTTAAAAATTCGACAAAAACAACTGAACTGATAACGATATATATTTTTTTTTGTAAAAAATAAAAATATATTGCCAATCCGAAAAAAAAACTCTTTTGTCTAAAAATAAAAAGCTTAACAAAGTAATTTTAATGCCATTTTTGTGAAACTATAAATTCACAAAAAAAAAAAAGTTTAAAAATTCGACAAAAACAACTGAACTGATAACGATATATATTTTTTTTTTGTAAAAAATAAAAATATATTGCCAATCCAAAAAAAAACTGTTTTATCTAAAAAAAAAAAGCTTAACAAATTAATTTTAATGCCATTTTTGTCAAACTATAAATTCACAAAAAAAAAAAAAGTCAATTGATATGTAATATTGAATACCTTTATACTGTAAAAATATATTTTTTAAATCAGCGTGTAGTGTTATTGTTTAATCGTCATTAAAACTATTGAATAAAATATAGAATTTGAGTTCCTGAAAAAAAAAGAAAAAAAAAAAAATCATCAAATTAGTGACTTATGTCAGAAAAGTTTCATTCAGACACGAGTTGCTTGGCTGGAGCCCCGCCTGTAGATATTACCGAGCAAAGAGACAGACGGTACGAGAGCGCGAGAGCTAAAGAACCGCGCCGTATGTGAAGTTGAATAAAGGGGAAATCGGTCTCTCTCGCAGCGTGTAATATCTCGAGGCCACTGCTCGAGACGCCGCTGGTTTTTCGCTTATGGATCGTGTGGCCTGCTGCCGGGGTTGCCGTTTCAAGGGCCAGCCGGTCGCTCCGCTTGGCCGTTCGTTCGGTTTCTATCTCTTTCTCTCTCTCTCTCTCTCTCTCTCTCTCATTCTCTCTTTCACTCGAGGCGCGTTGTGCGTCGAGAGGGGCGAAGCTTGGTTCTTGCGGAGCGACCGAGGGGAAAAAAGTCCCCGGCGTCCCTTTTGCTCGCAGCACATTGCCGCCCTATAAGCAGCCATTGGGACGCCAAACTGTTGAGCAAAGCTAAAACTAAAATTAAAAAAAAAAAAAAAAAAAAAAAAAAAAGAATTCATGACGCTCCACTCTCGACTGGAACAAATATTATATATTCCACGAGAGAGAGAAACAAAAAAAAAAAAAAAAAAAAAAAAATGAAGGGGAGTCGAGAGTCTGAATGAATTCGCCCGTACGTGTGTGATTATAATGCGGAATATGAGATATCATAGAGAAAAAAAAAATCTTTTAAACGTACTTACCAAAAAAAAAAAAAAAGCCCCACTTTTTGTTTGGTAGTATGAAACATATGTCTTTGATATATTTTGGATATTATTTTGTGTATACCTTAGCAGTATATTTAACAGAATTTGTTATTGAAAAATATATTTCACAAAATGTGTTTTAAAATATATTTGAAACATTTTTTTTTTTAAATTTTAAGCATTGTTTTATTAAAGAGCTATTTTATCGGTATTGTGAATAAAAAAAAAAAAGGCCGACCGAGTTTCATGAGAATGTAGGCACAGATACGAGAACTGTTCGAGGACAATAAAAATAATTTAAAAAAAAAAGAAAAAAAAATCGTCGCAAAGCCGAGGCTCGATATCGGTGCATACTGCCGGCTGTCGTATTAGCAACGAGTCGTACGCGCAGGCCAGACGGACCGGCAAAGGAAACTCGCGCCAAACCGCAGACCCGCAGCTCTCCTTACTTTTTATCGCTTTTATTACTATCGTGTCCTTTATTTTTTTCTCTCTCTCAAGCAGCAAAACGTACATTAATCCTATACTTTTCTAACCCGTATACATATATATTAAAGTGGCCATGAACGTTATTGAAATTTAGTTTCGAAATTCTATACATTACATATTAAAAAAAAAACGAAGTTAATATCGCGTCGATATTAACCTTTTTTTTTTTAACCCACTCGAAGATATTAATTAATTTAACAACGATAAATCACTTTACGAACTGCTGTGAGAAAAATGCAGCCAAAAATCGAATGCATTTTATTATTATTATTATTATTATTATTATTATTATTGATTTATTAGATAACTTTTTAAAAAATGAGTGATTCTTCATTTTTGGTATCGATTTAAATATTGCAGAATTTACATGCACATTGTCAAGATCGAATATTTAATTTTTCTTTTTTTTTTTTTATTACCTGCTTTTTATTCCCAGGGATTAATAGCAAGACAGAGTGGGAACTCCGATATCAGGTATAACCATTTCCGACCCGGTGTGGGGAAGAGGAAGCCACAAAAAAAAAAAAAGTCTGAAATTCCGTAGGCACGGTGGGAAGATCGAGATGGTAGCCCTTCGGTGGAGAGACAGCAAAAAAAAAAAAAAGAACGAGGCAAAAAATGTAAAGGGAGAAGAAAGCAAGAACTTGTAATGCAACGAGGATAGGTGAGGAGCTGCTTCCGCCAGGAAGGGTGAGGGAAAATGATCGCCATCGGTTTACCTTGGGGAGGGAAAGGGAGGGGGGGGGCTAAGACTATTCGTAAAAAAGGGTTCTCGCTTTTCCTAACTCTCATGAAGTCTCTGCGGTTTGACTAACAGGACCACGTTTGTGAGTTGCTCCCTTAATGAAGGCTCGTTCATTTTTTTTTTCTTCAACGGTCTTCGACCCTTCGATCACACCCTCTGCTATTTCCTTTTCCCTGGAGTCCATTTCTCAAATTAAGCTTATTTGCTCGCTAGCACTTTTTGCACTCAGCAATTTTACTCTCTTTTCCTGTGTGTAATTACGCGATAGAATTGTGCTGTAAATTAGTATAAGAAATAAAATGCAATTGTACAAAAAATGCTTTTTTTTTTAGAAATGTTGGACTAAAAAATTGTTTTTTGAGGGAGGCAGAAAATAATCGTAAGCATCATTGAAAAACTGTACTTTTTATTGAAGGTTGAATCAATAAATTTGTCATTTTAACTACAGAAGAGAATTTCACAATTCTTTTACTTATTTCGGATATTTTTGTATTCGACATTTTTCAGTTTTGAATTTTAAATTCTTTTCTATTCATTTTTTTTTTCAGCTTCGAAATTAATTGGCTAATATTTGAGCATTTACTTTTTTTTAATGAAAATATTGGAAAACATTACGAAATGTTTGGTAGCAAAAAAAAGGAATTGGTAATTCCCGATTTAAGATTATTATATAGAACTTTTTTTCTTTTTTTTTTCAAATAATATTAGCAAAATTTACAAAATTTACAAAATTTACAAAATTTACAAAATTTACAAAATTTACAAAATTTACAAAATTTACAAAATTTACAAAATTTACAAAATTTACAAAATTTACAAAATTTACAAAATTTACAAAATTTACAAAATTTACAAAATTTACAAAATTTACAAAATTTACAAAATTTACAAAATTTACAAAATTTACAAAATTTACAAAATTTACAAAATTTACAAAATTTACAAAATTTACAAAATTTACAAAATTTACAAAATTTACAAAATTTACAAAATTTACAAAATTTACAAAATTTACAAAATTTACAAAATTTACAAAATTTACAAAATTTACAAAATTTACAAAATTTACAAAATTTACAAAATTTACAAAATTTACAAAATTTACAAAATTTATTTTTATCTACATCTGAAGTATCCATATACCGATATTGGTAGTGAAAAAAAAATGGCTTATTGAACGTAAAAAAAAATGTCTTTCATTCTATGAAAAATTTACATTTTATTGAAGGATGAATCAATAAATTTGTCATTTTAACTACAGAAGAGAATTTCACAATTCTTTTACTTATTTCGGATATTTTTGTATTCGACATTTTTCAGTTTTGAATTTTAAATTCTTTTTTATTCATTTTTTTTTTCAGCTTCGAAATTAATTGCCTAATATTTGGGCATTTATTTTTTTTAATGAGAACATTGCAAAACATTACCAAATATTTGGTAGCAAAAAAAAGAAATTTGCAATTCCCGATTTAAGATTATATAGAACTTTTTTTTTTTTTTTCAAATAATAGCACTGCTCTCAGTGAAATATCAGTCTTTGATAATAAATAGAAATCATTATCGAAGATTCATCGCAAAAAGAATTTTTGAAAAATGATTTACTTCTTTTTTTTTTACCCCTGAATTTTTGGAGCAGAGACGAAGGAGCCATGTTCGTGTATTTTGACGTAAGGAAAAGTTCTTTAGTTTGCCATCAAGATCCTTTTTATATACACAACCCTGAGAGAATGGTAAGAAAGGGGGAATGCCGGTCGATATATGAGAAAGCTTGGGGAAGAGATATCTCTATCTCCAAGTGCGAGCACAAGAGTATGTGACAACGTCGAACACATCCCCGTCGGGGTTCTACTCTCGTGTGGCACTCCGAAGGATGACCGGAATAAAAAGCAAGTTTGTGGGACGGTCGAACGCGAACGAGAGATCTGCTATGCCACCGAGAGAGGTCCGCCGACCCCTCCGGTGTGGACTCCCACGTTCCCAACGAAACGAACAAGGGATCTCGGAGAGCAGGCGGTGTGTATGAGTTTCACTTCGCCCTTCTTGATCGACCAGTGTCGCACCATCCCACTGGTCGAACGATCGGAAATGGCCGGCAGGGAACACACAACCAGAGAGAGAGAGAGAGAGAGAGAGAAAGAGAGGAGAGACGACGAAGAGTCGATGGGTGAGAGCCATTCGTGGCTGGAGCCTCTTGTCGAACCTCTATCCGCACCCTCCTATATATTCCTGACAAACCCCTCTTTCCCGTCACTGAAACTCGTCGATGCCATGACGACCCACACGACGAGCAAAACCAACCACCGACATTTTCTCTCACTCTCTCTCTCTCTCTCTTTTTTTTTATTGTGTGAAATTAACCCTCTTGGAAATTTCCAGCAAACGTTGCGTGCAACGAATCGCTTTGAAATATCGACTCTTTTTCGTCTCAGTCAGAACAATCGATGGTTACTCTTTACTTCTGTTTTTTTTTTTTTTTTTTTTAATTACACAGTATGAAATAAAGAAAAAGTTGCAAGGTAGAACTTTGGAAGGAATCTCACATTGCTTCGTCATTTATTTTGATTTTTCACAAAGCTATCTCTATGAGGAAGCTTATTTATCAATTGTTTATCGATTTTGAGTGAAATTTTGATTGAGTGGAATTTCGCAAAAAAAATGCATGTTGATTTAACAGAATTTCAGCAGAAGGATTTTTGTTCTGTTAAACACTCGAAAAGTAACACGAAGATTGTGCGAATTTGTCGGAATTAGAGTAACAAAAATTTTGGAAAAATGTGTAGATTTTTGTTATATTTTATATTTAAAAAAAAAGTGCGTTTAATTACTATTCCAAGACGTTTTGGATATTATGAAGAAAATTCTATTATCGTCTATATAGTCTGTATATCAAGTAAATCCAAAGATTCTTGCACTACTTTCAAACCAACTCTACCCCCGGCGAACTTTTTTCTCCCAACAGACTTTTATACATATTTTTTTGTTTTTTTTTTTTTCAGAGTACTTCCTCCACGGATCTCATCTTCTTTTCTTATAACCCGTAACACTTAATTTGTATTCCTCGGCTTTCCTTCCAAGCTCGAGGCTAAGAGGATGCAAAGTTAATTTCATTTCCGTGAAAGGAGCTCTCTCTCTCTCTCTCTCAGCCATTGAATATACCTTCCTGGTTTATATATGTGTAAAACTGTCTTTACGATACTGAGAGCAACTATTTTTTTTTTTTTTTCTTTTTTTTTCTCTGTAATATCAAGAATATACCATGAGAACAATGAATGACTGGGATTAAATTATTTTTCTTCCACAGACAATCTTAGTTACAATAAACACAAGATAAAAAAAAAAAAAAAGGTATCTCAGAATAAAACCCATTTTCTCACCCTTCAAAACTTCATTTCAGCCATTTACAAGCTCCAATTGTATTTTTGCTTGGCCAACAATGAAAAATCTCTGCAGGCCATTCCAACCATTTTCATCACAGAGAGAACATATTTAATTCACAGGCAATTTTCAGGACCTCTACTCGGCAAGTCTCAATGGAAGGTCCTCAAAAAAAAAAAGGGAGACAAGGAAGCGAAAGGGAATCAAGAGAATTCTCGATTTACTTAATTCTTCATCTTTTCTTTTTTTTTTCTTTCTTCCCAAGCAAATGATAGCGTTAGAATCACTCCCGAGAGTATATATCCAAGTTTTTTATTTCTCTCGTTTGTTTGTTTGTTTCGCACAAATGGGATGAGTATGAAGAAGAAGAGAAGGGAAAAAGTTTAGCTTCTGGTTGAAAGGCTTTTGTACACCAGTCGCTTCTGTTATACAAGCAGTATATGTTACACTCTTAAACTACGTTGTAGTCTTCCAAGCTAGTACTTTCTTCTCTTCTCCATACTCGATGGTCATGCATGTCTGTCATTCTTGCACTTTTACGCATAGATCGTTTTGCGAGCTATACGGATGCAACTCGCCCCGGTTACGTACTATTTCTCTCCCTTTCTCGGCTCGGGCCCGCTTGCCATCCTACAAGCGCACCAGTCACGTTTCGTTGTAACGTGGGAGAGAAACGTGCCGTTCTCTAAGTTACGTGTACCTCGACGTTATACCTCGGACAGGCCTGGAAGAGCCGAGCGTACGAGTAAACGAAGAACAACGTCGCAACGGGTTGGCCACCCGACCACTCTGGCTGACCGCTCGAGTCCCGGCTTCGAACCCTAGCCCTCATTCTTCTCTTTTACCATCTCGGACTCACTTTGTCCCGATATTTATTGTTTTACTCATCACATTGTTTATTCTTTCGTGGAATTATATACCTCCTTCTTTACACGGTTATTTACAAATAATTGTACTTATTTTTAATTGCAAATGTTTCTTTATATCATAAAAATGTCTCGCCACCGCCGCTGCTGTCTATGGCAATCGAACTGGTCGGGGTCAAATGACACACCGAGAACCAGACTTTTCGATGTTACGAAATTTACGAAATCTGCGAAATTTATGAAATTTACAAAATTTATGAAATTTATGAAATTTATGAAATTTATGAAATTTATGAAATTTATGAAATTTATGAAATTTATGAAATTTATGAAATTTATGAAATTTATGAAATTTACGAAATTTATGAAATTTATGAAATTTATGAAATTTATGAAATTTATGAAATTTATGAAATTTATGAAATTTATGAAATTTATGAAATTTATGAAATTTACGAAATTTACGAAATTTATGAAATTTACGAAATTTATGAAATTTACGAAATTTATGAAATTTACGAAATTTATGAAATTTATGAAATTTACGAAATTTATGAAATTTACGAAATTTAGGAAATTTACGAAATTTACGAAATTTACGAAATTTACGAAATTTACGAAATTTACGAAATTTACGAAATTTACGAAATTTACAAAATTTATGAAATTTACAAAATTTATGAAATTTACAAAATTTATGAAATTTACAAAATTTATGAAATTTACAAAATTTACGAAATTTACGAAATTTACGAAATTTACAAAATTTACGAAATTTACGAAATTTATGAAATTTATGAAATTTACGAAATTTATGAAATTTACGAAATTTACGAAATTTACGAAATTTACGAAATTTACGAAATTTACGAAATTTACGAAATTTACGAAATTTACGAAATTTATGAAATTTACAAAATTTATGAAATTTACAAAATTTACGAAATTTACGAAATTTACGAAATTTACGAAATTTACGAAATTTACGAAATTTACGAAATTTACGAAATTTACAAAATTTACAAAATTTATGAATTCATGAAATATACAAAATTTACAAAATTTATGAATTCATGAAGTTTACAAAATTTACAAAATTTACAAAATTTTTCTAAAAAAAAAATTTTTCTAAAAAAAAAATTTCTTTCATTCTATGACATATATTTTATAAACATAAAAAAAAATTGTCAATTCGCGAACAAAATCTTGGTTGAGCAGTTATTTCATCTTCTTGGAATTGTCAATGTATGGATTTTAAACAAAGTGTGATTACCGCTCGACGCATCTTTTTTTTTTACCGATTCAGACTCTTGACGACGGTACAATGAAAGTTTCAATTAACCAGTCTGAAATCGTCGTCGGGAAAATCACTTTATTATCCGATTAAAAATCCGTTTTGCGTCGTTATATTTCACTCTGATGATGACTCGTACCCGACGACACACGACAATTAATGTCTACGTATATGCGTCGTGTATAAACGAATGGGTTTGAGAGTTGTGCATGAAATGTGCATTGAAGGGCAATTAAGACCGAGTTATCAACGTTATAACGCGACTCGCTCGATATTCCGAGAGAACGCGGTGTGTGTGTGTGTGTGTGTGTGTGTGTGTGAACGAATCGCGAAGCGCCACAGCTGACGGAAAATATGAAATTTCCTGTGTGCTCTGAACAGAGAAGAAAAGTCTTTTGCTCTCGCTGCTCCGGAGGGGTATAAATTCAGCGTTGTACCACCTACATTGTGCGACGCAGAATAGGAGATTTAATTATAAATTACAATAATTAGTATGTTTGACGGCGTCGAATTGTCTTTGGCTTGTTGAACATGAGACATTTCGTAATTAGCTGTGGTGGCGTAGCCTTCGTCGCTAAACTATTTAATTTCTTTTAGTGAGTTTAAAAAAAAAAGAAAAAAAAAAAAAAAAACAAAGGTATTATAGCATTTCGTAACTAAATTTCAATTAACTTCATGGCTACTTAAGAGTTCACACTGTCATTAATCCTTGAGAATAACAAGCAGGTAAAACAAGTATAAAAAATTAAATATTTTATTTCTCAATACTGTGCATTTTTCTGTTTTTCTTCCACAAACAGTCTTGTAAATTCTGGAAAATTTTAATACCAAATATATAACAAATAATATTAAATTAAAGCTTCAAGATTGAGATTTAAATTATAAGCAAAAAAAAAGTTCATTTACAAGCAGAAAAAAATATTTAGGATTCAGTTTACAGAATAGCGCAAATTTTGAGAGTGTTAAGGTTCATTTATTATTTATTGGAAGTAAAAAAAAAATAATTTTTAAAATTACAAAAAAAGGAAAAGAAAATGATCCTCGTATGTGACTGGAAACGTTGTGTCGTCAACTAGAGCTCTGTAAATCCTCAACGAAATTGTGCTGTGTTGAGCAAGGGCTAGTGGAGCCACTCGCAGCCACCACTCGACTCCATCCCGTATTCATTGAACCCGGTCGTTTTTTTTTCTCTCTCTCTCTCTTTCATCCTCTTGCCGAAGCTGCACTGAGAAAAAGCGAGGACTTGTAAGTCTCTTTTACGACTGCACCGTTAGGCTACTGTGCGCTTCGAAGCTGTATATGTGTCGTCAAGAGGAACGGTAGTTTCGGCTCTGGAGCACCTAATTCACACATATATATATATATATATATACACACATATGCACTTTTGTTATTGTAAACCCTTGACAGTCCTAAGGCTTTTCAGCTGCACCGATTCTAAATGTAGCACCCAACCACGAATACATTCTCGAGTATTCTGTATTTTTCCATATTTTCATTATCTACATTTTACCCAATGTCGAAATTTTGAAACCAGACTAGAAGAGCATTCATGCGATTTCCTTGGCAATTTTATTTATTGCCACTAAAATAATTTAACTGTTGTAATTACGAGTAGTAGTTTTTTTTTTTATAGTCTGTTGTAATTACTAATTAAATGCAATTCTTTGGAACTCATTAACACTGGTCGTTCTTTGTATAACTTTTTTTTTTTAATTCTTCACCGCAGTTGTGATATAATGAAAATGTTTTCCAAATTTCTTCGAATAATGTAAATTAATTTGTAAGATTTAAAATTGTAATTTATGAAAAGTAATTTTTTTTCTTTTTGCTATTAATCTTATTTGTTTTAAAGAGTTGGAGGGGCTCGAATTATTCTGATGCGTATGATCGTGTGGAAATGTTTACATATCGTGTATGACTCGAGGAAGGTGCAGTATATTGAAGAAGGAACGTGGGAAGCTCTGCACTCACTGACGCATTGAGATTTGCAGTAGTAGTTGAAAAATAAAAGAAGGAAACGACGAGGGAACAGGTTCAATGGGCCCGACATGGTCTCAAGTGGCGAAAGAGAAAGAGAGACAAGTGGTTCGACTAACCGGGCGCATTTCGTCGTTCAGACGTTTTATTCGGGACTACCATTCCATCGCTTGATCCTGTATTTTCACTTTTGCTCAGAGCTTTGGCGTTATCGTTGTTCTCCCTTTTCGTTATCTTGTAAAAAGTCTCTCGAATTATACTTTCCTACTTCATATATTTTCTTCACGAGAAGAAAAATCGATGAAAACGAGAGACTAATTTTTGAAAATCATAAGTGACGAAAAGACTAAATTATTCTAAAAAGAGAATGACAAGTTTTTGTTACTGACGATAATATTTCGTCAAACAAAAATTACACTATTTTTTGGTTCAAATAAAAATGCAACATCTTTAGCAAATTATTTTCTGTAATTATTTATTTAATTATATTATTTATTGTCATTATTTTTTCAATAAAACTGGAGATTGACGAAAAGATTTGGTCAAATTACAAAATTGTTCAGCAGACGTTAGCGGTGATTTTTTAAAATTACTACTAAATAAATTTCTAATTATTTTTTTCTTTTACTTTGCAGCAGGAAGTTAAAAATAAAAATGAAAGCTAAATTAATTTTTCACGAAGTTAAAAGTAAGTTAAAAGTTATTTTCAACTTCATTTGCAGAAAGTTAAAAATAAAAATGTTAGTTAAATTAATTTTTCTTCAGATTTCAAGGCCTGGTTGTGCTCGTGGAAATCCCACGGAAATCCAGTGTCTACTGTTGGAGTGGATGACACAAGGGACTTAAGGGCAAAGTTTACCTGTCGGTTTTCATTGTTAAGTTACGGGAATCCCAAGTTCTCACGCGCATGTCGTTAAGTTCCTGCTGGTACTATTACTGTTAATGCGCTCGTTTTTCAAATTTACTTCGCTTCAGGAGGGGGGGAGGTGAGCTGCAGTAGAGGGATGCAATGTCGATGGGAAAAAGAGATGATGGGCTTTCGTCGTTGACGTCACAATGATACGGAAGCGATCTTTCAATATTTATTGCGTGAACAGAATTCCTCGACTTACGTTGAACGAGCTCACACTCGTAGATACATTTTTGCGAAGGTACAACTTTCTTTTAAACACGAACAAATTGAAATTTTACAAATTTTTGTCAAACATATTTCAGTAAGAATGGATTTAGAAAAAAAAAAAAAAAAATTGGCTTCGAGTTATTTGTAAAAATGCAAAAATATATAAATATAAAATATGTACAAGAAAATGGCCCTTTAGAGCCATTTCGTTTGTCTTTTGCCACAACTTATGTAGGTCGGTTTTTCAATTGTATTACTGAAGAAAATTGCTACCAATCTGGAATTTAAATGGCTGATTCACCAATTTTATATGTAGTACATAATAATACCTTGAAAGCAAATCTCGAATGGGCCATTTTGTGAGTTTTTCGAATAAGCTTATTCGTAATTTGTTTTTTTTTTTTCTTCAATAGAACAGTGTCCAAGAAAGTACGATGAGCAGGACACCTGCTCGAGGAAAAGTTACGGGAGTTGTTCGCCAGGCGGTCACACATATTCTCTGCCACAGTTGTAGTAAATATGTCTCTACGTTGTACATTATGCGAGTATAATATTCTGGGGATCACCAGAGAGGCGTTGGCCATTTTCCCTGAGGCAGCGGGTTCCGTTCCGTTCCGGCCAAGCGAATACAACTCTTCGTGGAGGGCTCACGCACAGTGATTCTCAAACACTCCGTATAATTTAATTTCTACACCGGGCGAAATATAAACTGCATGCACAAGTGAGTGCACCTAGTAAATTCCTAATAAATTCCGTTTTCACTCGACGTGGAACAAAGTAAAACGCTTCGTAGCTGAGTGCAGCAGAGCCGTTGACTCTTTTTCTCTCTACGGGGTGTTACAGAAATGTTGCGCTCGGTTATTACAGAGGCGAAATGATAGCTCGATTATTTTTAAGATCTGAAGCTCGAATAGAATCTAGGAAAGAGATTCTCAAAGAGTCTCTTTGATATTATTTCAGTCTCGAGACGAATCTCTTTGACATTTATTACAGTCTCGAAAAGAGTCCCGTTTATATTATTTCGGTCCCGGTAGAGTCTCGCAAATATTGGGAGTCTCGAATAGAGTCTTTCAAGACTCACAATCAGAGTCTCAGATAGAGTCTCGGATAGAGTCTCGCATAGACTCTTTGGGAGTCTCCGACTATTGAAAGGGGCTTCACAAAGGTTCAGAGTCTCTGAAAGAGTCTCTGCAAGAATCAGATTCTTGGTATGAGTGTCTCAAAGACTCAAAGTCTCGGAATAAGTCTCTCAAAGATTCTTTGAGACTCTTCAAGTATTGAAAAGAGACTCCCAAAGATTTACAGTCACTGAAAGAGTCTCTGTAGGTTTTAGACATCATTTCAGTCTCAGAAAAGAGTCCCTTTTACATTATTTCGGCTCCGGTAGAGTCTCTCAACTGGGAGTCTTACTGGGAGTCTCAGATAGTGTCTTTCAAGACTCACAATCCGAGTCTCAGATAGAGTCTCGCATAGACTCTTTGGGACTCTCCGAGTATCGAAAGGAGCCTCACAAAGGTTCAGAGTTTCTGAAAGAGTCTCTGCAAGAATCAGATTCTCGGAATGAGTGTCTTAAAAGATTCTTTGAGACTCTTCAAGTATTGAAAGAGACTCTCAAAAATTAAGAGTCACAGAAAGAGTCTCTGCAAGTTTTAGAGTATCATGAAGAGTCTCTGATGTACTCAGAGTCTCGTAAAGTGTCTCTGATGTACTCAGAGTCTCATAACGAGAATCTCTGCGAAGGGGCCCGTTTTCGAGATTCTTTCCGAGATTCTAAAAATATCTTTAAACGCTTGTTACTCAAAAACTATACATCGTACAGCATTCAAACTTCATACTTTTATACTCTGGCGAACATTTCGCGTCCACGTGTACACACGTCTATTACACCCTGTATATTTTCTCTGGATTTTCCGGGAGCAGTCGCGAGCTCGGAAAAGCTCATCGTAAAAAAAAAAGTAAATAAAGGAAATGCGAAGGAGAATTGTTCGCTGGCGTGGTCGTGTCGAACCATTTGCTCTTTTATCTTCTCGCTTCGTCTGGATTTTTTTTTTTTTTTTTTTTTTACCTTTATCTATAAGCTTACTATGCACCTTTTAGTCAGCGCTTGCATCAGGCTCAAAGAAGGTACGATCAGAGAATCCAGGACAAGACAGCAGACGGCGTGTGCCGCCGACCCAGGAACGGAAAACAGCTGACTCGGTGGTTTTTCGTGGTCGGTGCGAGGCGGAGTAGTGAAGCAGCTGTGCTAGCAGCGGGCCGCCGCTGCTGCTGCTGCTGCTGGCCGCTGTGTGGGTCCCAACGACCGAGGGCCTTCTGCACCTTTCTCGGAGCATAATATACCTGGTGTACTCCCAAGATAGGCCCCGAACGTCGACTCTCGAGGCGACAGCAGCTCGCACCGCGGAATTTCGTTCCCAAGGTGTTCTTTTACCGATTCTTCCTGCTAGTCTGTATCTGGCAATCGTTGCCTGCTTCCTTTATGTAGGTATATGTATAGCAGTATGCGCTATAATGGCACTATATCTATCTCTCGGTTCTCGGGGGCTATGGCTTTTGCTGTTGAATCAACTGCGACCCTAACTTTTCAGGCTTTTAAACGATAAATATCGATGACTTGTGTAGATAAATGCAAGAGAGAGAGAGAGAGAGAGAGAAGGAAAGGAAGAGGGAGAGAATGAAAAGTTAAGTAAGATCCTCTTGGAACAGAAAAAAAATCAAACTCGCAGGGGAGCAACGTGGGAAAAATCGTCGGATTCACTTTCATCCATTAAATGGAGTAGATTTTTTTCTGGCAAATAATAAAAATGAGCTTTGATTTAATAACAATCATATAATAACACCTTATTATTATTTTACAATTTCTTTATTATTTTCATTTTATTTTTCTAACATTCTTAACAATTTGACTAATATTGTAAATATTGTCGATCCCAAAAAAAAAAAAGCTCGAAAATTCTTACAGCACAATCTATAAACAAAAAAAATACATAGAAGAAATATTTATTTTCTACTTGACAAGACAGAAATTAAAAAAAAAATGTTATCCAACATTTGACTTGACGTCCAAATAAAATTCGTCTGCATATTTAATTAATTCAGCACAAATTATTTTGTGTAATTATTTATTTAATTAATTACATATATTGATAATAATTTTTTCAATAAAACTGGAAATTGACGAAAAGATTTTGTCAGATTACAAAATTGTTCTGCAGACGGTGGTGATTTTTAAAATTACTCAATAAATTTCTTCTATAAACAAAAAAAATACATAGAAAAAATATTTATTTTCAACTTGACAAGAAATAAAAAAAAAAAATGTCATCCAACGTTTGACTCGACTTCCAAATAAAATTGGTCTCCATATTTCATTAATTCGGCTCATTATTTATTTAGTTTCCTTTAGCGTGGTACTGGCAAAATACACGTGATCAGGAAAAGCGATGACTATTGCTGAGATGGTCGACAGGCATTCACAAGAATTCCCCTTGTAGAGTGATCGATTTTAGGACAAGTATATATACTTTCAGCTAGCCGTGATATACCAAATCGATATTTCTTCGCAAAGACCTTAAGAGGGGCTGATTTATTATCTTTCTTATTCGTGATATGTACCTATAAGGGTCGTGGAGCTCCTTTCTCGACGTGTTTTATTCTCCAAATCCTTTTTTTTTTTTTTTCTCTCTCTCCTCTGCTCACGAAATAAGCTCTCTTCCTGAAAGCGACGTGTGTTTACAATTTCATCGACGTTTCGCCCGTCGATAGTCGTGAAATAACAAAATGCCGTGTCTGACCGGGTGACAAATTGTTAACGCAACATGTCAACGTAAAATATTCATACCTCCTGGAATCTAATATTTACTCCTGACATTGCAAACGTACACACCGTGTTTCGTGTTTCTTTTTTTTTCTACCATTGTTTTGCCCACCCTCATACACTTGTCAATCGTGACGAAGCTCAGAAATAATTCAGCCAATATCAAATATCTACTGTATTTCAGCTCGGTAATATCCGATATACCGAAATATAAACTCGAGAGCAGTTACGCCGGATAAACCAATAATGGCGCGGAGGCGCACGCTTGAATAATTAGTAATCCTCTTCGATTCGATTAGGAAATCACATGCCAGTGACAAAATCCCCGTAGAATTATATGTTCAGGTTTGATAGGATCATTAGCTATATCGCTCTCGTATATATATACTCTCGAATAGATCATTTGGAAGAAATGTGGATTAATTTGTATTTATTCGAACAAATGTATAGACAAGATTTTTGAAAATGTTTCGAGTTTATTTAAAAAGTTATATAAATTATTATCTTCCCAATTCGATTTTTATCTAATTTTTCATAATTTTACATAATTTTTTATGCGACTCACTTAACTTTAAAACGGGGCAAATTAAAAAGAAATAATTTTTTACATATTTTTAATTATCTACGATTTTTTTTAAATTGTCGAACGACACATTTTGGAAATTTGAATAAATTCTGAAAAACCTTTTTCTCGGAAATACCATTTTTTGATAAAAATTCGAAGCAAAAAAAATCTATTATATAATTTTACGACACCGGTTAAATAAATATTTCGAATAAGACTTAAAGAAGGATTAGAAAATAATACGTGAATGGATCGTTCGAGGGAATTTTTTTTTTTTTTTTTGCGCACAGGATTCTCACGCGAGAGAGGCGAATAGTCGTGACGGCGACGTTTATTTAAGTCTGGGGTGCGGTGAAGTCGGGACCTGCAGGCCGGGAGTGGCCACTTGACCTCGTTTCCCAGCCTAACAGCAGCTCTTCTCGTCCCGCGGATACCGAAAAAAAAGAAAGGAAAAAAAAAAGAAAAAAAAAGCGAGTCTTCCGATGTGATCGCCACTCAATTATCTCGCGGATCCATTCAATCTTCGATTAACACCGAGTTGCGCCTAATTCGATTGATTTGTCGGGCTCGGAATGGAAAGGAAATATTTGGCATCCCTCTTGTACTCATTTTTACACTTTTAACGTAAGATCCGATGAATTTATTGTGTTAAAAGTTTCACACGTTTTCTCACTTTTTTTTATCTTACCAGAATTTCTGATTGTAAACAAAATTTAAGAATGTAAATTTGCTCATATAACGGATTTTCTTATTCGTTAATTTGTTCATTAAACAATATTTTAATTTATGTCTTGTAGTTTTGATACCAATAATTTGTAATACAAATTTCTGGTACATTAATTTTTCCAAAGATTTGTAATTGTATGATGCAGGTTTATTTAATCAATTAATTAATGTTTAAAAAAATGTGTAAAGATGTTTAGTTTACATAACATTTAAAAATATTATTAATTTAAATATCTAATTTTCTTCTGTTTTTACATTTCTTTTTTAAATGAATAAATAAATTTTATTTAAATTTAAAAAAAAATTAATTAATACTCGAAGTTTGTAAATATCATAATTCCTGGATACATAAAATCTGCAATATATATTTTTTAGTGTCGTTTGCGTTAAATAATAATTGTCGTGTTGACAAATTTTGCTAAGTCATTTTTCTCCCTTTTTCTTCATTAAAGCTGCATGTAAATGCAGATCATACAAAAATCGACGTTGGATGGACTATTCCGGGATGAAAGTAATAATATGTTTAAGAAAGAACAGAAGCTTTACCTCGCTCGGTAAATTTTTTAATCAGTATTAACAGTTAGCAGCAAATTCGAGAACTCGCGAATAATCAAGGGATGAAACCGTCGGATGTTAATTAATTTTGCAAAGCTTGTCCGAGCGTTAATGCTGGCTTTGACGAGTTAGCTCGTGTAATAAAACGAAGAATCAGACCGTGCGTTATAATTCGGAGATTTTGAAAGATGAAAAAGGGCCTCTCGGGACAGGTGCGTCGAGCGATTGTTAGCAAAGGCTTATCTCCAGTTTGCAAAATATAATACAAAAATAAGGTAGACTGATTCCGACCATTTTTTTAAATCTCAAATATCAGGAATCTCGAATTTTGTCTCCCAAATTTGAAATGAAAATTATCCACACGGTAAAAAATGATAAAAACCAAAAGTAAAAATGTTGGTCTTGCAAAAAATAAATTTATTAAATGTTAAGAAATGCTTAAGTCTACTTAAGGCGAGATCAATACTTCTCCCTTCTGAGAGCAATGTTTTTGACATTTTTATGAAAATATCGACCTGAGGGTCGATGTTTTTAGTACGATCATTTCTTCTCTCTTCTAAAGGACAATGTTTTTTTTTCGCGGTCAATATTCTCCTCCTGAAATGGTCAATGTTTGTACCCCGGTCAATTCTTCCCCCTCCTAAGAGTCGATGTTTTTGGCAAAGCCAATAATTCCTCCATCCCAAGGGTCAATGTTTTTAACTCTGGCAATATTTTTCGCGGTCAATATTTTTCTCATCCTAAAATGATCAATGTTTGTACCCTGGACAATTCTTCCCCCTCCTAAGGATCATTGTTTTTGGCAAAGTCAATACCCTCTCTCTCTCTCTCTATCCTAAGGGTCGATGTTTTTAGCACAATCATTTCTTCTCTCTTCAAAAGAGCAATGTTTTTTTCACAGTCAATATTTTCCTCCTCCTAAAATGATCAATGTTTGTACCCTGGACAATTCTTCCTCCTCCTAAGGATCAATGTTTTTGGCAAATCCAATAATTCCTCCATCCTAAGGGTCAATGTTTTCAACTCTGCCAATATTTTTCGCGGTCAATATTTTTCTCCTCCTAAAATGATCAATGTTTGTACCCCGGTCAATTCTCCCCCCTCCTAAGGACCAATGTTTTTGGCAAATCCAATACTTCCTCCATCCCCAGGGTCAATGTTTTTAACTCTGCTAATATTTTTCGCGGACAATATTTTTCTCCTCCTAAAATGATCAATGTTTGTACCCACGTCAATTGTTCCCCCTCCTAAGGACCAATGTTTTTGGCAAATCCAATACTTCATCCATCCCAAGGGTCAATGTTTTTAACTCCCAACATTTTTCACTCCTAAGGATCAATGTTTTTCGACATCCCCTTAAAACATCCCCCTCGATTCACCTATACAGTGACAGCAAGTAAATATTTTCGTAACGGCAAATAATCAGTCACTACTTAATAAACCTCCAAACATGAAATTTCGATCTACTTCCACAAACCCTTTTCACTAAAAGCAGAGAATAATTAGACGCTCCTCTGTCAAAGAGAAACTATAATATAATCTTTTCGTCATAAAATTACTGGAAAAAAAAAAAAATGCTCCTACCGAATAATAAGTAGTCGCTAATGAAACGGAAATAGCCGGTGGTTGAATTCGCTTTTTCTGAATGTTCCCAGTCGGCAGTTTATCAGCGCGGTTCCGGTCCATGAAGTTGCGGAACCGCAAATGTCCAACAACAACGGCGAGGGTATCGGGAGGGGGCGGCAGAGAGCAAGAATCGAGGTGGCCCCGCGTCTCGTTCCGTGCGAACGGACAAGTGGGACCCCGAGACGGGCGCGTTCGCGTTTCGTTCCGGCCGTGCCAAGGCCACGGAACGAAGATAAAAAGCTTTAAAGTAACTTGGGTCTTTGTTGTCGAGGGTTTGAGCGCAAGCAAGACAGCATCGAGAACGAGAGTGCCGAGGTCTGTACATATAAATATATATATGTATACACGCTCTTCGGAGAGCAACAGCCGAAGCACGATATCGACGAAGACGACGAAGAGAATCCGCAGGTGAAAACGGACGCAAGGTCGAAGCACGTGGCTCACGATCGCCAGCGGTAAGTGTTGCGTCGTTCGCCCCGTTACGCGATTCGACTCACCAATCGCCCAAGGATGATCGTTACGACAGAAAATAACAAGGTGGTGAAAGAGATCTCAACTCTTGTCACCTCTTCTTAGATCTCCTTATCGGACGATCGCCCAATTATCCTCGATCCTCAACTTCATCGATTAGTAAATATCTAAAGAGAGGAATAAGCAAATAGAGATCTTCCTAATTTCTCGTCACATATGCGGAGTGTGTTGAAGGACAATATATTGAAATCCCAAAAAATCTGGACTTCCTGATTTTGATGGAACTAGACGTTTGGACGGTCCTAGATTCCAAAAGAAGCATTAATTCATTTCTGTCTGTTTTGTCTGTCTGTTGGTGGCTGTCCGAAAGCACCATAACTTTTGTTAAAATCTGTGGATCGCTGTGAAATTTTTTGTGTGTCTTCTTTGTATAAAATGTAATTTTGGTATTGAAATCCAATATAAAATCTCCACTCCTTCTGACACTTTACCTGAAACATGAAAAAAAAAGAGAAAATTAACTGGTTTTGATATTTCAGGTAATACCAACATTATATATTTTATTAATCGAAGAATACACAAGAAACTTTTGACTCGGGCAATTAGATAAAATATCGAACGATAAAAATAAGCATAGACATGTATTTTTAGTCGGCTTGCCACATCTTTTGATGCGATCGTGCCATTAATTTCGCGTACGTTTCCTAAGTTATAGTGGGAGCGATAAAAAGAACCAAAAAGGATATACGCTACCAAGGCAGAGCGAACATGCTGAAGAAATTGAATTTCTTTTGTACTCGTGAGTTGAGTATCTGTCTGTGTGTGTGTGTACCAGAGGAAGACGAGCAGGCAGAGAGAAGAAGGCGCGAGTATATAGCGTCGTCGTGGGATAAAAGTGCAGTAGTGCAACAGCAAGAGCACGAGAGCAACGAAAAGAAAAAAAAAAGGTAAACCAGTCAAGCTGACGCCATTCCACATATGGCTCGAGAACGTATCATCCATAGCTACTCGCAACTTCTGCGTGTACATATTATACATAAATAAAATCTGTTTAAATTTGTCACAGCTTCTTTTTTTACATTTTTTTAATTCATACATTTTTTCAAAATATTTACGGGTTATTCAAATTTTCCATCCGATAGACCATTTGATATGAAATGGTTTATCGTCTTTTTTTTAATTACAAAAAATGTGTCAGTTTCGCGAAAAAAAAATTTTGACAACTCGTTAAATTTTCTAAAAAAAAAAAAAAATGAAGAATTGCATACATTTGTCGAAATGAAATGACTTAAATTCATACCAGTATTACCGAAATGAGTGCAGGTAAATTATACAGTGGCGAGATAGCAGAGGAGAGATTTTGGTCTTCGTAATTGTCGGTATAACGAAGTATCGGAGCACTTTGAGCGACGGCGAAGCGTGAGCCGAGAGGATAAGTGTCTATCTCGGCATTGACACAGAGAAGACAACGCACACCGAGGTTCACGCGCTCGATGACTAGCGCGCACGTAACCACCTCGATTGTCGTCTCTCCTCGCGTCATCGGCCCAGAGTGATTCGCCGTGTACGAAGAAACGAGGAAGCGAGAGCGAGACCGAGAGATAGAATGTATATAGCTCGCAGAGCTAGGGAAGTAGTGCATACCCGTACTAAACAGACGCCCGCAGTAATCAGGCTCACTGTACTCTCCCTCAGCCAGCATGGTTAGAACACCAGCTGCGTATTATGACATATCCATATATATATATATATATATATTCAGCTTTGTATCTACAGTACTCAACTATTCGGTCGTCGGTTCGATGAAATCGTAGCGTAGCATCGCGTCGCGCACCGATTTAACGCTTGATCGGTCACCGGTATATTACGCTTGCCGTCACCAACGCACAACGTACGACTTTCGAATGCCTCGTTTGAATATATATCCGCCAACCGCTCGAAACTATTACGGAAGCCCATTTCGAAGGATTCCCAACAGCAATCAGCGGCAATCGAATAATTCCGCATTCCAGATCCACTTTGCGACGTTCATGACACGGCGAAACACAGCAACTAAATCTCTGGTAGTCATTTGGTCGTGGTTTTAAATGCACTTCATTTATTTACAGGTCCATCCTGACAGGTCGTTTTTTTTTTATTGCGTGCATTAGGGTGGTAATTGTTTAGCGAAAGTTCGATTTTCAGCAGATTTCTTCTATTTGTTGTTTGGTTTTTTTTTTCGTCAAATAAAGGTCCACTCTAGCGTGCTTATTTTTTTCATTTTTTTTTGCCACTCAAAAAAATGTCCTGTGTCTCTACGTTAATAATAAAAATTGCTGATAATGGAGCTCATCAACAGCGAATTATAAAACGTAGAAAAAATGTTGAACATTTCCATCCAATCGAATTATCGATTTTTCAAGAATATTTATAATAATATTTTTCGTTTATGAGCGAATAAAATAAGTACTTGACAATATTAACGTCGTTGCGACATATTTTTCTGTCAGTTGGAAGATTTTCGCATACATGGCCTTTGGTGGTTGGAGATCGTGATGTCCGAGATACGAGTATTATATCGTGAAGTGGGTACACGCAAGAGAAGTCGTCGGTCGTTGAAACGGGTCTTCCCCCCCCCCCCCCCCCTCTACACTTCACTCCGCCGTTTCATGCTCGAGAGCTGGCGAGAGTGAGAGTAATCTCGCTACTTTCGTTTGAATTCTCGTTCGGCCGAGAGTGATGTCATAAATATTACCCGGCGCCGTGACCTGGAATATAATCCAACTGACTCTCGGCTGGGGAAAGGCACCGGCGACGAGCGTTGCCGGTAAAGAAGTGTATGGGAGAGAGAGAGAGAGAGAGAGAGAGAGAGAGAGAGAGAAAAAATTAAAAAATGGGAGAAAAAGGTAGAGGATAGAAGTAACATCATCGCGCAACACAGGCTTATACCAGGTAATAATATGCTATGAAAAGTTTGAGGAACATAGATGATACAACTAGATAGTAATAGACTGGTGGCAAGTGCGCGCTTGGAACATCCGTGCTAATTCATGTCCGTGCGCCAACGCGATTCGGGACGAATAAATTAATATTAGAAATAGAAAGTAAGTTTGTTGCGCCGCGTGCGTATTACGTCAGTTAATATACGTTTCACTGTAGCTAATAATTGCTTGTCTATGTACTAATCTAGCCTGCTGTCTTTTAGCTTAAATGATTTATATGCCACATTAGATTTTACTTGTTGCTGACCGAGCAAGGACTTTAAGGACGTTTCAATCGATCAAAATCCACGCATATCCCCTGAAGAATATCTCATTTTTCTGATGGCTGGTATTGTAAGAGAAAATATCTATTTGCAATATAATAAAGGGCCGTATGTTTTCTTGGACACTCACAGACACTCTCACAGACACTCTCACAAACACTCTCACAGACACTCTCACAGACACTCTCACAGACACTCTCACAGACACACTCACAGACACTCTCACAGACACTCTCACAGGCACTCTCACAGACACTCAGAAAGATACTAACAGACACTCAGAAAGATACTCACAGACACTCAGAAAGATACTAACAGACACTCAGAAAGATACTCACAGACACTCAGAAAGATACTCACAGACACTCAGAAAGATACTCACAGACACTCAGAAAGATACTCACAGACACTCAGAAAGATACTCACAGACACTCAGAAAGATACTCACAGACACTCAGAAAGATACTCACAGACACTCAGAAAGATACTCACAGACACTCAGAAAGATACTCACACACACACACACTCACAGACACTCTCATAGACACTCTCACAGACACTCTCACAGACACTCTCACAGACACTCTCACAGACACTCTCACAGACATTCTCACAGACACTCTCACAGACATTCTCACAGACACTCTCACAGACACTCTCACAGACACTCTCACAGACACTCTCACAGACACTCTCACAGACACTCTCACAGACACTCATGCGTAGCACCTGAGCCAAAATAATCTGCTAGTATATATATATTAAAAAGTTGCAAAGTAGAACTTTGCCTATTGCTTCGTCATTAATTTCGATTTTTCGAGCAAATTTCAATTTTACAGATTTGGCACAATAAATATTGAACAAAATCGCCGATTAATCGAAATTCTTACTTTGATGATTGAAAAATGTGGAATATTCGGCAAAATAAAAACTAATCTCGTCTCAGGAGTTTTTTAATTCGCAATTTTGTGAAATTTCTCTTGTCAAGAGGCTGAGTATTTCAGACAATGTTTGATAGTAGCCTGGTATAAATTCCGGAAGAATAATGGGAGCGTGATATAATGAAGGGAAATGCTTTTGTTGGATGGCTTGCATTGGCAAGTCACTTGATCGATGCGGCATATCTCTTTCGCCAGCGGTATGAGAACAGCGACAGGATTTAGTATGAGAAGATTGCGTGAGGCGCTTTAAGCATTGATAGCGAAAAGCGGAATTAAGGGCTTCGCTCGGATTATGTCTGACGAGAGCGTCAACCCAAGGGGGAACGCTTGATTCCAAATAGATTTCCGAACTTGATGAATCACTCTGTAAACATTGTCGTCGCTATCTTAATTTGTATTATGAAATGAAAAAGCTATGCAGAAAGGGATAGCGGCAATGTAATCAACGCGGGCTTAGAAATAATATTGTCTTTTAGCAATACGGAGGATCCCCTTTATTCTCTCATCTGACATTCTTGTTTATCGAATTTATTATTCCCCTGCGGAAAAATATAATTATATCGACTGTATATTAAACTGTAGATTTAAAAACTATGTATTAATTTTTTTTTAAATTATTTTGTACAAAAATTTTGATGATTTGACGGAATTTTTTTATGTTGAATTTGCAAAGAAACCAAAAAGAGTAAGAGTAAATTTACTAGTTTTTATTTGTCAAATTAAAGGCGACAAAAAATTGTAAATGCAAACCAACACTCTTTTTTTATTTTTTAGAATTCACAGAAACTATTTTGTAATATGGAAATATGAAAATCACATGTTTTGAATTACTTCACTTCAAAGTCAGGAGTAACGATGGCAGAAGCAATTAAAAAAAAAATAAAAAGGAAATTTTCCGGAAGAATCCAATAATGGCGGGGGAGGAAGTAACCAGTACCGATATATACTAATTTAGTCTTGACGTAAGAAGCCGGAAGAGGATAATACACTCAGCGAGAAAAATACACGTCGCAAGCTCCTCGGCGAAACCGCAAAGAGTGAAAGCCCCGCTGCCAAGTCTAACTATAATGCACTCAATTTACGGAGCAGACATCGTAATCGATACGTCGACCTGCTGGCTCGTGCACTCGGATTGAACACTGATTATTTCACTACTACCGGTTTATGCTTGCTACTGCATTTTGCTGTATCCATAACAGAACACATGTGTTCAACTTTCATCTCTTTCGAATTCTCCACGAGATTGCCTACGAAAAAATTAATTGCAACTTTAAACGATGAATTTTACAAAAATATAGATGAAGAGAGGGAGAGAGAGAAAGAGAGAGAGAGAGATCGGAAAAGCGAGAAGTTCCCTGGGGAGCAACCGGTGGTTGCTGCCCTCGCTGCTGGGTCAAAAGTTCGTGCCAGCTATATATAGTATATATATCGTCGAGTCGAACCTGGGGCCAAGTTAATTTGAGAAAATTTCTTGCGGTTCGCCTGACCCAAAAGTTACTTTTGCCTTGTCGTATTGGAAAACAAAGTTTCCCCGGATCTTTATCCTTTGAATTATTCTCGATACTGAGTTGTTTAGTGCTTTTGATTACTACCTCCTGTGTTCATTCGTGTACCTACTAATTGAGCAACTGGTTTAAACAGTCCTTTCGTCTAGTATTGATACGCGTTTATGTCAGTGTCGAGTGAGATCACACTGCTCATGATCCGGTGACAAAAATTAAGCATATACAGTATTCGTATAGAGTCCGAGAAATTATAAATGGCCGATTTTTTAACAGCTGGTGTCAGTTTGCATTATAACCTCAAAAGCTTTTGGCGAATTTGACTTGAAAACAGGTGAATTAAATTAGCCGGTATCAATGATTTTTTATTTGTGCTGCGATGCTGCATCGACTGCTAAAAATTTATTGATTTTCATCCACTTATTTCGGATATAAGTGGATTTAAAGTTTTGAGGCGGTACTTGTGTGGCCAATTTTAAAAAGACAGGTTAATTTTCAGTTTAAAAAATGTTTTACATAATCAAAGGTAGTTTTGAAAATATGAATGTAAAAAATACGATTTTTCGAGATAACAAATTTGCCTCTCGGAATAAGTAACAAAAATAAATTTGTAAATATGTCAAATTTGGCAAATAAAAAAAAGGCTAATAAAATAAATGGATGAAAAAAAGAAATCGCTAGACCAGATTTGACAGTGTCAAGGATTTTCATTGGCTCTTGGAACGAAACTTTTTGGATTTATCTTTCGTCTTTGCACATAGTAATATTTTATTTGGGAAGAGAGACGGAGGGATAGAGAGAGAGAGAGAGAGAGAGAGAGAGAGTGAGAGAGAAAACTGGGAGGTCATGTCAAGTACAGAGAAAAGTTACGAGCAACCGGTGGTCGGCTCTGTGGCTCGTACGAGGTCGCATCTGGCACCGAGGAGAATATATATCAGAGCAGTGAAGCACCTCAGACATCCTCCCGTGGCCGTCGAGCTTATCCTTATCGTTTCTTTGCGTGGGGTCTCTCTCCAGATCCTCGTCTTTTTCCTCTCTTCATGTAAATATTTCACTTTTTCATTAATGTACGCCTATTTTCCTTTGCCTTCTGCTTTTTTTTTTTTTTTTTTTTTTTTTTCGAAGCTCACGCTTGAGTTTTTCTTTTTATTATTGTCTTTCGTGAGCAAAGCAAAAAAAGATTGAATTGCTTAAAGAAAAAAAAAAATTAAATCAACAAAATATTTATTTATCGCAATGAAAATATATTTATTTTCCAATAAATTTTATACAATTCGGAATCAATGAAATAAATGATATCCTTGATTTCAATATATTTTTTCATTACCGACCAAAAAGAGTAATATGGATCAAGATTTTAATTAAATTTTTCCAATTACTAAATGAAAATCGATATTAATCACAGATGTTATTTTTATTAGCGAAAATAAAAATAATAATAATAACAATAATATATTGGAAAAAATTCGAGAGGATCGAGTGTCATATCCTAGGTGATTTACCATGGAATGTCCCATATATACCTGCGGGTGTCCGAGTGCGCATTCCCCGCAGCTGTTGATGGTCGTCAAAAGTTCTCCCTTTTCAGCCATCGCGCCTGAAAGGGAAACTCGATTGCACGAGTGTAGGTGTGAATATGAATAGCTATGGCAAAAGATATCCACACGTATCTGCCATGACACTCACTCAGTCCACCATATTACATATCGCTGTAGAAAGCCATGAGACTCGAAGGCTTTCCATCTCTTATATTGACTTCCATCCATCTTATTGAGACTCCTTTCGATTCCACCTTCTTCTGTCAGACGTAACCCTTACTTCTTTTCTTAGATTATTTTTATTATTATTATACTATTTTCGTTTTTTTTTTTTCCAATTTATCAATCCTTTCAACTCATCAATAAATCAGTAATTTTTAAGGATATAAAATAATTGAAATCATATAAGAATCAGGATTTTAGCAGTTCACTCAAAATACCAATTTAAAATCTTGACCAAGTACAATTCTTTTGACAATCCAATACACTATTTTTTGTACCAATTTTAAGAGTAATTTCTGAACAACAAGACAGAATGAAATTGGAATTCTCCATAAATTGGGAGTACCATGTAGTAATTTAAAACTTTGGACGTTATTAAGGATTGGGCAAACGAGTGAGGAATTATCGAAACGAAATGAAAAAGATAAAGATGGATGGTTGAAGAAAGTAGCTTTCTGACTTTTGGAGAAGTTGCTCAGGGGTCCAGAATTTCTCAAGCCAGCGGACTCTTTCTCTCTCTCTCTCTCTCTTCTCGAGAAGTCCGAAAAGTTTTTCGTGCTCTTGAAAAATCTCTCGTTCTATCGCCTTGGAAAAATTTTCCAATTTCTCCACTTGGCTTTGGCTTCTGTGAATTCTTCAGCCGAATCTTGACTTCAACTCGCTCTGCCGTACCATCCTAATCAAACTTCTCTGTTAATTTCTCTTTCAACTTTATCCTCTTCCATTTATCTTTATACCTATTTCACACAGACACCACCATATCCATCCTATTTTATCGTGAATTACAGATGGATGAAAGTAGAAGAAATTGGTCGAACAAATCTAGCATTAGCTCTCTCCATGGAATACATTACATTAAACGGAAGCCCAATAGAATCCATCGAACTTTATCGCTTTGTAAAAATTGAGATAATACACATGAAAATAAATTCATAAAAGAAAACAAATTATTTTTAAAAAAATTGAATTTTAAACATAATTTCTTGGAATTTTTGCATTCAAAGATGACAACGAAAATCGTGTAATGCCAAATAAATATACTTTTTCTTTTCTATCCATTTGCACTCAAAAACAACAAATCACCACTAAAAAAAAATCGACAAAACTTGTCGATTTTTACCAAACACAAAAAAAAAGGGAAATATTTAGAGCTATGGTTAAAATACGTGAAATTGTCGAATGTTCTCGAGACGCTTGAATTCTATTCACGATCCATTGAGTGTCGAGAAATCTCGTCGAACGCAAGAAGAAAGGAACAGGCAGTATGAGAGAAACGTGGCCCCTCTGCCGCCACTCGACCAAGCCCGGCGAGGAGAATCGGCCAGGCGTCTTAAAGGAAGAGAAAACGACGGAGAGGAAGCAGGATAAAGGAGCGAGAGACAGAGTTGCATTCTTTCCCGTTCCTTTTCTGCGCCCTTCATTTCGAACCTGTGCGGCAGTGGTTGGAGGAGAGGGCGCGACCAAGCGGTTGGATATTAACGCGCAGAAAACTCGTTTCTCCGTTGTGGAAGGGTAAAAGGAGAGAGGACCCGCAGAGTGCGACAACGAAACGCGATCCCGGCGCCCTAACACATATATACATACGGAGAGTTTTGGCCGCCGGACTTCTCTCATACTCCAAATATTTCCATGGCTCCTCCTCCTCCTCCTCCTCCTCCTCCTCCTCCTCCTCCTCCTCCTCCTCCTCCTCCTCCTCCTCCTCCTCCTCCTCCTCCTCCTCCTCCTCCTCCTCCTCCTCCTCCTCCTCCTCCTCCTATTACCCACAGAAATTAAAAGATATATGACATTTTTAAAAATTATGACGTACACTACTGCTAGATAAAAAAAAATTATACGGGTTTGCTATGCTGCAGTATTGCCCACCTCGTGCATAGCTGGATAAAGTCGAGTCCTCGTTGCAACTATTACACCTACGTGCGCAACTTGAGTCCCGTAATCCTATTTAACCGCCTGGTAATTATCATTACCAGGAGCATCAGAACCAGAATGAAGAGAGAGATAGAGAGCGAAAACTCAACGATGCATCGTTAAACGTAGTCAAAGATTGCCGTGTCGTTTCTCATGAGATTTGCGACGGCGTACCGTGCGCAATAGATTTTCGCATCATGAAATTTCGCAAATTCATTTTATTACCACTTCTTCATATGTTGAAATTGAGCTTTAGTTAAATAGTTTTTTTAAGTGTAAAAAAGTTCTTAAATTAAGTAACGTAGCGATAAATCAACGAAAATATATGGGAAAAAATGATGGTACAATAGTATTTTGAAACATTTTTTTTTGTCATTCAAAAAAATGTTTGGCCTCTTGTGCATTCATGGTCGATTCGCTGTATTTTCAGAGTGTTCGACAGTAATACGAATTTCACTTCTATTTAGTCTTACGTATTTTTTTTTTTTTTTTTATTTATTCATAAAAATTATTTTATCTTCCTGAGTGCGCGTACTATATATATATATATTGCCAATGACGCTGCGGAGGCGAGAGGCAGCAAACGCGTTCACTGTCTACTATGTCCTCAGACACACTAAAGTCTCAGGTTTCGCATTTCCGCACGTGTAACACGAGCTTTAACGACACACGAGAGAGAGAGAGTGAAAGAACACGGTTCGTGAGCTCAGAGTCACTTGTCGATAATCGCTAATAAATTAAATAACAATTTACATACTTTTTTTTCGTAGAATTTATTTATTTTATATAGTTATTCTTTTTTTTTAGTGCAATTAATAGTAGAGTTATCGTTTTTTTTTCATCGTTTTAGTAAAATAGTTATTTTATTATTTTTTAGTTATTTTTTTTTTTTACTAATTTACTTATTCACCAGTAAATCGACTATTTACTAGTCATATATTAAATAGTATTTTTTTACCGTTTCCCAAACTATTTTTTGTCTACCAATAATAATAGTAATTATCATTATTATTATTATTTTATCCAATAGATAAAAAAGAAGGTTCATGTACTTAGTGAAGAATACAATGAGGCTTTTCTTCGCTCCCATTTTATCGCGCAAAGTAAGTAAATACGACATTACTTTCTCAGGCAATGAGGGTCGTTGTGAAGCACGCAAAGAAAGAAAAGAGGGAGATTATATGTTGCCCCTCTGGATTCGTAGACGAGAACGATAGAGATGTAGTATTATTGCATCTGATCGAGAGAATGCCTCTTTCCTTTGGTTATTCTCGAATTACCAGTTGGTTCGGTGAATTGGGTAATAATCCAACCTCCCCCTCCCCATTTCTCCCACCTTTCCCCTCCCCTGAATTTATCGCGGTTGATTCTCGTCGATTGTCTCTTTTCTTCCAATATCTCCCATTCCTATCATCGAGGGTTGCTGGCGCACTCGGCAAAGTACCAGAGAGGGTCTTTCGCTTTTATCTCTTTTTTTTTTTTTTTTTCTTTGTTCTCGATGGTTGCGTGTGTCCTTTCCGTATTTATACGAAGTACACATATATAAATCATGGACGTTTATAACCTCGCTGATTACGCTGCTATAAACGTCCTTTAAGCATGCGAGTTACAGTTATAGTAGTGCGTAACTGAATGCCACAGAAATAGTCATGAAAATTGTCATTATTTAAAATTTTTTTTTTTCACGTCTTACAATTTTCTTTTTTTTTTTATTTAGAAAGCTTTGTGGCTGCTGCATTTTTTTGGTTTTTCATTCAAATGGATTGAACATGTGTCAAAACGCTCAGAAATTTTATATGACAAATTTCGGACCCAATGGGAAGGGTCAAGGATTACAGACCCACCTCCAAACCAGGTGGAATGCCCGATACATACATATCTACAAAACAGTGATTACGATATTTCCAAAATATTATCTGTAAAAGCCTTTCTCCGCAAAATCCAACGTGACTGATTATTACGACATCGAAATTCTCAATTATTATATTTCAATCCAATGGAATATGTAAATAATTCGAACAACGTGTAGCCTTCGCTGTTTTAGTCAGTACTAAAAGTAATACCAGCTCTTTGCAAATTACGCAATAGCGATATGATTGTATTAATAAACTGAGGCTCACCCGGTCAACACACCAAATTTTGAATGCATTGTTTCCTTCATCGGATATAGAATAGGACAATTTAGGATTTATTGGTTTTTTTTTATTGCACTGGTATGACATAAGCTCGTGACGAAATTAGCAAGTTGGAGAATTTTAGCAACAGCCGAAAAAGTCTCGATCTGTTGGTACTTCAATTTGGAGTGAATTCTACATGGATCTCTCTCTCTCTCTCTCGCTCTCGCCCTCTCTCTTTTTGTACTCTCCGGATTGATGATGCCAAAACAGCCTTGCATTTTGCGGTTGCAGACTATAATGCAACACCGAAACATCAGCAACAGTAACAGCCGCGACGTCGATGTCGTTGGGATATCCTACAAGTGGTTGACCCTGGCCTACAGTCTGGCATCGAGCGCGGAGGCCTGTGTGCACCAAGAGAACGAGAGAGGGTAAGAGGAGACCATGTTAAGAATACTGACGTGTATATATATATGTCATATTAGATAGAGGCACTCGTATGCCTGGATTCTAGATGGTTATAGCAAATGGTTCACTTAACAGCTGGGACATTCTTCACAGTACCAAAAATACTTTTTGTTAAAAAAGGCTGCAAAGTGGAATATTGCAAAATCCTCATTATTCTGTATCTTTGACAAATGACTTTTTTTTTTTTTTTTACAGAGATCACATTTTAAGGAGTCTGCCAAGTCCAATATTTTCATTTTTTTTTAAATTATATTGAGTTCATTTTATATTGTCTATTATTTTGCTTTATGCAGCGTCGATTTTTCATTTGGTTCTTTTTCGACCCAGAATATTAAATAAATCATTTTTTTTTACATATTTTCGAAACGTTTTAAGGAGTCTGCCAAGTCGAGCCAATATTTTCATTTTTTCAAATTATATTCAGTTTATTTTATATTGTCTATGTAGCGTCGTTTTTTTCATTTCGTTCTTTTTGGTCCCAGAATATTGAATAAATTTTTTTACATATTTTCAAAAAAAAAAAGAAAGTCATAAGACAAATTTTATGAAATTCGGTGCCTTTTTATATGTTCATTATCTCTTAAAAATGCATCTTTGCAGAAAATACATTTTTTGTTATTGTCTTTATAATTTGTCACCTCATTCTAATGCATTCATTTAATCGCTCAATTATCTATTATACAATTTTTAACGTAGATGAGAAATTCTTGTCTCAATGACAAAATTCCTCATTATTTTTCTTTGCATTCTTATGACTCACAAAAATTTTTGCAAATAAAATCAAATTTAACAAAATTAAATTAATTTTTTTCATTTTCCCAAAATAAAATATTGAGATATTTTGTTGCAAATAAGTCAGGACGTTTGAAAACGATAATAAATATACAGTAATTTATGGAAGATGGGAATTAGCAGTTGGAATAAATAATGGAGTGGGTTAATGGGAGGCTTGGAACTCTGGGACTTTATAGTGGTTGGCTTCGTCGTCTAAGTGTGTGTCTGTGTGTGTGTCATCATCCACAGGCAGCGAAGGGAAGAAACGAAGCAACTATGTAGAGGCAGCTTGTTCGTTGGAGGCTCTCTGCGTGGCCAAGCGATATTTTCCAAACATGGACGAGGGTCTCTCTCGCGGTTGCAACGCGGTCTCCCCGTAAGTCTGTGAGCCTGGAGACGACGACGACGACGACGCTGCTGCTGCTGCTGCTGCAGGTCTCGTGAGCTACGTCATCGTTGCACACGTGCGGCAGAGTATCGCCGTGCAGAGTCTCGGAGAGCCACTCACAGGAGGCTCATTTCTCGGGGCACTCTCACTCTTCTTCTCCCTGTCCCGTTTATTTTAACATTCTCTTTCTCTGAGGCTCCTCTTGGCTGGACACTTGGAGCGTTGCAAAAATTTCGAAAATGCACAATTAAAATTACGACTTTTTCATTTCAATTTTCTATTCATTTTTTCTTGTTTAATTTAATTTAAAAAGTTTATTTTTATTTTGAAAATCAACATTTTTATCATTTTTTTTTATTATCACTTTTATGATAATTATATATTTTTAGAATTGGTCGACAGTTGAATAAAAAAAGATCAGTAAAATTTCGGACTTTAGTGATTAAGTTGAATTTTTTTTTTTTTTAATGAAAAGTGGCAATACATTATTTTTTCTTTCAATTTTTCGTAATAAAAATGTGAGTGTCGTTGGAATGTGGATTATATTTAACGAGAATAAAAGTGAAATGCTGCTTATATCGGTTACTCATTATTTTCCATTTTTCTCTGTGGAGGAAGCGAAAATTGATCATCACTCTGCCGCTGCGTTTATGCCAGTTGGCTTTGTGAAGAATGAAAATTAATGAGGAAGCAATGTTGCAAAAGATTCAACTTTAATAACAGGAAGAGTCAAGGAGAAATGGAAAACCAAGTTGCGTATTATAGTTAACGTCAAAGAGGGCGTCGCTGTGCTCTTCGCTTCAATGACTCGAGGAATTCTCTTTTGCAGCCTGATATGACAATCAAACGAGAAACGTGGAAAAGCTGAAGAGAAGCCAGTGAAAAAAAAATAATAATATGCCAAACGTTCGCCGTACAAATTGCAACGCGAGACTAATACAATTTTCTTCGCGAAAATTTAATTTTACAAAACTCAAGTGTCAACTGTCTACGACGCGTAATTGATTTCAAAGATTTTTTTAAAAATTTCTCGGACACATTGACAAAAAAAAAAAAAAAAAAAAAAATCATAAAATATGTGCAGTTTAGTGTTTTAAAAAAAAATGTAACACAGTATTTTTTTTGTCACATTAGAACCCCATTTTATTAATTCGACAGATTTTTTGGCGAATTTACAAAGAGAACAAAAAATATTGATTGTTGAAACGACAAAATATTAATATCAATTTAATTTGTTCTGAATTTAATGCAATAATAATAATTATATTTTTTTCTTTTCATATATTGTTATTACGGAATAACATATCGGATGTGTCATTAACCGCGGACACGAATTTTAATTTGCATCGTGTTGGATTCAGTTTATTTCATATGGGAGCCATATAGGATACACATGAGAGAACGATGCTACGTGCGTCATAGCCACAGTTATTGCCACGGAATAATGATTAACAGTACGCGTGAATCTGCAGGTGCCTGGTGCTCCGTTGCGTATATACTATATATATATATATATATGTAATACTATAACGGCGAGTAGGTCGCACGTTGTTGCACCTGTTTCCCCCAATGAACAACGCGTTGATTTACCAGATTCGCGCAAAGCACCACCACTTTCCGTTCTGTCACCGAGAGCAATGCTTCGACGCCGAAATAATTATCTCAATTCATAGAATTAACAAAGTTGATGGAATACTCATCACGTTTGGCACAGTCAAGTTAATCCATACCCGAGATAAAATTACAATTCACCGATAAACTTTATTTTTCCTCGATTTACAAGTTCCCTGATAGAGAGACTTTGAGGAGACTCAGAATTCGTGGTTTTACGGTATAAATTATAGTCATTCAATAATATTGATTTATCATGATTGAAGAAAGATAATAATAATAATAATGTAAACAAATGAAGAAAAAGAAAAAAATATTTACTTGGTTGGAAAAACCAATTAATCGGCTGAATCATCAACTGATTAAATCGGGTTTTCCAATTTTATAAATAGAGACACTGAATTTCATGGTCCAAATAATCAGTTAGTTCTCTGAATTTCATTGGTTGGTTTTCCCAAATCAGCTGGGGTTTCCAACTAAATCTGTCAATTTTTCCATTTCAATCAGTTGATTTTCCCAATTAAATCAGTTGGATGGTTGAACAGCTGATCCGTCTTTTTTGCCAACAGATTAGCAGGCCGAATTAGACAGTTCATGGACCTACCAATTTTTTGATAGAAGAACTGATTAGGTGGCTTTCCGAACTTAATCAGTTGGTTTCCCCAACTTGATCAGTTGGTTTTCCCAACTTGATCAGTTGGTTTTCCCCAACTTGATCAGTTGGTTTTCCCAACTTCATCAGTTGGCTTCCCAACTTCATCAGTTGCTTTTTCCCAACTTGATCAGTTGGTTTTTCCCAACTTGATCAGTTGGTTTTTCCCAACTTGATCAGTTGGTTTCCCCAACTTGATCAGTTGGTTTTCCCAACTTGATCAGTTGGTTATCCCAACTTAATCAGTTGGTTATCCCAACTTCATCAGTTGGTTTTTCGAACTTAGACAGCTGATTTTTGCAAATTAATCAGTTGGTTTTCCCAACTTAATCAGTTGGTTCCTCCAAATGAATCAGTTGGTTCCTCCAAATGAATCAGTTGGTTCCTCCAAATGAATCAGTTGGTTTCCCGAACTTACTCGGTTGATTTTTCCGAAAAATTAATCAGTTGCTTTTCCCAAATTAATGAGTTGGCGTTCCCGACTAGACAGTTGGATGTTCCAAAAAATTGGTAGGCTGAATGAATGAGTTGATGCGCCAATCGAGCTGTCAAGTTGAGCCAACCAATTACTTCTGACTGTCGAAAGAAAGTACGTTTTCTGGAGTATATTTTTAGCCATTCAGTTGGCTTTGTTGGTAGCTGTATAACAATTTTTTCTCCGTGATGGAAGAATACCCTCGGGTCAATGTGCTCTCTCCGTGTGCAAATATCAATACAGCATTATATTAGCCAGCAGCAGCAGCAGCAGCAGCAGCAACGACACCGGTAGTACCAATAGTATACAGAGAGCGCGACGAGAGAGTGTTTCGCTCAGGCGAACCGGAAGTCCGGCTCGACGCTAAAGCACCTCATTGCTAGTCGCGCTCGGCTCGCGCGCGGTTGGGATTAAATTCATAAACCGAAGTCAAGTGCTTATGACGGGGCGTCACCCGGTCTTCTATTTATAGATATTTTGCTTCTCATCGGCCTTCAGAGCAGCGCTTTCGTTCATCCAACAGCGATCTATAGAAAATCTCGGTTTTTCTATTTATCGCGCAGCTTTTTATTATCGCGTTACTTATTCGTGACTCTCGTACTTTTTTCATTCGCGTTCTTACGATTTTCGTTCGCGTGAATTATCGAAGCTTTTCACACTCTTCCTTGCAATTCCTATTGACACTTTATCTTTCTATCTCTCTTGCGATTTTCACGTTGCTGAAACTTATTCGAAAATGATTCCAGGAGCACTACAGAAACATCTGGCACACCGAGGATTCTACAAAACTGCAATTACTTTGGGAAAATGCACATCCACTGGAGAGTATAAATAAGAGGAGCTTGGAGAGTGAGAGTTGTTGCTGATTAATTCTGGAGTGATTAACCGAGCGCTGGATTTTCATTTGCAATTACATTGGGATTCCCTGTTTGCGGTAGTTTGCGGAAAACAGGTCTTGATCAATTTTCGACAGTGTCATTAGATTTTCACACTTTTAGTATTCTGTATTTATTCAATTGCTCATTAAATTATTAATAATAGAGGCATTTTCGTGATGGTAACATTTTTTTTTTGCTAACGAATTAGTAGGTTCAACTTATCGTTTTTGATGGAACAAAATTGATTGCTCAATTCGACCAATGAATTATTTGGCGGTTTTCTCGCAACTATATCAATTTTATGGATATTTAATCATTCATTTGATTGGGGTCGACACTTTTTTTTTTTTTTTTCTTTTTTCTTTTTCTATGTATGAGGCAGATGCTGGGATACACGTGACGAAACACGAGGCATTTAATTTTGTAGAATAGTGCAAGCAAACGTTCCTGTGTATATATATACACACTTCCAGACGTTGAAAGTACGTCGTTCACAATCGATTTGTCGTAACTAAGCCAGTCGCGCGACCGTCTTACTGTGAGATCACGCAATTCATTCGGCCGTGTGCGCGAAGCGGACGAGAGAAAGTACATATGGCCTTAAGCGAACAAGAGAACAAACTCGTACGCGAAGTAATTCTCTCAATGACCGTAACTCCGGTTTGCCGGTAAGAGAGAGTTACGCAAACCTTCCATTTCCACGTTTTCACATCCATATTCTGTGAATAACGCGCGGCATAATGTCGATGCAAAAATTTTTTTTTTTTTTGCAAAATGTATGAGCCATTTCACTTGGTTTCCAGATGAGCCTGTCCCTTGACCCTTCCGCGATTGGACGTGAGTACGTTGATCAATTTTTTTATACGTTTGACATAACTCCAAAAAGCTACATTTTTGTTTGTTTTATTTTTTTTACGCATTTTTTGTTGTCTAGGATTTTTTTACAACAAATTATCGAACGACAGATTTTACAAAAACCGAAAAAATTCTGAACAGCCTTTTTTGGAAATAATTAATAATTGAGAATTTTTTTTCAAATTTAATTAAGATTAATTTAAGATGCGTTTTAAGGGATATAAGTAAAGGAATAAAAAATAGCGAAACGTAAATTAAAATTTCTCTGACTTTGAGCTGCTGTCGAAAGTGACGACTAACCAAGAATAAGAAGCAAAAGACTCGGTAGTTATTTTAAATGTTAATATTGCCAGTAAAGTGACAGAGGAATAAAGTATTACGACTTGGCTGTGTGTGTCCCAGCAATCCACATAAATCCAAGAAAATTATTCTTCGTTTTGGCCAACGACGACGAAGTCGACGACGGTAGCTTGTCGGCTGCTGATAAGGAAACGAAACTTTCTCCTGCGATCTGAATTTCAGATGTGTCCCTCGTTCCTCTGAACTCTCGCTCGTTGCCCGCTCGGTTCGCCTCTAACTTGCGTCCTTCGCGAGAGAACGACGACGGATTAAAGCACTTTGGATTGTCAGTTAAATTCACGAATCTAGTGATAGCTACAGTTCGACAGCCGAAAACTCTTGAGAGCCGATTTTAATCTCTCTTCGAAGTTTAATATACAAAAAAAAAAAAGAAAAAAAAAAGACGTCGTCTTGACCAACAAAAATATATACTCTCACTGGTTCTCAATAGTCCTGCTTTCGAATAGTTGTACAATTTAATGTTTCTCAACTTTTGTACAGCAAAAATTGTGGATAAGCAAATCTCGAAGGTAAATATCGTTAGATTTATCAAACGTCATTTTTGCAAGTGTAGCTTATTACGAAACACCTTCCCCAATGATTTTTACACAAAATCGCGTGAAAAACTTTGAATAAACAATAGTAAATCAAAATTATGAAGAAAAACAAATCAATTCTCGTTGGCACAAATTTTGACATCAGACAGAAATGTATGGATGCTGTTTTTTTTTGGATTCTAGGATCCTCAAAACGTACCAATCCCATAAAAATCTGGAAGTCGAAATATTTTTTATTCGAAGATCAAACATTTACAACAAAATTGTCCACTCATAAAACCATAGATAATTGAAATAATAAAAAAATCTTTTTGCCACCTGTGACCCAGATCTTGTGGCTCGAGTGACAATCAATTTTTTGAAAGGGTTAAACGGATAAAAGGCCTTATGAAAAAAAAAAAAAAAAAAAAAAAAAAAAAAAGTTCAGTGAGAAGGAAGAAAGGAATGAGGTTCTCCGAGCATTCCCGATTTCTTATCAGGCTTCGCGTAAAAGCGGGCGGGATCATAATCCTTGGAATGCTCTCTCGGTACGACCCGGAACGTCGAGGTAGGTGACGCAATCGCCAACACACTCAAACGGTGCCGGGGTTCAGTGCTGGAAGAGAGGAGAGCCAAGTACGTCGCCTTCGGTGGATGTCGAGCTTTGAGAATAAGAAGAAGAAGAAGAAGAAGAAGAAGAATACGAAGAAGAAGAAGAAGACGAGGAACAAGACTGAGCTACGGTAATGATGAGATTCCATGGCGTCGTTTCGCTCCAACTCTATAGGATGACGGGAACCGGGCGACTCGCTCCTCGCGCACCATATCACATCCTGTATATCTGCAGCACATTGTGAACGTGAGCGTACTTCAGTGTGACACGTAATGCTCGGCTCTTGCACGATATATTTATTATTAATTTTCAGGAGCTTCAACAATATTGCAAAATAATAATGAATTTTATTCCACATTGAAAAATCCAATCGCTGCGGGCCACTGAGGATCGTCTTTTTTTCTTTGTTTCAGAAAATATTGATTAACAAAAAGATAATTTTAATTTAAGAATCGCAGATACATTGAGTGGATTGAAAATTGCGTTCGTTTGGACTATTTTCAAAGCCTTGCAAAAATTAAATGTGACTCTCCTTCGTAAAGCAATAGTGCATTGAAGAAAATAACTGAAAATTTACCAGCTGTTGAAAGTGCGGTTTTGTTTTATCAGCTCTCGTAAGTTTCATATACATCATCGGGAAAAACAGCCGGAGAGTGCATCGCAGAGATAAACATCTGGGAAGCAGAAGAGAGGCGATATAAGCAAAGCGATAAGCGGTTGCACAGCAGATATATAGCTATGCGTTGGAGTGCAACACTTGTACAAGCTGGTGCATATCAGAGAGAGAGACAGAGAGAGAGAATAGTTTATAAGAGCACAGATAGCAGCACGTGTACGCAGAACGCTCGAGAGTGAAATTGAAGGATTGCGCGCAGTCTCGACCAATCCGTCGAGCCCACCAGATATGCACAGGATGAAATGACAGGGAGAGGAGGGGGGGAATCATGCTATTAATAAGATCTAACTATTCCCGGAACATTGCAGTATTTACAAGATTGGCCGTTGGAGAATTTAACGAAACCTCTTTACAGGGCTGAATTTTGAAGCATTTTCTATTTTTTACAAAGCTCCTTTTTTTTTTTTTTTTACAAAGCTACCTCTACAAGTTTCTTGATCAATTTTTACTTCGTCAAATAGGAAGCTTTCTATAGTCAATTCCTTGACTTATATTGACTCTTATCGTTCTTAGCCGTCGATGTTAAGATAGCTGCAGCAATTCAGTTGAGACAAATCACTGTCTTGAAAAAAAAAAAAAAATTGTTCAAGCCTAAAAATGCATACATTTGGTAGCGTTGGATTCGTCACGAGGTTAAACTAAAAGAAACTTATAAAAATCCGGGCTTGAGAGGTTCATTTGACAGAGAATGTCCTATACATCCTACACAGCAGCGAGACATTTTAATAATACAGAGAACTCTGTAACTACGAATGGTTAATAATTTTTAAATTGCATTTAAAAGAACGTGTTTTATCGCGCTGAGCAACATACTTTAACGTCAGACGTTGATCTTTGAATTGTCCTGATGCTGAAGCTAGTTTAAAATCCAAATTGGAGATCGAATTGTCATTGCCAAGTGCTGGGTATTTTAGGTACATACCAAAACCTACTAGTTTCATTCTGGGTCATTGCCGTTTCGATTAATCCACGCTCCTCGCGATAAGCAACATATATGTATCGAGGTCGTTATATTCGCATGAAAGCGCGAGGTATGCATCTTAAACGATGGCCTTGAACTTGCCTTTACCTTATACCAGTAATGCGTCATTGTCTATGCCTCGAGAGCCAGCTATACCGACACTCCGATAAATCTGCATCATCGACACTCACCGAGCCTCTCTTTTTCCAAGCGCTTAGTCATGTCACGTGTTTTCCAGCCCTCTCCAATTGGAATCGCGTGTCGAAATAAACCCTTGGAGTGTTTAATAATGGAAATCGTCAGGAGTGCTGTAATCAACTGTGCCATTCACTTGGGACAAGATATCGTGGCTAGCTTCGGTACACAAACACCCACACACACACACACACACACACACACGCACACTCACTCACACACACAGAGTCTATAAACGACGCAGCACGTTAATTAAACGATTGATCCTCAAGTACAATGGCCGGCTTCTTTTATCGGTTCGAACTGCTGCTGCTGCTGCTGCTGCTGCTGTTGGTATTTGATAGTGGCGCATTAATACGTCGAGTCTCTTTTCACAGAGAGACGCAACGGATCCGATGATTACACCGAGAATGGAAAGCTGTCGGGTCCGTGGACTCAACGTGGAGTTATATCCTAGCTTTACCAAGGCTCCGCGCCGATATTACCAGGGATTATTTTTTTTTCCAGCAAACCTCCTGTGCTCTATCGCGGGCTTGTATATGATCGTTACGTCAGAGCACTCGGTTATGATGCCTTCGCCAACGTCCACCTCTCTCATCTTTTCTCTTTTACATCCCTTTGCCGGCGACATTTTTCTCTTTCTTCATTTGGCTCGTCTCTCCGTGTGTTCAGTTGTCGCGATAGGTAGCCAAGGAATTGCGAGCAACAGCTAGTGCATAATCCTTACTGTTTCGAGAGATGAGGAAAGATACACCCAACAAGCTTTTTCTCAACCACCAGAGGGTTCGGTCATCGTAGCAATGAAATACGATTTCGCTTCTAAATATCGTCCCTTCTAATTTTTCTTCTGTATGCTTCACGAGCTGGACGGTTTATTCGTGCCTCGAATTAAGAGTCTATAAATAAAGTATTAAGCTCTGATACATTGTGTGACACTGCGATTAAATTTCATGCATGACATTGTAGATGAGGTTAATTTAACCGGCGAACTTGAACCCTTGGATAGCATTGAGACGGACTGCTGCGTCGATGGTCCAACGATAAAATGTAATTATGAGGCCGAAGGGGTTAAGGATGAGGGTTCACACTCAATCTGTAAAGTTGAACTCGTCGAATCGATGACTACAAACATTTTATTCCTTTCCACTGGAGATTCAATCAGTGGTCTTCACTGCAGCTTTCAATTGGTCATTTTATTGGCTGTTCAATCGGTGATAATATAGTTAAATAAAGTACGTAAATTCATTTATAAAATTCGATTTTTTTGTTACTCGATAAAAAGTGCCACAATCATACCCAACGTTTCAGTTGACTCCTGTTATTCCTCTTGGATTTTTTTCACCCAATAAATAATCATTCAAATAATACAACTTAATTGCTGTCCTAAAACAACAAATCATTTCCAATTAAACACGAATAATAATACATCGAACTCTTCGACATATCGATCCATCGATAAAGTAGCCCCATGCAAAATGATGTTTAATGCTATATTCTTTTTTATTTTCCAGTGCTTTGTTATCTATCGTAAAACACATCGCACCGCAGATGAACGGACAGTTAAGGGCCCCATTATGCATGGTGCCCTCAGTTTCAGATCCTCGTTATTCGTTATGCCGATTCGATTGTGGAATTTTCGCATTGTTGAATATAAATTAATAACGCTTGACCAGTGATATGGTCGGGTTCGCCGGGTCGAACTCGGTTGCGGTTCGACCAAGCATATTCTGCTGCTGCTGCTGCTGCTGCTGCTGTTCGTCTCGTCGATAATTCAACCGGTTTATTCTTTTACTCTCCTTTTTTTATTTCTCTTTTTTTTCTTTTTTTAATAAAAAAAACGACACCGCCTGTTGGCCTCCAGTGCGCCTATCATCCATTACAATATTTGCGTTAGATAACGATTTATGTATTCAGCTGGTGGTGGTGCACCGCTCGGATGCACCGGATATAAATGCTTGTTGCTACAGTGGAAACTCGATTAACCAAACTTGGTTACAGTTCCAGCGTAT
This sequence comes from Perithous albicinctus, assembly GCA_964016905.1. Classification (NCBI taxonomy): domain Eukaryota; kingdom Metazoa; phylum Arthropoda; class Insecta; order Hymenoptera; family Ichneumonidae; genus Perithous; species Perithous albicinctus. Next base: position 20,698,881 of record OZ024693.1, on the reverse strand, counting down.
TATACTGCTTCGATTACTCGTTACTTTTTTTTTTCATTTTTTTTTTTTTACACGCTGCAAATCCGCCTATAATAATAATCCAGATAATGGCACGTGAGCTGATATGACGAGGTCTGTCGACCTGAGTGTAACACAGAATGAGAGTATTTATTATCTTGTATATAGGCATACAAAAGGCATCATGACAAATTTTAACAACCTCACAAATGTGTCGTCGGTGTCGATTATTAACCCCTACACGGATTAATACCACCCAACAGCCCCAGAAATAAATCGATGGAACTGAATAAATGCTTGATATTGCATTTCTTTTTTTTTTACATATTCATATTATTACTAGAAAAGTATTGTAATACTCCAAAAAAAAATGAGACATTACTAGTAATTTTTTTTTTATTACAAATATAATGTAAAATGTAACAGTTTTTTTTTCTCTGTAAAGATGAACATTTTTGTTGCTGGTTCTTTGTACTTTTGTTTGTAAATCTAAAATTAAATTCTTTATTTCCATCTTTCATAATCGAAATTAATGAGCAATGTGCAAAGTTGAACTTTGCAACTTTTTATGTCTTCTCTACAAAGTTTCCTCTGTGAGGAAGCCAAAATAGATAAACGTACTTCCTCATAGTGGAAGCTTTGCAGAGAATACAATTTGCAAACTTCTACTTTGCATACACGTAAAGATTTTTAAAAAATGCAAAATAATGAGGAAGACGTTCTGTCGAACGTCGGTAAACGCCTGTCCATTCAACTATTTTTTTCAAACTACCAAAATTTTAGCATAGCAAGACCAGGACATTCAGGCTCCGCCAGGCATTCTGGAATAGCGATAGATTACGCGAAATTCTCGAATCTACGGACGCCTGCGCAAGGGAATCGTCCGGATGGAGATCCGGATATGACGAGCGTGTGTCTGTGGCTCCTGCCGGTCATGCTTGTGTGGTTCACTCTCTACTCGGTCGGTACGGAATGCGCAGACCGGGTTGGCTCAGCCTATACACGCCGAGGGGGAGGATATTGACGCGTTCTGTGCTGCAGGCAACGCCAACCAGCCCCCTGCCAGGGTTTACCGCAGGTGCCAGGCTCGCGCTTTCCCTCTCTCACTCTTTTCTTTTTTTGTCGTTTTTCACTAGCAACCTGAATTCAAAAATCGACACTATGAACACCTGCAGTGGGTTCTCTACGACTTTGACCCCTTTTTCTTTTATATCCAATTCAACCAATTATGCCAACCCTCCCATTTTTTTTATTAAATCTTATACACCTAAAAAAAATTATTTGCTGAAAACAGAATATTGTGTTTTGTGAAAAAGAAATGTTAAAAAATTAATCCCTTTTTTTTACGTTTTAGATTATATTCAATATAAATACACGTATTCAACAAAAACTTTTATGGAAAAAGTTGAATTTGGTGAAAAATATTGAACGAAAATTTTTTTTTTATTTTCTTTTTACCAAAAAAAGTTTTTTGGTAAAAAAAATATATATTTTTGGTAAAAATATTCAACAAAATCTTTTTGGAAATTATACCAAAAAAGTTTTTTGGTAAAAAGTTGAATTTGGTGAAAAATATTCAACAAAATCTTTTTGGAAAAATATATTTTTCACTAAATTGAACTTTTTTCTCGAAACGTTTTTTACCAAAAATTTTAATGAATATTTTTTCCCAAAAGTTTTATGTTGAATATTTTTCACCAAATTCATCTTCGGACAATCAATTAAGATTCAACAGACCGAGTCTTTTTTTTCTGTTATCTCTTCCAAGCAAAATATGAGCATGAATAAAAATGTAAATTTTCATATTTTATACACTCCACTTTTTCGTCAATAAATACAATTTCGTTAAATTGAATTTTGGAAATTTGTATTTATTACTAAATACATTATTTGTGTATATCATTCGATCTCGATGACAGAGAGGTAAAAAAAGTTATGCATAATGAAATTCCAATGATATCGAGATGAACATTTAGCATACCGATCGACTATACAGAGGACAGACTTGCCTGACACAAGGGTGCCTTGATGGAAGACTCGAATGTATTTCTTTGAAACTTTACTGTGCGATTGAGCGTAAAAAAGGGACTACGAAAGGGGAATTTCACGAGGGTGACATAATGTACGAAAAGAAAGAAAGAAAGAAAAAAAAAAAAAAAAATAATAATAAATACTATATAGATGGGTGTGTTCGATGGAAGGAATTTTATGGGGCTTTCAAGGGACTCGACTTGTGCGTAGGTGTACGTTGCCTTTATAAGCCTCATGTCCTTGTCAGTCGGGGGTTAAGTGCCTTGAAAATCTACTGGAATAGAGTGCCAAAAGAGGAACTGGTAGCAACGCCAAATCCTCTGTGCAGTATCAACAAGACTTTAGCCTGAGTCTCGGAACTTTTTTTTTCTCCTCCCTTAATGTTGCCTTCTCCTGACAAATTTTCACACCGATTTTTTTACTCAATCTATCATCCGAAATTTATTTTTTATAGCCACTATTTTTCAAGGCTTGTTTTTTTTCTCTCCAAACACAAAAAGTTGTGGAAAATACTTAGAAAAAAATTCTTCAATATCATCAGCACAAGAAAAAAAAAAAATATTTAGAAGTTTAGAAGTTTGCAGAAAAATAAAATTCAATTTTTTTTGCAACGTATAGCATTTTCAAATTTAAAATGTTTAAAATGTTCAAATAATGTATTGAAATATATTTTGTATCAGTTTCAATAAATCTATATATATATATATATATGCACTAAAAATATATCCGGTGAATAAATATAATCGTTGTATAATTTACTGTTACATGGGTCATGAGCAGAAATGGTGGAGCCGACTCGATTTTGCTTCCCTCGTAAAAGCGAAACAATTGCAGTACTACATTATGTAGCAAGCAGAGTATTCGAGCGAGGCAAACCCTCTCACGAAAACCATCGCAGACTCTACCACTTTGCAGAGCTAACAGAAGATCGAGAGCATTTCAGACGCTCCTGATCCGGATGCTTCTGTACCGCCTGTATATAGCAAGAAGACAAATCCACAAAAGAAAAACGGATATCGCTCGAGGATTTGTTGCCTCTCCTACTTTCGAGAATAGCACAATCCCCTTTTTCATTTTGTCAACTTTATTTCTCTATGTCGAATGTATCACTTGGATACATTAAATTTCAATCGGAGCAACAAATGTGAGAAACAAAATATATTATTAAAAAATTATATTTCATTTGTGGTTATTTATAGTTTTGAGAATTTCAAAAAGTATCGAAAAAAAAATGTCAATCTGTGTGCATTCAAATTGACACTTGCATTTTTTTTTCTAAACCACTTTTCACGAGGTTTTCAACCATTCTGAGTGTCCTGACATGAAGATGTCGAAAAAAAAAAAACATTTCACGAAAATAAAGCTTCCTTTTTACTTCCTTCCAGAAGTAAATACCAAATGAAGTCGAAAATGAACCATAAGTTCATTTTAAACTTCACAAGTACAGAATCATGAAAAATGATATCGTCGGTCAAGTTGTATGTGGCCTGTTTAGAGTATTTTGTCTATTCAACATACAAGTTTGCGGACAAGGTTGGCGAATATAAAGTCTAGGAGGGTTTGGTCGTAAGTGGTCACTGAAAGTTGTTGCCCGACTGTTGGTCTCGGGCGACTGTTTTCTCTCCGCACTTTTGCTACGTACACCATGGAGACCAAAATGCGCAAGCCACGTTTTCAAGCAGAGCTTTGGTGCAGTGTACCGAGAGAACATATTTGAGAGTCCTGTCCGTACTCGGCCAACTTACGCTTTTCCTCTTCAACTTGATATTCCAACATGTCGCGTTATATGTCCTCCTGGAACACCTTCCTCATGGCACGTGTACAATGTGAACTATGGTGCTTCATATATCCGGCAAAACACGTCAAGTCGACCACCACAATTTTTCATCTCAACAAAACGTCCACAAATTTATTCAGTATGTTTGGTCCGGTTGAAGAAAAAAACGTTGGAATTTTTTCACATTTTTTTATTGCATATTCGAGCTATTAAAAATTTCTGAAAAATAAACATTGTTTATTTTTTAACGGCATTACTACGGCTAGCAGAAAAAAAATCATAACGATATTAAATTTTGGATTTTCAACGTACTTTCCAACAACATTTTTTTAACTAGAAATGCCACTTTGGAGGGAAAAAAAGTGGCAACTTTATTTTATTGAAAAAGTAGCATAAAATGAAATCGGTGAATTTTAGAAAAAATGCTGTTGAAAAGTACGCTGAAAATACAAAATTTCATGTTGTTATGATTTTTATTAAAAAATGAACAATGATTATTTTTAGCGATTTTCAATGGCTGGAATATGCAATTAAAAAATCTGAAAAAATTCCTACGTTTTTTCTTCAACTAGACCAACATCCTGAAGAAATGTGAAAACGTTTTGGTCGACATGATAAATTGGGGTGGCTTGACGTGTTTGGCCCCATATAAACCAGCATTCACCACTCGTACGAAGAGCCAAGTGCGGTCAAACTGGATGGACGTGACACTACATTAAAGTTTATATGTACAAGAGAGATTCTATGAATTAATTTTGAAATACCTCACTTTGACGTAAATTCGAACTTATTTAATTTCGTGATTCATTGCATTTTTTTCGTCTATGAAGCAGCAACAGATTGCATTTATGCACGTTTTGTAAATTTTCTACCAACAAAATCAACAAAAAAAATAATGTTTAGGAATCTGAAGAACCCGTATAACGCTTCAACTTCAAGAGACAGACCCTGCAGCTTCGAAAAAAAATGAAACTTGAAAATTGAGACAACTTCTTCCCAATTCCCTGCCCTGATTATTGAAAAATAAAAAAAAAATAAAAAAAGACTTGAAACGTGCCTTTAAGCTCTTTGCTTCGAAAAAAAATTATGATTAATCGGTAGACAGAGATTTTGCGAATAATCTGTAGATGCGACATACGAGAAGATTTCGTTGTTGTTGCAAGCGAAATATTTTACACGAAGAATATATTATTTGGTTGGAAAGAAAAAGCATACAAACAGAAAACGCCTCATAGCGCCTGAAGAGCATAAGCCTCAAAGGGACGGAAGCTTTTACCATGATCGACTGCAATTCCCATTGTTGAAATTCGCCTGAGCGGACACACCCACGCATGCACAAGTTTTTTTTATTTTTGTTATTTTCTAACCACAGGGAAAAAGTACGCAGCCCTACCTTTTATCTCTATAGGCTCTATCCGCGAAAACCCGGCTTTTGGATATGCGTCGAATATTCAGTTGAGGAATCTCTGTTGAAATTCTCTTCCTGTACATTACCATATTTTTTTATTCTCCGTATATTCTACATTAAAATTATCCGTAAATTAATCACGATTAATACACGAGACGATGAGAAATTTTAAATATTTTTTAAAATAAATTATTCAAATAATAATTCTCGAAATGAATTACAAATAATGACAAGGCTATATTAATTGTTGAACAAAAATTCTCCAGTATCCGAGAGGTCATGAAATTTTAAGAAAAATATTGGGCGTGGAACAGAGTGCATGATAAAACAAGACTTTTGGCAAAGAAAAAGAAAATCCAAAAATTCGAACAATCGGAAAAAAGCCCTGTTTTAAAAAAATTTATTGCTATAAGATTGCATCACATGAAACAGTTTTACATAAACATGTATATACAATTTAATATTGTAGCTCCTAAATACAATTATCGATAATAAATTTTTTTTTTTTTCAAAAATAATAAAATGATACAAAGTAACAAAAATCGTAGAATCCTTTTGCTTTTTAGAGGTTTCCACGAGCCATAACGCTACATATACCCCTATTTTATGAAGCGTAGCTTTATGAATCTTCTCTGTGATCGAAAACGTCGACGCCCCCGCATAACGTTATCGGAACATGCGAGCATGCACGGAGTATGTGTCTCAACGTTTTCGTTCTTGCATGAAGGCATACAGAGTACGTACGTGCGTGTGCGGTGCGCGGCAGTGAAAATCCAAGTTATGATTTTGTCGATGACGTCACCCTCTCTCTCTCTCTCTCTCTCCCTCGTTCTCTTTCTCTTTTTCGCTACCACCGAGCGCCCCCCATCACGTTGACGTAGGTCAACGAGGCGAACGAACCTTTCGACCCCTATGGATGCCACCAGGAACGGCTCGAACAGCCGTGGAGGAGCCACGGCGTAACTATGTAGCAGCGAGAAAACGCTCACCGCTCGCGGTACTGCCCTGTTGCGAAAGGTCACACCGGTACTGTAAGAATAAGAGAGGGATGTCGTGGGTAACGACCCTCGGCTAAAATAAATGTGCTTCGGAGACAGACCAGGTCGATCGTGTAAATAACCCGAGTTAGCCCTCCGACGGACAATAACCGACGGGTATATGACTGGGAATATGTCACCGGGATTTCTACGATTATTACGAGGCTCTTGTTGTTCAAAATCCATCATGTAAACATATTAAAAAGAAAAAAAATGAGAGAATAGTATATTGTCTACCTAGGGCGGAAAGTTGAACATTCCTGGTGAGTCTGTGTCAATATACGAGGTAGAATGCACGTATGAAAGTAAGTGCTTTCCTCCCTAGGGAGTAAAGTACTTACTTTCGTCCCTCTCATCGGGCAGCAAAGTACGAACGTTACGTGTAGGTGGGCGAAAAGAAAAAATTGTTACCAGACTTTTCATACTTGATCATTCTCACAATTTTGTATTCATCTCGTGTACTTCAAAGCATTGCCTGTAAAAATTGTATTCTTGGGGCTACGTTTATCTGGCGAAAGCCATCAGCCAACTGCGCGTATCGGCATACACTGGTGTACATAAATTGCGTAGCTGTCTTGCTGAAGAGAGGCTCTCGAGAGCCTGCGGGAAAAACTTCTGACCCGTGACACATACCGCGCGGAATGACTTGGAACGTTTTCGGTGTGGGGCACTTATACCATGTATAAGAGTCGCGTCTCCCAAGATCCTCGCCGCACCGAGAAATTAGCGACTCGGTAGAGCGTAGCACTAAGGCATTTCCGGTCTTTCACAGAGTTTACTGTCGTGGGCCCGCTACAATATTCCTCGAGAACAACACGATTTACCAGAGGCCCACTCTGAGGTCGTCCCTCTAACCGACCATCGAGCCGTGTGCCTGTCTGTCATTAACTCTTTACTTTTTCCTCTGTCGTTTCCATGTATATGCAAGTGTACACGTTTTTTAAAAAAAATGTATTTCAAGTTTTAACAAGATAAAAATACAAAATTATGACATAAAGTTACATAATATAGGGGAAATATCTCAAAGCATAAAGAAAAATATTAAAAACTCTACATTTAACAAATCTCTGCACAGTAAAGCTGTACACGGATGAAACTCTACACAGTCAAAACTGTACACGAGTACAAATATCTCAAAACATATAAAGAAAAATATTAAAATGTCTACATTTAGCAAATCTCTGCACAAATAAAGCTATACACAAGTGAAACTCCACACAGTTAAACTGTACACGAGTAGAATTAACAACAGCAATACTCAACACAAGCGAAACTCTACACTACGATCGACGTAATGAAGTATGTGATGCGTTTTGAGTTTTGTCCGTATACACTTTTCGCTTGTGTAAAATATTACCGACGGCAATTTGGCTCGTGTACACTTTAGTCGTGTAGAGATTTCGTCCAGTATTACTGTAAATTAATTTCATTCGTGTAAAGATCTTTCTGTGCAGAACATGGTTATTTGAACTCGTGTATGGTTTCGCTATCTTAACTTTAAACTCTTTGCTGGCGTGTTTTAGTATCTGTGTAGACACGAAATCGTGTTGGGTTTAAGACGTTGCAGGGACGTAACTGTGTAGAGTGTCCCGTATAAAATCTATCGATCCACGAAATCATGTCACGTGTATACAATTGACGTTGTGTAGAGTCACGGATGCACAGTCGAGATCAACCAGCAAGTGCTATTGCTATATTTAGAGTCAATACTATATTCCCACAATACACTCCAGTGATACACTCTACTATACGAATAATACAGATACACGTGGGCTTTATATATATCATGTACAGTGGAAAATCGAGTCCCACTCTGAGGGTCGAACGAAACTGAACACGAAGTGCTCTCTGCGCTCTTGGGGAAAGCTGCTGTTACCTCAGCTTGGCTTCAACGTCCGCTCTATCCGATATAGTCAATCGATATCTGTTGCCTCTTGGTTTGTGCAAACCCTACACAGTAACCCCTACACCTATACATACAGAACGTGCAGAGGATATAGCCGAGCAGGACGAAAGTAATAAGACGCGAGATGCGAGAGAGCATATCGCAGGAGACGCTGAGGATATAGAAATTTCCAGCTTGGCTATCGCGGCGCTGATGCATACACACACACACACAACACGTGGATTTAAACACACGTAAACACTGGCGCATGAACACGGGCCAACAATGGATTTATTGCGTAAACAGAAATGCAATTTCCAAGATAAAACTGCGTAGTTAAGGGAGAGGTGAGTTGCCAACTACCCCTCATTTACTGGCCAGTGAAAACAGCCAGTGTCCGTGTACGGATCGGTGTGTACATGTGCATGTGTGTGTGTGTGTTTGGTGCGTGCTCTGAGTACTATAGAGCTTACAGAAGCAGGCACCTCCGCAATTGTAAACTCAGTAAATATGTACGTGAATACAGTATTACATGCTTGTGTACTGCAAGTTAATTTCATGTACGTGCGTAATTTTGTAGCCGTCAAACACACACACACACACACATATGACACACATTGTGGGAGTACAAATGTTGCTATTAGTTATACACTGAAGTAATGAGACAGTGGCGATGCGATATGAAACATTAATCCGTTTATACGTACTTATGTGATCGATTACTAAGATTTAAAAAATTAATTCATATAATTATATTAATTAATTTAAAAAACATCTACAATTTTTTTTTTTTTGTGAATTGATTAAGAATCAGGCAGCCCCATAAAATATTTATAAAACAAAAACTCATAATATTGTAATTTAAAAAAAATATATATAATTTTTTTAATTTAAAGAAAAAAAAATGTAAAAATATCGAAATTGAATTTTGACGAATTATATATTAAAACTATTGAATAAATAAAAGAGTGAACTGTGGTAAAAAATAATGGGAGGTTTGCCACTTTGATATACGACTCATGCTAGCCGCAGTTGATAAACTTTTGGAATCTTTGGAATACTAACCGCACTATAAACACAACTCATCCTTACTGATCTCTGTTAGACCAAGTTTTGTTAGCGCAGTTTTGTGGCAGAAGCTTTTCAAACACCAAAACAAAAAAACAAAAAACAAAAAAATGAAACATAGCGGTAGAGTCGAGGCGTTAGTACCAGTATATCTTATCGCGAATATCGTGGTTCTATGTTAAGTTTGCATTCACGTAATAAATTCACTGGAACTTGGCTGGTGGTAGCTTTCGTTGCTTGCTGCTACTTTTCGCTTCGCAGATAGTGATCCCATACTCCAAACGTGGTTGGTGGTGGTGGTGGTTCCGCTCAGTATTATGTGTACTACCTGCTATATACTCTATTCGAGAGAGAGAAATCGAGATTCACCTCGAGCGAATGCGGGTTCCCCTTCTTACCATAAGAGAACAAAGGGCTCCAGTCTCTGTTCACTCGAGGAGCGGTTTGTAATTTCCATAGACAAGAAAGAAGACGGAGAGAGGGGCAGGGGGAGGGGGGGGCGAGAGAGAGAGAAAAAGGTATATGATGTCGTCTCTCCTCTTCGCTCCTCTTCCAGACACATACGTGGTATAAAGGTACCTACGTACCCTTATACGTACTCACATGTTTCGTACCTTTCGTTAGCATAATCGAGATTGGCCTGCATGACTATACTATTATGTGAAGGAAAAAAAAGTATATACATAGGCCATTCCACCTAGTTTCGACCTGACCCTTGACCCTTTCAATTGAGTCCGCAATTTTTTTATATGAATAACATAAAGTCTAAAAAGCGCTAATCACTTTTTTTTTAAATGTACACATTTTTTATTATCTACGATTATTTAAGCAAATTATTTTTTTCTTAATTAAATTTTTTTTTTTTTTCGTTAATTATCGAAGATTTAAAAAATCTGAAGGAAATTCTAAAAAGGCTTTTATTGGAAAATAATTTTTTTCGATCGGCGATTCCATCTATTTTTTTTTTTCGGCCTTTTTTGGAAAGGAATAAATTGAAGAAAAATTAGAAAAAGATAGTATCTTTACGATGGACAGCAGCTCGAAAAATTTTAATTTAAAAAAAAAAAACGATTTGTCTTACCTTTTTTGTAAATTTAAATATCGCTTTGAAGAAATCTGTAGATAAAAAAAAATGTACACATTAAAAATTAAAAATTAACACATTAAAGATAAAAAAAAATGTACACATTTTTTTTTATCTTTAATTTTATTTCTTTTAAATTATCGAACATTTTTTTAAATCTGAAGAGAATGTTGAAAAAGCTTTTTTTGGAAAATACAATTTTTTTGGCAACCAAGCCAAAGTGGATCGCGCGATTACATCGATTTTTTTCGGCCTTTTTTCGACAAGAATAAAATGAACAAAAATGAGAAAAAGTCGAAAATTTTTAATGAAAAAAAAAACGATTTTTTTTACTTAATTTTTTTTTAAATTTAAATATCGCTTTGAAGAAATCTGGAAAAATTTCGACGAAGTATCAACATGCATAGAAATGTTGAAGCAACAGCCTGGCATTGAAATTATTTTTCCGCTTCTGACTTTTTTCAATTTCAATTAAAAATTAAAACAAAAAAATCTTGTGAAAATTCTGGTTGCCTCTTGGAGTTGGAGCAGTGACATAAAAAAAAGTGTGAAATCAAGTGAAATCCGAGAGGCTGAGGGTCAGACACAGGTAGAATCGATGTCGAATGCCCTATTTACTTATTGTAGTTGGATTTCAACGTTAGGTTATTATCCACCCTTATTGTTCTAGTTTATTGCACAACTGGGCTCAACGTCAGAGCCCTGATAAATTTAATAACGTTGATCCCGAAATCTGGACACTCCTTTTCATTAATCCCTGTACTTGACAGTTCTCTAACATTTCTATGTGTGTGTGTGCGTTTGTCACTTGTTGAAGACACGTAAAATTCGTCCAAGTTTCAGAGGTCGATGTGCACAGTGACGTCCATATAGTGACGTACAATCGACGGGATTGTAACTAAAAAAATAGAAGGAAGAGAAGCCTCGAAGGTGATGTGAAAATCTTACGCTTTTTTTGTTCGCTTTTAGTGCACGTCACATTTTTGTCTTATCCACTTTTTCTGCGTACACTGGCGCGATAATGAAAGTGTGATACCTGTACATTCGTATGTTTGTAAGGACAGAAGCCATGTATCGAAAGGGTGAGAGACAGAGAGGGTAGAAAAAGAAGAGATAGAAGGGTGCGGCTCGAACAAAGAGCGAAGGGTGCCTATATACATGAGGAAGAGGTTTCGTACTTTAGTGCAAGTTGCACTGCTCAGGAAAAACGCTACACTCGCCATAGCGAGCGCTCTATTAAACAACCCCTCGTCGTTTGCGTGCTTAAAAATTCCACCCTCCTGGGCAAAACCACGTTTTTCCGTTGTTGTATCCCCCCCCGCAGCATTTCGCATTGCCAAAGAGCTTTGCCGTGCACGCAAAAGCAAAGTACACAAATGCGTGACTATAGAGCTGGGATTCTACGTTAAATTTTTACAATATATTGAAGCCAAAGATACCCTAGTACACATAAGTCTCTTTTTATTAATATTCAATCACACAAATAGATCAGGAATGATTGATACAGTTATATATCTTTACTATTTTTTTTTTAAGTCAGCTTTCCAAGGCGAATTTATAATCCTAAGTTTCTTCGGCTGGTCAGGAACGAATTTCTATCGTTTAGATTACAAATTGTTACGCACGAGATGCAGATTCCATTCTCATTTTTTTTTTTTCTAATAACATTGATATATTCTCTTCTATGAACAAGCCGAAATTGGTAAAAAAAATTACTTCCTCATAGAGGCAAAATAGCGTTTTCAGAAGAACCACGATGCAAAAAGCAAAACACGACAAAACAGCAGAAAGGTTTCCCACGATTGTTCACTGCTTTTTGAATCATAGAGGGGCCACCTAACGTGGCTCCCAATCGTGGAATTTACTCCTAAGCATCCCCCAACAAAAAATGTTTTCCTGTCTAATATCGAATGGGGCTTTTGGTGATTTTGAAAAATGCTGAGGAGCAACAGGAGAGGAGAGCCAAAGTGTGCTGCGGAAGATTACCCTTAGTCGACACGGTACGCATGTTTCCTTTGTCCGCAAGCGACTCATGGAGTTTGGTCGTCGCAGCGTGCGTCGGTTCACTGGTTATAGCGTTGGTGTCTCGGTCTGGTTGGTCGGTGTTGGTGTTGGTGTTGGTGTTGGTGGTGGTGGTGGTAATACACGCTGGTAGAACGCGGCGTCGGCGGTGGTTGTGGAGGGGAATGACGAGGAACCAGCAACAGCGGTGCGGATCGATACAGCCCCAAGGGGTCGTATTATGGGGGAGGCTGGCCCGCGATACATGGGGGTTACTCGACGTATAGTGTATATATATATATGTATATCATGTGCCCTATCGCCTGGCTCTCCTCTCTTGATCGCGCGTTCTGCCTCCTATCAAATAAAATACCGCGCGTCATATCCCCTCCACACCAGAGTCTATTCGTCATTCGTCCTGCGTAATTCCGCACTTCTATATAATCCTCTTCCTCTCGTTTTCATGTTGCATCTTCATGAAAAATTTCTCTTTATCTTCAATTTTTTGTTTCTCAGACTTGTGCCCGTATTAGAGATGTCTCTCCTTTTGTGCGAGTCTTAAATTCCATGGTCTCTGATCGAAACCTTGCCAAGAAAACCAGGGTGATCGAATCGAATCGAATATTCGCACAGCCCTAAAAAATACTACAGCCCACTGGTATCGCTGTACAGACGGACTGCAGCTATTCTTTGTTTGCCTTTTTGTCTTAGCTTCCTTCTTTTTTTCTTATACTTTAGGGGCGCGAAACACTGGTTATTGCTTTGTGTTCAGAGACGGCACGCATGTTGGTTCTTTGTTCGGCTTTGTCAAACTTCCGTGAACGGCGGTTAGCTGCTCGAGTAGGGACGAAAATTTTGGGGGAAATCGATGATCAGCGCCAAGCCTGCCTGTCCGGGCACCCAGAACATCGACAACAACGATATCCATGTGTCTCTTTTCCCACGAGCTGTAAGCCTCAAGAGAGATAAAGGCTCTTTGTTCACGTCGACTTTGATTTCTTCTGTTACTACACTGTATATTCTCGCGCATTAAGACAAATCGCAGCTGTACTGACAAGCAAAAGTGACAAAATACTAATTGTCAATCAAAGCAACCGTACGCAACATCATTTCACTTCTATAAAACAATTTTATTGTTACTAGATTCAAAGATACACGGATTAACGGGGTCACTTGTAACAAGGGTCAATCACAAAACGTGCGATCTTTATTACTCTGACAATCCTATGTTACTGCTCAGCTCGGTTTACACTTTTTGGGGACATTATCCAGGGAATCGAAAAAGATTTCCGACCTCCGTCGTTCCTTTCTTTACTGGTGAGGATTCTCTTTTTGACCCTCTTCAATAAAAAAAGAAAGAAAAAATGAATTCAATAAAACGCTGGGATTCTGGCATATATGCTGAGATCAGCTGCACAGAATATGAATATATATTAAAGATTGTTCGGCTGTAATTTCAACAATATATATATATATATTTTTAATCTCATGTCCAATATTACACAATAAATGTGTCATGCTTTCCTTTCACAAGTGGCTGGTGCCGGTGCAAGTAAATGCAGCCATTATTCAGGCGTGGGTCTGACACTCGTGGACTCGTACTACTGCGCTTGAAAATTAATTTCCAAGGACTGTCATGTTTCTCCGTGTATTATTTTATAAATGTACCGTCAAACGACCATATCCTGCAACACCTTAATTATTCAAATTATAAATTGGTTTATCGAAAATTTTCGGGTTACTTCGATGGCAAATCGATGTTTATTATTTTAATACTGACTATATTGACGAAGCTCCAAATTCCAGCTACCAATTGATCGAACATACAAACCTTGAGAATTTCTGTCATTATATACGCGAGCTACTTTCAACGCGGTAGTTATAAATGTCCATTCTTCGGGTGACTCAACTCGTCAACGTTATCTTTTGGTCTCTCGGTCCACTTTCGGTATATCACACAGTCTCTTGACCTCCCAACCCAAGATGCAATTCTACCAACCGTTGTGAGCCAGCTCGCTTTTGTGCCATTCAAAATGCATTAGCTTCGCTATCAACCTTTGCTTTCTCGTTTGTGGCTCCTCGTTCTCCTTTGTTTTCCGTCGTTCCTACAATCTCTAAGCTAGTCCTCCCCCCCCCCCCCCCTCTCCCCCCTCACCGCATATACTCCAACTCTGTGTGCAACCGTCTTGACGTCACAGCCATTAGGATTATTTTCAAGTGCTTTTCGTCTTTGCTTCTCCTCATCCTGGTCGACGTCGGCTAAACCGACGAGAGCTTTCCCTAAGCGTATCTATCCGGGAAAAGCTCCAGTTTCCAACCGGATTCGAATTTAATTATTACACGAATGACTAAGCTCGTTCGACTCCCTCTTGCGTTGCACCAACTCCGGAATATATGTATATATATATATATATGTACTCGCTGGTATAACTGTGGCTTATACCATTTCCAATGCAGCTGACATTCTCAATTTACCTTTTAAAGCGCAAATCGAGGGTATATTGAACACTCGTATATTACGTTGCGAAACGAATAAACTCAACATTTCAAGTATTTTCATTATATATGGACGAAGACTTTTGGCTTGTCAAGCTTTTGATGCACAATTGGTAATTATAAAAATATTATATTTTTAAAATATATTTTTGAGATATCGGGCTAAAAATTGACACGAAGTTGGACTATCATAGAACGAGTATTGGGATTAAGTTTGGGCAAAATCCATGCACTTCTCTTGTTTTTACAAAATTTCGAATTTTTTTCAGAAATTTCTGTGGGCCCTCTAGCTCCCACAATTTTTTAGAT